>FR990001.1:0-2470000 GCA_905404265.1 Fabriciana adippe | reverse complement strand
GATTACAGTATGAGGGTTCAAGGTATACATAAGAATATTCTGTTCGCCGCTGTTTATTGCATTACTACGATATAGTATCAATACCTACCACTACTTTTTGATGAATAATTTTAAAAAATGATGTAATTCTAATGACAGTTATCATGATTGCTGTAAAGCATTCGAAACGTCGGGAACCAAATATTAAAATAAATCCGTGAAATATCCGAAAAGATAGTTTTATTTAAAACTAGCGACTCACCCTCGTTTCGCTTGATTTCATCTAGGTTCGTTTTTAGGTTATTATGCAATAGGCCAAGGCAGCTATGAGTAAGTTAACCAGAATCTGGCAAAACAGGAAAGTGTCGAATACCACCAAGACCAGACTTGTGCGAGCCTTGGTATTCTCAATATTTTTGTACGGTTCCGAATCATGGTCAATCCGTGCAGCTGACCGAAGGAAGATCGAGGCTTTCGAAATGTGGTGTTATAGAAGAATGTTGCGTATACCGTGGACAGCAAAAAGAACCAATAAGTCTATTCTCGACCAACTGAATATTACTACCAGACTATCCACTATATGCTACCAACGAGTCCTAACTTATTTTGGTCACATTGCCCGGAGACAACCAGACAATCTGGACAAACTGGTTGTAGTTGGGAAGATTGAAGGCAAAAGATCACGCGGTCGAGCACCTACCCGCTGGTCCGACCAGATTCAAAATATAACGGGACTCAATATTCCAACTGCCCTGAGACAAGCCGAGGACAGAGTGGCGTGGAGGAAGCTAGTCGAAATATCGGTGAAAGAATTTCAGGACAAGCACGACCTTCAGTAATGAAGTACACGAAGAAAAAGAAGAAAGATGCAATAGATAGATAGGTACAAAATAACAGATCTGAACTTTTCGATTTTCATGCGGTTTTTTTGGATTTTTTCGTAATTTTATATGTATGTACATAAGCCTACTTTAATAACACTAAAAAATATCCCATGATCATAATCTAACTTCCGCCCAAAGTGATTTATGAAATAAAATGATTAATGGTTGTTTAGAATACTTTAAAGAAGAATTAATCTATTAAGCATGATTTGCAAAAATATATTAATATTTTAAGGCAGTAGTCCAGTGATAACGCGCTCGCTTGGAAAACTAAGTGAATCAGGTTCGGAGTCCGGGTCTTGCATCTTTAATATTCTCATATACGAATCATTGCCTAAAGATGAAGAAAAAACATCATGATGATATAAATAATTACATTTCTTCTTTTAAATATGTTGGGACATTAACACAGCACCAACTAGTTCCATTGTAAGTTACGAGGCTTGTGTTATGCATACCAGATAGTTAAACAACACATATACAACTTTAAATACATACATATCATAAATATAAGCACTCATGATTGGAGTACAAACATTCGTTCTCATGACACAAATGAATGACCCCAGCGGGACTCGAACACCGACCGTTGGCACAGCAAGTAGGATCATTACAAACTGAGCCAAACGTGTCATACATTGATTTCAAAGTCAAATCAAAAATAATTTTTAAAATTTTAAGGGCGGCCCAAATTATGAATTTCTATTCAGTATTCACCAATAAAGGCAGTGGTAGCCCAGTGGTAACGCGCTTACTTGGGAAACCGAGTGAAACGGGTTCAAATCCCGGGTTTCGCACCTGTGATACTTTCATGTGCGAATCATTTCCAACATGATTACCACTTGCCTTACGGTGAAGGAAAACATCTTGAGGAGACCTGCATGTCTGAGAGAACTTAGCAAGTTTTCGAAAGACATGCTCAGTCCGCCCACACTTAGTCAGCGTGGTGGATTATGGCGTGATCCCTCTCGTATTGAAGGGAGGCATGTGCCCAGCAGTGGGACGTTAAAAAGGGCTGAATACACTCACCAATATCAAGACTGTAGTTCTAAAGCAAGCAGCAAACTTTTGTCGTACCAAATTGGGACAAATATTTGTATTACCTATACAAACATTCGTTCAGCGCTTATCAGGCAGTGCCAATCAGGCACGTGCTACACGGGAAATAACGTATACATATATGAAGATGTGACAAAAAACTCGAGCACAACTTTGTTGTAGTATAATAAAATAAGAAATTTACGACTGAGTTGTTTGTGCAAAAAATAGTAATGTCCAAGTAGGACTCGCGTCGTAGAATGGTTCCGTACGTTATGGGAATTTAATGGATTATAATGTATAATCCATTTTACCTACTCCTTGTAATGAACTGTAATACCTACTCCTTGAGTTATTCGTTAAGTTTCTATATCTTTTGAACTATGCATTTTAAAATTGTGAGTGAAAGAATATTTGTAGTTCTCAAAACAAGCCTTTTCAATTGATACATATGAAATCAAATGAGCCTTATAAACGGTTTTTTTTAGTTTTTTATTATAACACTAAAAACTACATCCGTTGTCGGATTATTTTACGCGTCTAGAAAAACAAAAACAAATCTATCCCATGAGAACCGTACATTTTTCCGGAATAAAAAGTAATTTCATCCATATCTATTCAGTCGTTCTGGCGTGATTGAGTAACAGACATTCAAACATCTAAATTTTCACATTTATAATATTAGTAAGATGCATCAAATATTTTCCATATAGAAACAGAAACTCTATTTATATTTTCTTCACCTTGTATTTAAGGAACCCCAAAAAAACAGTTTCACACTTGAACATTACGTACATTACATTTTTAATTTACATAACAATTACATGATTTAAAAACTAGAATAAAATTAAATTATCATTGTTGAATTAAATACGATCGATTTATCGGAAATTAACGGTTTTCATAAATATTTAAAATACAGTTATTATGTATATTTCTTGTTTTATTTGCTCTACTTGCGCAGGAGTTCGCGAGACAAGGCATCTTTGATCGCATAAGTGATCGAAGCATGAGATAATAGAATATGAACAAAATTTTCAACATTTAATTTCATGAGAATCATTACTTCTACATTGGAAAATGAAATTCCATGTTTTTTACATAAAGTGAAACAATATTTTCATACATTTTGTTCCGAATCCATATGTATTATCTGCCCTTGTACAAATAGTCCGTTACCTTTTCAAAACACCCTATAATATATAAACCACGGCGATAGGTATATACAGGCTCACTTGTTAATTTATCACCATAAATTTATCATATTATCTATACAAATAAATAAAATGGAAGTATCTGTTTGTAATGTCAAAATAACGGCTTTATACTAAATGCATATGGAATTATATATGATACTTATAAGAAAAACACAATTTTTAAATTTTTTGTCTGTCTATCTGTCTGTTTGTTACGGCTAATCTCCTAAACGGCTGGACCGATTTTAACGGGACTTTCAGTGGCAGATAGCTGATATTATAAGGAGTAACGTAGGCTACTTTTATTTTGGAAAAAGGATTAGGGTTTCGCTCAAACAAAAATTAAACGTACCTAGGGACGAACCCGAGCGAAGCGAAGGTGAGTCGGTAAATGAACTCATAAGCTCCACGTCAGGTATATAATCTTACAAGTTTTGATATAATAATATCTAACTTATCTACATAAAACACGTCTTCACGTAATTGACACGCGTTTTCCTTTGTTTACTATTTAGAGCAGATTACATAAGCAATATTTATAAACCATCCGCATTGTTACTTCTAATTTAATGCCACGCCTCCGGCGCGCCGCGAGTTGCAAAAGGGTCCATTCACATTATAAATTGTAAATGTGTGGTTTAGATAGAGAGAATAGCCGATTTCTATGAGATTTTGATTTCGGACACTTTAATTCCATAACTTTAGTTTAAAATAATTTCAAATTTTAAGGACAGTGGAAAAAAGGAAAAGGAACTAAGAAAGGAAAAAAAGAAAAGAAAAGGACTTGCCAGGAAGAATAGGGAATATGCGTGATATCTTTTAAAATTTTTATACAATAGCTATATAAAATTTTACAATATCCAGCTCCAGAAAATTAAAATTTAGTATATTTTTTAGCATACTTAAATCGCTCGCCATTTCGCGCGCTTTTGCGTTACGTCAAAGTATCATACATAGAAAAAAGACGACTTTAGTTTGTAGCGGCAAAATCGCTAATCGCTCTGTTATGATAATACTTTGACGTCATATTCGGTCTGACCAGTAGTTTGAATTTCCCATCTGTGTTTGCACTTTTTAATAATTATTTTCTTAATCAAAAGGAAATTACATTAAAAATATTTCACCTTTATCTAAATCACACGCATATTCCCTATTAGAGTGTCATTATACTCTATATGTTTTTATTAGCACGCTGTTGTTAGCTGTAGGTACTTGTAACTTATCAACTAAATGTGTAATAAAATCTATGACGTCGAAATTTATTTACTCGGAAAATAGCAATAATAGTATCGAAAATATGCACAAGCTATTCATTTGTGCATATTAATTCTATATCGTCGTCTCAGTGCTTATTTGTCCAAACGACTAATTTCCCGAAAGAGTTTTTAATACAGAACTATCGACTTTTAAATGTCAATTTTATTGGTACACATTTTACTTTAATAAAGGCAAAAATATGATATGTATAAAAATAATAGAGATAGAGCTTTGTTTTTTAAATAGAGAAAAGAAAATCTCTACCGTAAAGTATGTACAAAATTTGTTAGTCGTTTGAACAACAAGCACTGAGGTACTGATATATTATGAATAATAACTTATAATCTAGCAAAAAGGCATACAAATATACCTGTGTTGTTCAATTAAAATTAGGTACTTATACTATAACTAGTTGATTCCCCATACAAACTTTCATCCCCAATTTCACCCCCTTCAGGGATAATTTTCGGGATAAAAAGTATCCCATGTCCTTCCCAGGGTCTCAAACTACCTTCTTACCAAATTTCATCTAAATCAGTTCAGTAGATACAGAAATTACCCCCTAAAACTTCACAAACTCACAAACTTTACCTCTTTATAATATTACTATAGATTTATTAGAAAATTAGAAAAAACTAGCGAGTCACCCTCGCTTCGCTCGGGTTCATCCCTAGCTACGTTTTAACAGTTAGTATGGAATAGATAATATATATATATATATATATATATATATATATATAATATTATATAAACATACGTACAAAATAAACAGTTCTGAACTTGTCGATTTTTTAGTTCTCTTTTTTTTGCTTTTCCCCTATTTTTTGACACTTAAGCCATCCCTGACACACCCCCAACAAAATCGCTTCACGCCTATATCTTAAAAACGAACGGAAAGACAATCGTGATACCGATCCATTACTCCCTGAGTCGGTCTCACGATTGTTACTTTCACTAGTGCCTTATGCGATTATAATGATGATTTAATATTGACGCCGCGATGTGAGAATTGCGATCAATGAAATTAGAAACGACGCGAAATAAATGAAACATAATAAAAAATTATATAATAGAGTATATACGTAATGGGTGTACTTTTTAGTATGGGTGAAAATTCTTTTTCCATCTGTTTTAAGGAAAGTTCTTCCTATCGCGGAGGCTAGCGACATATATTCAGCCTCCATGGTAGATAATGCTATAGTCGTTTGTTTTTTTGAATTCCGTTTATGGCTGCTCCCTGGAATAAAAATATATGTATATCCTGTGCAAGACCTACGGTCTTCCATATGGTTAGCCCAGTCCGCATCACAGAAGCCATAAATGTTTCCATATAATGTAAAACTACGATAGAGCTCGAACTCTACAATCTACATGTTATGTAGTTAGAGTATAAAGTAAATCCTGGAGATTGGGTTTTGTAGCAATGAAAGTTTTAATGAGTTTTGACTGTTGGTAAAATTAGAAAAGTTTTTGTTAATGAACTTATAAGTACAATAATGAATAATTCAGATTTTCAATTTGAATAAATTCGTCTGGAGAATACAAGTATATAACGCCTTTGAGATGTCTAACACCTTAGTCTCTCCCGTGACCATGATTGCTGTAAACTGTAAAGCAATCGAAACGTCGGGAACCAAAAATCAAAATAAATCCGCGAAATAATCCGAAAAGATAGTTTTATTTAAAATAAAGCGTTTGTTTACATATGCTAGGTTAGGTTTTTATGCCATTGTAAAAATAATAGATTAAAATAATCATCGTTAAAAATTATATATTACTAGCGACCGTTGGGGTTCGTTCCTAGACACTTTTTAATGGTTAGTATATAGGTTTAACAGTTAGTATAGATTTTTCAGAGATGAGATATTTTCCCGCAGTAAAAATTATTCTATATGTTGACTCGGATAACCAGCTATCATCATACCAAATTTCATCAAAATCTCTCCAGTAGTTTTCTCGTGATGCGGTCACAGACAAACAGACGAACCAAAATTCTAAAAACTACACATTCGGCATCTGTATCGATAATAATGACTATTTCAATAAGATTATCCAAAAAATATTTAATGTACAGATTCGACTCAGGTAGAATTTTATTATACCTATATGTATAGATGTATAGATTATTTCAAGTCCTTATATGATGTTATATCGTTCACGATTTAATTAGAGTTTTTACGCAAGTTTTGTTTACAAGAAATGTTTTCTTAATTCTTTTGAGCTGTTTTAAGAAAATTTTATTTTAAAAATAATAAGAATATCAACTTTCATTGTATGATTCAATATTATTTCAAAATACATTTTCATTTACATGATAATTATTTTTAAAATTATTAAACATGTGGAAGTAGTTTAATAGTTCTTTGAGCCAACAACTACATAATTTTTTTAACTCGACCTGTGACTCGAACCTGGAACCTTAGGATCTGGAGTCGTAAAAGCTAACAATTAGACCAACGACATCGACCAAATGACAGACAAAAAATAAATAAATGTTAATTTAAAAAGTAATTATACGTATCCTATAGATATACATAAAAAATGGTAAAGTCGAATGAAGTGTAAGCTTGTTAATGTAAAATGCCGCACGTGCGTCCGGGGCGCGTGTGCGTGCATCATGAACGGTGGCACATCGTCATAGGACAGGCGTACTGATGTACAGAGAGCGGATTTCGAATAAATACATTTATTTATTGTATTGTTCAGCTCTTTTTAACGTCCCACTGCTGGGCACGGGCCTCCCTTCAATACGAGGGGAATCAAGCCATAGTCCACCACTCTGGCCAAGTGCGGATTGGCAGACTACACATGTTTTTCGAAAACTTGCTAGGTTTTCTCAGACATGCAGGTTTCCTCACGATGTTTTCCTTCACCGTTAAGACAAGTGGTAATCATGTTAGAAATGATTCGCACATGAAAATATCAGAGGTGCGAGACCCGGGATTTGAACCCGCTTCACTCGGTTTCCCAAGCGAGTAGTCCAGTAGTAACGCTTTCACTCGGAAAAATGATGCGGGATCGAATCTCGGGTAGCACACCTCTGATATATCTGTACCTTCTGATAACCTAGCAAGTTTTTAAAAGAGATGTAAAGTATGCCAACCCGCACTTGCAAAGTGTGGGAGGTTACAGTCTAACCCTCCTCACAACCTTCAATATGTTAAAAAGAGTTGTATAAAACCTCCCTTTTTCTAGAAAAATACCATTCCAAAAATAAAAAAATGTAACTTTTATGGGAATGATAATGTTTTTTTTTGAAACTTAATTATTGTCTTTGGAAACGTATTCATTGCATACTTTTAAATTATGGTACGAAAACCATCTATAAATAAAAACATACATATACACATACAATAAAAATGTATTACACAATACAAACAAACATAAAATATATGAAGAATAAATGAGAGCGTTTGAAAGACGTAGGGAAAGGTGACGATTTAAGACCGGATTTCACTGACTACCTACGAGTATTTCGCCGGAAGTTGCGTGTATGGTTCCCATTGGGAATAAATATTTGTAATAAAGACACACAAGTCTTTTTTACCTTCATTTATGGGTAACCTAATGGAGGAGTAGGGTGTGAGACGATATTTATTAAAGCGCAGTCGTATAAACAGATGGACAGACGCACAACAGACTTTGTTTTTTAAACAATATGAAAAAAAAAATGTATACAACAATATAATAAATATTTTGCCCACTACTATGTAAAATCTTGACCATTATATTTATGGAAAAGTGTACCTAGCATTAGAAACCACCATAAACCTATACGTTCAATAAAAACTAAAAAAAACCGACTTCCATCCTGGTTTCCTTATCATGGTATCACCCTTGGGATATCTCCTTTCCAACAAAAAAGAATCATCAAAATCGCAACATAAACGACGAAGTAATCCGCGAACACATAAAAAAAACACAAAAAAAAATATATACGGTCGAATTGAGAGCCTCCTCCTTTTTGGAAGTCGGTTGAAAAAGGATTGTGAAAGTTAATCCAAAAAGTCGCGAAGATATCGCATAACATACCTACAAATAAATACAGACAAATACATTACCTCCTCTATCTGAAGTCGGTTAAAAAAAGTATTACTATAAACTACGCCTAAACCAATAATTTAATTTGTCAGAAACATCGGCGCGCGTGACGCGGCATCTAAACGAGGCGGTTCGTTTATAATCATTAGGTATTATTTATTCACGATATATTACACTTACTACTTATACTTTGCCCTATAGAAAGTGAAGAGATTGATTTTATTTTATTTATGCTTAATGAAAAGGCAATCTATACAGATAAATAAAATTGAAGTGTCTGTTTGTAATATTAAAATAACCGCTTTTTACTAAATGCATATGAATACACGGTACATATACCAAAACAAAATTTTTTACAATTTTTGTCTGTCTGTCTGTCTGTCTGTTTGTTCCGGTTAATATCTGAAATGGCTGGACTGATTTTGACGGGACTTTCACTGGCAGATAGCTGATGTAATAAGGAGTAACTTAGGCTACTTTTATTTTAGAAAAAAAATAGGGTCCCATAAAAAAGAATTAAAATCAACGAAAAATTGAATAATATCCGATTCAAATAGAGAAGTTGTATACATACATTATATTTTTTCTATATTTCTTCTATTTAAACTGTAAACTATATATAATATACCTAGAGACGAACCCGAGCGAAGCGAGGGCGAGTCGCTAGTCTATACATATAATAAAATTGTAACTAAACCGAATCTGTACATTAAATATTTTTTGGAAATCTTATTGAAATAGACTTTAATATCGATACAGAAGCCATATCTATAGTTTTTAGAATTTTTGTCTGTCTGTCTGTCTGTCTGTCTGTTACCGCATCACGGGAAAACCACTGGACAGATTTTGATGAAATTTGATATGATTCCCAACGTTTTGAATGCACTACAGCAATCATGGTCATTCTACGTGACATAAGCGAAGTAAATAATGCTCAACTGGCCTAATTCCTAGAAGCCACGAAATAATATAATAATATATACAATATTGAATTGAATCACAGGAGAGGCTCTCCTTAGTTTATTTTAATTGTCAAATATTCGCGTAAATCTAAGAAGGTATTATAGGTAATGTTTGTCGTATAGACTTACAAGTACGAATTTTATAAAATGCATCTGTGAATTTAAAAGCGAAATATCCACTCATTAAATAATTTCGAAATTTTAAAACGGTGTAAATGTTAAAAACTTGATATCTGACAGGCAGATTTCTTCATAGGAAGCACATATCAAAAAAGAAGTTAGAAATAATGTCCACTGAAACATTACATTACGTGAATTACAAAACTATATTGTTGGAATAATATTGAAACAAATAAACATAACGAAAATGCCAAATTTTTATTACATAACTAGCGACTCACCCTCGCTTTGCTTCGGTTTCGTCCTAAGACAAAAACAAATCTATCCCACGGGAACCGTACATTTTTCCGGGATGATATATAGCTTATAGCCTTCCTCAGTTACCGGGCTATCTAATGAAAATACAATTTTTCAAATCGGATTAGTAGTTCCTAAGATTAGCGCGTTCAACCAAACAAACAAACAAACAAACAAACTCTTCACCTTTATAATGTTAGCATAGATGAGCAAAATTATCAGCAGGTTATTTAAAATGAAGACTTAGAGTTTTTCAGTAACTCCACAGGTTTCTACATACATAAGTTTAACATATTACAGCGACAGCAAAGGACGATGATTATTAGTAACGTATTATTGCCTACGATATAAGGCTTCAGAGAATTAGCATGCATTATATCATTGAAAATAACTCTAGGTACTAGAACTTCATGTGTTTGTTCATTAGGTTTTCACAAATACAGTATATATAGTAAGAAAATAAATAATTGTAAAAAAAATATATTAAATCTTAAGTTTATATTAAATTTCGATTTTAAACTTATATTTTGATAGTCAATAAACTAGTTTGTATTCCCCCTATATGTGACAAATCGCTCAGCCCACGTGTAATTCGAACTAAATTGCTTGCCTTTTTGTGAGTCCCATAGCTCACAATATATACAGTTTTCAATATGATACCACTTAAGGGTAAAAGAAAACATCGTGAGAAAACCTGTACCTGAGAGAAACTAACAAGTTTTGAAAGATATCTGACGTCAGCAACTCGCTCTTGACTAGCATGTGGGACTATCTTTGATCCCCCTCGCAATAAAGGGGGCCCTCACCCAGCAGTGGGACGGTAGTGGGGTGGGTTTTTAATGTTGGGAAATTCATTTACGCACACCACTTATAGAGATACAGGTGGTTATGTGGGATTCACCGGTTGGAAAAGCCAGTACTACCCACTAAAACCCAACAAAACCACCCCCGTCTTAATGGGGCGTCGCAGGATCGCTTACGCATTCAACCACGATGCCCCGACGACAGGTCTGCCGAAGCAGACCACAACAACCACGGGGTTGTTCTGAAGAGGGCCTGGGCTGGGACCAGTAAGTGAATAATTTTGTTATATCCTTCAAAGGGTGCCAGGAAGGACGTGTACAACCGCGTACATAATATTTATTAATACGTTATTAATTAAATTTTACATTGCCGCGTTAGAGTGATTTTTCCGATTTGATTTCTTTTAACGTTTCCAAACTTACATAATAAAGGATGTAATTTACTTTGAGTGTTTACTTATACAATATATTCTTGCAAATAAAAACGTTTTGTCTAACTAACGATGTAAGTTAAAAACCGTAAATATTTTTACTGTATTAGATGATTTATCCATTGCCTACTTATCAGCCTAAAATTGTTTATTTCTAAACGGAAGTTTATTATATAAAAAAAAAAAAAAACATTATTGCGAATGAAATCAACTAAGAGTGTCACAATAGTCTTTTATATTTGAAGTGGGTTATGGGACCCACAAAAAGGCAGGCAATTTAGTTCGAATTACACGTGGGCTGAGCGATTTGTCATAGTTTTTGCACTGAACCATCTCGAGAATACAATGTTATACCTAGTTCATAGACTATTTATGTAGAATGTAGATACATTAGTATTATTTACGTAAATAAATACTCTTCTGGCATAAACTTTCTTATTTACTCACTTATTATACTGTACTTTTTAAATAAAAATAAATAAGATAAAACCTCCACAACAACCAAGACCGAAAACCGCAATAATTATACGCCTAACACAAAATTACTGTTACATAAACCTCGAAATAGAGCGAAATCTCTATTAAAAACTAAATTATTGACAAAAGCTTTTAGTAATCTAATATTGGCAAATAAACATGCAAATTGATAATAATATATATTATGAGATATGTCTTGCGTCAATGTGATTGACCTTCACCTATTCTGCATCTGTTATAACATCTCATATATTGTAATAAACAAAAACCAGTAGCCAATACAATTGTAATCAGTAAGCTTAAAATTGTCACAACAATACTATATTGATGTCTAGCGACTTACCCTTGCTTCGCTTGTGTGCACCCTTAAGCTTGAATGGTTTAGGAACGCATAAAGGACACACATCCAAAGCAAAATTCTTTTATTTGCGCCAGAAATCTTCGCAAGCGTATATAAAATAACCCACTAGAGTTTCATAACAATAGGAACAATGGTTTAGGAGCGTATAGAGAAGAAACATAAGAACAATCATTTCTATTTATATAGAAGTTGAAAGAAGATAGAAGATAAAAGGCAGCCGCGTTTTGACAATAATTATAAGGTCTAGGTAATATTGAAAAAGAATCTATTATCTTTTAATTACAATCAAAATGAAATTAAAATATCTCGAAACAGAAAGCCACATCGATTTATTATATTATGATTGTTTAATTCCCCATACAGACTTTCATCCCCCTTTTTCACCCTCTTAAGGGATGATTTCCGAGATAAAACTATACTATGTCCTTCCCAGGGTCTCAAATTATCTTCATACTAAACTTCATCTAAATCGGTTCAGCATATTTTTAGTTTATCCAAACAAACTCACAAAACAAACTTTACCTCTTTATAATATTAGTATAGATAAAGGATAAAAAAACAAACACGTTTTCGCACATATAATATAAACATTTCTATTTCTAACAATATTTAATACAATTTCACCAACTACAAATTTATAATACGAGTAGAAAAAGTTTTCAGATATAAATTACGTCTTTCCTTTCATAACTCCATTAAGAAATATTTCTAAGAGATTGCAGTCGGCTCTATATGCAATATTCTTTGAACTCTACATTTTTTTGTGTTGACCGGATGGTTACCGTTACCCGTAGAGTCAATATCTTCCAAATGATATTACTAGAAACTTAAGTGGAGAGTTAAAATATATATGTTACTATTTTGAATTAGGTATATAAATATTCAAATGAGTTGAATATTTATTTGGAAAAAAATGTAGATTTCTGCATCCTAACGGTTAATTTTTATTGAACTGAAATGATAACGATGTTTGTATAAAGTTAAAGTGAGATAGTTGAAAAATTTACATCATACAAGCCCATTAGAGTTGTTTCCTTTAAGGAAGCTAATACAATAATTTCATGTCACAGATTATAAAACAATTAATTCGTACATAAACTAATTTTCATAAAGATAACACCTCATGCAATTATTCTAAAATTCCTGATTTTGATAGAATTTATACCGAATATTGAATAATATTTGTTATTTTATCATATTTATTTTTATGGCATATTTTTTCTAAGTCGTTCCGCCTACTTTTTAAATACGTTTGTTTTAGTAACGCCTACTGATGCCATTAAGGCCACTAATTAATTTTATTGGGTTGTGAAATCCTTTTTAATCATATTTTACGGTTAAAATAACAGTTAAAATATTTATAGAGATATATAAATCAAAATCTAATACTGAATATCACGTTTTATAATTACCTACAAGAACGAGTTGATTTTTAATTAAAAAAAAATATGAACAATAAGTTATAAGGTGCATATTCGGTATGTTTTAAAATTAGACAAATCACTAAAAATAATAGGCATATTAAAAAATAATAATAAAAATACTAGATGATTCTTTGAATTGATATAACTTTTTTATTTAGGAACCTATTGAAATAAAACAAATACTAAATGTTAAGTGAAGCTTACCACAATACATTAGTGAAAACCGCACCCAAATCGGTTAAACCGTTTCTAAGATTAGCGCGCACAAACGCATAGACAAACAGACAAACAGACAAAAAAAAATAAAAATCATTGTTTTGGGTTCTATTGCGTTCATAAAGATCCCCATTAATAGTTTTTCTCAAATATATTTCATATACAGACAGCGACCAGCTACAATTTTATTATACGTAAGATATACGAAGCAGTTCGCGGAGGCAAATTCAAACACGATCTTTGATAAAATACAAAGTTTACGCATCACAGCCACAGTGTAAGCCGATGCCCTGAGACTTTGCGGCCGTGTAACGCGATAGTACATGCTCCCTTGTAAGGCTTGGAGATCCGTAACGACGGAGAAACAAAAAAAACGTATAGTCCAAGAATGTCAGTCGATGCTAACAATACCTATTGTAAGGGTAACGAGGGTTTATTTTTAATGATAACACTAGGTATTCTCACCTAACGTAATATGAGAAAGAAGCAACAAAAGAAAATATAGTGTCATGTAAGTCCATTTGTGCAATATTAACCCATAAAAAATTCCTTACATGTATGCAAAATATTGTTTTTTTTTTATTTATTAATATTATAAAAACATACTTTATATATATATTTTTTTCATATACTACATATGATGTTAACTAGCGGCTCACCCTCGCTTCGCTCGGGTTTGTTTCTAGGAAAATAGAAACAAATCTATCCCACGGGAACCGTACATTTGTCCGGGATAGAAGAAGTCTATTAGTTATCCCAGACTATAATCTATATCTGTACCAAATTTCATCCAGATCCGTTCAGCTGTTCTGACCTGAAAGAGTAACAAACATCCATACCCACAAACTTTAAACATTTATAATATTAGTATAGATGTTAGAACACTAGCTTCAACAACCGCCTACTTAAATTAATAACGCTTTACTGTACATTTCGTATAGAGTCAAGACTACAGGCTACTGGTAAAATTATTTATTTAGGCGATAACGTACCTACATGTTTCATAATAATATAGATGTTACCATAGTAATTTAATACGATGCAAAACGTTTTATTTATAATCTTAAGTGGAAAATCAATATATTGACGAAGGTACAGCGGAAGTATCAAATAGCTAGAGCGTAAACGTGACATTGAATATCGAATAACATTGTATTCAGCCCTTTATAACGTCCCACTGCTGGGCACGGGCCTCCCTTCAATACGAGAGGAATCAGGCCATAGTCCACCACGCTGGCCGAGTGCGGATTGGCGGGCTTCACATGTCTTTCAAAATCTTGCTAGGTTTTCTCAGACATTCAGGTTTCCACACGATGTTTTCCTTCACCATAAGGCAAGTGGTAATCATGTTAGAAATGATTCGCACATAAAAATATCAGAGGTGCGAGACCCGGGATTTAAACCCGTTTCACTCGGTTTCCCAAGCGAGCGCGTTACCACTGGGCTACCACTGCCTTCGAATAACGAATAACATTAAGAACAGTAAAATGCACTTAAAATAGTGATTTAATTAATTTCTTTGAACTTTCAACGCGTCTTTCTTAGCACAGTCATCTTTATTTTTAAGTGTTACTAATATTATTAACTGTGATTCTTTAGATTGACATAACTTTTTTAGTTATGAAACTATTGTAATAAAACAAATATTAAATATTAAGTGAAGCTTGATATAGTATTATATAATCTGTGGTGAAGCTTAACAGAATAGGTACATTAGTGACAACCGCACCCATATCGGTTAAGCCGTTTTTGAGATTAGCGCGCACAAACGCACAGACAAACAGACAAAAATTCTAAAAATCATTGTTTTGGGTTCTATTGCATTAATAAAGGCCCCCAATAATAGTTATTCTCAAATATCTTCCACGTACAGACAGCGATCGGTTACAATTTTTAACCGACTTCCAAAAGGAGGAGGTTATCAATTCGATTGGTATTTTTTTTTTATGTATGTACATCGATTACTCTGAGATTTATAATCCGATTTGCGTGATTCTTTTTTTGTTTGATGCGGTTTAGTTGCCATGTGGTCCCATAAAAATTTTACATAGTTTGGCCGAGTAGTTTTCATTTTATGGAAAAAAAATTATGATTTTTTTTGTTTACGTGGACGTAATTTTATGTGTGTTCGCGGATTGCTTCGTCATTCATGAACCGATTTTAATGATTTTTTTTTTGTTTGAAAGGAGATATTTCAAGGGTGGTACCATAATAAGGAGACCAGGATCTGATGATGGCATCCCAGAGAAATCGAGGGGAACCTTCAAAAATCGTAGTGGCGACTAGTGCGCTTGTTAATTTTTTTCATTAAGTATTTTAAAGCACTACTATTTAATGAAGGTCTGGAGTCGATCTGATAATGGAGCCGACAGATAGTCGAGGAAACTCCTCAACGATTTACAGCAATTACCTGGTGTTTGGGCTTGATTAATTTGTATTGATGAGAACTTTACACCTAGATGGGTTGTGGGTGTCATTAGGGGTCTGAATAAATGGCTTAATCGAATATGTTTTTAAAAATCTTTCTTCTTACAAATTACCTACACCAAAAATGGAAAAATAAAAACTTTTTAAAAAAAAATAAAAACCGACTTCCAGGCACAGAAAAGTAAAAAATAACCTAACCGGGGTTTTCATTTAGAATAGATACCTAATCAGATATTTTCGAAGTCGGTGCCTGCCAATACAAATTAAAGCACACCGACTTCGAAAATATCTGATTAGGTATCTATTCTAAATGAAAACCCCCGTTAGGTTATTTTTTACTTTTCTGTGCCTGGAAGTCGGTTTTTATTTTTTTTTAAAAAGTTTTTTAGTAGTATAGATTTAAGTGTGTTTTTTGTTCCGTGGAGTCAATAAATAGATATTTATGGGTTGTAAAGACTTTTAATGATTCTAGTAAATGAAACTAACGTGGGAAACTTTAGTAAGACGTGAAAATATTATAGAAAGTTACTAAGGGTTTTCTTTTATTTTCTGTATCCTTCTCTATAGGTTGCCTGTAAGAGATTGCTTTCAGTGATAAGGCCGCCTTTGCACATTTCTTTAACTGTATTTTGTTTTTTGTGTATGTACCATTTTACTATGCAATAAAGTATTTAAATAAAAAAATAAGGTCTTTGTTCTAGAAACTGAAAATTGATAACACAAGTTCGATTCTTACTTGAAACTTTGTCAGTAAAATATATCCACGTAGTTTTAAATAAGAAGACTAACTACTATATATGAAGTTAAAAATTAAAATTATTTTATCAATTAAACGTTTCCATCATTAAACTTAAATTATCATCATAGCAAATGATACTAGATTATGCTTTCTATACACTAAGAAACAGATTTAACGTATAACATTTGAATCTGTATAAATTACGAGAGAATGTGAACGGATAAAAACTTCATTAATTGCAAACGAGGAAAATACAAATGTAGCTATCTAGCTCAGTATTATTACTTATTAGGTTGTAATATTCACATATCAAACTATACAGATGATTAAAATTGAATGAATTTTAAAATTTTTATCTGTCTGTCTGTTTGTTCCGGCTAATCTCCAAAACGGTTGCGAAGGGACTTTCACTGGCAGATAGTTGATTTTATAAGGAGTAATTTAAGCTACTTTTATTTAGAAAAAGAATTAGGATTAAGGTCAGAGCGAAGCGAAGGTAAGTCGCTAGTCTATACATATAATAAAATTGTAACTAAGCCGAATCTGTACATTAAATATTTTTTGGAAAATCTTATTGCAATAGTCATTATTACCGCTACAGAGGCCGAATCTATAGTTTTTAGAATTTTTGTCAGTCTGTCTGTCTGTTACCGCATCACGAGAAAACTACTGGACAGATTTTGATGTTTGGTATGGTAATAGCTGGCTATCCGGGTCAACATATAGGATGCTTTTTACCGCGGGAAAACATCTTATTTCTGAGAAAAAATACAAAAACTGCAATGTAAGTAATATGTAAAATCTAAGAATTTGGTTTTTGGTCATCTGAACGCGGGCGAAGCCGCGGGCAATGCTAGTATCAAATATATATAATGCTATAACTTAGCGAAATCTTAGGTGTATTACAAAAACACTCTTTAGTAATAAATTATTCCTCCTTTGTGTGTTAATAATGTGCTTTTTTTAAATTTATGAAGCATGAAATATTAGGTATATTGTTTCATTACAAATGCGCATAAAAAAAGAATTCTCCCTAAACTGACCTTTTTTCCCCAGCCTTAATGGTAATTATTTATAAACTGGTACGTTTTAAAGAGATAAAAATAGTTTTTATGAGTGTACCTTAGGCGTACACGTATGCCATCGCAGGCTTTTTCGTGAAATCCTAAATTCGAATTTTGCGTAATTTTTTAAGGCCTTCGATTTTCGCTAGAACCCTAAATATTTGCGTAACAAAATATATCCTCTATATAGCCCTACAAACTCCTCTATCTTTTAGTGAAAGTCCAAATACAACCGGATAACAAAGATGACCCCGGACACAGAAAGACATACAGACAGAAAGTCAAAAATTTTAAAAAGGTTTGTTTAGGTACTGGTATGATATAAATAACTCTATGTACTTGAGAAAACATGATTATTTTGAAATCACAGACAGACACAATGTTATTTATATTTATATAAAAATGACGAATTTTAAAGTATGTAAGCAAATTATTCTAGCTTATGTTCAGAAGCCGCCTTTATCGCCTACCATATTTTTCGCAACAGCAACGCATTGCGTATACTATATTACATATACACATGCAACATTGACATATTATCCATTACACATTCAATATTAAATTGCACATCATCACACTATATGTCGATGCAATGGCCATTACGAACATGTATTACTTGAAAGAGTTTGATTGTAGATATTAAAATATATTAAAAAAATATTTTATATAAACTAGCGGCTCTCCCTCGCTTCGCTCGGGTTCACCTCTAGGAAAATAAAAACAAAACTATCCCACGGGAACCGTACATTTTTCCGGGATACTCACAAACTTTCTCATTTATAATATTAATTTTGTAAAAAACTATCTTTTTGGATTATTTGGCGGATTCATTTTGGTTTTTTGTTCCCGACGTTTCGAATGCTTTACAGCAATTGTGGTCATCGGAGAGACCAAAAAGAAAAAATCAATATAAATCCTCGAAATAATCCGAAAAGATAGTTTTATTTAAAATGTCAAATATTCGCGTAAATCTAAGAAAATAGGTATTAAATTATTTTATGTTAAAAAAATAAATAAATTGTAACTTCGATATTTAAAAGAGCAACTGTTGAGTTTCTTGCCGGGAGCCGGTGGTAGCTTCCTCACGGACTGATTACACTGACGCTCTTTAAATTAAATTGACGATTCAAATGTGCTTGTATTAATACAGTCTAATTGAATAAAGTTCAATTTTATTTTATTTCATTAATCTATTGATATATTTATTATACACTATGGATTGAAAAAAGCATTTTTAGTTTGTAAATTGATTTGCGCATAAATGAGTGTAACTGAACAGATTTCAATGAGACTTTTTAGTGTTTGAAAAATAAATAATAAATACCTACATATGCAAAAGAACATACATACAAATAAATAAAATTTAAGTGTCTGTTTGTAATGTCGAAATAACAGTTTACTAAATGAATATTATGATAGTAGATACGGTACTTATAAGAAAACAAACGATTTTTAAAAATTTTGTTTGTCTATCTGTTTGTTCCGTCTAATCTCCGAAACCACTGGACTGATTTTTACAGGACTTTCACGGGCCGATAGCTAATGTTATAAGGAGTAAATTAGGCTACTTTTATTATTGAAAAAATATGAGGGTTCCGCGCAAAAAAATTAAAATCCATGAAATTGTGGACAAAATCCACGTACAAAAGTCGCTAGTGTACTCTAAGATTATAATCATACATGAGCTTAGGAAATACGCTTATAATAAAACGATAACAGTAGCTTGTAAAACATGTTAAATTACTTAATGTTTTAATTATTTTATAGTAAGCTGTTATTAGCACAGAATGGTAGGTAGTAAAGTAGAATAGTGTGCTTGGTAATAATATAAAAGTTGATTTATTACAATTGGTCGGGTAAATATGTAAGCGGACTGCCAAAAACTGCATCCCTAATCACTTTGAGACCTTGACTCTATAGAAAATAGAGAGAAACCATTTGAATATATATTTAAATTTTAATTTAGAAGTATATACAGTTAAATAAACATTTTTGTTCCTTTTACAGATAATAAATATGTGTTACGGCGACATCATTAAATAGCACATTAAAATTATTTACCACTAAAGTATTATTCAATTGTCAAAGCTTTTAAACTTTAAAAAATTCTGCGCATAAATTTATTTTGATTTTTTTTTAGCAATTACATTATTACTTTCTTAGGTTTACGCGAATATTTGACATTTTAAATAAAACTATCTTTTCGGATTATTTCGCGAATTTATTTTGAGCCAGTCTCTCTCATGACTATGATTGCTGTAAAGCATTCGAAGAGTCGAGAATCAAAAATCAAAATAAATCCGCGAAATAATCCGAAAAGATAGTTTTATTTAAAATCACACTATTATTGAAAATACAATAGTTTTTATGTAGGTATTTTCATTACTCTTTCACGACATGGCTGAAACGACTAGACTGATTTGGATGAAAAGTACATGCATAGATTATGTTTACGACCTTATTATGATGATGATTATGATTATGATTATGACTTGAGTAAGCCTGTATACTAATGTTGATACTAAAATTTTGGCAAACAGTGACGCTGCTATTATTTAATATTATAAATACAAAGGCACCCAAGTCGATAGTGTTATAATCTTACCAATATTATAAATGTGAAAGTTTAGATGTTTGGATGTTTATTACTCAACCACGCCAGAACGGCTGAACGAATCTGGATGAAATTTGGCACAGAGATAGATTATAATCTGGAATAGCACATAGGTTACTTTTTATCCCGGAAAAATGTACGGTTCCCGTGGGATAGATTTGTTTTTGTTTTACTAGAGGCGAACCCTGGCGAAGCGAGGATGAGCCACTAGTAATATATGTATGTATATCAGTAATAAACATTAACGGATGCACCGTGATCCGAAACTGCGTGATACGTAACATGCAATAAAACGTGTCGGGTTTAATTGCAGTGAAAGCGAGGAACTGAGTTGGTGTTTGAATGTATTGTATCAGATAACTCGGATCTATAGATCATTTTGTATTAAACAGTTAAATCTTTGGTGTATTATCTAAAAACCTGTTTCATTAGAGTTTAATTGGCACTGCTTTCTAAGATAGAGGTCCTTGTTTGGAATGTTGTGGGATATAAAAGATGTTTATTGGTCTAATTTATATTTTAACTTAATACTAGTTTATGCCAACGGCTTCACTCGCGGCGGGAATCAAAAGTAGCCTATAACCTTTCCAAGGATGCAACCTATGACCTTGCAAAATTTTATTGATCTTTTAAGCAGTTTAAGCGTGATAAGGTAACAGACAAAGTTATTTTAACTTAGTGTATATAATGTATATAAAAGATATCAGAGCTATTTTGCACTAACTATACCCCATAATTCATAAGTCATACTCATCCTAACCCATGTACCTATAGTAAAATCATATAAAGCATTTCGCTACTAAAAATGCATAATATAAGTTTTAATAGAGAGAGAAATATTATATTTTTAATATATATAAATGATTATCTAGATAAGGATAAAGGAGTAAACGTGTCATATTTTTCATATTTTGATGATCATATTAAAGCGATTGCTACCAAAAAGTCACAATATGCTAGTAATAACTGATTTAATAGTCTTCTTCCTCAGCTTGTCCTTGTCACACGTTACATAGTATCATTACATGTTTTCTTCTTCCATCTCCCTCTCTCTCCCGGTCTCTCTCAGCACACCCACCTTTCACACACATATCCTCATCAGTATCTTCCACGGCCTAGTTCTATATCTAATATCCTCTTGCTTAATTATGACTCTTTTTCTTCTTCAAGATATGCCCGTACACGCCATATGCCATAAACATAATTGATAATAGTCATTAAAAAAGTCCAATAACTCATTTTTTTTTAAAGATTTGCAGGAACTAAAGACCCACTTAAAATTTACCTTTATAAAAGTAATAATTTCCAAAAGCTTCGCAATTTGGTTTAAAACATTTTTATAAGAATTTAAAATTTTTGTAAGGTTTAGGTATATTAAAGAACCCAGATGTGCAAAATTATCAACAAATCCATTTTTGTATACCACAGAGTTAATATCTCGGAGGACCTTCGTTCCCAGATGGTCTAATTTTATTTTAGAAAAGCTAAGGAGCTTGTTTGAATATATTATATTTTACATTATAATTCACGTGTTATTGTGAGATTTGGGTTAAAATTGTACGCGTCGGTGATTTCTGTTAATTACGTTAAATACTTTACTATAATTAGCAAAGAGATCAGCATGGTAGGGTTGCCCCTGCGCAAAATAATCTATATATAAAAATTAATAGGATTTTTATTAAAAATGTGATAGATTGTATGTTGGTATATTTATTACTCTTTTACTTTGAAACACCTGGAACGAATTAGATGAAATTTAGTACACAGATAGACAGTAGAGTATTTTATCTGTACGTATAATAAAAGTATAATTGATCGCTGTCTGTACATGGGAGATATTTGATAAAAACTATTATTGGGGGTCTTACGCAATATAATGCAAAACAATGTTTTTTAAACTTTTCGTCTGTTTGTCTGTGCGTTTGTGCGCGCTAATCTCAGAAACAGCGAAACCGATTTGGATGCGGTTTTCACTAATGTATTGTGATAATCTTCACTTAACATTTAGTATTTGTTTTATTTCAATCGGTTCATAAATAAAAAAGTTATGTCAATTTAAAGAATCACCTAGGGACGAACCCGAGAAAAGCGAGTATGAGTCACTATTACTTAAAAGTTAATTATTTACATTCGAACTTTGTTTTTGCAAACGACTTGTGTTTAGGAATATTGCTTGACATAGTTGACCATAGGTGTCAACAAGTCAACAAAATAATATTAAAAAATAATACTTAAATACTTCATTTTATGTTTTAATTTGTGTAAATTGGTGATCTAGACTTAAAATTTCTTTACTCGAATTGACATCCAACCCTAACAAAAGTGACGGTAACAAGACTGACCTTGCCGTAACTGTAAAAACGGTTGTCATCAAAAATATAACGGTTTTGTAATATCTGAAAGTAGACTAAACTGACCTTTAGCTTTTACATTGAAGCGCATAATTTTATTGTGCAAAATTACGGAGACAATTTTTTTTTTTGACTAAGGAGGTATTTTTTTATTTAACAACCTTAGGGACGTCATTTTGTTTGACGTTAAACTATTAATTAAAGAAAAACCATAATTATTATCTATACTAATATTATAAAGCTGAAGAGTTTGTTTGTTTGTGTTTGTTTGTTTATTTGTTTGTTTGTGTTTGTTTTTTTATTTGTTTGTTTGTTTGGTTGAACGCGCTAATCTCAGGAACTACTAATCCAATTTGAAAAATTCTTTTTGCATTAGATAGCCCGTCAACTGAGGAAGGCTATAGGCTATATATCATCCCGGAAAAATGTACGGTCCCCGTGGGATAGATTTGTTTTTATCTAGGGACGAACACGAAGCGAAGCGCGGGTGAGTCGCTAGTTCCATATAAATTGGCGAAAATATCGCGTAAGTATAAAAAAAAAATTATCTACACTTATATATTATTAGTAAAAGTAGGGCATAAGCATAGAGTCATATAGTTGTGTTGTAATCTTTTATAATTTCTATAATTAACATGTCGTCATATTTCGTACTGCTTTTTGTTAATAAAATGCTATTACCTTACCTTACTTACTTACCTTAGCCATAAAATGTGTTACATTAAAACTTTTCATATAACATTATGGTCTAGTGATTTCTCATAACATTAGTTATCTACACTAATATTATAAAGAGGTAAAGTTTGTGAGTTTGTGACGTTGTAGGGGGTAATCTCTGGATCTACTGAACCGATTTAGATGAAATTTGGTAAGAAGATAGTTTGAGACCCTGGGAAGGACATAGAATACTTTTTATTCCGAAATCGTCCCTTAATGAGGTGAAAATGGGGATGAAAGTTTGTATTGGGAAGCGAAGCAAGGGTGAGTCGCTAGGTGATTCTTTAAATTGACATAACTTTTTTATTTATGAACCGATTGAAATAAAACAAATACTAAATGTTAAGTGAAGATTATCACAATACATTAGTGAAAACCGCATCCAAATCGGTTTCGCTGTTTCTGAGATTAGCGCGAATATATATATATATATATATATATATATATATATATATATATATATATATATATATATATATATATATAATGATTGATGATGATGATGATGAGATATATAATGAATATATATATATATAAACACTGTAGAAAAATCCAACTAAACTTTTTTCGACCAGACCGACAGTTACATATGAAAATTTTATATATCACTATTATAAATGCGAAAGTTTGTATGAGAGTGTTTTTGTGTATGTTTGTTCGAAACTCCTCCACGCTGCATGCAGCATATGGACGGATTTGGTTGAAATGTAATACGTAAATATACCATGGCCTAGAAGTTAGAACATATAGCAAGGATTTACTTAGGGACGTACATGAGCGAAGCGAGGGTAAGTCACTAGTATACAAATATATAATTAAACATCACTAAGAAAAAGTCTTAAATATTCTAATTCAAAATAGAATGAATTAACAAAGAGCCCAATTACATATTAATTACTGTTTGTCGGTTATAAGAGAAATTCTAAATCACTCTCTTTGTAGCTTTTAAGAGCTTGATATTTTATTCTTGACCGACTTTAAAAAGAAAGGTAATCAATTCTTTTTTATTTTTTTACTAACACCAAACAACTCAAGAATTATAATTTATAAAATTAGTGTGTTTTTAAATTTATTATTGTTTATAATGTACTAGCGACTCACCCTCGCTTCACTTCGGGTTCGTACCTAGACAAAAACAAATCTATCCCACGGGAACCGTACATTTTTCCGTAATGACATATAGCTTATAGCCTTCCTCAAATAACGGGCTATCTAATGCTTAAAGAATTTTTCAAATCGGATTTGTAGTTCCTGAGATTAGCGCGTCCAACCAAAAAAACAAACGTTTGTTTGTTTGTTTGGTTGGACGCGCTAAACTCTTTAGCTTTATAATATTAGTATAGATATATTTTTTAAGTTTAAATAATAATGGTTTACATTTACTTCAGCGTTAAGTTTTTCCAAATATTATAGAGCGATGGTGCAATACAATATTTCAGTAAAATCCACCGGAAGCTATGGAAGGTCACTGATATTAAAAAAAAAAAATTGAATCCCAATTAATTAACACTTACCTACTGTAATAATTATGAATATTAGTGTTTGTTCAGTGGCCGAAATTGGACCATGTCTGTCTGTCCATCTGTTTTCAAAATTTAACCTCACCCTTTTTTTGAAGTCGGTTGAAAATAATGAACATTGGTAGACAAATAGAGGAGAAAAAAGTATTGAACTGTTTTGTCTTTGCCTATTTATATAGATAACAAGCGACTCACCCTCGCTTCGCTCGGGTTCGCCTCTAGACAAACAAAAACAAATCTATCCCACGGGAACCGTACATTTTCCGGAATAAAAAGTAGCCTATTTGTTATTCTGATGTACGAACTATATTATTGTAAAGTTTCATTAAAATCCAATCAGTAGTTTTTGTGTACTAAGTTGTATAAGTTACTATAGTTTTTTAACTATCCCAAGGGAGCTCTTTAATTTTTCGGGATGAAAAGTATCTGAAATGTTGACCGGGGATATAAGGTACCACCTTGCAAAATTTCACTTAAATCGGTTCAACAGTTTCGGAGATTAGCCTGTACATACAGACAAACAAACAAACAGAGAAACAAAAAATTTGAAAAAAAATTTTTTCTATGCACAGATAGATAGAGATATATAGATAAATGATTGTGACTTTCAAAAAGCAACTTTAAGGAATAGTTCAATTAAATTGGAAACGTAAAATTAATAAGTTCAAGGTATAATGCAGTAAGTAGTTCGAGGTAAAGTTAGCGTTAACTGAAAAATGCTTGAATAAAGTCGATACCAATTAATATTTACTTATATGTATATTATATATATCATGTACCTACATACAAACACGTAAACATAATTTGTATGATTGACCAGTGTGATGTCACAGTATATAGCGTCTTCGATTCCTGTACCAAACATCCCAATCTGGTTAAAATAAAACTTAGGCAGAGTAAAAGCCATTTTTCACTCCAGGGCTTCCCATCAGAATGTACATGTTGGAAGTAAATGGCATGCCAGTATCTTTTATTTGCTAGCTACTGGCATATGATTGCCAAGTTACTTGCCTGGTGTTGTGACTCCCTTGAATGAGTTTACTAAATCGTTCAAATTAACCCGGTGACACTCTCAAGGCTTATAGATCATCAGCAGAAGTATAACAGAAGAAGAAAAACGTGACAACTACGGAGGTCTTTATCAATAGTTTTAGATAATCCTTTAGGGAAATAGCGAAAAGTTATACTTACACAAGTAAGTTCCAATGGATAGAGCTTACTTTTTTACCTTAGAGTAAACGTGCATAATGCTTATCATGAACTTTAAAATCCTACCTGTATTACGACGTACGGTTGAATAGCTTGCATGATTATGTACCTAAACGAGCCAGATAAAGGAGGCGAGGAGATAATCTTTGCGCTGACGTGACCAGAGTTTAAAGACGATTGCGCCAAAATAAGTCAGCGAATACAGCAACTAACACTATTAAATTAAAAAAATGTGTCCTATATAAAAAGAAAACCGTGTGTGTATACTTATGTATCCACGTAAGAAGTTATACTTCTTTGGCGTAATAGAACAAAATAGCTAAAGATTTCATCCCGTATGTAACAACTCTCTGTTTGTAAAAGGAATGCAGCTAACTTCATCATGTCACTTTTTACCCTCATAATTTTCTTCAAACGTGCCAAAAGAAGAATAACTTCAAAAAAATATTTCTCTTTCAAAATTATCGGCCAGATTGGCAAATCTATTTTGACAAAGTGCTGATTGTCATATATAAAACGAGTTTCAGTGACTGAAGGGTAAATAAAAATGTACGCAGGTGAACCCAAGGGCAGTATATATTTTGCAACATAAATCTATACAATGGTATTTGCAAGTACAATTTAAACCACAGATCATTGGCGGAGACATAAAATACTGTTAAGTTAGGTCTAAACCTCAAACAATATAATACTTTGCCGTTTGATCCCATTCTATTGTTCACGTAACGCAATGGAAACGTTGGGTTACGCAGAAGGGACTATCTACACTTATACGTTAAGAACAAGTTTCATTGGAATTAACGACAGTCGCCGTAGATCGCAAGTATTTTTTTGAAGTAAAACTTCTTTACGCACGCTTGACTCGGGGAGTAAGCTGGTGAATGCGTTACGAAAAGAGTAACGTTACGGGCTAGGCGAGCGTTAGTTGCCATGGTAACCGTTGTTATTGTCTAACAAATGATATAATAATATTATATTCTTTCCTTAAATGATATTCTATAAATATATGATTGTAATATGCCTTATATGCGTTATATTTAGTATCTCACCTATCCTAATTATTTAAAATATAAATTGAATTTCATAAAGAGTACCGATAACCTACAGAAGTTTTACTTCTTGCGCGTGTACACATTCATACAGGCACTCTTTATTTTTTTTAATTTAAATAACAATATGAATAAAATATTGCGACTGAGTAAATTCGTCAGTTAAACATTTAATTACCTACTATACATTTTTACGGAAATCATTAAAACCGCATCGCTCGGATGTTTATGATAATCTTATGGGCTTCGAGCCAAATGAGTTTATTAATCGAAATAAGGTTTACTGCATAGCCTAATTTATGTGAAAAATGATTAACAGTTAATTTCAGTGTAAATAAAAGGAAAAAGGAAGAAGTGCTTAATATAATAATATTATTGGGACGTCGGGATAAACGTCGGGAACCAAAAATCAAAATAAATCCGCGAAATAATCCGAAAAGATAGTTTTATTTAAAATAATAATATCATTTAGTATAGAAGAACTGAGTTGAATTACTCTTCGGCAAAGTACGTTTCAAACTTCAGAAATAATTAGCTTTTATACTAATTTCATATATTTTTTTAGTAATATAAGTAACTCCTGTGTAAGAACATTGTTTCTTAGGAGATCACCTACTAATGACCCACCTACGCTTCACTTAGGTCTTAAAAATTGAAACCTTAAAAAGTTAGTCCTCTAATAACTTTTACAACGTCTTTAACCTACGTGAAAGAGTATTAAAAACAGCTTCAAATAATAATAAAGATCTAAGAAATACAGTATATAACATATTATGTGAATTTTCTACGGCCCAAACAAAACTCACAATGACAAATGTGGGCACTCCCTTACAAAAGAAATGGATCACGTTGTAGATGCTATTGTGGCACAGAATACAATTTGTTCTACTGTAGCTGGTAGATGAGACAAACTTGCTATACAATGTTTGGTGTGAAATAAAAACTCGTATTTAACATAGCAAATACAAAAAGTAAATATCAATTATAAGTATAATTTAGTTGTCCGTATGTAAGGGATTACTACATATTACAAAAAAAATCCACCACCGCGTCTGTCTGTCTGTCGACTGTGTGTATGTCTGAACGCGATAAACTCAAAAACTAACGAAAGAATTCTCATACGGTTTTCACTAATAGATGGAGTGATTAATGAGGAAGGTTTAGGTGTATAATTCATTATGGTTTGTGTAAATTGGCTGAAACAAGACGATTGTTGAAGACATCAGAAAAAATTATGCCGACTGGGAGCAACAACAGAACTATTCCTCCTAAAAAGACCTTATTAAACTGTAGCAACGATATTTGCACAAATCTAAGGATGCACACGAGCGAAGCAAGGGTAAGTCACTAATTCTTAATATATTTTGTCTACATAAGGTCAGCTAGAATACCCTATATAACTGTATATATTTTAAAATCTATGCTTATATTATAAAGCTAATGAATTTGTTTGTTTGTTTGGTTGAACGCGCTAATCTCAGCAACTACTGGATGGAATTGATAATTTTTTTGTGTTGGAGAGTCCATTTATCGAGAATGGCTTAAGGCTATATATCATCCCGGAAAAATGTACGGTTTCCGTGGGATAGATTGGTCTTGTCTAGGGACAAACCCGAAGCGAAGCGAGGGTGTGTCGCTAGTTTAATAGATTTGTAAATTAACGCCACAATATTTAAATTCAGAGCTACTAATTATGTATACAAAGTGCTATCTTTTAGTAATTGATTAAATTATTTCTATTTGTTTATGGTTGATATGAAAATTATAAATATAGTTTTGAAATACGCCTACTAACTCCTTTCGGCAAAATAAACAAAATTGTAAATCATAACAGAAAACAGCGTGAAAAGCTCTGGCTACCTTAAAAATAATGCAAAAACAAATCTTAATTTTTTTCTTTTGTCGCTTCTTTTATATTTTTTTGAGGTAGATTTTTGTACGTATAAAATATAATTTATTAAAGTAAGGCACTAACATCAACTTTGTTATTAATTTGTACTGTGTTTCTGACACCGCGCCGTTTTGATTATGTCGATAACCTCCTTAAAACCTAAACCTGTCTAAAAGATAATTACTGTACTTTAGACAAATTTATACGTGAAATAGGATTGTTCAAAATTGAACAAAAAAGATAGAAATAATATTAAGTAATATTTAAAAGCGATTAATAGAATATCTATCTACAGAATAATCTTTGACCTCGCACCGCGTCCGCTCTGCGTTCGCCACTCAGTTTCGCGTCAGCAATGGAAGAGGGTGGATGTGTTTGTGCAGTGTATTTTGTTTACGTGTTTTAACGATAAATGTTTTGTGAGTGCTACAATGGCTAATCTAACATTGAGATACCTGGATGAGCTCTCCTATGTGCTGAACAGACGCCATCTTGCGAGCCAAGCAAAGGCATCGTCCGTTGGCGATCTTCTTAACGCTGAAGAAGAAAGATTTGCACCGGTACGTCTTAATTTAGGACAACACGATAACCAAATTTACTCTTCATTTAACGCGTAATTTTTAATTATTCATGCCATTCATTTATGTGATACATTATCACTATAATTTAGTTGAAATGTTGACATTTTACTTGACGTATGAATGAAAGTCAGCGTAGTTCTATGTTTTTTTTTTATAAAAGATTTGAATACACGCAGCAAACAGTGAAAGGTGGTAAGCCAGAGACAATGCCGGGTGCTCGACCTTTTCATTTAGTTCTGCGCTATTGTAGTAACTGCGCTTGTTTCCGCTAATTCAAATAAATATGGTTTTATTTGACAAAAAAAAAAAATAACGTGAACATTTTTTGCTTTATAATAAAAATAATCAGATTTATATAGAACAAATCTAAATCAAAATCAACGTCTTGACGATAGAATACTGCAAAATATCCTTAGGCAAAGCACAAACCAGGACACTAGTAAAGAGGACACTGGATGCTTATAAAACTGCTCTATTATTCATGTAACAGAACTCTACCTCTACGTATAAAGTATTTGATGTATAATAAATAAAAATATAAATTCATAACATAAATAAAAGCATTGGAAATAAAAGTATGAAACAAAAATCAACTTACTTAGATTGTCATATTGTGCCTGCCTACTTAATTGATAAGGTATTGCTTAAGCAAATAAAATCAACAAAATAGGTATGTTCACATTATATATTATTTGACTAGATCTATAGTATATTAAAATTTCTCAGCCACATAAAATGTCGGCTAATATGTACCTTTTCTTTACTGCTTACCTTATTAGTCCTTGAAATACGATCACAATAGTCAGTTCAATACATTTCTTTACATAAGTGGCTTCAGAACTCATTAACATTCAGGTTACTTATGTACATGGAATAATAATTAGTGGTTTTGACATTTAAAAACGAATACAAAAAAAAAAAAAAACAAACATCATATTTTTAGCTGGTTTTTGGCCAATTGGAAACTAAATAAAATGTAAGAAACTTTCAGATATTTGCAATCCTCTTTAAATACTAAACTGTCGCCATATTAATATGTATTGATAAGGAAATACCTAATTAAAATGTCTCCTAACATAGATAACTTAATAAGTTAATATGTATTTTTAAATAATGTCACGTAGTCGGTATATAATAGGCAATATGATAAAATTAGATACTAAAAATGAAATTGTAGTTATGTAATCCAAATTTGTAGTAAATGTTTATCTTTAAATAACCCATAAATAAAAAGCTTAAAAATATAAGATGATAATATTTAACAAGTAGTAGAACCCTTCTTAAAATAGTCTATGAATATTACATTTATTATTAACACATTTGTTGCTTTGAATTTTATATTGTTGAAATATTCCTTCATTTTTATATGATTTTGTTTATAAACGTTGCTGGCAAGGTCAAAGAAAAAAAAAACTCTTTTTATCCTTATCCTTGGAGCAGTTACCCGACGAGTTTATTATTAAAATTGAATCGTTGTAAGTTATAGTTGTTTACTTCGCTGTGACACCATTGTTTATAATTAGGATTGCGTGGCCAAAAGGCAAAAAAATATATTTTCGTCACGTCTGTCTGTACATACGCCACAGTCATTTTACTCAAGAGACAATAGAAGAAATTGATAGGTTCGGATCGGCAAAGTTGAGATGATTTTGATACAAGTCAAGAAGTTCCTAGTTAATATATGTATTCAAATTAAATAAAAACATCTTTTAAAAGAAGCATATTAAACAACCGCAGTTTTGTAAGTAAATAGTTTATTATGTTTCCAAATTCGTTAACATTGTGCGCACGAATTAGGCTCTTGTTCGATTTTTTAAACTTACCTACACCCTGGTATTTAAAATCGACAGTCTTTAATTTACTATCATTACTTTGTTTTTGCCCATAATAATTATTAGAGATGTGCCGAATGTTCGACCGAATATTCGTATCGGCATATTTGGCGCTTTTTTTTTTGTTCGTATTCGGCCGAATATACGGTTAAAATGCCGAATAATTACCGAATATTTTAATAGTATTATGTTAAGATTTATAATTATTTTAAAAACTAAAAAGGCTTTACATTAATTATTATATTTTGTTATAAGTTATGGCTTACAAAATTTAAACAATAATAGCATTATAACCATGTGAGGGAAACACAAGCGAGATCAATGTACAATGTTGACCGTATGGCATAAGGGCAATGGCATCTTTTCTTATTTAAAAGAGATTATCCTCAAGTTAATGATCGCTTTAAATCTCACGCTCGATAGAAATTTTATATAATAGTATTGAAATGGTTTTACAAATCCATCTTATTGTTTCTGTAACACGACAACATTTTCTATAAAAAGTTACTTCAATTATGTTGCAGTGAACGCAAAAACTGGTCAGATTTAATAACAACTATTATTGTTTTAACAATATGATTTTTAAGAAAATAACTCAACATTCGTTTTTACAAAAATCCGATGTTGGTCTTTTTATATTATCTTTTTCAGATTTGTTCATTGGTTTTTACGTAATGGACGAATAAGCACGACCTCGTTATCGTTTTAATTCATTCATGTAGAATATATTGATGTAGTTTAAAAAGAGCAAACTTTTTTAATCATTGAAATGGTTTCTGGTATAAATTATACACATTGCTTCAGATAAAATTAGCATCTGATTTTTTATTAGATGTAGAGTCGCAATCCACATATCCTTTTAACTTGAACTCTTACAGTAAAATACTAAAAATTTATATATATATATATATATCTTAGGTGTCTACAGTGATCGGATCACGTAGAATACATAATAAGATTAAGATGGTTTCTACTTAACTGCTTTACTTAGACGATATATTACATAAAAAAAAAAACAAGAGACTAACAGCAGCATAATAAATAACTCATCAAACGTAAACAGCCCCAAAATATATTATTAATATTATTATAATTATAGTAAATATTTGGCAATCACGACGTTAATACATTAATTACTATAGTAACGTTATGTAATTTTACTACACAAGTCATGGTATGAATACAGAGTTGGAGGTGAACCGGAACTCCACGCTCCAGTGGTCCTATTGTAGATCGCTTCAGTTTTATTGAAATGAGAGATATTTTATTCTGTGTGTGTATTTCATATGTTTGTTTGCGCTTTTAATTAAAATGATTGTAATAGTCTAAATGGGTTTTAGATAAAGGTATAAAGTATTAGGTTTTTGTTTATTAATACAATTTAAAAATGCTTTTTTGTTTTTTATTTATTTTCTTTATATATAGTACTTTGATATTTTTTTTTAATTATTTGTAACATTTTAAGATCAAATTAATTTATAATCTATGGTTTAGCAGTTACGATTCGGCTGAGTAGGTTTGGGTATTAGTCATAAATATTTTAAATATCGAATTACGATTTTAAAATAAAAGACCTTATTTTTACGTGTAGGTAATTAATTTAAGTTTAATTGAACATAATTATACATAATAATATAGAGTTTAGAAGTTATGAGTTTTATTGAAATCCTTCCGTAGTGGTGTAGTAAAGTTTCCATTTATTTCCCTTAATGGGATTGAATTTTCCCTGTGGAACTTTAAAAGGATTAAAAGCTATTTAAAACTATATTATTACTCGAAAATAGATTTAGAAGTAGGTACTTTATTTACGTTATAGTTGATTATTTAAAATCTCGATTAATATTTGTTATATATACATAATATACAATATACTCCTTAAATCTGCACTAACTAGAATATTATCAAATTTTATTAAGAATAATAAAAACCGTAAACAATATAAATGAAAAAATATACTATGTACGTAAAAGATATTTGTCATATTAATCCATTTTTCTACATACCGTTTTTTCTTAGTGTTTAACTTGAAAATAAATAAATTAATTATGATAATATTTTCACAGAAAACAGTTTTTAAATTTAAATTATAACAGTTAAGACATTCCAGAGATTTCTAAAAGGAAAGTGACAAATCAAAAGAAACCATATAATACACAAATTGGAAGCTAAACATATTATGCGGTGTGTTAGACATTTTTTTGCGTGTCTATTCACATAACTTGAATGTTCGATTTAGCAAAACGCAGTAAAACCGTTCTAACAATGTGTTCGATGTGAAACATCTGAAAGCGAAGGCGTAATAGTTTTTGTCGTTCGCTTGAAAGTAACTGCGTAATCGGATAGTGTAATATATAAAGTTTTACTGCTAATTAAATGTAATAGATATGATATTAATTTACTAATGAGTGTTGTGTAAGGAAATTGTGTACCGTACATTGTTATTTATTAACCGACGAAAAATATGGAGGAGGTTCTCTATTCGACACGTATGTATATTTCTTTTTTTTTACAGTATAGTACTGTATAATTTTTTACAGTGTAGTCCGATTTTGATGATTCTTTTTTTATTGGATAGGGTAGGGTATACCTCAAGTTGGTCCCATTTAAATTAAAAAAAAAAAAATCACCCCTATGTGTAGAAAGTAGGAGGTGATTGATTTTTTAACTACTGAATTTTTTCATTACTTTCTTCTCATTGCTCTTATATGATATGTCTACACTAAAAATGAAAAATAAAAACTTTAAAAAATAAATAAAAACTGACTTCAAAAAAAAACACTATAAAGTAAAAATTAACTGATTGGTAGTTTTCATTTTGCTATTGATACCTAATCAGACCATTTTTGAAACTGGAGCCAGCCGATACAAATCAAAGCACACTTTTTTTTTAAGTCGGTTTTAATAATATTTTTGTATGACTAGAAGATATATCTACATATTTACGCGTACCAACATAAATCTTGTTCTATACAATTCAGGTTTAGTATATGGGAGTCGCCTGATAGAATAGGAGTACCCGCTGAAACCCGGCCGTACCCTTATCATCTCTTATTCCCCATCACCTATCAATTGCCTTACCTATATTTCTTTACTATCTGTAGAAAATTGACATAATCTCTATTCAGCATATGTCTTTCTATGTCTTCTATATTATCAGAAACCGTTTCGCTTACTACCATGACGTTTTAACATTAGTACCTGGGCGACCGAGCTTCGCTTGGAGTTCTTTTTTGTTATGTCATATTTTTTAGATAAAAAAACTTAAAACTTGAATAATTTATACAAAAAAAAATTAGAAAAGTAAAAACTTTGTATCTCGACCGGGATTCGATCCCGGACATATGTGGTTGCCTATCTTGCGCCTTGGCCGCTTGACCACTTGTATCCCCGGACATAAAGTCTAATATAGATCGATTTTTCGCCCCCGAAAACCCCCACATACCAAATTTCAGTGAAATCGTTAGAGCCGTTTCCGAGATCGCCGGCTTCGATAAATAAATAAATAAATATACAAGAATTGCTCGTTTAAATATATTAGATGTGCATTATCCTAAACTAAATAAATCTACAGTCTGTTATGAATAATAAATATGTGCCACAAGAAAATCTCCACTTAGAAACCTTTCTAAGGCTTCTGAGTGGAGATTGTTGAATGTCGTATTAAAATTTCTATAAAAACATGTCTCTTTTATATATGTATATAAAAATCGATGTGTATGTTCCTTATGGACTCCAAAATGGCTGGAGCGATTTTGATGAAATTTTGCGAATTTTGAAGCGAGTGATCGTTTGAAGTTTAGTAGCGATCGGAAGTTTGAACGCGGACGAAGCCCCGGGCACTGCTAGTAAGTATATTTTGAAATGTATAAATACAGAATGGACAATGTACTAGGTACAATGTTCTAATAGTTACATGATTGGAAATTAAAGATGTCAGTCTTCAGTGAAAAACAGACATAAAACTAAGCTCTACGACAATCGCCAGACTAACAAAATATGTACTCATACTCTCAATAAGCAACCAAAACGTAAAATTTGGTACTAAATTTTATTTAGTGTGCAGAATGAATCTCAATTTTCAATGCCAAATGTTATTTTTGCAGCACCCATATTACTGACAATAACTGCTCGTCCCGTTCAAGGTTACATGATACTCAATAAAACACACTGAAGATTGAAATAAAAATATTTTTTGTATACTATATTTTTTTCTTCTGTTATTTAAAAATACACGTGTTACATATAAATAGCATAAACTAGCGACTTACCCTCGCTTCACTCGGGTGCCTCTATAGGTACGAATAATTCCATAATATTGATCATACTGTATGAAAATCTATTCATTAGTTTTTAAGTTTATCGCGTTCAGACAGTCAGACAGACGTAGCAGGGGGGACTTTGTTTTACAATTTATAGTGATAGTCTATATTATATACTAGCGGCTCACACTCGCTTCGCTCGGGTTCGCCTCTGGACAAACAGAAACAAATCTATCCCACGGGAACCCTACATTTTTCCGGGATAAAAAGTAGCTTATTCTTTATTCTAATGTATGAACTATATTATTGGTAAGTTTCATTAAAATCCAATCAGTAGTTTTTGTGCACTAAGCTGTATAAGTTGCTATAGTTTTTAACTATCCCACGGGAACTCTTTAATTTTCCGGGATGAAAAGTATCTAATCAGTTGATCAGGGATAAATGTTGATCAGGGATGTAAAGTACTACCTACCATAAAAAAAAACATTTAAATCGGTCCAACAGTTTCGGAAACTAGCCCGTACAAGCAGACAAACATACAGAGAAACGAAAAAATTGAAAAAATCTGGATTTGTTCTATGTCTCTTCTTACATCCCCTTGACTCGGTTTTTAGCATTTTTTTTCTATGTACAGACATTCGACCTCTACAGTTTTATTATATGTATAGATATTTCTAATACCAATCTGAATATATAAAATAGACGGTTTTCTTGTACATATTTTTGATGTCAGTATTCATTTACTAAAGAAAATTCATAGAATGTACATAATGAACAAATTGAAGCTAAAAACGAACTGCTATTAAATCAATGCCGCTACGACTGCACCGATTTATGCATAAATCTATTCCATAAGCATGAATCGTCTATCATAAGTCATACCACTATCCCATTGTAAAATGAATCTTAAATTTTTGTCAATACGGTCGATTTCTTGATAACGTTATCTAAAGTTATATTATCAGCTACTATTATAATAGAAAAGTTTGTACGTGGTACACAGCTGGAAGGATTTGGATGAAATTTGATATACAGACAGGCAATGAAGTAACACATTGTCGACTTTTTGGTATCTAGAGACACTCTCGAGCAAAGCGGTATATGTAAGCTAGTTTTAAAATATAACTTGATTATATCTATACTAATATTATAAAGAGGTAAAGTTTGTGAGTTTGTAAGGTCGTAGGGGTTAATCTCTGGATCCGCTGAACCGATTTAGATGAAACTTGGTAAGAAGACAGTTTGAGACCATGGAAAGGACATAGGATACTTTTTATCCCGGAAATCATCCCTTAAGGGGGTGAAAATGGGGATGAAAGTATGTATTAGGAAGCAAGCTAGGGACGAACCCGAGCGAAGCGAGGGTGAATCGCTAGTGTATGATATAAATAACGTCATTAAAATTAGTTTTATTCGAAACTGACCTTAACTGCTACGATAATAAGATTAATGTAGTCGGGGTCTACCACATTTCGTTTACAAAAGCAGGAACTTCACTTTCCACTGTAAATTGATCTCTACAACTACGTATTAGAAATTATACGGTAGCAGGAAGCTGGGGCACTGACAGGAAGATGTCAATTGCCTGATTGCCCTTGTGGAGATCATCCTGTAGACTATCTGTACGTCTGTTTGAAGTAATATCGACGATTGTTGGTTTTCTATTTTCTTTTATTTAACCGACTTTAAAAATTAGTATGGTAAAGTGGTCCCTTCTGGTATATATTAAATGATATCTTGCTTGCTTGCAATAATTTTTTTAAGAACAGGTTGTACCTTGAAGATTAAGGAATAAGTTATTTTAATCAATTTTTATGTTTTCTATGTTTGATATAGATTAATTAAAAAAATTTAAATCACCGTAGTATACACACATATCTAAACAATTTCTTCTTATGAAATAAAAATATTTAGATGGCTGCCACAAGTTATTTAAATTAAAAAATAAAAATAGATTAAGAAAATATTTTTAAATTGAATAAAACCATTAAATTAAGAGTTCTATTTAGGTATATTGTTTTAAAATAAAACATATCACACGAATGCAAAGCTACACTAGATAAGATAGTCGCTGCGGTTTCAATCAGCGGTTAGCCGCGGCTGCGAATAATGCAATTATAGTGAACATGACCTATATTTCAAGTGCGTTTTTACTACCACTTTTGAAAAGAACTTTCTGGAATATTTTTTTTCAGCCTTATTGGATAAAAGCGTTGCCCACAGCTTCTCTGCCAAAAAATCATAGAGTGAATCTAGATAGCCTATAACCTTCCATAATAAATAAGCTTTTGTAAAACGGACTTTCGCGGAGATTTGAGCATATAAATAATAATAAATAAATATGTTGGGACATTAACACACAGCACCGTCTAGCTCCATGGTAAGTTACGAGGCTTGTGTTATGGATACTAGATAGTTGATACACTACACATATATAACTTTAAATACATACATATTATATTAATAACCCATGACTAGAGTACTAACATTCGTGCTCATCACACAAATGAATGCCCCCAGCGGGACTCGAACCCGCGACCGCTGGCACAGCAAGTAGGTACTAAAAACTACTACACTACACTACAAACTGCGCCAATCGTGTTGTCAAAATAAACAGACCAAATTCAACATCTTTATTATACGAGTATTAATATAGTTATAGGTTAACGATTAGGGATATTAACGATAAACGGTTTAATCTAGCCTCATAGGGTTTAGCTAACGGGACCCCATGTCACTCGCACCTGTATCGTTACTAGGTATTTAACTGATTTAGGTCACCGACGTCGTGTAGAAAGGAAAAATAACAATAACCATTAATGTCTAATTGAAATTAGTTTATTTGGCCTCATGATAAGTTAATAAGTAGGTAATAGAACAAGCAGGCAATTCTTAAAAAAAATTAAAGCGTTTTATTTTATTTACTAGCGACTCACCCACGCTCTAGTATAGATTTCTCAACGATGAGATATTTTCCCGCAGTAAAAAGTATCCTATATGTTGACCCGAATAATCAGCTATCATTATGCAAAATTTCATCAAAATCGCTCCAGTGGTTTTTCCGTGATGCGGTCACAGGCAGACAGACAGATAAAATTTCTAAAAACTATAGATTCGGCCTCTGTATCGATAATAACGTCTATTTCAATAAGATTTTCCAAAAAATATTTAATGTACAGATTCGGCTTAATTAGAATTTTATTATATGTATAGATAGATAGATAGATGTATAAATACCTACTCCTTAATCCCTGCTATTTATGCATAATTCTTACGTGTTTAAGAATGGGTAAGTTTTTTAAATATGATGATTTGTAGTTCCAGTGATTAGCACTTTTAAACGAACAAAAAAACAATCTTCATGTATTATTAGTAGATATGACTTCGATAATTATTTTATGCAAAAACTATAATTTATACTCCGTGTTTGCGGAAATGTTATGATATTGAAATAAAACTATTTTTAACGTATTTTGTGGGTACGGGAAACATCAAGTTTGCTAAAAAAAGAAAAACACATGTGTGTGTACGCACGTAAGAAGTTATTATACTTTGGCGGAACAGAACAAAAATAGCTAAAGATTTCATTCATCCCGTTGTCGCAACTCTCTTTTTGTAAAAGGAATGATAAATTAATAAAATACATATTTATAGAATATTATTTAAGAAAAGAATATAATATTATATATCATTTGTCAGACAACAACAACGGTTACCATGGCAACAAACGGTTATCAGCTAACTTCATCATGTCGCTTTTTGGCTGTCGGTGTGCGCGCGCACCGTAAAAATTTTTCTCTCCTAATTTTTTCCAAACATCCCAAATTAAGTATAACTTCAAAAATGATTTCAATATATAAACGGCGCGGCGTCTAAAATGGGGGCCACGACAGAGATGGCTGAACTTCTTAAGTTACGTAAATACTAAATACTCTCCCTCTACGTAATTACTCCCTTACTCAAAATTATGTTTTTTTTTCCATTTGCTGTAGAAACCCTTGGCCCATGGAGTCAAAGTGCTAAGAACTTCTTAAAAGACACAACACCTCGTCTTATCACCTCAATTGGTGACAGGAGAGCTGGCGCATTTTTCGCCCAAAGAATCGGCATTGCCATTTAAAGGGGGAATGCAGCTAGCATTCTTGCCACTATTCCACGCGGATATGACTTATACAGTACTAAGTGTACATTTGTTTTGTATATATAACTAGTGACTCACCCTCGCTTCGCTTCGGGTTCGTCCCTAGTCAGAAACAAATCTATCGCACGGGAATTACATTTTTCCGGGATGATATATAGCCTATAGCCTTCCTCAGTTAAAGGGCTATCTAATGCAAAAAGAATTTTTCAAATCAGATTAGTAGTTCCTGAGATTAGCGCGTTCAACCAAACAAACAAACAAACAAACTCTTCAGCTTTATAATATTAGTATAGATTAAGTATATTTGTAATTTTCTTTCTTGTTTGTTTCAATATAAAATATAAACTATCAAATGAATATTGCATAAAGCAATCTGCTCTGCTCATTTCTAGCGAGGTTTCATATCCTTCAGACCAAGTTGAGAAGAATTTCCGTAGATTTCTTAAGGGACATTTAAAATTTATGCAAATATCTCAATCGTTTCCGTTCTAATTTAGCATGATTGATGTAACAAAATTTTTAAGAAGTATATTTTTTTATTTTACTCGTATTATAAATGCAAAAGTTTGTATGTGAATTTGTTTGTCAGTTTCTTACCATATAATGGTTCAGGGCATTTTAATGAAACTCGGAATAGAGATAGGTTATGTCTTTAACTATCGACCTCGCTTCGCTCGGGTTACGTCCCGCTTTTTAATTTTTTGAGCGGAACCCTAATTCTTTTTCTAACATAAAAGTAGCCTAAGTTACTCCTTATAACTTCAGCTATCTGCCAGTGACAGTCCCAACAAAATCGGTCCAGCCGTTTCGGAGATTAGCCGAAACAGACAGACAGACAAAAATAACATCAGTTATCTGCCAGTGATAGCCCCGTTAAAATCGGTCCAGCCGTTTCGGAGATTAGCCGGAACAAAGAGACAGACAACATTTTAAAAATTGTATTTTGGTTATAAGTACCTTATATACCTACTTTAGAATGCATTTAGTAAAAAGCTGTTATGTTGATATTACAAACAGACACTTCAATTTTATTTATATGTATGGATTATCATATGTATTACTTTTTGTCAATATATTTACACAAAAAGGAAACTATAACCTTTGTATTTGTTTGAAAACACATCTCTCGTCAATCGGTCAATCAATTCTGTTTAATCAAGCATTTTTATCCTTATTTCGAAATCATTGTAGCAGAAACAACCATTTGATCGCCACAAAGAACTTGCAATAATATTCCGTGTACAGAAACACATATTGTAAATTATTTTACGCGTATGAACACTATTTTTTGCCTTATATAACTGATATAACGGAGTGTGTCGTGCTTGAATCTCATAATGAAGTCCATCTTATTCTAAAAGAAACTTGTAACTGCTGAAGTTCTGTTAAAAAAAAGTTGCTTTTCCATATTTATATAATCGACACGTACGGTCTGTCTAGTGGTAACATTTTTCTTTGTAAACTAGAAGCCCTGTTATAAAAAAGTCTTGTTCAGTGAGTTGATTTCACGGTTCTAATGATCGCATTTAACTGGAATATGTAAATAAATGCACAGACGAACATAGAACCTTTCGAGGTCGGTTAAAAAATCCCGCCAGCAATTACTTAAGTTATGAGTTAATAAAATTTGTGTTTCTAATAAAAATAATGCTTTGAGCGAGAATAGAACTCACAACTTCTGTTATAGAATCAAATATCTGAGGCCAAATACCAACGTTTTCACGCGATTTAGACCTCATAAGATTACAACCTCATCGATATAGAGACCCGATAATGTCCTAAGCAGTGAAGGCATACTAGTGACTTGGGTACATTAACTATCTTGATTTTGGGTTAATGCTTTCTTAGCTTTCTTTCTTTGAATTTTGGTGCTTTAAAAACTACAAATTACAATACTATACTTATCAATCATTAATGTAAGTGTTTATCTTTTTATTTCAAACTAGCGGCTCACCCTTGCTTCGCTCGGGTTCGTCTCTAGACAAACAAAAACAAATTATCCCACGTAATATACCTATATTTTTTTCAGGATGAAAAGTAGCCTATTTGTTATTATGATGTATGAACTATATTATTGTAAAGTTTCATTAAAATCCAATCAGTAGTTTTTGTGTACTAAGCTGTATAAGTTACTATAGTTTTTTAACTATCCCACGGGAACTCTTCAATTTTTCGGAATGAAAAGTATCTAAAATGTTGACCGGGAATACAAGGTACCATCATACAAAATTTCATTTAAATCTCTCCAACAGTTTCGGAGATTATCCCGTATTAACAGACAAACAGACAGATAAACAAAAAAAAATGAAAAATATCTGGATTTGTTCTATTTCTCTTCTTACATCCCCCTGACTCGGTTTTTAGCATTTTTTTTCTATGTACAGACATTCGACCTCTACAGTTTTATTATATATAGATACTATCAATCAAAATTTTACATGTGTTTATAACACTCCAAAACACGTGAAAAATAGATATCGCTCGCACTCGCGTGAAACAAATCTAAAGTCACGATATTACATTAAATAACAAAATTAATCACTTCCAATATTGGAAAGTGCTCTAATTGTCAACATTATGCAAAAATGGCCACTATGTGAAATGTGACAATGAATTCTTTCACGTCTCTAAAAATATATTGAAACTCAATACAAATGAAACTTTAATTGTATTAGCTATAAAGTTAATAATGCTTTGTCCGTGTTGTTGTATTGTCGAGCCATATAAGGAAGGAAATTAAACGTCTTCCTATTTTGTTGCATGTTACAAACATTGGGCAAATATATTAGAGTGAGAATCTCATTAGTCATTAATCATAATGAGTGATGTTCATTGTCAAACATTCTTATATTATTAAAAAAAAACAAAATATGTATTATCAAAAAAAAAAAAAATGATAAAAATGTTTAAAATTAAAATTAACAAATATTGTAAGGTACTTTGGTGCCATTTTACAATTTTTTGAATTCATTTTGTTATTTTGTGGGTAGGCTGTCTGTAACAACTATATAATACCTTTGAGACATCTAACACCTTAGTCTCTCCCGTGACCATGATTGCTGTAAAGCATTCGAAACGTCGGGAACCAAAAATCAAAATATATCCGCGAAAAAATCCGAAAAGATAGTTTTATTTAAAAACAAATTTCATAATATTTTTTTTAATTTTATTTAATCAAAATGCTCTTTCCTTTAAGCAAAAGTAATAATAAATTTAAAATTTATTGTCAACAATAAGTTACACTGATGGTATCAAATTAAGTAGAAATCGGCCCACTATTGTTGTATAATTGTATGGTTTGGGTATAGCTGTAATGGCGTCATATAAAATGGTTTGCTAATCGTACGATAGTCGGATGAATGAAAAAGGATATGATCGGCAGATGAAAATGTCAGAGTTGCGCGACTCGGGATTCAAACCCACTTCACTCGATTTCCTCAGTTCACTCTCAAACGAGCGTTTTACTCTAATACGAGTACTAGATTCATTATTTTGACTACTCGTTTGGCTTAGTTTGTAGTGACTTGCTGTGCCAGCGATCGCGGGTTCGAGTCCTGCTGGGGGCATTCATTTCTACGATGGGTACGAATGTTTGTACTCTAGTCATGGGTGTTTATATTTATAATATGTATGTATATTTAAAGTTATATATGTGTAGTGTATCAACTATCTGGTGTCCATAGCACAATCCTCGTAGCTTACATTGGAACTAGATAGTGCTGTGTGTAAATGTCCCAACATATTTATTGATTTATTATTTTAGGTGCAAAAGTTTCTATAATATAAAAGAAGAATAACCTATCTACCATTGAATGCCATAAAAATAACAATATTAAGTATTTATCTTTTTCATTACTAGCGGCTCACCCTCGTAAAAACAAAAACAAACCTATCCCATGGGAACCGTAAATTTTTCCGGGATAAAAAGTAACCTATGTGCTATTCCAGACTATAATCTATCTCTGTACCAAATTTCATCCAGATCCGTTCAGCAGTTCTGGCATGGTTGAGTAACAAACATCCAAACATACATCTAAACTTTTACATTTATAACATTAGTAAGAGTAAGATTACTATAGAGTATAGATATACATAAACAACCAGAAACAATATTTTTATACTTTAAAGATTTAATTTGCAATTAAATTAAATTTATTCGTTTCATTATCGGACAAATATTTAAAGTTTTATGGTCCGACCATCGTCCGCTCGAAAAGCTAAAGACACTACGTTTTAATGATGGCGGATACGGAAGTACCCGTGTGACAGTATGTAATTGATATCAAATACCTACGGTGATTATTTACCATTATCGGATATAGATCGGTAACTTCATACATATATATATATATATATATATATATATATATATATATATATATATATATATATATATATATATATATATATTGAAGTTATTAAGATTTACTCAATGGAAACATTTCTTTATTTTAAAAAATAATAATAACTGCATTTATTTATTTTTTAAAAAGCTAAGTAAACAACCTTTTATCGGATAAAAAAAGAGTGCGTGCATGTGTACACGCGCAAGAAGTAAAATTTTGATAGGTTATCGGTACTCTTTATGAAATTCAATTTATGTTTTAAATAATTAGGATAGGTGAGATACTAAAAATAACGCATATTAGGCATATTACAATCATATATTCATAGAATATCATTTAAGGAAAGAATATAATATTGTATATCATTTGTCAGACAATAACAACGGTTACCATGGCAACAAACGTACGTACATTTTTTCGTAACACATTCACCAGCTCACCCCCCAAGTCAAGCGTGCGTAAAGAAGTTTTACTTCAAAAATAGCTTCCTATTAGTGTAAGAAAATAGACCGCATCCGAGCACAGTGAGGGTAAATAACTAGTATAGTATAAATATTAATTTAGCTGTAATGTATCCTGGGACCTCCAACGTATATATGTATATATTAATAACATATCACATTGCACCGGAACAATTAATATGCGATTTTATTAAGTCTAACCCAACCAGCACAGATTATAACTAGGAAATGTAACAGAGCTAATGTTAATTAGGTACAATGTATCTTCCGTCTTCCTAATTTACCGCCATTACTTATTGCAAATGTAATAATAACTTAATTTAAGAACAAAATTAAAGTACTTATTATTTGTTTATGTACAATCTTTGTTTACATATGCATGTACATACATAATTTATTGTATGTAATGTATGTAAATAATCTATGTATATAATAAAATTGTAACTAAGCCGAGTCTATACATTAAAATATATTGTTTGGAAAATCTTATTCAAATAGACATGATTATCGATACAGAGGCCGAATCTATAGTTTTTAGAATTTTTGTCTGTTTGTCTGTTACCGCATCACAGAAAAACCACTGAAGGGAATTTGATGAAATTTGGTATGATGATAGCTGGTCATCCGGGTCAACATGTAGGATACTTTTTACTACGAGAAAATATCTCATCTCTGACAAATCTATACTAAACGTTAAAACGTAAACAGGTACGAACCCGTACGGAGCGAGGTTGAGTCACTAGTTGCGTTATTTTATAAAAGTGAATACTTTTAAAAAAATGTGTCACACAGTAAAGATGTATTTTTACTTATAAATTTTAATTGACAGTTGTTTAAAAATGAAAAAAATAAAATAAATTGCACATTGTATAATCAACTAATCACACCAAAATTAAGAGCCTCCTTTTTTAAATTCGGTCAAAGATAGTATAATTTAACAATCGTTAACTTTTACCATTAAAACACATTTCCGTGAGAAATGCCAAGCGCAGAGGAAGTCATTACTTGTAATAAATACATAACTTTATTACATTACATGCGTGTTACATAATAAATAATTTACAGCGAGATTGCTTCATATTATTATTTTTAATGATACTAAGGGATTACTTTATAATTAAACTTAATATACTAGTGTTTTAACATAGCTTTGTCTGTATTTTTGTAATATTTTTCATGTAGAGAAACTTTTACGTAAATCTCATAAACGCACTGACTCTAGAGTTTTCAATGAATATTACTTTTTAGGCTAGATTTTGTTAGGCAGACAGAGCCTTTTGTTTAAAAAGATCACTTACAGCTTGAAAGACCTTATGTGAGAAGTATGCTATGCTTGAAGCACGTTGAATATTAAAGGCAAAAGGGTTAAATATTAAGGGCAAAAGGGTTTAAGTAATAATTAAATTAACGATTACTATTAATACGAACGGTTTGAAAGTCGAAAACAGTAAATAAAACGCTGCTGGCTGTTGAATTATGTTGTAATTTTTTTCCTTGATTCATATACAAATCAAAAAATTTATTGTAACGTAATCTTAAAACGGTAATTTTAAACATCAAAAAATCGTTTTTTTTTTAAATAAAAAAATTAAACTCTTAAGGTGTCAGCGTTTGATTAAAATAAAGATTCGTAGATAAAAGTCTATATAATTGCCGTAGACTTAGCCAAGAGTGTGAGAATGGAATAGAATTGCTTAAGAAATAGCATTGTGGACATATTTTGTATAGTGCTACTTTTGTGAGGAAACCTAGTTAGCAACGGTCTAGGATTTGAAAATTAGGTAATATCATAAATTTAGATGGATTTTTCCATTTGTTTGTTATCAGGCGTTGTTCGAAAATATATTAAAATTGCGTTTCTTTTTCAGAAAAGATACCTAGGTATATAGATTATCTTCACAAGCAGAACCTTATCTAAATATAAAATTTGAGCCATCCCAGGTGCACAAAATAAATATATATATATATGTATTCTCGCTTCGCTCGAGTTCGTACCTAGGTACGTTTTAGCGCTAACCGTTAAAACGTACCTAGGTACGTTTACGTTTTATACGTACGAAGCGAGGGTGAGTCGCTAGTTTAAAAATAATTTGAGGCATAAATTCTAGACGTACTACTATTTATTTTGAGTAAAAACTAGTAAAAAGCTAGAGTAAAAAGTAGAGCAAATATGAAAATTGCGAGGGTAAAATCTAAAGGACTCTATTATGCTGTCAAGTTCCTCTCACAAGTATCGATAAAAAGTGTTAAGTATCTGTAGACTAGAGTTGTTGCAAGGCTCTTATTAGAAAATGGGTCAGAGTTGAGATTCTTAATGGTACTCTCATGAAAAATTCTGTCAAAAATTTGAAATGAAAATTTCCTCAAATATTGATATGTAAAGTGGATATTAAATTGCCCGTAATAATTATTAAGAAATGCAATTATAGCTTAAGCCAATTTTGTCAGTAAATATGAGTCCATATGTATTATCTATACTAATGTTATAAAGATGAAGAGTTTGTTTGTTGGTTGAACGCGCTAATCTCAGGAACTACTAATCTGATTTAAAAAATCTTTTTGTATTGGGTAGCCCGTTAACTGAGGAAGGCTATAGGCTATATATCATCCCGGAAAAATGCACTGATCCCGTGGGATAAATTTGTTTTTGTCTAGGGACAAACCCGAAGCGAAGCGAGGGTGAGTCGCTAGTAATTATATGACTGGTGATAAGAACTGTGTGAGGGATAAAATAAACTCTTTCTAATATTATAATAAAATATTTTAAATGTTTTTCATTTTACGTTTGCCGGCAGTTTTAGGTTATAGTCTTGCTATTTTTATGTGGGTAGTTCTTTTTCATTGTTTAATTATGCTAATTAATTCCTAACTCTACTTTTCATATACCTACCTACAATATAATGTTTTCAAGTAGGTATATATATAAATAATTCATAAGGCATGTTCCTTAAGTTTATTTATTAATATGTATATTTTTATGGGACTCATTTGAAAGCGCGTGCTATTGTAAAAAATAATAATAGCTGTATGTTTTATTTGTCCATACTAATAACGTTTCTTGTGGTATAGAAAAACGTATAGGAAATCAGAAATTGGAAGTACGTTGAGTTAAATTATCTTGAAAAATACCTATCTTTAGTAAGCTTATATAACATAGTATTGTTGCTAGAATGTAATTTTATTTTCTTATATCCCATATTCGGCCTTTAGAAGGGTAGGTACATTATACATACCTATGTTATAAATATATTATATTATCTACGTTAGATATTTCGTGGGTTTCGTTCGAAATTTTCTTAAACTTTTGCTTGTTTTTTGTATAGTAATAAAAAAATACATAATTAAATAAAAAATATATGCTTCACAATAACAACCAAAATAATGTAGAATTACATAACGCTTTAAAAATGTAGGTCGCTTAATTAGTAGCCGAAATTAAGCTAATTACATGTCAATCTGAGCTTAAGTCTAACGGCATTGTTTGCTTTCACGCTTAATGACTTGCACTTTGTTATATTAGTTTCTATTTTTACCACAAACTTGGATTATTTGTTACTAACGAGTCATCCTCGCTTCGCTTCGGGTACGTCTCTAGACGTATACTAAACAAATCTATCCCACGGGAACCGTACATTTTATCGAGATTAAAAATAGCCTATGTGCTATTCCAGACTATAATCTATCTCTGTGCCAAATTCCATCCAGATCCGTTCAGCCGTTCTGGCGTGAAAAAGTAACAAACATCCATCCATCCATCTATCCTTATTTCTACTTCAAACTTCACATTTATAATGTTAGCATGGATTTTATACAATGAGTCCTTACTCATAGTGTCATAACTCTGAAAATGACTTCATTGGCGGTATACCTTTACCAATTTTGGTTGAATTAACAATCTGTAGTCTTACAGTTTAATGTTTATATTAAAATTATATCTTTGTGTTTTATCTGTCGACAGGAAAAGGAAGTAAAATTCAGTTTTTTACTTCCTGTCCAATTTAGAACTGAGTGTGGCTTTATAAGGCTTTCATTTGGATAAAACCACTGTACTTCTATAATACTTTCTTAGATTTACGCGAATATTTGACATTTTTAATAAAACTATCTTTTCGCATTATTTTGCGGATTTATTTTGATTTCTGGTTCCCGATATTTCGAATGATTTACAGCAATCATGGTCACGGGAGAGACTGTCGGGTCGGGAAATAATTCGAAAAGATAGTTTTATTTAAACACTGTACTTCTCTTCAGCTTCAAATGTGGTTGAACTCCGGACCCCACATTAGACATTGTCAACTCGAGTCGCTGCAACTGTGATGAGATGGCAATGTGATTTTTAATTTTGTAAGTTGTTTTTAAATTTGTAGGTTCAAACATCCAAAGTAAATTAGGTCAGTAACTACGGTTTCTGGATAGGTTTTAACTTCAACAGGTATATAGGTAGCATGTTGAAAACTAAGGCACTACAGTATTTTCGCTTTATTTAAGTTGCCAGAAAGTTCTAAACGTGTGTTACTTTTGAAATATTACTTATTTGAAGAGTGAAGTTCTTCAAGCTTTCAATGAATGTTGATTTTATGAGATATTTCACGTGGCAGTAGAAATTGATTTTATTTTCCATTAGGATGAATAAATGTATTCTTATTCATTATTAAATTTTAAGAATACTATTGGCATCAAGCGTCGTGCTTCATTTATGTTATAGATTTGGAACACAGGGTATTAAGCTCTACAATATTTATATTTTAAAAGAATATTATGATATTATTACATATCACATACCTATTATTGATAATTGAAACTCTAATATTTTTTATGTTTTTCACAAATTGATCGTTTTAAATTTTATTGGCTGTAAAAGAGATTTCTTTTATTACCAGTAGGAATATTTTTATTTAAAAAAGTAATAAAATAGAACGCTTGTAAATACACCTCGTGTTGCCATAAGTTTTAATAATATAGAAAAAAAATATTTGACTTGTTTAGTAAAAATTAATATGCGTGTGTACATACATAATAAAATACCCAAGTGATAAATTTATTTAAATAATATATTCATATTTTTAGACAGTAACTTGTACTGAATTAGGACGTCTATAATAAAATATAACGTAATCGTGAGGAAACCTGCATGTCTGAGAAAACCTAGCAAGTTTTCGAAAGACATGTGAAGTCCGCACTTGGCCAACGTGGTGGACTATGGCCTGATTCCCCTCGTATTGAAGGGAGGCCTGTGCCCAGCAGTGGTACGTTAAAAAGGGCTGAATACAACAAATATAACAATTCAATTCAATACTTTTGTTAATGACTTCAAAACGTGACAATCTAAAACAATAAATGAAGCCAAACGAAACTGTCAAATTGAAAATATATAAATGTCAATATAAATAATATGATGTATAGTCCGATGACTTTTTATTTTTTTTACAATGCAATACGGCATAGACATAATTACTTTATGAAATGCTAAATTATTCTAATATGCAGATTGTACAACTTGTTTTTGCGCCATTCGTCTATTTTAGTCATTTAGTCTGAGTAACTCGAAACTTAATGTCGGTTTATTATTTTGTCCCAAAAATTTTACAGCTTTCAGCGTTCTCTTTGATAAAACATTTTCATTGTTGTGCAGTAAATATTTTTTTTTTATTGTTTTTAATTTAGTTTTTCAGTAATTTTCTCAGAATTATTTAGTTATATTTAATAATACTATAATTGTGAATGAAAAGATTGGTTCATCATTCTTTATAACACGCTGTTTATAAACTTACTAACCTTACTTCTAAACCACTAATATTATAAATGTGAAAGTTTGAATGTTTGTTACTTAATCACGCCTGAACGGCTGAATGGATTTGGATGAAATTTGGCACAGAGGTAGATTATAGTCTGGAATAGCACATAGTCTACATTTTGTCCCTGAAAAATGTACTGTTCCGGTGGGATAGATATGTTTTTGTTTTTATAGAGCGAACCCAAGCGAAGCGAGCGAGAGTCGCTAGTATATATATATATATATATATATATATATATATATATATATTGTTATATTGTTTGTTATTGTTATAAGTAGTTCCCGTGGGATATTATTAAAGACTTTTCTTTTACTTTTAAATACATTTTAGGCTGTTATTAAAAGTAATATTAAGGTAAAATAAAAATAATTATTGTTATAAAATGTTCATATTAGTCATAAATATGCTAAAAAAATACGATTTTTAATATCTGTAAAACAAATCAAAAGAGCGAATCGAGTCAAACTCGAAGATTTCGCTAAAAGCTTTTTAAGAGTTCAGCCATCCTTTTTCTGTAGCAATCAAAAATTTTTAGGGAATTCGCAAATTACAAAGTTAAAAGGACAGAAGATATTAGAAGTAGATAAGATTTCTTGGTTATTTACATAGTTTGTTGGTACAAGTGAAGCTAATTAAGCCATGTAAAAAAAGTTATACTGTAAGCCGTCGATCTTGAACCACATTGTTTACTTGATACTGTTAACATCTTCCACAACTTTGTGTTGATTCAGCTGCGGGTGTTTAATCTTTTCTCACATATAACATCATAGAACAAAACATAGTTTACAAATGGTATTAAAACGTATTTTGTGCAAGTATTAGTGCAAGATATACATAGGTATATTAGTTTTTTTTTATTTTCGCGCTGACAAAGTTGTACGTTTAATTAAGATCTCTACATATATATCATACTAGCGACTCCGCCCGGGTTCGTCCCTAGTTACGTTTTAATGTTTAGCTCAGAGATGAAATATTTTCCTTCAGTAAAACTTTCCTTCAGTAAAATTTTTACTCGGATAACCAGCTATCATCATACCAAATTTCATCAAAATCTATCCAGTAGTTTTCTCGTGATATGGTAACAGACAGACAGACAAAAAATCTAAAAACTATAGATTCGGCCTCTGTATCGATAATAAAATCTATTTCAATAAGATTTTCCAAAAAATATTTAATGTACAGATTTGAGTCAATTAGAATTTTATTACGAGTATATGTATAGAAAAGATATTTACTAATCAAATGTATAAGTCATACTAAATGTAAATTAATGTTCGTAAATTTTATGACGTTATTTATGGGTTAGTTTTTATTGGGAGCCGTGATGCCATTTCCGCTGCTGTTCTATTTCTTGTTGTTTGGTCTTGCTTACTCCAGTGTTGTCCCTTTTTGACTTGAAAGATATTTTTATACTACAAAAATACTATAAGTAAAAAATGATCGGAGCCTAAATGTGTAAGGGAGTAAAAATAATAACAATATTGTTTTTAATCTTGATGAAGCGGTTTAAACCTACAGGTCTCGCACCTCTGATAATTTCATTTGCGTGCATTTTCAATATTATTGTTTTACGACGAAGTATAACGACCTGAAGAAACCTGCATGTTAGAGATTCTAACTAGTTTTACTAAGACACAAGAAATCCTCCAAGCTGCTTCGCCAGCGTGATTCTTCCATTCAAGGGAGACTCGTGCCTACCTGGGGGACTTTAAGATACTGAATGATGATAATTTAAATCTAGACAACTGTTGACTGCTTAGTAGGTACCTACCATCCATACCAATATTGCAAATGCGAGAATAACTCCGCTGTTATCTTCACGCTTAACCCGTTGAGCAGATTTTGATATAATTTGTCAAGGATGCAAATTGCATCCTGGAGATGGGCGTACTACTTTTACGGACTAGCTTTGATCCCCACCAAAATATACCTAGTATTTATGATTTGCGAACATATATCTTACAGAAGATAAAAATATCTTCCTCGTTTGTAAAAGTGGTTAAGATATTATTTAAATATGTAATTTATTCATTCTAAGAATAAAATAACAGACAAGTTCAAACTTCATTAAAACAGTATGCCACAAGGTTTTTACTTGATCCACTTTTTATTTCTTTACGTGTAAGTTGAACAATTAAATACGTTCAGGTATATTTTTTATACTACCATGAGATCGTTCATGTTTTGTAAGACTAACATATAATTCTATATATTATGCTTGGCTTCATTGAGACGTAGTAAAATGTTGAATAAAAATATATTACATAGCGACTCACCCTCGCTTCGCTTCGGGTTCATCCCTAGACAAAAACAGATCTATCCCACGGTAACCATATATTTTTCCGGGATGATATATAACCTATAGCCTTCCTCAGTTAACGGGCAATCTAATTCAAAAATAATTTTTCAAATCGGATTAGTACTTCCTGAGATTAGCGCGTTCAACCAAACAAACAAACTCTTCAGCTTTGTAATATTAGTATAGATTACAATACAATATGTCTATTTTAAAGTCTACATATTAGAGAAGAAAATAATTAATTGACCAACTTCAAAATAGGGGGAAATTCAGTTGTTTTGTGTGTTATGCGACATCTTCGCATATTGTTAACTAATTTTGAGGTTTTTTTAATAATAGATTATACACCAAGGGTCCTTATGTATAAAAGAGTGTAATGATTACAATAATGTTTCTAATTAAATAAGTAACTATCTATATATGCGAGTAGAGCCACAGACAAAGACTAGTTATGTATAACTTTATACAAAAAGTTAAACATTTTATAAAGACTTGTCTGTAACGTCGTCGGTCAGGTACTGCTTCGATAAAAAGAAGAAAAAAAAACACCACCGTCTATACTTAAAGGTCAACCACTTTTAAATTACCGGCAAGTGATATCTATACAGGTAAATAGCATCGTTTCATGAATATTTAATCGTATGTAAATATTAAACAATTAAAGTGTAATGATTTAAGATTGAGTGAGATTCTTTCTTATAATATGCTTTAAATATGTAGTGGTGCGTTATGGAAATTTATTTTTACTATTCACTATTAGCACCTGGGCGACTGAGCTTCGCTTGGAGTTTTTTTTTGTTATATCGTATTTTTTAGATGAAAAGAAATTAAAGACTTAAATAAATACAAAAATAACAAAAGTAAAAACTTGGTATCCGACCCGGATTCGAACCGGGACACCTGTGTTTGTCAATCTTGCACCTTGGCCGCTTGATCCGTTTCCGAGATCCTCGGTATAAATAAATAAACAAATATACAAGAATTGCTCGTTAAATGCCTCAGTGGTGTAATGGCTAGCGTGTACGGCTGCACATCCTTTGGTCCTATGTTCGAGTCCCCAGCAGTCCAAATTTGGGAAGTTTTTAGAGTTTCACTGCTGTGTCTCGAAGAGGTCCTGCGCCTGATCTCTCACTGATAGTGTCGATTTATAGTCCCATCGGAATTTGAGAGTGAAAGTATTAGAGAGAGCACTGTTGTCTGTACTTATGCATTGTAATATCTTCTGCGCAGACTCAGTGAGATTGGCCGTCGTTGCTTAAATCGGTTATCATTATAAATGTGATATTTGTGAGTGTGTTTGTAAATCTCTAATAAAATAACAGCATAGCGGGCTTATACTAGCCACTTTACGCGGCTTCGCGTGTTTGTGCAAAGATGTTTTTTAGAAAAAAATATACTACGTATTTTTTATTTAAGGCATAATTCACATAATATGTGAATTATTATGTATCTATACATACATATTATATTAGACCACATATATATATATTTAACTTTTGCATTTCATGTAACTAGTGTTCTCTCAGTCGTTGAAACGCGACCATAATCATTATTTAAAATTTGAGAAAATCAAATATAAATTATATGAATATATTTTATCTATACACATTTTTATAAAAAAAAAAAAAAAACTATTTCCATTTTATTTATTAACAACGCTAAAGCATTAATAGCTACTAAAAAAAATCCATTGAAATTGAATTGAAAAAGGTACCGAAATGTTTTGTTTTTACCTATTTATATAAAGATATTAGATTTCCTCTAGAAATGTAGCTCTTGTCCAGGCAGAAATAGATGTAGTCCAAGTCCGTTCCGTAACACTTTTCCGTTCCAAGCCATGTCCGTGCTAAATGTCATTGAAATCTATATCTAACAAAATACAAATAGACAGACAGAGCTACTTACACGGTTATAATATTAATATGGATTATTTAATTATGATTGAATTGAAATAAAATAAAATATTTTTTTTTATTTTCCCGGATATGCATTTCATAGTTTTAGAGGTTATACTCGTACAGGAAGTTATAGATTTTGGACTAATGTTTAGTTTTTGAGGTTGTCATTTATTTTAAACGCAAACGATCGAAAAAATAGCAATTTATTACAATAAGTACATAATATTCTAAATATGTTATAGCCATTACCAGTATATCGTAGTGTTACATTTTGCAAGTGTTAACACAAATTAAGATTTCCATTCAGTAATGAAGTAGGAGAATGGTTCCAATGCGAGGTCGCCACTCACCTGCCTCCGATTTCACCACTGGTTTACATTACAGTGCCCAAAACGCAATACAGCACGATGGGAATATGTGGAAAATGCTTTCGGAATATAGTTACGATTACTTTAGATTTATCTAATACTTACTGACCCGACGTTATCATGTCCCAATTTAAAAGTAATTTTTGAGTTTATAGATGTACAGAATAAAGAATTTTCAGGTTTACCCGAATTCCCAAATATTTTCTATAACTCTTGCAATTTTTCTAATTTAAAAATCTTATTCAAATTAGGGGGCATCCATTAATTACGTGAGGCTTTTAGGGGGGGGGGGGGGTCGAGCAAAACCTCACTCAATCTCACATGTGGGAGAGGGTGGTCTCGGCAAATAATATACACGTAAATATCACGTATTTTTTTTTAAATAAATCTAAGGTAATCGAAGCACACACACACACACACACACACAGATTAATTCATTTACATTGCAAATACGAATTTTAAATAATCTCACGTGAGATTAGTGGAGGGAGGAGGGGGTCAAACAAAATCTCACGAAATAATACCAAGGGGAGGGGGAAGGGGGGGTCGAAAAATCGCCAAAACTGCCTCACGTAATTAATGAATGCATGCTACCTTACGGACTTCGAATTCGAATTACGAACATCTAAAAAGGAAATTAACCAAATCATTCTAACATTAATAGGTACCTAGTACCTACTACTTTATGCATTTACCAATGAACAGCATTCAATTTAATTTATGTATACAGATTAATTGGTTTTTTATTTGTGTACTGACACATTCTTTTTTTTTTAATTAAAAAGATACACCGACTATAACATGACGTTAAAATTATGTCACCTTATAGATGGAATTTTTAGTTTCATTGTTGTTGCTGTCTATTAAAAATAATACAATCGGCTTACAAAGGACGAAGATTTCGCGTAACAAAAATATGTACCCACAAATTAATTTTAAGTTAAGTACATTCTCGTCTTCGAAGTCGGTTTTAGCCATTCCATGTATAGAATCTTTAAAGTACAATTAATTGCCATCTTTCTAGTTCAGAGAAACAAATCCTTTAGTATATATACTTTAATGATGCCTCCTTCATGACTATTTAATAAAATACGTGACGTGAAGATATGTTTTTCTCAGTTTGTAGTGACCCTGCATGCTGTGCCAGCGGTCGCGGGTTCGAGTCCCACTGGAGGCATTCATTTCTGTGATGAGCCCGAATTTTTGTACTCCAGTCATGGGTGGTTATATTTATAATGTATATGTATTTAAAGTTATATATGTGTAGTGTATCAACTATCTAGTATCCATAACACAAGCTTTGTAGCTTACCATGGAACTAGATGGTGCTGCGTGTTAATGTCCCAACTCCCAACATATTTATATTTATTTATAAAATTATGGCTTCCCCTATGCCAGAGTAAAATAATATTATTCCATATAGTAAGCAAAATAATTCACTTACCATTCTCCTTATATCTTACCTTTATTATATCGCCAATAAAAATATTCGCTCGTGAGAAATCGAACTCGCAATAAATTAAATATATGTATATAGGATACATTATTTAAATTAAAAACAGTCACCGTATCAGAAATTCATCCTAAAAGTATGTATGGAGTTATGTAAAACAAAACTTACTTTATATTCGCATTACTCTCGAGCTTCGTTCTCGATATTAGCAGATAACAACATGTAGTACCACACACAAGACTCGCCGTTTCGCACTATATTTTAGAGATAATAACAAAAAAATATTAAAATATGAGGGTAGATTAACCTTGCTGTACCGTCACCCGCCTGGGCGTTGTCATTTAGTTCAGAGAATAGCTGGGGAGGTATTTCACGGCTATGGGTAAAGGCTGAACTGCCGGGGAGGGAGGGATGCTAATATCTTCGAACGAAGCTCATCGAGTAATTGTGATTGAACTTCACATACAGGTAAGTTCGTTTAATCATCAATTATGATATCCATATATTTTCAAAGACTAGTCTGCTTATAGTCCGAGAGCTGGTGAAAATTTTAGGGTAGGTTCTTGAAGCACTACAGACTAGTACATACTATTAGACTACTTTTCATCTAGAATGTAAAAAAATTTATCAAAATAATCTGGCATTTTGCAACAGTCGGGTTAACATTTATACCTGACTGATTGGTTTAGCTTTGTGATTTTTTAATTCTTTAAATAAAACTTAAGGATATAAAAAATAACGCCTTAAAAAAAAAAATAATAAAAAAATTTCCCTTAAAAAAAATTTCAAGGGATCCTAGGGTGCCGCTACCCGTCACCCATACCTCGACTATCTTATTTAGAGGTCCTTCAAGGACACTTACAAAATTTTCTGTAGTGCCTCAAAAACCTACCCTAAAATGTTCACCAGCTCTCTTACCATTAAAATGATGATACGTAACACATATGCATGTATATTCATTTCTGAACTCCATATAGACTATAATAAAGACTCTTGAAAAGCCCCACAAAGCGCTAACAAAGCTTACAAACTCTAGCTGGAACATTTGAAACAGTGAGAGTCCAAACGAACGAAAGGTCAAGGTCACATTACGTAACCTTGCAGCATCCCAGCGTCCCATCCCATTTCATCCCATCCCACTGCCACCCTACACCCGCGGGAATTGCCGATATATCTAGCTGTAGGCTGTTACGGGTTTTTCTGCAAAAAAGAAATTTTCGCAACATTTTTGTAGTTACTAAAATTTATAGTATTGTAAAGTGATAATACAAATCTATGTACGTATTTATGTTTGTGCATCACTAAACTAACTAACTAACTAACTACTACTACTACTACTAACTAAACTAACTCTTAAAGAATATTGTAAATGCTTTAAATGTAAGCAAATGTACTTGAAACTTGTTAGAGGTTAGGATAATAGCTTAATTGGTACGATATGTAAATGTGTTACGGTCACGGATACTGGTTAGGTATAGATTAGCTTTAATATATTTCTTGTAAACGTTTTTTATAGGCAGTGGTAGCCCAGTGGTAACGCGCTCGCTTGGGAATCGAGTGAAGCGGGTTCGAATCCCGGGTCTCGCACCTCTGATATTTTCATGTGCGAATCATTTCCAACATGATTACCACTTGTCTTACGGTGAAGGAATATGTCGTGAAGAAACCTGCGTGTCTGAGAGAACTTAGTAAGTTTTCGAAAGACATGTGTAGTCCGCCAACCCGCACTTGGCCAGCGTGGTGGATTATAGCCTGATCCCCCTCGTATTGAAGGGAGGCCCGTGCCCAGCAGTGGGATGTAAAAAAGGGCTGAATACATACAACAAACATTTTTTGATCTTAAATTTGCTCGTATGTACCTATGTAAAAAGCTCATTTTAGTTATTTAATTAAGAAAAATAAGGATCAGTCCTAATGGTAAATTCTAATGGCATTGCAGAATAAATACATAGTATCAGCTTCGATTCCATGGCAATTAAAACAAATATAAAATAGGAAAATAGTATAATATAACCCTTGTAGTGAAACTCTATATTAGTAAAGTTTATCATATAATAAAAATATAACTGATCGTTGTCTGTACATGGAAGATATTGAGAAAAACTATTATTGGGGGTGTTTATAAAGGCAATAAAACGTAAAACAATTATTTTTAGAATTTTTGTCTATTTGTCTGTGCGTTAGTGCGCGCTAATCTCAGAAACGGCTTAACCGATTTGGGTGCGGTTTTCACTAAAGTATTGTGGTAAGCTTCACTTAAGATATAGTGTTTTTTTTATTTTAATCGGTTCATAAATAAAAAAGTTATGTCAATTTAAAGAATCACCTAAGGATGAAACCGAGTTAAGCGAGGGTGAATCGCTAGTTATAAATATCACTAACGACTCACCCTCGCTTCGCTTCGGGTTCGTCCCTAGGCAAAAACAAATCTATACCACGGGAACCGTACATTTTCCGGGATGATAAAGAGCCTATAGCCTTCCTCAGTTAACGGGTTATCTAATACAAAAAGAATTTTTAAAATCGGATTAGTAGTTCCTGAGATTAGCGCGTTCAACCAAACAATGAAACAAACAAACTCTTCGGCTTTATAATATTAGTATAGATTTAATCCTAACGAAGTTCATAATACGTTTTATTGTACAAAAGCAAGCCCGCGGCAATCTACGTGTATTTTAAAAGTAGTAGCAAAAGCGCTACTGGATCCCCCCACTCACTCCACTCAACGTTTCGGTTGCAGAGCTACGCTTTAAGTGATGACGAGCATTTGTACGACATCTACGCCTTGGCTGTTATAGGTTTTCCAAAATTTCTTTCACCGACTCAAAAAAAGGTGATTCTTTTTCGAAATTTGTTTCTGTGTATGTTTGTTACGTAATATATTCACCAATAGTGAATCTAATTGTATGATTTTTGTAGACGAAGTTTTAACGTTTAGTATAGATTTGTTAGAGATAAGATATAGTCCCGCAATAAAAAGCATCCTATATGTTGACCCGGATAACCAACTATCATAATACCAAAATTTATCAAAATTCCTCCAGTGGTTTTTCCGTGATGCGGTAACAGACAGACAGACAGACAAAAATTCTAAAAACTATAGATTCGGCCTCTGTATCAATAATAATATCTATTTCAATAAAATTTTCCAAAAAATATTTAATGTACAGATTCGGCTTAGTGACGATTTTTTTGTATGTATAGATAATTAGTACATAATATGAAATTCTATAATTTTCGCCAGTGTTGAGAATAGAAGAAAGAGTGGCATTATTTAATGAGGTTATGCCTTTTTTATCAGGCTTTTGATCGATTTGCAACTATGTCGATTTTTTAATTATTGTAATATCGATTTGAAACTTTGTGATTACCTTTTATCTATAGGACAACACTATAATTGGATACTATTTAGTTGATCTGAAGATGAAACCAGGAGAGGGATAGTGGAACTCCTTAAAAACTTTAATTAATTCGGTTATTAAGACGATTTCGTTTTCAGTTATATTTATACATAAATTTTAGTAGATTTTTCAGCAAATAGTATTTACTAGGTACTCTATGTTTTAATAGAACATAATTGTAGTTATTCTGTAAATCATGACGCGAGTAAGTCGCTATTTAAAAAAATATCATCTATCTATCTAACCTTCACAGAAATACAATTATCTATATACCATTAGTTATCTATACAGATAAATAAAATTGAAGTGTCTGTTTGTAATGTCAAAATAACAGCTTTATACTAAATGCATATGGAATTATATACGGTACTTATAAGAAAAACACAATTTTTAAAAATTTTGTCTCTCTGTCTGTCTGTTTGTTCCAGCTAATTTCCGAAACGGCTGGACCAATTTTAACGGGACTTTCACTAGCAGATAGCTGATATTATAAGGAGTTACTTAGGCTACTTTTATTTTAGCAAAAGAATTAGGGTTTCGCTCGAAAAAAATTAAAACCCATGAAATTGTGAAATCCGCGCACCCAGAAACGGTACGCTAGTTTAGCGTAAGTCGCTAGTTTAATCTATAGAGAATTATGTACTTTTTACAGCTATTTTAAACATCATTTTGACCTCTGAGTGGTTGCCTTTTACCTAACATATTATTCAATGCACAAATGCAACAAAACAATTGAAATCAATAAAACCGCCCAAACCGGCTTATCTGAATAACAAGTGATTTCCGTCGAGCTACGAACAAGTGAACCGACCTCTATTTGAACCCTATTTGACTTGTTGAATAAGTACAAGTAAGTACCTACCGACATTTGAAAAGGTTACGTTTTGTAAAAAGTAATTACTTTTTATCAAAAGAGGTACATTTATTTTAGTGTGAGTTAAAAGTAACGATTCCAGCTAAGAAGTGAACTTTTTTTTAAATATGCGACATATTGTTAAAAACTATGATAACCGGTAACTATGATGATCGGTGAATTATAGTGATCGGTTATTTAATATTTCTTTTATCCCCGACGCAAAAAGAGGGAAAGTATGAGTTTAATGTGTATATCTGTGTGTCTGTGTTACTGTTTGTGGTATCGTAGCACCCAAAGGTATGAACCGATTTTAATTAAGTTTCTTACGTTTGAAAGGTGACTTAATCGAGGGTGTTCTTAGCTTAGTTATAAATTAAGAAAATCCGTTCGGCCATTTGCAGGCTATCAGATATTTTCTAGATGGTAAAACTTGGTATCTTGTTACTTTAATGACATTGCAGTAATATGGTAACCTAGCCCTGGTGCTGCAGCATTACCTTGAAATCGAATCTGTAAGCAGCTCGACTCTACTAAAATACTGCAGAGATATCGTGTTTAATTAAACTCATTGAAATGGCGTAAATAAAAAGGCTGTCAAAATTTCAACCCTTCAAGTCGAGGAGTTTTATGGGGACCCTGGTAAATCAATTAGTACTAGTAACTTTATATTATATTATCGTGTACCTTCACCCTTGTAATTAAATTATATAATTGCTTTCTAACTAAAGGTCTAGAGTGATTTTAGATAGCCTATAACCTTCCTCAATAAATTAATTATAAAATATAAAGGTAATTTTTCGACTTCCACAGACTTAAATCAAAAATAATAAGTAAACAAACATTTTTAGTTTATAATATTAATTAGTTAGTTTTTGCTGTTTGCAAAGAGAGTAGAACGGCTTAAATTTTTATAACCTCTCATAAAATTGAATACTAAATACCTAATGCCTATAACTATATTATATATAATTAATAAATTTTGATGACACGTTTGGCTCAGTTTGTAGTGACCCTACTTGGTGTGCCAGCGGTCACGGGTTCAAGTTCCGCTGGGGGTATTCATTTGTATGATGAGCACGACTGCTTGTACTCCAGGCATGGGTGTTTATATTTATGTATGTATTTAAAGTTATATGTGTAGTGTATCAACTATCTAGTATCCATAACACAGGTCTCGTAGCTTACTATGGAACTAGATGGTGCTGTGTAATGTCCCAACATATTTATATTTATATAATTGAATACTAAATACTTATATTTTTACGTACATTTCTCAATAACTCACTATACATTTTACATAAAAGCGCGTATTATGGGCTTCTCTTATTTCTATGTTGTAACCTCAGACTAAGAAACAATATAGACAGTGTCATAGAACTAAACATGAAGCCAAACAAAAACGTGTTAAAATACATAATGTACTAAAACAATTTATAAATATTAATAGAATTTTATACTGTGATAAGTAAATAAATATTAATAAATAATAATAGCTAACAGGGGCCTTTCAAGGGAAAAAACTAACGCTTATATACAAAAGAATATGTATGTAAGTATGTATTATTTATGAAAATATGATTATCATATTCATGTTTCTTTTCAAAAATTGTTAATTAAAGAATATTTACATAAAATTTGCCTTATTCTTTAAATGAAAGTAAGAACGATGTATATAGCAAAACCGAAAACACCATCATCTATACAGATAAATAAAATTAAAGTGTCTGTTTGTAATGTAAAAATAATAGCTTTTTACTAAATCCATATGAAATTATATACGGTACTAATAAGAAAAAAATATTTTTTTAAATTTTAGTCTATCTGTCTGTTCGTTTCGGCTAATCTCCGAAACAGCTGGACTGGTTTTGTCGGGACTTTCACTGGCAGATAACTAGTGTTATACGAAGTAACTTAGTTTACTGTTATTTTAGAAAAACAACTAGGGTTCCGCTCAAAAATATAAAAACGCATTAGGCACACACCCGAGCGAAGCGAGGGTTAATTCGCTAATACTATGTAAAATCACGCGACTGTTTTTTACATTTCAATATTTTTAGTTGACTGCGTATATAGGTATATGTATATAATTATTTAGTCTGAGGTTGTAATTTTTCAGTTTTTGATTGAAATATGTCATCGCAAAAGGTGCCATTTTGAAAAATAATGTATATAAAATTGAAATAGTATTTTAATCAATAAGTTAGTAAAAACATTTGAAATTATTTCAAATTATGGAAACTGAGAGTAACTACATTTCATTATCTAACTCCAAGGTTAACGCCCGGCCGTGGATTAACCGTTGACTACAGCTTTTAGCGAGTGTCAAGGTCTTGATATCACAATCTGTGCATAGTTTACACTAATTTTAATTACTGTTATTTCTATTGTATGTATTAATTAATATATTAATTATTAACATATTAATATTTAATTAGGCAAAATTTTGTAACTTTAAGTATGTATAACTTTTGACTCCTTCATTACATCAAACTATTTTTGAAGTTATACTTCTTTTGGGACGTTTGGAAAAAAATATGAGAGTAAAATTTTTAAGATGCGCGCGCAATTCGACAGCCGAAAAGCGACATGATGAAGTTAGCTAAAAACGTCATGATGAAGTTAACTGCAGTTCTTTTATAAACAGAGAGTTGTGACATACGGAATGAAATCTTTAGCTATTTTTGCCCTATTATGCCAAAGAAGTATAACTTCTTACGTGCGTACATAAGTACACACATATGTTTTTTATATACTTAGACTGCCTATCACTTCACCTATCCAAAAATACCTACCCCTCCAGAGGCTGCGTCCCATATACTAAACTGCAGCCTTTAATTAGGTTCTGTGGTCATCTAGCATAATATTACAATTTAAATACTATTTGATTCTAAATAGAAAATATGCCATAAATCGGATAAAACATTAAATAGGCTATGGCAAGTAGCTTAAAATAAAATTCACTGTTTTAAATTTTCTGAATTAGCCTCAAAATGGTCTCCAAGTTATATTGGATTGCTAAAATTTTACGACTATCCTTCAGACTTACATCGATTTTAATGCCAAAGTTGAAACTTTATTATGCTCAGTACGAAGTTTATATAAAAATAGAATAAAATCGAAGAAAATGTAGAGGAGTAATATGAAAATCATCATCTAGCGACTCACCCTCGCTTCGCTCGAGTTTATCCCTAGGTACAGTTTAAGGGTTAGTATGGAATAAGTAGTCTATATATTATACAGGGTTGATTTTTGAGACGGGACAGTAAGGGCAGGTACCTTAACTGTTATAGTTTAACTGTTACAGGAAAACGTTCCTAGGAAACCAATCCATAACTTTTTGAGATATTCTGAACTGCATTCACAAATTTTGGAAAAAATTTACAGTCAGCGAGAAAAATGCTGAAATACCAAAAAAAAATTTTTATGTTAATCGATCTTATTTCATGTAAGGATCAAAAGACTATGGGACCATGTAAGGTTTGAGTACTAGAAATGACAGAAATCGCCAAAATCTTTTCCCATACATTTTGTACGGAAAAACGTTTAATCAACTCGAAATATTTTTTGTTTCCAAACGGTCCTATTTTTTAATGTGATCAAAAGACAGTTTGAGTATCTCAAAAAGTCTCAGGCCGATTAGTGGGTCGATCAATCGGTCGACCAATCGACCGATCAGTCGGTCGACCAGTCGCTCGACCAGTCGATCGACCAGTCGCTCGACCAGTCGGTCGACCAGTCGCTCGACCAGTCGGTCGACCAGTCGCTCGACCAGTCGGTCGACCAGTCGCTCGACCAGTCGGTCGACCAGTCGCTCGACCAGTCGGTCGACCAGTCGCTCGACCAGTCTGTCGACCCGTCGCTCGACCAGTCGCTCAACCAGTCGGTCGACCAGTCGGTTCACCAGTCGGTCGACCAGCCGGTCGACCAATCGGCCGACCAGTCGCTCGACCAGTCGGCCGACCAGTCGGCCGACCAGTCGGTTGACCAGTCGCTCGATCAGTCGGTCGACCAGTCGCTCGACCAGTCTGTCGACCAGTCGCTCGACCAGTCGGTCGACCAGTCGGTTCACCAGTCGATCGACTAAGTCGCTCGAGCAGTCGGTCGACCAGTCGATCGACCAGTCGGTCGACCACTCGCTCGACCAGTCGCTCGATCAGTCGCTCGACCAGTCGCTCGACCAGTCGCTCGACCAGTCGGCCGACCAGTCGCTCGACCAGTCGGTCGACTAGTCGGCCGACCAGTCGGTCGACCAATCGGTCGACCACTCAGTTGATCAATCTTGTTACACAGTGCTTACATACAATTTTTATTATTATTCTTTTTTAATTATTATTATTCATTATACAATTTTACAAAAATGATTTCAAAAATTCAAAAATGGCATTATTAAAATCAACAAATATTGTAAGGTACTTTGGTACTATTTTTGAATTTAATATATAACGCCTTTAAGACGTCTAAAACTCTCTCTCCCGTGATCATGATTGCTGTAAAGCAATCGAAACTTCGGGAACCAGAAATCTAAATAAATCCGCGAAATAATCCGAAAAGATTGTTTTATTTAAAACTAGCGACTCACCCTCGCTCCGCTCGGGTTCGTCCTTACTTACGTTTTCGCGTTTAGTATACATTTCTCAGATATGAAATATTTTCCTGCAGTAAACAGTACCCTATATGTTGACCTTGACCCGGATAACCAGTTATGACCATATCAAATTTCATCAAAATCCCTTCAGTGGTTTTTACTGCGGAAAAATATCTTATCTCTGAGAAATCTATATCTCAACGTAGCTTACACAAAAATACTAAAGGAATTTTGATGAAACTCTATAATAATATAGATAAAATCTCTTAATTACCTTTTCTATTAGGAATGTCAAAGATTTAATTTTTTATTTGACTATCATTATTGCATATCAACGTCATTAGGGGCCACTTTGGAAAAATACGGAGGAGGCACTCAATTCGATTATATATATTTGTGTATGTTGCGCGATATAATGCACTGATTTCCTAAATTATTTTTTTAAAGAAAGCATAAAAACGTGAAAATTTACTTCAATTATATAATACTAGCGACTCACGTTCGTTTCGCTCGCGTTCGTCCCTAGGTGCGTTTTCACGGTTAGTATAGAATAATATATATATATATATATATGTATATATGTATAGGTATAGAAAAGTAAGTACCTACTTTAAAATTAAAAAAAATATATATAAATCCCTTATTTAAGATATGATTCCCCATACAAAATTTCATCGCCCTTTTCATCCCCTTAAGGGATGATTTCCGGGATAAAAACTATCCTATGTCCTACCCAGGATCTCAAGCTATCTCTATACCAAATATCATCTAAATCGGTTCAGCGGATTAAGCGTGAAAAGGCAACAAACAGACAGAGTTACTTTCGCATTTATAATATTAGTATGGATTAGCCTCATTTTAAGAATCTATCTTCACAATATTGTATTATAACCAACAATAATATTGATAAATCTAACGTTATTACGTAAGCGGTCTTCGTAATGATGTAGCTACGAAGCCTTACTCGTCAATCCGATTAAATAGAAACCGCGTATTTGACGAATAAAAAGTGACAATTATATGCTTTAAATAGATTAGAATACGAGATTAGATACGTTTATGTAAGTTTTGAAAGTAATTATAGGCTTTTATTTGTACGGTAACTCCATATTTATTTACAAACTGAGTTTCATTAATATCCAAATTCGTCCACTTCTATCATTAATTCTAATGAAAATGTGCAATGAGTCTATAACATCATAGCATAACAGCATATAAAAATGAGTTTGAAACTTTAACGATTTATTATACAATAATATATTAATTATAATGACTCAGTTATAAATCGATTTTAAAATCGATATCGCCGTTTCGAAATGTGACTATATTTTGTGAGTTTTTATATTTCATACTCTTCTTGTGTAATTTTATTTTTATTAGCTATCGTAAGTACGTACCGTTAGCAAAAAAAAAACACCGTGTGTGTGTACTTTATGTACGCACGTAAGAAGTTATACTTCTTAGGCGTAACAGAACAAAAGTAGCTAAAGATTTCATCCCATATGTTACAACTTTGTAAAAGGAATGATAAATTAATAAAATAATTAAATAAGGCATATTAGGCATATTACAATCATATATAGAATATCATTTAAGGAAAGAATATAATCTAAACATATAATAAAACTGTAGAGGTCGAATGTCTGTACATAGCAAAAATAATGCTAAAAACCGAGTCAGGTGGATGTAAGAAGAGAAATAGAACAAATCCAGAGTTTTTTCAATTTTTTGTTTCTCTGTCTGTTTGTCTTGTTTTCTTTCTTTGTCTGGCTCTATTAAATCTATGCATATACAAATTAAACCGCAGTTGCATCCAATAAGATTTATGTATAGTAATCTTTTACGAAAGATAATAGTAATTACACATTCGTCGTAAATTATGAAATTGGTTATATTAATTAGTACACCAACATTATTATATTACGAAAATATTAAATTGTAATGTAAATGTCGGTGTTGTAATCTAAAAAGATATTACATTGCATTTTTAGTTGTTGATTTCATATGCCATAATTTCGTAGTGGGTAATTCTTATCTTATGTATAGTCAGCCAATCCGCACTTGGCCAGCGTGGTGGACTATGGCCTGATCCCCCTCGTATTGAAGGGAGGCCAGTGCCCAGCAGTGGGACGTTATAAAGGGCTGAATACAATACATACATACATACAATTCTTATCTATACCTATGTATATGTTACAGCGAAAGTAATAAATCCGGATATTATATATTCTATCCAATCTATATATAATATCTAGTTAATTTAGAAAAAGTGATAATTGACACAGAATTAATACATTAACTAGCTATTTTATATATATTTTTTTAATTCTAGTCGTTTTTGGCGAATTTTGAAAGTAAATATATAATGACTTATTATATAATATAATAACTAAATTGTTTAGGCAATGTGATAAATTAATCACTTTTAACTCACAATTCACTTACTAGGAAGAGATGGTAGGTTAGGTTGGAACTGTAACCATGTTAGTTTTATCTACCATGCATCGTTAATTCAGAACTCAAACCCCCGATCACCATTAACGTACGCACAAGATTGATACGATGCCACTATACTAAAGTAGGTATATGATATGTTTATACATATAATAAAATTGTAACTAAGCCGAATCTGTACATTAAATATTTTTTGGAAAATCTTATTGAAATAGACATTATTATCTATACAGAGGCCGAATCTACAGTTTTTAGAATTTTTGTCTCTGTCTGTCTTTCTGTCTGTTACCGCATCACGGAAAAACCACTGGAGGGATTTTGATGAAATTTGGTATGATGATAGCTGGTTATCCGGGTCAACATGTAGGATACTTTTTACTGCGGGAAAATATCTCATTTCTGAGAAATCTCTACTAAACGTCAAAACGTAAGTAGGGACGAACCCGAGCGGAGCAAGGGTGAGTCGCTAGTCCTATATATAGAAACTTAAATGGAAAGCATTGAGCCTGACAATTCACTCTACTTACATAAATGAAATTTCTTATACAATTTGCTGACTAACGCAACATCCATCAATAAACGAGAGACGGGGAAATGTTCTCAGAACCATTTCCATCTTGAAATCAGCTTGTGTTACGTCATGGGCATAACAAAATATACTAGCACCAGGCTATAGCTTTGCAAGTTTTGTTATATTATAGGGTTTCGTTTCTTTAGTATATAAATAAAACTAGTGAATTATCCTTACTTCATTCGCATCCGTCTCTAAGTTGCTTTTGTGATTTTATAGAAAAACAACTTTTCTTTATAAAAAACTGGCAGACCCGGTCACGCGTTGCTGTGACACAAATAATATGTGTTAATTTTGCAATAATAAAAGGAAATATTCGGGATAAAAACTATTTTAATCACACATTTAAAAAAATACGTTAAGATCGCACAAGTAGTTTCGGAGTTCATCCCGGACCAACATCGCAACACGGGAATTTTGTATATTAAGATATGTGAATAATTCAAATTTTAGCCTATGTCATATTTCAGGTCTATCTATATACTAAATCCATCCAAAGTTTCAGCGTACAAGAGTAACAAACATACAGACACAAAAACTAGTGTGATTTAAAATAGTATTTATACAACCTTGGCTAGTTGGAATGTATTATAAAAAAAAGTCTTTGGAGATTTTTCCCGCGTTTAAGTACCTACAGAAAGCAATTCATAAATCTATACTATAATAAAGCAGTAACTTAGCGAAATCTGTACATGAAATATTTTTTAAAAACAATGACTGTAATGTATTACGTATACGATGTAGACCCCAAAACAATAGTTATTAAATTTTTTGTCTGTTTGTCTGTTTGTCTGTTTGTCTGTTTGCCTGTACGCGTTTCACGCAAAAAGTAATGAACCGATTTCAACGAAATTTTGTGAACTGATAACTTATTACTCGGGTCAACATTTAGGATAACTTTTACTTTTGGAAAATCTTTTTTTCCCGCGGGAAATCGCAATAACTGGTTTTATCGAGTCCTCCTTAGGAACCCTTCGCTGGCTAAACCTAAAGACATACATCAAAACAATGTACTAAAAAATTGTAGATCTTGAAAAGGCCAACAGAAATATCTACAACAGTATATGTCTATCTCTCAAGGTACACTCGCAATACCTATTCTTATCTATACCTATAGCAAAACTAACATAGTTAAATCGATGTGCGCGTTTCACGCAAAAAGTACTGAACCGATTTCAATTGAATTTTGTATAGTGATAGCTTATCACTCGAGTCAACATTTAGGATACCTTTTACTACAGGCACATTTTTCGTTCCCGCGGGAAAACGCAATGACTGGTTCTATCGAGTCGTCCTTAGAAGTTTATATGGCTAACGCTGGCTGAACCTTAAGAGATAAATCAAAACAATGTACTAGAAAATTGTAGGTCTTAAAAAGTTATACAGGGAAGTTCGCAATATTATATGTCTATCACTTAAGGTACACTCGCAATTACTATTTTTATTCACTACTCGCGAATCACAGGCTGACTTATCAACGTTTAGCTCAGTTCAGCAGTGAAACGTAACTAGGGACGAACCCGAGCGAAGCGAGGGTGAGTCGCTAGTAGTTAATAAATTAGTTGTTACAAAAATAAGCATTTGTACATTACATATTTTTTTGCGATTTGACCGAAATTCTTTGATTGTAAATCAAGATCGGTAGTAAATAGGTAAGTAGGTAGACAGGTAAGTAGGGTGGCAGGTAGGTAGGTAGGCAGGAAGGTAGGTAGGTAGGATCGATAGGTATCGATTAAAAATATGAGTATAAAAATAAGTATTAGGAAAATCTGGATATAATGCTCAGAATACCAGCTTCGATGTAAAAGTCGAGGGCAAATTTTTCTTCTCTAATCAAGTTAACTTTGCTTTGTATAAGTATATGTATGTACATCAGAGCGACACGTACATTTATCTACATTTTTTTATTACATTGTATAAGACATGTGACATCTATTACATTACATTCTATGTACATCATTATACATATAATAAAATTCCAACTGAGTCGAATCTGTTCATTAAATATTTTTTGGAAAATCTTGTTGAAGTATTCATTATTATCGATACAGAGGCCGAATCTTTTTAGGATTTTTGTCTGTCTGTCTGGGAACGCATCACGAGAAAACCACTGGACGGATTTTGATGAAATTTGGTATGGTAATAGCTGGTTGTCCGAGTCATCATTTAAGACTTTTTAGTGCGGGAAAATATCTCAATTCTAAGAAAGAGTCGTTAGTTATATATTATATGGGAACTACTAAGACAAAATTCCGATATTAATTTTTATGACGTTAGTAAACTTTTTTACTAATTTAAATCACGTTTGTGTTACTAAAAGTTTAATTCTCGATATTCACATAGTCTTATTAAAATTGTTTTATATATATATATATATATATATATATATAAACTAGATATTATTACGGAATAAAAAAACAATTACAAATAAATCTAAATTTTTCCTTTTTTATAAAAAAAAATGTTACCTACAATAATTGCGTATAAATTCGTGCGAGAAAATCAATTGGTAAACGGGCAAAGAAATAAACGTAACCTAGATTTAAAATATGCCATTTTACTACAAACCGCTGCCAAGTCTTTTGTTTTTTTTTTTTATTTTCGGCCACTTTGAATGTAACAGGGTTTGTATTTAACTATTGATTGCGTTCGAATGGTAATGAAACGTTTTTTCTTTTCGGAATATGTCTTGTGGGAATGACCTCATTTTTTGTATTTTTTCCGTTAGTTACTAGATGTATATATATATAAATAAGTAAAAATGTGTGTGCATTTGTAATGGGGTTTTAATATTTGCTTTAATTTATTACTAGCGTTTGCCCGCGGCTACGTACGCATAATTTATTTATAGCTCTTAAGATTCGTAGTGTGATTTTAGATAACCTACAGCTTTTGTCGCTGTATATTAATATATTTCAAATCAGAATTTCAAAAATTAGTGTCCAAAGAAACAAAAAACAAACTCTTCGTCTTTTTTAACCGACTTCAAAAAGGAGGAGGTTCTCAATTCGATTGGTATTTTTCTTTATATGTATATCTATACTTAATATTATAAAGAGGAAAGATTTGTTTGTTTGTTTGTACCGAATAATCTCTGAAAGTACTGAACCGATTTAGATGAAATTTGGTAACAAGATAGTTTGGCACCGTGGGAAGAACATAGGATAGTTTATATCCCGGAAATCATCCCTTAAGGGGGTGAAAAGGGGGCAGAACGTTTGTATGCGGAAACAACCTAGGAACGAACCTGAGCGAAGCGAGGGTGCGTCGCTAGATATATATAAAATACTGTGTTAGACGCTAATTGGAAATTTTGTAAATTTAATACATGATTACAATAGTTAGTGGCAGATCTAACCTAACTATAATATTACTCGTAGTAGGGATACCAATATTATAAATGCTAAATACTGTTGCTAGGTTTTCTGAATTAAACAATTCCTTTCTTTAAAGTCGGCAAAAACTATAATAATTACTAATTACATATAATCTATCTCTTGTCTATATAAATAATAATGAATATTCGTTTGTTTGTCCTTTATGCGTTCCTAAACCGATTGAGTGTAATAATCCGATTGTGATGAAACTCGTGTGGGATATTTGACGAAACGTTTGACTCAGTTTGAAGTGACTTAGTTGCTGTGCCAGTGGTTGCGGGTTCGAGTCCCGCTGGGGGCATTTATTTATGTGAGGAACACGAATGTTTGAATTCCAGTCATGGATCATCAGTCATGGGTGTTTATATTTATAATATATTGTATGTATTTGATGTTATATATGTGTAGTGTATCAACTATCTGGTATCCATAACTCAGGCCTCGTAGCTTACTATGGAACTAGATGGTGCTGTGAGTTAATGTCCCAATATATTTATTTATTTTGTATTCTGTATACGCCTGCGAAGATTCCTGGCGCAAAGACATCTTTCTTTGGACGTTTGTCTTTTATGCGTTCCTAAAACATTCTAACTTAGAGACGCACCCGAGCGAAGCTTGGTTAAGTCACTAGTTAATCATAATCTAAACTAATATTATAAAGCTGAAGAGTTTGTTTGTTTGTTTGGTTGAACGTGCTAATCTCAGGAACTATTAATCCGATTTGAAAAATTCTTTTTGCATTAGGTAGCCCGTTAACTGAGGAAAGCTATATATCATCCGGGAAAAAATTATGGTTCCCGTGGGATAGATTTGTTTTTGCCTAGTAATAAATAACAATAAATTACTTTGAATCTTAAAACAAAGGATCCATTACGGTCAAACGACAAACATATCCTTACATGGCACAACGTGTCTGCTTATGATAATATAATTGGTCTAATAAGGCCATTGAGTTGATCGACCTACCGTTACTCGAGTTCGGAGAATAAAGGTCATTTATTTATAAAATCTAGGCTGTCCGTGAACACTCATTAATAAGAGACTCGAAGAATTTTACTAACCTTATTTGTTTACTATTCTTTGGCAAAACTTTTATTTTTAAAAGTTAATAGATCAAAATATTTTTAAGTAAGTTAAGTACTATAAACATATTTTACTTTTAGAAATTATATAATAGTTTAGCCGAAAGCTAGTATCAGTACACAAATAAGAAGTATAAAATTACTAGCAGAACCCGTGGCTTCGCTCGCTCTAAAACTACAAAAACAATCTCTAAAATGGTAGTTTTATACAATATACAATACAATACACAACAATAAACAAATATATATATATATATATATATATATATATATATATATATAAAAGCTGATGGCATTATAACATAGGTACGTGTTCAAAACAATTTCAACCAAAAATCAAAACAAACCCGCGAAAGAATCCGAACAGATAGCTTTATTTAAAATATCAAATATTCGCGTAAATCTAGGAAAGTATTAACTATACATCTAGTTATGTATAAAATTTAGTCATTTGAATTTTATATATAGCTTTCATATAACACAAAGTTTTATTTTTATTTTAGTATTGTAAAGGTTCATGAAACTGGTTGTACGAAACAATTTTTCATCTGCGCTCGCGCTACAGGCTTGAGATACCGTTGCTCCTCAGGAATGCCAACGTAGAATTTAATATAATACTAATATAATTTCTTATACTCTTTCACATTTGTCGATTTACAAAAGCAATTTGTTGATATTTATGTTAATTTACAGATATATAACATGTATAGAAACTGTACTAGATTTTCATTCATAACTAGCGACTTACCCTCGCTTCGCTCGGGTGCGCCCCCAGGTGTTTGAATTTTGTTCGCAAGTTCATGGGTTTTAATGTTTTTGCGCGGAATTCTAATTCTTTTTCTAAAATAAAAGTAGTCTAAGTTACTTCTTTTAACATCAGCTATCTGCCAGTGAAAGTCCCGTCAAAATCGGTCCAGCCTTTTTGGAGATTAGCCGAAATGAACAGACACACAGAGAAATAAAAATTTTAAACTATGTTTTTTTCTTATAAGTTCCGTATATACTTTCATACGTAATAAAAAGCAGTTATTTTGAAATTACAAACAAATAATTTAATTTTATTTATTTGTATAGTAGTTATTATATGTACAGATTGTTATACAAAAAAAGTAATTTAGTACTTTAAAATAGTTTTATTTTTATCTGTACTAAATCGAACCGATATAATCTGCACTAAACTATAGGGTGCCTAATTTGGCTAAGTCTGCATAGTAACTTACTGGTATAGAATCTTTCAAAATTTCTATATATGAAATAACTACGTATTCGTGTACTTCTGTGTTCGCTAAACGTTCCTTATCATACAATAATAGGGTCAACAATCTAATAATTTTTCACCTGCGCACGCGCAACTGGTTTGAAGTACCGTTATCGAGGTCGCCGGGAATGTAAATAAATATTAGGCTTTAATGGATGGACCTTTCTCCTTGCGAGGTCTGGTTTTATAAGGACACATAATTACTTATTTTTTGTATTTATACTAATTTTGTCTTTGAAAGTAAATTTTTATTGAAAAGTTTGAGCTTTGAAATTTAAATGATTAATAAGGTGAGGTGTTATATGTGTATATGTAAATTTTGTTTATTACTGTTAGATTTTAGAACCAATTCGTTTAAAGATATAATAGTTATAAAGTTGAAGAGTGTGTTTGTTTAAACGTTTCAATTTGTAGAACTACATTGACTCTATATGTATGTATAAATCGTATTAACGGCCGTATATCGATCATAATGGCGTAGTGGTAGTGTATTTGATGTCCTGAATTTGATTCCCTAATGGCTAATTGGGTAAATGTTTGTATTCAATGTACAGGTATAGTAGGTATTTGATGTGCTTAAAATTAGTAACCCTATTTGGTACCAATATAACATGATCCACTATGCTCTTTCTAAATATTTCACTCTCTTTGCATAGAGAAAAGAATACAACGATCGAATATAACAATAACAACGCACTTTCTTAGATTTACGCGAATATTTGACATTTAAATAAAACTATCTTTTCGGATTTTTTCGCGGATTTATTTTGATTTTTGGTTCCCGACGCTTCGAATGCTTTACAGCAATCATGATCACGGGAGAGACTATGGTGTTAGATGTCTCAAAGGTCCTATATAGTTGTTACAGACAGCCTACCCACAAAATAACAAAATGAGTTAAAAAACTTGAAAATTGGCACCAAACTACCTTACAATATTTGTTAATTTTAATTTTAAACATTTTTATAATTTTAATTACCTTTATACTTGAATATGGAATATTATTTATATAATTTTAACTGTTATTATTATAATTATTACAATTTTTTAAAAAATTTATTGATTAATAATCTATATTTAGTGTTGCCGTTATTATATTTATTACTATAAAGAAAAAATAAAATTCTATGTGTAATTTAAAAAGTTAAAATTAAAATTAAAATTTTAACTTTTTTAAATTAAGTTTTATTTAAATAACAAAGCACATTGTAATACCAATTCATGGGTACTTTAGAGACTCTTATCCAAACCCACGCCACTCCCACACGTAAAGGAAATGAGATTGATTTGCATACTAATCAATATATTATATTTAATTCACAATAACAAAAAAAAAACGGATAAGTGCGAGTTTGACTCGCACATCTAGGGTTCCGTAGCGTGAAACATTAAAATTTTGTAATCACAAAAACATATATTTTTTGTGATGTAACTGCAAATATGATTTTCGGATTTTTCACTTTACTCGATTATCGTATTTAGTCTTAAACATAAATAGTTAAATTATATAAGTGAAATATATTGCATGTAGCGAGTAATCTGATTCTACTGAATCGATTCTACACTTTTTTTACTAATGGAAAGGTTATCTCTAAATAAAATAAATAAATATGTTTGGACATTAAACATAACACCATCCAGTTCCATGGTAAGCTACGGTGCTTGTGTTATGGATACCAGATAGTTGATACACTACACATATATAACTTTAAATACATACATATTATAAATATAAACACCTATGACTGGAGTACAAACATTCGTGCTCATCACACAAATGAATGCCTCCAGCGGGACTCGAACCCGCGACCGCTGGCACAGCAAGTATGGTCACTACAAACTGAGCCAAAAGTGTCGTCGTAACTTTTTTATTTCTTCTTTTGTATATTTATTTTGTGGTGTAGAATAAAATATATCTATCTATCTAACTTGGATTTAAATTGATATACCTCGCAAGCAAAGTCACGGGCACCAACTACTATTTAATATTGCTAATAAAAAAATAATAAAATAAGAAAATTACTAAAACGAATCTAAAATTAAACTATACACAGTTATTTCGATAATCATTACATAAGTATGAAATCAGAATCATAAAGTTTTATTTGCTTTAGCAATAATAAATATATTTATACTGTATTTGAACCAAATTCCTTCCTAGTTAGAGCATGTAGAGTCAACAGAACAGTGTGTTAATTTAAACCGACCTATTTTTAACATGTTGGGTTATAATTAATAACTTGTCTAGGACTGAATTCCTCGTAAACATCTCTAGAATACAAGCGTGTAGCGTCAGCAGCGTAATTATTTCATATAATTTATCCAACTTACGTAAATATTTTTATCTATACAGATAAATAAAATTGGAGTGTTTGTTTGTAAATATTAAAATAACCGCTTTTTACTAAATGCATATAGATATATACACGGTACATATACCAAAACAACATTTTTTACAATTTTTGTCTGTCTGTCTGTCTCTCTGTTTGTTCCAGCTAATCTCTGAAATGGCTGGACCGATTTTGACGGGACTTTCACTGGCAGATAGCTGATGTAATAAGGAGTAACTTAGGCTACTTTCATTTTAGAAAAATATAGGGTCCCACGAAAAAAAACTATACTAATATTATAAAGATGAAGAGTTTGTTTGTTTTTTTGTTTGGTTGAACGCGCTAATCTCAGGAACTACTAATCTGATTTGAAAAAAATCTTTTTGCATTACTCGACACGACTCACCCTCGGTTCGTTCGTCCCAAAACAAAATAAATCTTTAATTTTATCATTAACTAGCGACTCACCCTCGACAACGACACCTCACCAGCGACAAAAACAAATCTATCCCACGGGATCCGTACATTTTTCTGTGATGATATATAGCCTATAGCCTTCCTCAGTTAACGGATTATCTAATGCAAAAAGAATTTTTTCAAATCGGATTAGTAGTTCCGGAGATTAGCGCACTCAACCAAACAAACAAACTCTTCAGCTTTATAATATTAGTATAGATAATTTTAATTATATAAACTCATTAAAATAAATAACATCTTGCTGAGTTTTAGAAACTATTGATAATGTTTCGATTCTTTATTTGAAATATAGGTATGTAGAGTTATAATATGTTGACTGTGTAAAGTTTTTTTTTTTATTTTTTTTTATATCTTCGTCAATTATAAAAAATACTTTTAAAGTGATCTTAAAGCTGATAATAATTATTAACGAATGGAGTAAACTTTGCCTGCAATCTGTACACATTGCCATCCAGCAGTTGGGTGGGCGCCAAGCCGTCTGCCCTACATTGGTATTTATACCGACGTTGTCTTCATAACCAAATGGTTATTTTGACCCTACACTATCCTTCAAACATAACAATTAATAAATTTAAATATTTATATTTTAGTATATAAATTATTAGTTTTATTATTTACATTTTATTACAAACTATAATATGAAAGACTAGCGATTCACCCTCGCTTCGCTCGGGTTCGTCCTTGGCTAAGTTTTAACGGTTAGTATTGAATAGATAAATTATATTAATATACAATGTGTACTTATGTACACATAGGTATGATGAGTATCCCTTACTTAAAAAATGGTTGATTCGCCAAACAAACTTTCATGCCCTTAAGGGATGATTTTCAGGATGATTTTTTTTTATCCGTTACAAATAAACTCACAAACTTTACCTCTTTATAATATTAGTACAGGTTGTAATTATTAATAAATAAACTTAAAATTATCTATGAATGTAATAGTTGTGGGTTTATGTTTATGTATCGATGTGGCTGTAGCACTTAACACGCGTACAAAGCCAGGGCGCAAGGCAAGTTATTATTCTCCTCTGTAAGTCTGTGCTTAGTAGCTATTAACGAACTTTAGTGTCATTTAGTGTCATTCCAAACGTGCCAAAAATAGTATAACTTTAAAATATTATAGTCCAATTTCGACCGCTAGATGAACACTTGTTAAAATTAAATCAAAACGTTCGTCTTATTGTTTGAATACAATAATTGTAGTAACATTGGGTAAATAATATGTAATTAACTAATAGAGAAATAAGAAATATGATAACTTTAAAATAAAAAAGTTCACAATTATTCAAATTATACAGTTCATGTAGCTTGCACAGACATTTATTACTGAATTATTAATTTAAACTGCCGTAAAGCAACTTTTATGTGCATTTGCAAATAATGTTAGTTGTAGCTTATCGCGACTGATATCGTTTTAGGAATTCTGTAAAAGTATTGTACACTAGTATATGTTCGCGTGTTTTCTCGCTTTTTTTAATAGCAAACGATTTAATTTGTACCTTTTCATACGGGACTATGTTGTAAAATTTAAACTGTATTGTCTTCTTAATCGTTTCAAACTTTACAGAGTAATCGTGGTCCTCATTTTGGTATTGTAACCCGCTTGACAATTCGCCTCCACTCGTCTCTAGTAGTTGCAATTCATACTTTTTTTACCACCTGTAGACATACAGGTGGTTATGTGGGACTCACCGGCTAGAAATACCAGTACTACCCGCTAAAACCCAACAAAACCTCCCTCGTCTTAATGAGGCGTCGCAGGATCGCTTACGCACTCAACCACGACGCCCCGACGGCAGGTCTGCCGAAGCAGATCACAACAACCATGGGGTTGCTCCACAGTCTACTCTGCTATTAGAGAAGTACCAGGAGCAACCCGTCGCACATTCATACAATTAAGTTCTACGTAACCTAAAAAAAAGAAAGTATTTTAATGTATTGCACGCAATCGATTGAAAAATGATTACACAGCACTAAGTGTGCAAATGTAAAAGTTTTATCAAAATCTGATTAGTGAATTGTTATAGTTGAAGCTATGTAGTCTTAAAAGCAGGTAATAAAAATGTTTTTTTACCTACCTAATGACAAATATAAATTAAGGAAGACTTTCTCTAAATAACTCTATACGTTACCGGAAAAAGAGTCTAAAAATAGAGTTATTTATGAACTTTTGTTATTTTTGTTCCCCTCCAGTTATGTTAAGATGGAGTGTTATAAATAAATGTATCCTTATTCTAAGCAATGTTTTACTTTAAAGTTCCACAGAAATGTTTTTTTTTTTTATTTTTATCGTTCATGCTTTGCTTTAGTGAGAGATGTATAGTTGAAAAAATATTGGTAAAAAAAGCTAGTACCTATCTATTAAAAAAAAATATAGTTTTATAAATTGGTAGATATTGCTCTTGTAAAAAGGAGTTAAGAAACGAGAGTAAGAGGAGGATTCTCCCTCGTAAAGATTATATCACAACCACATTAATTTCTTTCAAACACTACATAATAACACACTAACAATAAATTATTTATATACGATTATAATTAATAGCATATGTATAATACTCAACAAATGCGCTAAAAATACAACTTCATATCTCCCATTATAATTTTTTTTATTTATCAAACAATTTTTAACGTAATATCAATACAATTTTATATAAATAACCTATTTTTTGTTGATTACAGAATAAAATGAAAATATGATTTGCTTAGATGTGTATATTTATTATTTTTGTCGCCAAAAAGTTTTGGGAACAGCTGTCATAGAATATTTTTATATGCTAAACTTCGCCCTCGCTTCGCTCGGATTCGTCCCTAGGTACGATTAGTATGGAATTCTCAGAGATGAGATATTTTCCTGCATTAAAAAGTATCCTATATCTTGACCCGGATAACCAAATATCATCATACCAAATTTCATCAAAATCTGTCCAGTGGTTTTCTCGTAATGCGTTCCCAGACAGACAGACAAAAATTTTAAAAACTATAGATTAGGCCTCCGTATCGATAATAATGACTGTTTCAATAAGATTTTCCAAAAAATATTTTATATACAGATTCGACTCAGAATTTTATTATATGTATAGACTATTGTTGTTTGTACTCCCAGATTAAAAGAATAAGTTAGAGGAAGCGTGTAAAATATATGATTATTGATTATTATTATTTATTATACATATATCATTTTTATTGTTATTGTTTACTACTAAAAGGACGATTCTGACGCAAATATTAGCAAAAAATAAAATAACCGACTAAATATAAAACTGAATGCATTTATTATATATACGTATGTACATATGTTGACTGTTTTGTTATCTTTTGAAGGCCATGCGTGGTGATTTACTAAATGGAAACGATTATTTGTTCGGTTAAAGGTCGAAGAAAGTTAAGATAATGTTTTGTGGCTAACGCTAATCTTAATGTATTCAGCCCTTTTTAACGTCCCACTGCTGGGCACGGGCCTCCCTTCAATACGAGGGAATCAGGCCATAGTCCACCGCGCTGGCCAAGTGCGGATTGGTGGACTTCACACGTCTTTCGAAAACTTGCTAGATTCTCTCAGACATGTAGGTTTCCTCACGATGTTTTCCTTCACTGTAAGGCAAGTGGTAATCATGTTAGAAATGATTCGCACATGAAAATATCAGAGACGCGAGACCCCGGATTTGAACTCGCTTCACTCGGTTTCCCAAGCGTGCGCGTTACCACTGGGCTACCACTGCCTTAATAATATAATAAATATATTTAAACTAGTGACGTATCCTCGCTTCGCCCCTGTGTGTCCCTAGATGATTAACATTAACCTTTGTGTTACTCCAGGTCATCTCAATCATTCTTTCATGCCAATTTGTCCAGTCCTTTTAGCAAACAAACATATAAACCTTGGTATTTATAGTAATACATTTTAATTACCTGACTGATCAAGTGGTGATAAGTCCAGTTTGCTAGTAATTGGACTGAAGGTCGCTGGTTCAATCTGTGTGAGAGTAAAAAATTTTTTAATAATCAGCGCTGCTATGTTTATAAATTGCTTTAAAAGATTAATAAATAACAACAATTTATTGTAAAATCATTAATTAGGTATATTAATGTTTGGTAACATTTATACACTGTAATGAGAATGTCGATGTTAATCAATCTCTGTTAGTTATATATAGTCTGTGTTGTGAAATCAATTTTGTTAGTAATATTTAAAATGCATTATTTATTTTTCATTGCCGTTTGAAACTTGTGTTAATTTTCAGCGCCATCTATTGAGTGTAAGGATAACCATATTACTTATTTAAAAAAATTATATAAGTAATATTCTTATGTAGTCATAGAAAACTTATTTTAATGCTGTTATTTTATAAAAAACGATATTTTTTTAGATTATTATAGTTAACAATAAAATGTAGATGGTAGCGACATCTAGTAGCAAACGTTTTAAACTAATAGAAAACGTCTGTTAGGATTGTATGTCATGTTAGTCCCATAATCATTTCATAGATGGCAGTATTTAACTTACAACCCAATATTTTTGTTTAGTTAGAAAATAATACTGAAATATATTATAATGCAAATAATATTATTAGTTAAAAAAAAATTTTCTTATTCCCTTTACATCTTTTGATTGAAATACTTATATTAAGGATTAATTATTATTTTTGTGTTGTAACGTTATTAATAAAAACAGTTAAAATGTAAAAATTTGAAGAATGCTTATCAGTTAAGTTAAGCATAGTATTATTTACTTTTTATGGTATATGTAGGGTTACCAACCATACTGTTAAAAACAGTATTGTAGTTTATTTCACTCTAAAATACTTTTTAGTTTTACTGTTCTATTAAAAAAGTATTCAAAATACTGTCTTTATTATTGCTAGATCTGGCCATAAAAGGCTGTCATTGATCAACAATTTATCATTGAATTCTGCGGTGACCCTTGATCATTTTGAAAAAAATAATTGAAAATCTTAATTTGCACAGACTTAATATTAATGTTGATAATTTATATTCAGAATTAATACAAGTCCCAAGTTGTTTATGAAATATTATTTAAGGAATAAAATTTTGTGGATATGAGTAATGATCAAAAATGGAGCTATTTATTGAGCACTTCACAAGAATAATTTAACAATGACAACATATTATTAAATATAGCAAGAAGCTCAAAAAAATGTGTTTTTAAAATATTAAAAAAAAAAAAATTGTTTATTTTTTTTAATACTGTTTATTTTAGACCTTCAACTCTAATATTCTTGTACAAAAAGTTGGCAACCCTAAGTACATGCTACTAAAATATAGGTCTCAATTAAAAAAAAAACCTATATTAGTATATTCATATCATTCAAATACCTAGATACAGAGATCACAGATCATATAATATTATACCAGAGATATAGCTTGAGCTCCCCATTCTACCATCTCCCAAAGCGGTGGCCATTTTAATAGGTGAAAGACTACATGGCAAGACGTCGAAAAAAAAAATAGAAAGTATATAAAAACATGAGATTACACTGTAACAGACCACCCAATGGTTACCTGTAAATATATTACTTCCTTCCATACATCTCTATTGATCGTAAAACGTCATTCGAACACGTGCATAGAACGTCGGTTTATAAATATTGTATCTTTTGACCGATTTCAAAGAAGGAGGCGGTGCTCAATTCTGTTGTTGTTTTGTGTGTATGTTGCACAATCAATTCGTAAATTATGAACTGATTTTATAATTATTTTAATACTAGCGACTCACCCTCGCTTCGCTTCGGGTTCGTCCCTAGACAAAAATAAATCTATTCCGCGGGAACCGTACATTTTTACGGGATGATATATAACCTAAAGCCTTTCTCAGTTAACGGGCTATCTAATGCAAAAAGAATTTTCCATATCGGATTAGTATTTCCTGAGATTAGCGTGTTCAACCAAACAAACAAACAAACAAACTCTTCAGTTTTATAATATTAGTATAGATATACATATATAGGCTGAATAAAGTTGGCTCCATATAAATAAAAAAAAAAAAAACGTAGTAATGAAATAATTAGTTTTAATATAACTTTTAGTTTATATATTTTTTTTAATAATAATTTGTTTTATCATTTAAGATATTCACTTTTGGTTACATGATCTTTTTAATATCGAATGAGTGGCTTATAAGTTACTAGGTTGGTTCCTCATATAAACTTTCATCCCCATTTTCACCCCCTTAAGGGATGATTTCCAGGATAAAAACTATTCTATGTCCTTCCCAGGGTCTCAAACTATCTTCTTACAATATTTTTCCTCTTTATTATGTTAAAGTATAGTATAACAAACAAATTAAAAAAATATCTCACTTAAATACATATAAGACTTAAGAAAACGTATAAGTGAAGTGATAAAGACGTAAATAATAGCGAATATAATTAAAATCAGTAAATTTTCATTTGTAATCGTGTTAAATCAACAATGTTCAATTGCAATTACTTATTTATCGCACCCGTATGTAAATAATATGGTGGTATCATGCATCTTCATTAAGCACTATGGTAAAGTACCCCTTTCATTTAATATTAAAAGTATCAATTTTATCAATTGACGTTTTACCTTTTAGTAATCTATACATATAATAAAATTGTAACTAAGCCGAATCTGTACATTAAATGTTTTTTTTTTTGGAAAATCTTATTGAAATAGACATTATTATCGATACAGAGGCAGAATCTATAGTTTTTAGAATTTTTGTCTATCTGTCTGTCTGTGACCGCATCACGGAAAACCACTGGAGGATTTTGATGAAATTTTAGTATGATGATAGCTGGTTATCCGGGTCAACATATAGGATGCTTTTTACTGCGGGAAAATATCTTATCTCTGAGAAATCTATACTAAACGTTAAAACGTAAGTAGAGACGAACGCGAGCGGCGTATTATATGAATAGATTAATACCTACTACTACAATATATCAAGCGGTTTTGTTTGTTCGTTGATAAGTCAGTCAATCAATCACACTATTTCCTCTTCCATGTAGGTTATTTGTTTATACGTTATATAAGTATATAATAAACAAAAATAATAGTATTTTTACCGACTTCAAAGAACGAAGTATTTCGTTCGGAAATAGTTTAACGTTAATTTTTTTAAGCTATGCGATTAAATTGCAGATTTTTCTTTACTTATTTAACCTCGAGGACAGTCTCATTTAAAGTATAAAAAACTACTCTTACAAAGGTGTAACTACTTCTTAAACATAATTTTAATATCTGTGTTTAAACATCATTATTTATTTTTTGAAAAGTTCTTATCACCGTACACCATGTGACATTAGAAAAGTAATTTAGTTACGTATATAGTAAAGTATTATATAATCTGTGGTACTAACAAAATGTGTTTTACTTACCCAGGTGATGTTTTATCTGTGGTATGTACTCAGTAACTAATTAACCTCCTTTGATTAAATTATATTTCCGGTACACGTAACTACTGATACGTACTCTTATATATATATATATATATATATATATTATATATATATATATATATATATATAAAATATATATATATGTTTTTCTTAATTTCTTATAAGTACCGTATACAATTTCATATGTATTTAGTAAAAACTAAAAACCTGTTATTTTGACATTACAAGGAGACACTTCAATTTTATTTATTTGTGTTGATGTACTATTTATCTATGTTTCGACGTTTTTAAGCGTTATAGTTGTTTACGAAGCCAAGTTCAAGGGTAACCTATTCCAGATCCCAGGATACAAACATTTTGCAAAAATGAATTGAAATTTGAAATTACGAGAAAATATTAGATTTTTCTAATACTGGAATATTTTTTGTTTATGTATACGAGTATATGCAATGTCGAAAGTTTAGTTGGATTTTCGAATTAAGAGAGAAGAAATTAGGAAAAGTGGAAAAATGAAGTAAAGTGTAATGAAGTGAAGAATAAGTGTAAATTTTAAATCAATTCAAAGACTGTGTTAAATCATAATTTTGCGTGTACTGCGAGTGTTCGCGCCATAAGTAATACTCGAGAATTGAAAGCAATAAAACATCTATAGTGCAAAAGAAGTACATGCATACTTGATTTTCCGTTCCTAGAACTCACGGATCGATGTTGTTACACGTTTGGCTCAGTTTGTAGTGACCCTACTTGCTGTGCCAGCGGTCGCAGGTTTGAGTCTCGCTGGGGGCATTCATTTGTGTGATGAGCACAAATGTTTGTACTCCAGTCATAGGTGTTTATATTTATAATATGTATGTATTTAAAGTTATATATGTGTAGTGTATCAAGATCAACTATCTGGTATCTATAACACAAGCCTCGTAGCTTACCATGGAACTAGATGGTGCTGTGTGTTAATGTCCCAATGTATTTATTTATTTATATTTCATATGTATATTAGCTATGGACCTACATAAAGAAGTAGAGATCTTACGTGCAGATGATTCCGTTACATTTTAAAAATCGATAATAAATCACTGAAACAAACAACATATTTACTACCTCATCCGTCAGATTCCAAATGGAACATGACAATTGGCGGAGCGTGCCCAACCGCCGACGGGAATCGAATCGGTGTACCATGCAAATGAATGTATCCGTATATCGGAATAGTCATAAAAATCGGTCAAGTGTGAGTGTTTTCACATAAAGATGGATTCCGTATGATGTATTTTTCTTGTGAAATATATATGATATACTTATAATTTATATAATCTATAAGGAGTTTGGTGCGTCACACGATGCATAATTAAAATCCATTTATTTACGCCGTATATCCGCCATTGAGTCACTTTTTATTATATATAATCGAAGCATTTTCTATCCACATTACATTGAGAGCAAATGCGTTGTAACAAACGTATTAGGATACAAAGCATGTTTACGTCGAACATAAAGACAAAAAAATCTTTAAAAAATTAAAGTTTCAATAAAAAAAAAAAGTTTTATGTCACCAAGGACCTATAATTGGTTATAATGACAATAAAAACCGAACGAATTCTATAAATCTATACTAGGTTTGAAGAATTGATTCAATTAGTAATTCTTCTGTACGAGATGAATCGACTGCCATTTAAACTTGTACTAAGAGCACGGGTTTGTTTTTTATAATAGAAACATTTTTATCAATATTATGAATGCGTATGTGTGTTTATTGATTTTTGTCTTTGTCCTTCTTTTACGCAACAACGGAGCTATTTTTTATACTGGTCCGTGGGATGTATGATATGGGGTAGGAAAACAACAGTTCAGAACCATTTTTTCTTCTGTTTGTCAGTTTTTTTTTCTTTAGTAAGAAGGTCTTGATGAGCTTAGTGTTATCAATAAAAAAAAATGATTTTTTTTTATATATAGATACTCGTAGGTGAATTCTATTCATATATGTTTTTCTCAAATTTTTTATAATAATTATAGGTGAAGTTCGACTTCTAGGCGAACTAGTATGTATGGGTTTATTTAAAACATATTTTTACGGATATTTTATGTATAGCATAAACTGTCTTAATTTAGACGCCCAATTTGATGTGATGATAGATAAAAAACTTCCCCTAACAAAATGAGTAGCATCTAAGTTATGAATCTGAGTGTGTGTATAAAAAAATAACTTAAGAGGCCTATAAAATATTAACGAGCACAATTGATATGTTGATAGCTCGCCAGTTGCCAGCCAATACGGCATCCGGTGAAGAACAGAAAATAGACGTAACTTTATTGGTATGGTTTTAGTATTTGAGTAGATACTTGATATATACAAATATTGTATTAACAAATCTATACATTTAATAAAACGGTAGAGGTCGAATGTCTGTACAGAGACAAAAATGCTAAAAACCGAGTCAAGGGGATGTAAGAAGAGAAGTAGAACAAATCCAGATTATTTTCAAATTTTTGTTTCTCTGTCTGTTTGTCTGTTTGTACGGGCTTATCTTCGTTTTTGTTTTTGTAATTAATTTTTTTAAGATAATTAGTGACAAATAAATAATAATTATTGTTATTCAGCCTCCATTCTATAGACAGATAAAAAAAGTTATCTTATTTTAAACAGAAACAAATCTATGCTACGGGAAATGTACATTTTCCGGGATAAAAAGTAACCTATGTGCTATTCCAGACTATAATCTATCTCTATACCAAATTTCATTCAGATCCGTTCTGTCGTTCTGGTGTGATTGAGTAACAAACATCCAAACGTCCACCAAAACATTCACATTCATGATATACTAGCGGCTCACCCTCGCTTTGCTCAGGTTCGCCTCTAGGAAAACAAAAACAAACCTATCCCATGGGAACCGTACATTTTTCCGGGATAAAAAGTAACCTATGTATTATTACAGACTATAATCTACCTCTGTGCCAAATTTCACCCAGATCCGTTCAGCCGTTCTGGCGTGAAAGAGTAACAAACATCCATACGCACAAACTTTCACAATTATAATATAATATAATATAAGTATAGATACAGAAGTAAGATTTAAATGTTGATCATACATTGTCCAGTTTTTCAAACGCACTTTTTTAAGAGTATGTTCTATATAAGGTTTTTAATAGTTTCCATTTTTTGTTCACAGGTAAGTCTGAAATAGAAACATAGCTGTTTAATTCTGCATGTATCAAGTGAGTATAGTTTACTTCGCCAATGTCATTTAGGGGGTAGAAGACAGATTGACATTGATTTGTTAACTTATTATGATGATACTAGCGGCTCACCCTCGCTTCGCTAGGGTTCGCCTCTAGGAAAACAAATACTAACCTATGCCACGGGAACCGTACATTTTTCCAGGATAAAAAGTAACCTATGTGTTATTCCAGACTATAATTTATCCCTATGCCAAATTTCATCTGATCCGTTTAGCCGTTCTGGCGTGAAAGAGTAACAAACATACATCCATACTCACAAACATCCACACTCAAAAACTTTCACATTTATAATATTAGTATAGTGTCTCCTAACCGATTTCGGCCGCGGCGGCCAATCTCAATGAGACTAGCCAACTGCGCAGGAGATATTATAATGCACAAATGTACGCGCAGACACAAGTGCACTCTCTATTCCTGTTACTCTCATTATTCACGACGGTGGGACATCGATTCGACACGACCAGTTAGAGATCAGATACAGGAACGACGGCTTTACACAGATTCTTAAATCAGAAAGGATCAATAACTAAACTAAAACTAAACTTCCTAATTTGAGACTCGAACCCAGGACTAACCACTAGACCACCGAGGTAGTAAATAAGATTATTATATTATTAATAAAACTATCTTTTCGGATTTTTTCGCGGATTTATTTTGATTTTTAGTTTCCAACGTTTCGAATGCTTTATAGCAATCGAAAAAATCTGAAAAGATAGTTTTATTTAAAATGTCAAATATTCGCGTAAATCTAACATTTTTTTAATTTCTGTCTGTCTGTTTACTACTTTTATTTTAGAAAAAGATTCAGGGTTCCGCGAAAAAAATTAAAACCTATGAAATTGTGAACAAAATCCGAGTACCTTGGGATGCACCCGAGGGAAGTGAGGATAAGTCGCAAGTATAATAAATAATATATCTAATAATGAAGTTAGGAGGTAATCTTCAAGTCTTCAATGGTTAAAAGTCGGTAACTATAGAATTTGGGCTCATTTTTCGTTTTGACGAATCCTAAATATTACAGCCCTTCAGAAGCTTGTATTTTAATTTTTCAAAATTATAATTATTCGTGGTTGTACAATAAAATGAAGTCAATATAGGTCAAGTAATAGCCAGAAATCAATCTATACAGATAAATAAAATTGGAGTGTCTGTTTGTAATATTATAATAACCGCTTTTTACTAAATGCATATGGATGTATACACGGTACATATACCAAAACAATTTTTTTTATAATTTTCGTCTGTCTGTTTGTTCCGACTAATCTCTGAAATGGCTGGACCGATTTTGAAGGGACTTTCACTGGCAGATAGCTGATGTAATAAGGAGTAACTTAGACTACTTTTATTTTAGAAAAAATAATTGGGTCTCACAAAAAAAATTAAAGCAAATTATTTAATTTTGTTTTGGGAAGCAACCTAGGGACGAACCAGAGCCAAGCGAGGGTGAGTTGCTAGTAAAAAATAAAAATATAAAAATCATTACCATTGCGCCTATAAAGTCACATATCATATAAAATATTGATAAGCCCATATAAAAATTCAATAACAAACCAAGTCGAATCGTAACTTTTTAGCTATCAATTGATATAAAGTATTAAAACATTCATAGAGGACACAGCTGCCTGCCCGCATGTTTAAAGCCGAAAGATAACGCGTACGTACATACATATGTGTGTATATTGTATATAGATACTTTTAAGTTTATTAAGGACTCGTCTGCGTGTTCATCATTTATACACAGTCATAAGTGGTGATGATTTTTTCTACTTTAATATGGCTAAAGCGGAATTATAATATTGTTATGATCACAACACATTATACTGTTCCTACTGATGTAATGCTAATATTTAAACTTTTAAATAAATCTGTAGATGTAGAAAACGGTTATTCAACTTTTATAAATTAAATATATTTTGAAAATTTAATTTCGTATAACTTGAAATTTATTAATGATTTTATCTGATCGTCTTTTTTATCGTGTATGTCTCATAAGTGATAGGATCGGTTAAAGAGAACGTACTAGAGACTCACCCTCGCTCCGCTCGGGTTCGTCCCTACTTACGTTTTAACGTTTAGTATAGATTTCTCAGAGATGAGATATTTTCCCGCAGTAAAAAGTATCCTATATGTTGACCCGGATATCCAGCTATCACCATACCAAATTTCATCAAAATCCCTCCAGTGGTTTTTCTGTGATGCGGTAACAGACAGACAGATAGACAGACAGACAGACAAAAATTCTAAAAACTATAGATTCGGCCTCTGCGTCGATAATAATGTCTATTTCAATAAGATTTTCCAAAAAATATTTAATGTACAGATTCGGCTTAGTTAGAATTTTATAATATGTATGGAAGATTATCATAGAGGTAATGTGCTTACCTATATTAATATTTTAAGCACTTTTTATTCTTTGTAAAAAAATATTCTTGCCTCCAGCATAAAGGAAACCTACGTTAAAATTTAAACCAAAAAAACATAATCTACTTTATTAAAATCATCTCATTTTTTCGGCTTTACATTAATTCGGTTATTAAGACGATTTCGTTTTCAGTTATATTTATACATAAATTTTAGTAGATTTTCCAGCAAATAGTATTTACTAGGTACTCTATGTTTTAATAGAACATAATTGTAGTTATTCTGTAAATCATGACGCGAGTAAGTCGCTATTTAAAAAAATATCATCTATCTATCTAACCTTCACAGAAATACAATTATCTATATACCATTAGTTATCTATACAGATAAATAAAATTGAAGTGTCTGTTTGTAATGTCAAAATAACAGCTTTTTACTAAATGCATTATGGAATTATATACGGTACTTATAAGAAAAACACAATTTTTAACATTTTTGTCTGTCAGACTGTTTGTTCCGGCTAATCTCTGAAACGGCTGGACTAATTTTAACGAAACTTTCACTGGCAGATAGCTGATATTATAAGGAGTAACTTAGGCTACTTTTATTTTGGAAAAAGAATAGGGTTTCGCTCAAAAAAATTAGAACGTACCTAAGGAAGCACCCGAGCGAAGCGAGGCTAAGTCGCCAGTTATTAATCAATATTTCTTGTCACGTTGTAGTAATCTTCATTTTCTTGTTCTAATATTATCTTCTCGTGACATTGTTACATAGTGTTTCTAATTGCTTTTGCAAATTGTATTTTACAGAATATACCTATAATTTTCTTTGTTAATTTATGACTTGTGATGTTATATTTGCAACTTGAAAAACAAAAACAAATCTATCCCACGGGAACCGTACATTTTTCCGATATAAAAAGTGGCCTATGTGTTATTCTGATGTATAAGCAATATTGTTGTAAAGTTTCATTAAAATCCATTCAGTAGTTTTTGCGGGAAAGAGTAACAAACATCTATGCATTCAGACATCCGCACAAACTTTCGTATTTATAATATTAGTATAGACTTAATTATAATCAGCATCCCGTCTTGATAAAGCCCTAACTGTAACCTGGGTTTTCCTTTGTAACTTTTTAAAGATACTTTTATACGTCACTAGCGACTCACCCTCGCTTCGCTTCGGGTTCGTCCCTAGACAAAAACAAATCTATCCCACGGGAACCGTACATTTTTCCGTGATGATATATAGCCTATAGCCTTCCTCAGTTAACGGGCTATCTAATGCAAAAAGAATTTTCCAAATCGGATTAGTAGTTCCTGAGATTAGCACGTTCAACCAAACAAACAAACAAACTCTTCAGCTTTATAATAGTATAATATAGATTACTATCCTATGTCACATTAATATAGCTAATAGGGATAATGTAGTTACATATTTTCTTTAAGTTCGAAGCCCTGACTTTGAAATTAACTTCTATCATCCAAAGGTTATATTATATTATATTATCTACATCTACACTACTATTATAAAGAGGAAAGATTTGTATTTTTGTATGTTTGTAACAAATAAACTCAAAAACTACTGGACCGATTTAGATGAAATTTGGTAAGAAGGTAGTTTGAGACCCTGGGAAGGACATGGGATATTTTTTTATTACAGAAATCATCCTTTACGGGGGCGAAAATGGGGATGAAAGTTTGTAAAGGGAATCAACCTACGGACGAACCCGAGTAAATCGAGGATGAGTCACTAGTCTATATATAAATAGGCAAAGACAAAACAGTTCAGTACTTTTTCACTTCTCTTTGTTAACCGATTAATCTTTATTTGTTTTTGTTAAGTAGCTATCGACGAGATTAAGTGTTATCAAAAATACTTTTTGGTAACAATTTTTTTTTTTTTGATATACAATGGGAAAATTCTATTTTTATACATACATATGTTTTCCCTCACATTTTCAATAATGATTATGGTCGAATTTCGATGTATGAAAGTCATAATGATTATAGAAAAAGTACATAGGTACTTGTGAAGTTGACAACGTCTTAAGTAGTATCTATAGATATAATAAAATTCTGAGTCGAATCTGTACATGAAATATTTTTTCGAAAATCTTATTAAAATAGTAATTATATAAATATATCGATACAGAGGCCGAATCTATAGTTTTTAAAATTTTTGTCTGTCTGTCTGTCTGTGACCACATCACGACAAAACCACTGGACAGATTTTGATGAAATTTGGTATGATGATAACTGGTTATCCGGGTCAACATATAGGATACTTTTAACTGCGGGAAAATATCTCATCTCTGAGAAAAAAAAGTAAAAACGTATACGTTAAAATATAACTAGGGACGAACCCGAACGGAGCGAGAGTGTCGCTAAGGTTATATAATTTTCCGCCATGGCCGGAATCGTTCAGGAGGACATTATTATTATACAATTTTTCAACACTATGTAAGAAGTCACATCGATATGACTATCGCTGCTTAAAAGACAATAGAAGTAATGAATATGATGAATGAATGGAAATGAAAAAACACGCATCACAAATATAACCATTTAGTGCAATTAGTAATTTGTGTTGATTGGCTGAATTGCCTCGCAGCTGCTCTGGGCGAGTGACCGGACCGAGACCTCGCTGACACAGACACACATACATGTTTTACTGTTATATATATAGTAATTAGGACTATGCTGGGTGTACATTCATAACACTATGTGGAAATATTTAATATGATTATTAATTTATTGGACTACTATTATATAAATGAAACATTGTATATGTGTGTTTGTTTGTCTATACATGTTATTTTGTCACGCTGAAATGTCTGAACAAATTTGGATGTTTAGTTGATTAACAAGACCTGGAGTAACTCATATGGTACTGTTAGGAACCAACATAAGCGAAGCGAGGGCAAATCGCTAGTATTTAATATAGGTCTGAATGTAGTTTATTTAACTGTTTTTTTATGATAGATATCATAAATGTTACAATAACTTTAAGAAAATAATAAAATCAAAACTATTTTTAAACATTCTATTACAGTTTAGGAAAGGTAGAGTTTACTGAGTTATGGCTTCATATATTAGGTCGTAAAACAGATCTATATGCACTGTTTGGGAACAGACATAGTACAAAGTAAATCTAAAGATATTCCTATAGACAGAGGAAATGCATACCATCGATGGAAATACGATATTTTCACATGTGCCAAACAGTAGCCATTCAAACAAAATGCCATTAAAAATAGCCTAACTACACAATAACATCAAATAAATTGAACTTCATGTATATAAATTTAAAGGTTGATTTTGATTTAAACGTTATATTTCAGTTTCTTATGAATGGATTCGCTTTATATTAGCTTCAGAGGTTCCTTGTACGCTCATTAGCGGGAACCCAACAAAGGGCCGCATACCAATTTGTTTGTAGAAAGTAGGTTAAAATCTCTTGATGTTTAAAATTAAATGAATGCAATTTTACATCGAGATGAAACTGCTTTACGTTGAAAATATTTTTGTGAAAAAATACCTTTGTTTTCTCTTCTCGCATGCGATATCTATATTTGAAAAGTTATCTGTTGTTTTTGTTTATCTTTCGGATGGTAGTTGTTAGTCGCTTCTTATTTCTTATCAATTGTTTAGACTTAGGGGATTAAATGTGTCGCTGTTAGAAAAAAAAAAAAAAACAAAAAATTATAATTAATCTGTGATATTTTAACCAGTTTCGGTTATAATTAATACGAATTAATTTTTGTGAGCATAATAATTAATAATGAATTAATAAGGAAAATATTTATGTACATATTTATTCGTTATATTATGAATCATTTAACTGAATTGTAATTACAATTTAATAATATTTAATTCAAATAAACTACCACACCAATTCTATACTGTTGCTTTAGGATACATATATTATATTATTAGTGTTATTGGATATATGATATATACCTACGTATGAAGCATATTGTGAAACTGTTAGTATTGCATTACATTATTGTAAACGTTTTCCTCACTTATTATTTACATATTACTAAAGCGAGTATGTAAACAGAGATAAGTGTTCAAATAAGCAGTAACGTACCGTGAAAATGGTATAGCGGACCGAGGTTGGGGACATGTGCGTCCCGGCGCCCGATTCGTATCATTTATCTAATGCACATTGCATTTGCTTTTAGTTTTTAGTGCGGTTACGCCACGCAACAGAAATAACGTAGAATATCGGTCACAGACTCTGAACGAACGATTCGTATTAATTGCTGGACGGTACACCACTATCGCAGTAGCCGGGCCGCGCGCGGACGTACCGCACTACCGCTCGACTTTTATATCTCAAAAACCGCGCGAACTCACGTCACTTTGACGTAACCAATAACAAAGCAAACGCTCAAATCTATTGTGCCGTGTTTTGTTTTTTTTTTTTTTTTTATTTATTAAATAATCTGGCAAATATTTATCTAAGGTCATGGGTCTTGCGGGATGCTATAATGTTTACATTAGGAAGAAATATCACGATAAGTAATCGGGAGAGTGCAAATGTCGCCGATATCGCGGAGTGAGACCGGTCCGTACGTTCAAACATAGTAACGGTGTGTAGTTAAGGGACGAGCGTTCGCGGAATCCCACGGTTGATTCATACACCGGTTATCGTGTTTTGCAGTGAGCGGCATTATGTGTGAGGTCACAAGTTGGATACCGCACGCCGTGGTGGAAACACTTCGCGACCGTACCGCGCAGCCTGTTATCGCGTGGCTCACCTCGATACGAGCCTCCATCGAAGAATACGACCCGCTCGTCGTAGTTCGACCACCATCAGCTGCGTCACAGGACTCCGGCTCAGACGGGGCCTTCGATGAAATACTTTCACAACTAGGAAAAGAAATTTATAAGCTAGATGAATACCAAAGAAATCTCGTTCCATCTGAAAAAGAAGTTTCTCTCAGCATTCTTAATATGTTCGATGAGTGTTTGGAAGGATTAAGCCAAGTTAACCAAATAGAAATCGAAACCAAAGTGATAAAACCAAAAGTGACAAACAACATTGTAAACAGTGATAGTGAATCTACATTATCGGATGTTTCGTTCGTAACAAGCACACAGGCACAGAGTGAGAAAATAGTAAAGAAACCTGCACCACCTGTACCTCCAAGAAAAAAGAGGATGAGGACTCCATCCCCGTCGATTTACGATAACATGGAATTTCAGGAACATACCGAAAAAAAGATAGTTTCTGACAGCGACTCTGAGAGTACGTGCTGGAGTTACAAAGAATGTAATGAAAATACTGAAAATGACGTGTCAAAAGATGCATACGCAGTTGTTTGGTCGCATTCGAGCGGCTATCACAACTCGGATGAGATTTTGCGCCGTGTTTTGTCGCAGGCGCAACAAAGGGCGACTATATCGCGATTGTCTTTCGATACGGCAAGCGACTTTTCGCCGCAGCCGTTCTCTGTTTACGCTTTGACTGAGGTGGGAGACAGGTGCGAGTCAGTCGACGCAATGACGCCGGACAAGCCGTGCGACGATGGTTACGAGCCAGTGCGCGATGCGATAACAGACGAAAATATTTATGAGGAGATCGAATATGGGTATAGTTACACAGACGAGGGGTGCTCCTGTGGTGGCAGTGTAGAAGTGGAGAGTTGTTCCATAAGTGCTAGTTCCGAGGGGGTCGGTAGGGAGAGTCCCTTGTATGCAAATTTAAGGGATCACGATGCGTACGCGATTCCCCCAGACGTAATATACTGGAAGAATTCGCTTCTAGACCCCTTTTACAATGATGATGAGGAAGATGAGGTATGTTTTTATCAAGTAATTTTTTTTTTATTTCTATATTTTTATAATAAATAGTGTGCTCAATTTTGGTTAAGAGTTGTAAAGCTTATTTGCTTTGCCTCAATATATTAGACGTGTTCCATTTCTTTAAATCAGTACTATCACTGCTTATAATCAAAATAATACATTATAACTACACTATCTACCTCATATGAGTGCTTACTTAGGTTTTGACGAGCAAATAAGCAAGAAACATTTAGATAAATTATAAATATATAAATAATCTAGTTGTACGTATAAACAGCTCTATTGATATCAAGTAATAACAATACTAAGGCTAGTGTAGTAAAAATTTAAACATCTTCCTTCCTCATGTACTGTAGAGTTATTTGCTTTAACAAAAACATGCCCTACAAAATTATTTTATAATAAAACTAGTAATTATAGCTTTTATTTATTATAAGGCTTGTTGTTTTAAATTTTTCTTATCATGATCATATCATCATCCATATGTTTTCGTATGATATTTTGAAAGTTAAACAAATTGTTTACAAACAAACAGATAGATATGTTAGCAGTTTTTAAGTGATTGCAAATACAGTACAGGAATGTTAAATTCCTTATATTTTAAATAGAAATTATAAGGTATAATATTAGATTAAATAGCAATTTTTTGTCTTATAAAGTTCAAAAAGTTTTAATTTCACACATAATATGTAGAGTATAATATAGAGACTCCTTGTTTATTCTATACTAGTTACTCACCCTCGCTTCGCTTCGGGTTCATACCTAGACCAAAACACTCTATCCTACGGGAACCGTACGTTTTTCCGGGATGATATATAGCCTATAACCTTCCTCAGTTAACGGGCTATCTAATGCAGAAAGAATTTTGAAATCGGATTAGTAGTTCCTGAGATTAGCGCGTTCAACCAAACAAACAAACAAACTCTTCAGCTTTATAATATTAGTATAGATATTTTAAGGCTTAAGTTTTAATTTTTTTTTATAAGAACCATAAAAAAACTCATGTTAAGAAGTAAGGTACAAGCCTTGAGTTCCATTGACGTGATCGATTTAAAAAGGATATACTATATTTAATATTCAGTAGTTCGCGCGCTCCAAAGTTAAACGCCTATATAATTAATATCTGCATGTACAGTTTACAAATGAACTGTTATTTACTTGTATTGTATTTATTGTCCCATTTAATATATCTATTTAAATATAAATAGTTATTATTTAATGCTTAGAGATTGAAAAATATTAATTTTAAACCGAATATTTAATTTCATTCTGTACTAGCGACGTTTTAACCTTTAGTATAAATTTCTCAGAGATGAGATAATTTCCCGCAGTAAAAAGTATCCTATATGTTGACCCGGATAACTAGCTATCTTCATACCAAGTTTCATCGAAATCTGTCCAGTGGTTTTCTCGTGATGCGGTAACAGACAGACAGACAGACAAGAATTCTAAAATCTGTAGATTCGGCCTCTGTATCGATAATAATTTTTATTTCAATAAGATAAGATTTTCGAAAAAATATTTAATGTACGGATTCGGCTTAGTTACTATTTTGTTATATGTATAGGCTATGGTTTTTTTGCAGTACCTAGGTGCATTAAAATTATGTTAATATTTAAAGTGTCTAATTAACCCAGCTGCTTAGTTTACGCTCTTGCCCGTAAATAGCTGAAGTGAAGTCTAGGCTAGTGTTCAAGATTAAATATTTTATGAAATATTCATGATTTAATATATTTTATAGTGGTTGAAATATATTGAATAAAAGAATAAAGTCTTAATAAAATTAAGTACATATTAAGCTAACGTTACTTAAGTACATAATAAACAACTTTTCTTTATTTATGTTATACTAGCGGTTCACCCTTGCTTCGTTCGGGTTCGCCTCTAGAATAACAAAAACAAATTTATCCCACGGGAACCGTACATTTTCTCGGGATAAAAAGTAGCCTATGTGTTATTCTGATCTATAAGCTACATTATTGTAAAGTTTCATTAAAATCTATTTAGTAGTTTTTGCGTGAAAGAGTAATAAACATCCATATATCTATACATCCATACTATATCCTCACAAACTTTAGCATTTATAATATTAAAAGGATTCAATGTTAGCCGGTTTTATTTATTTTTAATATACGAATATTCACGATGTTATTTGTAACATGTATTTAAAAACTAACTCGAAAAAAGATTACCATAGATAAACTATCTCGTAAACGTTATCTACGTAGTTTGAGGAGATAAAGGTAGCAATATAAAAAAAAAAACATTTAAAAACAGTTTAAATAAAACTATCTTTTCGGATTATTTCGCGGATTTATTTTGATTTTTGGTTCCGGACGTTTCGAATGCTTTACAGTTTACAGCAATCATGGTCACGGGAGAGACTAAGGTTCATTTTTGTAAATTGTGGGTAGGCACTGTCTGTAACAAGTATATAACGCCTTTGAGATGTCTAACACCTTAGTCTCTCCCGTGACCGTGATTGCTGTAAAGCATTCGAAACGTCGGGAACCAAAAATCAAAATAAATCCGCGAAATAATCCGAAAAGATAGTTTTATTTAAAATGTCAAATATTCGCGTAAATCTAAAGTATTACTTAAAAACAGCTTAAAAATAAAAATGTAAGATGTTTGCAGAACTGGAATAGGATGAAGGAACAAAAATGCTAACAAAACAATGAGTGGTTTACCAGTTATTGTTAAATAATAATAATTTAATGAGTCACACAATTTAAGACATAATGACGCTTATTCTAATGATTTCATTATGAGTAATATTATGTTTGTAAACTAGATGGGTGCATCATAATTAACAAATCTATCTTAAAATATTTGAGAGGTATATCTTTACCAAAGATTAAATAAAAATAAAAATAAAGAGTGCGTGTATGAATGTGTACACGCGCAAGAAGTAAAACTTCTCTAGGTTATCGGTACTCTTTATGAAATTCATTTTATGCTTTAAATAATTAGGATAGGTGAGATACTAAAAATAACGCATATTAGGCATATTACAATCATATATTAATAGAATATCATCTAAGGAAAGAATATAATATTATATATCATTTGTCAGACAATAACAACGGTTACCATGGCAACAAACGTACGTACATCTTTTCGTAACGCATTCACCAGCTTACCCCCCAAGTCAAGCGTGCGTATAGAAGTTTTACTTCAAAAAAATAAATTCATTAAAATTGTTGTTGTAATCCTAAAGAGGAATGTCCGACTATAATGAAGACATCGTCAACTAATGACAACTAAGGCCTACCGCATATATACAACTGTTACATCGACTAAACTGTTTAGTCGAGTTGTGTGCTTCTGTCGATTTCATGACGACTAAACAGTTTAGTCGACCAGGGTGCGCATACAATCAACTCTGTCGTAACATATTTATTTTAGTTTTCTTTTGTTTCGTCTCTTAAGCGGTTGTTTTGTAGAACTCAGTTATGATCGAATACAAGGGCAATGCTAAATAAAAAAAAAGTACACATATGCTTTGCTTATAATAAATATTTATTTTTATAAGTAATAATTATTATAAAATATATTTATTAATATATTTATATTTTTATAATAATAATTATTTAGAAATATATATTTTTACTAATTATAATACATGTTGGGACAATAAAACTCGTCGCCATCTGGTTCCATAGTTAATACACTACACATATATAACTTTAAATACATATACATAAGCACCCATGACTGGAGCACAAACATTCGTTATCATCACACAAATAAATGCCCCTAGCGGGACTCGAACCCGCGACCGCTTGTACAGCAACTAGGGTCACTACAAACTGAGCCAAACGTGGCAGCACGACCGTCACGCATCGACTGTTTAGTCGAGTGTATGCGTGCTCCAATACATTGCAATACATATTGAGTTGTCGGTCGATAGTTGTTCAACTGATTAGTCAAAAAGCAGTCGATGTGGTTTTTTGATTATTTTGTCGAGCAACTATCTAGTTGATAGTATGCGGTCCTCCATACATTTCCATATACTTTTGACATACAACTAAACAGTTGTTCGATTAAAAGTTGTATGTATGCGGTAGGTCTAAGCTGTATTAAATGGCTTGTTAATTACTATTACAGATTAATTTTGTTTTATGAAGAAATATTTTATGAAATTAGGTTAATTTTTTTTAAATATAGACTAGTGGACCTAGGTAAATATTCGTAATTTTTTTTTTGAAATATAGACTAGTGGCCCTAGATTTTCAAGCAGGAAACTTTTGTATAATGTAGCTTTTCAATGGTGAAAGAATTATTAAAACCGTTTCAGTAGCTTCAGAGCTTGTCAATTGAACAAACAAATCTGTCCTCTTTATCATATTAGTATAGATAGATATCTCGTATAGCCTTAGTAAAAAAAATACGCGAGTACAATAACGTCTGTACATATAGGTATATAATAATTATATAATTTATTACAATACTAGCGACACACCTTCCCTCCGCTCGGGTTCGTCCCTAGATACGTTTTAACGGTTATTGTAGATTTCTCAGAGATGAGATATTTTCCCGCAGTAAAAAGTATCCTATATGTTGACCCGGACCATCTATCGTCATACCAAATTTCATCAAAATCTGTCCTGTGGTTTTCTCGTGATGCGTTCTCAGACAGACAAAAATTCTAAAAAACTATAGATTCGGCCTCTGTATCGATAATAATGACTATTTCAATAAGATTTTTCAGAAAATATTTAATGTACAGATTCGATAATACGTAGGTAGAATTTTATGATGATTTTATGAAATCACCCGACCCTAATCATTATTGAGGAAAACATAAATGATAAATTTACTTATACCTATATAAAAAATGAAGGCAGTGGTAGCCCAGTGGCAACGAGCTTACTAGGGATACCGAGAGAAGTGGGTTCGAATCCCGGGTCCTCTGATGTTTTCATGTGCGAATCATTTCCAACATGATTACCACTTGCCTTACGGCGAAGGAATATATCTTGAAGAAACCTGCGTGTCTGAGAGAACTTAGTAAGTTTTCGAAAGACATGTGTAGTCCGCCAACCCGCACTTGGCCAGCGTGGTGGACTATGGCCTGATCCCCCTCGTATTGAAGGGAGGCTCGTGCCCAGCAGTGGGATGTTAAAAGAGGGCTGAATACATATAAAAAAACTGTTTCCAGCATTTTTTTTATTGATAACACTAAAGCTCGTCAATAGCTACTAAACAGAAAAATCTCTTGATAAACTGAGAAGGAAGAGGTACTTAACTGTCTACAAGACAAGATACTCAATACATTACGAAATAATGTATTACAAAGGCATTTGATTACGCATGTATCGAGTATGTAAATTATATTGTGTAATACAGCAGCAATAATACTTAGGTTCGTGTCGAGTTTAGTGTTGCCAGATCTGTTTTTTAATATACCTATAGTGGTTTAAATATAAAAAAAAAAGACAAAATCGTTAATTAGTAGAATTTTAGTCGGTATATTAGTTAAAACGTTGTTAATTATTACAATTTATATAGTAAAAAACCCTCTAGTAATAGTAACTGGCAAAACCAAATAGTATGGTTTTACCAACCATACGATAACTCCCAAAAGAACTATTCTATTTTAAAGCTTAAAGAAAGTTCTAAGTTCAAAGAAGTATTGAAGTTCCAGCAGGAATTCTGGCAAAGTGTTTTGAATTTTAATAGTAGAGACGCTTGGTTTAGCTTAGGGCTTGATCACCTTCTCCAGCGAAACTGCTTACGACTCTACATGCCCCTTTCATAAAATATATAATATATATAGAAAAAACTAAAGCTGCATGAAAATAAGCATTTCGTATAATTAAAATAGTCAGAATCAATAAAAAAACTTAAATATATATATATATATATATATATATATATATATATATATATATATATATATATTTTAAGTCTTTAATAAGCAAAGTTTTCCATTTTAAGTAAAATTACACAAGCACAACAAATAACGTTATAATTTAAATAAATATCTACGATTGAAACTATACGAAAAGTATAAATGCATTTAGAAACCAGTGTAGAAATAATAATATTTTTTTGTATCTCAATCTTGTCCCTTTACCTGCTATTTACCTGCTACGTAAAAACCAGATGGTCTGGATATAATTATTATAATATAACTAACGTTAGTTGCTTTAATGACACCAATAAATATAAAAATATCCATTAAGTAAAATGGATAGTGCGAATGTAATTATTTTGAATTTATTCTAAGTAGAGAAAGCTAATACTAGGTATAAAATGATGAAAAGAGAAGCACTACGCGGATTAAAGGTTATTTTACCGACTTTCCAAAAAGAAAGGTAATATATTTTTTTTTTATTTCTTACACTTGATGTTGAAGTGACTTAAGGTATATTACCATATAATCTACATGTACTAATATTATTAAAAATATAATATTATTCAATATTTTTTCGTTGGTCTGTTTGAAAGCGCTAATCTCTATAATTATTGGCTGAGTTTTTTTTTACACATAACCTTGTGCCTCCTTCGCCGTTTTACCACAGAATTGCGAGAAGTCGTAAGCGTTGGCATCCTGACGTGGTAGAAATCCAACCAACTCGCACGAAAAGCTTTAGTTCTACGTTTCTGAAACGAACTGCTAAGGTGTGGAACACCCTTCCAGCATCCGTGTTTTCTGCCATCTATAATATAAGTACCTTCAAGGCAAGAGTGAATAGGCACTAGGTCTGGTCTCTAGGTCTTCTAGGCAAGCACGCTCCAACCTACATCTCATCAGCGCTTTCCAGCGTTGATTGTCGTCAAGCGCAAGCTTATCTAGCAATAAAAAAAAACATTTAATAGCATGTTTATTAAAGAAGGTTATATAGGCTATCTAACATCATGCTATATCGGTACGAAAACCCAGAGATTTGAACTCGCTTTACCCCTGGTTTCTATTGTAATATACGTAAACGAATGTTAATAAAAAAATAAACATAAGATGTACGTATTTAATAATGAAAGTTTCAACACATTAGTTATTTAATTATAGTCTGTAAGTGGTTTTACGAGATAATCAAGTGTACAAAAAAAGTTGTGAATATGCATAAGTACATTTGGTAACCATCTATTAGGCGGCAGTCGTCACGCGAAGCCACTTGGATGAATAAGTATTGCAAAATTTAAATAACAAGTATGAAGCGTAATTATCTAGGGTCTTTGACAATACCCTCCATTTTCTAATTACGATTCAAATTAGTTTGAATGTTTAATTATTAGTAACTTGTTACTGCCTGTAGCTTTGCATTCAATATTTCGTTTAACTTATAGCTTGTTTCAAAAAAGGTTAGGAAAGTTTCTTATTTATGTTAGGACTAGCGTCTTACCCTCGCTTTGCTCGGTGTCGTCCCTGTGTATATATATAATACTAGCGACTCACCCTCGCTTCGCTTCGAGTTCGTCCCTAGATAAAACAAATCTATCCCACGGGAACCGTACATTTTCCGGGATGATATATAGCCTATAGCCTTCCTCAGTTAACGGGCTATCTAATGCAAAAAGAATTTTTCGAATCGGATTAGTAGTTCCTGAGATTAGCGCGTTCAACCAAACAAACAAACAAACAAACCCTCAGCTTTATAATATTAGTATAGATATATAGTTTTACAAAAATGTGTGGAAAGCTGCCCGATTTGTTGATATTTATGATTACTGCTTCGCTCCCTTGGGTAGTAGCATAGTGATATATAGCCTATAGCCTTCCTCAATAAACGGGCTATCTAATGCAAAAAGAATTTTTCAAATCGGATTAATAGTTCCTGAGATTAGCGCGTTCAAACAAACAAACAAACTGTGCCTCTTTATAATATTAGTATAGATTAGTATTTTCGTTATATAGTCGGTTTCTTTTTTTTAATAAAGATAAATTATTGCCCAACAATCTAAACGCTTGACCTCTTACTAATAAATCTAAGACATTTATCTTAAAATAAATAAATAACGTATGATAACCAAATGAAATAACAATAAATTATCTTTTTTCTATGATTTATCCCTAATATGAGATAATGTTTATTTAATTAACTATTGCTTGCTTTGAACAGCCCGAGATAATATGGTTTGCTTGTTGTATGAGATATCATCCCGTACATAAAAATTTAAATTAATTTCCTTATATTATATGTATGTGCATATAGCTGTAAGAGCTATATCTGTGCAGTACTGCCTCGTTAGAAAGCGAAGAAAATGTACTGAAAAATTTTTTAAACCATAACAAAAATATTGGCGATATTCGCATCGAAATTACGTTATCTTTTGATAGAGCTTAATACATAATGTAGGTACTAACGGACTGCCACGGTTTCGATTTAATTTTACACATATATATATTATATATACAAAGTGAGATATAATTTTGAAAACATATCTACATATTTGTTATATATAGATACAGTAGGTACTTGGGCGACTGCGCATAGTTCGTTCGTTTAGTAGGTTATCCATTGGCATAATACAAGTATCACAAAAAATTACGAGATGGCTCTATATGACATTGTCAGCATGAGACCAGATAGAAAAAGGCTCTAATAATTATAATTATTTATATTTTTTTGTGAAAATTTGCATTTTTTCAGGATAGACAGACATACATATAAAGATAAAGTTAAAAAGCAAAACCTTATCTAAATACAAAATTTGATCCGAATCGTTATAGCAGTTTCCAAGATATACGAAAAGATGGATATACATACATACATATGTATGTACATATTATATACAAGAATTGCCCATTTAATATTATAAGATGTTGATTTTCTGATATGTGGGAAAAACAATGTATCTACTCTGTCTGTATGTTTAACGTTTTACGTCATCACAATTAAAAAAAAAAGAATATTTCTTTATAAAAACACAAAAGTATTTATGTAGCTTTCAAATCGTCATTATCTACACGGGCTGCTTCAACTCATTCGACGTTTTTACACACTATTTACTTAGTGTTATAGTTTTTTTACCATGAATAGAGTCTTGAATGAACGTATATATTCTGTTTCTTTTCTTATTTTTTTTATTGTAGCAATATTTTACAGTAAGTAAGTACTAAAATCTTATTAAATATTCAAAAATTTCGTCGCCAAAGTCCTACAAACTCCAAATGAAATTCGAAACCTTGATTAGCCTTGACTAAATTATTATATTACCCTGCTGCACACCTTAATTATTATTAGGTTTTTTATTGATTCTTAAGTTTAACTTTTTTTAAATACATAGATTATTTTTCGGCACTAAATACTGCCCTTTTGGAAATTTATTAATAACTAGCGACTCACCCTCGCTCTCGTTCCGCTCGGGTTAGTCCCTACATACGTTTTGACGTTTAGTATAGATTTCTCAGAGATGACATATTTTCCCGCAGTAAAAAATATCCTAAATACCCGGATAACCAGCTATCATCATACCAAATTTCATCAAAATCTGTCTAGTGGTTTTCCCGTGATGCCCAGTGCCGGATTTACCTATGACGGGGCCCCAAGCAATTTCAGGTTTTTGGGGCCCTCATTCTGACATTAATCCACCCCCCCCCCCCCCCCGAATATTTTAAAATAATAAATAACCAGTTAATTTTGCAAAATCAATATATTATTCAGTTTACTTATAATTTACTAACTAAATTACAACTTTTTCCTACTTTTCTCAGTCGCAAATTGATGAATGACATCATCAAAGTCAAGTTTTTGAAGCTTGTCTTTTTCGATAAACAGTAAGCCTAAATAATTTTTTTTAAATTATGGGGCCCCTGTCCAAGCGGGGCCCCAAGCAATTGCTTCCTTTGCTTCCCGGTAAATCCGCCACTGGTGATGCCGTCACAAACAGACAGATAGAAATTCTAAAAACTATAGACTAGGCCTCTGTATCGATAATAATGTCTATTTCAATAAAGTTTTCCAATAAATATTTTACTTTTATATGCAAATTTACTTTTTAATTCTAACAAATAAATACTATAATATATGTAATCATTTGTTTAAAAAAACAAACCTTGTGCAAATTTGCATGCTTCTAGATCTAATCATTCAGTCGGTGTTAGAGATTAATTAACTAGAGATACATATTAATAACTTCTGCTATTGTAATGAAATATGAAATAAACTTTATTCAAATAGACTTATTAAAAGCACTTTTAAAAAAATCTATATAAATAGGCAAAGAGTAAACAATTCACTACCTTTTTCCATCTGTTTGTCAACCGATATCTTTTTTTTTTTGTTTAGTAGCTATTGATGAGCATTAGTGTTATCTTAAAAAAAAGTTTTGGAAACAGTAAGTTTTTTTAATATATAATAGACTAGCGACTTACACTCGCTTCTCTCGGGTGCGTCCCTAGGTACATTTTAATTTTATTGAGCGAAACCCTTATTCTTTTTCTAAAATAAAAGTAGCCTAAGTTACTCCTTATAATATCAGCTATCTGTTAGTGAAAGTCCCGTTAAAATTATTCCAGCCCTTTCAGAGATTAGCCGGAACAAACAGAAAGACAGACAGACAAAAAATTTAAAAATTGTATTTTTCTTATAAATATCGTATATACATAATTCCATATGCATTTTGTATAAAGCTGTTATTTTGACAATACAAACAGACACTTTGACAACAGACAATTTTATTTATCTGTATAGATAGGTAAATTTTATTCATATATTATGTTTTCCTCAAGTTTTTAATAATGATTTTGATCGACACGTTACGTACATATATAATATATTATGTACATATAATTAATTCACATAAAAATATTAGTAGTAACAATGTTTTACACTCTACAATTTCGCCTTCTATATATTTTCATAAATTTTCTTTTTATTTACACACCAGGATATATTGTACGCCTATAAATTGAACTAATTTTCTGTAATGAAATAAAAAATCGTATTTTTTGTATCGAACCCACTCAATAAATGCAAGAAGTTTTTATGCTATACGCAGTCAACCGCATTTCTACCACATTTACATTACAAATTGGCTAGATTATGTATACTGATTTGTATTAGGTATATCTATAATTTATGGTGAACACTGTTTTTTGGTTTATTGTTGGTAGGGTCATTCTTATACAAGTTAGTGTCCCGAGGGGTAATGGATTAACGGATTGATTTTGTAAGAAAATTTTGTCACAATGTGGATACGCATAGCAGTATAAATATTAATAAATAACTAGCGAAAAGTTCTAAAAAGCAGAAGAAAAACTATCCCACGGAAACTGTATATTTTTCCGGGATAAAAAGTAACTTTGTGCTATTACAGACTTTAATCTATTTCTGTGCCTTTCATCCAGATTCAGCCGTTCTGGCGTGATTGAGTAACAAACACCCATCTATTCAAAATTTCGTCTCCTACTAATATTATAAATGCGAAAGTTTGTGAGGTTGTCTGGATGTATAGGTGTATGGATGTTTGTTACTTTTTCACGCAAAAACTACTGAATGAATTTTAATAAAACTTTACAATAATATAGTTGCATACATCATAATAATACATAAGCTACTTTTTATCCTGGAAACGTACGGTTCTCATGGGATAGCTTTGTTTTTGTTTTTCTAGAGACGAATTCGACCTTGCCTTATTACCTTTATATACCTATCATACTCGCATGTACATACCACGTACAAATTTTGAATCTCGATTTAAACCTACTTCTGATCGTCGTATCTAGTTGAAACTTTGTAAGAATGTGAAATCCATTGTTATATATATATATATATATATATATATATATATATATATATATGTGTGTGTGTATGTATGTATGTACATATTTCTTGAAACCATAATCATCGCTACTGTTTTGAATTAACTATATTTTAATTCATCCAGGACAAAGTCACATTGTATACTATTTTTATTATAGATAAGAAATAATTGAATGCATAGCAATAACTCTGCCATACCATCTGGCTGTGATAAACTAAACGCGTGGTTTATGTCAATCTGTGTTTATGTAAAGCTATCTCAATTTGTTTCACTTTTGAATCATTTAATTAATAGAATAATTGTGTTGTTATTTATAAAATACTAGCTAGTTACCCTCGCTTCGCTCGCTTGCGTCCCTAGGTAGGTACGTCTTAATTGTAACGAATTTAAACTTTATTTATAACTAGCAGAACGCGCGGCTTCACTCGCGCTAAAACTACAAAAAAATCTCTAATGTGGTAGGTTTCATACAAACTGTTATCCTCTATTTTACCCCCTTATGGGATGAATTTCGAAGAATGCTAAAACAGGTACTTATTTAATTGTATTGAAGAACATTAATACAAAGTTTCAAGTAATTCTGATCATAAATATTTTTTTGGGTTGTATTATAACGTGTTTTCCCGTAGGAATGAGATTATCTCACGGTAAAAAGTAGCTTATGTCACTCTCCAGCCTTCCAGCTGTCTCCACACAAAAAATCACGTCAATCCGTCACTCTGTTTTGACGTGAAAGAAGGACAAACAAACAAACAAATATTTTCACATTTATAATATTAGTATGGTTTATATACCAGCAGCGTAAGTTTAAGCCTTTGGCTAAATTTTATTAGAAAAGTAGCTCATGTGTATTCCAGATCATAGTTTATCTGTATACTTAATTTCATCCAAATCGATCCAGCCGTTTTAGCTTGGAAGGGTTACAAACATACGGTATACATACATACACACTTTTGCATTTATATTAGTACCTAGTGTAATTTTCGTATCGTTTTAAAACTTTTTATGGATATCGAATTTTTGTTGCCATATTTTTAAATACCAGTCTAGTGAGGTGGCAGAGAAATTCTTCTATCACTATAAATTGGCCCATTAAATAAGAGTTTTTTTTGAATTGTGTCTGAACTCTTCGCTTCATAAATAGCAAACCCCGTTATATTTTCAGATTTTATAATAAATTACAGGAAATCCAAAAAAAATTTCGGATTAATTACAAATATTTAGGAGTATACTTATGCATCATCAGACATAAGAATTAATTTAGGTTTTAATTTCGTCGTGCACATTTGCACAGCACATGGTTACAGATTACTAATAACAGTGATAATATCTTTTGAACCTTTTTTTATACACTTCCACTGTGCATTTCCTTTTAGCAGGCAAAATATGTATGATGATGCTTCCCGACCGGTTTCAACCAAGGGGGACAATCTCACTGACAATGAGATTAGCCAAATATTATATATAAAATTAGTAAAATATATAAATATATGTATTTATATCTAAATAGCCAAAGACAAAAGTTCAGTACCTTTTTCTCCTATTTGTCAATCGATTTTCTTTTCCTTTTTTTTAATTGGTAGCTATGGATGAGCTTTAGTGATATTTATCAATAAAAAAAGTTGTTGCTGAATTTCGACCACTGAGCGAACACTTATTATTTATTATTATTATTTATTTATTTATGTACCATAAAATACATGTTATACAAAATAAAGTAACAGAATGTCGACAAAGGATAACTTATCTCTTTAAGAGATTTCTTATAGAAACCCTTCATTGTATTATTTTAAAACACAAATAGTTTTGTACCTGATGAATCCTTTTTTTACTGTATGTAAGTTTTGTACCGCATAATATATTTTTGTGCCTTTTCTCTTTATCAAAATATCATATTATGTCTAATATATTGTACATCTTTAACCTCTACACTTTCATACACTTATCACAGTTGGGATGGACGCTGGACGGAGAAATAATTTAGAGACTCGTATCGACTAGCGATTAATATTTAGGTCTTTCAATGAAACTAGGTTGATTTTGTGTACTTTAAATTTCATAAATCTTTCATACTGTATAAATACGAAATTCTGGATAAGATAGGATAGCATAGGATAGGATAAGGTAGAATTAATCCCATAGGATTATCTGCTTTCTGTCCGTCTTCCAAAGCCTATTTTCTCCGAATCTACTGGATGTAGAGTCAAATTTTGTTTAAATATAGTTAAGAGATGCAATTCAAAGTACCCATAAACAAATTCAGGTTTTAGGGTTTAGGTTAAATATAAAGTTATAAATGTTCTGTTTTTCTAAATAGGTATACTTCGCTTTTCCATAAGTTTATATATCAAAGAATATAGAACGATATAATATATTATATACTTAGGATTATCAGCATCTTTTACATTATGTACAAATACTGTCTGTCTGCCTACAGTCACGTCTACAGACACCCAGACGCCCAGGCAAGTAATTTCTAACCTCATTCAGTGGCTATATAAGGTTTACACCTTGAATGCTTAGTACCTGCTTAGGGTACACAATAGTGTACGCGTTAAGTAATGCAAATTAGATTGCCTCTTTGTTATAATTTCTACGTCTTTGTTAGATGTAACAATTAACTGTTTAGACACAATGTAAACCACAAATGTATTAGTGTGTATGGGGAATCACAGAAAAGGCCTAGCATGTTATGCAAGCGTTTTATCGTAGGTCCATTTCAGGAATAAGTACTAGCCCTAATTACTATTTTTAAGAAATTATGGCGACTGACTAATAATAACTTACCAGATTATCTATACAAATAAATAAAATTCGAGTGTCTGTTTGTAATATTAAAATAACCGCTTTTTACTAAATGCATATGGATGTATACACGGTACATATACCAAAACAACATTTTTTACAATTTTTGTCTGTCTGTCTGTTTGTTCCGGCTAATCTCTGAAACGGCTGGACCGATTTTGACGGGACTTTCACTGGCAGATACCTGATGTAATAAGGAGTAACTTAGGTTACTTTTATTTTAGAAAAAAAAATAGGGTCCCACGAAAAAAAAATTAAAACCAAAAAAAAAAATAAAAAAAAGTTTGTTTTGGGAAGTAACTGAGGGTCGAATTCGAGCGAAACAATGGTGAGTCGCTAGTTTCATATATAAGTAGCCGAATTACTCTTCGATCCATGAACTATTTTTACTTAATGTATCTTTTCTGTGACCATGTTTGCTGTAAAAAATTCGAAATGTCGGGAACCAAAAAGCAAATAAAAGGGCAAAAGAATGGTTCTATTAATACTTCCTGTAAATCTCCTGTTAACCCGTTTCCAATATTAGCCCGAACAGATAAAAATGCATACATGCAATGTAAATTTTTGTCTATTTGTATTGAAACAGATAAAAAATTACATTGCATGATTGCATTAAAGTGCACATCATCTTTATATAATACTAGTTACTCACCCTCGCTTCGCTCAGATTCGTCCCTAGTGAACAACGAAAACAAATCTATCCCACGGGAACCGTACATTTTTCCCGAATAAAAAGTAACCTATGCGCTATTCCAGACTATACTCTATCTCTGTGCCAAATTTCATCAAGATCCGTTCAGTCGATTTGGCGTGATTGAGTAAGAAACGTCCATCTAAATATTTATATTATGGGATATATTAAATTAGTATGAAAATACTATAAAAGATATCTCTAATTTTAGTGTTATATTTTATATATAAGTACTCGGGTTAATGAAATTGACGCCATGAAAGCATAGTTTAGTTTCTGAGAAACTTCGTTTGAAAAAGGCGGAATGTTGTAAAGAGATCGAAAAGTTACACTCTATGACTAGATATTATGTTTTAAATTAAATTATAAACAAAAGCTAGATAATAACTTAGCAAGAAGAATTTTGTGAAGTAGGTAAAATGAGACGAATTAAGGTGTATACCACCTACATACTTATACATGTACCTACCTATGCTACTTATTTTATCACCATAGCTTCTACGACTACTAAATAGATAAAAGATTCGTTATTGTTCATTAAATATGTACCATCTCAAAATGGCTGCCCTAATTTGTATTAAGAAATTCAATAAGTTATACCTTTGTCTATGAATATCTACGTCTATCATTTTAAATTTAGCTCAAAAGAATGTATTTATAGTTTACTTTTAATTATCACATTTGATTCGAAAGATAATTGCTACGCCTCATAGCTTCCTCGTGGCCTTAAAATTGAGTTTCTTTTTATCTCTTTTAAATAGACCATTTATTATTAAAAAAAAATAATAGCATCAGTATACTGACTGCGTGATGAATTACTGTATATATTAAGTGTCATTGACAGCTGATATAGATAATAAAATAAGTAAGATTAAATCTATACTAATATTATAAAGCTGAAGAGTTTGTTTGTTTGTTTGGTTGAACGCGCTTATCTCAGGAACTACTAATCCAATTTGAAAAATTCTTTTTACATTAGATATCCCGTTAACTGAGGAAGGCTATAGGCTATATATCATCTCGGAAAAATTTACGGTTCCTGTGGGATAGATTTGTTTTTGTCTAGGGACGAACCCGAAGCGAAGTGAGGGTGAGTCGCTAGTAAGTTATAAAATTGATAAACAATATTTTTATCTATTTCCACACTTTTTATTGCTGGAAGATTTTATTGCTCTGAAAACTATTCAAAAAACATAGTTTTATTTCTTATTATACTTATATAAAATATTGATTTTTTTAACATTATAGTACGAGTGAATAAGGGTGTAATAACTTCGTGATATTTATAAAAGATCATACGCGGCTCGCGAATTGACAAGCTCTACCTTTTTATAAATTGTGTTTCTATAGTTTTTAGTGTCATGTTTTATTTAATTACAATAAATTGTCTACATATTAACACGTGAGGCAAAAACTTTGTACCTCTTTTTACGAAAATGTCCTCGCAATTTAGGAGGAGGAGTATGAAATTTCCCACATTTATAGTTTATATAGAAAAGGAGTGCAGAATGCTAATATATTTTTTTAATTATGCATAAAAAATACAATAAATCAATAAAAAAAAAACATTACACACACTACCATGTATTTGACACACACACGCATATATACTCTTTTGTTTATTGTTAAAGTCTGTGGTCAATTTAAGTATAGATTAATATTGTAATATACGCAAGACAATAAATATATAACTTAATGAAATATGGTTGATTTTCAACCACACGGCGATCACTAGTTATTTGAAATGCACAATTACATACATATAAAATAATGCAAAAACATCTTTTCTTTCTAAACTATTAGCCGCAATTTGGTACTGTAGCTCGAAAGCTGGAGATAATAAACTAAAGTTAACGGGTACGCAATAAAACTGACCTGGATATACTTTTCGAATGGTCTTTTTATACGTTGGTTTATAGACCGTCAAGTTGTTACATCCAATTTTATAGACTCAAGTAATAACTATTGGGTCACAATGTACGAGTTGTTTAAATATTTTTATTTTGTAGTAAATATATTGTTATATCTTATGTAATACTAATGACTTACCCTCGCTTCGCTCGCATACGTCCCTAGGTACGTGCATATAGCGTTGCTACAGTTTAATAGACTTTTTTTATAGGAATAATCTTATAATACATTGTTTTCGTGTTACTTTATTGGTTTCCACGGCGTACGCCAGTAGAACTCATTTTTTTCGACATCTTCAACAATCATCGTCATATTTCAGCTCATTTACACAAAACCTTAATGAATTACACTCCTAATCCTTCTTCATGAATCACTCCGTCCATTGGTAAAAACCGTACGAAAATGTGTTCGGTAGTTTATGAGTTTATCGCGTTCAGACAGACAGATATCCGCGTTGGGGGACTTTGTTTTATAATATGTATTTTAAATAATGAAGGTTTTTAAAAACTTAAATATAAATTAAAACGAGAATGATTTTATTTCCTATCATCAAAGTTATACTTACACGTTTGGTATATATGTACATACATACATACGTAAATATGTATACCTAAAGTGTAAGTATAACTGTATAATATAAAATAATATTATTCTTACATATGTATATGTAAAAATTACACAATATTTTTGCAGCATAAACAAGTTTAATAAGCTATTATAAGAAAAACTAATTTAATTCACCTACCTTTTTCAAGCGGTAAATAAAAAAAGAAATGGCGTCCAAAATTTGACATTCGCATTTCTTTTTTAGATTTACATGAATATTTAAAATTATTAGAAGATTCTTTAAATTAAATAAAATAAAAAAATAATAATTCGAAGTATAGTGTTTGCATTTTTATATGTAAACGTTTTAATGCAAATATATATATATATCTGACTAATTTATAATTATGTTAAAACATTTATTTATGCGACCTTGGGCGTAAGATGGTATTTAAAAAAAAGTAAAAAGTGCGCGGATTTTGACAGTTTTCCCGCGCTTTTTGTGAGAAAGCGAGAGATATCGGTATCACTTTTTTTTTATAGTGAATAGTTATGAATTATCTGTAATACCGTGAATTGTAATTGTAAATTGTGTAACACAATATTTAAAAGAGCAACTGTTGAATTTCTCGCCGGATCTTCTCAACAGAACTGTTTTTCGAGGCGGTGGTAGCTTCCTTACGGACGGGCTGATGATTATAAAAAATATCTTATTAGTTTTTATTAGTTTCAAAGTAATAATGTAAAAGATGAACTCCGTCCTTAACTACACAAGTGAATAAAAAGCAAGCACACACAATAAGAAAAGGAATATAATAATCAGTAATTTATTCGAATTCCATGAATATCGTAGTAATAAAGGTCGGCCGTGTGATTTTGAAACAATGGAGATCACTTATACAGTCTTTCTCTGTTATGTAAGTTACTTTTCATTTCATTGTTATATCGCCATGTTACTTGGTTTCTTAATACGATTTATTTTTAATACTTTCAAGAAGAACTAAGGTATTTTTTTTTATTTTTATGTCTGTATGTACATCCGGCATTTTGCTGGATAAATTCTATTATCTATAAGCACATTCTCTGTCGGCACTACGTAGAACTTACTTAAACCGATAAAGTCACTATTTAGTTTATACTATATACAAGGTGGCGCAAAATTAATCACCCTATCGGAAGATGTTATAATTTTTGCAAATAACGTTGTACGTCAATTATATTTGACATTCGTGAACTAGACAGGTGCAGTATACAAACAGACAAGCAATGGAGCGCTATACTCCTCAAGGGAAGGAAGGTAGCGTTTCATGGTCGCGTAATCTCCCGTTTTGGCGATTTAGCATGGCTAGCAAAATCGCCCGATTTAACCATCCCAGACTTTTTTCTTTGGGGCCACTTGAAGTCGCGGGCTTATGCCAACAAACCTTAGACAATCGTAGCCCTTAAGGAGAACACTCGACTGAAATGCGAACATTTATCACCGGAAATCTTATGGAAAGTCATGGAAAATGTGATAAAACGGGCATAAATGTGTATCAACACTGGCGGCAGCCACTTGACGGATATCAAGTTTTCCACTTAACAGAAAAAATTGTAAAGGTCCAAATAAAGATTTCCATCACTGAAAGTCCTTTTTTTTATTTAGCAAAAAAGTTAATCAAAATTACAAAATTGGATGATTAATTTTTCGCCACCTGGTACATAATGTATATTGTTTAGAAAAAAAATAGATAAAGTTAAAAAGCATACGATAAAGTAATTTGTAGTTCTATTAAGTAAGTACTATAAACTGCTTACGTTACTTTTAATTGTTGCCAGTACCTAAAGTGAAAATTAAATATACTTTTTTTTAATTACTAATTTAATGTTATAGGTACATAAAAACTATTTAATCCGCTTGCTATTAACATTAGGTGTCTGTAATTTAAAACAAAAATATTTGCTCACTATAACATTGTTTTGATTAAGTATAAAATATTCTTCTATTTGTTACGTGCCGTGATTTCTGATCGCAGTATCAGTGTATAGATTTGTTTAGTCCTACAATACAGGAAGTTCTATTTTTACTATGACGCTACAGATAATATTTACACGCCTTGCGTATATTAAACATCCACCGCCTGTTATATTTCTTTTATGGTATGTTTTTGAAATACGGAAGCTTAAAGCATTCTTCCTCTTTCTTTTTAATTTTTTTTTTTAATAAATGCCAATACTTCCTGCTATTTAGATTTTTTTAATTTATTAATATACAGGGTGGATTTTTGAGACGGGACAGTAAGGGCAGGTACCTTAAATACTATAGTTACCGGAAAACGCTCCTAGGAGACCATCCATAACTTTTTGAGATATTCTGAACTGCATTCACAGATTTTGGAAAAAATGTACAGTCAGCAAGAAAAATGCTAAAATACGAAAAAAATTTTTTTCATGTCAATCGATCCTATTTCATGTAAGGATCAAAAGACTCTATGGGGCCATTTACGGTTTGAGTACTAGAAATGACAGAAATCGTCAAAATCTTTTCCCATACATTTTGTATGGAAAAACGTTTAATAAACTCGAAATATTCTTTGTTGCCAAACGGTCCTATTTTTTAATGTAATCAAAAGAATCTTAATACAAACGTAAGTAGGTAACATTTAGGTGATCTACAAAATAAATTGCTTAAAATGGATATCGTGTTTCAAAAAAAACACGTTTAGTTGATATAATTTTGTTTTATTTTTATTTGTCAATGCAATTATGATTTTCTCAAAGAGTCTATTGATCACATTAAAAAATAGGACCGTTTGGCAACAAAGAATATTTCAAGTTGATTAAACGTTTTTCCATACAAAATGTATGGAGAAGGATTTTGGCGATTTCTGTCATTTCTAGTACTCAAACCTTAAATGATCCCATAGAGTCTTTTGATCTTTACATGAAATAGGATCGATTGACATGAAAAATTTTTTTTTCGAATTTTTGCATTTTTCTCGCTGACTGTACATTTTTCCCAAAATCTGTGAATGCAGTTCAGAATATCTCAAAAAGTTATGGATGGTCTCCTTGGAGCGTTTTCCTGTAACTATAGTATTTAAGGTACCTGCCCTTACTGTCCCGTCTCAAAAATCCACCCTGTATATTATTAATTTATTTATTTAATGTATTAAAAAAGTCGTGTAACCTAGTAACATGAGGGAAAAATCTTCTTCGTATCATTATTTGAATCTACACATAAATAGGAGGGTAGAAACCCACCGCTTATTTTGACGTCAAAGGTCAATGAGGTCATTGTTCTCACAAATTTTTAATGACTCACGATAACCGTTAACAGATAAGATAAAAGATTTAGTCTCTAGTACGAAAAATTAGCGCCTTCATTCACAAACGACGGATGAATGGATTTTTTATTCAAATATTTGGACTTCCGCTTTGCAATTGAAACTTCACGTGTCTAAAAATAGTAAGTGTAAACTAAGTTGATTTTGATTAAAGTAACTATTCGACGGCCTGATAAGTATAATTATTAATTAACCTTGAATAAAATCATTATACTAAATTTATATGGGAAAGGTCCCTATATACATTTTTTTTCTTGCGGATTCATTTTGATTTTTTGCTCTCGATGTTTCGAATGATTTACAGCAATCATGATATTTTGTAGATTACATAGATAATAAAGATCATGATGATGTAGGTATTAGATATCCTAATATTTTTTTCATTTTTGTATTGTTCGCATTCCTCTAGCTCTATTCATCCGCTTGCGATGAACCTTTGGTGAATTATTGTTCGTTGATTTTGATGTTTATACCTATGTTTTTGACATGTTTGGGTCAGTTTGTAATGACCTTACTTGCTGTGCCAGCGGTCGCGAGTTCGAGTCCCGCTGGGAGCATTCATTTGTGTGATGAGCACTAATGTTTGTACTCCAGTCATGGGTGTTTATATTTATAATATGTATGTATTTAAAGTTATATATATGTAGTGTATCAACTATCTGGTATACATAACGCAAGCCTCGTAGCTTACCATGGAACTAGATGGTGCTGTGTGTTGATGTTGCAACATATTAATGTCAAAAACAACGTGCTCTCTAATAGTGATGATTCATCACTATTAGATAGGTGGGTTGATAAAATTAATTATAAAAGGTGATTTTAATATTTATTAAACAGAACTACAGTAGATAAGTTTATACAATTAGTAGTTTAGATGAACACATAAATTAGTATATCTGTCATTTTGGATCTGGTCGAAATATTATTAAAACTTTGCAATCGAGTTATTTTAAATTTTAATGTTTTTATATAATATTTTCTTATTTAAAATGATAAAAATCTTATTTTGCTGATCAATTTATTGTCTTCTTCATTCTACGTGACAATGGCGAAGTAATCTGCGCTCAACTGGCATGCTTTGAAGCCATTTACAAGATAATTGAATTGGATTAAATTATTTTAATAATGTTAATTGGGTACTAATAAAATGCCATGTACGTTTTCTTTACATAGTATTCTTTTCTTTATCTACAAGTACTTGATCCTTGAATCCATGATTCATTGGAATGTAATAGTAATATTTAATCTATTATATGATGTCACTCGGTGGGTCACCGCCGTCGACCAGACGCCATTAATCGATATTTACGTCATAAATTTTAAATATATTATAAATCTACCTAAAAGATAACATACCGTCTTATCGTCTTCATAACTATCTCTTGACAAGAGGGATGGCTTATTTTACGCTGAAAAATACGTAGATATCTATTATGATTTAGGACCTATGCCCTATACACACGACGATTTTTAATCGCGCCCTCGACGCGCGTTTGTCGCGCGATTCTACCGGTACAACTAAGTGCCTCTTTTTTTGAACTGGCGAAGATACCACGTTAAAAGACATATTCCCCAATTAAGTAGGTACTTACACTTTTTATGAAGTCTAAAATATAATTTTTTATCGGTAGCTCAAGCATTTTCTTAAGTAAAGAAGAAGAGTATTTTCTTAAGTAAGTAAAGAAGAAGTAAGTAAAGAATTTGCGAAACTATATTACTATAAACATAATAATACAAAGTAGAATTTACTCTTACAGTGAACCATAATATAATATATAATATAATATGTTGGGACATTAACATACAGCACCGTCTAGTTCCATGGTAAGCTACGAGGCTCGTGTTATGGATACCAGATAGTTGATACACTACACATATATAACTTTAAATACATACATATTATAAATATAAACACCCATGACTGGAGTACATCATTCGTGCCACACAAATGAATGCCCCCAGCGGGACTCGAACCCGCTACCGCTGGCACAGCAAGTACACTAAAACTGAGCCAAACGTGTCGTCAGTAATCGCGTTTGCAGTTTTATTACGTTACGCGTTCTTGCAATATGCTCTCCTGCGATAATTCTAGAAAAGTACGTAATGAGACTAATTTTAAAAGATTTTCCTCGGTGTAATTTTATCGCCATCGTTTAAAGAAAACATGTACTACTTGACAAGGTTTATACTATGAATTTAACATAGTTATGATACGAATATATCTACTTATATTTATATACTAGCGACTCACCCTCGCTTCGCTTCGGGTTGGTCCCTAGACAAAAAAAACCAATCCCACGGGAACCGTACATTTTTATGGGATAATATATAGTCTATAGCCTTCCTCAATTAACAGGCTGTCTAATCCAAAAAGAATTTTTCAAATTGGATTAGTAGTTCCTGAGATTAGCGCGTTCAAACAAACAAACAAACAAACAATCAAACAAACTCTTCAGCTTTATAATATTAGTATAGATTACTAGCGATTCACCCTTGTTTCGCTCGGATTTGTCCCTAGATACCTTATGACGGTTAGCATGGAATACATAGACTGTATAGTCTATCTATGTATATATGATGAGTTTTATAACCCTTACTTGAGAAATAATTGATTCCCCATACAAAGTTCCGCCCCCCTTTTCACCCCCTTAAGGGATGATTTCCGGGGTAAAAACTATCCTATGTACTTCCCATGGTCTCAAACTATCACCATACCAAATTTCGTCAAAATGGGTACAGTAGTTTTTGAGTTTATCGCGAACAGACATACAGATGCGGCGGAGGACTTTGTTTTATAATAGGTATATAGTGAATTAGGTTACGCCAGCACTAAAAATATTTCTAATTTTACATCAAATACATTTTTTAATACAATTTAAATAAATATATTTTATGATGTAAACACAATATGTCGATGATCCAGCTGTGTTTAGAATCTAAATTGTTTAGACGTTATGTTTGTTTATTTAACGTTCATCGTTAAGTGCATTGTCGATGGAAGACTAAACTGTTAGTGATTTTTAGATACTTCACCGTGAATGAATTTAATAGTCTCATTCAAACGTACATATAAGTCTATATTAAGTGGGTTCGATTTTCGCTTCAGGCAAACACCAATTAACCCTTAACTATCAGCGGCGGCCCGTGAATTTGGGGGGCCCTGGGTTAACACTTTTTATGGCCTTATTTTTTATTTTAGATAAATTTTTTTATAGATTCTCAATATTATCCATTGTTTACAACATCCCTGTTGGATCTTATATCTTATGGCAAAAAGCCTATATACAGATCCGCCCCTGTTTATCATTAATTCTTTTTTATTATTAATACAGTATTTAAATACAAATTATCCCTGTGGCTTCGGGGGTGATGGATGCTTACTGCTTAGATAAAAAGTAGCCTTCGATGTATAATCTAGGTTATAAGCTATTTCTATTTCAGTTATATCTACTATAGGATGAAGAAATAACCAACACACGCACTCACTCATTTAGAAAAAAAAAGTCACAGCAACTAACATTTATTTTTCATATTTAAGTAAAATATTATAATACTTACTCACCCTCGCTTCGCTCAGGTTCGTCTCTAGGTACGTTTTGACGCTTAGTATGGAATAGATTTTTTTTTTCGTGAAATTTTCTGATGTTTTAATAGTTATTCTGCTGTTCGGAGTGAAGACAAATTCAACAAAATAAAGATCATAAAAATCGGTCCAGCCGTTCTCGAGTTATAAGTATTGTAATAAACCCGACTTTATTTTATATATACCTATAGATTTGTGTAAAAAATAAAATTGTTGTGATTTAAAAGATATAAATCATACGGGAAAATGTAGAATAACATATGTATTTGCTTTTTTATAAAAAATGTACCTAATTATTACAAGTTAATGCCTTAGAAAATTCAAAGAAATAATAAAACAGCAATAAATAAAAACTTACTTAACTCAAGAGTGTACTAAGTGATATAATAAATACAAATTGTGTTTTCTTCGCAATAATAGTTAATTTGCTTGCAAAATGCATATTTGTTCCGCACTAAGATTATCATATCAAAGCTGTTGGAAATCTAATTTCCATGTAACGTCACAAATGAGGCGTGAAGAATATTGTGAATGCAAGTACAAATAACGCATAAAATTCAATGCGTCGGTAATTTGTATTATAGAATATATATTTTTTTTTAATTAAAAAATTATATCGATTTCTCATAAAAGTTGTTGTTATTCACTTTGACGTGTTTTTTTTTTATTTTTTGTTGTGTTTGTGTTTTTTTAATGTTTATATTTATAAAAAAAAATAACAAATACAATTGGCGTATATATCGCCAATACACAAAAAAACCGTCTTGATAAGCTCCTTTCTTTTGAAATTGGTCAAGAAGTTAACGGTATTGTGGTAGATAAAACCACTGGCGTAGTGATCTAAAATATATCTATCTCTACGTCGTAGATCGCGGGTTCTTGAACCACTCGGGGCAAATGATTAACGACCTTGTTTATTTATATTTTATGTTATGCCTGAGCAAGGTCTTATGAAACTTTTTAAGATCGGTAATCCCGAGGAAAACAACTTATTGAGAATAGAGAGCCATAATAATTAGCAAATAACAAGAGAGACGACACGGTTGACTCTGTTTGTAGTGATTCTCTGTTTGTGGTCGCGGGTTCGAGTCCTGTGCTGCAAGCATTCATTTGTGTGATGAGCACGAATGTTTGTACTCCAGTCATGGGTGTTTATATTTATAATATGTGTATATTTAAAGTTATATATGTGTAGTGTATCAACTATCTGGTGTCCATAACATAAGCCTCGTAGTTTACCATGGAACTACATGGTACTTTGTGTTAATGTCCCAACATATATTTTTTTTAATTTGCACTTGCAATGATATATCTTATTTAAAAAGTTTGAGCCAGACGCACGTAATCTCAGTTGCACTTTTAAGTACTCACATGATACGATGTACTCGCCTGCCTGTTGCACATGGTAATGATTGAGTGGTGTGTGCTAAAAATATTCTACCAACATCTCGATTATAATTATTCTAGCTTTTTCCCGTGGCTCTGTTCGCGGAGTTTAGGTATTTACGTATGCTACTAGTTACGTAAGCGTGATGTTAGTTTTAAATCTTCCTCTATAGATAGGCCATGGATTGTTTTTTTTTTTATAGTTATTCCAATATTAGCTCATTAAAAAAAAACAACAATCCCCTCGCTTTTCAATATTATAATATGTTGTGAGTGCAAATAAATTTCAATTTCTGATTCAATTACCTAGTTTTATGTGTTGGCTATTCTATAAGAAAGATATATAGAAAATTGCGAAAATTACATCGCAAATGCAAATTCGGGATGAGGTAACAATTTAGGTATAATATAAAATTAAAAAAAAAAATAGGTATCTGTAAATAGGCAAGGATAAAATAGTTAGTATATTCTCCTCTGTTTGTCAACCGGTTTTTTTTTTCTTTTTATTTAGAATCTAGCGATTCACCCTCGCTCCGCCCGAGATGAGATATTTTTCCGCAGTAAAAAGAATCTAAATATTGACCCGCATAACCAGTTGTCATCATACTAAATTTTATCAAAATTCCTCTAGTGGTTTTTCTGTGATGCGCTAACAGACAGACAGACAAAAATTCTAAAAATTATAGATTCGGCCTCTGTATCGATAATAATGACTATTTCATTAAGATTTTCAAAAAAATATTTAATGTACAGATTCGATTCAGTTAGACATTTATTATATATACCTACTATTGACGAGCTTTAAAGTTATCAATATTTTTTTAAAACCAGAAACAGTTTTACTTTATATATCGAAATAGGTAAAGTTCATATAAGTTTTCCATGATTATAGTCCAATTTCGATAACCGAGCAAACATTAGCAACTAATAAAAGGGGCCACAAAACATAAAATACAATTAGCCAAGTTATTTGATGAAATTTTAAATGTATTTACCAGACATATAGTCTACAAACAGTAATGAAAACTCATAAAACAATTATATCTTGCCCATCATTCCTTAATTTATCTTTCATTGCCATAATTTCCTGTACTGTTGCCATCTCGCTTGCACTTTCACAATTATTCATAATTATGACAAAGATAGCAGATGAATGAATGGTTCGTTCATTCACATTGACTCTAAGGTCAATAAGTATAGAGATAAATTAAGGCCAAGTAGTGTTTGATATAGACTTTAACGTGTAAGAAATAAGATTTTTTTTTAGTATGATAACTCTTAATAAATGCTACTATTACGCGCCTTTTCTAAATTAATAATGTATTTTAAAGAGAACGTAAAGCGTTCTCTTTGTTTTCTAATATAGTGACTTTCACCTTTGAACTCTGTACTTTTATCATTAAAAAAATGATCAAACATTTTGTTAAAATAAAATAAAAATCTAGCCATTCATTCAGCCTAGAAAAAATTGAATGACAAGAAATTTATTAAGAGTCGATAATAATTATGTGTAGATGACGACTTGGTTAGTAAGAGGTAGTGTTTAGACCTGCTATTTTACAGATACCTACATATATCAATGGCTACGTGATTGCGCAACCTTTTTCAATTTTTTGACTCTACAATGAATTTGGATATTGTATGATTTAACCAAAGTCCTTGCAGTCATTCCACTATTATTTTGTATTTTGGTCAGAAACAAAATTTATGGTTGGTTTAAAATTTATAGTCTAAGCAATTAATATTATGTACTAGCGACTCGCCCTCGCTTCGCTCTGGTTCGTCCCTAGGTACAGACTTTTTAACAGAAAGTACAATGTTCATACATAGGTATAGAAATGTAGGCAGCTTATTTTATATTATTTTTTCTTTATTAAAACTATCCGTGTACCTTAAGGAACATACAAAAAAAAATAGCTGAATTGGTCGAGCCGTTCTGGAGTTTTGCGCTTACCAACATTCATTTTTATTTATATAGATTTAGACATCTATATATTAAAATTAAAAAAAAAAAATACATTTCATTAACTGGATTTAGAATCGAATAATCTCGAACAATTTTATTCGCTTCATACGGTTGTATGCAGGCCATTAGTAATCATTTATAATCTTTTTCAATTTTTGCCGCCTCCACAACGAAGATTTAAGACCCACACAGTCTTACTCATGATTTTGCTCAAAGTCACTTAAACATTCAACAGGTCAAGGTAAATGAATGCGAAGTAGAAAACCGGTTGCAAAATATATTCATGTGATTCATTGATAGGTTTCGGTCGGATATCCGGAAACTGGGGTTTTCGAAGCAGTAATATTTCAATAAATAATAATCATAATAATAATAAAAAAAAAACAAAAAAAAACAATAAATAAAAAACCAGTGACCTAACTTGCAAAAAACTTCACACAAATTTTGCCATCTCTTCTCGCCACTTTGAGGCTTATATTACAAAAGATTGTATTTTATTAGTTACTGGCGAATCACCCTCGCTCCGCTTGGGTTCGCCCCTCGTTACGTTTTAAGGTTTAGTAAAGATTTCTCAGAGATGATATATTTTCCTGCAGTAAAAGTACCCTATATGTTGACCCGGATAACCAGCTATCGTCATACCAAATTTCATCAAAATCGGTCCAGTGGTTTTCTCGTGATGCGTTCCCAGACAGATAGACAAAAATTCAAAAAACTATAGATTCGGCCTCTGTATCGATAATAATGACTATTTCAATAAGATTTTCCTAAAAAATATTCAATGTACAGATTTGACTCAGAATTTTATTATATGTACATACATACACATAGTATATGAAAAATATTTGTGTGAATTGAATACGCTATTGTTATTATTAACTGGTATATGGTTGGCTTTGATTACTTTTATTCTAATGCATTCCAATTGGAGAAATCTTACAAAATTGAATAGAAATTGTTGGGAAAGTCAGTCAGCCGTCAGATTTGACATTAAATATGATTGTTACTACATAATTCAGGTATAAAATAAATGATAAAAAGTTGCGTTCTCAAATGGTTAGTATAATTTGAATTATAACTTTTTACGATAAAACACTCAGTTATTATAGAAAGGTTATGTAGAGAAGATGATTTTGATTGAATCTACGATCTCTGACACGTGTTGTGTCATTTATAGACATGTCACACTAGATTAGTGATGTATATGTTGAAAAAAAAAACATGCAAAAAAAAAGAACTGAAGTACCATTGTTTTTTTTCTAATTATGTTTTTTTTTTCAGAAAAAAAACCTATATGAAATTAAATGTTTTATTGAGATATGTTTTCTGTTTTCTTATATTTTACTAAAATTACAAATCGAATAAAGTATAACGAATCAATTAAATAAAAATTTATTCTTCCTCTGTGTCAATGTCAGTACTCCAAAAAAAACGCGTCTTTTGTGTTTTTTTTTACTGTAGAAAATAAACGTTTTTTTGCAACACTATACTAGATTCGCCAGTTCATTTCAGTCTTTTCCGAACTGGTTGAAGAATAGTGACGTTTCGGAAAAAATGGTATAATTTAATACGGAATAATAAATATTGAATTTGATATTATTTATTATGTTGTAGTTACGCCAATCAGACAGACTTAGTTATAATATATAAATTATTTTGCTCAATGTACTCACAAAAAGTACCTGAATATGTACAATGAAAGTAATATTGTATTTAGATTTGAACCCGGAATTAAATTTTAATAAGCAGACAGCGTCACACAGCCGGAACACGTCCGAGAGGCCATGACTTCTAAATGTCATTTGCAATATCACAGGGCTTCTCAACATTTTGATACGCGGGCCGCTACTGTTTTAAGTTATTTTTTTAATTTAAGAAAAGAAGATTCAAAGAGCTTGTTTTTTTTATAGTTTTATATATCTAATAAAAATACACGTATTTATGTAATTTATTAACTGTGGATTCAGATTTTTTTTTTAGCGACACGTTTGGCTCAGTTTGCAGTGTAGTCCTACTTGCTGCGCCAGCGCTCGCGTTCCTTTATAAAAATATTATTTAACATTACTGTGTACTTATCCTGTATTTACTTTTATAATCGATTTTTTTTTAATCGAATATGTTGGATTAATTTTTTTGATTAAATATAATTAAAAAGCAGTCATGAGGACTGCCAACAGAAGTGATAACTTAAAACTATAAACAAACAGTTGTTGTTTTTTGATATTCAAATTAATTGTTTGATCTTAAATTGTAAATTAAAACTTTTTACATTTAACTGGTTTTGATATTAACACGTCACGTGACCATGTCGATGACGACCTACATGAATTTACTCCCCATCCAAACTTGCCTATAGAAGATTTCACTTTAATAACTTATTATTACAGCAAATTCTTCTTCACTTTTAAAATAATTATTCTACCCTTAGTATTTTTTTCTTAAGAATGATATGGAACCTCTTTTAAATACCCTTTTGGAATCTACTTATATTTAATTATATCGCTAAAACAGAGGTGTTTGTTTTTTTAATGTCAACACAAAAGTATTATTGAGGTCGGGCAAAAATGTTTACTTTTAAATTATCTTGATCTGGTACGGTCCCCATTTTAAGCATCCCTGTAAAATATAATATACATATTACTAAAAACCTTTTGATTGGCTGTATGAGTTATGCTATTTTTGAGTTCCTCCGATACGGCGGTCATTTCCGATTGTGACGAATTGTTACTTTGTGATAACTTTTTGGCAACCAAGATTAAATACGCCAATTGGTATTACTAAAGGCGTTGTTACATTACAGCTTTACAAAGCTTTATTTTCATTAGATATTTTCTTAGAATTATGCATTCAGTGGCTAGATTTCTATATTTAAAGTTCTATTGCTTAAACAAAACGCTATTATCTATCTATATTAATATTATAAAGAGGTAAAGTTTGTGAGTTTGTGAGTTCGTGAGGTAATCTCTGGATCTACTGAACCGATTTAAATGAAATTTGGTAAGAAGAAGAAGATAGTTTGAGACCCTGGGAAGGACATAAGATACTTTTTATCCTTTTTCATACTTGTAGGGATGAAAGTTTGCATGGGGAATCAACCTAGGGACGAACCCGAGCGAAGCGAGGGTGAGTCGTTAGTATTATATATGACTGAAGAAAACTGAAGCTTTTTTCCGAACTGATAATAATTTGATTGGCCTTTAAACTTTCATGGTAATGACACTATATGTTTATCTCATGGGTATACTTAAGGGTAGGTATAACCGACTCAATAGCGGTTCTAATTGGCGAAATATAGGAAACTCTCAAAAGTATGTGTTAAACATGGTAAATATCCCGTTTTACATCATAGTATTAATACCAATATTGAATATGAAATATACCTACATGTTCCTTATCGAATGTCCATAACTTGCATACGTTACTCTATGGTGCACATGTTTGTCTAAAAAAACATCTATTTGTTGCTTTGTTTTTGCATGAAATAAGGAAGAACTCAAACAAATACACTTTTCAATGTATCATAATTAATATTAGTTATAAATACTGTACTCAATTAAAAGCAGTCTGATCGAATTTCTCTCATCGTCAATTTTACGTTAAGTTTTTTACATTTCCTAGTAAACCTCTTTGGAGGATAAATTTCAAAAATTCTTTAGTGCTCACCTACGTTATAAGTTGAATCATATTTTATTCTTTATTTTTTATACTCTGACCTCATATCGTAATAACCACTATCATTACTCGATTTAACTTCCTTCGAGGTCCGGTTTCATCGTGAAATAGAATATATTTTACATCCGCCCTTGCCTTGCAATTGACAGACAGACCTTCATTGAATTTAAGTACCAAGTCAAACGTGTACGTACATACATATATGGAGATTACATTAATATGTTCTTATCGATGAAAGCTGTTATGGATTGCCCAGAGTTATCACATTTTACATGGTCAAATGTTCCAAAAAGGTAAACCGACTTTAAAATCACTTTAAAAGTAATTATTAACATCCTTGGAGGTGGAATTGAAACTCGTATATCTTGAGATATAAGACAAACTATTCTTCCATAAAGAATGGATCAAAACTTATTCGTTGAAGAAAGAATTATGAGAATAAGTTCACAATTAGTGATGATATCGTGTGATAGACCCAAACAAAACAAAACATAACAGGTCGTATATTTTATTAACTAGCGACTCGCTCTCGCTTCGCTTGGGTTCGTCCCTAGGTTGATTCCCCATACAAACTTTCATCCCCATTTTCACCCCCTTAAGCAATGATTTCCGGGATAAAAAGTATCCTATGTCCTTCCCAGGGTCTCAAATTATCTTCTTACCAAATTTCATTTAAATTGGTTCAGTAGATCCATAGATTGCCCCCTACAACCTCACAAACTCACAAACTTTACCTCTTTATAATATTAGTATAGATAAATCGACCATAAGAAGGATAAAATACAAAATCTTCAATTTTTAAGTCAGTTATTTTCTCTCGTTACTTAAATTGGTTACGAACGATACTATTATCTAGTACTAACTACATTTGTTCCTTTGTAATTAATTAATTTAAATTTCTTTCTGGACGCATGCTTTTTGTTGACCGACTTTAAAAAGTATTCTTGGACTCAACTGTATTTTTGTATGATATTATACGCAATTGTGAATTTATAATATTTACTTCTTTTTGATAAATAAGGTCCGGCCCTTAAAATAATAATTTTGAAAACCACTATCTTTGTTTTTTTGTTCAATTGAAAAATTACGTTCCTTACTGTATAAACTTGATTTTTTTTAATTTATATTTTTTTTGTTCCAGTGGATCACGCCAGAAGAATGTGAAGTATATTCTAGGGAGAGGCGACCGCCGCTCGTCATCCCCCGCATCACACAGTACCGCGCGCCGCGTAGAGATGCCCGCCCCCAAATTAACTACCCTGAGGTAAATAGTTATAATTATTTAACTGTGTTTTAAATTATAATAATTCAGGTTTTCTTTACATCCCACTTTACCTACCACGCCGAAGGGGTCTTATGGACTTACATAATTTAAATTTTGAAAATATAAAAAGTGACGATTCAAAAGTGCTTGTAAAATTCTATTTGTATAGAGTATATTTTGATTTGATTTGACTGCACAAAAATCTTAAACAGAATGCAATGTAACTTTTTACATTTATAATCACAGCAAAACAAATAAAGAGCCCCCAAAAAACGATAAAGACAATATTTCTGTGATGTTTGACAACTCGTTAAAAAGACATATCCCACTGCTGGGCATATGTCGCCCGGAGGATAAGATCATTCATGTTTTTTTCCCCGTTGGCAAATGAAGTAAGACTTAAAGCTTAAATTCCATTATTCTAAACTGATAGTCTTGATGAAGATATATGAAAAAGCCTACAAAAAACTATAATTATATTTCAGAAATATATAAACATACATACATACGTAATTAAATATAACTAAATACGATTTTCCGCTTCGCCTCCCTTCCTCGTTACTATGTAGACAATTTTTTTTTATTTACTTACGTAGGTACATATTATGTTAATAGTTAATACAATATTCTACAATGAACAGACAAATGTATTGTTTAATGATTTTTTTTTAATTATTTTTATTATTAACTAAATACATCAATGAAATGTTTTATATTCTATAGTATATTTATTATTTAGTAAAAAAAATAATTTATGCTCTTATAATAATTTTTATGGCTTTATGGATCAAGACTTTTGCATTTTAAGTAGATACATATATTTAAAAAAAATAATGTCCAATTAATAGTAAAAAATATAATTAGTCAATAATCTGAAACGGTAGTTCAATGATATACATAAGTGCAATAACCGCCTACAACAAACAAATAGCATGCGCGCGCGCAAACTCACACCAAATTAGTAAAGCTAATTAAAACGAGACAGCTAACTTTTTTATATAAGTTAAAGGGAGTCGGTATATAATTTGCAAACAGTTTGAAACCATGGATGACTCAAATGTCGCTAATATGGCAGATTACTTACTTTAATTATGCGCGCATTGTGGTTTCAAAATGGCGTGCCAACACCGACATCCTGTGTTGAATGAGTTGGAGCGAATTTTAATAATAGTCGATAGGGATACGAAGTTCTATGTTAATTTGGACAGTGGTCTTTGGTTTAACTTGCAAGTTGTAATCGTCCACTCCACTCCACCGAGAGTTTAAGCCTTATTAATACAATATTTATATCGTAATGAGATATTATCTAAAAAACTATACGTATATTACTAGATTACCTTAAAAGTGATGGTCACTTAGTGTAGATTTTATGATTTAGTTTTAGATATGATCAACTACGTGGTAGGCCATAGTATAGCATCTTCTTAAAAGAAGGTCTATTATAATTGGTTTAAAATTACGAACATATAGCGTAACGTGTATATACATAGATAAAATAATATAGACCAAAATTAAGAAGCTCTTTTTTTGAAGTTGGATATTAAAATAAAAAAAAAACAGCTCTATCTCTTTGTGAAACCAACAGAACGTCAAAACTGTTTAAGTCATTCGCTAAGAGTGGATTAAACTAATCCTACTAATTTATAAATGTCAAAGTTTTGGATGGATGGGACGGATGGATGAATGTTTGTTAATCTTTCACGCCAGAAAAGCTGAACGGATCTGGATGAAATTCGGCACAGAGATAGATTGTAGTCTGGAATAGCACATAGGTTACTTTTTATCCCGGAAAAATGTACGGTTCCCGTGGGATAGATTTGCTAGTAACCTCTAAAGTAAAAAAGGAAGTCTTCTTCATGTAACCTCACTTTGATTAATAAATATTTATTCCACTTATTGTTATTTATTATTGTGCCGTTGACTACAATGTTATATTTTATCTTAGCTTAGAATACTTCTAAGACACTACATTAATTCATACTCCTTCGTATTATTTTCAATACTTTGAAGGTTTTAATATAATAATAAATAAATAAATAAATATATTGGGACATTAACACACGGCACCATCTAGCTCCTTGGTAAGCTACGAGGCCTGAGTTATGGATATCAGATAGTTGATACACTACACATATATAATTTTAAATACATACATATTATAACTATAAACACCCATGAGTGGAGTACAAACATTCGTGCTCATCTCACAAATGAATGCCCCCAGCGGGACTCGAGCCCGCAACCGCTGGCACAGCAAGTATGGTCACTACAAACTGAGCCAAACGTGTCTTCGAATATAACAATATAAAAGTTTTAGCAACAAAAATTACTTAAACAGACAGTGTGTTACACTGCTGGTGTAAACATTGGAGATTATCTATGCAAATGTATACTATTGTAATGTAATCGTAGTGGAACGTGACTTCGAGCGTTCACGTCATGCTTACTTGCTGAAGCTCAAGTAAATCTATTTTGTGTTTCAAGAAAATATTATTATAAACCTAATTAATATTTTATCTGTTTTCTTTTTTTAAATGTTTTTGACGTACTTTAGATATGGTGGTAATATATTCGGGCATGTATGTTTTTTTGTATATACATACATATATCAGGCGATATCTATAATGCGGTTTTTGATTTGATGAAAATTGGCCTTTAAACCCTTAAAGCCCCCTTAAAATTCATAACAAAAAGGTTATCCTAAATAAATTTAAAAATAGGGAGTATGGGATAAAAGTTTAAAATCACTGTTTATTCTAAATAAGAAGTCAAATGCGCCATCTATTCTCATAAATAGAAACTTGGTAATGAATTAATCATTTTGCTACTAGATGGCATATTACTAAGCTATTTTTAACGTATATCGAATACAAATTATTTATTTAATTTGGAAATGATAGATGTTTATTTCTTTTGTATCACACTGAATAGTTCAATAGAAGTTTTTTATATAAAAGCGAATAATAATTTCTTAGATTTACGCCAATATTTGACATTTTAAATAAAACTATATTTTCGGATTATTTCGCGGATTTATTTAGATTTTTGCTTACCGATGTTTCGAATGCTTTACAGTAATCATGGTCACGGGAGAGACTAAGGTGTTAGATGTCTCAAGAGTATTATATAGTTGTTACAAACAGCCTACCCACAAAATAACAAAATGAACCGTGACCATGATTGCTGTTAAGCATTCGAAACATCGGGAACCAAAAATCTAAATAAATCCGCGAAAAAATCCGAAAAGATAGTTTTATTTAAAAAGAAATAAGCAAATCGCACATCTAAAGATTGAGTGGATCACGTCTCTTGTGCATACTACCTATCCACTCAATTATAATGTGTACTAGCGACTTCCCCTCGCTTCGCTTGAATCCGTCCCTAGGTACGTTTTAATTTTTATTAGCGGAATCATAATTCTTTTCTAAAATAAAAATAGCCTAAGTGACTCCTTATAACATCAGCTATCTGCCAGTGAAAGTCCCGTCAAAATCATCCCAGACAGACAAAAATTTTAATAGTTGTGTTTTTCTTATTAGTTCCGTAATATATAAATTCATATGCATTTAGCAAAAAGCTGTTATTTTGACATGACAAAAAGACACTTCAATTTTATTTATATGTATAGAAGATGATTAATGAATACCCTACGCTGTTTTCTGCATCGTCATTACTATCTATAATAATATTATAAAGAGGTAAAATTTGTGCATTTGTGAGGTTGTAGGGGGTAATCTCTGGATCTACTAAACCAATTTAAATGAAATTTAGCAAGAAGATAGTTTGAGACCCTGGGAAGGACATAGGATACTTTTTATCCCGGAAATCATCCTTTAAGAGGTTGAAAATGGGGATGAAAGTTTGTATGGGGAATGAACCTAGGGACGTGAATCGCTAGACTTAGGTAGATTTTTCTTCTTATCCACCATATGTGAGGTGGACACAATATGACTCCCTCCATCAGTGGTCATCTCAGCACATACAACTTTCACACACATATCTTCTTTGACACAGTCCATCTACATTCATGGGTGTTCGGTCTTCCTCGTTTCAATATTCATCCACAACCACACATAGTATTCTTTTCCTTATATGATATTCCTGCCTTCTCCTGAAATGCCCATATCTAGCATATTACTCTTCAATTTCTCTGTCTGCTAGTTTCAAACTTCCTCTAATATATGGTACGTTAGGGTACGTTTCAACATTTAGTGCGGAATAGATAGACTATATATTATATGATATATTTTCTATAGCCTTCCTCAATAATCGGGCTATCTAATGCAAAAAGATTTTTTTTAAACGGATTAGTAGTTCCTGAGATAAGTGGGTTCAAAAAAACAAAGAAACAAACAAACAAACACAAACTCTGCCTCTTTATAATATAAGTATAGATGAATGTACATACATACATACATATATTTATATAAATTATATCATTTACCGGATAAATTACAACCATTTTTGTAGGCGTTGCCAGAACACGCGTGGATTGTCGAACTTGCCATGATAAGATTAGTTTTAATACTAGACTCTACATATTATTATATCTGATTGCATTAATATGCCTCCATTGAATTCACTCAATAATCAGTGTACGTAATAAAGCTAAGATAAGAGGGCGAACGTTTCCTAACGAATCGACGACCGACGTTTGATAACGAATAGTGACGGCTATATAAAATGAACATCGATTTTTTGATAGTGTATCAGCTTAATTGTATTTTTATGGTATCTGTACATATAATAGCAGAATTTATCGCTCAGTTTTTATATTAAATATACAAAATAGAAATAATTTATGACAGAGGAGAAGTAATATAACAGATAATTTACCAAATATCTGGCTACGTTAAAATTACTAGACTAAAGTTTGAGAAATACATTATATCTATACATATGTAATTTTATTTGCATACTTAATTACTTAGATACAAAGCTAGTAAGATTAAAGAAAAAATAATCCCAGCTGCAAATTCTGTAATCGGATAGTTTATAAAGATAATATTAAAATACCTTATCGTAAAAAACATACATACATATAGTTAACATTAGTCGTAGTAATTTCTTTAATTATCAACTCGGCATGCTTGCAATTGCATACTAAATACAGCGTCAATAATCGTTATACCACTCGATTTTCCTATCATATCGATAAACGGAACGTCCCATCACTAGTCGTCGTCTACCCCCCAAAGCAAACAGTGCAAAGCTATTCCTATAACATATAAATAATTAATTCAGACGCTTGAATTCACACATTGCTCCAGTTTAGCAATTACTGCGCTAAAATCACTAGCCCATAATAAAATATCGATGTCGCAACGTACAGCACTATGCAATATCATTGTACGCGTTATTCTGCTACGAGTGTCGGTGCGTCATGTTGTTACGGTGCAAATAATAAACTATATTTTACCTCTTTACCGTCAAAATTAAAGTGATTTGTGTTCTAATTAAGTGATTAAAATGGAGTTAAGGACTTGTCGTATTGTAGTGTAAAAATGTTTAAGCTTAAACGAGGGAAGACGTGGTTTCGAGAGGTAAATGTGATGTGTTATGGATATTTTTATTAATGAACGAAATGAAGTTATTATTTATTATATTTTCTGGAGCTTTTAGAGCTTTTTTATGTAGTTTTTTTAACTTAAAAGTATTATTTTAATAGATATACTCAGTGTGCTTATTTTCCTATCATATTGCTGTAAAATGTTTTGCACTTATAGGTTTAGGGACGTCTGTCATTACAAAAGTATGTATATGATTCATTTGAGTTATCAAAATGGAGTAGAAATCAAATATATTAATGTACCATATTAAAAATATGTATTTTATATGCAATAGAAAGTTCGTCTTTATGTTCAAAGCTTCAGACACTTGGGTGTTTGATATACGGACAGTATACAACCGGAAGCTGAGATCTACACCACTGATATATTAAAACGTTCTTTTGTCGTGTTATTTTACCTATATATATATATATATATATATATATATATATATATATATATATATATTTATATATATATATATAAAGTATGTATGTTCATCTATTTGTATCATATATATTAAAATTACGGTTTTCCTATTTCGATGAATCTGATGAGATTAGATTTGTTTTGACATAGTATCAATGTATGAATTGTATTAGTTATCTACACTACTATTATAAAGAGAAAAGATTTGTATTTTTGTATGTTTGTAATGAATAAACTCAAAAACTACTGGACCGATTTAGATGAAATTTAGTAAGAAGATAGTTTGAGACCTTGGGAAGGGCATAGGATATTTTAGATTTTATTCCGGAAATCAACCCTTAAAGGGGTGAAAATGGGGATGAAAGTTAGTATGATTAACCAACTTAGAGATGAACCCGAGCGAAGCGAGGATGAGTCGCTAGTATGGTATTTGAGATGTTATTATACGGTATAAGTAAAAACAGGTAAAACAGTAAGTAAATAAAGTGTTTCGCTTTAAACTCGGAAGAAGCCAGGGAGAACCACTTGTATAATTTAAACTATAAATATAATATAATATATATCGTAGTATGACATTGATCTGAACATCTCCGTCTCTTTCTATTTAGTATGATTGAGAGAAACGGACATTGTAATTCCCTTGAGTATAAATATTTCAGTGGTTTGAAGCAGTCCTTTCCTTATGACTTTAAAGTTTACTGGACTAAGGGTAAAAGTAACATATTTACTTATTTATATAGCTTTTTAAAACATATTTTAAATTTTGTTTGAATATTAAATTAAAAAAATATACAGATTTTTATATGTAAAGCTTTCAATTGTAAAGCTCTGTTAAGTCATAAATAAATCCAAATATTTTTTTTTTGGTAACTCTATATTTTTTGGTAATATTATAATTAAATTTAATGTAATTATTTATTAAGTTATGTTATGTTAATTATATTATTAAGTTATGTACTAGTTATTGCAAATGGGAATATGGCGGCGACAAGGAAAACTTCAATGCGGTCACTTTGATATGTTTGTATGAAGTTTAAAATTAAATACATGTATATGTATTTTCAGTTTAATGAAATACAAAAATATAACATAAATTCTTCAGAAAATATATGAACTTTTCTTACGTAGTACGGTTATAAAATTTAAAACCCTGTCGTAGTATCCGAGGGTAGCAGATTCGATACCGCTTTGTATCAAAAATGTCGCTAGTGTAAATATATTTTTGTTAATTACTGTAAAAACCTTTTTACCTACATGAAATAAAGAGAATGTTTTTAATTTGAACGTATTGAATTCTATAATTAGTTAGGTATTCAAGAACAGAATATAATTTCTAAAAACTGAAAGATTTACATTTTCAGGTGATTTTGAGGTGATTCGTTGTAACTATCTATAGAAAAAAAGTTACTTATTTAAATGTAAAAATTTATCACAGCAAGGCAATGTCCATATAATAATAATAATAGTTTTTATTTGTTTTGTTTAAAAGGATTCCATGCAAGATGTGCCGGCTAAGTCATGGAACTGGTCGCCCACGTCGGAGCGGAGTCGTCTCGACCTCGAGAGGAGCTTCAGCAAAGCAAACTGTGACAGCCCACCGCTATGGGTCAATAAGCGACTGGGTCAGTATTGTAATACTTTATAAATTTTTTTTACTACTCCCTCGATGGTCTAGTGGCTAGCGTGTACGGCCGGATACCATGGGATCCTAGGTTCGAGTCCTGAGTCGGGGTGAGTATAGTTATTGTTGTTTTTTTGTTATGAGATTCTTAATAACAGTCTAGAGTTAAGAAGTTGCCCTCGGAGAACATGTAAAGCCGTTCTGCGCCTTAACTCTCATCGATCGTGTCGAAGTATCATCCCGTCAAAGTAAAGAGGTATAGAGAGTGCACGTTATGTTTGTGTGCAGGCTGCACTATAATATCTCCCATGGCTAGTTTCGATGTGTTGGTCATTGTGACCGAAATTAGGAGGTCATTATTATTTTTAAAGCACAGTACCTAATGATGTAAAGGTAATGCCCTAGCATTACGATGGATATCAGAAAATCAAAACGTATTGGGGAAGGAGTAGCCCTAATACTATTTTTTTTTATTATTTATATAACTTTCATGGTTATTGAATTATCCATACTAATATTGAAGTATGGTTTTTTGGTTGTCTGTCTATCTGTCCTTCTTTCACATCGAAACAGAGCGACGGATTGGCGTAATTTTTTGTGTAGAAATAGTTGGATGACTGGAGAATGACATAGGCTGCCGCGGGAGATTATCTCATTCCCACGGGAAACATGTTACAATACAACCCACAACAACTCATCATACCTATGTAGAGTATCTATTTCATACTAACCGTTATAACGTACGTGGCCAGTATTTCTATAATAATACGCAAAAATGTGTCTTAGTTTGTCTGTTTGTTATACTTATTGTTTTATCTACATAGATCTACAAAAAAATTTTTAAACAACATTCCTGTTCTATACCTACCTCCATATTTTACATTAAAATGATGTTTTTTCATCATATTTTCTATATTTTCAGGCGGTTCAACCGAGAACCTCTTAGCCGCATCGCGTAGACCAAATCACCTCCAACTCCCAGCATCCTCGTCTGGAGACAGTCTAGATGTGGAGGTGCGGGAGCGAGACCCTCACGCGAAGAAGGAGAGGAAGTCCAGGTCGATGGTTGCTCCAAAACAGAAGCCGCGACCACCGCTGACTTCTCCTAGACTGATGATGCACCCGCCTACTGAGGTAAAGTGCTAGCAATGTAACTAAGTATAAAAAAAAGGTATTTATTATATTCGGTAATGCAAGTTATTGAAGGAGTAAAATGTATATTACCTTAGCCTTCTAAGTTTCAAAATTTTAAAAGACATGTGAAGTCCGCCAACCCGCTCTTGGCCAGCGTGGTGGGCCTGATCCTCGTATTGAAGGGAGGTCAAAACCCAGCAGTGGGACGTTAAAAAGGGCTTTATAGGGCTAATACACATATTAGTTATATTAGTATTTTGTGATTATTACCAAATATTATTCTCGATATGAGATATGAAATGCAAAGATACTCTGTATTGGAAGTAGTTGCACTCTATGTAACTAACAATTAAGTATAGTGTGAAATTGACCTAATTTTTCTAATCTATACTTTACGATAGCATAAAATATTTCATACATACCTACGTGTGGTGTAAAAAATCTGAAGTTAATGAGCCATAAGAATATTTTAAACTTGTTATTGAATAATTTACAAAGAGATGTAATTATCTAGTGCATTTTTTTTTTATTCTATACTAAAAGTTTCATACTCGTACTATCGTAATCTAAATGCGAAAGTTTGTCAGTGCGTCTGTGTTTAGTATTTTTTATTGCCTCAGTGGTCTAGTGGCTAGCTTGTCGCAGATCCCGAGGTCTTGGGTTCGAGTCCTGGGTCGGGTCAAATGCAGTTATTGAGTATTTTTGTATAGACATTCTCAGTAACAGTCCGAAGTTGGGGAGTTGATGGTATTTCACCCTCGTACTGAGTCAGAGCACGTGTCGCGTTAACTCACTGGTCGTGTCTCGTGTCGTGTCACCGGGTTATGAGAGTGACAGGGATAGAGAGTGCACTTGTGTCTGCGCTCTCTCTCACACGCGCTGCACTATAATATCTCCTGCGCAGTTGGCTAATCTCAATAAGATTGGCCGCCGTGGCCTACATCAGTCAAGAGGACATTATTAGCATTATTACTTCTTAAGACTTTACAGGCAAAAGCTCAACATATTTGAACGATATACAAAATGGAGATAGCTTAAATAACACAAAAACTTCTTTATATCGACATACCATCACGCGGAGTGATGCATAAACTAGTTTAGAATTAAATTTTTACTTCATAATTTTAATCTAATATAACATATTGTCTCTTCCAGGCAACAGTAATCTACGAAGGAACGGTGAAAAGAACCAAGTTTTCCGAAGGCGGTAAGAAGAGTAAGAAGAACTGGACGGACTGCTACATGATCGTCACACCCACAGCGCTCGTGTTCTATAAAGATCAAAGGACTTATTTAGCTACGGTATGCGATACATAAAATTAATTTATCATAATACTTTTTTAAATTCACGCATATATTTGTCATTTTGTCGCCGTTTTGTTTTGATTTTTAGTTATACAAGAGTACGTTGGGGACAAAAATCGTAATAAAATAGGGGAAAAATTGATACTTTTTAATAATTAATTAATTAATTTTTAATTTTTATTAATAATTAATTTTATCACTGGCCAATGCACTTTGCACATCTCATTTGACGTGTGTATAGGATCTTTTTAAAATAATAAATATCCATTTAAACCCAACACTATGTCACATTGTAATGGCGGATGCTGCGATGATTTAGAAGAAGCTGCGTTTTAGCAGTTTTCAAATATATACATACATACGTACTTTATATAATTTATTGTGTTTTTGTCTGTCTACTTGTTTGAATATAATTTAGGAAATTAGTGATTGAAAATTGAATTGTTATATTATATGAAGAGTAAAATTAAATCACATTATAATAAAAAAAAAAAAACTTTATCTATATAGTTCCTATCGTAACTAACATCTAGATAAGATTATATTAATAGCATACATTTGATAATAAATGGTGCGAATGTAAACTTATTTATTTTCATTAACTAAACTAACCCGTGAGGAAAAATAAGGGTAGACACAAAGGGCATGTGCAGTGTTGAAAAAAAAAACGGTTTTTTTTTTCTACTGTGAAAATAAATCCGTTGCGTGGTTTAGAAGAAGTAAGCGAAGACACAGACGCAGAAAGCGATTTTGTTTTAGTATAGATATCTCTGCCAGGACTTCCACACACTTTCGTTTACACAAAAATTTAACTGCAGAAGGAAAATTGCATAAACACACCCGTTATATGTATTTTTCCTTTATACAATATACATATATGTGTATATTTCTTCCAGAAAATGCCAAAACCCCTAAACACCCCCCCGAGCCCCACCGCGCCGCGCGCCGAGCTGGTGCTGCCGCTACTCAACGCGCACATTGTACAGTGCATCCAAATGCACACCAGAAGGTAAAATGTTATACGTAAATATCGATCAAAAAAATATTTAGACAATCCCGTGCAAAAGTTCTCTTAAATCTGTCACCTATTCTATTTATGTAATAACTAGCGACTCACCCTCGCTTCGCTTCGGGTTCGTCCCTAGACAAAAACAAATCTATCCTACGGGAACCGTACATTTTTCCTGAATGATATAAAGCCTATAGCCTTCCTCAATTAACGGGCTATCTTATGCAAAAAGAATTTTTCAAATTGGATTTGTAGTTACTGAGATTAGCGTGTACAACCAGACAAACAAACAAACAAACTCTTCAGCTTTATAATATTAGTATAGATTCTAGTTGAAATAAATATACAACAATGTAAATTGAACCTTAAATGCAATTCTTATAAGTTGATTTTACAAAACAGATTTAATTAAAAGCGCGTCCAAATGTTACACTCAAATTTTATATATAAAGATTATATGTAATAAATATGTATATGTATGTACAGACACAATCGTTCTCTCGTGCTGATGGTGGAGCACGACCAGTACCTACTGCAAGAGGAGACGGAGGAAAGCGCTAAGCGACTGCTGAAATGTATTCAAACAGTCATATATAAACTTGTGAGTATTGTCCATATATACAACTATTGGTTGGTTCCCTATACAAAATTTCATCACCATTTTCATCCCTTTAAGGGATGATTTCTCGGGATAAAAACTATTCTATGTCTTTTCCAGGGTCTCAAACTATCTTCTTACGAAATTTCATCTAAATCGGTCTAATAATTTCAGTACGAACAAACAAATAAAAAATTAAATTTTTCGTCTTTATATTATTAGTATAGACTAGCGACTCACTTTTGCTTCGCTCGGGTTCGTCCCTAGTGAAAAACAAAAATAAATCTATCCCACGGGAACCGCACATTTTCCGGGATAAAAAAGTAGTCTATTTGTTATTCAGATGTATGAACTATATTATTATAACGCTTCATTAAAATCCAATCAGTAGTTTTTGTGTACTAAGCTGTATAAGTTACTATCCTTTTTAACTATCCGGGAACTCTTTAATTTTCCGGGATGAAAAGTATGTAAAATATTGACCGAGGATATAAGGTACCACCATGCAAAATTTCATTTAAATCGGTCCAACAGTTTTGGAGATTAGCCCGTACAAACTGACAAACAGACAGAAAAACAAAAAATTTAAAAAAATCTAGATTTGTTCTATTTCTTGTCTCACATCCCCCTGACTCGGTTTTTAGCATTTTTTTTTTATACGTACAGACATTCGACCTCTACAGTTTTATTATATGTATAGATAACTATAATAACTTGATCTCCTAAAATGATTTATATAAATGTTCCAAAATGATCCAATGCAGGGTCCACCGCCATTAGACGACAAGCCCAGTCCCTACCAGAGCAGCAACACGGACCTCGAGAGCCTCGGCCGCACGCCGCCCGTCGCGCGACACGCGAGGAACAAACAGAAAGGTTTGTTAATTATTTAGTTATATATATATAAATATATATATAAATATATATATATATATAAATATATATATATATAAATATATATATATATATATATATATATATATATATAATAGCATCTCACATCACACTGGCAGAATGTATTGTGACTGTTAACACAATTCTAAGCCATTAAAAATAATATTATCTCATCAGGTAATTTGAAAAGTTAGTAGTTATCAAGAACTAAAAATGTTTTGATTTAATGTCCATAGATGGCGTTATGAGTATCGATTTGTTTGAAAAATTTGTAATTATTAAAAATTAAGCAAAATTAGTTTGATTAAATTTACATAGATGGCGTTATGAGTATCAACTTGTGGATGTTTGTGTTAAATTATTATATGAAAGTAAATGGTCTCAAAAAGTTATATTTTGGTTTTACAAAGGTCTCTAGGAATATGAAGTAACGCGTTCGAAAATCTAGTTTTCGTAATTTAAATTATTGTAGTTGAAAAATTTGTATATTAGGTAATAAGTTTTTATACTGCGTATTCATAGGTGGCGCTTTTAAATCTTATGAAAAGTTTTATTACGCTTCTTAAAGTGGCTGAAATTTATTTTTACTAAATGCTTAACAAATTTTGCTATATTTTATATTATTTTTATTTTAGTACATACATATTTATAAAATAAAACAGTTAACGCCATCTATCGTCTATTAAAGAAAAACAAAATAGCCCGAAGAAAAACCCGAATTTCAGCTTTCTTTTTGTAGGATGGAGTATCTGTACTTGTATAGTATAATGTCATCTGTTACAATATAGTTTCGTTAGAAGAAGTTTCATTCAAATCCGTTCAGCCGTTACAAGGTTAAGAAGTTACAGACTCATAAAGTTCTAAATAATATATATAATAATATAAGTAGATATTATATTTATGCACTAACAATTCAACCTTACTTCACTTGAAGTAACTAAACATTTTTCATACTATGGAATAATTCATGGGAACCTTTGATTGTTTTTCTCAAAAGATACATTAAAATATTTGCTTTTAAAATTTTGCACGCTCAGTAAGACAACTAATGACTAAAAGAAGATTGGTCATCAAAACGTCATAAAACTATGAAAATTAAAAATATTCTAATATAAAATCACAGATTAAAGAATTACATAGACGGAGCCCGCCAAATTAAATGTCAAAGTCGAATATAGATAGCATATTATCATTCCATTTTTATTATAAAAAAATACGTTATCTATACAGTAGAAACTCGATTATCCGGCCCTCAGTTATACGGATCGCGATTATCCGGACTACCAACCGCGACCAATTATATACCTACAAGTCGAATTTATGCAAGCACTAAAGCACTAGCGGCTTATCCTAGCTTCACTTGGGTTCGCCTCTAAACAAACAAAAACAAATCTATCCCACGGGAACCGTACATTTTTTCCGGGATAAAAAGTAGTTTTAGTTAGTTAGCAATTGTTTCAAGAAAAAATCTGCTCTTATTCATACATTCGATTATCCGGATCTTCGATTATCCGAATGCCTAAGGACAACAATTAGTCCGGTTAATCGAGTTTCTACTGTATTTATTTATTAACATTTATTTTACTCATTACAAATTGTCATTTTTATTATTTTAAAAAATTACCCATTGTTTGGCTTCATGTTTAAATCTATAACACTGTTTATATTATTCTTTCGTCTTCTGAATATAAAATTAAAACAATCTAAGAAAGTATATATCAGTACCAGTTCGGCTTATGTATAAATAAATAAATAAATAAATAAATAAATAAATAAATAAATAAATATGTATGTATAATTATATTTACACATAATAAAAATAATGATAAAATAAATGAAACAAATAAAAAAACCAATCAATATTTACACATTATATAAATATTCCAACAATAGAATTAGCTCCATTATTGTGTAGTTAGTACTTTATTCTTATATTGCATATAGATATTAAATTCACTACACGAGTATTTAGTTTGTTTTTTTAATCACAGTTGCACTAAGAACTTAGAATTATATATATATATATATATATATATATATATATATATATATATATATATATTTTAATTCTATAACGGTTAAGGGCACAATTTCATACTTAAAATTAATGGTGGCTGTAGTAGGTATATGTAATAAATATTTTCATTAAAATTATATAATTTTAAAACAAAAGTAAATTTTATTATATTTTTATTTATTATTATATTTTATAATATAAAATCGTTTAATTTTTTTTAAATCGGCTCACTATAGGCGGAAGTATCGCTTAATAGTAATTAAATGTGTATGTTATACTCGAATTAAGACCTTTTTTGAAGTTGCTTTAAATAGAAAAAAAAGTAATTAATTTTTTTTAATATTTTCTTAAGGCTTTAAATGGTACCAGTTGAGCACAGATTACGTCCCCGATGTCACGTAGAATGAAAAACATATAATGAGTATTTAATTTGAACATAAAATTATATATCAATTAAAATGGATATTTAAAAGTAATCTATACTAATATTATAAAGCTGAAGAGTTTGTTTGTTTATTTGGTTGAACGCGCTAATCTCAGGAACTACAAATCCGATTTGAAAAATTCTTTTTGCATTAGATAGCCCGTTAACTGAGGAAGGCTTTAATCTATATATCATCCCGGAAAATGTACGGTTCCCGTGGGAGAGATTTTTTTTGTCTAGTTCTTCGCTAGTTGAATATAAAATTATATATCAATTAATGTGGATATTTAAAAGTAATATATGTATAATATGAAAATGAGTTTGTCATATAAATATGTTTCCTGTAACGCGAAGCAATCAAAATGTTCAGGATGTGGTGAACTTATCGATCAGGCGCCGCGCCAATACTAACCTTTCTTATATAAATGTTAATAAGTTGTGGTTACTACATAAGTGTAATATTATTTTTAAATTCATTGATTTTTTTGTAACATTTTCTAAATTCTTTTTCTACTTATTAAATATTAATATTAATATAAAATAAAAAAGGCATCTTTGATTATATATGTTTAGTTATTACCAGAGTAACGGATTACTAAATGTATATCTATCCTATATAAATATTAAAAATGTAACGGATCGCTGTCTGTACATGGAAGATATTTGAGAAAAAATATTATTGGGACTCTTAATTAACATAAGAGAACCCAAAACAATTATTTTTAGATAACAATGATTTTTAGAATTTTTGTCTGTTTGTCTGTGCGTTTGTGCGTGGTAATCTCAGAAACTGCTTAACCAATTTGTGTGCAGTTTTCACTAATGTATTGTGGTAAGCTTCACTTAGCATTTAATATTTGTTATGTTTCATTCGGTCCATAAATAAAAAAGTTATGTTAATTTAAAGAATCACCTAGGGACGAACCCGAGCGAAGCGAGGGTGTGTCGCTAGTATAAATATTTTTTTTATTTATGGTTAATGAATTTTGGGAAACAAAAATGTTGTGTTCACAATTTGGTGGTTACGTTTTTCAACGCGTTTAAGAAATTTAACTTATTAATCAGTAATAAGTTACTATTTTTCAATCAATTTTGCTGTTTTAACTTCGTCACGTTGCATGAGGTAAATACGTTCTATACGAATCAATGAATCCACCAAGTTTTGCTGATGAACATTTACGCTGAAACACAGCTTTTTTATTTAAAACATTTTATTATTAGTTAAATACAAAATCGCCATCATAAAATCCCTAATAAAATATACTCGTATATCCCTAATATAATATATCTTACGACTATTATATATTCACTATTATATACGTATATAACAACTGTAAATAAATAGCTTATAATTCTTCTTTATCCTAAACACAAAATAGTGTTTGTTGAATTGAGATCTCCTAGTTTTTGTGACACATAAGTAACGGATTCCCGGTAAACGATGAATTAATTTGTTTTCCTCATTCAGTTAATGTTACTCATGGTGTTATTATGCTTATTTCTATTATATTTTATTCATTTATTGCTTGTGATACAGTTAGTGTATTGTAAATTATTATTTTTTTAATTTCACCAGTCTTAAACGTATGTGCATTTGGTTTTTTTCCGTTTTGAAATAAACTGTAATAGTGTGTTTTAATTATATTTTGTAATGTTTATGCATTAATTTTTATTTAAATTATCGCTTTTTTATATGAAATATGTTAGAAAATTTCTATATTTGTGGTATAGTGATAAAGTGATGTTAACTTGTGGCTGTATGGATGGATTCCGTCGTCTGCCTTCGTGTAAGATTTTTATGATGTCATAAGTCATTTTAATTTTAGCGCTGTGATTTTTATTGTCTGTAACAATAATGATGAGATGATATATATTTAGATTTAGTTGGTAATTTTTTTCGTATCTTGATTTATTTCAATTTTTATTTAGGGATAATATCAATGAACTAACATATTTATATACAATGTGAATAAATTTTAAATTATATACTTATAATATTATATACCTAATAGGTATAGATAGAAAAAATACATAAAGAACAGAATAAAGGATCCTAAACTTGGTTTAAATCAAATGATAATGATACAGCGATTTAATTTTATATTATTTTTATTGTCAAAAAAGCAAACAATTATAGGATTCTACATATCATAAACTATTAAAATCAATATTGTCCTGAAATATTCACGGTTATATGTTGTTGCTTTAATTATTATCGATAAGTAATTTTCAACGTAACTCATTCTGATAATGCTAGGTTTATTGATAAGTATCTTATAAGATTAAATTTAGTATTATATTGTCTTTGAATTATGCTACTTGACCTGTTAAATGCAAGTGTTTAAATGGAATAATATTATTAAAAATTAATTGCATATTTAAATATTTATTTGGTCTTTTGCGTAAGTTATGACGTTTTTGTGGTATTTTATTTAAATGACGATGTACAGGAAGTTCAATCGGCATTATGTTGGATGAAAGTGAATAACCATATGTGATACTGTTATGTAGTGTTTAATAAACAAATTATGTTTCATAGTGAGTAATACTAAGAAAACAACGTGAATATATTAAAAATTGTGTTTCATTAATGTCATTGATGAGAACGATGAAAATAGTGCGAATTTTTGGAAAAAAGGTTAAGCTGAAATGTGATTATGCAGAAGAATAAAAGAAGTCCAACGGAAAAACTGAGAAACTTCTTTGGCTCCCAACATTTTACATTTATAAAACGTAAAATGATATTATAATATTGTAATTTTAGATTAATACGTGACAAAGCGTCCGTCGGAAAGTAAAGAAAATGCTTGCAGATTTGCTTACATTTAAAATTGATTTAGTTTAAAAATTAAAAACTTTTTATTTCTCTTACACTAAATAAATGAAATTTTATGCTTAAGTTAACGGATAGTTTGCAAATAGAGAATGTAATGATTTAATGATGTACCTGCGAGCTGACACAGAACCAACTGTTAGTGATTAATACTAATACTCTAAGCAGTTATTCCACGTTGGCCCGAATCCACTAACCCTGGCTTTATAGACGCTATAGGCACTAGGGGTTAATCTTTTATAGCGCTAGATATGATTTAGGAGTACTGGATATAGTTTGGTAGTTTCCATATTATGTATAGATTGCCATTGACCAAGTCAATGTTGTTATACTAATCGCATTTTATCATTTTGATAAGATACAACAACCATCCACCGGAAATAAAATTAAAAAATTGACGTCACAGTCTCTTAAAACTAGCACTAAACAAAGTTAGTAGAAAAATATGCAGAAGTACGAAAGAAAATATTCATTTTTATTATTTAATAAAAACTCATATCATTTATATACTCTATGTTCGTACAATTTAACAATTTTAGAAATACAATTAAAAAAAAACATCAATTTTATGTGATAGTTAATATAAAAATAAGTAATATTTTATAATAATAATAGTTCCATTTAAGGTAATTTATTCCTATCGTTACAAACTCTAAATTCCGTTACTTCTAGAATTTTCGTTATACATCAGATTATATATAGAAAGTTCATCGTATATTTGTATGTTAGTATGTATCTTTTAAAGTTTGCCGCTATTACAATTATTTTGTAGCGTGTTAAAAATTATCTATTGAATCCACGATACGACTATCGCGGTTTATCTAAAGGCGACATGTTACAAACACGATTGTACTATTTATGAATCTCCATCTTTTGAATACAGCGTCCATTTTTTGGTGAAATTTATTGAAAAATAACTTTAACGACAAAGGATTTAATCCTATTCTTGTTTATAAAACCGTTGAAAAGTGAATTTTGGCATTTTTTGGAATTTCTAAAATAATGTTGGATCAAAAGTGTTAAATTTTGGAGATCACCGAAGTAAAAAGGTAAATGAAATCTTCTGGTTCCTTACACGATTTGTGTACGTCTGATTCATCTCCTAACAATTGTGTCTTTAATAAATATATCGATTTCGTTGAACTATATTCGTGGTTTTATTGAGAACTCTCTATTTATTTCAAGCCTCGGATCACTGGGTATTCTATGTACCTTATTTAATATACTATAATTATACGTTGATTATTATTAATTAAATAATCTCGTTTGCTGTAATATTAAGTATTGTCCTAACCTTTTTCTATGTAAATATTTCCTTTTCTTAAGCTATAACATAAAGTATGCTATTCATGGTGGCTGTATGGGTGTTTGGATTGCCTGTATCAAATGGAACCTTCATCTAATCATATACTTTCTTAGCTTAAATTTTCCTTTAGCTTATCTTATTCCTGTGTAAAATATACCTATTTCTTTATAAAATCCATTTTTATAATACCCATTTCAGCTGGTGGGAGTAGCAACGAGGATCTGAGTGATTCCGTCGAGGTATCAATACAGAAGTCCCAAGTCAGAAGTAAGCTAAGAAAATTCTTCGCGAAAAGACCAGCTATGGAAGTACTTGTGAAGAAAGGAATATATAAAGGTTTGGTTATGTATAATTCAATGGGTGTGTGATTTTTATTTCTGCTGTGGGGTGGATCCAACCCCACAATTAATTGAGTTACGAGGGCTTATTTTAATTTCTATATTACATTTCATGCCAAAATTGCATGTTATTTTTTTTAGTGTACTTGCCATGATTGTACGGTAAATTTTGCTTTGGATCTGCCCCTGGCTGAGTAGATTATAGTTTTTATAATAAAAATACATTTTGATGTTTGCTGTAAAAATTTGGTCGCTTATGAATTAACATTGGCATGGGAGATAATTTTTTTTTATTCATTAAGTATGTACTTGGTGAATTTTTGGATGTGACTCTTGTGTTTTAGGATTTTTGATACTAATACTAGAAATTATATTCTAAATTGTTACAATTATTTATGGATTTTCGGAATTTTGAAAACATTTTGGATTTTTATGGTAAGTATTGTACATAGATGTAAAGTCTAAGCTTGTTTTAAATTAATTTGTAAAATAGATGTAGTGGATTTAGTTGGTGTTTTATTTCACGTAGAACCTAGTAATAAAAAATCCTGTAGCGGTGGATGGTTGTTTTTTAAATAACATTTTTGGTATTAACTAGACAATAAAAAATCAGGTAAGTAGAGTGATGCGTACAAATAACATAGGTGATTATTATTTGAAAAATGTTAAATTGTAACAAATGGTTATGGATAAACTTAATTTATTGATTGAATTAAATTGAGTTTAACAGATATAAGCGGTGTACGTTGGTTTTACATGTGCAGGACCATTTTTAATAAATTGGGAATCAAGAGAGATTTCTTCTATTGAAAAAAAAAACTATATATTCAATATCATAACATCTTACACACAATACACAGACCATAAAAAAAAATTAAGCTAACGAAATGTGTATTTTAAGCAAACACAATTTCCATTAAAAAATAAATAAATACATTTGTTAAAATTTTAGATATAATTTTATATATTTGTAATTTTTATTATTATTAGATGAACCCGTTTTCGGTCGAAATCTCGAAGAGGTTTGCCCATCGACTAGTCCTCGTGTGCCCGACTTTGTCCGCGCATGCGTTAAAGAAATAGAAAGCAGTGAAGAGAACATGTGTACTGACGGCCTTTATCGTGCCAGTGGGAATTTAAGTCAAGTACAGAAAATTCGATTAGAGGTGAGTAAAAAAACCATAGCTTTTGATATATTTATATAAAAATATAATGTCCTATTTATACGTAGGTATATGTAACATTTTATCTGCTAATAAATAATCTTATATATTAAATATACGTATATCAAGTGTTATATATGTATGTGTAATATTATAAATATTTATCTATACTAATATTATAAAGAGGTAAAGTTTCTGAGGTTGTGAGGTTGTAGGGGGTAATCTCTGGATCTACTGAACCGATTTACATGAAATTTGGTAAGAAGATAGTTTGAGACCCTGGCAAGGACATAGGTTATTTTTATCCCGAAAATCATCACTTAAGGGGTGAAAATGAGGATGAAAGTTTGTATGGGGAGGTTCACCTTTAATAAGTAATATATTATGTACATTCTCTGTATGTGTATCTAATATGCTATATGTATCTCTTGCACTATTTTACCCCGCTGACATCTTCCATGGTTTTGCTTTTATTTACAGATCGATCAAAATAACTTGTCAGTAATCGAGAACAACACAGATATACACGTGCTGACGGGCTCACTTAAGCTATTCTTTAGGGAGCTAAAAGAGCCTCTTATCCCTTGCTCCTTGTTCGACAGAGTGTTAGCAGCTTGTTGTAAGTAAAAAAGTGTTCATATTAATCCCTCCCGGACAAATTCTAAGAAATCCGTGCGAATTTCCGAGAATTCAATTGTTATCTAGCACACCGGTGTGCTCGCGGTCCTTGAGGTGTTAACTCCTCGCGGACCGCGAGCACACCGGTGTGCTAGATAACAATTGAATTCTCGGAAATTCGCACGGATTTCTTAGAATTTGTCCGGGAGGGATTACACCTCGAGGACCGCGAGCACACCGGTGTGCTAGATAACAATTGAATTCTCGGAAATTCGCACGGATTTCTTAGAATTTGTCCGGGAGGGATTAAGTGGAAATAAAACTTATATTATTCACGATAGGTATTTATTGTTACATATATTTTAGACAACAGTAATAGCCAAAGGATTAATCGAACTGAAAAAATGTCCAACTTTAAATACTATTTTTGATTATTTTTTTACCAATATAAGAATAACGTTTGCGTTTCTAATACTTAACAAAAAGTATTATTTAAAAACTGTTCTTTAAATATAGTTTTATTTAAAAAGGTTTTCTTAAAAAAAACTATCAATTTTAAATTAACTATGAGATTTAAGATTTACACGGGAGGGACAAAGGTTTAAGAAGTCTCAAAACTTTGTCTCTCCCGTGACTAGGTTTACTGAAAAGTATTCAAAACGTCGTGAATCATAAATCAAATCAAAATAAATCCGCGAAATAATCCGAAAAGATAGTTTTATATAGAATATCAAATATTCGCGTAAATTTCAAAAAGTATTAGGTATTTTTACTTATTAATCTTTCAAAATTTTTACATTAGATTTATAGAGTATAATTTGACATAAGAAAGTGGAAAGTACAAATGTAACTTTTAATAAAAGGCTTTTAAAATGACGATGCCCAATAACCGTTGAGATGAATATAATTAAATTTGATATTTTTTGTTCTTGATATAGGATATATATATATATATATATCCTATATCATATATTTAAGTAAATAACTTATTTTATTATATATTTACAGCAATAAAACCAAGAGAAGCCAAGATCAAGGAGTTCCGAGACATCATCCATTCTCTGCCGCAATGCAACAAGGATACTCTCAAATTTTTACTGGAACATCTATTAAAGTAAGATTATTATTAATGAAGAACTTATTCTTAATTTCTGAAGCTATTTTTAACAATAGCCTTATCCCATTTTCGCTTAGAATCCATTTAATTATGAAATAAAAATTTATCTATGGTACTTTCCAGTTCATTTCATTCATCCATTACATCAATCAAAAATAAGGACTAAGCAGTGCACTTTTTGTTTATAATATTACTAGTGTACCCTTTGTATTTATAAAATCATATTCAGGCATTTTGGCTTTTTTATGTTGTTATCAGTAGCCTATATACTGCGTAAGGGACAGGTCAGAGTCTGTGTAATAAATTTCATTCAAATGTTATTAAATTTCTTCTAACAAACATACATACATATATGTATAAAGTTTCGCGTTTATAGTACCACTGTAATTTACAAAGACAATTTTAACAATTTAGGCAGTGGTAGCCCAGTGGTAACGCGCTCGCTCGGGAAACCGAGTGAAGCGGGTTCAAATCCCGGGTCTCGCACCTCTGATATTTTCATGTGCGAATCATTTCTAACATGATTACTACTTGCCTTACGGGTTCAGTCCGCCCGCACTTAGCTAGCGTGTGGTGGACTATGGCCTGATCCTCCTCGTATTGAAAGGAGGCCCGCGCCCAGCAGTGGGACGTTAAAAAAGGCTGTATACAATTTACGAAATATTAATAATATAATAAATTATTTTTCAGAGTAACACAATACAGCGAGCGCAACCGCATGCACACAGCTAACTTAGCGATAGTGTTCGGGCCGACCCTCCTGTGGGCGCCGGCGGAGCAAGCGCACAACATCGCCATAGACTGCATACAGCAGAACAACGTTGTCGATATCCTCCTTAATGAATTCAAAGACATCTTTGAAGAACCCAAGACGAAGAAAAAAGCGTGATGGTACCGTACATAGTGTTATTTTGTTTGGTTCTCATTTTATTCTAATTTTATTATGACACCACAGAACAATATTATTGATGGAAATAACGATAATCACCATCCCGTTATTTTAGGAATATTCCGTTATTGTAATAAAAGTTCCGTTGTTTTTGGATATTTTTTTTTTTGTTTTAATTATGTAATTTATTGTGGAATATTACATTATTATTATTTATTTCCTATTCACAGATTAAATATAAATAAGTTTTTAAATGTATGTTCTGTGGTTGATAATTGTGGTGTACGCGTTATATATTATCTATATAAACTATGGTTACTCATATACCAAACGGATAGCCAATATGTAGAAAACTAAGCTCGTTTTGGTGAAACTTTTGTATATAAATAGATGATTAGTGCAAGTAAAATGGGGATTTCGAAATATTCGTATGGATGATCTCTGATGACACAAAAAAATAATATTTATTATTAAACCGCCTTCAAAATTAATAATGTCTATTTATTTAAATGAAATTGCCTAAATAGTGGGTTCGATTCTTGGACGTAGATATAATAAAATAAACATGAAAATTAATAAATTAATACTTATCAAAATTCTTATATAACGTGATCAAGTTTGCGTGATACTTTCTATATGAAAGTACACTCAAATTGATTCCGTCTAGTATTTAATACTTACTTTTTATAAGTCAAAAGTAACGTATGAATAATGCCATTAGGGTGTTTCTTAAATCGATTATCTTTCATTCGATACTCCTATTATTACTTAATTCTTCAAATAATATCGATTTTAATCGATTAATGGAGGCGGTTATTTATTATCTATGAATATTTTAAATTTTATAAATCGTCCAAATTGAGTTATATGTGAGAGTTGTGATTGTAAAGCAATATATATGGAAAGACTGTCAGAGGCTCTAGCGGTATTTAAATAAGACTGTCAGTGCAAAAATGGCCTAATTCAAAAATAATAAAAAAAAATATGATTAATATCTAAAAATAATAATAAGTGTATAGAAAAAATAATCATAAATCTATATAGATTAAGTAATTAAAATCTTCCATCTCATAAATTATGTAATTTATGGACTTAGAGCGTTTTTGCTCTGGCAGTTAAATATAGATTATATTATATACATTATATTATATTTACGCGTTTAGACATCATTGATGTATAAAAACTCATGATACAATTGTGGCAGTGTCAATTGTGTCTCAAAAGTGTCCTCAAAAATAAGTGTACAATCCGAAATTGAATTGCGCTTTTTTCCATCTTTTGTTCATTGCTTTTCGGATAACAAAATTAAAACGCACGTTGTTTCGTTGAAAAAAGTACTTTATGTGGTGTGCGTAAGTTCGAATTTGTGTTTAGACAATTGGAACTTTTGATTTTTATTCTTTGGTTTGACTTAACGTGACATGTCGACGCCATTTTTTGAAGAGATATTTGTTAGGAAATGTGTATCTGTTTTTATATATTAATGTTAGTTATCGTGTGATAGTGGATCCTGATTTTTGTAACACCATTTGTTTGGGGCCAATCTGTATATAACCGAGTCCTGTAGGCTTGAAGCCGATGCTCGTGTTTGTGAGGAGTTACTTGGAAATTGGTCGAGGTTCGATTTTCGTTTGATGTAAGTTTTGGTCAAATCAGTTTTTGTAAAGCTGAGTGTAATGTGAGAAGATTAAAAAATTATTATAATAGAAAATTTGGGGTTAGGAATTGAATCATTTGTATTTTTTCTTTATTCGAACTAAATATATGTATATATTTTAATTATTTCATTTAAGAAATCTTTTTGATTTTTATTTAATCTTCATACTAATAAGTATAATCTTAAGATTATGTCGAAGTAATCATAACTGCCTCATATTAAATAAATATTAATAAAATCGCTTTCAAAATTAAACATTATGACCATTATTTACTCTGCACGAGAATCGAACCCGCACCAAATAAATACAATATTTCGAGTAACATCTCATATACCGCGATGCTTTTTTTGTGCCTTACGCAAAAGGTCTTGTAAATATTCATCATAGATGATTAATCAGTTTGTGATAATAATAATTGTTGTTGTGTTCTAGAAACTTCTTATTTTAATTTTTTTTTTATTATTATTATTATATAATATCGCTTGATAGTGACTCTAGTCCTATTTAGTTCTTGGACTTGAAATTGTAGGTACTGTTGGGTTTTATATCGATAATTTGTTTTGATATAAGTTATATTGATTAGTGCAAATATATACTAAACTAGCGACTCACCCTCGCTCCGCTCGGGTTCGTCCCTACTTACGTTTTAACGTTTAGCATAGATTTCTCAGAGATGAGATATTTTCTCGCAGTAAAAAGTATCCTATTTGTTGACCCGGATAACCATATCATCATACCACATAAAAAACCCTTCAGCGGTTTTTCCATGATGCTGTCACATACAGACAGACAGACAGACAAAAGTTCTAAAAACTATACATTCGGCCTCTATATCAATAATAATGTCTATTTCAATAAGATTTAAAAAATATATATTTAATGTACAGATTCGGCTCAGTTACAATTTTATTGTATGTAGGTATAGATAGATTATAATATTATAAAAGAGAAAAAAAAGTATTTTTGTTTGTTTGTAATGGACAAACTAAACATCCGCTGAACCGATTTAGATGAAATTTAGTATGATGATAGTTTGAGATATTTTTTATCCTCAATATCATTTCTTAAGGGGTGTATTTCTTCTTAAGGGGGTATTTCTTAAGGGATGAAAAGCGGAATGAAAGTCTGTATGGAGTCGAGGGTGAGTCGCTATTGATATATATATGAAAGTATATATATGACTTAGATCGTGGGTTCGATATTTATTGATTTTTGAGTCACAAAGTCACAATGGTTAGACAATCTTTTTGTTTATTTTAAAAACTATAGTTGATTTAGTAATTTTTTTTTTCGTATTAAGGTCTGCCGAGATATTTATTTTATTATAAAGGCAATCAAAACAGATTATCGATTTAACATCCATTATGTACCTATATAAAAACACCAATATAAAATTCTATGTAACGATGTAAGCTAGGAACCAAAGTTTTGTATTTCGGTTGAGATGAACTGTGTCGGTGTAGTTATTGTATAATATCGATTAATATTTTAACGCCAATAATGCTTGGAAATAGAGAAATGACATAAAATAAAAATTACTTATTCAATTTTTATCGTTTTATTGGTATTCTTCATGTGTGTTTGCCTGCGACTCCGCTTTGAAGTAGGTATGAGGAAAGCTGTGTATTAAAATATAGGCCGAATTTATTCTGCCGTCATAGTAAAGAAGGCCCTAACTACGAGAATTTAGTCAAAAATGACTTAAATGGGGTTTCATTACGAACAAAGTAAAAATTAGTTAAAAAATATTATAACAGATGGCGTGATATGTATCGGTTTGTTTTTAATGTTCACCTAAAACTCAAAATACAAAAAAAAATTAAAATATCTAAATTTAACCTAATTTTAAATAAAGAATTATTTAAAGTAAGGGAAAAATGATGGATAAATATATAATACTTTAAAAAATATATAAAATTCAACAATATTCTTGTATTTCTGAAGGCAATTATAGGTACTACGTTGTGATAGCACGATGTTTGATAATAATTATGTATACTGTGTTCATAGATGGCGCTGAATATAATAAAAAAGTCGTTAAATATAATAAATATGTTTTAGTATATTTTAAAAAAATATTTTGTAATTGCCATAGTGGCCTTGAGAGGCCTTACATAGAGGTACCTACAACATATCGCAGCGGCAGCTCGGGGATAGACACCTTAGCTTTTACCGCCATCTATCATTTAGAGCCTTCACATTTACGACTAGAGGTGCTAGATGTTACCTTTTTTTCAATTCTCACTTGTGCCATCTATTATGAATTTTAAGTTAAAAAATAGTCCGCTGAGTAAGCGCGGATAGCAATATCCAAATATTTGTATGGAATGCACTATCTATATTAGTATAGTATTGTATGATATATGCTTAAATGCAGATTCAAAATCAGCAAAAAAATGCTACATGATAGTCTTACTCATATAGCTCTAAGTCTTATGAATGCGGAGATACCATAAACATTTTAATCGTAACTACGTCTAAACTAGTAGTAATTTTTATTTAGTAGTAAGACAAAACTTCAAATGTTTCGAAATCAACTTTGACGAAGTTGCGGCCTTCTTTTTTATGACAGCAGTATTGGTACAGTAATATACTTTTATTAGCCTGGATATTGATTATTTATAAAAAAAAACTATTTTTTAATTTTTAACAATGAGGATAAGAGAAAAAGTATGGATATTTACAAACCTAGGACCGCCATCTTTAATTTATTTTTCATTACTAATCAATATAAATATCAAAACAAATAATCTTTTATGTAGATGCTCTAAATTCAAAAATAAAAAAAAGTAGCAGCACAAATAATTATATATTATTCGTATATTATCTGGATTGACAGTCACTTCCTAAAATATAAGCTATCAGAATATCTCCATTTCATGTCATCATTCTAATCGGTTGAGTAGTTACAACTTAAAAAAATTAACATACAAACACACATACAGACATACATATGCACACATACACCCCAGTATATATAAATTTAATGTGATTTAACTCTACAAGCAAATTTGTTTTATAGCCGTTCGACTTCCTTCTACAATAAAGTTCCAAAAGAATATGTATTATAGAATTAATTTGGATTTTGAAAGTCCATTTTCTTCGAAGTCCAAACTTCGTTCACTTTGAGGTTTTTTTATACCTCTTTTTTTATCTTTTACAATAAATAAATTTTACAATAAACTTCAGTAAACGCTACTAACGCCATCTATTGACATTTATTTGAACTGGGTTTTCTTTATTTCTGATGAGACCCCGCGCTAATTGCAAGCTGCAATAATGCTTCAAAGCAGCATCGTAGGCAGTTTTGGATTATCCTGGTTTTCTTCTGGTTCCAAACGATGGTATGAACGGTACTCAAGAGGACTACCACATGCTTATCCACATCCTGGGAGGCGTCAATGCAATGGCCATTTTGCTAAAATATGATGATTTGGCTCTTGGATTAATAAATCGAATCTTAGATAGGCCCTTTCTTAAAGAAATTATTAATTCGCAACAATACTTTGGCCAAACATTATCTACTTAATTGTGTTAATGGCGACAGCCATGACACTAAGTATCAAATGCCAGACCACTCTATGTAATGAGAAGTTTATTGGCTGTGGGAGGTGAACTTTTTATTAGTACTACCTACATACTATTAAATTAACCTCGCTTTGCTCTAAATTCTAATATGAAGATGCTTAAAACAAAGACGATATTTTAAAAAGGAATAAATCATAGTTTATACATTATTGTTCTTCCTATATATCGATAGCTCGTTAAGAAAATAAAGTCTATAGCTTTAGTCCAGCTCCTAAAACCTAGATAAAATATATTATAATATATAATAATAATAATATATATTATTATCAATAAACAGTACCTATACCTATATCTACATATATCTATACCTACGTAGTAAGTAAGTAAGTAAGTAAAAGGTATCCTAAATGTTGACCCGAGTAATAAGTTATTACTACACCAAATTTCGTTGAAATCGGTTCGTTACTTTTTGCGTGAAACGCGTACAGACAAACAGATAAACAGTCGAAAATTTTAATAACTATTGTTTTGGGGTCTATATTGTGTACATAATACGTTACAGTCATTGTTTTTAAAAAATATTTCATATACAGATTTTGCTAAGATACTGCTTTATTATAGTATAAAGTATAGATTAAAACGCCCTCTAGAAACACAACTAGAGGGCGCCGCCATCAATGAAATGAACTTACACGATACTGTATTTACTTACTATTATTTTTAATGATGACGTTGACTTCGTTGGATGGCTTTTGATGATTCAATGAGGAATCGAACTCATTCATTCTATCTTATACATTAACTAGCGACTTACAATCGCTTCGCTCGGGTTCGTCCCTAGGTACGTTTTAATTTTTTTGAGCGAAACACTAATTCTCTTTCTAAATTAAAAGTAGCCTAAGATACTCCTTATAATATCAGCTATCTGCCAGTGAAAGTCCCGTTGAAATTGGTCCAGCAGTTTCGGAGATTAGCCGGAACGAGCAGGCAGACAGACAAAAATTTTAAAAATTGTGTTTTTCTTATAAGTACCGTATATAATTCCATATGCATTTAGTATAAAGCTGTTATTTTGACATTACAAACAGACACTTTAATTTTTTTTATCTGTATAAATTAGAGAGCTAATCTAACCTAGTCGCGATTTCACTAGAGTCAATATCGCACACCTGTGTCGTTTGTAGATCGTTATTGTCCTCCACATAGGAACATTAACCCCTTAGGGGTGAAGCGTGATGTTATACCATATTAAGTTCCCTTTATGAGTTTTCTAATGGACAAAGGATTTTATCAAATGAGTCGTTCGTGAGATTAGAGTCTTCAAACATACAAAAACATCACCTTTATACAATGCTTAGCTTTTGCCTGCAACTTTACTCGAGTGTGGCGAAAAATGGCTTATTTCACTCAAGGGTACATAAATACTAAATATACATACATAGTGTAGTTATTTATTAGTTTATAATTTTTTTTTAAATCAGTTCAGTAATCTATACATACAAAAAATTAAAGTGTCTGTTTGTAATGTCGAAATAACAGCTTTTTACTAAATGCATATGAAATTATATACGATACTTATAAGAGAAACACAACTTTTAAAATTTCTGTCTGTCTGTTAGTCTGTTTTTTTGTCAGTTTATTCCGGTTAATTTCCGAAACAGCTGGATCGATTTTGATACGACTTTCGCTGACAGATAGCTGATGTTATAAGGAGTAACTTAGGCTACTTTTTTTAGAAAAATAGCTAGGCTTCCGCTCAAAAAAACGAAGCAAGGGTAAGTTGCTAGTTCCTTAATAAATCCTTCACATGCAAACATAAATATACCTAATCAAAATTAAACTTTTTTTCCCCCTAGTCGTAATGATAAAGGTTATGAGAAGCCCCGCTCATGAATAGATTAAGCTATTAGAATAAAAGTTTCTAAACATTATTTGGTTCCAAATCGTTATTTATTGATTTCGGTCTTTTTGTAACAAATAGATACCATTCATTTGTGATTTATGACTTTTTTCCGTGCGAATGCGGAAAATTACTTTATAGCATCTAAAATTAAATAAACAAAAGAAAGTCACAGAAATACAATATAGATAGATGTGACATTATCTATACATCTATAGGTACATAATATAATAAAATTGTAACTAAGCCGAATCTATACATTAAATATTTTTTGGAAAATCTTATTGAAATAGACATTATTATCGATACAGAGGGCGAATCTGTAGTTTTTAGAATTTTTGTCTGTCTGTCTGTTACCGCATCACGGAAAAACCACCGGAGGGATTTTGATGAAATTTGGTATGATGAGTTAACATATAGAATACTTTTTACTGTGGGAAAATATCTCATCTCTGAGAAATCTATACTAAACGTTAAAAAGTAAGTAGGGACGAATCCGAGCGGATCGAGGCTTAGTCGCTAGTTTATTTATAAATACTTTATTGCACACATAAGGATAATACATAAAATGAAAAGAAAAAGAAAAATAAGTAACAAAAGGTATGCAAAAGTGGTCTTATTGCTATGAGAAATCTTTTACAACTTCTGGTGAAAGGATTAATGAAATCGTAAACAGGTCGGTACAATTAATATTACATATATACATTATACAAACATAAATAAAGATATACGCAGACATACATATATACATACTTATATATTAAATACAGTTTGTAGTAACCCTACTTGCTGTGCCAGCGGTCGCGGGTTCGAGTCCCGCTGGGGGTATTCATTTATGTGATGAGCACGAATGTTTGTACTCCAGTCATGGGTGTTTATATTTATAATAGGTATGTATTTAAAGTTATATACGTGTAGTGTATCAACTGTCTGGTATCCATAACACAAGCCTCGTAGCTTATAATGGAACTAGATGGTGTTGTGTGTTAATGTTATATTTAATTTATTTAGAAATTAAATAGAATGACTACTAGCTGCCTTTGGCTTCTTTCTTATTTTTTTCAAATATATTCATAATTGCACATTGACAACTTTTAATTCAGTACAAACAAGAGTCGCATTAAAATTTGTGTAGCATTTTCAATTGTTTTCTCGAAAGATGTACAATTAAATGGACAGGTAGACAGACAAACGTTATTAAGATTATTGATTTAGCTATTTGTAAAAATCCCTAAATCACTACATTGTATGAAACAAAGTTGCTTCCCGCTGTCTGTCCCTATATACATATGCTTAGATCTTTAAAACTACGCAACGGATTTTGACGCGGCTTTTTTAATAGATAAAGTGATTCAAGAGGAAGGTTTATATGTATAATACATGCATAATATAGTAGAGAAACACTGATAATTTTAGAGGTTTTTAATGTGATGTCGTAAATAAACACATTTGCGCTTACATTGCAAACGCTGGCTGAATCCCTACGAGATAGATCAAAATAATGTAACAAAAAAGTCCGCGATGGCATATGTCTATCTCTTAAGGATAACATACTATATCCATTTTACAATATACATATTTATAAAATAAATATTTATATAAGTAAAAGTTATTAGGTATACTTACCTATACACTCAACTAACTCAGACGGAGCGTGCAATATATACCTAGTGATTTAAGCCTGAAATAGTTATAATTACCTGTTTTCTAATATGATTTCCGCTAATTTGCTCATTTTACATGCAAATAGCAAACAAAAATGAACAAAGTAAGCTGACTTTCATTGTAAATTATCCAAAATTTTTAATAAATATAATTCTTCTGTACGTACGTTTGTCACCTTCTCTTAAATGGCTGGACCGATTTGGATGAAATTTTGCGTGTATATTTCAATGGGTTCGCGGATGGCTTAAAAACACAATTGGACCCGGTAGGTGGGGTTTTTTTGGTAGTTCACTGATCTTCTCCTAAACGGCAGGGACGATTGTAAGGATATTTTTTGTGTATGTTTGAGTGGGCCCCTGCGAGGTTTAAATTCACAAATGTACTTGTAGGTGATGCTGCAGTCGGTGTGTCAAAGGGATTGTTTTTTTTTAGTAATTTGAACGCGAGCGAAGCCGCGGGTACTGCTAGTATATTATAAAAAAAAGTAAAAATACTTGATTAAGATTATAAAATATCAATAATAATTATTACATTGACACATTTTCTTTCTATCATGATTATTATATACATACTTATATGTATCATTTGGCTTCATTTAGTTGTATGGCTTCATTTACTGCTACTTGCTATCTACTGCTTTATGGCATATCCTAATAATCTATTTATTTCTGGTTTAACTTCCTAGAGATAAACTAGAGATCTCTTCTAGATATAAGTCCACCCTTGCAAACAAAAATTGAATTTTAATCACTGTATTTATTTTTAAGTGCAATAAAGAATAGTATAGATAAACATTTAACATGAGCTCCACACAAATTATATCAAAATAGTGACTTATCCTTACGGCTTCGCTTGGATTTTTCACAGGCTTAACCTTTTGTATTATTTTATATACAGGTGCCTTTGGTAAATTTTATTTTTTTACAATTTCATGAGTTTTAATTTTTTGCGCGGAACCCTGATTTTTTTCTAAAATAAAAGTAGCCTAAGTTATTCCTTATAACATCAGCTATCTTCCAGTGAAAGTCTCGCCGAAATCGGTCCAGCTGTTTTGGAGGTTAGCCGAAACAAATATACGGTTAGACAGACAAAAATTAAAAAAACAGACGCTTCAATTTTATTTATCTATGTAGATAGAAGCTACTCTAGATAATAAATAGTCTTATATGTATACTAAAATCTAAATTTATCCAAATCCATTCTGCGGTTTCATGATGAGCGAGCAGAAACACACAAAAGCGAAGCGAGAAAGTCGCCATTTAACAAATATTTTACCATCATTTACTTCAAAACAGGGTGTTTAATAAAAGACATTATTAATAAAAACAATTTAATTATACCGGTAAGTTTTTCAAACGGAAAAGTTTACAGACGAGTATTTAATTTTCTTTTTTAATCTGCTATATTTTAATATTATGCAGTCTTTTTTCTAAATTCATTTCGGACAGTGTTTTTTTATCAGTAGGAATGTTCAAACTAAACGTTTACATTAAAAATCTAAAAAACAACTTACCGTGTATCAAACAACTTATTTACTTGGTTCCTTATTTAAAACAATTCATAGACTTACCGCCATACAATTTATATTATTACAAAGATAATTTCATGCATTATCAAACTCATACAAGCTTCATACAGACAGACGGTCAGACTAATAAAATTATAACATTACAATTGTTTACGTATATCCACGGGAATTCCAATTAAAAACGCCATTTCACGACAATCTACTCATAATTTAGTAAAAAGCTATATAAGTTAATAAAAACATGACTCATTTAATTATATACATGTATAAATTATACGTAGATGTTAATACATGGAGGCGAATATAACTAAATAAAAAAAAAATGTATTGATAGAATTTTTTAGCTTGAGTGTAAAAAGCAGTCATTTTGTACAGCTGTCTGGAGACGTAGTAAGATTTCATTGAATCACATACTAAATATACACTATTACATACGCAATATGGTCTGTCTATGTAATTTAGTCGATAAAAATTCTCATCTACGTTACATTTATTATAAAGTATTTTGGCCGCTATTACGCTCACATGGTAAACGAGGCGGGGGATAAAAGACTGTTAAATTTCATCAAAACCTGTTTAGCAGTTTAAGCATGAACATGATACAAACAGATTTACATTTTTAATTTTTATATTAGTGGATATGGATGTATACAGAGATTAAACTCTAGTATCTCTGCCAAGTTTTACAAAAGGGCAGCCACGTCTGTCCCACATAAATCGGCTCTTTGAAGTAAGAGGTACTGACAAAATAGCGATAATCCGGGATTATAAGCAACGTCAATATCGACGTCAAGTAAAGGTCAGAGCTAAATTACTATATAATACTAGCGACTCACCCTCGCTTCGCTCGGGTTCGTCCCTAACTTGCTTGCTTCCCCATGTAAATTTTCATCCCCATTCTCATAAGGGATGATTTCCGGGATAAAAACTATTTCACCCACTCACTTTTCATATCATGAGATTTAAAAAAATTCTTATATTAGTAAAAAAAAATTCTTTAATTATTTTTTTCGATACAAAACTTGTCCTGACAATAACAAACACAAAAAAAAAACCAATTTGGTGCAATCGATCGGAAGTTATGCGCGTACATACATACATTTCGATGATTCATTTTTACTTATATAGATACAGGTCGTACAGAAAACTGACTCAACAAAATGAATTCACTAAATAAAAATGAATTAAAAATCTTACTACGCTCCATCTTCAATAATGTACTGTCATCTTATAATATTATGGCAAAGTATTCGGTGATGTCGAAGTAAAAAGTTTATTTAGCTTACTTTTGAAGTTCTATCAAAATTTCATTCGCAACATAATTCCTTAATTTAGTATGTAAAAGCTTTTGTAAATGCGAAAAAATACTCTCGATAACAGTGTAGCAATTTTTATATACTAAACATATTTTCACAACAGCATGGTATACAAAATTTTCAGATGTACAAATTTATAAAAAGTGCGTAAAATGTTCCAAAAATGTGTCTCAACAATCTTCAGCAATACGCTACACGATATTTTAAATATAAATCACGATTTTGCAAACAATATAAAAACTACTATTTTTTTTTTATATAGCAACACTGTTTTTGTTTCCTTGAATCTATGGTCCCAAACTTTTTATGGATCGAATACTTTCTGAAATCGATTTTTTGGTTTTTTGTACTTTGCCATTGTTGAATAATTCCAAATTCACACAAAAACAGTGTAACTATATAAAAAAAAATAAACCTATAATAGTAATGTGTACATCAACACTACGTACAATTTTAAGCTCTATGTTCGTTTAATATTACAGCATCACGTTTCGCTAAAACATTTTCCAATAATAAAGCTAAACTCTAACTTAATCAAACGTTTACAATTTATTAAAAAAAAAGCATATTATAAAAGCTAAAAATAATTATTTTTAACGCTAACATTCTAAAAATCTATTAATAAATTCGGCTTGCATCTATTTCGGCATCTCCAAAAACAATTTTGTTGAAAATGAGATTATAACAACCATGCTTACGTATTATAAAGTCAAGGTGATTAGGAACTTAACATGTCCTCGAGTATTGTCACGCGAAATAGCAATACTACAAAAAATAACCATTGTTTTGTAACAACACTAAGTTTTCTTTAAGCTTTTTATAACAGAATACGGTAAGATAAGATAATCTAATCAAAGCTAATCTACATAAATCAATGTTTTGGCACACTCATACCGATTATGTGTAATGGTTTATAACTATTAAACTTGCAACGTACATTTGATATTTGGCCGAATACCTAGAATAAGTTTATTGCAGAATTGTTATTGTAATTTTGTGCATGAATAATGTTATACGTATGACATAATATTAAGTTTTGATGATTTTCACCAATATATACTATATATTTTAAAACAAAATATTTAATTTCTGACTTATAAAGGCTAACGCTCGATGAAAAGAGTACAATATCTCCGTTAATTCCGAATTCGGCCAAGTAATGGAAATTTCGTCAAAGCAAGAGAATTTCGAAAATCAAACATTCGTTACAAGCCTGCCTACATATGAATTAACGCGGGACGCAAGCGGGGTTCGTGACACCAATAAAAACTTCTTCAAAACAAATATGGAACATTTTAATATAAAATAAGAATATTACAAATTACTAAATCTAATAACATTGTATTATTTAAAAAGCACGTTCGCAGTCTGTGGTATCACACTACCTTAACAATCACTAAGTTACGCCTACGGCTGCTAAATTTCGTCCGAATCTGACCTAATGGAATCGTAATTGGACGTTTTGCTTCTAAGCATCCTAAGGAATGAGCCCACTGCAAAAATTGTCCGTCTGTGCCTATGAAATATACCCTGATACAAGGCCTCTCTAAGAGCTTTCCTGTCGTCTGAAATTGAAGGCTGTGTGCTCAACGTTATATCGGAATGAGCTCCAATAGATTTCTGATGCCTGAGACTGCCATGTTTCTTTTCCAATGATTTTTGATTTGGTAAGCTCATAGTCGACTCTATCGACGAATTCTTTGTCTTTCTCAAATTAATCACTTTTTTCCCTGAAGACGATTCCGAGGACGATCTGGTTGGAGCTAATTTTGATCTGTGTAGAGGATTATTAGAGCTTTCTGGGTGAACCATTAAATCAACTGACTTCTGACTCACGGCGCTCGATCTCGTTAGAGTTCTCTGTGAAGTTGTCGGTTCAACTTTAGGTACTCGATCATCCTTCACCATCGGCTGCTCCGATTCTATGGCGATCATTTTCCTCAATTAATTCTAACAAGCGTTAATTAAACTTGTTCGGATTCTATAGCGATTTAATCGGACGGTTCAATGCCAATCACAAAGGCGGCCGGGCCTCATCAACGTTATCAATCGAGGGCACGGCGAGATGAATGACTACGTCTGAATTGTTCGGATTGTCAGCCTGCGAACGACCTTCACAACAATTGCTAAATGTTATCATAGGAACATTCCCATCGCAATCAATTTGGATCGTATTTAAATTTTGCGTCAAGCAATCAATGCCGGATTCACTATTGTCCTGTAAATATTTTTCTTTACAATTTGCACTCATACTCGGAGCAAGCCATTCCTTTTCATCGCTAGTATCAAGTCTTTCTATTTCTGGCGATGGGTCGTCACGAAACGTTGGAGACACGCCGTCCCCGTTCACTTGTAAGCCAATTAGACCGGCTAAGTTGACATTAAAATTGCTCCGCGTAGTCGTTTGCCCACCCTCTCCACTACGCACTTCCTCTGCTATTATACGATCAGTGATTGTTTCGATTTCTTTCTGTAAAGTTTGATCGTCCTCATAAAATTCGGAAAGACCTTGAAGATTTTCGTACCAATTGTTTTCTAGTAAGCTCGAAGTTGCGTTTTTGTGTTCCTCTGTTTCTTGACGATGTCGGTCGATGAGGCTTTGAAGGGATTCCTCGTGCTGGCGGAAAAGAGTGTTGTAAGCCTGACTTACAGTTCGTAGAGAGTAAGATGAACGTGGTCTCGGGAGAAGTGATGCCGAAGGGGTATGAGCAGGGACGCTGCCTCGCCACACGTGCCCACGAGTGCGCTCCCACAGTATTGCATTAGAATTAAGAATCCTTTCAAAGTCCGACACTTGTTCGGCTTCGCTTATCTGCAGTAGTAACTTATTTTCCGTCTCCCTTCCGCCGACCCTCTGACACAGCTTCTTCTCACCGGCCTGTTTAACATTAGAAGACTTAGTTCTATTATCGATTCGTTTTGAACTACAATTTATGTTACGCTTAGAGGTTGAATGGCTTATTGACTTAGAGTTATCCGCGTAAGTCATAGGTATTGATAATGTCTGTACGGAGACAGCGCACGGTTTTTTCTCTATAATTTTTCGTTTTAAATCTTTTACAATCACATTATTAGTTTTAATTTGTCGTTTACTTTTTTCTTTTGAGGGTTGCCTATGATAATATTCTTTTGCAGAATACCGACAGCGTAAGGCATCTGCACTTCGAATATTTCGCTCATGCTGTGATTTTGGTCTTTCTGCTAAGCAGACACTTTTAGCTCTTAACGGAATATCAGAACGTTTATCTATTGATGCCAGTTTGTAAAAAATGTTAAAGAAATTCGATCGAAACGTTTCCACGAGCGAGCGGCGGTAGTGATTTGAACGGACTGTCTGCAAATCATGCACTGCTTTCTTCGAAAATTGTATGGAGTGAGCGTAAAAAGTAATTTATCGTGTTAGCGTGTTGTGGTCGATCGATTGCCTTCGCCGGTATCGCTGCCTAAATAGAGATGGGCATAAAATTCGCCAAATGTACGATGCGCGGTCTCGCTACCAGCTTACGATGTTACAAGTTTTCGTGAGACAATTTTATTGTTTCTTATTATCTGAACCTTTCTTAATAAAAAGTACTGAAGTCACGTGACTGATTGCATTATACATCTATAGAAATGAATGAATTGTTTTTAGTCGGAGTTAAGTGAATTATTTTACTTAACAAATGTTATCAACACTGTTTATACTACAAGTAGCATCGTATATAGTACTAGCGACTCACCCTCACTCCACTCGGTTTCGTCCCTAGTTACGTTTTAAAGTTTAGTATAGATTTCTCAGATATGAGATATTTTCCCGCAGTAAAAAGTATCCTTTATGTTGACCCGGATATCCAGCTATTATCATATCAAATTTCATCAAAATCTATCCAGCGATTTTTTCGCTATGCGTTTCCAGGCAGACAGACAAAAATTCTAAAAATTATAGATTCGGTCAGTGTCTATAACGATAATAATGACTATATCAATAAGATTTTCCAAAAAATATTCAATGTACAGATTCGACTTAGAATTTTATTTTTTATATATATATAGATAGATATAGGTACTGTTTTTAGGTTAATTCAATTTGAAAATATCCTTCAAGTGATGAAAAACTGCATAATTAGAGCAATTAAAATTCAATGTATGTCAGTTGGCTGCAGTTTTCAACTCCCCAGTAATTCCCCACTTGGCACATCGCCAGCGGATCCCACTAAATCACACATAATAAGGAAAATATTTCAGATTTAAATCTATCAATAGATTCATATCTATTTTGAGGCGCATTGATTGTATTATAAATCATTAACTGAACAACGAGGTTTATTTTTAAAATTTCTGACAGAAAGTTTTTATTCGTAGTTTTTTTAAGTATAATAATATCTAACACTATCAATCAACATGGATTAAATAATCCATACTAATATTATAAATGTGAATGTTTGTGAGTATGTATGTATGGATGTTTGTTACTCTTTCACGCTAGAACGGCTAAACGGATCTGAATAAAATTTGCTATAGAGATAGATTATAGTCTAGAATAACACATAGGCTACTTTTTATCCCGGAAAAATGTACAGTTCTCGTAGGATAGGTTTGGTACTCTTCCGCGCCAGAACGGCTGGACGGATCTGGATGAAATTTGGCACAGAGATAGATTATAGTCTGGAATAGCACATAGGTTACTTTTATCCCGGAAAAATTAGGGTTCCTGTGGGACAGATTTGTTTTTACCTTTCTAGAGGTAAATCCGAGCGAAGCGAGGGTGAGCCGCTAATATTCTATAACTTTACTGAGTCGTCATTAAAACACTTTTTGAAAGTCAAAGATTAATTATTATTAAATAATCGAGTTCATATTTCACTTTTTGTGTATTTAATTAAATCTTCTGTTATGATCTCTCTGTTTTTTGATTTTAAATAAAATCAAATATTATAATTAACATGTTTAGTTATTTCATATTTGGAATTAAGTAAGTTAAGTACATTGTAAACATAATAAAATCGAAGCATACTAAAATCATTGTATTTTTAATATAGCTAGAGATATCTCGAAGCGACATTATTAATTATAAAATAATTACCAAACACATTATAAAAATAGTTTACTCACATATTGATTAATCAAATAATCGTTTAAATTGTCAAAAATGAAAACATGTTAAAAACATCGTAGGATGCAAAATAGGAAATGATTTATAGAAGTCACAATTTATTTTCTAAGATATCTATTGACTTTATAAGCGGTTTAGTTGGGTTATCGGAACCTTATTTTACTAATCCGTATCCGTATTAATATTATAAATGTGAAAGCTTGTGAATATGTATGGATGTTTGTTACTCTTTTACGCTTGTTACTTTTTATCCCAGAAAAATGTACGGTTCCCGTGGGATAGGTCTGTTTTTGTTTTCCTAGAGGCAAACCCGAGCGAAGCGACGGTGAGCCGCTAGTATTATAAATGTGAAAGTTTATATGTTTGGATGTTTGTTACGCAATCACGCCAGAACCGCTAAACGGATTGGCACAGAGATAGACTATACCTAGTCTGGAATAGCACCTAGGCACTTTTTATCTCGGAAAAATGTACAGTTTCCGTGGGATAGGTTTGTTTTTATTTTTCTCGAGCGAAGCGAGGGTGAGCCGTTAGTACCTATATATAATAAAGTTTGTATGTTTATATGTCTGTAAGTTTGAAGAAAAGTCTAGTTCCGTTTCCAAAATGACTTATTCTTTATAATTACAACTAAACATTTTCTGGCTCAGTCTATAGAAAAGCTCGAAATGAAAATGGGGCAACCTCAAAAGCACCTATTCATTTAATCCGTCCCGTACGAGCAAGTTACAAAGAAATACAAACAATTTGGGGAAGTCTCTTAAATCTCTGCAAGGTACATCGACCTCGTATTTTGGGTCATTCGTTATTGTTGTTTACTCAAGCTTAGAAGACATGAATTCCAGATAAAACTTTTAAAACATTTTTTTTAATAACTGACTCTATACTGTCAGTATTTAATAGAACTAGATTATGCTAACGTTTAAAAGTATACGGATGGGTAACTTTGGCGAGGCGTCAAGTGGATTGATAGATGGTGAATAATGGGAGAAACTCGGTTAGTGTGTTAGGTCACAGTTAACATGTTAATTATCTAGGTTTTACTTTATAATACAATTTTTGAAACTAATTAGTACAAGCAGAGATTAAATAGGAAGAAATTGGATGACCCTAATTTGGGGTATTTTTTTCGCCTAAATCGACCAACGATGGTGTTGCTTTGAAATTGGACTAAATATTTCCGTGACTTTATTTATAACTGTAATATCAATGAATAAATAATGTAAACTCACGTAATGGCTGATTTTTCAACCGACGGAACAAAAGGGTTCTCAATTCAACACGTATATTTTTTTTCGATTATCAGTAAGATAACAGAAATTTTGTTTCGGAACGCATTAATAAATTTTCCTTTAATGCTCCTTCGGGATTAAGGTAGCTATGTATGCCTTTTTCTTTATGTGAGGTCGGACTAATCATCAAACATATTTTCACTAACAATGTATGTATTTTGGATGTATTCAGGCATTTTTAACGTCCCACTGCTGGGCATGGGCTTCCTTTTAAGGCGATCCGCAATCGAATGGAAGATCATGCCATCGTCTGTGCGGGTTGGCGGACTTCACAAGTCTTTTGAAAAGTTGCTAAGTTCTCTCAGACATGTAGGTTTCCACATAATGTTTTCCTTCGTAAGACATGTGGTAATCATGTTGAAAATCATTCGCACATGAAAATATCAGAGGTGCGAGATGCTGGATTTGAACCCGCTTCATTTGGTTTCCCGAGCAAGAACGTTTCCACTTGACTACCACTGTTTTAACTAACAATATTAGTAAAGATAAAACTGAAGAATATCCAGATCTTGACTTCAGTCCAGACTTGAAATCATTCTCGATAATTTTTATTAGACTTTCTAATAATAAGCCATACATATTTAAAATTAAAAAAATCTTAGAATAGCATTATAGGAAAATTGGCTGTCAAAATTACAGTACTTTGGCTCTAGGAGTTTTTGGGCGTTAATAAATTAGTTAGGACAAATTACTTTTACCTCAATTTGCGGTAAGATGAACCTTTTTGTTATAAAAACTGACTCGTTCCGAATCACGACAGTACTCTTCAATTAATTCATAAGGTTTCTTTTGAAAAGTTTCTACTATATACTGATGATTTTGATGGGTAAAGACTAAAGATGTTGAAATAAAATACTATAGAGAGGAAAGTTTTTTTGTTTGTTTGTACCGAATAAGCTCCGAAACTTCTGGACCGAATCAGATGAAATTTGATTAGAAGATAGTTTGAGACCCTGGAAAGAACATAGGATAGTTTTTATCCCGGAAGTCATCCCTTAAGGGAGTGAAAGTTTGTATGGGGTGTCAACGCAAATAAAAGAAAAATAAAAACATTAACAACATGGATGTTACTTTTAACAACAAATATTACGGAAAAGTAAGGCAATATAAAGCTTTAAAGGTCATCTAGAGGCATGTATATAATATAATATGTAACCGCATCTATGATATAACCGAGACACTGGAGCGGAAGTTATGAACTATATTTACCTATGTACGTTCTTATTTTTGTCGGCGCCTGCGTCCCACATAAATACCAATAAAAATATTTAACATTCCAGCGCGGGGTCGGCGGTTGTCACGTAATATTTTTATGTAAATGCTATTTACTGCACGCGGAATTGCATGAGATCTATACAGATAAATAAAATTAAAGTGTCTGTTTGTAATGTCAAAATAACGGCTTTATACTAAATGCATATGGAATTATATACGGTACTTAAAAGAAAAACATTTTTTTTTAAATGTTTGTCTGTTTTTTAAAATGTATGTCTGTCTGTTTGTTCTGGCTAATCTCCGAAACGACTGGACCAATTTTAACGAGACTTTTACTGACAGATAGCTGATATTATAAGGAGTAACTTAACCTACTTTTATTTTGAAAAAGAATTAGGGTTTCGCTCAAAAAAATGAAAAAGTACCTAGGGACGAACCCGAGCGAAGAGAGCCTTAGTGCTTACTTGTAGTAAAATATGTAACTAATATAATTAGAATTGACTTTTTAAACTCAATAATTCTGTATTAAAACTCTTTTTCTTCTATACATATAATAAAATTCTAACTGAGTCGAATCTGTACATCAAATATTTTTTTAGAAAATCTTATTGAAATAGTCATTATTATCGATACAGAAGCCGAATCTGCGTATAGTTTGTAAAATTTTTGTCTGTCTGTCTGTCTGTCTCGGAACGCATCACGAGAAAACCACTGGACTGATTTTGATAAAATTTAGTATGATGATAGCTGGTTATCGTGAGGGGGGAGGGGGAGGGGGGGGGCAATAGTGCCTGGCAATACAACCGGTAAGCCAAGAAACGCACTGGGAGGCGGCCCACCTCGGTGAGCGTTAGCAGAGTGGACTGTGGAGTAACCCCATGGTTATTGTTGATCTGCTGTCGGGGCGTCGTGGTTGAATGGTTAAGCGATCCCATTAAGACGGGGGAGGTTCCGTTGGGTTTTAGTGGGTAGTACTAGCTTTGCCGGTGAATCCCACACATCGTGCCTAAATGCATTTCCCAACGTTAAAAAAAAATAACTGGTTATCCGGGTCAACATATAGGATACTTTTCACTGCGGAAAAATATCTCATCTCTGAGAAATATATGTATACTAAACGTTAAAACGTAACTAGGGATAAACCCGAGCATAGCGAAGATGAGTCGCTAGTTCTAAGTAAAAATCAACAGCACTTTGTACAGCTATTATCATATCAAAATTTATCTACTGGTTTTCTCTTGATGCGTTCCCAGACAGACAGACAAAAAATCTTAAAACTATAGGTTCGGCCTCTGTATCGATAATAATGATTATTTTAATAAGATTTAATAAAAAAATTAATGTACATTCGACTTCTTAATTACAATTTTATTATATGTATAGATGGTTTTTTTAAGGTTTAGGGTTTTCTACTTTAAAAGGAACGAAACTCACACATACAGGAATCACTCTGTCTGTCTGTCTCTTCCTATTTGTTTGAAATGTATTTTTTTCTATTTTGACAACACGTTTGGCTCAGTTTGTAGTGATCCTACTTTCTGCGCCAGCGGTCACGGGTTCGAGTCCCGCCGCGCTGGGGGCATTCATTTGTGTGATGAGCACGAATGTTTGTACTCTAGTCATGGGTGTTTATATTTATAATATGTATGTATTTAAACTTATATATGTGTAGTGTATCAACTATCTAGTATCCATAACACAGGCTTCGTAGCTTACCTTGGAACTAGATGGTGCTGTGTGTTAATGTCCCAACATATTTATTTCTACTTATTTAAGTACTTGACAAAAAAAGTTCTATATATAGAGTAAATAAATGAAATATCACTGGGAGCCGTACTGGTAAATTAAAAAGAATTAACAAACTTTTACCGAGTGTTTCATTGAATTCTGAAAGACCTCGAAAATACTCGTTACGATGGATAAATGTTCATTTTTATCATTTTAAATTGTATTCAGTTATAAAGATATATGTAAGAAAATGTACTAACATCTTTATATAGTGTCAAAAACTAGGCAAAGCCTAGATTTCTGAAGGTATATAGGACTAGCGACTCACCCTCGCTTCGCTCGGGTTCATCTCTAGGTTGATTCCCCATACAAACTTTCATCCCCATTTTCACCCCCCTTAAGGGATGATTTCCGGGATAAAAAGTATTCTATGTCCTTCCAATTGTCTCAAACTATCTTTTTACCAAATTTCATCTAAATCGGTTCAGTAGATCCAGAGATTACCCCGTACAACATCACAAACTCACAAACTTTACCTCTTTATAATATTAGTATAGATAGGTACGACACTTTTTTTTCAAAAGACTGAATCGCACTTAACCAATTTTAAAAATTGGTTAGGTGTTTGTTCAAATATATTCGAGATATCATTCGATTCTAAAACGTAATAATTTCATATCAAAACATCTTGTCATTTAATTCTTGAGGTCAGACAATTTAAAATGATAAACCTTGAAGTAATTAATGCGGTAGTTGTTTTCGGCAATCGGAATTGGAGTCGGAATCAAATAGAATGTTCAAGAAGAATTCGCACTTAGACCTCGATAAGAACAAGGCGACGTACAACATATTATTTATACAGATAAATAAAATTGAAGTGTCTGTTTGTAATGTCAAAATAGTAGCTTTCTCCTAAATACATATAAAATTATATATTTTACGGTACTTATAAGAAAAACACATTTTTTTGAATTTTTTGTCTGTCTGTCTGTTTGTTCCGGTTAAATTCCGAAACGGTTGAACTAATTTTGACGGGACTTTCACTGGCAAATAGCTGGTGTTATAAGGACCAATTAGATTACTTTTATTTTCGAAAAAGAATTGGGGTTCTGCTTCAAAAAAATTAAAACGTACCTAGGGACGCACTCGAGTGAACCGAGGGTAAGTCACTAGTAATAAATAAATTATGATTAAACCGTATTTTGTATGGGGATTTTTTAGAACATCACATTCTTCATGTCGATTGTAAAGCAAAATTGTAAAACGCCATAAACGTGGGTATTTTGTAAATGAAAATTGTACGTATGACGTATATTTTGTTAGACAGCTGTTACATATAACTATAATAAAATACAACATTACCCTTCTCCTAACAGTTGGGTAAAGTTATGACAACTATATTTAGAAGCCTATAAAATGACATGGATGTATCTAAAATCAAATATATCGTTGTCACTGTATTATACGTACATACATGTTAATTAAATTACAGAATTATTACAATTATGGGAGCTTTTAAATAAATTACGCCTTTAATATCTACCTATTGTTCAGGAATAAACCTAGGCGCGCTGAATTAATTGGATTTATAAACATGAAAATTGTATTACAAGTTTCTTTAGGGTGCGGTGAAACATTGCTCTATATGACACATTATTTATCTCGTCGGTCGGAAGTTCGGTTACCGCATTGACAAATCGCATGCATAATAAAAAACTTATCACAACTTAAGTCAAAATTGAGTTATTAGATCAAAATAATTACACAAAACGAATCAAACGTTTTAAGACTATCTGGAATAATTAAAATATATTAATTTACTTTGTAAACTTATTCTATTTAATAATAAACAAACAAGGTCGTTATTGCAAAAACATTTTTCTTGATTTATCAAGTATCTAGTTTTTTGAGTTAAGTCAGTTTTTATTAAGTATGCGATTAATATTTGTTTACAATGACAATGAGAAATATCCTTAAACACAATGCCATTTCATACCTTTTAATATAAAATATACAATTCTTGTATATCTAATATATAAAATTCTTGTGTCACAGTTTTCGTTGCCATACTCCTCCGAAACGGCTTGACCGATTTTGATGAAATTTTTTGTGCTTATCCGGTATCTATGAGAATCGGCCAACATCTATTTTTCATCCCCCTAAATGTTAGGGGTAGTCCACCCCTAAATTTTTTTTTTTATTTTTTTGGACAAAATTTTTAATTTCTATTTTTTTATGATACAACATACAAAAATACATACAATCCTCAATTTTCACCCTTCTACGATCAACCCTTATTTTTTAATAGCCATTTTAGTAATTTAATCATTTTTCCTCTCCGGTCGAAAACTGATCAATCGTGATTTAATGCAAGCTAGACGAACCCGAGCGAAGCGAGGGTGTGTCGCTAGTATATATATAAATTTATTTCATGTATCTCGGAAACGGCTCTAACGATTTGTATGAAATTTTGTATTTGGATAAGTTCCCACTTTGTGACTTTAAGTTATCTTTTCTAAAAAAACGCATTTCACATTTAACCGAAAACAAAACGTTTTGATAAAACGCCTAGCGAAACTCTGTCGCTCGGGTATTACTATCATCGTTAGGATGATAACAGAATATAGAGTTTTTTAATATTTAATTACTTAATATATATTTTTCACTGCTGTAAGTTGTTCTCATATGTTTTTGACACTCTATAGTCTTCCTAGGGATTTAATTTTCAGAGGGTACGGATGGGACTTGACAGGATGAGAGTGACGTGAGAGACGCGCGATAACCCCCACTATTGACGATCAAACTAATCAGACGTATCTTTACCTCTATCTAATATTCACCCTTCGTGTACTCTTGAAGTGCGTAAAGAATTTTTTTATCTCTTATCCCATCATCTTGGAATAATATCAATTAATCTATCAATGTTTTTTTTCCTGTAATTTAGATTACTCAGAGATGAGATATTTTATCGCAGTAAAAAGTATCCTATATGTTGACCCGGATAACCAGCTATCATCATACCAAATTTCATCAAAATCTGTCTAGTGGTTTTCTCGTGATGAGTTTCCAGACAGACAGATAGATAAAAATTGTAAAAACTATAGATTCGGCCTTTGTATTGATAAAAATGACTATTTCAATAAGATTTTCCAAAAAATATTCAATGTACAGATTCGACTGAGTTAGAATTTTATTATATGTATAGGTAATCCCGCTCGTATCCGAATAAAACTTTATACTTATGAAATATAAGTGCTCAACGATAGTCGGACAGTATGATATTGTAAGGTTTCCTACAATGTTAAACTAATATTTTTATTACGTAATTGAATAATCAGTTACACATACATATATTTATCTTTATTTTAATTGTTATGCTTTATATAGAACCTAAGGCAGTGGTAGCCCAGTGGTAACGCGCTCGCTTGGGAAACCGAGTGAAGCGGGTTCAAATCCCGGGTCTCGCACCTCTGATATTTTCATGTGCGAATCATTTCTAACATAATTACCACTTGTCTCAACGGTGAAGGAAAACATCGTGAGGAAACCTGCATGTCTGAGGAAACCTAACAAGTTTTCGAAAGACATGAGAAGTCCGCCAACCCGCACTTGGCCAGCGTGGTGGACTATGGCCTGATCCCCCTCGTATTGAAGGGAGGCCGGTGCCCAACAGTGGGACGTTAAAAAGGGCTGAATACAAAGAACCTATAGAATGTAATCAATAAGAAAATATATTCTACACGTATATAAGAATGTTTGTTGATGTGTCCTTTTATTACGCAGATCAACCGTTGGACTCAAGTTTTTCCATAGGGGTCGGTCGATGGGTCATTATAACAAATCTATAAAATAATAATGCATGCGTTGAAACAGATTGATATATTTTTGATATGAAACATTTTGTGAGTGATTTAAAATTATAGAATAAAAATATTTATGTTTCTTCGTCTGTTTGTCTATCACTCTGTTTGTTACGATTTGTCGTAAATTAAAACATGTGAGAACGACTGGACAGTTTTTGATGACTTTTTTATATGCAGTTTTGTTTTATAATAATGCTATTGTAATTTTAATACTCTGAAGTACGAATGCTAATTCTCATGCCATCAATCGTTATTGCTATTACGAGGCTCTTTGACACACATAATACCGTGAAATAGACTCAGTTATGTCACATGAATTAAATATAGGTACCGTCTATAAAATCTAGCGTAGGTAGGGTACCTGCTAGTTTTTATAGAATGACTTTTCAAAGACATTATCGTTAGAAAATATAATATACTAAAGCTCTAAAGTCTGATATTTTTTCACATATTTTTAGTAATATTAGATATATTATTTATATTAAATAAAATGAAATTCTAGGAATGGTGAATATGTAACTGTTTTGCTCTACATTTTGCCTAAATGCTTCGCATTACTAGTATTGTAATGTAAACAATACATAAATAGCAATGTAATTATTACGAAAGCGGAATACTGAAGTAGTATAAGTTCAAAATAGTTGGTATTTATACAGTTAAAAAATATATACGTACGTTTATTCATAAATACGATTTGAATATGTATTAATTAAATTTATTTTGTCGTGATTTTTCGAATGTGTTAAAACGAAAACGTAATAAAAATAAATATATTTACAGATTGAAATAATTAAAACGTATCAAAAATATAATAATAATACGATACAATATATGCAAATGATCGTACCAGGCACATATCTATAAAAAAGGCCTCTTCGTAAACAAAAGGCGACATTCAACCTCTAAGCTTTTAGATATTTTTTTCTCTACCACCTTAAATCTAATTTAGTTGAAATTGAACATTAAAACAGAAACAATTAAAACAAACAATAGATTCAATTAATAATTAATTTTTAAACGTAATTATTCATGACCCACTTACCAATTGACTGAAACAAAAACACTCGCGAAAGGCACTGTTTTTTTAAATTACCACTTGACCACAACACGTACTGGGATGCTACCTATTTAACACAACAAAAATCAATATTTCCGCCAAACAGGACTGGCTGTTATAGAAAATCGCTGCGAACTAGCCGTCCATTCAATACTGTGGAGAGACATGCGTAGAAGAGGACACGATGACGCGGAGCGCGGGAAAACTGACGTTTTATTTTTTAAACATAGATAACGTAATGTTTATTTTGATAAAGATAACTTTTATGAAGCATTTGCTGTTTTATTTGCTTTTTATGTCAATGACAAAGTTATAAGTTCAAGTATTTAATGCAATTATTAAGAAAAAAAGTAAAAAAAAAAAAATTATGTAAGTAATGAGTTCTTAATGTGTCTTACATACAGTATTTATTACTTGGATACATTACTTTTCAAATTTAATGTGTAATAAATTATTCATATTTAATTTAAAAAAAATATATCATTGTACATTATGACGACGACTATTTACTACGGGCTTAAGGATTTATTTTTCAATGCTATTAAAACTTTATCAATCGTGGGAATAGAGCATTTATGACGCATACACAAATAACAATGGCTAAAATTAATATAATTGGTGCGCAAAATAGTTAGTGTTTTGATGGAAAGCTTCACATTAATTTTAACGATCAATAATCAAAACATGCTTGTGTTTCTATCGTAGTATTATTTATGTATTTATTTTTATGAACTTGGCACTGGAGAGTAAACATTTTTTTTATTTATGTCTAAAAATCTAAAGCTAAAAAGTTTTTATTGAAAATATCGCTCACAATGTTGAAGTTTTTATATCGTTGTGTTATAAATTAGAATGGAATACGTGGTTGACTGACAATGCCTAAGTCCATGGGCGCGGATTTAATTTTATTATGTTGTAAATAGAAATTTTAAAACACAGTCTAGTTATTATTAAGCGCGCTCCCAACTTATCTAATAACATTAACAAGTCAAAAAAAAAAGAAAATGCAATCTAACAATATAAATAATATAAAGTGTTTGTTTAATTAAAAGAAGAATTTTCTTAGGAAAAATAAAGGAAAGCCTCAATCAAGGATGATCTTTTAAAGGACAGGTGAATAGAAGAAGACTTGATAATAAGCATATTAATCGATTTAAACCCATCTCTACATACTCTACATACGGTAATATTCACTATTAGATGGTTTTCTACGTACGGAACCCCAAAAACGTATAAAATTAAAATATCATATTTATATATCAGTTGTTTACACAATCGTTATTTACAAATAATCGTAAATGTTATTTTAGTAATTGAGATAAATAAATAAATATTTTCACAAGTGCATAACATATTTGAAGTATAACCTATAAACGATTATACCTATATATAAGTAATATAAGATTTATGTAATTGAAATACACATACATCTATCTATTATATAAAATTATAATTTTATAATTATCCGAGTTTTAGGTAAATTAACTAAATCAGAATATGTTTCTTTAACTGACTTAAAAAAGGATAAGGTTCTATGTTCGTTCATATTTTTATGATTATTAATCGACATATTTGACAAAACAATCCTATCCCACGGGAACCGTACATTTTTCCGGGATAAGAAGTAGTCTATGTGTTATTCCAGACTATAATCTATTATGTGCCAAATTTCATTCAGATTCGTTCAACCATTCTGGCGTGAAAGAGTAACAAACATTCATACATAGGTACTCACAAACTTTCACATTTTTAATATTAATACGGATTGTGAACCATCTTTGTGTTTTTTTTTTTTATATTCTAGAACCTACCATGTTAATCACAAAAATTGATCGTGCGTGTTCTAAATAAAAGACGCACATAAGCAATACGGAAAAAAAGAGACGAAGAATCTAAGGATATCTAAATAATAGAAGTCATAAACATAAAATACAGTTATTAACATATTGAAAAAACTGTCTACAATATAATAAATTAGAAAATACTTAGGTATGTACCCGCACATATTTATTTTTATGTTTACTTCTTCAGTTGCTCAAAAAGTTTTACTTTACTATGAGAGTACCTACTTTTAAGGCTTTTAGGGCCTATCTATTAGGGCCTATCTCTTATCTAGTAGGGCATTAGGTTTTTAAAATATTTTTTTCTGTTATCTACCTTAATTAAGACGGGTTACTCTATTACTACTTGTGCTATCTGTCCCTCAATCTCCTGTTTTACATTTATAAAACCATCTATATTTAAACTATCATAAGTAACCTTATTGAAATATTCACAATATATAAAAGTGATAAAAAATACTAAACACAGGAAAAAAAAACTAAATCAAAGGTTTTTAGGTTTTTTTTTTCTCATTTTATTGTAAAAACGCACTTTTAGGAAGTGTTTACTGTTTAGCCGTAACTCGCAATATTGATCCCTGAGTTTATTGTATCGTAGTGGTGGTGGAATTCTAGGTATCTGAGTTCAAATCGCGCTTGAAAAATCATTTCAAATAATTATGTAGATTTTTAAATCGTTATTGCTAAATAATTACGCATGTAAATTAAACTCTTAAACTCACCCTCGTTTTGATTCGGGTCCATCCCTAGACTAAAACAAATCCCACGGGAACCGTACATTTTTCCGGGATAAAAAGTAACCTATGTGTTATTCCAGGCTATAATCTATCTCTGTGCCAAATTTTATCCAGATCCGTGTAACCATTCTGGCGTGAAAGAGTAACAAACATCCATCCATACTCACAAACTTTCACATTTATAATATTAGTATAGATAGTGTGGATACATAATCATCATCCTAAAAGAATCTAGATAAAATAAATCAAAAGTTATTAGTAGAATGAGACTGTGAGAGATATTTGTAGGTATTCTACTGTACGATAAGTCGAATACAAACTAAGTTATTGCCCTATCGTTGAGAAAATCAATAGCCTCGGTATTTGAAATAAGAAAAGTCTATTTCTAGGAAGTCTATTTGAATGGCATAAGAAAATGGACGTCACATTGTATTGGTTGTTGATTTATGTAACTTTATAAATAATGTTAAAATAATAAAGTTAACATGTAATGGGCCTGGTTTCTTATCTATGAGTGTATTGACCCAAGATGTAATTTTTGACAAAAAATGTTAATAAGAATGTTGGGAATATTGGGAATGTTGGGAAAGTAATAAAAGTTATTTTTCTATTTTTTTACAATAAAGACAAGTGATAAATTAAAAATTTAAAAAACCCCCGACCATCTGGGACCGATTTTCATCAAACATAGCTAACAACACTCCCGATTAATTCACTTTTCAAACAAAAAAAAATAACAAAATCAAAATCGGTTCATCCGTTCGGGAACTACGATGCCACAGACAGACACACACAGACACGTCAAACTTACACCCCGTTTTTGCCCGGGGGTTAAAAATAAATTGAAATAATAAAAATAATTGAAATAATAAAATAATTAATATTATATGTAAATACAAAGCAAATGTACACATTAAATCATTTTTTGTTTCGGAATGTTTGTCCATTTGATTGTGTGGATGTGTTCGTGAGTGTCACTCAAAAATGTTTTTTTTGTTCAATGAGGATTTCTGCGACTTTTGAGAGTAAAAATTAAAACAAAGCTTAAGATTCAAAGATAGAATTTGAAGTCATCATTCAGATGTTTAATGGCAATGAACTAAAACATAACATTGGTACACTCGCAGGTGAAAACATGACAATAACTTCTACCTACCTACCCTATATTTTGAAACTCTGCTTCAAGATATAGGGCAAATATCAAGCTCTCTGATTTTGAAATAGGTGGATGATGAATTCCAAAAATATTATTGCGTATAATTTATAACTAACCGAGGGGATAAGGCCATAGTCCACCACGCTGGCCAACCCGCACTTGGCCAGCGTGGTGGACTATGGCCAGATCTCCCTCGTATTGAAGGGAGGCCCGTGCCCAGCAGTGGGACGTTAAAAAGGGCTGAACACACACAAAACAACACACATAATTTATAAACTAATCGGATATGTAATTTCTATGTTATCAATTTATTAGCAAAGCTTTAGCTTTTGAATTATTTAACGTTCCTTCTTAACGATTCCTATGGATCCATCGTAGGTGGAAAACCATTCAACCTCTACAGATGATTATAACCCAGCTAAAACCTTCCTTTATCACTTAACTGGGATATTGTGTAATTTTCAATCTCTCCGTATTCATATAATACAGGTAAATTAAAAAGCCAGGTGTTCTTTTATATTGGGAAGAACGGTGCAGTATTTTATGCAGTCGCATTATATCGTTGACCTGACCTAGACTAAGTATTGCATATTCGTGTAAGTAAAACATGACGGACGGACGGACGCCTTTTACGTCTTGGAAATTCTTTTAAAGATGAGTAAACTGAATCACACCATACTTTACTCGCTATTATTGATATGAGTTCTGTAGTAAAATAACTCATCTGTACAATGTGTCAGTCAAATTCACATTTGTTAGGCTGATATTTAAGAACTACCTATATGAATCAATTACATAACTAATCCGTGTCTTTAAGCGCTTTTTGTTTTAGCCATAACATAGGACCATGACTCCAAAATTTTATAGTGCGAGGCACAACGAGCTAGAGTTTTACAATTAGAATTTGAAACATCATATCAAAACTCCAACCATTTCCAGGAAGCTAGAAATAGAGGAAATTACCAAGGAATGTTGCTTTGTATTCAGTTTTTTTTTAACGCCCCACTGCTGGGCACGGGCCTCCCTTCAATACGAGGGAGATCAGGCCATAGTCCACCACGCTGGCCAAGTGCGGGTTGGCGGACTTCACATGTCTTTCGAAAACTTGCTAGGTTCTCTCAGACATGCAGATTTCCTCACGATGTTTTCCTTCGCCGTAAGGCAAGTGGTAATGTTGCTTTAGTGTATAATTAATCATACCCTGTATACACCCTCACTGGTCACTGATTTATTGAATATGTAAATAACAAAGTAGGTATGCATTTAGATATATGGATGGATGGAGAAGTAGGTAGGTCCTTATAAATATATTCAATGTATGTGGCTTTGACTGCTTTTTAATCTGCAACCTTTAAACATGAAAATAGAAAACAGCCCACACAATTTCGTTTGAATGGAACCGTTCCATTATAATGACAATAAAATGTATTCTATTGAAAGCTAGCCCAGCCACAGATTTGTGACCAATTTAATCTATAGGTACATATAATAAAATTGTAACTAAGCCGAATCTGTACATTAAATGTTTTTTGGAAAATCTTATTGAAATAGACTTTTTCTAGAGAAATTATTATCGATACAGAAGGCAAATCTATAGTTTTTAGAATTTTTGTCTGTCTATCGGTCTGTCTGTTATCGCATCACAGGAAAACCACTGGACAGATTTTGATGAAATTTGATATAATGTTAGCTGGTTATCCGGGTCAACATATAGGATACTTTTTGCTGCGGGAAAATATCTAACCTCTGAGCTAAACGTTGAAATGTAACTAGGGACGAAACCGAGCGGAGCGAGGGTGAATTGCTAGGAGACACTAAAATCTATATATCTATACATATAATAAAATTCTAACTGAGTCGAATCCGTACATTCAATATTAAAAAAAAATCTTATTGAAATAGTCATTACTATCAATACAGAGGCCGAATCTATAGTTTTTAGAATTTTTCTCTGTCTGTTACCGCATCACGAAAAAACCACTGGACAGATGTTGATGAAATTTAGTATGATGATAGCTGGTTATCCGGGTCACAACTGCCTCGGTGGTGTAGTGGCTAGCATGTACGGCTGCACATCCTGAGGTCCTGGGTTCGAGTCCCGGGTCGGGCCAAGTTTAGTTATTGAGTCTTTCTGTATAGTAAGCCTCAGTAACAGCCCGGAGTTGGGAAGTTGGCGGTGTTTCACCCCCGTGCCTCGGAGAACACGTAAAGCCGTCGGTCCTGCGCCTTAACTCTCACCGGTCGTGTCGAGTAGTCGTCCCACCGGAGTATGAGGGTGACAGGAATAGAGAGTGCACTTGTGTCTGCGCGTACACTTGTGCACTATAATATCTCCTGCGCAGTTGGCTAGTCTCAATGAGATTGGCCGCCGTGGCCGGAATCGGTCAGGAGAACATTATTATTATCCGGGTCAACATATAGGATACTTTTTACTGCGGGAAATTATCTCATCTCTGAGCTAAACGTTAAAACAGAACCCGAGCGGGGCGAGGGTGAGTCGCTAGTACCTACTTAATATAAATAGGCAAGGACAAAACAGTTCAGTACTTTTTTCTCCTCTGTTTGTCAACCGATTTTCTTTTTTTTTTTTTAGAATGTTTAAATTTTGTAAGTTGTTTAATATAGAAAAAAAAATTAAAAGTGTGTGTGTACTGTGTATGCAATTCAGTCACAGTAGAAGTGAAACTTCTTTGGCGAATATCGCAATAAAGTGAAACAAACGAATATTTAAATCTATACTTTAATATTATAAAGCTGAAGAGTTTGTTTTTTTGTTTGGTTGAATGCGTTAATTTTAGGAACTACTAATCCGATTTGAAAAAATCTTTTTGCATTAGATAGCCCATTAACTGAGGAAGGCTGTAGGCTATATATCATCCCGGAAAAATGTACGGTTCCCATGGGATAGATTTGTTTTTATCTAGGGACGAACCCAAAGCAGAAACGAGGGTGAGTCGCTAGTCCTCTATATTTATGTGTTTGTCTCTTTCTCGTGCCGCATTAAAAAAAAACAACATTAATTGCCCAACATTAAAAAAAAATACTTCTTGTTACCTAAAAAAGGTATATTGACTTTAAAATCACATATCACTATTAATTATACTTATCCTTCAGGTAGATTTTTTTGTAGTCATATATAGGACCACATCTAAGGTATAATACATAATCATAACATCACATACACACAAAAATATTAAAAAAAAATACAGCTATATTGATTCACCTCGTTATTTTGATGTCGGTGAAAAAGATAATACTCACGTATGAACTAGAAGACTGCTAAGTGATAACAACGTGCTTCACACTGCAGCTATCAGGCATACAAACATTTTCGTTTTTGTTTGACAAACAAACTCAGAGACGCGCGAAAATAAATATGTATTTATATGATATACTTGAGATGACATTTTGTTATTTTTGATTTAAAATGTTTCAATTAATCTAGATTTTTTTATTTTATAATAACTTATTTTTATAATGAACTAATACCTAAGCACGTCTTCTATTCTATACATATAATAAAATTGTAACTGATTCCTGTCTGTATATGGAAGATATTTGAGAAAAACTGTTATTGAGGATCTTTAAACACAAAATAATGATTTGTAGTTTTTTGTCTGTTTGTCGGTTTGTCTGTTTGTCTGTGCGTTTGTACGCACTAATCTTAGAAACGCCTTAACCGATTTGGGTGCGGTTTTCACTAATGTATTGTGATTTGTGGTAAGCTTCACTTAACATTTGGTATTAGTTTTATTTCAATCGGTTTTTAAATAAAAAAGTTATGTCAATTTAAAGAATCATCTACGGGCGAACCCCAGCGAAGGGAGGGTGAACCGCTAGTAAATAAATATGATAGTTATTGCGAATGTACCTACCTTGGGAGAGACTTATGCTATTGCAGATTTTTCTGTAAACCTTATTAAGATCTACAATTTTCTAGTACATTGTTTTAACGACTCGATAGAACTAGTTATTGTGTTTTCCCATGGGAACAAAAGGTATCCCAAATGTTGACCCGAGTAATAAGTTATCACTACACAAAAGTTAGATAAAGTTGGTTCAGTACTTTTTTCGTGAAACACGCATATCGATTTCGCTTAGTTATTATTTTATTATATGTATAGATTTTAATAAATATTTTATTTTCTTAATTAGGAAATCAGTTACAACTTGCAATTGATGTACCTTCTAAAAAAATATGCAGAAATGAGAAGAATGCTATTGTATCTGCTGAAATAGAATGTAGACATATATTTTAGGGTCTATCCACGAATCTATCACACTAGTAAAATAATTTTTAGTTTTCAAAATTCCAAAGAGGATCTTCTACACTCAATTTGGCTGTAGATACATATTTTGAATTTTCTATACTAATATTATAAAGAGGTAAAGTTTGTGAGTTTGTGATGTTGTAGGGGGTAATCTCTGGATCTACTGAACCGATTTAGATGAAATTTGGTAAGAAGATAGTTTGAGACCCTAGGAAGGACATAGGATATTTTTTATCCCGGAAATCATCCCTTAAGAGGGTGAAAATGGGGATTAAAGTTTGTATGGGGAATTAAGCTAGGGACGACCCCGAGCGAGGGTGAGTCGTTGGTTGGCAATAAAAAAAATGGCGATATTATTGGCAATTGTTATCTGTATTTTTACTACTCTTTTTTTTTAAGTTTGTGAGTCTTCTTTAAAAGATAGACTAGCTATCGCGCACTTTTTTGTAGTAATTTTTATGGTTTTCACTTTTTTAGAACATTCCGTGGAGCTATCTGCAATAGTTAGTCGGTATGATTCTTTCCGAAATCTTTAATAATCACTGTCATATTTTAACCACTATACACAAAACCTTAATGAATTATACGCCTAAATCTTCCTCACACTCCATCACTCCGTCCATTGGTGAAAACCGTAGGAAAAACTGTTCGGTACTTTTTGAGTTCATCACGTTCAGAGAGACAGACAGACAGAGACGGTAGGGGACTTAGTTTTATATTATAATATGTATCGATTATATAAATAATATACCTACCTATCGATAGTTCACCCATCAGAAATAGATATTTGACGTTCCTACTATAAAGCGTACGTACTACCTGCCTATAATATGCATTACGTATGTACATCATATATGAGAATGATATTAATGATTAATAAATATAATGACTGTAACGCTTAAATATGTCATGCCCACTATAGATTTCTATTAATAAATAAATATTTTTTTTATTATATACCAAAAAAATGTTTAGAAATTTTTGCAAAGTAATTTAAGCCAAAAACAATATCGCCAGCAAAGTGAATATAGCATCTGTTACTGTACTAAGAAACTTGTATTTCAGCGTCAAATAGCTCTAGGAGAAAATGAATGTAGAAATTAGCCAAGATTAAGCCCGCTGATTAATTTTGCGGTATAAATCGATATTTTACGCGTATACATATTAACCGTCTTCGTTTTACACTTATTAGGTTTCACAAAGTAATTCATGTTTATATTGATGATAAAATTACGCACTGTCTGACTTAATACTACGCCGAAGGTCGTTAGTTGGATTCAAGTACAAAATGCTTTAGATTTAGAATATACTGTATACCTATTATAAAGCTAATGATATACAAATATAAATGATTATTCTATATATACGAGTAACACAATTGTAACTAAGCCAAATCTGTACATTAAATATTTTTTGGGAAGTCTTATTGAAATAGTCATTATTATACAGAGGCAGAATCTATACTTTTTAGATTTTTTGTCTATCTGTCTGTCCATGACCGCATTACGGAAAAAACACTGGAGGGATTTTGATAGGTATGATGACAGCTGGTTATCCGAGTCAACATATAGGACACTTTTTACTGCGGGAAAATATCTCATCTCTGAGAAATCTATACTGAACGTTAAAACGTAACTTAGGTGAGTCGCTAGTTATTAATATAATAAATAACAATATATAAATGGGCAAACAGAAAAGTAGTTTTGGTTTATTTTTTTTTTAGTAGCTATTGACGAGATATCAATAAAAGTAATTTTAACAGGCAGACAGACAAGAATTCTAAAAAGTATACATTTGGCCTCTGTATCGATAATAGTGACTATTTCAATAAGATTTTCCAAAAAAATATTTAATGTACAGATTCTACTCAGTTAGAATTTTATTATAATATGTATAGATTATTATATTTATTTATATATAAAGTAAAATGATGTTAAACTATCAACTTATCCCTTGCATCGTTCAGTCGACAGTGCGTCACCTTTGCCTGGCGGTAGCCTATGTGTTACGCCACGTCTTAGGCTATCTGTTTAAGCACTAATAACTAGAACTGACAAGAAGAAGAACTAACAAACATACCCACTCAAACTTTCGTATCACTACATAGTATACCTAAAACAAAGTCGCTTCCCGCTGTCTGTCCCTGTGTATGCTTAGATCTATAAAATTACGCAACGGATTTTGATGCGGTTTTTTTTTAATAGATACTGATTCAAGAGGAAGGTTTATATGTATAATACATGCATAATATAATAGAGAAACACTAATAATTTTAGAGGTTTCTCATGTGATGTCGTAAATAAACACATTTTTTTGCGCTTACATTGCAAACGCTGGCTGAAGCCTACGAGATAGATCAAAATAATGTACTACAGTATTGTACACCTTAAAAAGGTCTACAAAAAAGTCCACAATGGCATATATCTATCTCTTAAGGTTAACATACTATATCAATTTTACTACATCCAAGCTACCATATATAATAAGTCTGATTAAATAAGGCTGGTAAGCCACTCTCACATTTCTTTGTCCAATATTTCTGAATACCATCCAAGGTCAATTCTGTCTTTGGACAGAAGTAGGTATTTGATAAATTTATCAATCGCAATACTTACATCAAATATTTTTGACAGCTTCATTCGTTTGACCAAAATAACAATAGAAATCGATAATAGGTTGTATCATATATTAGCGGCTTACCCTCATTTCTCTCGTGCACCCTTAGGGATGGTATAGGAAAAGAAAATATAAAGATAAATTCTTTTATTTTAGACCATGATTCTTCGCACCTCACCAAAGTTTCATTTCAACCGACTGGTTTAGTAACGTGTAGTGTATAATCATACGATGTGAATTTGACGACAAGTTTGGTCCAGTTTGTAGTTACCCTACGTACTGTGCCAGCGGTTGTGGGTTCGAGTCCCGCTGGGGGCATTCATTTGTGTGATAAGCACGAATGTTTGTACTCCAGTAATGGTTGTTTATATTTATAACATTTTTTACTATAGGTATATGTGTATCAACTATCTGATATCCATAACACAAGCCTCGTAGCTCACCATGGAACTAGATGGTGCTGTGTGTTAATGTCCCAACATATTTTTATTTATTTATACAAAGAAACGGCCACTTTTATTTATACACTAGTAACTTACCCTAGCTTCTCTTGGGTCCTCGTCCCTGGTCTTGAATGGTTGGGAAAGCATGAAAGAAATATCCACAGAAAAAAATCTTATTTTTTGTACCAGGAACCTTCGCAAGCATATACAAAATAACCCACCAGAGTTTCATGACAATCGATGAATCAACAAAACATCCATTTTTATTTATATAGATAGACTAGCGACTCACCCTCGCTCCGCTCGGGTTCATATCTACTTACCTTTTAATATTCATTACAGATTTCTCAGAGATGAGATAATTTCCCGCAGTAGAATGTATCCTATATGTTGACCCGGATAACCAGCTATCATCATACCAAATTTCATTAAAATCCCTCCAGTGGTTTATCGTAATGCGGTGACAGACAGACAGACAGGCAGACAGACAAAAATTAAAAAAAACTATAGATTCGGCCTCTATATCGGTAATAATATCTATTTCAATAAGATTTTCCAAAAAATATTTAATGTACAGATTCGGCTTAGTTACTATTTTATTATATGTATAGATAAAGTATGTTGAACAAAGAATTTTAAATGACATAACACCCTTGGCAAAGTCACATACCTATAGACTAATAAAATTGAATTAATTTCAATACAAATATTTGTATTATAAATATTATTACAAAATTAAATAACGAATCTGTAGAGTGTAAGTTAAATAATTTAATATTTAACGTCCATGACGTGATAAAAATAAGCAAATAATATTTTTTTGAGTACATACGATGATTACAGATGTCTATTTAAGGGAGTTAATTTTTAATGGTATTTAGCCATTAAATTCTTTTTTTAAAAATCCTATGGCAAAATCCATTTACGCATGCGACTGTACAAATGTAGACTATGTCCTGCAGTAATAAATACTTAATTATGTAATCTGTGCTACTAAAAAGAACCTAGAAGGTACTCTAGCAAAGCGAGATTAAGTTGCTAGTTATTTTTTATAACTATATATTAAATTAAATAAATTAAATATGTTTGGACATTAACATACAGCACCATCTAGTTCCATGGTAAGCTACGAGGCTTGTGTTATGGATACCAGATAATTGATACACTACACATATATATAACTTTAAACATATACATATTATAAATATAAACACCCATGACTGGAGTACAAACATTTGTGCTCATCACACAAATGAACACCCCCAGCGGGACTCGAACCCGCGACCGCTGGGACAGTAAGTAGGATCACTACAAGCTGAGCCAACGTGTCGTCGTATATAAATATATATTATGCATAATTTGGTAATCTATATATAAATATTATAAATATAACAGTTTGTGAGTATGGATGTTTGTTACTCTTTCAAGCCAGAACGGCTGAACGGATCTGGATGAAATTTGGCAAAGAGATAGATTATAGTCTGAAATAGCACATAGGTACTTTTTATCCCGAAAAAATGTACAGTTCCCGTGGGATGGGTTTGTTTTCGTTTTCCTAGATGCGAACCCAAGCGATATATAATTCATAGTAATATATAATTCACTATAAAGAAAAAGACAAAGAAAGAAAAAGATATAAAGAAAAAGACGTGAAAATATCTGTTTAAAATATTATAAAAATATTTATTTTCAAGTAGAGTCAGAAAATGTTATGAGTCAATAATAGTTATATGTTTGTATTAAATAGCGATCATAATAAAATTTTATCATCCGTTTATATGAAACCAAACGCTTTTATTGCTTCAATTGATTTTTTATTAGAGCGTATTACTTTGAGTCGATGAAATAGTTAATAGTTATTGAATTGAGGCCTTCACCGCAACGAAGTGTTGGGGGCACAGCTTAAAATTGTTAGGTATAATGGAAAATATGTAACTAGCGACTCACCCTCGCTTCGCTTCGGGATCGTCCCTAGACGAAAACAAATCTATCCCACGGGTACCGTACATTTTTTACGAGATAATATATAGTTTATAGCCTTCCTCAGTTAACGAGCTATCTAATGCAAAAAGAATTTTTTAAATCGGATTAGTAGTTCCTGAGATTAGCGCGTTCAACCAAACAAACAAACAAACTCTTCAGCTTTATAATATTAGTATGTATGTATGTATGTATGTATGTATGTATGTATGTATGTATGTATGTATGTATGTATGTATGTATGTATGTATGTATGTATGTAAGTATTTATGTATGTATATTTGTATATGTGTATGTTTATATAATATAGATAGAAGATATAATTGATGTTTGTAGTTTGTACCTACACCGCACCTTATTATTATTATTTTTTTCTCACGCTCGAGGGTTTCTGGTAAAGATCTCTTAAAGAGATAAGTCATCCTTTGTACACATGGTTACTGTTGTCTATTTTATCTGTATTTTTTTTGGTACATAAGTAAATAAATAAATAAAATAAAAAAATAGTTCTTTTATGTCTCAGACTAAAAAATTATAAAGCCGGAGCCCGCCAAAAAAAATGTCAAAGTCAAAAATAGAAGCATGATTTTGGTGTTTAAGCGACTATTCTCGATTTTGCCATACAGATTATTATTTACTTTCTTTAAAGGTTAATGGAAATTTTATAAGTATTTGTAGTTTATAAAATAAATATAAGAAATAAGAATAATACCATATTCTTTTATATTTTTTGAGCATTAGTTCTCTTCCACTTGAAAGACAAATAGCATATTAACTTTTTTTTTATTATAATAAAATCCGTTAACTATTTTTATATTTTAACATTTATTTACTTACTAGCGACTCCCCCTCGCTTCGCTCGGGTTCTTCTCTAGATTGATCCCCGATACAAACTTTCATCCCCATCTTCACCCCCTTAATGGATGATTTCCGGAAAAAAATGGCCTCAAACTATCTTCTTACCAATTTTCATCTAAATCGGTTCAGTAGATCCACAGATTACCCCCTACAACGTCACGAACTCACAAACTTTACCTCTTTATAATATTAATATAGATCACTAAGTAGGTATACAGACTGTCATTCGTATAGTATTTTAATGTAATGTTGTTTGGCTTCATGTTTAGTTCTAACTTCTATGACAGACACACTGTCTATATCATTCCTTAGTCTGAATTAATATTAATGTAAGTAGGTACTTTGCATTACAATTTATAATTAAACAAACACACAGTGCTATCTCCTGTTTAAATATTAGTATCCTATTTAAATAGTAGGTACTTAGTAATTATGGCTACATGGTTTTTTAAAATTCTAATGTGTAAATTATGTTATTTAAAACTAGCGACTCACCCTCGCTTCGCTGGCGTTCGTCCTCCCTAGGTACGTTTTCACGTTTGGCTATGTGTATACATATATAGTAGCTTGCTACTCCTAAGATATTCATTTAAATTATATACCGATTTACGCCTTACGCGAATTTTGTTCATAATTTCATGTGTTTTAATTCTTTTTCGCGGAACCCTGATTCTTTTTTGAAAATAAAAGTAGCCTAAGTTACTCCTTATAACATCAGCTATCTGCCAGTGACAGTCCCATCAAAATCGGTCCAGCCGTTTCGGAGATTAGCCGGAACAAACAGACAGACAGACAGACAGACAGACAAAAATTGTAAAAAATGTTGTTTTGGTATATGTATCGTGTATACATCCATATGCATTTTGTAAAAAGCGGTTATTTTAATATTACAAACAGACACTCCGATTTTATTTATCTGTATAGATGTATAGATATCAACATTTAAAGTATCAAGTAACTTCAAGAATGAAAAATTCGACGCTACGCCATTTTTGGCCTGAACATCTATAAATAGATGGGCGTATGCAATGAAATGATACCCACTACATTTCATTTGAAGAATTCCTATCACGGATTAAAATATATTAATATCGTATATGAGGTATAGAATATTATGTTGATTTGAAAATAAAATGAAGACTAGTTTCTGAAATTATTTTCTGTATCTAAACGCGAGTTACATATTTGCGTAAATATATTATTAAGGCAGTGGTAGTCCAGTGGTAACGTGCTGGGAAAACGAGTGAAGCGGGTTCAAATCCCGGGTCTCGCACCTCTGATATTTTCATGTGCGAATCATTTCCGACATGATTACCACTTGTCTATCCTGAGGAAACCTGCATATCTGACAATTAGAAAAACCTAGCAAGTTTTCGAAAGACATGTGAAGTCTGCTAACCCGCACTTGGCTAGCGATGTGGACTATGGATCCCCTTTGTATTGAAGGGAGGCCCACCTCTAGCTGTGGACGTTAAAAGAAGGGATGAATACATTATATATACCTATATACTGTGTGATGCAAAGATACTATGAAAAGATATTTTAATGGCTTTGTCTGACTCGGACTTGTCCAATTTTTTTACTTATTCAGTATCATACGTATGTAAATATATTAAAGTTTTCTAAATTTCAGTCTATATTACTAGAAACAAATACTTATGACATCTCAAAATGAATAAAAGTTTTTTTTCTTTGAGAAATAAAATGACAATAAGGATTTTGCATACATTATTACACTCAGTGAGACTTTTACGGTCTCCTTGTTTGCTTCGGTTTGTTGACAACTACAATTCATGCAAAACAGTTTTATGAGTAGTCTGAAGATCTTATATCTTCTCAACTTTGCAAATAACCTCAGAACAATGGTCCTACAAATCATATGTTTGACAATCTTATAGGTATATTAACTAGCGACTCACCCTCGCTCCGCTCGGGTTCGTCCCTACATACGTTTTGACGTTTAGTATAGATTTCTCAGAGATGAGATATTTTCCCGCAGTTAAAAGTATCCTATATGTTGACCCGGCAAAACCAGCTATGACCATACCAAATTTCATCAAAATCCCTCCAGTAGTTATTCTGTGATGCGGTAACAGACAGACAGACAGGCAGACAGATAGACAAAAATTCTAAAAACAATAAATTCGGCCTATGTATCGATAATAATGTCTATTTCAATAAGATTTTCCAAAAAAATATTTAATGTATACATTGGGCTTAGTTACAATTTTATTATATGTATTGACATTAAGAGGATTGTGAAGTAGGTAATTCAGTTTAGTTTAATTAAAAAAAAACGCTCGAGGAAGTTTTTAAGTTAAAAAAAAAAAACAGATATTTAGATGTTAATAACTTCTATCATAGTTTTTCATTATATCTACAACATTTCCAAAAATTATGAAAATTATACTATGATAATGAGGGGAAAAACGTTATCATTTTTGTATCAAAATTTACAGCTTCACAATCCTCTTAAATCTCAGTCAATGTGAAGAGCCATAGCCATATATGAATTATTGTGCAGATATTAAAATAAATGGTGTACCCTACATTCATTTTTAACTCAAAAATATCATCTCAGCAATACTGTTTACTGGTTACAAAACATTTAAAATTGGTATATTATTTTAATTTAATACAATAACTGTCATACTAACGATAAGCATATCTTCATCAATAAAAATGTGACTGATCGCTGTCTGTACATGGAATATATTTGAGAAAAACTATTATTGGGGGTCTTTTTATTTACGCAAAACAATGTTTTTTTTTATTTTTTGTCTGTTTGTCTGTGCGTTTTTGCGCGTTTATCTCAGAAACGGCTTAACCGAACTGGGTGCGGTTTTTAATAATGTTTTGTGGTAAGCTTCACTTTAACATTAAGTATTTGTTTTATTTCAATCGATCCATAAATAAAAAAGTTATGTCAATTTAAAAAATCACCTAGAGGCGAACTTGAGCGAAGCGAGGGTGAGTCGCTAGTATTGAAATAAATGGTGTAGCCTACATTTATTTTTGGCTCAAAAATATCATCATCTCAGCAATGCTGTTTACTGGTTACAAAATATTTAAAAATGTCATAAGATTTTAATTTAATAATATATCTAAATATACCGCTTAATTATCGTTTATTATCCGAAATAAATAGATGTCGCTTAAACTGTATTATACAATAGATATAGGCTCAATGGGACTCAATAAACTGCCTCGGTGGTTTAGTGGCTAGCATGTACGGCTGCACACCCGGAGGTCCTGGGTTCGAGTCCCGGGTCGGGCCAAGTTTAGTTACTGAGTCTTTCTGTCTAGTAAGCCTCAGTAGTAGCCCGGAGTTGGGAAGTTGGCGGTGTTTCACCCCCGTGCCTCGGAGAGCACGTAAAGCCGTCGGTCCTGCGCCTTAACTCTCACCGGTCGTGTCGAATAGTCGTCCCACCGGAGTATGAGAGTGACAGGAATAGAGAGTGCACTTGTGTCTGCGCGTACACGCGCTGCACTATAATATCTCCTGCGCAGTTAGCTAGTCTCAATGAGATTGGCCGCCGTGGCCGGAATCGGTCAGGAGGACACCATAGGCTCAATGACTCGCCATTTCTTATCTCATTTTTAAAGGTCTTTCAAATGTAGTGGTAGTCGAATACTGATCTTATGAAAATGCTATTTTAGTATTGTACCCATTTAAAATGTCAAAGACTTCACCTACATTTCTTTTTATAAGACATTAACACACAGCACCATCTAGTTCCATGGTAAGCTACGAGGTCGGTGTTATGGATACCAGATAGTTGATACACTACGCATATATAACTTTAAATACATACATATTATAAATATAAACACCCATGACTGAAGTACAAACATTCGTACTCATCATACAAATGAATGCCCCCAGCGGGACTCGAACCCGCGACCGCTGGCACAGCAAGTAGGGTCACTAAAAACTGAGCCAAACGTGAAAATCCTTTAAAGAAAAGTCGTTTGTAATGCATCAAGTTATATGTAGGAGCGAATTAATATATAATCAAGAACTAGCTGTTCCAAGCGAGCGATACTTTTAGTCCAATAGCCAATTACGTGGGTGTGTCTAACCGGAAAAGTTCACGATTATCCAATATATGCGAGTGCATTGTAGACTGCAGTCAAGGATGAATGCTAATTGAATTCCTTCAACGTTAACTCTATTTATAGCTTGCTACCTTTTTATATGGTCAGTTTAACATAATTAAACCTTAATATTATAACATAAGTCCATCGTGAGACTCTGATCCCACAGACAAACTGTGCAAACAGTTTTGTGGGTCCTTATGTAAAATATTTGTATTAGTACATATTATAATAATCAAATAAATAATAAAATAAAATAATTGATTTAAATCAAGGTAGAAAACTTAAGTTTTTCATATTAATTTATGCATTAGCCCTTTTTAGTTTTTGCCCTTTTTAACTTCAATATCAAATCTATATATTTTACGCTATCTATTAACATTTAATTGAACTAATTTTTCTTTACTACAGATACATGATACGGCTCACCAAACTTGGCCCCCCAGGATTTTTTTATTTCTAATTTTTGAATGTTTATTTTCACATATCGTTTGTTCGTGCTTTGTTCTTGATTGTACGCCACAAATAATTATTTGTTCATAAATTATTTATTTATAAATAAATAAACAAAAATATACCCTCAAATCGTCCGGCTTCGCTCGGGTCCGTCCCTAGATGCCTAACAGTAGCTTATGTGGTACTTATTATCAATCTATCTGTACAATAAATTTCATCTAAATATGTCCAGCCGTTACAACTTTAACCAAACACAAACTTTCTAATAATCAGTGATACTCTCAGATTCTTTCAACATACTTACGCAGGCAGTGTCTTTGGTCAAGACTACGGGTGTTTTATATCGGAATCGAGCTGTAATATCTCGATGGTATGTCACTTGCAGAACTAGATAGCGAAGAAATGTTAAGTTAGATAAATAAAAAAATGTATTCTGCCAATCCCTATTGAAAAACCCCAATAGGATCTCATCATAAGCGACAAAAGCCACATATCTATACAGATAAATAAAATTGGAGTGTCTGTTTGTAATATTAAAATAACCGCTTTTTACTAAATGCATATGGATGTATACACGCTGCATATACCAAAACAACATTTTTTACAATTTTTGTCTGTCTGTCTGTCTGTCTGTTTGTTCCGGCTAATCTCTGAAACGGCTGGACCGATTTTGACGAGACTTTCACTGGTAGATAGCTGATGTTATAAGGAGTAACTTAGGCTACTTTTATTTTAGAAAAAGAATCAGGGTTCCGCGAAAAAAAAACATAAAATTGTGAACAAAATCCGCGAACGGCGTACGCACCCGAGCAAAGTGAGGGTAAATCGCTATATAATCTAAATGAATATCTTAGGAGTAGCAAGCTACTATTTATGTATAAACATAGCTAACCGTAAAAACGTACCTAGGGACGAACGCGAGCGAAGCGAGCGTGAGTCGCTAGTAAACCAATAAATATTTATTGGTTTCTATGTGGCTTTTGTCGCTTTTGATGGGATCCTATTGGAGTTTTTAAATAGGGTTATTAACGTCCCAGTGCTGGGCACGAGTCTCCCTTCACGAGGGGGATCAGGCCATAGTCCACCACGCTGACCAAATGCAGGGACGACTTCATATTTCGAAAACTTACTAGTTGCTAGGTAAATAAATAAAATATTCTTATAAAAAAATCATTTATTTGGCAAGATGAAAGATAACAATAATTTAGACAAATAAATACTTAATGTAGGTATACTTGGGATGCATTTTTTAAAATGTTTTACTTGTGGCATGACGGGTAGTTTAGACTAGCTCAACTATTTTTTGGTTAATACATTACGTTTGACATTTTAAATAAAACTTTCTTTTCGGGTTTTTTTGCGAATTTTGATTTCGTCTCAACGGTACCATGATTGCTGTAAAACATTCGAAAATTCGGGAACCAAAAATCAAAATAAATAAAGGGAACCAAAAATAAAAATAAATCCGCAAATAAACTCCAAAAAGATAGTTTTATTTGTTGGTTCTTAAAGGCAATATATTTGAGAGAAATCTTAGTTTTTCTCTCTTATGATCAATTCATTATTATGGTGTCTAATATACATATAAATACTTAAATGAGGATATGTTTTTAAACCATACTAAATTAAAATACTACAAGTAAGTATCATTTTTGTATATGATTATAATAAAAAAAAATTACAATTATAAAAATACCCGACTGCGCGAATCCGAGCTAAATAAATGAGAACAAGTTGACGAAGGAACATAGTATTATAGTCTTTTTAGTTTAGTTAGAGAATTTTCGTTTTATTTAAAAAATTCTTATGAAAAATAATTTTTAAACATATAACTTATACATATTTTTGTAATCGCCAATTAAAAACCTTAAAAAATTTTGATACACCACTCGATTGATTCATTCTAAAAAAAAATCAAAACACAAATTGGCGCCTAAGATCCGCCATTTTAATTTTTAATATCTATTATATACTCTACGACACTCACGTTATCAAGACGAATCTAACGACATATGATAATCAAAATCGGTTAAGCCGTTTATTAATTATGGGAGATCATAGGATCTGACATACATATATGTAGGTTAAACACATAACCCTCTTTAGGGTATCCCTGCAGTCGGGTAAAAATAATAAATTAAAGAAGAATTTATTAAATTATAAAGTAGGCTTTCTGCATACTTATAAGAAATAAGTGTATGAATATAAAAAAAAAATCAATAATCAGGAGCTAACCCAGTATCTTACAAAAGCTTTGGCAAAAGCTATGTTCGATACAAACTTCTACGAAATGAAAACAAAGCTAAAAATAATTTTAAACCTATTTCATTATGCATTAGAGGTGGGTTTGCTTGAAATACATTTTATTTAATAGAGAGTGTAAAATGACTATTTTATTATACTTATAAGTCTAAATTTATAATTATTATAAGTTAAAAATACTTAAGACTCACTCTAAAATCTTTAATTTGATTTATTTGTCATAAAAACACATTGATATATAATCAAGCGATTTACATTTTACTTTCTTAGTTTTACGCGAATATTTGACATCTATACATATAATAAAATTGTAACTAAGCCGAATCTGTACATTAAATATTTTTTGGAAAATCTTATTGAAATAGACTTTATTATCGATACAAAAGCCAAATCTATAGTTTTTAGAATTTTTGTCTGTCTGTTACCGCATCACGGGAAAACCGCTGGACAGATTTTGATGATAGCTGGTTATCCGAGTCAACATATAGGATACTTTTTATCGCGGGAAAATATCTCATCTCCGAGATAACCGTTAAACGTAACTAGGGACGAACCCGAGCGGAACGAGGGTGAGTTGCTAGTTTTAAATAAAACTATCTTTTCGGATTATTTGGCGAATATATTTAGATTGTGGGTAGGCAATGTCTGTAACAAGTATACAACGCATTTGAGACGTCTAAACCCTTAGTTTCTCCCATAGAGAAATATTACATAAGGGTATCTCCCGTGACCATGATTGTTGTAAAACATTCGAAACGACGCGACGGGAACCAAAAATCAAAATAACTCCGCGAAATAATCCGAAAAGATAGTTTTATTTAAAACGATTCACATTTCCTAAATATCTCTTCAAAAAGTCGCGTCGCCATACGTTAAGTCAAACCAAAGAATAAAAATTAAAAATCGAAAGTTCCAATTGTCTAAACACAAATTGGAACTTACGCACACCACATAGAGTACTTTTTTAAACGAAACAACGTGTGTTATAATTTTGTCATCCGAAAAGCAATGAACAAAAGAGATTTGAAAAAAGCGCATAATTTCGAATTGTATTTTTCTTTTTGAGAACACTTTTGAGACGTTACCTAATTGTGTATCCTTAGTTTTTGTATATCAATGTAAAAATCAAGTAATTTGGTATTTTCTAAACATATTTATAACACTTGAATCAAATTACAGATTTAGTGCAAGTGGCCTTAAATAAATAAAATTAAGTACATCTTAGGTACATACTTTGGAATATTTGCGTTTTGTGGCAAGCCTCAGTAAAACCACATAAGTATATCTCTACAGAGGGAAAGCTTCATACAACCACACAATAATATGTATTGACTATTGACTTATGTATGTGATGACTCATCAGAGTTCACATATGTACTACCAGTTGACGAAACCGGTTTTTTTTGGTTCAAACTGTTGACAATCACAGTCAGTGTCAGGTTTTAAAAAAAACGCACACTCCGCCATCTATCATGTTATTTTTTATCAAAATAAGTTTCTAATGTATATGGCCTTTTTAAAAATAAAAATAATAAATGTCATAGAAAAAGTGTAACTGCGTTTCAATAGGTTATGGCTATATTACAAGAGCATCTACTACATATAAATATAAATAAATAAATATATTGGGACGATAACACACAGCACCATCTAGTTCCATGGTAAGCTACAAGGCTTGTATTATGGATACCAGATAGTTGATACACTTACACATATATAACTTTAAATACATATTATAAATATAAACACCCATGACTGGAGTATAAACGTTCATGCTCATCACACAAATGAATGCCCCTAGTGGGACTCGAACCCGCGACCGCTGGCGCAGCAAGTAGGGTCACTACAAACTGAGCCAAACGTGTTGTCAAACATATATACCTATTGTTTAACGGTTGTATGAAACTACCTCTCTAGGAATACTTACTCGTGTGATTGAAATTGTAAATAAAAACCTGATCCAACCTGAACACTATTAGTATAAGTTAACATATATAATACATAATATTTATTAATTTATACAAATACAAATAATTTTATAATTAAATTGTCAATGCTTGTTTGATAGACCCTTTTAATGTAGATCTGAGTTAACGGTAGTGTATAATATAATTAAACGGTATGTCCTTGTTTTGATAGCATATAGAAGTACATATATTAAGACAATATTTCTAAAATAATATTAGATCCACTTTTGTACTATATCTTAGGAGAACCACTTAGTTTAGTCAAAACACAGTATAACTTATTCAGGTCTTATGAAATCAAAAAAAAAAAACATCACTAAACAGATGAGATGATATATAAAAAAACATAATGAATATACTGTTTATATAGTTATTTTAAATGCAACATGTCTAATGTTGCCCTTTTCTTTACATATTACAATTTAATTTAGAATAATAATCTTATTTTACCGATCAAGCTCTCTCATGTCTTCTCCATTCTATTTGACATTGGCGAAGTAATCTGTACTCAAATGATACACTTTGAAGCAATTAACAAGAGAATTGAGCATGTTTAATAGCTTTGTCTCCTTCGTGTTGGATAAATACTTTATGGTTTGCATTTGCTGGGATTGACATTATGACCATCTGAAATTAAAACAAAGTTCTTCTAATAGAGATAATATTGTTGAAGATGGAATGCGTTGGGAATGAAGGGATCGCTTCCAGGCTGCTTCAACTTTGTAGTATTATTGTAAATTATAACTTAACTTATATAAATAATTAAATATTATTAAATAATTTTAGTTCTGCTGAGTTTCTTTCGCTAGTTCTTCTCAGGTCTGAGGTTTCTCTCTGAACTAGTAGTAGACTCATGACATGCAGTAAAAATTGTAATAACTTAACGCTGAGTAAAATATTTTGAATTAGATTGAATTGAAGCTTCACTTCACCATGATATGTTCTAACATATAAAGAATGTCATCTCATTCATATTTTACTTTATCCAATACTTAATAGGCATAGTTTTTAGACCAATCACATATTTTGCTGCAAAAATTTCCTCTCGTTAATACAATTCTCTAATTCATCGTGATATTTATCAATTTTACTATCAAACCCCGGACTTTGAATGTCGCAGTCAAAACTGTTACCAGTTATTATTTTTTCTTTATTCAATGTAGAGTCAAACCTCACTTTCTTGCCTGGGGTATAAGAACTGCGGGAGAGATCACAAGTATCATCATTTTTTTCTTTTAATGGAGTGACATTAGTGTTCAAACGAGTATTTCTTATTGTTTTAATTGTTTCATATTCATGTTCATCATCTAGTTCTTCAATTTCAATTTCATCAGAATTATCCAAATTCAATGCTGGATTAGCTATTCCTGAATCCTTCTTGTCTATTTTCTGTTTCGGGGGTTTTCGTGGAACTTCATATGGATTTAACGTAGTATTATGTTCCACTTTCTCTCCCTTAAATTTCTTTTTTAAAGTTTTAAAAACTTTCTTCGATAGTTTATTGCTGACTTTAAATAAGTTATGTTTTATATCTCTTTTACTGTCGTTGGATTCGTTAGAATTGTTTGCTGGGCAATTCTTATTCAAATTCATTATATCAACTGTGCTAAACTGTGAAACATCACAACCTAATATTTTACTCTGCTTATTAAAAGCATCTGGTATATCTTCCCCTATGTTTTCGTATATAGGACTGTCAGAACGATAGCTGTCTATGTTTTCATATTCATGACATTCTGTGTTTACTGAATCATTTACCGTTGAAATTGTACTGTTTGTATCACATATAAACAGTTTTCTCGGTACTATTACATTCTGTGGGTTATTCAATGGCATATTTACTCCTTCAGCATTATATTCTGACTCAGCATTTGTTTCATTTTGATCTAAAAAAGGATTTTCTCCAACAGCCACTTCATTTACGTTTAAATTTGGATCTAGAAAGGGATTTGTATTTTTCTTATTCGGCACTAATTTCTTTTTAGTTATAATTGTTATTGTTTTAATTTCCATTATATTACTTTCATTCAAATCATCGTCAAAATATAAAGATTGGTTTGAATTACACGGAGAGTCTAAAGCTAGTCTATCAATGAAACTTAAATTTAGATTACTCGAGTTATTTACGAATATTTGGTTGGTCACATTTGTCTGTATATTAGTAGTGTTATTTATTGCTGATATGTCATTATTATCTAAATCACCATTAAATGTAGCTGTGTTTAATGATTTATGTTCAAGAACTGATATCCCAGAGTCAATTTCTAATGCACTATCAACTGCTTCTAAGTTTGTATTATCAATACTCTGTTCCGGCACAACAATAGTATTACTTAAATTATTTTGTGTTATTTCACTCAAATTAGCATATATAGGCTCAACACTTGGATTTTTCACAGGTTTAATAGGTGTTTCATATTTTTTTACATTTTTACGTACATTATGAAGTTCTCTTTGTAAAAACTCGTTCACTGCAGATTTGCTTATCCCTAAATCTAATGCACTGTTTTCAAAAGTAACTACATCACAGCTTTTGGTCCGTTTACGTCTTTTGTTTTGTGTTACTTCCATGGCAGTGTTAACCATAGGATCTTCGTTAGCAAGTAGGTCCAATGCGGGATTGAGATACACGTTTGGTCCTGCTTGAATCTTTCTTTTAGCAGATTTTACCTCAAATTGATTGTTGTCAATTGTGTTCATGGTCCTGAAAATGAAAGAATGCCATATGTATAATATTTTCAAATTACCTTTACTTTTAATAAGTTGTGAATGTAATTACAATAAATTGGAAAACTTATCTTAACTAAGGATAGAAGATAAGTTTTAGTTATTATTTTATAGAACCAATTGTAATCAAATTAAATCTATTTTTTTCTATACCCATTATACTTTTGCAATATTGTTCCTATTCGATAATATATGAATAATGTTTATTACGATCACATATTGAACTTAGTACTTCATAATATTAAACGAAAAAAATATTTTAATACTAATTTATACTAATCCCTGACCTTGTAATAATGATATTTATTTGGAAATAATGAATTTGTGGTTTTTAAGACTCCTATAACTTTAAAGTATTTTTGTAGGAATTACGTATCTAAGATAATAGAGAATAAATTATGCTAACCCATGACACGGTAATGTTATATATATAACCTTGATCAAACTAATAATTACTAATAGATACTCAAAAAATACATTACAAAATTATTCTTTATAGTTTTCATTTATAAAATTGATTTAAACACAAAATTTAAAGAATACGTAACGTATTGTTCACTCACCCATTTAAACGTTTGCTATCCAGAATTCAAGCAGCGTTTACCACTTTTAATATTTATTATTTCGTATTTTAGTATTCAGCATAAATTAACCACAATTTTAGTATAACTTTCATTTATAAACATCACTAAAATTAGTAGAGGTTCATAAATACAGCAGGTGTTTTACGACGGTTATTTTTCATTTGACAGTTGTTTACCGCCGCACTCTCGTCCTCAGTGTTGCCGCATTAAAATTTAAAACTTGTTACTTGCTATTGCCATTAAAAAAAATGACAATAAAAAAAAAGCCCTACTAACGCCATCTTGTGTACTATTAGGAAACTATTACACAAGAGTTATTTTTTTAGTTTGAAAATTAAATGCTTTATTTCAGGTTTTATATTTTTAATTTTAAAATTTTTACCTGCAGCCAAATTTTTTGAATTTATTTCGTTTTATAGTTAATATCCATAATTTTTATCGACATTACATTTTCAGTGTCTACTTAACTGGTGGTACTAAATATTAAAAGTTGAATGTTTAAATATTGAATGTAGACATTTGCATTAGAAGTTAGTAATGACCCTTACTTTTCAACTAATGATTAATTATTATTCTTTCGTCAGGAGTAGATTTTTTCTTAAAATTTATACGGTAGGTACCTACTACTACCTAGGTATAGGTCATTTATTAAACTAAGAATTATTAAATTGTTTTTCATCGTATTTCGACTTTTGGAAGTCGGTCAAATATGTGTTTATATTGTAATCCTTCCAAATAATTTTTGTCATACAGATCGACGTGACTTTTTATGGGGTAAAAAGTATAGCATGTATAAGGACCTAAATAATAATTATTTCCATAATTCTGTTTACGTAATTTTATTAGATGTTACCATAAAAAACAAAATCAACAGCAAAAACTTTATTTTAGCACTAAATATAAATAATACAGGGTTCCCAGAACCAAATACATTATACATATAAACAAATATCACATTGAACACAAAAGCTAAGTACATAAAATTACTAAAATATTAAGAACATGGTTCCGCCACCTAGAAGTACCTGTATCAGTACCATAAAAACCTAATAAGCAATTTGTATGTGCACTTTTTTTTTAAATTACTTCACTATTATTTTTTAATGTTTTTTTTTATATAAAACTCTATTTCGGACTACCATACATAATAGTTCTAAATTAGTGTTGGAAAATTTTAAGAAAAACAATATTAGACATTAAAACAGATAAAATGTACAAAAGATAAGTTTATTTCAAACACTTTTAATTCCCCATTAGTACGATGCTATAATAAATAAATCAGTAATTCATATATTATGCTTGAATATTAAAAAAAAAAACATATTTTGCCATTTTTTAGTTCAGATAACGACAAATATATCTAATTTCACTATAAATAAATTAAAAAAAATGAAATCTAGGTTCATGAACTACCATTAAAAAGGTTACAATAGAAGCTACATACAGAAATATTTACAACAATAAGAAAGTTATTTCAACATACATACATACATATATACATACATATATATTGATTAGTCTACAGTACAGTCCCAAGATTAAATTATAAAACAATTTGTTAGTAATAAATTTTAAAACAACCACAGTTCCGACATGTTCCGTATTAATCCACAATAGATAATATGCGTGATTTTTTTTAAATTTTGTATACAGTAGCTTACATCGTTATACATATAATTGTAAAAAAAATATCCAGCTCCAAAAAACTAAAATTTAGTATAAAAATATCATATCGACACGGATACTTTAAACGCCCGCCATTTCGCGCGCTTTGCGTGACGTCACAGTATGATACACACAGAGAAACGACGACTCAATTTGTAGCGACAAAATCGCTAATCGCTCTGTTATGACATACTCTGACGTCATATTCGGTCTGACCAATGGCGTGCGTTTCAACTAGTTTGATTTTCCCACCTGTTATTGCACTTTTTAATAATTAAATTTAAATTTCTTAATCAAAAAGATATTAAATTAAAAAAAATATTTATACAAGTTTAAGTCAAATGCAATGAAGGTTATTAAAATATATTTCACCGTTATTTAAATCACACGCATATTCACTACAAACTTTTCAAAGTTGGGCGTCTCGTCAAAACGAAGCTACTCGTGAAGTTTCAGCATGTTATTAACCAATTATTAAGAAAAATCCATGGTGTACTGTAGATTAGATGTCATGATGGCTTAATATATAAAAATAATATTGCATATTGGAATCAAGCTTAGTCTTTAAGACAAAATTTACTATGACAAGTAGTATATATATATATATATATATATATATATATATATATATATATATATATATATATATATATTGTATATATATATATATACATATATATTTAAATATACAGAGTGGAACAAACGAATGGGCATGGAAAAAATGTACCTTAAATATTGAAGATACCAAATTTCAAGCATCTATTATTACCGGCTTTAATAAGCTTTTAAAAATATTTAAACGCATGTTTAAATATAAAAAAAAAAGAATATTTAAGGAAGAAAAGTTTCTTCCATATCTCGTTCAATGGTTCCATACTGTAAATCTAATATTTCTTGAAAAATATCTATTTTGTCATGTTTATTTGGACGTAGTTATGCAAAATGGATCCAGCCCACGAAAACCGTTTTTTGAGTTACTGTTATAAATGACACCTACCTATTAACTTTATATATGAAAAAAAAAAATATTCAAGCCGAAAAGTGCCTTTTTCTTTTGAAACATACAGACGCTTAGGATACCAACAAAATATTAAGCATTTTCGTAAAGTTAAAATAGAACCATGTGTCATGGTAACCTAGATAACTTAATAAATAAAAAAAAAACAACGATCTTGTTATTTTGATATATCCATTTTACTAAAACTCCTAATTTCTCAAAAGTAATACTTTCTTAGATTTACGCGAATATTTGACATTTTAAATAAAACTATCTTTTCGGATATTTTCGCGGATTTATTTTCATTTTTGGTCCTGACGCTTCGAATACTATACAGCAATCATGGTCACGGGAGAGACTAAGGTGTTAGATGTCTCAAAGGTATTATGTAGTTGTTACAGACAAAAGTATGTTGTTGTGGTTGGATCTATTTTGCATAACTACGTCCATTTTATAGCATGGTAACACTAATGCAATTGACATTTTTTTTTCTAATAAGGCTGTCCGCTAACGAGTTGCTAAGAATACTAATTTGCTAAACCTTTTCTTATTATTATGAATATTATTAATAGGATGGATATTTTTATAATGGATATTTTGCACTGTTTTTATTTTTAAATCAATTCGAGTCAGTCATTAAGTTTTTGTATTTTACAATTTCACATACTATTATACGAAAAATAAGTCATTGTTTATTTTGGGGGCCGTTCATAAAATATGTCACGCTAAAATTTGTCACGCCTATTGACACGCTGTGTTACACTTTCTATGACCCCCCTAGAAATATTTCGTCACAAAAACTAGCCTCTAGCTTAGCGCTCATGTCGAAAAATAATGAACGGCGAATGTCACATTGCCGTAGACCCTCCCCGTCCCCCCTTGTTACATCTTGTCACACTCAGCAAGCCCCCCCCCCCCCCCCCCCTTATATGCGAACGTATTTTATGAACGACCGTTTGATAACATAAAAATTTCTTTATTTATACAATTTTTCACATAATATAAACAAATTACTATGTTTTGTTTGTTGAATATTGCTGATTGTCTTTGAAAAAAAATATATACCTAATAATAATCATTCCCTCCATTAATCAATAAAGTTTGTCATGGTAATCACAAATATTAATTTAATATCGCTAATCATTCGATATAACATAAAATATTTATAGACGTCTCAAGTTTAGTCTTAAATAGTGTTTTAATTATTTTGTCATGTCATGTCTATTAAATTATTAATAATAATAATAAACATAAGTTATAAACTTTATTATTTTACATTTGTTGTCGTTTTTATCTTTTTTAATATAAATATTGTAGTAATATAGTATGAAAGGTTATTAGAGTATTAGACTTCGGAAATAAGAATTATTTGCCTTCATTTTGGCACCTCTTAATAAGAAGACATTTACTGGAAATTCATCTTAATTTAAACTACCCCATGGAATAATTTAAGCATGAAACAAAAAACATAAAAAAAGATTCTTTTGAGCCATATCTTAATAACTTACATTTAACTATTAGAATTAGACACAACGAGGTCCTGCTAATCTATACATATAAATAAAATTGAAGCGTCTGTGATTTCAAAATAACTATGTTTTCTTAAGCACATGGAGTTATTTATATGATACCAATACTTAAACAACCCTTTTTTTTAAATTGTCTGTCTTTCTGTTTGTCAGGGGTGAAAAACTTTAAACGACTTAACCGATTGTATTTCACTGAACATAAAGGAGTTTTTAGGGCTACATATAGGGTATATTTTATTCCGAAAATATTTAGGGTTCTAGCGCGAATAGCGAAAACCCTTAAAAATTACGCAAAATTCGAATTTACGATTTCACAAAAAAGACCACGATAGCATTTATATCTCCTAAGGTACACTCACAATAATTATTTTTATCTATTAAAAACATACCCAGGGACGCACCCGAGTGAAGCGTGGGTAACTCACTAGTATACTATAAAATAATAAGTATTGCCATACTTCGAAATAAGATTTCCCGCATTTTATTTTTAAATAGAGCCTATTTGGCAGATCTATAATAATTAGTGATGTCACGTAATTAAAATGAAACATCGATTTTTAATTTCATTAATATTTTACTATAAATTCCCTAAATAGAAATCATGATATTGTTTTTAATCTGTCAAATAACCTATTGCATCATTTGTGATAGCCACGACTTTATATTTTGAATATAGCTGTACCGTATTCGTTTTTTAACTTATACCAGATGTTAAAGGTTATTTAAAATTTTAAAACGGCTTTCCTGTTGAAAAACTCCAATAAGCCTTTAAATAATAAGGCTTTTGTCGCTTTTGATGGGATCCTATTGGAGTTTTTAAACAGGGTTATTTCATCAACAATCATTAATATCCTACATTTTTGAAATAACTCGAAATTATTTGTGCATCACATCTGTATATTAATTTTGTACTAATTAGTTGTCCCATCCCATTTTTAATTCAAAAATTTAATCTATTTCAAGCTTTTTAAATGACCTCTCCATAGCTTTTTCTCGTTTTTTATCCGGTAAAGCGTTTATTCTCTGTTCCTCTTCAGCTTTGAAGTACGGTTCCAAGGATTTTAGGGTTTGCATACACTTTTTGTGTAACGTTTGAGTATCGGGTAGAGTGCCGCCATAATCCGGTGGCAAAGCGCATCGAGGGACTGTTGTTTCATAAAACGATTCCAAATTTTCATTTTTGTGATGGAATTTTATCTGTAAATGAGAAAAAAAAACAGATTAAATTAATTATGTAAAATATTTGATTTCGGTTTGAAGATATATATTTGCTTAAAAAAGGACACATTCCCACTTACATGGAAACAAATTTAGTTAATGATAGGCGTCGATAGTAAAGTTTTACATTTATAATATGTATGTATTTAAAGTTATATATGTGTAGTGTATCAACTATCTGGTATCCATAACACAAGCCTCGTAGCTTACCATGGAACTAGATTAGTCTTTCCCAAAGTGGGCGATAACGCCCCCTTGTGGGCGCTGTAGGCCTAAAGGGGGGCGGTAAGAGACCCAGAGAAAAAATGGGGGCATTGTGTAGAGGCTTAGGGGGCGATTTGTAATTTCATGTAGCTAGGAGGACTCTTAGTAGGTGAAAAAATGGGGGCGCTAAAAAATAATTTATTGTTAAAGTAAGCAGTAGACAAAATAAGTTTGGGAACCCCTGAACTAGATGGTACTATGTGTTAATGTCCCAACATATTTATTATTATTTATTTATTTATATTTATTTATTTATTTATATTTATTTATATTTATACTCAGATTATAGACAGTTGTCAGTTTTATACAGTTAGTACCTGGGCGACCGAGCTTCGCTCGGAGTTCTTTTTTGTCATATCGTATTTTTTAGATCAAAAAAAAAATTGAATAAATACAAAAAGTAATATCAATACCGACCGGGATTCGATCCTAGACCTCTGTGTTAGTCAATTTTGCATCTTGGCCGCTTGGCCACGATACTTATGGCCTAGCATAAGAAATTATCGATCATATTTTGCATGGAATAATGCGAAAGAAAACAGCATAAAAACTCGAAAACACGCTAATAATATACATACTTACAACTAATAAATTTCACAATATGTATTTTTCTATAACTATTATATTTAAGGTGAAATATATCTATTTGACAATATTTTAAATTAAATTAATAATAATAGAGATACAAAATTATTTGAAGCTTCGTTTTAACTTTGCGTATTGCAAAAAGAGGTTTATTTCGTGCACCTAATCTGCAATAAGTGCAATAACCCTATAAAAAACCAAGATGGCGAATTACAAAATGGCCGCCGTGCAAATTAAAAAAAAAACAATTATCAAAGTCGCTACAAACTTGTCGTCAAGACAACAGTACTAACTTTATCCTATTGTCACATTTCACAGGTCGAGTAGGTTAAGTAAATCGACCTAAGTAATGATTTGACGACAGACTTAATGAAGTGAATTAAATTTTGTTAGGTATCTGGACTATTTTTTTTTTATTTATTGAGTATAAGCCGTGCCAATAAGAAAACGAATCTAAAATGGCGTCTGGGTATGCAGTGACCGATGATATGGTCAGCAAAAAAAAAAACGAAATAAACAAATCATTTCACATATTATATGTTTACATAAATAACAATGACTTTATATTGAAGTCTTGAAATCCAGCAATTTAATATAAAAAAAATGCATATCTGTATAAAAAGGTTTGAAATTAACAAAAAGATGTTGTACAATGTAAAACTAAATTTTTAAATTGAAATTACTATTTATTATCTTATCTATACACATATAATAAATAATGTATAATAAAATTCTAACTGAGCCGAATCTGTACATTAAATATTTTTTGGAAAATCTTATTGAAATAGACATTATTATCGAAACAGAGGCCAAATTTTAGAATTTTTGTCTGTCTGTCTGTGACCGCATCACGAAAAAAACTACTGGACAGATTTTGATGAAATATGATATAATGATAGCTGGTTATCCGAGTCAACACATAGGATACGTTTTACTGCAGGAAAATATCTCATCTTTGAGCTAAGCGTTAAAAAGTATAACGTTGCTAGTGAAACTATAAAAAGTATTTTTTAACTGAGTACTTAAAGAAATAAAGTTGCTAAGCTTAAACAAATCGAGACTAATTATTTTTTTGAGGCGTACAGCATCAAAAAAATAGGCCGTATAGGCCGTGTGTGAGTAAAGATAGCAATAGTGTGCAAGTGAGAGAGCATGATCGGCGCCGCCATTTTAGATTGGTTTCTTTATTCTCGCAGGTTATACGTACGTTACACAGTACACTCCATAGACATATTGAATACTGTCCGTCTCTTACATTGGAAAAGTAAGTAACTCTGTCTGTCTGCTTGTTTAAAAAAGGTTACGGTTAAATGACTAAACCGATTATGATGATATTTGGTTATAGGTAATAATAATTTAAGCATGTGGATCAAATTAAAACAGAACACGTGCAGAGCTGAGAGCATGAGGGGCAGACTACATAGTCGTACGTTTACAAATTTTGTCGACTTTTGGTCTTCTCGTTTCCTTTTTATTCATTTATCAGATTTATTAGATATGTGCGAATACTAGATAGGATATAGTTATTAGCAGCCATAAACAAAGCGCGACTTAAAAGCGAATGTTCGAGAATGATTTTTCGAAGGCTCAGGGCCGATTACATAGAATACATTAATCGTGTGCAAATTGTAGATTTCAAAGATCAGATTATTTCAATTTTATTAATCACGTACATTTATTAACATTTTTTTTATACCAATAGCCATGAAGCTTTAAAATATTATCTATACCTAAATGTGCAAAGTCTTTTTGTTATTAATTACCTTCAACTTCTAAGTATTTTTAATATATAAAATATTGTTTTGTTTTAAATTCTAATGATAACCTTGCTACGCTTTTAATCGTCTACATAATCAGATGTTTTTTTTCCGTTACATTATTGTAAGATTGATAAAAAAAACTTACCATATCAAAAAACTTTTTTTCCATGAATGGTCTGATAAGCATTAACAACTTGTCGAGGATAGGCTCTGTGTTGAACACATGGATCGCGCGCATCCTCACCGGCATCGCCTCTTGGACGTATTGGAAGAATTTACGTAACGACCTAGAATTTATTGAATAAATAAATAATCATAATTAACAATTATATTAACCATGGACTAAAACAGAAATTTAAAAAAAAAGTTGAAAAAGGCGCTAAATGCTCCCTTATATGTTTTAAATATCTGTATTTTAAATATTATCTGAGTTATTTTAAGAGTAAGAAATTAAGAAATAATTACGAGTACACTAGCGGTTCACCCTCGCCTCCCTCGGGTTCGCCTCTAGAAAAGCAAAAACAAATCTATCCTACGGGAACCGTACATTTTTCAGGATAAAAAGTAGCCTATGTGCCAGATATTCCAGACTATAATCTATCTCTGTGACTTTCATCCAGATCCGTTCAGCCGTTCTGGCGTGATTGAGTAACAAACATCCAAACATCTAAACTTTCACATTTATAATATTAGTAAGATAATACGTATTTTAAGGTATAATATGAACTACTTTCAAGTATTGAAGGTAAAGTACCTAATTAATGATTACAGGAAGTCAAATCAAGTTTATAATAAATACAAAACAAAATATAATCTGTATAAATAATATACGTCAAGGATGTGGAAAAAAAAAACCGAAAAAAACATTATAAGTACGTAACAACACCAGGCTAATTACATACAATAATAAGAAAAAATTAAAAATGTAACTTTTTTCTGTCCATAAACATGCATAATATAAACATTTAAATATGTATTCCAATGTTAACAAAGTTGTGAATTATTTAAGTCTTGGAATGCATCTAAAAATGGCGAAGCATGATCGACGCGTTTTGCGTTTTTACCTTTGTCTGTCCTTTTGGAAGCTAGGGACATTTTCATAATACAATTAGTGGATTTACTATGTAGAGTTAAACAACTACCAGGGTCGCAGATTTGATTTCTTCATGTAATAAAATATATTATTGTTTTTTAATAATAGTACAAACAACAGCTTACGTCTTGGAAAATCGAAGATGGAGTAATTATGCCATTTTATTTCTCACAAGAAGGTTATATGTGTAATAGCTTTATACTATTTGATTGCATTTAACTTCTGCAAAATGCAATGAAAATTTAATTGCAATTATAAAAAACCCGTACACTACAGACTTTTTATCGGCTAACATTTAGTCGGGTTTATAATAAAAATAATCATCAGTATAAAGTTTGCATCTTTTATATTGAATTAATAACCACTTATTGCATCAATGTTTTTACTAAAATTCGTTTTTAAATCCTAACTAGCTAGGCCATGAACACTAGTGATCGTATAATCGATTACTTCAAAAGATTCAAGATTTGTACCTATGTAATTTATACAGGTGGAACAAACGAATGGTATATGACAAAAAAAGTAGCTGAGCCGGTAATCGAACCAACTAAAATACAAAAAAACACCCCGTCGCTATTTTACTAAATATATAGATAGCTAGTCTGCGTTAAGGATAAAATCTTTCGAAAAAACCTGTATCTGTTCATTTGTGCCATCCTATATAATTAGTATCCCATCATTTTTGTGTGTGTGTGTTTTTTTATATTTATCTGTCAAATTATATCTATATAGCCTTTAGTTGCTTTGTTTTTTTTGTAGAGTATATTGTATACTTACGATAAGCTGACTCGCGTGAGATGGCCGAGCTTGACGCCTCGCATGTCAAATAGGAAGATATGACCGGGCTGTGGACCTCGCTTGCTTAAACACGCATCTGGAAATGATACAATATTTAAAAATTACTTTTAAGTTTGAACGCCTTATTTAGAACTAACAGAACTCGCGACTTCGCTCATGATCATACTACGAAAAATACAAAATTTCATGCAAATATGTCCAAGGAATAAAAAGTTTCAAACAAACTTTTATCCCCTATTTCACCCCTTCCTTAGTGGATGCCTTCGTCATATGAGGAATATTTGTGCGAAATTTTAATTTTCTAGCCTTAAAGGTTTGGCCTGTGCGTTGATACATCAGTCAATCACATTTGCCTTTTTAACCGACTTCCAAAAAGGAGGAGGTTCTCAATTCGTCAGAATCTTTTTTTTTTCTTTTTTTTTATGTATGTTCACGGATTACTCGAAGACGGCTGAACTGATTTGGAAAATTCTTTTTTTGTTTTCAAAGGGTATTCTTCCCCGGTGGTCCCATATAAATTTTATCGAAATCGGTCAAGCGGTTTTTAAATAAATGGCTTAATCGAATATGTTTTTTATTAAAAATCTTTCTTCTTACAAATTACTTGTTTATTACGTCTACACTAAAAATGGAAAAAAAAGAACTTTTTAAAAAACAAATAAAACCGGTGTGCTTTGATTTGTATTGGCTGGCACCGACTTCGAAAATATCTGATTAGGTATCTATTCTAAATGAAAACCCCTGTTTAGTTATTTTGTACTTTTCAGTGCCTGGAAATCGGTTTTTATTTTTTTTAAGTTTTTATATTATATGTATAGATTATTGTAAACATTGAATCATTTCTGATTAATTTTATACACAAGGTACGACTCCACAAATGTCATTGCTATAAAAGAAGAGCTTAGAAAAACCCAATAATTTATCTATTTGCTTAAATTATATTATTTTTTATTATTACTGCCTCGGTGGTGTAGTGGCTAGCATGTACGGCTACACATCCTGAGGTCCTGGGTTCGAGTCCCGGGTCGGGCCAAGTTTAGTTATTGAGTCTTTCTGTATAGTAAGCCTCAGTAACAGCCCGGAGTTGGGAAGTTGGCGGTGTTTCACCCCCGTGCCTCGGAGAGCACGTAAAGCCGTCGGTCCTGCGCCTTAACTCTCACCGGTCGTGTCGAGTAGTCGTCCCACCGGAGTATGAGAGTGACAGGAATAGGGAGTGCACTTGTGTCTGCGCGTACACTTGTGCACTATAATATCTACTGCGCAGTTGGCTAGTCTCAATGAGATTGGCCGCCGTGGCCGGAAACGGTCAGGAGGACATTATTATTATTATATTATTATTATTATTTTTTTAAAACAAAATCCTGATAAACTGGTGCCGTGCTAATAATAATAATTATTATTATTATATTCAATTTATGTCCCTGCCGCACAAATAAATATTTTTCAACGACAGCTATAGGACCTCACTCGCCAGTGGCGCCAACTGGTGCCGCCAGAAACGTTAGCTCTCATTCTACGATCTGGCGACGACATTCCTAGCGAGTAGCAGTTACTGAACATCTCCTGGATAATTTCTAAAAAAATATGGATAATTTCTAAGAAATTAATTATTGACTGACACGCCGACGTGCCCGCGATCCTCAAGGGGTGAATAATTTCTATATGTAGGTGTGTGTCTGCCATCTTTGGCAGAGGATAAGCATTTAATTTCATCTTCGAGGGTACAAAGTATTGACTATTGACAACATAAATCATCTTATTTTTGTTTATTTAAACTAAACTTACTCGAAAATTACACGCTTGAGAATCCATAATCAGCATCTTTTTTATATCACTATAGTATTAGGATTACAAACGTGGAAGTTTTTTAACCTTTGTTTATTTGAAACTTATAGAGACACAAGGACAAACTGTTGGTAATTTAATATTTAAATACAGTTTTAGTAGCTGATGACGCACTTTTAATTAACATAACGCGGAATGATGAACGAGATAAAATCTAATCTAATGCCTATAATAAAATTCTTACGAAGCCGAATCTGTACATTAAATTTTTTTTTTTCAAAATCTTATTAAAGTAGACTTTATTGTCGATACAGAAGCCAAATCTACAGTTTTTAGAAACTTTGTCTGTCTATCTGTCTGTTACCGCATCTCGGGAAAACCACTGGACAGATTTTGATAAAATTTGGTATGATGATAGCTGGTTATCCGGGTCAACATATAGGATACTTTTTATTGTGAGAAAATATCTCATATCTGAGCTAAACGTTAAAACGTAACTAGGGACGAACCCAAGCGGAGCGAGGGTAAGTTGCTAGTATGCTATATAATTATTTGTTTTTCTAACATAATTACCATTTATCTTACAGTAAAACATGGTCAGAAAACCTGCATGCCTGAGAGAGCCTAGCAACCTTTCGAAAGAAATGTGAAGTCCACCAACCCGCACTTCGCCAGCGTGGTGGACTATGGCTCTTGTATAGAAGGGAAGGCGTTAAAAAGGATGGAATACAATTATTTGTATTTAAAGTATTATTATTATTAAGTACATATATTTATGTATGATTATTGATTGCTTTAGTCTTAGGGATCGCAGCTTGTTTAGTCTATAAAATATTTTTTTGACTATGTCAAATTTGAAAAAACCTACACTGTGTCAACTAATCAGTCAAAAACGCATTCATAAAAGGAGAATCATTTTTTACCTTTACAATAATAATAATAATAATATTCTTATTGCCCACAAAAAAAGAAAAATAAAATATAAAAAAAAAAACACTAATAAAAAAGATGCACAGCAGGCGGTCTTAGTGTATTCAGCCCTTTTTAATGTCCCACTGCTGGGCTCGGGCCTCCCTTCAATACGGAAGCGATTTCTTCCAGGCAACCTTAATTAATTAAAGTGAAGGAGTAAGTTTTCATAAAAACGGTGGACGGTGTAATAGCTTTGTCACGTTGTCATATCGATACCTCGGGGCTCAAAGGGCGTAACCGCCATTTTGGCGAAATTGACTTTTTAATGCAGTCCTACTTAGTTTTTTCTCCTCTATCGATCTGTATATTTAAAGTCTTCCAATTCGCCAAAAAATGGTGTTTACGACCCTATTTTTTGTAGAAAATAAAACAGATATTTTTAGTTTTTGTGTCGTAACAGCCACCACTGTTAATGATCATAAACGCGAGGGTAGTAAGCGACACCGTAGATGATACAAATGTTTTTACGCCTAACATTTTACATCGATATATTTGTAGTTTTGGGGCGTAAGAGCAATCACTCATATTAATCAATAAATGTAAGGGGAGTAAACGACATTTCTATGATTTTATTTAGGTGATTTTTATAATGAATACGATGAGTAATCGAATAGTTTTTAGGTTAGTTAGTTACAAACCTTTTTTTTCGAATGTTTAAGTAGTTTTTCTGAAGCCATTTGGCATTCTGGCTCTAAAATGAAAGTCGTTTTCATCCATCAGCTTTGGTTTTTCAAATATGGCTTATGTGTATTTTTATAAAAAAGTCAAAGAAATTATTACAAAAATAAATTTAATTTGCGAAAGCAGCCAAAAATGATATTTTTAATGAATTTAACACTTCTTGTAGGTCTCGTTCAAAAGTTAAGCAGTAATCTGCCCTGCAGTAGTAGTAATGTGTATCGTTCCTCCATGGTTTGAAATTGTTGGTAGAATACTTCTTCTTGTTTATCACTTAAGTGGACGTGATTTTCAGGAAATCGGTCCTGATGAGAGTGTAAATAGTGAAGTTCTACGGTGATGTTGCAACAAAAAAATGTTAAGCATATTTTGGACAAAATGTTGATAGTACCAAACTTTAGTATTATTAAGAAAGTTTTTGATTACCAACACAAATGATTTCCATGCATTAGACTGTTTCATTTATTGTTTTGACTATATTTAGCTAACAGTTGTAATTGTGACCTATTAAATGTTTCAGCTTTTAATTTTTCCGTACTTAGTCAAAGGAATTTCTGTGCAATAGACTCAAAACAGTCTCCATTTGTAATAAGCGCCTTAACAAATTGCTTATGTTGATGGTAAAAGGTGGTATAGACTCTTGAGCTGCACTAGATAGCAAAGCGGGTCCTTTAGCTTTAGATAATAAATTAGTATAAATCCATTTACGGCTATTTTAGTTAATACTATTTAGATTAACAAAGTCAAAATAACAATCATGATGGTAGTTTATAGTTTCTCGCCAGACATAGGGGTTTTGAAGTTCAGCGAACTTCTTTTTCCACTTGGCCACTGTCCCAAATTCAACAGCACAATTTTGACAATGATTTTTGGGCACCCATGGTTTGTAAATTACACAATTGTACTTTGAAGTCCGACTATAAAGTTATAAGTAGTGGTAGTCATTGGTTTTCTATAATTTTTAAAAACATATTCTCCACAAATAAAGCAAATACACTGCGGATTGTGTAAAACACGTATCCTTGATGAAGATATCACAATAATTTTATCCTTCTGATATCAACAGTGTGCTGAAATCGTAAATGCATATCTACTTTATAGTAAAGTATCAAGAAGCTGTATACGAAAAATAAAAGCTGTTAGATAGAAACGGCTGGTAAATTTAAATTTATTGTAACTTAATTTAAAGGAAAAGTAAAAAAAAATACCATAAAAGTTTAGAAAGTAATATTTTGTAGCATGTGTAATTTTTTCTATAATTAGTTATCTGAGTTGAATTTAGGTATGCTAAGTTAATAAAGTACATATAAAATTGCAATTAAATGTCAAATAAAACAAAATAGCTGTCAATAAACTGATAGAATTAGTAGGCAAATTGACGGTTACAACCATCACTCATCACACATCCATTAATTTTTGGGGCGTAAACTCCCCAAATATGCAATTTTCCGGGGCGTATAGGAAAGCTATTTTTGTTACTTTTAAATCTATTCGAAATATAATTTTATAGTGTTCTGCACCCAAAAAAAAAATTAAACTTTTGGTCTTAGAATGGTTTATTTAGGCCAAAAATCAAAAAAGATATGTCGAAAATAATATTATTTTTTTTGTTTTTTTGCTCTCCTGTAAAATCGAGTTTTGGTGCTTACGCCCTTTGAGCCCCGAGGTATCGATATATAAATTTATAAATTTTCCTGCAGTAAAAAGTATCCTTTATTTCATCAAAATCTGTCCAGTGGTTTTCTCGTGATGCGTTCCCAGACAGACAGACACACAGACAGACAAAAATTTTAAAAACTATATGTACAGCTTCTGTCTATATAAATATACTATATCTATAATAATGACTATTTCCATAAGATTTTTCCAAAAAAATATTTAATGTACAGATTCGACTCAGTATTTTATTATATATAAACTGCAGGTAAAAAGTTTAAGACCACCTTAATTAAAGTAGGAAAATAAAATAAAATTCCAATAAAATATTTAATGTTTAATTAACCTGTCTAGTCATCTAATAAAACACTGATTGACAAACAATATATTATGTACTTTAAAAGCGTAAAGAAATATTAACTGTATCGAGTTATTGTGCCATAAACATAAGTCTTCGGTAACTTCAGATGTGATTCAATCTCACGTCCGGATTTGCCTTCATTATGTAAAATAATGATGTCAGAACGCACTTCACTGCTAATTTCGCGTGCTTTTCCCATTTTAAGACGTCTTCACTGTAGAAACCACAAGTTTAGACTAATTGAGATTGTTTGTGAACAAACCCAAGTAAACTGATGTAATAATTCGGAAACACGTGTTTTCAGAAGCTAAATAATCCTAATTATTGACCAAAGCAAAGTAATTAATTAGTAATGAGTACATTATAAAAATATTATTACGACTCTACCACCTGGCTCTATAGCTGCGTTTGTTGGTGTTTGAAAACAATAGATGTTTATTGTCCAATAACTTGAAAGTAAACAAAAGAATGACTCATTAAATATTCCATATTAACAATAGAATATGCAGATGTGCATTTTTTTTATTTATCTTATGGGATTTTATTGCAATTCATAATCATATTGTTTAAGTGCGGTCTTAAACTTTCGGCCGGCAGTGTAGGTACTTATGGATAGAATTGACACACATATAGATCACTATATAGATACATACATACATATATGCGTAAATTAACACACACACACAAAAAAAATCAACCAAATCTATACTAATATTATAAAGCTGAAGAGTTTGTTTGTTTGTTTAGTTGAACGCGCTAATCTCAGGAACTACTAATCTGATTTGAATAACTCTTTTTGCATTAGATAGCCCGTTAACTGAGGAAGTTTACAGGCTATATATCATCCCGGAAAAATGTACGGTTCCCGTGGGATAGATTTGTTTTTGTCTAGGAACGAACCCGAAGCGAAGCGATGGTGAGTCGCTAGTAATATATAGAATTAGATACTAGAACATATTAGAGGAAAAACATAATAATAAAAAGGATGGTATAAGGGGAAAGGACTAAGGAGAAACGCTTAAATGATAGATTCTTTTAATAAGCTTTTTGAAGTGAAACTTTTTTAGAATCGTTGTGATTTTTAAACTCGATGAAACGAAAATGCGACACTAAAAAGAGACAAATACATAAATATATAGGATTAAGCCATGTTGCCATGGTAACCGTCGTTATTATCTAACAAATATATAATATTATATTCTTTCCGTATATGATATTCTATAAATATATGATTGTAATATGCCTAATATACCTTATTTAATAATTGATATGTTTTCATTTAATTGTGATATTTGCCAAAGAAGTTTTACTTAAAGGTTACACGCACCCATTTTTTTTATATAAGCTTTTAGCACATCTAATGCTTAAAGGAATACTACTAAGTACTAATTACTACTAAATATTGAACAAGTACAGATTTTAGTATAGGTTTTTTATGGCCTTTTAACACCAAATAATATATCCAATTAATATTTATTATTTTATCAAAATTAATGATTTCCTAATTTAAAATGATATCATTTACATGATTATGTTCACCGCTAATGACGAATAGAAACCAAAAAGTTTATTACATACATAATTTTTTAAAACATTTAATACATTTTATTTAAAGTCTGTCTCGGAAACGGCTCTAAGAATTTAGATCAGAATTTAGATAAGTTCTTGTTTTTTTAGTTTATCTATATAGGTAGTCTGTTTTTTTTCCTGAAAAAAAAAGGCAATTCTTACATCTCTTCCGAAAAAAACACGATTTTACAAAACGCGAAATAACAGAAAGAAACAACAAAATATATAATATAAAATCCAAATGTATACTTATCAAGTGCCTTCAAGATAAGCGGGATAGGGATAAAATTTAACCTAAGCTTGTCCGTATGATGCAATCTATGTCCTTGTCCTAACATCATTGAACTATATTCAATAGTTTAGGCTGGAAAAGGTTACAAACTTATTAACTACCTACTTTATACAGATTAATCGTTAGATGACGCAAAAATTAACTGAAGGAAGTCCTAATAATAATCGGTATAAAGATATGGACTTTTTTTAAGTTTGATTTTTAACCTTGCATATAATTATTGTGACGCACACGCTGCGTAACAAACAAGTTTTTATATGTAAATAGATACAAAATATTGTATTATTAAGTTATTAGATTACGTCTGATACAGTCAATTACTTCATACATAATATGTAAGTTTGAGTTAATATGCGTAATATGTGTTATATGCAACGACCGTCATATGTATGTAAAGTGTATTTGTATTGTATATTGTTTGTCCTTATGTTACGTCTGAATGTGATGTGGAAATAGTTAAACTACTTTTTACTACAAGAAAGTATTTCATACCCACGAAAAAATAAGTTTTAATAAAAGTCATACACAAGGTTTTGGGGTTTTTAAGGTTTTTGGTTAACGATTTTCTATAGATATAATCGTAGTCGCCTCGAAAATGATAATGATTTGTACGACCGAGGGGTGTCATAAGTAAACTATATTAGAAAAAGTTGTGTTAAAATCCGTCTAGTCTATATTTTAATAACCCCATCCTCCCCCCCCTCCTTCTCCCGCCCATCCTCCCCCCCCTCCCCCCCCTCCTGACCCCCCCCCCCTTCCCCTCCCTCCTTCTCCCCACCCCCCTCCAGACACCCCCCCCCCTCCTTCTCCCCCAACCCTTTATTTAATTTTTTTTAATGTGAAAATTCATAATGTAGTAAATTATTAAATTGTATATAATTACGTAAGTATACTCGTATAGGGGAAAGTCTGGTATATTGGACCTGCAACTAAATCAGACCACCTCATATCTCAAATAATAATTTCAGAATTTTATTATTAGCAAAACTAAACGATATGCATCTAACTTCATTGCATATCGGATATATTGTTTTCGTTGTGACATAGTTGGTTTGCTTTTTTTTAAATATCTTTTTTTTTTGTTATTTTTAATGTTTTCACCGACCCGTGCCAAATGTGTGCTTAACTTAAACGTAAGCATACAGTGTTTGAAAGTTATTGTTTAGAAGCGTAATTTATCCTAAATTAACTTACGAAAAACGATTGCCGGTGTTTATAGATTATAATTTATTGTTTGTTTTTATAATATATTCATGTGTTGGTTAAAATGGACCGCAAGCAGTTGGATAAAATGGACCGGTCTAAATTACCGCGCACACTCTTTTTGTAACAGATGTTTGATAAAAAGTATTATAAATAGGCACAAAAAGATTTATAAAACACGATACATGATTACTGAAATAAAGAGGTTGGTCTAGATAAATGCTGCAGATTCAGTATCCCTTGAAATAAAAAAAGGAAGGCCAACTATACTTAGTAGCGAGTTTGAAAAGATTTTAGTAAGCCATCTTCTGAAGTTAGAATAACACATATTCGGCTTAACCAAAAACGACGTTAGAATACTGGCCTTTGAAATCACTGAGAAGAATAATATAGCACACACATTTCTCCTTTGGGCTTCACTGCAGACGGGTAAGAAGGCCCTAAAGTTCATTGGATACAGCCACGGAATAGGTAAAATCTTTCATCTATTCTGTGGATACAGCGTATATATTGTCATAATTGGAAGCACGAAACTTGTGTAAGAAATCCTGACATTTGCGACAATTATCATATGTATGGAAGGGTTTTTTTTAGATTTGTTACTCTTTGTTTAATTATGTTTTTTTTATTTTATTTTTTTGAGACGTCTAAAACCTTAATCTCTCCCGTGACCATGATTGCTGTAAAGTATTCGAAACGTCGGGAACCAAAAATCAAAATAAATCCGCGAAATGATCCGAAAAGATAGTTTTATTTAAAATGTTTTTTTTTATTTGTTTTACGTCAGAGCTTATTGAAGTCCAGTTTAGCAACTCCGTGGTCCAATTAACGGAACCAGTTGACTAAAATGAAACAAAGCTCGGACCTCACATTTTTTTATTTTTGGAATATCTATTACTTATGTTGATTAATGCTTAGTAAATGAGAAGCTTATAAATTATTATTTCATTTTATACTGTAGACATTTGTAAAATTCTAAAAAATATATATTTACAAATGCCTTTAAGAAAAAAACTGTCCAAATTATCAGACTTTCCCCTACATATTATATTATGAAAAGTTATTTTTTGTTTCCAATTTTATGCCTACCTAACTTGCATTGAACTTCCGAAAATATGATCAGGATCATGAGTCATGACCTTTTGAAAGAGCACTACGTCTATTGTATCTATAGTACAGACCCTATTATTTTAAAGCTTTCGTAATTTAATCATTTTCGTAGTATTTAATCCATTCCCAAACATATACGTGAGAAAGAGTAAAATACACATATAATAAAAAAATCTCATTAGACCTTCGGACCTTTGTGAGTGCAATACGTGTAAAAACCGCATGACTTTGAAATAAATGCTTAAAAAAATTTACATTATTATTACACTCGCAAAATAATAAAATGTTTAACTAAAATTCATTTTATACACCTTTTCAGTCATCAAAATCTCGCAGGTAACATAAAATCTAGATAATAAAAGTAAATACCTACCTATACCTATTCTTACGTATGTATACGTATGTAATATATTTAAACGAGCAATTCTTATGTATTTATTTATTTTTATTTATTTAGTTTTATTTATGTTTTTAGTTTTACTCTTATATACAACTTTACAATTCTTCTCTGCATTTTCTATTTCTGTCCCGCTTCTAAACACTATTTCCCACATACATGGGTTGGCTGCAAGAGATCTCTTATAGAGATAAGTCCACCTTTGTCCACGTCACTTTCTATGTGTTTTTTTCTTTGTATGACTACTTTTTTGTGCAATAAAGAATATAATATTTATTTATACCGGCAATCTCGGAAACTGCTCTAACGATTTCGCTGGGTGTGTGGGGGTTTTCGGTTGCGGAAAGTCGATCTAGAACAGTCTTATGTCTGGGAAAACGCGTGTTTCCGAGTTTTTATGCGGTTTTCTTTCGCATTGACGATCACAGGTGTCCGAGTTCGAATCCCGGTCGGAAACAAAGGTTTTACTTTTTTTTTTTGTATTTATTCAAGTTTTTAGTTTTTTTTTTTTACCTAAAAAATACGATATAACAAAAAAGAAATCCGAGTGAATCAGTCGCCCAGGCAAGTAGGTACTATACATTTTATGTACAACGTATTTACACAGATATCGTAAGTTTGTGTAAATTAGTGCTATGGTTAAAAATATGTTTAAAATTTAAATTATTTGCCTGTCTTTTGTCTGGCTTTCTTTAATTTAATTTTTCATTAACTGGCCAAAAAGTTATAGATAGGCTATAATTTCCACCCTAAATTTTTTATCTAATCAGATATTTTCGAAGTCGGTGCCAGCCAATACAAATCAAAGACTTCGAAAAATCTGATTAGGTAGGTATCTATTCTAAATGAAAACCCCCGTTTAGTTATTTTTTAGTTTTCAGTGCCTAGAAGTCGGTTTTTTTTAAGTTTTTAATGAACTAGCGTTTTGTTCGGCTTCGCAAGCGTATATCGTAGATATATAAGCTAAGTTAGCAACTCACCCTCGCTCCGTTCGAATTCGTCCCTACTTACGTTTTAATGTTTAGTATAGATTTCTCAGAGATGGGGTATTTTCCCGCAGTAAAAAGTATCCTATATGTTGCCCGGAGCCAGCTATCATCATACCAAATTTCATCTAAATCCCTCCAGTGGCATTTCCGTGATGTGGTCACAGACAGACAGACAAAAATTCTAAAATCTATAGATTTGGCCTCTGTATAATGTTCTCTGTAATATTTAATATACAGATTCGGCTTAGTTACAATTTAATATATGTATAGATGTACTTAATGTATAAGCTATATTACTGTAATGTTTCATCAAAATCCGTTCAGTAGTTTTTGCGTGAAAGAGTAACAAAGATCCATCTACCCATTATCCTCATAAACTTTTTTAACGTTAATAACAAAACTCAATCAACCAAACCAAACAACCTGTGCGATCCTAATACAAATGCATTAGATTCGTGCGTCATTAGGTATTGTTTTTTGGCTCTATCATTAAGTAAAAAAATGGGTACAATCGGTCACGTAAAGCAAATTGCTTTGTTACCAATTAAGTCAACAAGATTTACTTATAGAATATGTGCAATGTGAATATCTATCATGACTGATACATATATGGTGTTTTGGCACTGTCTGCTTAGCTTTAGGTCGTGGCTTCCCTTCTCGGGATAATTTATTTGTGTTATATTAAAGTTACATAGGTATTATAATTAAAAAAAATATTAAACATTTTTCTATTTCCTTATTTTCCCTATTTCATACTAATATTATAAATATGAAAGTTTAGACGTTTGAATGGATGTTTGTTATTCAATCACGCCAGAACGTCTTAACGAATCTGGATGAGCACAGAAATAGATAATAGTGCGGAATAGCACATAGGCTACGTTTTTTCTCGATAAAATATAGATATAAGATAAGAATATGTTCTTATTTATAAGCCTTTTCTATATTTTTTTTGTCAAAATCAATTCATCATGACGAGACAGGGAGATCAGACAGTTAAAAACCGCATTTCCTGACGTTAAAAAAGGGGTCCATCGAGAGGAGTCATATGCCATAGTCCACTGATCACCACGTTGTCAAATGTGTGTTCGTTAGTGGTGGACTTTGCCTGTCTTCCAAAAGCTATACCAGATATACCACAAAATTTAGATACATATGTAGTAGCGTAGTAATATTTGCCTTACTTTTTATAGGAACTGAGTATTGATGGTACATATTAGTATGTTGTGTTAGCATAAAAACGCTGCTTAGTTGCTTTTACAAGGTGCATTTCATGAATTATTGTAAAAAAAATTGAAAGGGAATATGGGGACGGATTGGCGGACTTCTCATGTCTTTCGAAAACTTTCTAGGTTCTCTCAGACATACAGGTTTCCTTGGTCAGCGTGGTGGACTATGGCCTGATCCCTCTCTTATTGAAGGGAGGCCCGTGCCCAGCAGTGGGACGTTAATAAGGGCTGAATACATAAGTACATACATATAAATTAAACACATAACCTCCTGAAGGTTTTACCGTAGTCGAGTAATAAGGTGCAAATAAATGCGCAAATGTCAATATCGCCATCAAACTAGCAGTTTGATTGCACGAATAGCATCATATGGCGGATGTTTGACAAGTCTACTTTAAGAGCGGTAAAGTTTTTATACACGTACCATAACTGGAAAAAAACAAACATATACACTTAGTTTTAGTACTTTTATTATTCCTGTACAGGATTTCTTTTAGTATTTAAGAATATTGAAATCCTTTTCTACAGATTTTTTGATCAAAATCAATTCATCATGATGAGACAGTTGGATAGACAGTTAAAAACGCATTTTAGATATTAAGCAATATAATGATGTTTTCCTGACCAATTTCGATCGAGTGGCCAATCTCACTAAGACTAGCCATCTGCGCAGGATAGGTATATTATAGTGCACAAGTATGCGCGCAAACAATATAGGCACCCTTTTGCACTTGTGCACAACGTGCACCCTTTATTCCTTTCATTTTCAAACTCCAGTGGGACAACGATTCGATATTCGAGAGAAACTAACCGCAGGACCGACGACTTTACGTACTGTTCAGGCAAGAGGTGAAAAATGCCAACTCTCCAACTCCGGGTTGTTCTTGAGATTTTTTTGATAGTAAAACTCAATAACTTGGTTCGATCTGAACTCGAACCCAGGACGTACGTGTTATTAGACCATCAAGGCAGATAAACACAAAATATAGTACGTTACCACTAATATTATAACTGCGAGAGTGTATGTTTCTTACCTTATTACGCTGTAAGGGCTTAATGAATTAACGAATTGATTTATGATTTTTTTGCCGACGCGATTATTGTTTTCTTTTAAAACATTTTATATAGTACTAGCAACTCACCCTCGCTCCGCTCGGTTTCGTCCCTACTTTCGTTTTAATGTTTCTTACAGATTTCTCATACATGAGATATTTCCTAGAGTAAAAAGTATCCTATATGTTGACCAACTATCATCATACCAAATTCCATCAAAATCCCTCCAGTGATGCGGTATTATATTTCCTAATATTTCTTTAAGAGTAGAGCACAAAAAACTGTGGAAACATGTATCTTAACTTAATCTCAATTATCTTGAAATCCAATTGTACTTTGCTCATTGCTTAAATGGAAAAATATTTTCATATATTTAAATCTTCAAGTACAAGTACGAACATAAGTACCCATATATTATTTTTACCTTGGTTTTTTAAAGGTTGGCTGTTTATTAATAAAAAATGAATAAATTTATAGAAAGGAAAGCTCAGTTTATTATTATATACAAGCAGAACCCGTGGCTTCGCTCGCGCTAAAACTACAAAAAAAAAGTCAAAAAGTAGGTTTCATACAAACTTTCATCCCCCATTTTACCCTGTCATGGAATTGGATTTCGAAAAATGCTAAAATACGTATTTATTTAATTGTATTGAAGACCATTAATACCAAGTTTCAAGTAATTCTGGTCATAAATAATTCTTTACCCATATAAACTTTATTACCCCTTTAAGGGATGAATTTCGAAAAAAATCAAATAAATATATTTCTTATTTTTTACCTTAAAGCTAAACACCACTTTCTGTGTATTTCACATTAAGAATGACAGAGTTTCATACAACCTTTAATCTTCTATTTTACCCACTTAGGGGTTGAATTTCGAAAAATCCTTTCTTATCGGATGCCTACATCATATAAGGAATACGTCCTCCAAATTTCATGTTTCTACGACCAGCGGTTTATGCTGTGTGTTGATCCATCAGTCAGTCAGGACCACCACAGGATGCACCTCTCCTTCTCAATTTTTCCATCAGCTGGTCTAACTTTCAGGTAGGTACAATACATTGCACAGGTAAGATGCGAACATAATAGAAGCAAAAAACCAGGTACAAAAGAGATATCACAATGAATTGCTTAACTTCAGACTGATTATACATAGGCGATACGTGTAGCGCCCTCCTTTCAAGAAATCTTATTCATTTGTTGAGATTTGAAGTTTGTGTCAAATGGGAAGGCAAGTGTGGACTCGCCATTATATTAGCATAATTAAAAAAAAAAAACTTTTTTTTAAATTTCAGGTAGAAGTCCTTGTAGAAAGTACAATATGGGCTTCTCTACAGATTCCGAAGTATGAGTACATTTATCAAAATGAGGGTGTTACTTTTATCGAAATGTATATATTTTAAGTATTCCGAAAATAAACGTCTTAAGTGACAATCAAACAGAATAAATATACATAATTTACAAATTAACCGGTTAGTGGTGTAGCTGTTACCGGTTATTGACATTTAATGTCGGCATCATATTATGTATTTTGTTAAATTTATTTCTAACTAGCGACTCACCCTAGCTTCGCTCGGGTTCGTCCCTTAGTACGTTTTAAGAATAGTATAGATTTCTCAGATATGATATATTTTCCCGCATTAAAAAGTGTCCTAAATGTTGACTCGGATAACCAGCTATCATCATACCAAATTTCATCAAAACCAGTGGTGTTCTCGTGATGTGTACTCAGACATACAGACAGACAAAAAATCCAAAAACTATAGATCTATATCGATAATAATAACTGTTTCATTAAGATTTTCCAAAAAATATTCAATCTACAGAAGCGTCTCAGTTAGAATTTTATTATATGTAGGTATAGACTAGCTCGTGTGCCCGATCATACCATAACTTTAATCTCTTAAGGAACGGTGTTCTGAAACGACGATATAATGAAACTTTTACTTATAGGAACATATGTAGGTATACATATTATGTATGAACTGCTTTTCGTATTTCTAATCGACAATACATATTTTAATTTATTATTTTACTAGCCTTCGCTTCACTTCGGGTTCGTCCCTAGACAAAAACAAATCTATCCCACGGGAACCACACATTTTTCCGGGATGATATACAGCCTAAAGCCTTCCACGATAAATGGACTATCCAACACAAAAATAATTTTTCAATTCTAACCAGTAGTTCCTGAGATTAGCGCGTTCAACCAAGCAAACAAACAAACTCTTCAGCTTTATAATATTAATATAATAATATAGATTCTATTTTCTTAGATTTACATATATAATTTTGCGGGTACATAAGTACTTTTTGTAGCAGTTGAAAAACCCATGTCTCTTTCGTGACCATGTTTGCTGAAAGCATTCGAAACGCCGGGAAAAAATAATAATTAAATAAAATAAAAAAATAATATAGTTTTATTATTATTTTATATTTAACATCTATAATGACACTTCATTTTGCCGACATCGTCATTTAGCGAAGTATTGAGGAAAATTTTATGTTTTTTTAACAGTGTCGCCGTTTATTAGGCATGTACATAAATATATTATTTTAGCATGAAGACGATTGTTGTTTCTTTATCTACCTATAGATAAGTATATATCTTGAATTAAATTTAAATAATTTGTGTATGTTTATTTTAAAAGTGAGGGATTTATAGTTTCACTAATAAAAAAGGTTATAGTATTATAATAATTTTAATATATATAATGGTATATGTGTATAATGACCTCTGAGACGTCTAAAACCTTAATCTCTCCCGTGACCATGATTACTATAGAGCATTCGAAATCTCTGGAAGCAAAAATCAAAATAAATCCGCGAAGAAATCCGAAAAGATAGTTTTATTTAAAATGTCAAATATTCGCGTAAAACAAAGAAATTATTAATTTTACTAGTGATCGCCGCGTGGTTGAAAATCAACCATAATTCATTAAGTTATATATTTATTGTCTTGCGTATATTACAATATTAATCTATTCTCAATTTGACCACAGACTTTAACAATAAACAAAAGAGTATACATGCGTGTGTGTATCAAATACATGGTAGTGTGTGTAATGCTTTTTTATGGATTTAATGTATTTTTTATACATAATTTAAAAAAAATATTAGCATTCTGCACTAATTCTCTATATAAACTATAAGTGTGGGAAATTTCATACTCCTCCGTCAGCGCAATTTTCGTAAAAAGGGGTACAAAGTTTTTGCTTCACGTATTAATATATAGAAGATAATGAAATGTAATATATTGTAAATTATGCAGAGGTATTATTTGTTTATTTTTAATTTGTTTTGCGCGGAACCGATTAGGGTTAAAAAGAATTATCTTTTTATAAAATAAAAGTAACCTAAGTTACTCCATAACATCAGCTATCTGCTGCCAGTGAAAGTCTCGTCTAAATCGGTTTAGCCGTTTCAGAAATTAACCGAAAAAAACAGTACAAGTGAATTATATTCTTTCATATGAATTAAGTAAAAAGCTGTTATTTCAATATTACAAACAGGCACTCTAATTTTATTTATTTGTATAGATTTTTTTTATATATGTATGTATAAAGCTATATTTTCCTTGTGATACCTGTATAGACTAAAAACGAGTCACAAGGGGCTAGTCTAAAGGTTAAAAACTAAGGAGGTTCCGTTGGGTTTTAGTGGGTTGTACTGGCTTTTCTAACCGGTGAGTCCCACACAACCACGGTTAGAGATGTCAGTTAAGATTTTACGACGGTTTAAATCCTACCGTAACTTTACAACTATATGAAAGTATGGTTTTAGTGTTTGGGACATAAATATGAGTTATTCAGGTTCCATATAAACGAACTACGCGAACAGAGCCTTAGGCAACACTAGTAACTATCTAAAATGACATCTAAAACTAGCATTTTTGAAGTTAACTTCTTTTAACACCGATAGCCAAAAAACGACATGATGAAGGTAGCTGAAAGCGACGTGATGAAGTTAGCTCCATTTCTTTTACAAACAGAGAGTTATGATATACGGAATGAAGTCTTTAGCTATTTTTGTTCTGTTACGTCAAAGAAGTGTACCTTCTTACGTGCGTACGTAAGCACACACACAGAGGTTTTTTGTTTTAATTTAAAACAGGATTACATCTATATATATGCATACATCTTTCAATAACGTTATTTCTGCATATGATGTTAAGACGTTATAAACCGAATAAAAATGTTGTCATTTATACAGCATCATGCTGATGGTGTAGTATTATATGCTGCAATTTCCAATCCCATTCTTCATTCGCATGGGTAATACTTATATGTAACTAGCGGCTCACCCACGCTTTGCTCGGGTTCGCCTCTAGACTACTAGCCTATGTGCTATTCCAGACTATAATCTATCTCTGTGCCAAATTCCATCCAGATCCGTTCAGCCGCTCTGGCGTGGTTGAGTAACAAACATCCATTTAAACTTTCATTTATAATATAAATAAGATGTAAACTTATGGTATTCCATTGTGAAAATACAGCTAAATAAGCCGTTAGAAAGATAGCCATTGTTCCGCTTCTTGCGAAAAGCGTATTAACTTTGTATTAACAATGAAAATTCGATATAGGATTATTAATAAGAACATTATAAATATAAGTATTATTTATATGTATACCTACTAGTGACTCAACCTCGCTTCATTCGGGTTCGTCCCTAGGTACGTTATAATTTTTTAAGAGAAACCCTAATTCTTTTTCTAAAATAAAAGTAGCCTAAGTTACTCCTTATAATATCAGCCATCTGCCAATGAAAGTACTGTTAAAATTGATCTAGCCGTTTCGGAGATTAGCCGGAACAAACAGACAGACAAACAGACAGACAAAAATTTAAAAAATTGTGTTTTTCTTATAAGTACCGTATATATTTCCATACGCATTTAGTATAAAGCTGTTATTTTGACATTACAAACAGACACTTCAATTTTATTTATCTGTACCTACCTATAGACTAGCAAACCCGGCCACGCGGTGCTGTGACATACACGTGAAAATTGGTAATTTTGCAATAAAAAAAAAATCAAATAATCGGGATAAAAACTATCCTATCTTTTAAGTTGGAACAAATCATATTTAAAAATACATATTTATTATAAATATATATATTATTTAAAAACGATACGTTTAAATCGGATAAGTAGATTTGGAGTTCATCGCAAACCAACATCGTGACACGAGAATTTTATATATTAAAATACTAGAAGTACTATTTAAAATTTAAAGTAATGTTGTCAATATTTTCTAGAAATCGACCTGAATACAATCTATTATTATAATTAGGCTTAAATTAACATAATACTGCAAATTAACGTTTACCATTTGACGACGAATAAAATAGACTTTGTTGAATCAATTAGCGATGGAAATAACAAAGTTAACTTGTAAAAATCATTTACAGGACAAAGTAATTGGTTTTTTTTTTTCGATAAAAGGACGCCTCAACACTGTATTAGACTAGTATTCGCCCACGACTACGCTCACCTTTTTCGACGGCCAACCCTCTGTCCTATTACTAACCCTAAATCGTTTAATGTTTATTAAAAAGCGTTTGAGCCATTCTTGTTTGTCTCGTCTATACTTGTTTTTACAATTATACTTATTTTACACACGTTGACGACACGTTTGGCTCAGTTTGTAGTGACCCTACTTGCTGTGTCAGCGGTCGCGGGTTCGAGTCCCGCTGGGGGCATTCATTAGTGTGATGAGCACGACTGTTTGTACTGCAGTCACACACAGTGTTTATGTTTATAATATGTATGTATTTAATGTTATATATGTGTAATGTACCAACTATCTGGTATCCATAACGCAAACCTCGTAGCTTACCATGGAACTAGGTGGTGCTGTGTGTTAATGTCCCAACATATTTATTTATTTATTTATTATTTATCTATTTACACACACAAACACACGCATACGGTTTTTTTTTCTATTTTTGTTATTTGTTGTTTATTCATATATTTTTTTTTCTCTATCACTATTGTGTTGGCATAATCCTGTGATTAATTATATGGGGAGGACACTAGCTCCTGCAACACAGTTTTTAACGAGCGCAGGGGCTAGGGAAATCATTAACACTTTTGCATGTATAAAAATATGACAATAAAGAATTATAATAAGCTATTAACTAATTATAATAAGCTATGTTAGGTGGATAGGTATCTGCGACCGAATTAGACCGGTAAGAGATAGTGAAAGAGGCAGTTTAAATTAATGCAAGTGAGGATTAGAGTCAAAAACCAAATCAAAACCAATGTTGAAATTTTTAGGGCTGTCTAAGTATAGAAGTGAAATTTTCAAGAGATTTTGAGTGGATAGAAAAAAGTTATAGGTACCTAAAATCATCTGATTTCTGAAAAATCGATGGACTTTATGTGGCTGTGTTTCGAAGACATAGCAGCAATCAGAGGAAACTAGGATGGAAATCAACAGAATATACTTTAACAAAAAATTTGAACCCTAAAAATTAACCAGTAATATAATATAGTCTATCTATTCCAAACTAACCGTTAAAACGTACCTTGGGATGAACACGAGCGAAGCGAGGGTGAGCCGCTAGTTTAATATACATATATTAAATCTTTCATTTAATTACTAATTTGGTTTAACGAACTTCTAAAAATTATTATAATAATATTTTTGATTTACCAATTTTCTCCTTTTCTGAAAAAAAATAATGTGAGAGATACTATAAGGATTCATTGGATGTATTATGTATGGAACCCTAAAAAATAGCGCAGACATACATACATCCCATCAATAGATATATGTACATTTAATATTAAAACATAGAAATCTACATAAATTAATCAGTACAATAAAAAAAATAAAAATCGACTTCAAAAAATCAGTTATTTTTTACTTTTTAGTGCTTTTCTTGAAGTCGGTTTTTATTTTTTTCTTAAACATTTTTATTTTTCCCTTTTTAGTGTAGATATAATAGTAGTAGCAAAGTATGAAGACTGACAAACTAAAATTCGCTTTAATTAGTAACACTAAAAATTCGATTCTCACGTATTGGGCTTGTCAAATCAAACAAAGTTAAAATTACTGAGCCAAACTATGTTAAACTTTTATGGGAACAAATGGCAATTATTCCGCATCAAACTAAAGAAGAATCATAAATCATAATAATCATAAATCATAAATCTCAGCGTAACCGGCGTACCTACATACATAAAAAAATACTAATCGAATTGAGAACTTCCTCCTTTTTGAAGTCGGATAAAATAAATTAACACTACCAATAAAGTGTTAACATTCGCAAACCCGGGGCGCCTTGTACCTAATAAGTTATCTCGTAATCGACCTTGAAAGATCTTCGGAGAGTTACAAAAGTGATTCTGTCATCATTAATATAACCGGTATTTTTGTAATTAAAATAATTCAACGATTTTTGGTGTAAAAAAAAAGATTAATTAGTATACATATATCAAAGTTCTATAATACACATTTATATGTACACTAGCGACATACCGTCGCTCCGCTCGGGTTCATCCCTAGTTACGTTCTAACGTTTAGTATAGATTTCTCAGAGATCCCGCAGTAAAAAGTATCCTATATGTTGATCCAGGATAACCAGCTATTACCATACCAAATTTAATCAAAATCTGTTTAGTAGTTTTCTCGAGATGTGTTCCCAGACAGACAGGCAGACAGACAGACAGACAAAAATTCTCAAAACTAAATTAGGCCTCTGTATGAATAATAATGAGTAATTCAGTAAAATTTTCCAAAAAAAAATTAATCTACAGATTGGACTCAGAATTTTATTATATGTATAGACTATAGCTATGTATATAATAAACTAGTGTGTTATTCTCGCTATATTTGGGTGCGCTAGATTTTTAAGGAGACTTTACTCCGTATTCGCCTCTTAAATGTAACAGCACGTGGGTATAACTTTACATAATTTATTTATTTTATTTATTTATCCAGTCTAATATACGTTTATAAAACTTTCTTCCGAACAAGCTAATCTTTACACCTGCCGACGGCAAAAAATTGTATACCTACATACGTACATTATATGTATACTAGTGATCGCCCCGCGGTTGAAAATCAAGCATGATTTATCGATATTAAGGTTCGTTTTTAAAGTTACATAGATAGCCTATAAAATCCAAAAGAATTTTGAAACGGGCCCTTAGATTCAGAGATTTGCACGTACAGACAAACAAACTTTCCATCTTTATTTTATATAAGTACTCGTATAATATTGATGAAGGTTATCTAACATCATCCTGCATCTTTTAGCGATTCGCGGGTAAAAGAAAGCCAACTTTGCAAAGCTTATACTCCTCCATACACACAATTTATACTTATAAAAACTTAAAAAAAAATAAATAAAAACCGACTTCCAGGCACTGAAAAGTAAAAAATAACTAAACAGGGGTTTTCATTTAGAATAGATACTTAATCAGATATTTTCGAAGTCGGTGTGCTTTGATTTGTATTGGCTGGCACCGACTTCGAAAATATCTGATTAAGTATCTATTCTAAATGAAAACCCCTGTTTAGTTATTTTTTACTTTTCAGTGCCTGGAAGTCGGTTTTTATTTTTTTTTTTAAAGTTTTTATTTTTCAATTTTTAGTGTAGACGTAATAAGCAGGTAATTTGTAATTTATAAGAAGAAAGATTTTTATTAATAAAAACATATTTGATTTAGCCATTTATTTAAAAACCGCTTGACCGATTTCGATAAAATTTATATGGGACCACCGGGGAAGAATACCCTTTGAAACAAAAAAAGAATTTTCCAAATCGGTTCAGCCATCTTCGAGTAATCCGTGAACATACATAAAAAAAACAAAAGGAAGAAAAAAGATTCCGACGAATTGAGAACCTCCTCCTTTTTGGAAGTCGGTTAAAAAAAGGATTCAAAGTTTTCTCTTCGTACGTACGTTCATACGTACGTACATTATATGTACCGATATGAAAAGAATTTTTGGAAAGGTTTTATATTTACAGCTCACTCTATTGTAATATTCCACATGTTTTTATAAACATCGTTTATTATTCATTACATAAATTATATCTAATCTAATATATTAAAACGAGCAATTCTTGTATATTTATATCTTTATTTATTTATTTATACCGGCGATCTCGGAAACGGCTCTAACGATTTCGCTGAAATTTGGTACGTGGAGGTTTTCGGGGACGAAAAATCTATTTTCTGGGGGATCTATTATGGCTGGGAAAACGCGTATTTTCAAGTTCATACGGTTTTCTTTCGCATTATTCCACGCAAAATATGGTCGATAATTTCTTACGCTCGGACATAAGCATCGTGGTCAAGCGGCCAAGGAGCAAGATTGACAATCATAGGTGACCGGGTTCGAAACCCGGTCGGATACAAAATTTTTTTTCGTTTTTTTTTTGTATTTATTCAAGTTTTTAGTTTTTTTTTATCTAAAAAATACGATACAACAAAAGAAACTCTGAGCGAAGCTCGGTCCCCCAGGTACTACATACTTAATATATAACCGGATCTGCAGCTCCCACAGTAATTTCACAAAAACATTATATGTTGTTAAATACGTTTTTTATGTAAAATCACGGAATATTATATTTTGATTTAACTATGTAAATTAAAAAAACGAGTTTCTTTAATTTACTTAAGTAATTTGAGATCTTTAATCTGTCAAGAAAATTGTCATCCTGCAGGAATATCAAGTTCATAGATACGGATAGGACTGACTATGGTTTTTCTATGTACACTTTCGCATTAAATTATATATAATATTCCATACACATGCTATCATTATTTTAAAATATTAATTTTATATTTTTTATTTTGAATGTTCTGAAACGCCTAACCCTACATTGTTTATGGATTAAGCAAACAAAGGTACATAAGACCAGCTTATGTTTATGTTCATAATAATATATTTTCTTAGGGAAAACATTTTTTTTTTAAACCAATTTACAACAATATCGTGAAAATTCTCAATTTTCGTCTAGATAATGCAAGAACAGAAACAAAAGCTCTTATCCACTGAATATTTAGTAATTAGTCTTTATCTATATCTACGAGGATAACAAAGCTTAATCATTAGATGTTTAACTATAGATTAATACGTGTATATAGGTCTATGTGTACGTAAAAGAAATATTTACACCAGGTTATTGCTACCCGGACTTCTGTTTGCTGTTAAACAAACACGAAACAAATATTTGCACTTATGTCCCTAACAATCATGAAATCGCGTTACCTGGCATACCTACCGTCACATTCTGACCGTGACGCCAAATACCATAATAAAATTATAATATTAAGCATTATAATTTTATTTTTTTGTATTAATAAGTGGTATAATAGTTAAAGACCAGGCTTAATTCTTAACCTTGAAAGTTTACATAATTAATCGTTATGTAGTACGTATAGTAAATTGACCTTTAAAGACTGGATTTTCGCGTCTCAGTACGCGTGTATCTCATAGGGAAATAATAATACTTCCTTAGATTTACGCGAATATTTGACATGTTAAATAAAACTATATTTTCGGATTATTTCGCGGATTTATTTTGATCTTTGGTTCCCGAAGTTTTGAATGCTTTACAGCAATCATGGTCACGAGAGAGACTAAGGTGTTAGACATGTCAAAGGGGTTATGTAGGTATTTGTTACAGACAGTGCCTGCCAAAACTTCTGTCTGTAACAAGTATATAACGCCTTTGAGATGTCTAACACCTTAGTCTCTCCCGTGACCATGTGACCATGATTGCCGTAAAGCATCCGCAACGTCGGAAACCAAAAATCAAAATAAATCCACGAAATAATCCGGAAAGATTATTTTGTTTAAAATAGCCCAGGTATTACTCTAGGTCTAGGTACATCCAGCCGTTTTAGCGTGAAGAAGGGATGAACATACACACATTAAATGAAGTATATATTTAAATATTTAATCCTTTATGTACAGACTTGATTATATGCATATGCAAATATGTATATAATATTGACATATTAAGCCAATTTCCGCCGGTTACAGCGTGTTTAACTTAAAATCTAAAGATGTCATTGTTTGGCTATATTTAGAATGTTTTAAATAAAACATTGCCGGGCAGAATCGTTTGCAAGAAACAAGTGGAATGTCCTACTTCCAATCAAAAGACATTTTGAACCATAGATAACCTAATTTTACTACCGACCATATAAAAAAATAGTTAATCAGACCCAAATAGATATATTTAACGCAGAAATGTCCATCCACATGTATTGAGCCCTTTTTAATGTCCCACCGCTGGGCACGGGCCTCCCTTCAGTACGAGGGTGATTAGACCAAAGTCCACCACGCTGACTAAGTGCGGGTTGGCGGACTTCCCATGTCTTTTTAAAACTTGCTAGGTTCTCTCAGACATGCAGGTTTCCTCACGATGTTTTCCTTCACGATTAAGACAAGTGGCAATGATGTTGAAAATGATACGCACATAAAATATTAGAGGTGCAAGACGTGGGATTTGAACCCGCTTCACTCGGTTCTCTAAACGAATGCGTTACCACTTCCTATCCACATATTAAATAAAATTTCCAATGTCATCTGTCTAAGATCTAATCATTTCCCTGTACCTACCGGGTATACTATTTTAACTCGAGAACTTACCTACTAAATAAATACACATGCCAAACACCGCCAACTTCCCAACTCCTGTTTGTTATTGAGAATAACTTGAAAGGAAACACTCAATAACAGAACTTGGCTCGACCCGGGACTCGAACGTAGGACCTCCGGAACTGCTGATATATCTTCACTTATATTCTATCATCATAATGTCGATATAGTGGATTGATTTTTATTTTATTTTTTATTTAATCATTTATTTTAGGCAATATTTACAAAAAGATCTTAAATATGTAAACAGAGGCCCATGAAATATATACCTTAAAAACTAACATATATATATATATATATATATATATATAAAATATATAAACTATTTAACCCGTGGTGTCGACATAGACGTGTCAGCGGGCAAACGACCCCGGAGAACTCCCGAAATACGACGCCCTGCGGCCAGAAGTCCTCCTTCATGAAGGTTGGCAGAGGATTGAATACAAAGACAAACAAACAAGCATTGTTTCGGAGTAGGTAATATAATTCAGATGCTAAAGTTCAAATACTAAAATTGCTAATAAACGGCTATTAATGATATATGCCAGCAATTTTTTATCTAAACCACTTGCGTGGGTTATCTCAACATGTCGCAAGATAAGTGTGCTCAATAACTTACTTCAGCAATTGAGAGCCATTGAGTCATCCTATCGATATGGGATAATCTTTAAATAATAGCAATAACCTTTATAATATAATGTTTTATAGATTACTAGCGACTCGATCTCACTCCGCTCGGGTTCGTCCCTAGTTACGTTTTAACGTTTAGTATAGATTTCTCAGAGATGAGATATTTTCCCGCAGGAAAAAGTATCCCATATGTTGACCAGGGTAACTAGCTATCATCATACCAAATTTCATCAAAATCTGTCCAGTGGTGTTCTCGTGATGCGTTCCCAGACAGACAGACAGACAGACAGACAAACAAAAATTCTAAAAACTAGAGAGAGATTCGGCTCTGTATATGTGAAATAATTACTATTTCAATAATAATTTCCAAAAAATATTTATTGTACAGATTCGATTCAAACCTATATTATATGTGTAGATATATAGGTACGTTTCATCATTTGACATTTACATCACTATACCGTCCGTTCAAAAAGCTTTTTTGTAACGCAACTTGAGCAACATTTGAGTGCAACTTTCTAAGCCAATGTTAGGTTCCTACTTAAATTTGAATTTGAATACTAGAATTTTTAAATTATATTAGTGCTTGTTATTGTTATATGTTAGAGTTTAAATTTTTAACGTTTCACTACCACGCCATCTTGTAAACAAACTGCAAAGCCCGAAACATATTAAAAATGAATCCCGATAATCTTTTGTGGTTCTTGTTACTAGATATAAGAATTTGACATAATATTTAATTTGTATGGAGCTTATGTCACATTTCTATCTCTATCAGGAAAAAGAATAAATATAATAATAAATAAATAAATATGTTGGGACATTGACACACAGCACCATCTAGTTACATGGTAAGCTACGAGGCTTGTGTTATGGATACCAAATAGTTGATACACTACACATATATAACTTTAAATACATACATATTATAAATATAAACACCAATGACTGGAGTACAAACATTCGTGCTCATCACATAAATGAATTCCCTCAGCGGGACTTGAACCCGCGACCACTGGCACAACAAGTACGGTCACTCCAAACCGAGCCAAACGTGTCGTATGTCGAAAACAATGACAATTTTAAGAAAGTGAATTAATTAGATGTCAGTCATTGTTAGTTGTATTTAAATAACAGGTACTTAATATATCTATCTCATCGCGATCTTTAGCTTGAAATATCTCGGAAACTGTCTGACCCACTAAAATATATTGCTGCAATATATTGCTGATATTATTATTTTTTGAAGTGCCCTTAATATATACACATACGAGATTCATCGTGCGCCGCTACTTTAATAAAAATAACTGGCATAATTACATCAGGCAGATAATGCTAGCTACTACAAAATGTTTGGACCCCTTTTTCAAGCCACAAAACATACAAATAAAACGTACATATTTATTATAATTGTAATCATAGGAATACATGTACACATATAAAATACATAAGAATCAAACGTAAATTGTAGATACTTAAAAAATCCACTACGTTTATTCGAAATGCCGAAAAAGGTGATGATCAAGAGACCGTCACTCTGAATATGGCACGAGCTTGCTTGCCTAAACACCAGCGTAAATATTTAGGTCGGTAATAGGTTAGGTCAAGATCTAAACTGCAACTACGTACTAAATAAACATTTCAAACATTCTACTCTCAGATAACGCCTACTTAACTATATAATATAACTAGCGACTCACCCTAGCTTTACTCGGGTTCGTCCCTACTTACTTTTTAACGTTTAGTATAGATTTCTCAGAGATGAGACATTTTCCCGCAGTATCCTATATACTCGGATATATTATATCCGGATAATCAGCTATCATTCATCAAAATACCTCCAGTGCTTTTTCCATGATACGGTCACAGACAGACAGACAGAGAGATAGACAGACAGACAAAAATTCTAAAAACTATAGATTCCGCCTCTGTATCGATAATAATATCTATTTTAATAAGATTTTCCAAAAAAATATTTAATGTACAGATTCGGCTTAGTTACAATTTTATTATATGTATAGATTAAATAATTTAATTATATAACGTTACTAGCGAAGGTGCCATACAGTAGCCTATGTGTTCCTCCAGGACATAGTCTATTTGTATACTAAATTTCATCGAAACCGGATAAGCCGCTTCAAAGCGGCGAAGCCTCGAAGCGTCTAATCCGTTTATATCCGGTACAAAAACACACAAACATTCAAGCTTTCGCATAGTAGTATAGCATAAGATTATAAGCGTTCCAATTTAACTTACCCACTGTCATAAAGAGTAGTTTACAGCCAGGTTCGAAGTAGTACTTAGAAGGTTCTGTGTAGTGAAGCCGATGGAAGATCAAATCGTAGCCCTCGCACGACTTCTCTGGAAGCACTGAAAATTCCCTGTGAAAAAGAAAAATAAAATAATAACCCTCATTTATAAAGCTATATGGTTATATTATTAATTACATAATTGATAATAGTTATCAATTGACATATTTGTCAACAAACAAAAAACTAGGAACTGTTCGTTTTTTTAAGGGTCAGGTCATTCACAGATAATGTAAGAAAAAAATCATTAAAGAATATCTACGTATAATCTTGCTTAGTCTTTTTAGGCAGTACTTCTCAGGAGTCAGGACTGTATTTCTAAAATATTTACAATGAATGCTATGTAGTAGGTATGAAACCTCCAAGTAGGAGCAGTCATCCTGAACATCCTTAATGTATAGGTACTAATATATTGAATATGAAGAAATTCTTTGTTCCTTTGTTTGTTGAAGCGCGCTTAACTTTAGAACTAGAACTGTCCATATTTATAATTATTGCATTTTATAACCTACTAAGGTTGATTCCCCATACAAACTTTCATCCCCATTTTCACCCCCTTAAGAGATGATTTCCGGGATAAAAAGTATCCTATGCCCTTCCCAGGGTCTCAAACTATCTTCTTACCAAATTTCATCTAAATCGCTTCAGTAGAACCAGAGATTAATATAGATTTATTTAGTAAAATCTTACCTAAATAGGTTAGGCGTTGCTATCTAACATTACGTTACGACCTTTAGAAGCGAAGCAGTAAAGCAAGTGGTAACCCAGTGAATGTGGCATAGAAAATCAAGGGAAGCGGGTTCAAGCCCCGGTTGTTCATTTTTAACGTGATTACCGTAAACTTTACGGTGAAGGGTTTTCAAAGGATAAATGAATTCCATTAACCTGAACTTGGCAGTGTCGTAGGCTATACTTGTCGTACTACAAGGAGGCCCTTGCCCAGCAGTGCGACGTTAAAAAGGGCTTGGATGATAATGACTATATTAAAACTAAGCAAGTAAGTAGAGCCGCCTGCACAAGTTAATCTATATATAAAATAAAATTGTAACTAAGTCAAATCTGCACATTCAATATTTTTTTGAAAAATCTTATTGAAATAGACATCATTATCGATACAGAGGCAGAATCTATGGTTTTTGGAATTTTTATCTGTCTGTCTGTGACTGCATCACAGAAAAACCACTGGAGAGATTTTGATGAAATTTTGTATGATGATAGCTGGTTATCCGGATCAACATATAGGATACTTTTTATTGCAGGAAAATATCGCAACTCTGAGAAATCTAAATTAAATAATAAAACGTAAGTAGGGACGAACCCGAGCGAAGCGAGGGTGAGTCGCTAGTTACAATATAAATAATATGAAAATATGTTTTTATTTATGTCCTTATTGCACCATGTAGGTACTAGAAATAAAATACAATTCTATGCCTTACTTCTGTCCATATCTAATATATTTAAACGAGAAATTTTTGTATATTTATTTATATATTTATTTATTTATACAGGCGATCTCGGAAACGGCTCTAACGATTTCGCTGAAATTTGGAATGCGAGGGTTTTCGGAGGCGAAAAATCGATCTAGATTAGTCTTATGTCTGGGAAAACGCGTATTTTCGAGTTTTCATGCGGTTTTCTTTTGCATCATTCTACGCAGAATATGGTCGATAATTTCTTACACTCAGGCATAAGCATCGTGGTCAAGTGACCAAGGTGCAAGATTAACAATTACAGGTGTACCAGTTCGAATCTCGATCGGATACAAAGTATTTACTTTAGTTTTTTTGTATTTATTCAAGTTTTTAGTTTTTTTTTTGTTATCTACAACATACGATATAACAAAAAAGAACTCCGAGCGAACCTCGGTCGCCAAGACACTATACATAGATAACGTCAATTTATTACACTATTATCTACACATTTTTGCATTTATAATGATTTTAAAGCAAAGTAAATATAATAACTAATTTTATAACACAACCTTTGCCCTTTTATACCGGCCTTGTGCCTAGAAATAGAACTGTTTTATGCCTGCACCAGTAGGTATATTGTGTGTTATGGAAATAGGTAGGTATACAAAAAGGATTTAGGGCTGAGTTGGTACATTGAATAATTTAAACGCTCGGCCCTACTATTTGCAATGCGAATTTACAATAAAAAAAACAAATTCCATTTTTTTTTTTTCATGAATAACTTTATATTGTAGAAGAACAACAACAAGATAAACACGATCGATATGTATTATGTAGACGACATGTTTGGCTCAGTTTATAGTGACTCTACTTGCTGGGCCAACGGTCGCGGGTTCGAGTCCCGCTGGGGGCATTTATTTGTGTGATGAGCAGAAATGTTTGCACTCCAGTTATGGGTGATTATATTTATAATATGTATGTATTTAAAGTTATATATGTGTAGTGTATCAACTATCTGTATCCATAACACAAACCACACCAGTTTACCATGGAACTAGATAGTGCTGTGTATTAACGCCCTTTAACGTTAAGATATTTATTTATCTATATTTATTTACTAATTAATAATACAAAAGTAACACTGTCTGTTTGTCTGTTTTCTTATCAAGCTAAAACTGATGCACATAGATTGCACCATGGGCACTAACATAGGCTACTTTTCATCGTCATCTCGATTACCTGAGATGTGAGCGATGGACAAAATTTTTATTTTACTTAATTAAGTAGATTTAATGATAGGGCTTAAGTAGCCCTGACTAGCCCTTCTTACTATAAGATCTCATCTAATGCGAGAGTCACTATGACAGGTATGTATAGCCAGAATCTATCTAGACATATAATAAAACTGTAACTGATTGCTGTCTATACATGGAAGACATTTGAAAAAAACTATTACTATTTATTATGAATCTTTATTAACGTAATAGGACACAAAACAATAATTTTTAGAATTTTTGTCTGTCTGTCTGTGCGTTTGTGCGCGCTAATCTCAGAAACAGCTTAACCGATTTGGGTGCGGTTACTCACAAATGAATTGTGGTAAGCTTCACTTAACATTTAGTACTTGTTTTATTTCAATCGGTTCATAAATAAAAAATGTTATGTCAATTTAAAGAATCCGAAGTGAGTCGCTATATAAAATAAAATTATAATAAAATGTATGCACGGTAGCAAAAGTAGGTAATGTATAATAATCATAATTTTAGACAAACCAAAAAAAACACGTTCTTCTTATTTGTCGCTAGATTAAAGTAATCAAATAGATAAAGAAATAAAGTGGACTTCGTAGATTTATTAACGTATGTAGTTACAACTAAACCTAATAAATCAAAATATAATTTATTTAAATATACTTTTCCAAGCACATTTGAATCGTCAATTTTATATTTTAAATTTAAATTAAATATCAGTGTAGTCAGTCCGTGAGGAATCTACCACCGGCTCGGAAGGCAGTTCTGCTGAGAAGAGCCGGCGAGAACTCAACAGTTGCTCTTTTTAAATAAAACATACATTATATCAACACAATAATTAAGTACTCATCCTGCGTGAGTAGAAACTATTAGTAATCCCATACATTTGCATCAGCAAAGTGTTCCGCGATGGAATAATAAAAGTGTACCTACACTATAACCGCAGTCTACTAATCCAAGATACAGTCGTCTAACTAAAGCCTCTTGCAGTGGGGCATGCGAGGTAAGACGATGAATGACGCCATACCGGCTATTATACTTAATTTTGTATGACAGTCAAGAAACTTAGCAAATTAGAAAAACTAACTTAGAAAAAGGCTTTAGGGTTGACGAGTATAATTTTAATTTGCCACGGGATGGTATTACAACACCTATTTGGACACCGTTCGCTAAAAAAATTGATATTTTTTGACAACCCTTGCATTTGACAGCATTTCCATTAAAATCAATGGTCAATCACCGACTCTATGGTTTTTTTTTACTGTATAAATAACATTGTGTTGTTCCGAAATAAGATTTGACATGCAAATAACAAGTTATCTTATAATGGAAAATTTTATGTTTTGTTTTTATCACACAGAGTAAATCCTCTGTTAAGTCTGTATTATACATACTTTTGATTTAATATTAAATTTAAATTAAAATTTTCCGTATCGTGTGAATTAAAACCGTACAAACCGTTGATCATTTTCATTACCTATAACTATGTTGTGATTAAAATCTGTTTTAAAAACTAGTTTCGACATGACACTTATACTTTCACTAAATGTATTTTTAATATACTTTTATTAGCTTCACTTGTAAGTACCGAATAACTGTGCATTCAGCTATTTTATTTCCATCCATATGTATTCAGCCCTTTTTAATGTCCGACTGCTGGGCACGGGCCTCCCTTTAATACAAAGGGAATCAGGCCATCCCTATTGAAAAACTCCAATAGGATCTCATCAAAACCGACAAAAGCCACAAAGAAACCCATAAATATTTATTGGTTTCTATGTGGCTTTTGTCGCTTTTGATGGGATCCTATTGGAGTTTTTAAATAGGGATAGTCCACCATGCTAACCATGTGCGGGTTGCCGGACTACACATATCTTTCGAAAACTGCTAGATTTTCTCAGACATGTAGGTTTCCTCACGAGGGTTTCCTTCACCGTAAGACAAGTGGTAATGAAGTTGCGAGACCCGAGATTGGAACTCGCTTCACTTGGTTTCTCAAGCGAGCGCGATACCATTGGGCTACCACTGCCTTACCGAATAACAGTACCAAATCACATCACAGGCAACCAAATCAAGAAATCGATTCGACGACTCGATTTTCATTTATTTTTGCGTATCGATTAGAAAAATTGTAATTACGAGAATTCAGATGACACTACAATATTATGATACCATGAAGATGATATTATTATAGTCGCTTATCTCTTGGAGGGGTTACCTACGCGAACCTGGCTTTATAAATTTCAAGGAAAACTCCACTCTCAATTAATGTAGAAAATGTAAGTCCTTATAATATAGTTTAAAGTTAAAGTTTTTTTTTTATTAAAAATAAGAAATCGGTAAAAACAAAGTACCAAATATCTACAGAGTCACTCGCGAGCTTAACGCCGCCCTATGAGATTAAATCTCTATCTAAAAAATGTCATTTAATTAAAAAAAAAAAACTTATTAAAATACAGAAGACTAAAGATTTATTAAAATTTAAATGTATAATATCAGTAATTGGGCGACTGAGCTTCGCCCGGTGTTATTTTAGACACTACACAACCACTGCAAGACAGCGACCATATAAAAAACTCGACTTTTAAACTATTTTTATGTAGGTACTTGCATATCAGTGTTTGTATTACACGAACTAGTTTTACGCATAATTGGAATTAATTTATATTACCACTAGCGACTCACCCTCGCTCCGCTCGAGTTCGTCCCTACTTACATCTAAACGTTTAGTATAAATTTCTTAGAGGTAAGATATTGTCCCGCAGTAAAAGTATCCTATATGTTGATCCGGATAACCAGCTATCATCATACCAAATTTCATCAAAATCCATTTAGTGGTTTTTACGTGATGCTGTCACAGATAGGCAGACAGACAGACAAAAAATCTAAAAACTGTAGATTCGACCTATGTATCGATAATAATAACGATTTCAATAAGATTTTAAAAAAAAATATTGAATGTACAGATTCGGCTTAGTCACAATTTTATTATATGTATAGATTAGTTTTCTTAGATATATCGCTGTGTAATTGCAATGGAATTTCTATTTGATCAAGATCCGGCTGCAAGATTGCTACGTTTATAGCGTATTTAATCAAAATCATTTTTTTATATACAATAATAAAAGGGACAATATTTTTTTGACCGGGGCGCCTATTAAAATGTGCCCGCTAGTATGTTTGATTAAATAAATAATAATTGATTTTTGGAAACAAAATCGATGCACTTGTTATTTAAATGAATTATACTCCACTTCACAGAAATATACGTAGAGAACTTGAAAAACGATAGCTGCCGTTGCGCACTTGGCCGCACCTCTTCGCAGGTGGTGAACAAACAACAGGTCATATTTTGTTACATTTATACGTTCATGGCGTATTTTCATTAGTTATAATATATCAAATTAAAGCTAATTTTTTTCTATATACTTATAATAAAAAGGAACTCCGAGCGAAGCTTGGTCGCCCAGGTACTATTAGATAAATAGGCCAGAGACAAGGCCGGATTATCCATAAGGCAGTGTAGACAATTACTTAGAGGCCCGCATCGGCTAAAGACCCCACGCACCAAGAAAAAATAAATAAAAATCGAGTGAAATTTGAAAAATAAAAAATTAGGTGAAAATTCCACCATGAGGACAACTACAACAGTTAGATTTCGATGAAATCTATATAAATGCACAATGATATTATAATTGCATTGTGATAAAAAAATATATTTCAATAAGTTAGAAAAGGGTGAAGGGGCCCCGAGAAGTGCATTGCCGAGGGGCCCCCCATATATTTAATTCAGCCCTGGCCAGAGAAATATATCAAAAATATATGGCCATTTAACCATTTATCGATTATTTTTATCGATATTTCAATATTATTCTTTCATTATTATGAAATACACAATAGAAAACATCTTATGGAATCTTAATGGTTGAATATTCGTGAAACAAAGTCAGGGTCAGATAGATCGATGCGCATCTATTACCATAAAGTATAAAACAAACGTTCTGCAAACACAAAACTGAAGGTTGTCTTTAAATCAACAACATTTGTATACTGTGTTTACGGGTATACTGTGTATATGGGTATATGGGTATATATGGTCTGTGATTTTGCAGTTTTAACTCAACAATAAGGTATGCCTATTAAATATTAGTTCAGTAACTAAATACATAGGGACTTGAAAGTGTCTGTCTGTCTGCCATTTAATACAGTATATAAAGAAACATTAAAAAAATTAAAAAAAATATATATGTTTGCTCATATTTTATTTTCCAAACAGGTCAAATTGATTTAATGAAAATTGTACTGGCTGGATGGATACAAAAGAAGGATATGAGCTTTTGTTAAAGTTGTTTCAGAGGTTTTTGTTTTTATTGCAAGAAAGGTCAAGGGAAAATGTTTTCGTGAGTTATGAGGTTAGAAAAAGAATAGCTTAATTGATGTTAACATGACTCATGGATAAAGACAATATTCCATGGGAATACAGGATGTATAGTTAAGGATAAAACAAAATTATTTGCAAGTACTGTGTAAGTAAAAATCTAATTTTGAAACACAATCTTACTTTCTGAATATATATTTTGTACACATATCTGAATAGTGTTGAAATATCAATGTATGAATGGATCCAACATTTCAAAACTATAATAGAAAATATATAATATAATACCTGATAATGCATTAGCAAGATTTAATAGGTGCGTATGCACATTAGGATTTATATCCGCTCCATCACAGCTAATCACCGATGATATTATAGTAAATATTAAATAACTTATCTACAGCATTTATTTTAAATATTTTAAATAATAATTATATCGGTTATTTTCATTCATTACTTTTGATATAGCCTTTTCTCTTATCATGTTTCCCATTTTATACATAAAAATACACATTAGTGCTACTACATTACCCAATATTTAAAAATGACCAATCTTTACTATATTTAAAAAAAAGATTATATACATTTAAATATTTGACTAGTAAATGATTAAATTCCAGATTAAAATAAATATTTTATCAAAATAATTAAATAACAAGTAATAAAAAAGATTAGGAAAGATTGCAATTAAATAATGGCTTTTTGAGTACAACAAGTATTAAATATTAAACTCAATTCTATGCTTCGGTCATATTTAAAGTATAATAATAGCAATTTAATAAAATTACTTAGTAATATTTATTCATGACTAGTGGTTTCTCGCAGTCCTACCCACATGTATTCAGCCCTTTTAAACATCCCACTGCTGGGCACGGGCCTCACTTCTGTATAACGGGAATCAGGCCATAGTCCACCACAATTATTTTTTTTTGATAACGCTGGGGAAACCCATTATGGGGACCTCACCGGCCGTCAATGGGTGAGGTACTGTGAGACTCCTACTCACTAAAACCCACAGCGCAACCCGTCGCTGCAGTGCAATGGGGGTTGCAGGATCGCTAGCGCACACACTACAACACCCCTGCAGAATAGTCCACCACACTTTCCAAGTGTGAGTTGGCAGACTTCACATGTCTGTTGAAAACTAGCTAAGTTCTCTCAAAAATGCAGGTTTCCTCACTATGCTTTCCTTCACCATTAAGACAAGTGGTAATCATGTTGAAAATAATTCGCACATGAAAATATCAGAGGTGTGATTCGAACTCGCTTCACTCGGTTTCCCAAGCCAACGCGTTACTACTGGGCTACCATTGCCTACCCACATACTTGAATTATATATTTATAAATTATAGCTAATATGTCCTCTGATATATAAGCTATGCTACTGAAAAATGTATGAAAATAGGTTCAATAGTTTTTGCGTGAAAGATTAACAAAGACACATCCATCCAGCCATCCATCCTTAAGGATTAATAATATTAGTAGGACATTACTGCCCATATTTACACGAACAAAAAATATTGTTCTCAGTAAGTTTATCGGTTTTATATATTAAATTTCTTTGTAGATGTCTATAAAAAAAATAAGAACTTACAATGCATCCACAGACGGTTGCATCTCATCACTATTTACAATTCTGTCGTCAAATATTTCTGGCGTATTTTTTCTTAGATTATAATATTTTTCTATACACGCCTTAGTTTTCTCCACATCTCCATAACAGGCATTATAAAATAATAGTAATTGTTTATCCGTCATATCTTTAGGCACATATTTTGATTTATCCAATTTTTGTGTCCAATCTTTTACACGATCAAAATCTGTTTGAGAAAATATATCCATAGATGCCACAGCCGCATCGAAGTTGTATTCCAAGTCCACATTCATTATTTAAAACTGATTTAAATATATTATTTACGATATTTACGCGATATTTTGTTGGATGAGGTACATCCAACCTTATCACGGATAATTTGACAACTAAATTAAATGAATTTGAGAATTGATCGACACCGAGTACGAACGGCCTTGTGGGGCTTTTTTTAGATTCGAATTCTTGCTATTTGAGCTTGATTAATGTTGCCAAAAAGAAAAATTCTCAGAATTTTAAATTGAAATCTTATTATATTGTTATTAATACAATAGCATTATAAAATATTTGTAATTTCATATTAATTCGTTATTTAAATACAGAATAAAAGTTTTATTGATAAAAAATCTATACAGATAAATAAAATTGAAGTGTCTGTTTGTAATATTAAAATAACCGCTTTTTACTAAATGCATATGGATTTATACACGGTGCATATACCAAAACAACATTTTTTACAATTTTTGTCTGTCTGTTTGTTTGCTCCGGCTAATCTCCGAAATGGTTGGACCGATTTTGACGGGACTTTCACTGGCAGATAGCTGATGTAATAAGGAGTAACTTAGGATACTTTTATTTTAGAAAAAAATAGGGTCCCACGAAAAAAAATTAAAACCAAATTAATTAATTTTATTTTGGTAAGCAACCTAGGGACTAGCCTGAGCGAAGCGAGGGTGAGTCGCTAGTACACAATAATATAGTAAATATTAAAAAAAAAAAATATTTTTAATAATATTTCTGAAATATGTAGGTATAATGTCTTTTTAAAACTTAGCCAATTAGATTTAATGTTAAATAAATATTAGACAATATGATAATGGATTCTCATGCGTCGCAAGTATTTTTTTAACGTAATTCAATTCAATACATTATATTATAATTCAATTATTTAAATATAATCGTTTTATCTGTTTACAGGCAAAGTAATTTAGTCATAATAACGCATAGGAACAAAATTCTGAGATTTGTTAAGGTTTATTTACGTACACTAATACTTTTGCTTACGCCTCTTGTTCTGATACCAATTGCAACAATAGGATCTGACAATGTAAATATTCAAAATGTTAATTACTACGTAGAATCTAGATTTCCTCTATTGCTCTTCTTAGATCCCCCTGACTCGGTTTTTAGCATTTTTGTTCTATGTACAGACATTCGACCTCTACAGTTTTATTATAGTATAGATATTAATTACGTTCGTAAGAACTAAACTGGGAATTGAAATAATTAAAGGTCTTACAACAATATAAAAAAAATTAAGTTAGTTTGACGACCATCTCGGGTATATAATACCTACCTAAGTAGATCTCTGTAATACGAGTATGCCATTGCTTAGTTAATAGTGTTAGAGTTAATATATTTTATACTAGCGACTCACCCTCGCTTCGCTCGGGTTCGTCCCTAGCTTAATTCCTAACACAAACTTTCATCCCCCTTTTCACCCCCTTAAGGGATGATTTCCGGGAAAAAAGTATTCCATGTCCTTCCCAAACTATCTTCTTACCAAATTTTATCTAAATTGGTTCAGTAGATCCAGAGATTACCTCTTACAACCTCACAAACACAAATTTTACCTCTTTATAATATTAGTATAGATAACACACATTAATCCTGATGTATTTAATTATATTGTACTACACACGATCTTAATTTATTTACTTATCAGGCATATATAAGCTTCTACATATTTCTCGTGACTGCTGTATATTGGATTGCGAATGTTTTACATCCAGGCGTCATGTCACTTATTATGCTTGCATTTATTACCATTTTGGGATCTTTTGACAAAAAATTAATTAATACGGTTAGTATACTGTCTTACTAATATTTTCATATACATTACATTTTTACTACTAAGCTTTTGAATTTTTGTATTGATTTTGACAAAAGTAGTAGGTACTTTATAGTCTAATCGGTTTCTATGCTTTATTTTTTTGTTAAATGTTTTATAGGTAAACTAGCAACTCACCCTCGCTCCGCACGGGTTCGTCCCTAGTTACGTTTTAACGCTTAGCTCAGAGATGAGATATTTTTCCGCAGTAAAAAGTATCCTATATGTTGACCCGGATAACCAGCTATCTTCATACCAAATTTCATCAAAATCTGTCCAGTGGTTTTCCCGTGATGCGGTAACAGACAGACAGACAGACAGACAAAAATTCTAAAAACTATAGATTTGGCTTCGGTATCGATAATAAAGTCTATTTCAATAAGATTTTCTAAAAAATATTTAATGTACAGATTTGGATTAGTTACAATTTTATTATATGTATAGATATACGTTTTAATTTTCATATAAGCTCCAATGTAATTAATGAATTATTTAAATATAATATAAGACTAGCATATATTAATTTTACCACCCTTTGTAGATTACCATAGGTAATTCAGTTTTGGACTGTTTAAGCGTTATGATAGTGATCATAGCGATTGAACAAAGCCACATACATAGAAGGGCTGCTATAAAAATACTACTTTTATTTGGATGCTCACATTTTAGGCAAGTTTTTATTAGCGCAATAAAGTTTTATTATTCCTTTGTTGACATATAGAGTGGCACTTACAGTTTTTATATAATGATATTATTAAAGAAAATAAGATGGAAATGGAAAGAATAGTGATTGAAGAAAGCCTGAATTGGCGTTGAAAAATAAACAAAGTTATTATGCTGACTTTTATTGTAAAAACTTATCAGAATCTTGAATATGCTTCTTTATGTAATATTCCGTCAATCTTATTTTCGAAAACTTAGGTATTAAATTAGTCTTTAAGCAAATCAATGAAATTATAGCAGACAGAGAAAGAAATAGACAACACTGTCAGAAACTATTAGGTATTTTCATAAGTTACTAATACTAGCGGCTCACCCACGCTTCGCTCGGGTTTGTCCCTAGGTAACGTTTTAACGGTTAGTATGGAAAAGCTAGACTATATATTATACATTTGTTTTCCCGTGGGAATGAGATAATCTTCAGCGGTAAAAAGTAGTCTACGTCACTCTTCAACCCTCCAACTATCTCCATACAAAAATTCACGCAAATCTGTCGATCCGATCCAACGTGAAAGAAGGACAAACAAACAAACATACTTTCACATAATATTAGTATGGATATGGATGCCAACATAGTATTAGGAATATGTAGAAGATTAATAAATAGAATATGTGTAGGATTAATAACTAAGTACCTATATGTAACTAGTATGTAAATATTACATTACAGATTAAGCTTTATATTATTTTTTACCACCATGATACTCTCAATGTGGCTCACTAATACCATGACGTGCGGTCTCATGCTACCTTTAGTTAAAGGAATTCTTAAAGAACTAGAAAAGGTAAAAATTAATTATAATTTGTTTATTGATCGATTTATTTATATACCTTCTTAAAATATACCTATTGTAATTCGTATAGGTATGTTAATAAGCATTTCAAAAGTATAAAATAATATTGTCTGCTCTCTAAAACTGAGATGTCAATAGCAATTTTTTTTTTATTTCTGACTAGCAACTTACCCTCGCTTCGCTCGGGTTCGTCCTTAGCTTGCTTGCTTGTTTCCCAATACAAACTTTCATCTCTATTTTCACCCTCTTAAGGGATTATTTCTGGGATAAAAAGTATGCTATGTCCTTCCCATGGTCTCAAACTATCTTCTTACCAAATTTCATCTAAATCAATTCAGTAGATCCAGAGATTACCTCCTACAACTTCACAAACTCACAAACTTTACCTCTTTATAATATTAGTATAGATTTTAAATATTAAGAATATATATAATTATTATTTATCTTAAATAAATCAATTCAGAGGCCCAGAAGTAATCAAAATTGAGTCTTTCTCCTCTGTTTGTCAACTGGTTTTCCTTGCTTTTATTTAGTAGCGCAATAGATAATACTAAAGCTCGGTCAATATACGAGCTTTAGTGCAAACACTGAAAACAATTTGGAAACAGGCTTAGTTTTTTTTCATATACAAATATAAACAAATAAACAAATATGTTGGGACATTAACACACAGCACCATCTAGTTCCATGGTAAGCTACGAGGCTTGTGTTATGGATACCAGATAGTTGAAACACTACACATATATAACTTTAAATATATACATATTATAAATATAAACACCCATGAAAGGAGTACAAATATTCGTGCTCATCACACAAATGAATGCCTCCAGCGGGACTCGAACCCACGACCGCTGGCATAGCAAGTAGGGTCACTACAAACTGAGCCAAACGTGTCGTCAAAATATAGTAGATAGATAAAGACAAAACGGTTCAATATTATTATTTATAACTTTTCAATAATGATTATGGTCAAATGAGACCGCTGGGCGAACACTAGTATTATTTCTTAGGGCGGTCCCTCACCGGGAGCATTCGCCTGTAATGTAACAGTTCTGATTCTAGCATTACGTAAGTGAGGGAGAAGAATTGAGCATATTAATATTAGTAATGCTCAGTTCTTCTCCCTCACTTACTTAATGTTCGATCGCTTAATCTGAACTCTCTCACTGGATGCTCCCGGTGAGGGACCGCCCTTACATAAAACATGTTACACGTGACCCACTTTGGGCGCCAATTTACCAACATTTGTAACTAATTACAGTATTCAATACATTATTGCAGATGGGGATATTAGAAACGCGCGAAATTACCGTGGAATTAAATCAAAATGATGAATTGTTAGTATTGGTAATAAAGACAAAGATATAATTATTAATTAAGTATAATTTATTGTACATTCAATGACAAAACGTTTCAGAGTGCAGAGGCCAACTGACTTCACTGTTTTTTATTTTCTTGGCATTGCATATTCATCGTCCATAGGTAAGTTACCTTTTTTAGTTGTCAATGTATAAAATAAATATAATATCATGTTAGATTTTGAACATTATCTATATATCTATACAGATAAATACAATTGAAGTGTCTGTTTATAATGTCAAAATAACAGCTTTATACTAAATGCATATGGATTTATATACAGTACTTATAAGAAAAACACAATTATAAATTTTTTTGTCTGTCTGTCTGTCTATCTGTTTCTTCCGGCTAATCTCCGAAACGGCTGGACTGATTTTGACGGGACTTTCACTGACAGATTGCTGATATTATAAGGAGTAACTTAGGCTACTTTTATTTTAGAAAAAGATTTAGGACGCACACGAGCGAAGCAAGGGTAAATCGCTAGTAAAATATATAAAAAAAATAGCGACTCATATAGCTAGTTAAATAATAAAAGGCAAACATTTAATATTGTTTTATCATTTAAGGTGGAATGGCGACCATAGTGGGAAGTGAAACAAATCAGCTCCTAAGAAATTATTGTTCGCTGTAAGATAACAATTCACATTATACGTACCAAATCCTTATGTTCTTTACCTATCTATATATGACAAAAGTGATTGACTGATGTATCAACGCACAGGCCAAACTCTTAAGGCTAGAAAATTTAAATTTAGCACACGTATTCCTCATATGACGAAGGCATCCACGCAGGAAGAACTTTTCAAAATTCAACCCCCAAGGAGGTGAAATAGGAGATAAAAGTTTGTATGAAACTTTTTATTCCTTGGACATATTTGCATGAAATTTCGTATTTTTCGTAGTTTGATCACGGGCGAAGCCGCGGGTTCTGCTAGTTAGTCATAAAAAGCCATAGATACTGCAGCTAATTGATGGTGTTGAATTAATTGAGGTGGATGATCATGTCTTTCGAAAATCATTTAGGTTCTCTCAGACATGCAGATTTCTTCAGGACGATTTCATGTTGGCGTAAAGCAAGTGTAGTCATATAAACGGTTATAATAATATAACGGTATATTTTAACGGTTAGTTTAGATTTCTCAGAGATGAGATATTTTCCCGCAATAAAAAGTATCCTACATACGACCAGGATAACCTACCTACCGGATAAGCTATCATCATACCAAATTTCATCAAAATCTGTCCAGTGGTTTTCTCGTGATGCGTTCCTAGACAGACAGACAAAAATTCTAAAAGTTATAGATTTGGCCTCTGTATCGATAATAATGTCTATTTAAATAAGATTTTCCAAAAAATATTTAATGTACAAATTCGGCTTAGTAACAATTTTATTATATATACGAGTAGATAGATGATTTACACATAAAGGCTCGGAGTTTAAACTCACTCCGCTTAGCTTTCAAGTGAACACGTTATCACTAACTACTATTGTAATTGCTGCAGATATATAAAGAAAATCAATATGTATGTTTGTTATTTAGTTTCTTGGCTTATATGTTTCTCAAAGAAAGAATCGTTATTATTGGGAAAATTTTATTAGTAAAATTAAATTTTCAGGGTGTGTACGAAAATAATATGTATTTCCAACAGGTTATATAAGAAGTTTATATTAAATGAGCAATTTATGTATTTATATACATTTATTTATTAAATATTGTATTGTTTTATCTATATATTGCGTTTTTATATTTTTATCGAAAAAAAAACGACTGGAAAAAACACCGAGGGAAACTCGTACTAAGAGGTTAATACGGAAATATAGTATTATGTATTTGTATTTTAGTTAGACAATCATAAATGAACTTGTAATGATAGCCTTTATTTTATTATTTGCAATTAAGCACCCTTCCAGCATCCGTGTTTCCTGCCACCTATAATATAAGTACCTTCAAGGCAAGAGTGAATAGGCACCAGAAGGTGCCTCTAGGTCTGGTCTCTTAGGTCTTCTAGGCAAGCGCGTTCCAACCTAGACCTCATCAGTGCTTTCCGGCGTTGATTGTCGTCATGCGCAAGCTTGCAATAAAAAAATAATCGTTTACGTCAGTGATTTCTCTATAAACAGCATGAGTAATTGTTTGTCATATTATGAAAATACTAACACTAAGTTAAAATGTAGGTATTAGCTATGCTGTAGACAGACAGACAGCTGTAGATATTTATTCCTTATCTATACATACTAGTGATCGCCGCATGGTTGAAAATCAACTATAATTCATTAAGTTATATATTTATTGTCTTGCGTATATTACAATATTAATCTATTCTCAATTTGACCACAGACTTTAACAATAAACAAAAGAGTAGGTATATATGCGTGTATGTGTCAAATACATGGTAGTGTGTGTAATGTTTTTTTATGGATTTAATGTATTATATATGCATAATTTTAAAATAATATTAGCATTCTGCACTCCTTATCTATATACACTATAAGTGTGGGAAATTTCATACTCATTCATAGTTTTTGCTTCACTTATTAATATAACTTATAATATAAATAATAAAATTGTAACTGTAATCTGTACATGAAATATTTTTTAGAAAATCTTATCGAAATAGTTATTATTATCGAAACAGAGGCCGAATATATAGTTTTTAGAATTTTTGCCTATCTGTCTAGAAACGAATCATGAGAAAACCACTGGACAGATTTCGATGAAATTTGGCATAATGATAGCTGGTTATCCGGGTCAGCATATAGGATACTTTTTACTGCGGGACAATATCTCACCTCTGAGAAATCTATATTGAACGTTAAAACGTAACTAGGGACGAACACGAGCGGAGCGAGGATGAGTCGCTACTAATTTTCGTAATTATAATTATTTATTTTTTAGTGTACATAAATGAGATTGTTTCCCAAAGATTAGTACCTATTATATAAAATGTAAAATAATGTTGTTAGTCTAAGTAATAACTTCCTTATAAGCCTTCCTTATGAGAGCTTCTTTATATGAGCATGTCTGAGAGAACCTCGCAAATTTTGGAAAGACTATGGCCTGATCCACTCGTATTGAAGGAAGGCCCGTACCAGCAATGAAACTTAAAAACGGGCTGAATAAATATATTTTAATTATTGATATAAATACAAAAATATTTTAAGGCTTTTCCCACAAAGTCCGAGATTGGAGGTCCCTCACTACTTGCTACTCACTTTGCCCGGAGTAATCATTATGGAGATGTGCCTTTATTTGTGGTTGAACTTCTACTTCTTAGGGATGTTAAGGTTATTAAATATTTTCTTTTGCTCTTTTTAATTTTAGATTTTCTTAACGCAGTTTTTTACTTATTATTATTTCTGTTGCTGAAGTTTTCTTTTTAATCCCTCCCGGACAAATTCTAAGAAATCCGTGCGAATTTCCGAGAATTCAATTGTTATCTAGCACACCGGTGTGCTCGCGGTCCGCGAGGAGATTCATTTTCCTTAGTAATTGTTTCATTGTCTCCGTTTTTTCAAGAAAACGATCTACCTAGGCTCTCCTCTTGCGACCATGATTGCTGTAAAGCATTCGAAACGTCGGGAACCAAAAATCAAAATTAGTGCGCGAAAAAGTCCGAAAAGATGCTTTTCTTTTAAAACTGTAGAGGTCGAATGTCTGTACATAGAAAAAAAATGCTAGAAACCGAGTCAGGGGGATGTAAGAAGAGAAATAGAACAAATCCAGACTTTTTAATTTTTTTTGTTTCTCTGTCTGTTTGTCTGTTTGTACGGGCTAATCTCCGGAACTGTTGGACCGATTTAAATGAAATTTTGTATTGTGGTACCTTGTATCCCCAGTTAACATCTTAGATACTTTTCATCCCGGAAAATTAAAGAGTTCCCGTGGAATAGTTAAAAAACTATAGTAACTTATACAGCTTAGTACACAAAAACTACTGATTGTTTTTTAATGAAACTTTACCATAATATAGTTCATACATCAGAATAACAAATAGGCTACTTTTTATCCCGGAAAAATATACGGTTCCCGTGGGATAGATTTGATTTTGTTTGCCTAGAGGCGAACCCGAGCGAAGCGAGGGTGAGCCACTTTTTAATAATTAAATATAGGAATAGTAAGTCTTAGACCAAATGGGAGGTAAATTAATAATAGTCACGCAGTCCTCTATAGAGCCACGAACTTCTAACGTAGGGCATTAGTTATTAGGGCGCTTGTTCCCTTGAACATGATATCAGATATTATGTAATCTATAGTACTATACGCAATTTTATATGCCTAGGTTTTTGTAGACAGGTATATCAGTTACACATAGAAACTTGTTCAAAAAAATGTCTCTTACTTTAGAGTAATCGAAAAAAAATTGCCTCGATTTTTTTAATATTGTTTATCGAAAATTGAAATTAAAAGCTACCATATCCAGATAACATAATAGGAATTGTCAAAGAAAGACGTTTTTAAAAAAAAATACAATATTTTAGAGTACAAAACTATACAGCTCTACAAACTTCACTGACGGGTGAGGAAGAGCAGTACATTTCGATTTTGCTGAACACTCAGTACGAACAAATGGGGAAGATTAAATTTCAAGAGATGGTAATACTAATACTAATGAGTAATAATTTTGTGTTAGCATTTAGTATTGATTGTTTACCGAAAACTTGGTTTGTTAGAGTCTCTCTCGTGGCCATGATTGCTGTAAAGCATACGAAACTTCGGGAACCAAAAATCAGAATAAAACCGCGGAAAAATTCGAAAAGACAATTTTATTTAGAATTTTGTGTTATTACAATAACATTAGTAGGTACCCTAAAAACGGCGGACTAAGTCTGAGTATGTACGAGCGTTAACAATATCTATACATATTATAATAAAATTCTAACTGAGCCGAATCTGTAGTTTTTAGTATTTTTGTCTGTCTGACTGTCTGTATCTTTTGCCGTATCACGGAAAAACCACTGGAGGGATTTTGATGAAATTTGGTATGATGATAGCTGATTATCTAGGTCAACATATAGTATACTTTTTACTGCGGGAAAATCTCATCTTCGAGAAATATAAACTAAACGTTAAAACGTAAGTAGGGACGAACCCGAGCGGAGCTAGTGTGAGTCACTAGTATCCTATATTAATAAGATAAATTAGTTATTGAAAAATTTCTTCATCACAATTTTAAATACTTTCACTTCTTCAATATCTTTATAAAATAAAACTATCTTTTCGTACAATACCGCTACAAAATCCCAAAATGTTACAATGGCAGAAATTTGCTTAAATCTGAGAAAGTATTCTCCAATGGCAATATCATATCAATTTTTAAATGCTTGTCTCGTGATGTACCTACTTGTAACAATAGCGGCGCAGTAAGGAAATTGTTTTTGTTATTTTGATATTAAGAAATTTGATGTTTTTTTTGTTCAGACGTTAAGTATAAGCTGACATATTTAATGATAAACTGATCGAGAATAAAATGGGGTATTAAAGGAAAAAAAAACAAGTTATAGCCATTAAGTTTCAAGGTAAAAACGTGAAGATTTACACTATGAAGTATCTATATATAAATAGGCAAAGACAAAACAGTTCTGTACCTTTTTCTCATCTGTTTGTCATTTTTTTGGTTAGTATTGACACAGTGTGCAAAAAAATAACAGTGAGCCATCGCCTTTGATGTTTGACCAAAAGCCGACACCGCGTGGCGTATTCCGCAGCACGTAGGGTCATCACAGTTTTTTTTTATAATTTAATTAAAATATCATAAATTCATAGCAAAAAAAGAACTTCAATATTTTATGAATTTTCTATGAAAAACTTCAATATTTTCTTATTTGTTTATTTCAGATCGTCAGTGGAATAGTTGTTTTAACAGCTATATTTCAAGCCGTCACAAATGCAACTAGTTTATCTCATATAACTAATACAAGGTTAGTACAAAATCATACTCACTTTACTAAAACTTTGACGACACGTTTGGCTCAGTTTGCAGTGAACCTACTTGCTGTGCCGGCGGTCGCGGGTTCGACCTCGGTGGGGGCATTCATTTGTGTAATGAGCACGAATGTTTGTACTCCACTCATGGGTGTTTATATTTATAATATGTATGTATTTAAAGTTAAATATGTGTAGTGTATCAGCTATCTGGTATCCATAACACAGGCCTCGCAACTTACCATGGAACTAGATGTGTCCTAACATATTAACTAAAGTTCTAACCCTATCATCACAGTAAAGATATAAACTTTACTGTGCTATCATGAAGTTAGCCAAGCCTTGGTGGTCATACTTCATTAGGCAATTATATTCTGTGACTCACTTGTTTATATATATATATATATATATATATATATATAATATATATATATATATATATTTACTAATGGCTTCGCTCGGGTGCGTCTCTATGTAAGTTTTAAATAGATATAAATAGTTATAATCCAGCATTATCCATGTACATTTTTATTTTGTTTGCGTCATTTTTTAATGTTTTAATGTAGTAGATTGTTGACTTAACCTGCTGTTTCATTGTTGCAGTTTAGTACGAGCGTCAGTGCCCATAATAATAAGTGTAATTATATTGTTCATCATTCCAGTTGACTGTGACTGCCTTAAGTTCTTTACAAGAAATAAAGGTAAAAGACGTATACTAATAAAGTAGTAGGTAATGAAGTCGAATTAATATTAAATTTTAAAAAGAAATAATTCAAAGCCAAAAAAAAAAGAAAAAGGTATAATCTTTTAAATAAAACTTTTTTTTTTTTTATTTTTACTTTTCTGTTCCCGACTATTCGAATGCTATCACAATATGGTCACTGGAGAGACGGACGACGTTAACTGCTAATAAGGGCTTATACACACGAGGGATAATTTAACGCCAACACAACGCTGACGACGCTCATATCATAACCGTATGCCGTCTTCACATATTTTGCATTGAAGTATTAAAAAAAATGCAGATTACTTGCATTTATAATGACACAAACGCGCATCAAGCACGCGTCGCCGGCGCATTCACTGCGCGTCAACGACGCGTAAAAAAATTGTCGTGTGAATAAATCCCAAATCTTAAGTAGTCGTCTATTTGTAGTCTAGTCAACAAGTGCCTTTTTTGATCAACTTTTTTAAGCAACCTCGGAAAAATATGAACGAGGTGTCATTCGATTCGGAATTGTATGTAGATGATTTTTGAAAAAAATCTAATTCCGCTTGCAAAAATTGCAAAAGTTATAAACAATGAACTAAAAATAAAAAAGGGGGTTTAGTTTTGTGCAAATTTCTCAAAAATTAATTGACATTTTTCAAATTTAAAAAAAAGATTCAAAAAGAGAAGGAAATTTCCTAAAAAAAGTTTCAACTCCCGGAACTGTAGGACCAATATTTATATTCCGAATTAAATGACCCCTCGATCATATTTTTCTGAGACTGCTGAAAAAAGTTGGACTAAAAGGCACTTGTTGACTAGACTATTGTAAAGTAAATAGAGATATGATATACTAATGTGTTATAAAACCACAGGTAATAGAAAAATCTATGTATTTTTATTAATAAAACTTTAAATAATACGTATACCATTCCATTGTTATTTTTATATCAAGAAGTAAGAGACAAAACTGATATGTACACCACAATCTAGCCAAGCTACATAGTAGTGTTTTATATGTTTTTAAAAGTACGTAGGAAATCAAGTAATGCAACTATTTTATTCATTATTCAATATAAATAAGATAATTATTATGATACTTTTTTAGATTAACGCGAATATTTGACATTTTAAATAAAACTATCTTTTCGGAGAGACAGTCCCTCCGGTGACCATACTTGCTGTAAAGCATTCGAAACGTCAGGAACCAAAAATCTAAATAAATCAGCGAAAAAATTCCGAAAAGATAGTTTTATTTAAAAAGATGATATGATTGTAGAACCCCTACCAACATCTAGAAGTCGTGGTATATTAACTTGGTCCATGGTCCGGAAGAATCTTCATTGGAGCGTCTTGTTTGTCACTGGTTTGTAATTTAACATGATTCGTTAAACTTCAATTGCCTCATTGACCTAATAGCTACTACGACTGCAGGTGAGCTCATTATTTTAATTTCCGAATTGAGTTAAAAAATAAAGAGCAAAACTGTTTTGTCTCTGGTCACGTTGAATCTACCGTCTATTCTAGGAGGTAACTTCTTTTTAGGTGATTTCGACAGTATATTTTCAATTAAATAAACTTCTTTTCCCAGCCAGTAGCAACATAACATTCGAAACAATGAAATATTCAAAGATGACTGATGAATTTGAAAAATGTCTGCTTCTCATCGGAAACTTGCCACTTCCAGTAACAGCTCTTGCCGTCACCATTTTGTGCAAAGTTTTAACTGAATTCGCATGTAACGCCACTGTAGCGCGATGCTTATTAAAACATATTGCTAGTTTGGTATGTACACATATATTTTAACAGTTCATTATTTTCACACGACTTTTTTTATAAAGGAGGAGGTTCTTAATTCAGTGTAATTTTTTTTTTGCTACTAGTACTAGATTAAAGCTGTATTGAAACTAACGTTCATTATCGCATGTGGAATCATGTGTATGTATTTTATAATTTATCAAAAAATATATTATCGCAGATTAAAAAGTGACTCTATTGGTGGAAGCTTGAGTAATGAACCTATGACCAATACTTGAGCATTTATGTACATATACAGGTGTCACAGAAAATAGTGTTAAGCGGAGATAGGGCACCCCTTGGGATACCCGAATCACCCCCATATATATTACGCGATTGTTCATAGTTTTTGAGTTATGATTTTTTTTCTGAATTTTTGAGAATTTTCAAACTGAACAACTTAAAAAAGTTCTAAAAAAAGCAGAAGACCTTTTCGCGATTTTTTTCTTTTGCAACTGAATATTCATGAGTTATACTTTTATGCTTAAAGTAATCAGCTTCGTAACTTTGATAGAAATTATGAAAATGTTGGTGTAAAGTGAAAAAAATTATTACTTAAATTTTCAATTTTAAATTAAAAATTTTATCAGGTGACTTCATGATTCCCAAGTAGGTCTCAAAAGTTTTTTAGACTCTCAACTTTCATAATCATAGAGGTGGAAAATACTTAAAATTAGAAATTTGATTACAAAAATTTTTTTAGCCATTTTATCATTCCTAAGGTTAATTCGTTTGTTAACTAACCAAAAATGACTGCAGGAAAGCTAAAATTTAAACATTTGGAGTTTTTATTAATTTAGTTCCTAGTACTTTAGTCTTTATTGATCGATATATGTAGATAACAAGGAAGAAAGCAAAATTATCAGCACTAAAAGTACCTAGTATTTTAACTTTTATTTCAGAGTGTTGCAGCCAAAATAAATCCTCTTTATCTCATGATAAGCGCAACTTTATCCTGCTCATTACCGTTTCACTTAATGACCGGTACTCCAGCGAATGCTCTCGTAGTAGCATATGTCAATATACCGCATCATAAAATGGTAAATCCATACTAATCTATACATATACCTAATAAAATTGTAACTAAGTCGAATCTGTACATTAAATATTTTTTGGAAAATCTTGTTGAAATAGACATTATTATCGATACAGAGGCCGAATCTATAGTTTTTTAAATTTTTTGTCTGTCTGTTATCGCATCACGGAAAAACCACTGGATAGATTTTGACAAAACTTGGTATGATAACAGCTGGTCATCCGGGTCAACATATAGGATACTTTTTACTGCGGAAAAATATTTCATCTCTAAGAAATCTATACTAAACGCTAAAACGTAACTAGGGACGAACCCGAGCGGAGCAAGAGTGAGTCGCTAGTTTGTGAGGATGGATGGATGTTTGTTACTCTTTCACGCTAGAACGGCTGAACGGATCTGGATGAAATTTGGTACAGAGATAGATTATAATCTGGAATAGCACACAGATTACTTTTATGTCGGAAAAATATATGGTTCCCGTGGGATAGATTTGTTCGGTCTAGGGACTTTTTTTCTTAAAGCAAGAAAGTCGAAAGATTAACAAGCAAATAATTAGACTTCAAAAGAGTTTTTGTTTTATAATATTAATTGTTATACCTGTATTCTGTAAATATGAACGCATTTCCATGATTTTTATACTGTAAAGGTGGTATCATATGTCAAAAGGGTTTAAATAAACATACGGGATCTAAGCATCATATGTATTGTCAAAAGATGATATTCAAGATTTCCTTAAGGAAAGTATTTTTGAAACCATTCTAGTGTTAGAGGTACTATCATACGTCAAGCTCATGAATTTAACCTATTATAATCATAATAGAATTCTGTTTGCCAATAAGCGCATCACTTGAAAACTGCTGGACTTTTTTGATTTGGCTATTTTTAACCGATTTTTTAAACTATGCAAAAGATTCCAAAAGGGATTTTTAGGGAGAAAAAAATTGGATGGAAAATTGGGGGAATTGAAAGGACTTTTTAGGACCTTTTAGGTCACAAACTTAATTGAGATATCCGTCGGTTCAGCTAGTATTTATTAGTGTAGATTTTTAATAATAATTGCAGTTAATTGCGGGTATAGGACCTTCTATAGTTGGAATATTGACAAACATGTTTACTTCATGCGTTTGGTCTAAAGCAATATGGCCTGACATCGACACATATCCTGAATGGGCTGAAGAAATGAACATGAATGTTAATTGAAATTTATATATTTTGTAAATACATTAGCTTTTTTATAAAGTTATTTTATTTTATAAAGAATTAACTAACATATAGATTACTAGATTAAATAATAATTTAATACCTCTTCCTTCGTTTTATTTCCACAAGATTGACGACAAGCTGTGGATACAGCAACATTATTTTTAAAACTTTTTGAGTTGTATTTGGCAGTGGTAGCCCAGTGGTAACGCGCTCGCTTGGGAAACCGAGTGAAGCGGGTTCAAATCCCGGGTCTCGCACCTCTGATATTTTCATGTGCGAATCATTTCTAACATGATTACCACTTGCCTTACGGTGAAGGAAAACATCGTGAGCAAACCTGCATGTCTGAGAGAACTTAGCAAGTTTTCGAAAGACGTGTGAAGTCCGCCAACCCGCACTTGGCCAGCGTGGTGGACTATGGCCTGATCCCCCTCGTATTGAAGGGAGGCCCGTGCCCAGCAGTGGGTCGGTAAAAAGGGCTGAATACATACAATACATACATTAATGTAGAATATAGACAACGAGTCCAATCTCTATAAAGTTTCGTATGACAAATTTGTCGGCTAAAATTTTTAGAACTATAGTTCCAGAAACTGCCACAAATCGCGCTGACTCACGTTGTTACCGTGACGTGAGTGATAGACAAATCTGTGTGAATTTAATTAATTGAAAAATGAATTCACGCTATAATTTATTTATTTATTTATTATTTAATAATTTATAATAATTATGTATCTTTCTTTAATACTTAGTTATTTTGAAAAGCTTGCTTTTTATGTTAGGACATTAATTCTCAGCACCATCTAGTTCCATGGTAAGCTACGAGGCTTGTGTTATGGATACCAGATAGTTGATACACTACACATAAATAACTTTAAATATATACATATTATAAATATAAACACCCATGACTGGAGTACAACCATTCGTGCTCATCACACAAGTGAATGGCCCCAGCGGGAATCGAACCCGCGACCGCAAGTAGGATCACTACAAACTGAGCCAAACGTATCGCTTGCTTACATAAAATGAGTAAATAGATTTTTTTTACAATGAATAGGTATATATCGGAAATTTCCCGCTCCCTTGGGACATAACGACCGCAGCGCTCTCTGCGCACACACTATTTTTATTCCAAATTTTTAAAACAACTTTTACTTGTTGTTGTTTAATTCAAAGGAGTTAATATTTAAAAGCTAAAAAAAATCAAACGATTATTCCTAATGTAATAAAAAAAAACTTTTCGCATGGCCGGACATTGGTAGAAGATAGTTCAGTTTAAAAATAAAAAGCCTCTTAAATTTTCCAATTTATTTATAATAACAACTAACAATAGGTACATTTTTTCACCTCTATTTACACATGAGCATATTTACATTTGGCAACATTCTCTATATTATTTTACTAAAAGTATCAGATAAATTAAGCAAAATCACTCAAAGTAGACCTATATACAACTCAAAATATAGTAATGATATTTTTCGTTGGTATTTAAAGTTGAAATTCTATTATCTCAATAGATTTTCTTAAAACAATATGATAAAAAGGAAATCTTAAAATAATAGAAATGTTGCCACATTCAAATATATAAGAAATACATCCTTATTGCTACAAAACATAACACGTTTTAATGAAAAATGCGATTTGGAACGTGATAAACTGTGTACAATCATTCCTCATACAAAATATTTAACACATCACAAAAAATATGAGATACAAAAATATTTTAAATAAAACTATCTTTTCAAATTTTTCGGTATTTGGGATAGACTCTCTCCCGTCACCATGATTGCTGTAAAGCATTCGAAACGTCGGGAACCAAAAATCAAAATAAATCCGAAAAGATGGTTTTATTTAAAATGTCAAATATTCGCGTAAACCTAAGAAAGTATTACAGAAATATTTATGAATTCCGTTTTTCTTTGATTTATATAAAAAAAAAAAAAAAAAACACAAATTTGACTTAACATTTTGTAAATCATGATTTTGTCGCTTAAAAGAGTTCTTATAGAAACGTGTATTCTTTTTAATAAATAAAAATTCAGTTACTGACCGCTTAATCCTACACATTCATAAATATTTTAAATGAGAATCGCCTTATTATAGTGACATTTAAAACTTTATAAAATACTTTGTGCATTATTTCTTACACCAATGATACATTTTTATATTTTCACATATAGGTACATACACTAAATATAATTTAATAAATTAGGAACGAGCAAACACACTTTGATAAATGTAGTAGCAAAGGCTGTTATATTAAAAAAATGATTAAATAAATCTTTTTTTATATAAATACCTGATGATCTGTAGGTAAAATTGTGGTCCACACGTGTGGAACTAGACTTATAAAAACTCATTGCTCAGTCCACTTGCTGTTATAGAGACGATATTAAAGTACTACACAAAAACTTTAATATCTCTTTTGAAGACGGTAACTATTGGCACAAATAATCCTATAATATTGGCAATTACTTAAAATTGAACATATCATATAATATACATCTATTTATCTATTTCACAATGAATAGCTCTTATATAAGACTTTGAAAACATTCTGTTATTATTATGTATATATAAATAAATTTTATATTACAAATTATGCTGTTTAACTTCATATAATATCTGCTATTACAAAATTATTTTCTTTTTGTTATTAACCGACTTCAAAAAAGTTCTTCTTTGTCTATTTGGGTGGATGATTTATTGTATGGCTTTACACTATTGGAAAATGGTTTTATTATTTTTTGATGTGAAACATCTATTGCCACGCCTTGGAAGTAAAACGGATGCATGCCATCATACCCCTTCTACGCCACCCCTCTTGAAACCCCCCTTGTCTGTGCGCACGCGTATACTATACACGCTCCATTGTAAAACACCTTCTTTTAAAAATACTTACATATTTTCTATTCTACTTGTGAATATATATTTTAATAATAATTATTATTATTCAAATAATAAGAAAGATAAATTGATTTTATTAACGAAACTCTATTTTTTTTATTGTACTCCATATTTCGTTATAGGTTTTTATTTATGAATTCTAATATTAACATAGATGTTTCACATCTGCCGGGCGACCAGTGACGGCCAACTTTTTTTTTAAGAATACACGCGGTCCCAAACTTTTTCCAAAAAAATAATCCATTAAGTACTAAATGATTCCTTCTATTTGATATTACTTTAGTAATTTTTGAAGTCGGTGTAATCTTTTTGAAGTAAAATATCCAAGTCATTAAAATTACAATATCACAAATATTATTTTATTGTATTATAAATATAATTATTTATTTTAATTTTTATCTTAATATAGTGATGTATACGGTATTTGTATAAAGTCAAGGCACTATGAGATTGGATGCAAAGATATCTATATCTAAAGTCTGATTTTTAATTCGACGGAATTCTGACATTTCAGAAGTGTTGTCAACTTTGAAACATTGTCACTAAAAACGGAAAGCATTTTAGCAAAATAAAAAAATAAACGTATCTTGAATTTAAGGTTTCAATTAGAAAAACTAAGACTAAAAAAATGATAGATAATTCTAAAATGGTAATTATTTTTTTTAATATCATATTATTGAAGTTACAATAACTATTATGGAAATTATTTTTCTATTACAGGGATCCCTGTCCAATAATCCATAGGTTGCAAGCCTTTTTTAGGAAAACCCCTTTGTTTGTAAAATCTTTGCTTCTTGTAAGAACATATTATTAAAGAAGAGGATAAAATGTGCCCTTTTAATGTTTTGATGGATAGTGTTAGTGATTCTTTTATAATCTACATTCGGATTATATGACGATGTTGACGACAATGATGATATACTCGTAAGAGATAATGATTTATAAATATTTTCATTTAAGAAATATCTTGTTTTACTCTGTTATTTTTTTTTTCATTTAACCATTAAACATTTATAGTTAGTGTGCATTGAATGCACAAAACAAAGACTATTTACAATGTCATACATTCTGTATTATAGTTTAGTTGATCTAATTCTGTTTAGTATATTTTGTTATTTTAAATTAAAAAATTCAAAGCAGAAAAGGTTTATGATATCTGAATTATCAAAGAATGACAGCTGTCATATTTCCGTGGAATTAAAAATCAGACTATAGTAGATTATTATATGCCAATATATAATATGAATTTAAAATATATTATTAAACATTTGAAAAATAATATTAAAATATGTAATAAGTATACAAATTTTGGTATTAACACATATAATCAATTGGCGGTGATTAAATTTGCCTAGTGGTCGTTTTCAGAACTAACCACAGCTGTTTACAGAATTACCTAATGGTAACAATATTAGTATTAATTAATTTATTATCTATGGATTCTTTGATCTATAAACTGTGGAGGGTAGAGGTAAGGAGTTCTCCATACTATAAATATTACATACAGACTAAATATGCTTATTGTATGCTGATGTATATGATCGTTTATATTTATTTGTTTAGTATATTTACACTGATTGACCATAGTTAGTTCTACAACATGCCGGCAAGGAATCTGCTCACAGCCAAAGATCATAAAAGTTAGAGAATGAGAGATCCATTGCTATGGAAAATAAGTTTTTAGAGAGATAGTAGCTCAGTGGTAACGCGCTCGCTTGGGAAATCGAGTGAAGCGGGTTCAAATCTCAGATCTTCCACCGTGAATCACACATAAGGTGAAGGAAAACATCGTGAAGAAAACTGTATCTTTGAGGGAACCTAGAAAGTTCTCGAAAGACATGTGAAGTCCGCCAACCCGCACTTGGCCAGCATGGTGGACTATGGCCGGATCCCCTCGTATTAAAGGAAGGCCTACTCCCAGCAGTGGGGCGTTAAAAAAGGCTGAATGCATAGAAAGTTGACTGTACAGATACTAACGACATCAACGCGACTGGTGGCTAGAAAATGAACTGTAAAATTCCTAAAATTGACAGGCGGCTTATGTATTAGCATCCTTCTCCTTCCTCTAATTCTGATTAGACCATATTTTAGACAATTTTAATCAACTCCTTAGCTTTTGAATTTTTTTTTTTTTAATAAAAATATCGTCACATAAAAATATATTTTGACTTATACTTATACAGTACAGTGTAAAAATATCAGATCTAATTAAATATCATTATTCTAAATATAACTAGGAACATCCGTTACTGGATTTAAATACGTACTACGATGACATTTGTTTTGGCGCGTTCTTGGGAAATTGCCATTTTATGAAATAAATATATATTTTTTTTTCGTTTTGTAATTAACATAATACACTTAAAATATCCTATTATTTTTTTATATTTTTTCACATGGCAACCCAAAATAAATAAATAAGTAATCACCCCAAAATAAATGTTTTTTTTTTTTATTACCTAAGTCCTCACCCGCATCACCTTTACATTTATCACTCAAACAATATATTATATATCTTTTGGTAATGTAATTCCCGCTTGGGATATATACTATAAAAACAATATAATAAATGCTTTATTATGTACTGAACACAGCAAATGCTATAATGCTCTTGGAGATATGGTAGAAAACGTTTTTTTTTGGTAATCCCACATTATTACTGTAGTAATCAATAATAAAAGCTATTAACATATACTACTTTTGTTCCAACTAAAAAAAACTACCAAACTACCCTCAAGCACAATGGTAATACAATAAATACTATTAGAATGGCAACACCGACCCACATTTCCTAAGCACCAAAATGGCTTCAAGATTAAATAATCATACTTTAACTTTTAAATGGCAAATAATTACACGTAAATGAACTGTTACTTACCTGTGACGCTAAAGTTTTATTTGATATATTCGTAGTTGGTATTGTACAGTTGAAATTTCTTGATGGATCGAGATTCTGTGGAAGAATATTGCATCTAAGGGAAAGGGTGTTGTTGTTTTTAAGGGTTGACGCTGTGGGTTTTTCAAGGGCTGCGATGTCTTCTGGTTTGAAGATCAGGGAGCCCCAAGTGGGGTAGGCGCCCCAGACGATGAGGGTTGTTATAATCTTGGGGCCGATACCGCCAACAGCCTGGAATAAATAGTTTTTGGTGATGGTAGTTTAAAATTGAAAGGTTATTTTATTTTAGGTTACAAATATAGATATTTGCATATGTTTATAAGAATTCTTGTAATTCTCCCTGTTTTTTTTTTTTATTCCAATTGTAATGTTTTTTAAACTTTGTGTATTATTTTACATTGAGATAGGCTAAAGTCAATAACACAACTCGCCATAATACTTAGATTTACGCGAATATTTGACATTTTAAATATAATTATCTTGTCGGATATTTTCGCGGATATTTCGATTTTGGGTCCGACGTTTCCAATGTTCTACAGCAACCATGATCACGTGGGTGACTCTGTCCATCCCTCCCGTGAGTATGATACTCTCTATCTGTCTCTTCCGAGAAAATCCAGAAACAATATCTGTTTAACTCAACTCACCATCTTCTCTTACGATGAAGGAAAACATCGTGAGAAAACCTACGTATCTGAGATGATCTAGCAAGTTTACGAAAGACATACTCAGTCCGCCTACACTCGGCCAGCGTGGTGGACTATGGCCTGATCCCCTCGTATTGGGAGACCAGTGCCCAGCAGTGGGACGTTAAAAAGGTCTGAATACATACCATCTTGGAGGAGGGTATGTGTGCGACGCCGGCGACGATGGCGTTGGGCGGCGTGCCCACCGGCATGTGGAAGGCCATGGAGCAGGCGAGCGTCGCCGGGATCATCAAGTAGCGAGGGTCCATGTCCAGGGTGCGCGCCTGGATGGATATCGAGGGTTGTTGAGTTATTAAACAATAGCATATATGATGGGGTGGAGTTTTAAAAAAAAGTTAAGAAGCATTAAATGCCTTTTAAGTTGTAATAAGCAATGGTAACCAAAATAGATATGTCTATTTCATCCTGTTGAAGTTGGGGTCGGATAGATAGAAAAAATTACATTTGATTTAAAGAATCCTTTTAAAGTCCGCCAAAAATACAAAAGGCATTACAAAAATAAAAAATAAATCTATAATTAATTTTAGCTACTTTTCAAACTGTCCCAAAAACACCATCCCATCTAAAAACACAAAAACACACCAATCTAATCTAAAAAGAAACCCAAACCCACCATATTAGCCAATACTGGCAGTATCAAGTTGGCGATCGCCACGTTGGATGTGAACTCGGTGATGAACTGCGTGACGAGCACCACCACCAGCAGCACCAGCGCCGGCGGCAGCCCGTGCAGACCGTTCAGGGAGGACCCGATCATGGCCGAGAGACCTGTCGCTTTACTGCCTTCTGCTAACGCGAAACCACCACCTGAAAAGAAAACAAGAATTTAAGTAACACAAGTAATCTATACATACAATAAAACTGTAGAGGTTGAATATCTGTACATAGAAAAAAAAAATGCAAAAGAGAAATAGAACAAACACAGTTTTTTTTCAATTTTTTTTTTCTCTGCTGTTTATCTGTACGTACGGGCTAATCTCCGAAAAATAATAAAAATAATAATAATAAAAATAATAAAAATATTTCTTTTAATAGAAGACTTAGTCCTCTAGAAGACGACGCCGTATTAAATTTAATGTGACGTCATATATCCTATCTATAGAGTTATAAGAATAGAGTGCGCGACGTAGCTAAAATAGCGTTAACGCATTAGAGAGAGAACGCATTCAAAACCACCTTTATTTCTCTCTCTCTAGTCGAGTCGCAATTGGTTATACCTCTGTCTAACCCGCACAACTAGTGTTGCGAACTCAGTGGATTTTCCACTAGATCTGGTGGTTTAGACTTCCCCTTTAGCGGCTAAATATTGGTTTTAGTGGCTAGTCGATTTTCTAGTGGCTTAGATTGCTTCAGTTAAGAGATAAGGTACGATATTCAACCACTAATAATAAAATAAATCGTACGATTTATACGAATACTCTAGTTAGGAAAGAACAGTGTATAATTTTTTGTTGTGTAGACATTAGACAACACAGTAGAACTAAGACGGTTTATTATTATGGGGGATCGGTTAGAGTGAAATAGAACGGTGGCTTAGGATGCGTTCTCTTTCTAATCCGCTTACGCTGCCACTTGTAAGAGAGCATAGCAGTTGCGCACTCTATTCTTATAACTCTATAATCCTACCTAACCAGCGAAGGATCAAAACATTTCATTTGTCAATTATGACAAGTAACGTAGAAGGTATGCGAGAACAGATGAACATGCTTACGCTTGTGGGTTATTTATAGTCCCAAACTAAATAAATATATAGATGGGATCTGCAAAAATAAATGTCAAAGTCAAAAATAGTAGCTTGATTTGCTGTTTATACTCCTATTTTCGATTTTGCTATACAGATAGTTTTTATTTTAAAGAGAAGGGACATTTTATATTATGTGTATTAGTTAAATTAATATACATTTTTTGTGAATTAAATCTATAATTCTATACTAATATTATAAAGAGGTAAAGTTTGTGAGTTTGTGAGGTTGTAGGGAGTAATCTCTGGATCTACTGAACCGATTTAAGTGAAATTTAGTAAGAAGATAGTTTGAGACCCTAGAAAGGACATAGGATACTTTTTATCCCGGAAATCTCTTAACGGGCTGAAAATGGGGATGATAGTTTGTATGGAGAATCAACCTAGGGACGAACCTGAGCGAAGCGAGGGTGAGTCGCTAGTACGAATAATAAAAGTAATACTATATTTTTTTTTTATTTTTTAAGCATTAGTTCTCTTTTTTTATAGAAGAAGATAAATAGATACAAGACATATTTATTTTTTCATTTTATAATTGACTTAAGTCTTGTAATAGACCTGAATATACGTAGCCATATAATTTATTTTCTATATAAATAAAATTGAATGTTTGTCCTTTATGCGTTCCTAAACCATTGATCCGATTGTGATGAAACTCTGGTGGGTTATTCTGTGTATACCTGCGAAGGTTCCTGGTGCAAAAAAAAAGAATTTTTCTTTGGACGTTTATCTTTTTTGCGTTCCTAAACAACCTTAGGAACGCATCCGAGCGAAGCAAGGATACGTTAGTAAATTATAATAATAGACTTGATTGACCTATGAAACAAATGTTTACGAAACGTGTTCCGTCACGTTATGCTAATTCCATCAATATCTCGATCATTCTCCGACATCGAATCAAACCCACTTCTTGATTACTTTGAGTTTTAATTGAAGCTAATTGCTATAATAATAAGCTTATCAAAGTCCGTTTCATTGTCTTTACTATCAAAAACACATTTAAGGTTGATGAATATCTATACATATAATAAAATTCTGAGTCGAATCTGTATATTAAATATTTTTTTGGAAAATCTTATTCAAATAGTCATTATCATCGATACAGAGGCCGAATCTATAGTTTTTAGAATTTTTGTTTCTCTGTCTGTGAACGTATCACGATAAAACCACTAGACAGATATTGATGAAATTTGGTATGATGATAGTTGGTTATCCGGGTCAACATATAGGATACTTTTTACTGCGGGAAAATATCTCATCTCTGAGAAATCCATACTAAACGTTTAAACGTAACTAGGGACGAACCCGAGCGGAGCCAGGGTGAGTCGCTAGTATATAAATGTAATAGTAGAAAAATAAATGGTATATTCTAAACGGGAAAAGTACAAGGTGGTCTATTAAATACAAAAGGTTGAAGAACTCTGAACTAGATTAATGTCAAATTCAAATTATACATACCTATGTATTATACAGGTTGGAACAAATCGACGATGTTAGAGTCGATATGTATAATTTGTAAGATTTCATGGTTTTCTTTAATTCTAAGACGCAATGTTTGTTCGAGAGATCTTATCCTTACCATAGACCCTATCGATTAATTCGATAAAATAGTGACGGTGTCCTTTTTTGCATTTTTATTTCGTTCGATTCCCGGTTCAGGTAAGCTTTATTAAAAAAAAATTAAATGCAGTTATTATTATTTTAAAAAATAAAGAAATGTTTCCTTTGAGAAAATCTTGATAACTTCAATATTTAAGGTACTTTTCTACCATATCCCATCGATTTGTTCCACCCTGCATATGCTATACTAACTTAAGTTTACTTTACTTATAATACTTATAACTTAATAGTACCTATTTATTTAGAGTCTCAAAATGTCGATGTTATTGACCTTATTTGAAATTGAAATTAACCAAATCCCAGATCAAAGATGTAGAGGCCAGACAATTAAATCTAGTAAACCAGACAATAATATCTCCACGACACGTTTGGCTTTTCTAGTGACCCTACTTGCTATGCCAGCGGTCGCGGGTTCGAGTCCCGCTAGGATCATTCATTTGTGTGATGAGCACGAACGTTTGTTCTCCAGTCATGGGTGTTTATATTTATAATATGTATGTATTTAAAGTTATATATGTGTAGTGTATCAACTATTTATTATCCATAATATAAGCCTCGTAGCTTACCATGGAACTAGATGGTGCTGAGAGTTAATATTTCAATGTTATAAAAAAAGGAAGATTTAGTTTTAGTATTTAAGATTTATAAACATCTGTATTTAAAAAAATCATATGGAGAAGTTTAAGTCCAGATCAAATGAGAGACTGAGCAAATAAAAAATAACTTACCCAGAAGGAAGAGCAGTCCCCACGGGATCTTCTCCTTCAGGATGTTCCATGTCACGATACTTGGGGCTGGTTTAGAAACTGCTAGTTCCTCATCTACAAAAATAAAAAAATATCTTCATCATCATCATCATCATCATCTACAAAAATAACGAAACATAAGGTTTAACGTTTAGTATAGATTTCTCAGAAATATTTTCCCGCAGTAAAAAGTATCCTATATGTTGACCCGGATAACCAGCTATCATCATACGAAATTTCATCAAAATCCCTCCAGTGATTTCGTGATGAAAAATTCTAAAACTGTTCGGCCTCTGTATCGATAATAATATCTATTTCAATAAGATTTTTCAACAAATATTTAATGTACAGATTCGGCTTAGAGTTTTATTATATGTATAGGTGAAAATTATTGTTATACATTAGTAGAGAGTAAATTACATAACATATTATAGAAGACGACTAACAATTTGCCCTCGCTTCGCTCGGGTGTATCCCTGGGTACGCGTATTTTCTTCACAATTTCATGTTTTTTTTTGTGCGGATCCCTAATTCTTTCTCTATAATAAAAGTAACCTAATTATCCCTTATCATTACCTTATCAGCTATCAGTGAAAATCCCGTCAAAATCTGTCCAGCCGTTTCAAAGATTAGCCGGAACAAACGGACAAATAAGAATTTTAAAAATTGATTTTTCTTATAAGTACCGTATATAGGTACTTTCATATGCATTTAGTAAAAAAACTGTTATTTTGACATTACAAACAGACACTTTAATTTTATTATATATAATTATTATATATAAAGGTCACTTTCTCTCCAAAAAGCAAAAATCTGTCGTATATTTATACCAACTCCAAAGGAAATCTATACATATAATAAAATTGTAACTAAGCCGAATCTGTACATAAAACATTTTCTCTATTTTTATAAATATATTTTTATAAATAAATATTTACTCTATGTCTGTCTGTCTGTGACAGCATCACAGAAACACTGGAGGGATTTTGATGAAATTTTGTATGATGATAGCTTATTATCCGGGTCAACATATAGGATACTTTTTACTGCGAGAAAATATCTAACCTCTGAGAAATCTATACTAAACCTTAAAACGTGAGTAGGGACGATCCCGAACGGAGCGAGGATGAGTCGCTAGTATAACATAAATTGTACAGTATACTGCAGTCTACTTACATGATGCAGAAGACGAAAAGAACTTTAAAAAGTCCACAGACATGGGGAGGACGAACATCAACACCACTATGAATATGGACACCACACCGTCCTTCACTTTCCTGTTGAATAAAAAAATTTGCTTTCAATATTCTAATATTTGTGACCAAACAAAAAAAAATAACAAAAGAACCCAACAGTATGATGTAAAGATCTAAAAAAATATATTTATATGGGTCTATCTTGCTTAAACCTTATACAATAAATGTATTTTCAACCGACTTCCAAAAAAGGAGGTTCTCAATTCGGTTGTATTTTTTTTTCTTTTTTTTTGTCAAAAATACAATAAATGTCTTTTTAACCGACTTCCAAAAAAGGAGGTTCTCAATTCGGTTGTATTTTTTTTTCTTTTTTTTTTTTGTCAAAAATCGCTTACTTATTTTCGAGTTATCAACGCACACGTACAATGTAAAAATCCATTTTGTATTGATTAAGGCATGTTACATTTGAATATACCGAAAAAATACTTATAGTCTGATTTTTAATTCCACGGAAATATGACAGCTGTCATTCTTTGATAATTCAGATATCATAAACCTTTTCTGCTTTGAATTTTTTAATTTAAAATAACAAAATATATGAAACAGAATTAGATCAACTAAACTATAATATGTATGATATTGTAAATAGTCTTTGTTTTGTGCGTTCAATGCACACTAACTATAAATGTTTAATGGTTAAATGAAAAAAAAATAACAGAGTAAAACAAGATATTTCTTAAATGAAAATATTTGTAAATCATTATCTCTTACGAGTATATCATCATTGTCGTCAACATCGTCATATAATCCGAATGTAGATTATAAAAGAATCACTAACACTATCCATCAAAACATTAAAAGGGCACATTTTATCCTCTTCTTTAATAATATGTTCTTACAAGAAGCAAAGATTTTACAAACAAAGGGGTTTTCCTAAAAAAGGCTTGCAACCAATGGATTATTGGACAGGGATCCCTGTAATAGAAAAATATTTTCCATAATAATTATTGTAACTTCAATAATATGATATTAAAAAAAATAATTACCATTTTAGAATTATCAATCATTTTTTTAGTCTTAGTTTTTCTAATTGAAACCTTAAATTCAAGATACGTTTATTTTTTTATTTTGCTAAAATGCTTTCCGTTTTTAGTGACAATGTTTCAAAGTCGACAACACTTCTGAAATGTCAGAATTCCGTCGAATTAAAAATCAGACTTTAGAATGTTCTTAGATTTACGCGAATATTTGACATTTTAAATAAAACTAAAACTAAAACCTTTTCGATGTTTTTTCGTGCATTTATTTGGATTTTTGGTTCGCGAAGTTTCGAAATACTTAATTAAGACTCACATGGTAGTGACAACGTCGGCCCATCCAGGCATGAAACCAGGCTTCCTGAAGATGTACAGGAACACTGCCAATAAGAACAGCATACCTGAAGCCTGAAAAATTAATGGAATTAATTAAACTAAAAACAAGAAATATGTATAAAAATAAATGAACACAACTGTAAAGAACAAAATTTTTGTTTACTTTAAAGGTAAATTTTCATAATATAAAAAACTAGCTGTGTGCTCGGTTTCACCCGCGTTAAATTTGTTTAATTATAAATATCAGTTTTACAATAATGTATGGAAGTCTGCCTGATTTGTTGACATTTATGATTACTGCTCCGCTGCTCCTTGAGTAGTAGCATGATGATATATAGCTTATAACCTTCCTCAATAAACGGGCTATTTAATGCAAAAAGAATTTTTCAAATCTTTCTTAACAGTTTCTGAAATTAGCGCAAAGAAACAAACAGACAAACAATCAAACTATCTCTTTATAATATTAGTATAGATTTCAAAATAACGTATTTTGTCGATGACAATTCGTAACATTAAATGAACATCAGAGGCTAACGCATGTGTATTTTATATACGTAAATCGAATTAGAATCACGAGTGCAGTATTAAAACAAACAAAATGGCAAAAATTGGGTGATTGAAACTTAAGTTTCATATAAAAACTACATCATCTTTGCTTCACTCGCAATAATGAATATGTCCATACAAAAACTGATCAAAAAAAATATTGCAAAATGCCAATAAATATTACCTTCTCGTGGAAAGTAACTGGCCCTAATCCCTTGTATTGCTCCTTGATAACTTTCATGGTGTTCAGAGACCCTGAAGACGCCTTGTTCACCCTTTTAGCCGCTTCACTGTTTGGCCTAAAAAAAATAGTTTCAAATATCACTTTTTAAATTAAATTAAAAAAGTATTTATTGCCATAAAAAAAAGTTAACAAAATCAGTAAAAGCTTAAAGTAACTGAAATGTTTGGATAATTATTAGTAAAAATCCATTTGCTTTCAAATTCCTTTTTATTACTAAATCAATATTGACAACTATCAAAATATTGAAGTGTTCTATATTCGAACACATATATTACATTCCTCCAACCCTGATTAAGGTATTTAAATAATGAAATAAGGCTACTCCTTATAATTTATGTTTTTTCTACTTGTTCTGATTGGATAACGTCGATTATCCTGAGATTGCATATTACCGACTGGTTCATGCACATCAGATTGATCTACGTCAAAAAAAATTCATCATCGGAAACTTCATTATTTAAGTCTGGTGTCACCTTCGCACATAATGAAATGTTTGGATAATTATTAGTAAAAATCCATTTGCTCTCAAATTCCTTTTTATTACTAAATCAATATTGACAACTATAAAAATATTGAAGTGTTCTATATTCGAACACATATATTACAGTAACTTATGCCAAAGGGTAATAACTCAGCTGATGCCGCTAAGAACTAAATCTCCAGCAGCGCTGATTTTCAGTTACACCCAGCTCCCTAGGGTGTTGAGCGGGAGCAAGGCAAGAGGACTATTATGCCAGTTAACCTCTACAGGAGTCAGAGAAAATATCAATAGAAATAAAAAGCAACAAAAAAAATAAGATTTTCTTTACGTTGGCCTTTGTTACTTACGTCATTAAAAATATAAGAAATCTCGAATTCTAATTCTCTCGAAAAAAAGAAAAGTCCTATAATAAACCTCAAACAGACTTGAAAATCATAAAAAAAGCGTGTGTGTGTGTGTGCTTATGTACGTACGTAAGAAGTTATACTTCTTTGGCGTAACAGAACAAAAATTGCTAAAGATTTCATCCCGTATGTCACAACTCTCTGTAAAAGGAATGCAGCTAACTTCATCATGTCGCTTTCAACTAACATCATCATGTCGCTTTTTGGCTGTCGGTGTGCGCGAGCATCGTAAAAATTTTACTCTCTTAATTCTTTCCAAATGTACCAAAAGTAGTATAACTTCAAAAACAACATACCTAAACATTCCCATATAAGTGACTTGAAGAGATATCCACACGAGTAACTGCATCAGCAACATCAGCGGTGTACTGTACGCCATGAACCAGAAGAAATCCACCGAGCCAGAAACTTCGGGGAATTCCCTAGACAAAATAAAACATTACCTTTATTTGCACAAAAAAATGAATTAAACGAGTGTATATTTTCTTAAAAATAAAGGACTCCTTTCTTTAATAATTGCGTGTGACATACATACATATTATGAATATGTAACTGCCTCAGTGGTGTAGTGGTTAGCGAGTACGGCTGCACATCCGGAGGTCCTGGGTTCGAGTCCCGGGTCGGGCCAAGTTTAGTTATTGAGTGTTTCTGTTTAGTAAGCCTCGGTAACAGCCTGGAGTTGGGAAGTTGGCGGTGTATCACCCCCGTGCCTCAGAGAGCACGTGTCGCGTCGGTCCTGCACCTTAACTCTCACTAGTCATGTCTCGTGTCGTTCCACCGGAGTATAAGAGTGACAGGAATAGAGAGTGCACGTTGCGTCTGCGCGTAAACTTATGTACTATAATGCGCAGATGGCTAGTCTCAATGATATTGGCCGCCGTGGCCGAAAAACGGTCAAGAGGACTTATTTTATATACATATATTTATGAGTACGTCATATGAATGGACGGCGGCAGAATTATGTATTTCCAGGGGGGGGGGGGGGGGGGGGGGGTACATCTACTTTTTTACATTAACCTACTAACTAATCTTTAAATGATTAACTTTATAAATATTTATATCATATTTATCATGTGTTTTTCGCAGATATCTAAATTTAAACAGGAATTTTACTAACACCATTCTATTTCTTTAACTTTTTCTTGCACCCCCCTGCCGACGTCCATGGTCACACGCAATTATTGCATAATAAACCTTACAATTGTAACGTTAAAAATATAAAAAAAAACACATTAGTTCAAAATTTATCTAATTAGATGGGAGAAGTCGCAGACTGAAACTAGTATTTAATTATACTCACGAGTCAAATATACCCTTGAATGCGGAGTTGGTAGCTGTCCCCACCAGCGTGCCGCAGCCGCCCAGCGTGGACGCGTACGCGATACTCAAGTAATAGCAGATGGTGATGTCGCTTGGCATCGGCGCTCTTTGGGTAATAAAAAAATATTAACTTATTTATTAATAAACAAATAAATATGTTGGGACATAACACACTACATCTAGTTCTATGGTAAGCTACGAGGCCTGTGTTATGGATACCAGATAGTTGATACAATTCACAAACTTTAAATAAATACATATTATAAATATAAACACCCATGACTGGAGTACAACATTCGTGCTTATCACATAAACGAATGCCCCCAGCGGGTCTCGAACCCGCGACCGCTGGCACAGCAAGTAGGATCACTACAAGCTGAGCTGAGCAAAATAATTAAGATTAACGATTAATATACCCATGAATTGATTTAATGGCCCCCTTGGCTCAAGGAAGGAGGTTAAGATTAAGCTGATGTATGAAGTATATTATTGTAAAGTTTCATTAAAATCCAATCAGTAGTTTTGTTGTACTAAGCTGTATAAGTTACTATAACTTTTTAACTATCCCACGGGAACTCTTTAATTTTCCGGGATGAAAGTATGTAAAATATTGACCGGGGATATAAGATACCACCTTGCAAAATTTCATTTAAATCGGTCCAAACGTTCCAATAGAAAAAATTTGGATTTGTTCTATTTCTCTTCTCTTCTCCCAGACTCGGTTTTTAGCATTTTTTTTTCTATATTCAGACATTCGACCTCTTCAGTTTTATTATATGTATGTTTAGATATAGATATAATAATTTACTTATAATTAGTATAAATTATTTACAGTAGTAATTTATATTTAAAGTTTATTAGAAGATTTTAATCTTACTCTTCTTCAACGTGTTTGTCTTGCGCTGGCTTCACATCTCTGCCATTTTCGGGAAGTGCCTTTTTCTTGTTTATATAGACGTCACCAAGTCCTTGCTAAAACCCAAAAATATATAAATTAATACAGCCAAAAATTGGTGAAGTAGTGACAGCTTTTAAATAAATTTTAATAAAAATTATTAAATATCAAGTAGGTACCTGTTCAAAAACTTCTAAAATTGCATCTACGATGGGAACCATCATTGTAGTGGCCGCCGCGTTAGATACCCACATGGATATGAACATGGTAACAAAAGTTAATCCCAAGTTTAGTCTAGAAAGGTAGAAAAAACATTTTTAATTTATCTAAAAAAAAGGCATCATAGGGATTCTGTTGTACGATTTCCACATGGTTATACCACAACACGAAAAACCATACAGTGGGTTTTGATTTTTAGGGAAATGCAAAACTTATCAAAAAATACCAATTTGCATGTTAAATAATTTCAATTTCAAAATTTAAGCACTGTAGTGTCATCTCGTGGCTAGTTACAGTTATTCCTGTCAAACCTAAAGCCGTTTCCTGATTTTCATATAAAAATATGTATGAACACAAAAGGATGGGTCTCCCACACGTCACCCACACATGTCCCGCCTTCATAAGACGACTATATAAATAAGTAGACTGTAGTTATACTAAGAATTTACTCTGACAAAATGTAATATTGAATTATTTGTCTGTCACAGTTTTTTTACTTACCGTCTATGTGAGCATCCAACAACTTGCACGGTCCACAGTGCAATTCTCTTAGGTAATCTAGAGTGCTGAACACCAGCAGCTATCATCAGACCTCCCATGAACATCATATTGGTTTCTTTCATATACGCTGCACAAGTTTTATCAGAATCCAAGATGCCCATAGTTGGGAATAACACAATGGGTAACATTGAGGTAACGGGAAGAGGTAATAACTCAAGTACCCAGTACGTAGCCATTATTAATACTACGTACATACATTTGTAAGCCTAGAAATATAAAAATTAATACTTTAAAATATCGTTCAATAAAAACTCATTACTCACAAGTTAAACATTCGGAATTTTTTTACGTATGGTCCTTCGAGCCGGATTTTAAAGTAACTTATTTGTAAATAAACCTACCTTTCCAGATTCTGAAGCAGAATTCAATATAGGTATCGGCAATAATACTAGCGGTGTCAATACCACTATAACTGCTTTCCAGTAAATGGAGAAGAATAAACTTAGTCGTTGCCATAATGTCGCACTCGATCTTCCTTTGTTAAAATAGTATGTTGTACCACTGAAACATATTTACTAACTAGTATATTTTATCTTAGCTAAGTTTATTTATTATTTTAATACATTTAGTATTTAGATCGTATATATTATAGTTTTAGTAATTATAATATGTTTTCAACTGTCGCTAGCACTGGCTAAGTCACTAGGTCGCAAATTCGATTTCCGATACAAATTTTATCAACATTTTTTCGTTAAAGCGTAGCGTTTATTATCTGAATATTGGCGAGATACATTTATACTAAAAAAATGTATTTATCAAATTACCCAAATACTACCGTCTAGTACTAGTTCTTATTATAATACAGACAAATGATATAGGAACTTGAAATATGGCATTTCTCTTAATGGTTTCTACTGCAAAGAAAACCAATAATGAAGAAAAATAAATAAACTAAAGAAAAATTATTACCGAGCATCTTCTGTAAGCCCGTTTTCTGCTCCAGTAGACATTTTCAAAGCTTTTTTGCTAAATTATGAAAATGTTAAGGACTTCTTGTATATCATCTCAAGTGTACCTGAAAAAATTAAAATTTATTTTAGTAAAAAAAGATAATATTGATATTTGTCAAATATTACTCAACAAAGAAGAGAATTCTGAAGTATGAAATAAGAAGTTTTCTTATGTTGGACATTTGTTGAGTTCATAAAATATATAAATCAAAATAAAAAGCAATTTAAAAATATCAATATACATATATGAACAAATGAAGGGGAAATGGTAAATAAGAATCTTAAAAAAAGAAGATTTCAAGATTCTCTCAAAGAAAACTCTCCTTTATCCTTTTCCAATGATTTTTCGAGAGGTTTTATTCTTATCATAATTCTAATTATCGATTAGTTCGATAAATTAGTGTCGTACTTTTTTACGTTTTTAGCTGATTCGATTACGGGTTCTGGTAAGTTTTTTCAAAAAAATATTCAAATGCAGTAAATAATATTTTTGAAAATAAATCAATATTTTCTTCAAGTGACATTTGATATCTTCAATATTTAAGGTACTATATTTCCATGTCCTATTGGTTTGTGCCATCCTGAATATCAATAAAATATTAAGTGTTTCTTTTAAAATGTCATTAACACATTATGCTTACAACGGAACGTAACTATGCGCGCATTTTATCTATAGTAGCTAGAAACGTCAGTGTCATTACTTTATCAACTTTTGACAGCCGGAATATTGAAAAGAAGTTTTAAAAATTTAATTCAAATTAAATATAAACAACAACAACTAATTCGTTTTTATTTAAAAAAATCTAAAAATTGTTACTTTACTTTTAAAAATACTTATGTGACTACGTGATAGCGTAAATTTCTCTAACATGAAGAAACAAGATAGTACATCAAGGGCAGAAGGTAAGATCTATTTATTACTGAAAATGAAGACAAATTCATAAATAAATTTTAATTTATATCTATTTTATTCTATTTGAATCTGATCTATATTACGTATTCCCTATATCTTACAAGGTAAAACCTATTTCTGTCAAGAATCTGAATACAAACAACCTGTTTAAAATTATCTCATAAATATTGAAAAAAAATTTACAATGTCTTACATAAAACACGTACTGCTAAATAATATTTACACTTTTATTTAAAACATGTTCCTTACGCACAAAGAAAAGTAAATAACATTGAATAAACAAGAAAACATTGTAACAACAACATAAAATCATAACCTATAAAATGCAGTCTTATGCAAATTAGCTGTTGTTTACATTAAGAATTAATACATTGTAATACACTTATTTATTGAAGTTATACTTCGTTTGGCACATTTGGAAAAAAAATGAGAGTAAAATTTTTACGATGTGCGCCCACACCGAGAGCCAAAAAGTGTCATGATGAAGTTAGCTGAGAGCGACATGATGGAGTTACCTGCATTCCTTTTACAAACAGAGAGTTGTGACATACGGGATGAATTCTTTAGCTATTTTTGTTCTGTTACACCAAAGAAGTATGACTTACGTGCATACATAAGTACACACACACATTTTTTTTTTATTTCCTTAGCAATTAAATATTCAATTCATTTAGGTTTTGAAATGTCAATTTTCAACAATTGACTACTTTTGCTAAGTATATAAAACAATTCTTATTCACCTTACAATTTATATTGATTTTTAATATATGTCTTTATTTATACACATACATTTTTAATATAGATTTGTGAATATTTGTGCTAGATTAAGATAGTTGTATAGATGCTCATACATAACCGAATGAAGTTTGCTAAGTAATATTATATTTCACATGTTTGAGGGTACTACATTTTGTGTTTAATAATTAGTTATGATTTTTTCTATACATTAACAATTTTTTATTTAAAAATGTTTTCTTTTTCTTTTTTATCCTTATTTAGTCACATAAGGATAAATAAACACTATATTCATATAAAATGTTTTTTAAAATTAAATATATATCTTAGATGTTCTCTTTTAAACACAAAGTAATGACAATATATTTAAAATATCTTAATACACTAATGTAACTAAAGTTAAATTATGCATTAAGTATTTAATATTTTTTTATTGTGTGCACAAGTAAATTCTTTACTTGTGAATCATGGAGACATAGATATTACCAGCAGAAATCATAAAGAGTTTACAATGCACTATGATAAATAAGATTTCTGTATGTGATGTTGAATTATCTAGCATCGTACTGGATTTTATTTTTTCCTTATCAAATCTCAATTATGGAATTTAGTGAGAGGTTTTATACAATATCAATATAATTTTCTTAACTTTGTTCTTTCTTCTTATATGTGTATCATTTTTACATTAATATTATGTGATTTATATTTAAAATTATTTGACTGCTCAAGAGCCTGTACAAGGAAAAAAATTTGCATCACAATTCGCAACCTTCCTTTTGACTTTAACAATATTAAAATATATATGAATTTCAAGTAATTCATATACATTTATAGAAATGGTTACACATGTACATCAAGCAATAAATCCCTAATGCTTATCTACACATATAATAAAATTTTAACAAAGCCGAATCTGTACATTAATTTTTTTTTGGAAAATCTTATTGAACTAGACATTTTTCAATTTTGGTCTATCTGTCTGTGACCACATCACGAAAAAACCACTGGAGTGATTTTGTTGAAATTTAATATAATGATAGCTGGTTATCCAGGTTAACATATAGGATATTTTTTACTGCAGGAAAATCATTTTTGAGAAATCTGTACTAAAATCTGTACTAAACGTTAAAACGTAAGTAGGGAGTGAGTCGCTAGTTTGTAATATAATTTGTGATGAATATTACACATAATCCTAACAACTTACGTTTTATCTATTGTTAAGTAACTTAGCTTATAGATAAGCCTGTTTAATAACAAAGCTAATTGAACTGCGTATAATTGAAATATTATGCATAATATCTATTCATGTTTCATAGCTAATAATGCAGAAATATTCTAAATAAACATAATGTTTCTAGAAATCCTTATGTAATATGCTTGATTATTATTGTTTTTTTTTTTTAATAATACTGACTGTTGTGTTTGTTTGTCAGTATTAGTGATGCAATTTAGTCAGTAACCTAAATATGCGTCATCAGCTTTATTTACAAGCATGTACAATGTACATTATACAATAGGGATAGCTATTGTACTGTATACTTACTGAGATAAATTATTTTCTCACATGTCTAAACAAAATTTACATAGATCTTTTTTTTTTTAATTTGAGAAGGAATACTAGTAATAAGCTATTGAATTACCTACTGTCTAAAAAAATTACAGTGATTTGAGACTTTTATATATTGCAATAATCATATGAGCCCAATATAAATGAACTGTTTTAAAAAATATATGTTTTTTTTTAACATATAAGTTAAATATTATTACTTCAAGATGACTTAGAATTACGTATGTAATTTCTAGGGTAATAAATCCATGTTTATACATATAGATTTATAGAAACATTCTCAATGACGCGCGAGGACGTCAGATGGGTCAGAAGCCATAGTTCGGCTGTAACAGACAGCATGCAACTAACAATAAAGATAAAATTACAGACTAATTTATAATACTGTTAAGGTACAAGGACAGATATTTATACTATTTCAAATCTTTCACGTGTAATAGTCACGTTTTACTAGAAATAATCCTTATTCAAAATTATTCTTAAAGTCTAAGGATAGAATAAAAATAACTTTATTCGTGATACAAACTTTTTACAGAGAAAATAAAAACTCAAATAATAATAAAAAAAAATTTATAATAATGTTTGCGCGACAGTGTATCGTCACAAAAAGGGACACTCATCATTCAGCCTATTAAACTATCCGGAGTAGTATACAGCGATCTCAACGTTCAACATTGATTTTTAGTGCGACTCACCCTCGCTTCGATCGAGTTCGCCCTAGGTTAATTCCCTATACAAACTTTCATCCCTATTTTCACCCCTTTAGGGGATGATTATATATTATGATACAGGATCTCAAACTATATTCTTACGAAATTTCATCTAAATTGGTCCAGTAGTTTTTTAGTTTATTCGCTACAAACATACGAAAATACAAATGTTACATCTTTATAATATTAGTGTAGATTAGGTAAAATAAAGCAACAAATTGGCATATTATTTTGCATGGAGATAGTTTATGGACCGGAAAGTCATATGATTAAGCCATTTTAATAAGTATACGTCAAGTGTCGCATTTCTCAGTCTTGATATAATTTAAACCGGTATTATCAAGAAAAAAGGTGTTGTAATCTAAATTTTATGCAGGACTCTAAAAGACTTGTACACATCGTAATTTGTAATAAGAACATTTACAAACATTTGATTAAAAGATTAAAGTCTAAAAGACGTAGTAAATCAAACTATCTTTGCAGTTCATTCGCGATTCATTTTTTTCGGTATTAAATTATATAAAACACTATACATTACTATTATTGTATTTAAAATGATTAAAAAGTAATATTTAATTGCATATGTCGCGTATTTAATCTAGTAACTTATGTTTTCGATGCCGCGATACCGTTGCGGCCCTTTGTTTAAATCGTCAGGTGGCCGGCCGCTAGTCGGCCGCTAGCTTCAGCTCCATTACGGAAGAGACCCTCCCGTGACTATAACCAGACGTAGTAACCCAAAATTATATATGATCTTTAATTTTAGATAGACGCTACAGCTTGCGGCTTTGCTTGCATATCTGACATCATAAATGACATCAACCATGCAAATATGACAGTGGTAGCCCAATATGGTAGTGGTAGCCCAGTGGTAGCGCGCTCGCTTGGGAAACCGAGTAAAGCGAATTCAAATCCCGAGTCTCGCACTTCTGATATTTTCATTTGAGAATCATTTCCAACATGATTACCCCTAACTTTACAGTGAAGGAAAACATCGCGAGGAATTCTACATGTCTGAGAAAACCAAGCAAGTTTTCGAAAGACACGTGTAGTCCGCCAACCCGCAATTGGCCAGCGTGGTGGACTATGGCCTGATCCCCCTCGTATTGAAGGGAGAGCCGTGCCCAGCAGAGGGTCGTTAAGGGATAAGGGGAGGGCTGAATACATACAAATATGACAAAAGCAAAATGTCTTTACTATCGTTTTTTTTAATTACTTGATATTTAAGAATCTCTAATCGCGTGAAGCAAAGTTGTATCACTTAGTGTCTAATAAACTGCAGCTAGGTACTAAAGTAACCTTGCGCTACCCAACAGCATGGGTGTGTTTTCCACTTTGCTAATATATCCTAAGGGTGGGGAATTATATTTCTGATTACGTTTAATGCTTTGTCGATATAGACTTCACTTGCATAATGAAAACATGTTTCAATCGTTTAAAGTGTTTACTGTTTTTCTTATTGTTTCTTATTGTGTGGCGTGGTCGATATTTACTTTACCTGTTTCGTTATTATATTTTCTTTTTAAAAATAGCGAACTTGCTTCGCTTGACATTTTTAAAGAAATCGTAATGAATTTGTGAAAAATTGTTTTAATGTTAAAAATGCCAAATAAATATGTCAATAACAGACAGACATCTAGGTAGGATTAAACTTCGAGTAATTAAGTTACCTATATATTATATATTAGTAAGTAATCTTCCGTTATTAAAAATGAATTAGCTAACAGCTAGCGACTAACCTTCGTTTTGCTCGGGTTCCTTCTTAGTTACTTTTTAACGTTTAGTATAGATTTCTCAGAGATGAGATATTTTCCCGCTGTAAAATGTATCCTATATGTTGACCCGGATAACCAACTATCTTCATACAAAATTTCATCAAAATCTGTTCAGATGTTTTCTCGTGATGCGTTTCCAGACAGACAGACAAAAATTCTAAAGCTATAGATTCCGCCTCTGTATCGATAATAATGGTTATTTCAATAATATTTTTCAAAAAATATAATATGTAATGTATAGGTTTGACTCAGTTAGAATTTTATTATATATTTATAGATATACAACAATTGCATACAGACTGACAGTCATTTTATATGTATATATGAAATCTAGTACTTCTGTTTCAAAAATCCTCCGTGTTTCAAGACACGTGCGTCATCAACATACAATATGGTCACCTCCGGCCTGTGACGTCACAATGTAGGAAGCGAGTTGTAAAATCAAACGAATGCAGTAAAACTAGATACTTTAAAACTTGATACCTTTTAATTATTAAAAACATGTTTTAATATATATTTAATAGCAATATCATAATATAGAGTGCAATAATTTATTTGATTGTGAAATATTTCAATGGCAAAAAAAAATACGGGTTTGATTATTAATACAACAACTGTATATGTATACTATATTGATAATAATTAAGCCCGATTTTATTGTTATTATTATTGTACTAGCGGCTCACCCTCGCTTCGCTCGGATTCGCCTCTACACAAACAAAAACAAATGTATCCCATGGGAACCGTACGTTTTTTCGGGATAAAAAATAGCCTATTTGTTATTCTGATGTATGAACTATATTATTGTAAACTTTTATTAAAATCCAATCAGTAGTTTTTGTGTACTAAGCTGTATAAGTTACTATAGTTTTTTAACTATCCCACGGGAACTCTTTAATTTTCCGGGATGAAAAATATCTAAGATGTCGACCGGGGATATAAGGTACCACCATTCAAAATTTCATTTAAATCGGTTTAACAGTTTTGGAGATTAGCCCGTACAAAAAGACAAACAGACAGAGAAACAAAAAAATTGAAAAAATCTGAATTTGTTCTATTTCTCTTCTTACATACCCCTGACTCGGTTTTTAGTATTTTTTTTCTATGTACAGACACTCGACCTCTACAGTTTTATTATATGTACCTATAGATTATTGTAAAAATATACATATATACATTATATTGTATTTTCACATAGATATTGAATTGTAACTTTTGCGATTGTAAATTACCTCAACCAAGCTAGCCACAATATCAAAATTTCCATATAAAATTCTGCAAGTTATAAAATATAAAGCTAAAGCAAAATAAAACTGACGCGATGCATATACATATTGTAGGTACATATACGTAATATAGGACGTAAACGATTTTGGGACTGCCTAAGCAACGATGAGATAACGGTTTCGGCCCCTGCATAAGACTAATACTATACAGAATCAGATTGTAACAAATATAAATGCCTTATGCGTAACTTCGTAAGTTGTTAGCATCGTCTATATCTATACATATAATAAAATTGTAACTAAGCCGAATCTGTACATTAAATATTTTTTGAAAAATCTTATTGAAATAGACTTTATAATCGATACAGAAGTCAAATCTATAGTTTTTAGAATTTTTGTCTGTCTGTCTGTCTGTCTGTTACCACATCACGGGAAAACCACTGGATAGATTTTGATGAAATTTCGTATGATGATAGCTGGTTATCCGGGTCAACATATCGCACACCTAGATCTAAACAGAGCTAACTCAAAAATCTCATCTTTTTAGTTACGCATACCATCGAATTCCTTAACTTAATAGCTAGCGACCAATAAAACAGATACAAAAATAGGTACATTTCTCAACGTTATGTGACACTAAAACCCCTTTTTGTTACACGAAAGAGCCCATTCCTCCTCCACCAAAACAGAAACATAGCTAATTACAGTCAGTATTACAAGCGAAACGCATGTGCCCGTCATAAACAAATTAGAGCTATTTTGAGTTGATTCTATATTGTTGAGGTAAACCAGAAAATTTTAAAAACTATATTTGACTTGTCCCCATTTTGATGGTTAGTGCTAAGTAAATTAAAGCAACATTTTGACTTAAACCAGTATTCATAGGCAGGTGAGTAAAGTTTTCGTTTTTATTTAGAATTGTTGCCGTGTTGTTGAAACATTTTTTAATTTTTAGTTAACTCTTTTTTGTTGAGTCATTTTTTAAACTCTTATATTTCTTTAAAACCCTATTTAAAATAAACTTTTTTACCAGCGGTGATTAGAGCCTTTTCATCTTAATATTATTTTATTTTTATCCTAGTAATTACAAAGCTTATTATGTTTTTATTAAACATTTTTCAAGTTAGACCTTTTTTGATGGGCTACGCTGTATCAAATTTCACTATATCGAAGTTTATCAGATCGCAGACGTAATTAGGTTTTTCAAATCGATGTGGTGTAACGGATCAGATTGATTTGCTTAATTTAATTTTTTTTTCAAGAAAATAATGAATCGTGGACTATTTTTAGTAAATATAGTTGAGCCTTACTCAACACACAGGGACAAAGAAATATCGGCCCTTGCTTACTGACTCAATATGAAAATATGCAACGATATACTAGACCTTTACAACAAGAGTTTGAACCAATAATACAGGAGAAGACGGTACTAGAAAACAAGCATCAGCAAGAAGACGACATAAAGATATCATCGAGCATATCCGTGGCTGATAAATCTAATCCGAGCACAACTAGACAACTGCAGAATGGTACACCAACTTGTTATATTTCACCAATCTGAAGTGATGAAAGCGTCATTGACGTCTCAGATGAAATTCCCAATTTCGGATTTGTTCATAAAAATAAGACATCATCTTAAGTCGTTCGTACTAGTTTACCGTTTTCTTCGTCCAGCACCAATAGTAACAGCTCTAGTAATTCATCAAGCTCTAGTAGTTCTCGGATACCAAAGATAATAGTGCGCATGTACTCCTTGACTCTCAGAATGCAGTTCTTGCTGAAAAAAAGATTCTTAAGAGTCCGTGATAGAACAAAAAAAGGGCAAATAAAGAGCACATAAACAAGAAATGTGGAAATCAAAAATTGCAAGTGTTTCGAAATTTTGGTACAGCCAAAGTCTTAAGCATACAAGTCTCAGAGAAAAATGTCGGCTACAATATAAACTATAAAGATTAGATGGACGAACTATCAAAGCAATCGCTTTTTGATGCATTTTAGGGCATTCGGAAATCTTAAAAAGCAGAAAGAATTCGTAGTACCTACGACACTTACAAAATATAATTATTTTTTTTTAATGTTTTATTTTTAATTATTAATGAAAAATAATATCTGATTGAGGGCTTAATTCAGTGTTTTCTTGCTAATACCTAATAATCAGCCATTGTACACCTACTTTTGGTCACAGACTCCTCTATTAGTCAGATTACTATAAATACATTCAAAATGCTGTCCCTTTTAAATTTATAATGACTCTTCAAAAGAGAGTCAACTAAACACTAGATTCACCAACACAGGTTCAACTACAAATAACAAAAAATAAACTTACAATTTGTTAAGCAATACAGAAGCAACTACAAAAATCCAATTTTTAGGCCTAAAAATGAATTAAAACACAAGATTCCTATAACATTTTTCATCTATTTTTATTTAAAAAAACATTGATCAACACAGAACACTTCTGCAGTACACAGGGATTCGGTAATCAGTTTTTCACGTTTTCTGAAAAAGGTGTTTTTTTGAGTTAATCGCTGTTTAGATCTAGGTGTGCGATATAGGATATTTTTTACTGCGAGAAAATATCTCATCTCTGAGCTAAACGTTAAAACCTAACTAGGAACGAACCCGAGCGGAGCGAGGGTGAGTTGCTAGTATTACTATACTAGTTTTAAATAAAACTATCTAAGAAAGTATTGTTAGCATCAGTAAAAACCTTTAACGTCATACATAGTATAAACCAAAGTTGCTTCCCGCTGTGTATCTGTCCCTATGTATGCTTAAATCTTTAAAACTACGCAACGGATTTTGTTGCGGTTTTTTTAATAGATAGAGTGATTCAAGAGGAAGGTTTATATGTATAATACATGTATATTATAGTACACGAAAGCCGAGAAAATCACAGGTTTGTATTTCATACTAACCGTTTAACCGTACCTAGGGACGAACCAGGGTGATTCGCTAGTATATATACATAAATAGAAATGAATCGCTAAATGTGTCGCAAATTTTTTTGTTAATTGTATTTTTTTTTTCAAATATTCGTAAAAGTCTGAGAAAGGCTCTTATGACGAGAAAAATTGGAAAAAAAGCATGGAAAAAAGTAAAAATCACACTTTTCTTATTCCTAGTTAGGAACTACTTTATAATTATGAACGCAACCTTAAAATTAATATAAACTACTTGAATGCATTTGTAGATTTGACACTTTCTCTTTCTACGATATACAGTTTGACATTAATTTTGTTTGTTTGTTTGTCCTTGTTTCCATACTAACGGACAAACCGAGCAAGGCGAGGGCTTGTTACTAGTTTTCAATAGATATAAATCTTAGAAACAATTTATTGAGCATATATCGAGACTTGTAAAATGTCAAGTTAATTTAAAATGCGGAGTAGGTCGCGCGTCGCCGTGTATTGTTACAAATCCATCTGGGGCGCATAATATCTTAATTAATTATACATATTCTTAAATTAACTACCAACTACCCATAAAATTTTCTTTCCTAACATAATTATTATAGTTATCTAATAATCAGTCAATATGGTAAGTTTTTTTTTAAACAAAACTACCTTTTCGGATTTTTTCACAGGTTTATTTTAATTTTGCTTCCCGACATTTCGAATGCTTTACAGCAATAATGATAACAAAAGACACACGAGTCTCTAATGATAATAAGAAAAGATAGTTTTATTTGAAATATCAAATATTTGCTTAATTCTAAGAAAGTCTTATTAGTTAGTCTTACTAAAGTGCTCATATCTTTGCATTTTTATACCAAGTATATCGATATTCTAAGAGAAAAACTCGTTATAACAAAATGAAATGGATAAATAGTAATAGATGTGTATTGAATATGTTTTTAAACTAAATATTTAAGCTCGACGAAAATAAATTCATAACACCATGAAATAAAAACAAAGGGAACTGAAAACTAAATAGATCAGATAGAATCTTCGGACAGCTGAAAAACTTACAAATCAGTAAACAACGTCCAATAAAAATTACTTCGCTCTCGATTTTTCAGTTCCGAAGTCCAAGGTGAAAGAGCTCGTGTAATATTGTGGGGTCAGTTAAATAACGGCTGGGGGCGTGACTATGTGCGTCATAAGCGGGCATGTACGCATTTCTCAATAGGAATGCATTCAGACTATCAATAGTCCGAAATAAACTGGTAGTTCGAACTAGAAGTCGGAAGGTGTGGCAAATATTACGCAATATGAGATGGTTTTATACAGCAGTTACACGAATGGATTGCATTTTCCTATTTTAGATATACGTATTTTGTATTATTTGTTAGGTTATTCTGTGTAATTACCTAAATTTTTCTAGGTTATTTTTTCAATTTTCTTATTTTTTGATTTTTCCTTTTGTCCAGGCTTAAAATAGGATGGATCACGAAATCAAATTCAGCTTTCAGGATGAGGTAGAAATTTCAAAGAAATTTCTTTTCCTTTGAGCTATTTTGACGACACATTTGGCTCAGTTTGTAGTGACCTTACTTGCTGTGCCAGTGTTAGCGGGTTCTATTCCCGCTGGGGGCATTCATTTGTGTGATGAGCACGAATGTTTGTACTCCAGTCATGGGTGTTTATATTTATAATATGTATGTATTTGAAGTTATTATATATGAGTAGTGTATCAACTATCTGTTATCCATAACACGAGCCTCGTAGCTTACCTTGGAACTAGATGGTGTTAAAATTCATGTGTAAAGAATAAAAATAAAAATGACTTGAACGTAAAAATGGTTATATCTTAAAAAAATAAAACGGTAGCTAATAAGCATGAAAAAACTTAGTAATATATGTCCATTTTGTTATTCGTAAATCCTTTAGAGTATTATTAGATGTGCTAATAGGTACTCTATTTAATTTGTCTCAACTGACATCTTTACATTTGTATTTGTATAGACGTATTTATTTCACATTAGCAAATTACCCTCCACTTTAATACCCATTACCCATACGTTAGTTTTGATATATTTTTGCAATTTTCTAATATATTTTATATACCAACTTAATTAAAATTGAGTAGATACATTTCACAAAGTCTTTTACAAATTCTTATTTAAATCGGTCTAGCCATTAATAAAACGCAAAAAACTCCCTAAGATTTAGAAAAAGAACACCTATAACTAAATACGTTTAAATCGTTTATATTTGTTTTTACATTTTTGCCAAAGTAATATAATGACATCATACAATATAATGAACACTTGCTGATACAGTGAAGAAAATCAAACAATCCTGAGTCCTGTATGTCCGAGAGAATTTAACTAGTCTTGAAATGAGAATGGAGTTTGCCAAGCCATCGTAGTGGACTAGGGCCTGGTCTTCCTCATATTGAGGGAAGATCCATGCCCAGCAGTGGGACGTTAAAACCAGCTGAATCACTATTAATGATTGATACTATACAGATAAATAAAATTGGAGTGCCTGTTTGTAATATTAAAATAACCGCTTTTTACTAAATGCATGTGGGTGTATACACGGTACATATACCAAAACAACATTTTTTAATTTTTTTGTCTGTCTGTCTGTCTGTCTGTCTCTTTGTTCCGGCTAATCTCTGAAATGGCTGAACCGATTTTGACGGGACTTTCACTGACAGAAAGCTGATGTAATAAGAAGTAACTTAGGCTACTTTTATTTTAGAAAAAAAATAGGGTTTCATGTAAAACAAATTAAAACCAAATTAATTAATTTTGTTTTGGGAAGCAACCTAGGGATGAACCCGACCAAGGCGAGGGTGAGTCGCTAGTTGGTAATAAAGCCTATAATCACCTCAAATTATGATTATTATTTATATTTCTAATTCATAAATATATCGGTACACGGTACAGTGTAACATTCTCTTTTCGGAAGTCAATGACTCCAACGTGTCAAGCATAAGCATTCAAACTTGCAACTCGAGTTCAACCTCAGTATTACCTAATGTTTATATCGATTCCGAAACTAAAGAATATTTTAAAGGTCTTTCACTTCTAACTAATAATTTTAACTGTAAAAAGTGCAAAGTGTTAACTGCACATATTCTTATCAGTTTTTTACCAAGTGACCATTGTTTACTGATAAGCGCTTCGTGCTATCGTTTACATAATAACACTGGCCTCTCGCCCCTGCTTTGCTTGGCAAATTTTTTATTTGAAACCTGACTCTTAGTTTTACATTGAAGTATTGTAACAATCCAATATGTAGTATATCTTATACCAATAATACCCAACTTTTAAGCAATTTTGCCAAGATTTTTTATTTCGAATACATGAAAGGAGTTATCGACAAAGTATGTGTCCATACATTAGTGTTTCGGAGCCTCCATACAATCAATTGCCATAGAGATTTGATTAAATTATATATAGACATGCCTATTTGTAGCGACAACGCTAATTGGACGTCATTGACAAAATAATTTATGTTACTGGTGTATCATATAAATGACGAAACAGTCGTTTTCTTTTTTTATATCTTGTACGAATATCATTTTAAAGATAATCATTTTGGATTATTTTTACGAAACTAAAGAAAGAAGATATTAAAATAACGAGATGATTATAATGTAAAATAACTTCGATTTATTAGAGGAGTTATGTAAACGGATTATATGGCGGATGAGATGGAGGTTTCAACTCGTATCAATGTGTTTATTGACTTTACATATATTTGTCATAAGCAACACATTGCACTTATAGAGAGGGACAACGTAAAATGGTTTGACTCCTTTTCCAGAATACTATCTATACATGTAATGGTATTATTTCTTTGAAAAATCAATAATAATGTAATATTTATAATTAAAAAGCTTTTTGCTAAAGTTATTAAAAATATAGAAGAAAACAATATATTTAGAATATTTTAAGTTTTGCGTCTAATATTGATTAAATCATTTTGATGAACTGTATTCAATTATAACAAATTGAAAATAATGACAACAAACATTAATTTGATGAAAATGACAAAAAAATGTACTCTTAGTTAATTTACAAAGAAGATTTCAGGAAAATATACGTATTGTAATGTATATGTAACATTTAAAAACTAGTTAGGTTCTTCCAGACACTATGTTTTCCTTTGCCGTAAAACAAGTGGTAATCATGTTGAAAATGATTCGCACATAAAGATGTCGGATGTGCGAAACCCGGGATTTGAACCAGCTTCACTTGGTTTCACAAGAAAGCAGTAACACGCTAATAGTCCATAATATGAAGAGATCTTCATGACACAATTTGACTTTTTCTACATTTAAACATCATACAATCATACGGCGAATTTTCAAAAATATACATTATAAATATTATTATTCAAAGTAAAAGCTTTTTAAAATCTTCGAGGATCTTGATATCGCAACATTGGCGGCGAATCATGCGCTCGCGCACCCAAAATAACCCGTAAAATCAAGGTTAATGCGTTCATTTCGCTTTTCAGACAAGGACTGTGATTTCCAACATTTATAAGAAATAGGAAGAAAATTAATTATAAATGTATAACGAGTAAAAATACAAAATGGATTCAAGATTGACATAAGCTACCTACTTTTGGCTTGTATCGAAATGGTACTATACAATATTTATTTGTTCCTTGTTTATCACATAACGGACAATGAACTACTGTGACACATTCTTTTAAATAAGACCACAATTTTCATAGCATATGGGAAATGTTTTTTTTTTTTGGAAGCTGTAAGTTTTTTTTTAATGTATGTAGGTAAATTCTATTCATATATGTTTTTCTCAAATTTTCAGTAATGATTATGATCAAATTTCGAGAACTCGACTAATGAGTATAATTTTAACTTAACTATCCGAATTTATTAGATAGCATCTATCTATCTTCTTCTATATAAATAAAAATGAATGTTGGTAAGCACATAAATCAAGAATGGCTGTACCAATTCGGCTAATTTATTTTTTTGTATGTTCCTTAAAGTCCACGGCAGGTTTTAATACTTAAAAAAAACGATATCCACGATACTATATCCAAGCTAGGGACGAACCCGAGCGAAGCGAGAGTGAGTAGCTAGTATGAAATCATTTCGGATATTTAGGGAGCAAGTATTCCGTAATGTAAAAAATAAGATGTGTTACTTCTGACAAAAAAAGTAACTAGAATAAGTACGAGAAAGTGCTTCATCGCATCGTCATACTTGCATATTTTTATGTATATATTCTCATTTATATTTATCATCATCCATGTAAATTTTGAAGTAATAATATAAAAAGATTTTTGTTTTGTTTTTATGAACTATTTATGTGCATATTAATTAATGTCAAGATCTCAGACAAGGAGAAACTTGTTTGAGTCAATACTACACTTAATGCGTGGGCAATTTTTTTATACGGTTTGTCTAAATTCGTCTCATTGATAACTATAAGATTGAACACGCCTTCATACATCACATGTCTCGTCGACGTGGACTTCCTGTACCTACATACATATATTATTAGATTTAGAGTGTAAACAAGAAGGTTAGTGACTTAGGTTTTAATTGTACTCTAAATGAAAAAAAATCATTTGACTTTCAAACTATGTGCATGTTGATAAAACGTGCAAAAAGTTTTATGTGCGTAACGGTTTAATAATACAGAAGTTTTATAATTTCTATCAATATTACATTTGCGAATGTATATTTTTTTTATATTAGTTTTTTTGCGTCGTCGTCATGCGATTTCGTAGAAATTTGGCACATACATAGTGGCTTGTATTCTGAAAACAGGTAAAGTCTTATCGTAGAGAATATAAATGAACTTTCCCAAGGATAGATATGTATAAGAAAATTCCTTTTACAAATTAATATTTTAAAGGTGGACAATACTTTTTTGTTGCTAATATGACTGTCTGATAAGAGGTTGTAAGAAGACCGTTAATGTTTTAAAAAGAATATTGTATTGTTGTAATCATAACGTCTATCATCATCATCAGCTTATTGCACCCCACTGTTGAACGAAGGCCTTTTTTCTTTTTTTTTTAATGTTGGGAAATGCCTTTACGCATACCACCTGTAGACATACAAGTGGTTATATGGGACTCATCGGCTAGAAAAGCCAGTACTACTCACTAAAACCCAACAAAACTTCCCTCGTCTAAATGGGACATCGCAGGATCGCTTACACACTCAACTACGACGCTCCGACGGCAGGTCTGCCGAAGCAGACAACAACAACCATGGAATTGCTCCACAACAGTCCACTCTGCTATATGAAAAACATCAGGAGCATCCTGCATTGTACACCACCCACCGAAGTGGGGCACCTCTCTGTGCGTTTCTTGGTCGTAAGCGCCAACTTACCTCGTCCTATCTATAACGATTTTTTTCTAATTTGAAATTAGCAGAATGGTTAGATATCTCCATCTTTTATTTCCATCCGTTTAATATAAATAGTATCAAAATAATATATTTTCGTAAATATTGCTCTGAATGTATACTTTAAGAGTGGAAAAATATACATCCTTCTTAATTGAATCCACCTTCAAACTGTTGCTAGGATATGTGCAGTATAAAAATATCTGCAATTTGAAATTTTGCCAGCTATGTATATTGAACCGTGCAATCAAATTAAAATATTTTGTATAATTTCCTATCGGAAGTAATGTGAAATATTAGTCTAAACTAATATTATAAAGAGGAAGGACTTGATTGTTTGTTTGTTTGCACCGAATAGGCTCCGAAACTACTGAACCGTTTAAGATGAAATTTGGCAAGAAGATAGTTTGAGACTCTGGGAAGCATATAGGATAGTTTTTATCCCGGAAATCATCCCTTAAGGGAGTGAAAATGGGGATGAAAATTTGTATGGGGAAGCGAGGGTGAGTCGCTAGTAAATAATAAGTTAAACCCCTGCAGCCGCACCGTGCCATTTGGTAACTTCAAAACATCCTAATTAATAGATTGTACTTTATTTACTTCTTATTAACATCTAAAAAACTTGTGCCGAAATGTCTTTCATACAGGAAAAGATCGACGTTACTTTTTTCCATTGAGATAGTTTAAAAACTAGAAACTATTTTTTATACCAATAGGTATATTATTGGTTCATTACAAAAAAGTTTTACTATTTACATAAAAGTTTTATTAAACGTCTCAAGAAATTTACCTTTTAAAAGAAATTCTTTAATGTTGAGCAAAAATATCAATAATAATTTCAGTACGTAGTTTTGAAGAACTGAGTACGCAAGCACTATAAATTCTATGCAGTATATAAAACCCATTTTATATCCATAATTAGTAGTAGTATTATTTAACGATAAAATTTAATAGGATATCACATGACGTCTAATCACGTATCCTCATCTTATCTCATTTTTTCAAGTCATTCTTTTTATCTTGCAATTCTATGCGGATATAATTGTATGGGTTTAGTGTATGTAAATATTATACACTACTATATACATTGGCTAGTGCTATCTAAATGGATATATATATATATATATATATATATATATATATACATACATATATATATAAGTATGTTGGTACATTAACACACAGCACCATCTAGTTCCATGGTAGGCTACGAGGCTTGTGTTATGGATACCAGATAGTTGATACACTACACGTATATAATTTTAAATACATACATATTATAGATATAAACACCCATGACTCATCACACAATTGAATGCCCCTAGCGGGACTCGAACTTCCGACCGCTGGCACAGCAAGTAGGGTCACTACTAACTGAGCCAAACGTATTGCGAAGAATAAAGACGCTAAATTAGAAATCTAGAGTCAATAACAAAAGTACGCTAAGATTAAAATTATTACCAAAACGTACTATGCTGATAACATTGTATTTTTTGATTACACGGAATAGGAGACTCAATCGTTTCTTTTCTATTTGTCATCTTTATATTTGACATTGTATATGGTCTATTAACAGACCACCGAATCTTTGTATGTAATGAGTAATGCAGTTGCCAGTTCTAACCGCAAAATGGCTCGCGATGGTCCCCTGTAATTTTGCGGTAAAATCTACTAATGGCTTCAGATATTCCATAATCATTATTGAAATATTGAGGAAAACTGTTTCCAAAATGTTGTTATTGTTAACACTAAAGCTTCTCAATAGTTACAAGACAAAAAAATCGATTGACAAACAGAGGAGAAAAAGGTACTGAACTGTTATGTCTTTGTCTAATTATATATAGATAGATTATACAAACAAAAAGATCAATAATACAAGTTTTCTGGTTCCTTATTTTCAGTTGCGAACTATACTGCTCTTTTGAATCAACAAGATGATATGCTCTACTAAAGTTCTCGCTATCCGACTAAAGCTACTTTGTTCAATTCATATCACCCTAATCCTTTTTTAGATTTACGCGAAAATTAGAAGATCTTTTCGGATTTATCCCGGTTTTACTTTGATAGTATTATTTAAATGTAACTTTTTATAACTTGTGTCCCGTGTATTGTTGAACCATGCATTGCACAATTAAAATCAACAAATATTGTAAGGCACTTTGGTGCCATTTTTGAATTTTTGAAATCATTTTAGTAAAATAGTGGGTCTATAACAAGTATATAACGCCTTTGAGACGTCTAAAACCCACGGGAGAGCCGTGACCATGATAGATGTAAAGCATTCGAAATGTCGGGAACCAAAAATCAAAATAAATCCGCCAAATAATCCGAAAAGATAGTTTTATTTAAAAATACATATTCTGTTTAAAACGGGGATAGGGGGTCTTTCATAGAGTTTAAATATATTAAAATTAGCTCACTTCAGGTGAATGAAATAAAAAATTGTTTTGATGTTACGCATCATTTACCTTGTATTTATCAGAATCCGTGCTAATTGGACACTTTACACAAAGTACGTTCCACGAAAACATTTAGGAACTGACCTCAATCGCGACTTAATTTAACTTCATACACCGAATTTTTAATCATAAGCGAGTACTCTAAAAAACTGCTGTAGTATTACTATATATTTACTAATTATTTACCTCATTTTATTTACTTTGTCTTAGGCACTTAAGGCTTTTTATAAGTGGCACACTTTGTAATAGGATAGGTACCTATAATGTCGCAAATAAAGAAGGCATCTTTATTTAAGGCTTAGTTCTTTATTTGATTGTTCTCAGTAATTGTAAATAGAGTAGATAAGAAGTACAGCATACATTCTATATTACCCAATTGCCCCAAATATTCTTCTAAAACTTTAATTAATTTATATATATATATATATATATATATATATATATATATATATATATATATATATATACAGGAGTACTTGTAACTGATTGGAATCAGAAACTACTAACAATCAATTTATTTACTAATGACCGTGAAATAAACAATTTTATACTGTACATACGTGTAATTTAGAGAAAGTAATGCATTTTAGTGAGCAAAAAGCTGATTTGACCTTAACATTGCTGTGTATCAGATAATGCTGAAATATATTTTATCAGTGACATGTCAATTTAATTTATCTAGCGGAAGTATAAAGCTATTTCCGGATAACGAATCAGATATTTATACATATATGTAATAAAACTGTAGAGGTGGGATGGCTGTTCATAAAAAAAAATGCTAAAAACCAAAACTATAGTAACTTATACAGCTTAGGACACAAAAACTACTGATTGGTTTTAATGAAACTTTACAATAATATAGTTCATACATCAGAATAACAAATAGGCTACTTTTTATTCCGGAAAAATGTACGGTCTCCGTGGGATAGATTTCTTAATATAAGTTAATTGCAAGCAATAACTCATTCCTTAAAATGTGATAATATTTCTCCATTTTACTATTTTATTGTAAAAAAAAAGTTATACTTCTTTTGGCACGTTTGGAAAAAATTATGAGAATAAAATTTTTACAATGCGCGCGCACACCGACAGCCAGAAAGCGACATGATGAAGTTAGCTGGAAGCGACATGATAAAGTTATCTGCATTCCTTTTACAGAGAATTGTGACATACGGGATGAAATCTTTAGCTATTTTTGTTCTGTTACGTCAAAGAAGTACCTATAACTTCGTACGTGCGTACATAAGTACACACACACGTTTTTTTTTTTATTATTATTCTTGCCTTTAATACGTTTTAAGAAATGAACTTACCATTCTGATATATCAATTTCAATTTCTTCACATTTGTGTTTACAAATTTTATTTTTGCTTTGGAATTTGGGACAAACGTTTTCTTCAAGGGCTTGTGAAGGTCAAGATTTAATGATTTGCGTTTGGTTAGTACAGAATTGCCCATGTGACCCAGAAGAAAGTGAAACTTGAAGGGAAAAGAGTTTGTGTTCTATCTTCGTAAAACTTATGATATCTTCGAAACATCAAGACAATAATACTAATTCCTTATTAATTAACTAGCGACTCACCCTCGCTTCGCTCGGGTTCGTCCCTAGGTTGTTTCTCAAAAAAAAATCAATTAATTAATTTGGTTTTAATTTTTTTTCGTGGGACCCTATTATTTTTTCTACAATAAAAGTAGCCTAAGTTACTCCTTATTATATCAGCTATCTGCCAGTGAAAGTCCCGTCAAAACCGGTCCAGCCATTTCAGAGATTAGCCGGAGCAAGCAGACAGACAGACAGACAAAAATTGTAAAAAATGTTGTTTTGGTATATGTACCGAGTATACATCCATATACATTTAGTAAAAAGTGGTTATTTTAATATTATAAACAGACACTCCCAATTTTATTTATCTGTATAGATGTATAGATTGATCATTATAGAATATAGATCCTTATTAAAAACCGCCTTATTTATAAATGTTTTCGTGATCTATTAAGTGATGAACGTGTAATAATCACTTAACCGGTCGATTATAGTTATTTTACATTACTTAAACCTTTATTGTCATTTAAGTTGGATGAGATTATATCTTTAGATTAGATATTTCATCATCAGATGGAATCTAAAAAGTACATAAAAAATATCACTATTATTAAATTTATATAAAAATACTTTGAGCTATAAACTGTACTTCTTAATGCATTAAGAAGAAACTTAGTAATTTGCAGTAAGCTAGATTGCATACTTGGGAAGTAGACCATGCGAGCTTTCACATCAATCTTCGAAGATAACGATATTAGCGAATATATTATGAGACTGCATGAGAATTTACTCTCAAAGTATAGTTATCGACTCAATATTAAAATCCCAGTTTGATTTTTATGTTAACTATACCTACCTACACATTTTTAAAAGGGGTGCCGGGTGCGTATAACGGATATCCCCTTTCGGTAAGGAGATCTTAAAAGGAACCGGTGTGTTGGTATTTTTTCTCTTCCTTCTTAAAAATATTAATGTATTTTAAATAAAACTATCTTTTCGGATTATTTCGCGGATTTATTTTGATTTTTGGTTCCCGACGTTTCGAATGCTTTACAGCAATCATGGTCATACCTTACTCTCTCCCGTGACCATGATTGCTGTAAAGCATTCGAAACGTCGGGAACCAAAAATCAAAATAAATACGCGAAATAATCCGAAAAGATAGTTTTATTTAAAATGTCAAATATTCGCGTAAATCTAAGAAAGTATTAATATTAATGTAAATATGTGCTGATTTTGTCATCATATAATAGAGTTATTCATTAAATAAAAAATAACGTAACTGGAAGTGTAAAAATCGCTTAAATTTAAAATTGTCTAAATTGAAACTCAAAAGCGAAACAGACATTGATGTATCGACATCCGGCAATATTCATTACATCGACCGCACAATGTTTATGATTTTCAAAGCATCGATGTAATTTTTTTCGTAATTTCACTATATGAGACGGTTCATATTAAACACCTACCTTGCAAAAAGCTATATATAATACTAGCGACTCACCCTCGCTTCGCTCGGCTTCGTCCCTAGTTTGGATATAGTAAAATGGATATAGTATAATATTATCCTTAAGAGATAGACATATGCCATCGCTGTTTTTTTTTGTAGACCTTTTTAGGTGTACAACACTGTAGTACATTATTTTGATCTATCTCGTAGGGTTCAGCCAGCGTTTGCAATGTAAGGGCAAAAAAATGTGTTTATTTACGACATCACATTAGAAACCTCTAAAATTATCAGTGTTATCCTACTATATTATGCATGTATTATACATATAAACCTTCCTTTTGAATCACTCTATCTATTAAAAAAACCGCAGCAAAATCCGTTGCGTAGTTTTAAAGATCTAAGCATATATAGGGACAGAAGAACTTTATTTTATACTATGTAGTGACATATAGTCTTGAGATAAAAAGGCATCATACGGACAGACGGTTCCTCTTTGCGTTACTTAGAAGAAAACGGTAATCATTAGGCTTAAATAAAAAGAAATATTTAGAAATATCGCGTTTCGTCAGTTTCCGGCTGTGTGACGCACGTCAGTACCATTCCTACGATAAAGTTCAAACAGTTGACATTTCCTTTTAATTTATAAAATGAACTTATTTATTTTTGCAGAATAATATCTACAGTTTCTAAAAGAACAAAAGTACTCGTGTAAGTCTAATTGAATACAGTTTGTTTTAATTTCATTAGAAACAACACTCCTAAAAAAAAGCATATAATCGCAAAAAAATACGCTTTTTCAAACACTTTAATTCAATTTTATCTACATTTAAAAATAATAAAAAGTAGCACTAACTTATAACTACTTTTTTAGCATTTATTATTATTTTTTAGTACAGTTTTAATATTTAAATTCGAACGATATGCAGTCAATTTGAATAACTCGCGTAATCTACAAGCCAAGGTGTTCTTTAACTTAGACATTTTAATGTTTTACTTATAATATATAATTATGTATTTAATTGGAAATTTCCCTATCGCATATACTCTGCATACGTTATCCTCGGCACACTTGGCAAATGACAGCTAGCCGAAAAAAGGTGTTATATTACGATCGTCAAGACACTTTATTATTTATAGCGACTTACCCTTGCTTCGCTCGGGTTCGTCCCTAGATTGCTTTCCAAAACAAAATTAATTAATTATTTTTTTTTCGTGGGACCCTATTTTTTTTAAATAAATATAGCCTAAGTTACTCCTTATTACATCAGCTATCTGCCATTGAAAGTCCCGTCAAAATCGGTCCAGCCGTTTCAGAGATTAGCCGGAACAAACAGACAGGCGGACAGACAGACAGACAAAAATTTTAAAAAATGTTGTTTTGGTATATGTACCATGCATACATCCATACGCTTTTAGTAAAAAAAAAAAAACAATTATTTTAATATTACAAACAGGCACTCCAATTTTATTTATCTGTATAGACCAAGAGCACCCCGTGTGATGTTAACATAAGTATCAGGCGATCTTAGATGTTAAGTAATGTATGTAAAAAATAGTTCATATCCACTCTTATGAAGGGATCCTACATTCTTTGAGGTTTTTGATCTAGTAGTATTCGTGGCAATTTCACCATATATTATGAGTTAAAAGCATATATTTAAAGCCATAATGTGACATCATCGTAAGTGCTAGGCGATAAGTGTTAAGGAGTGTTTGTTGTAAGGAATTCGTGTGCACTCTTCTGCTTGGGCATTCGTCGATGAGTTTTAACATGTACAATGTGTTGAGTTGAGTGATTGAGTGCGCTAGCGATCCTGCGACGCCCTATTAAGACGGAGGAGGTTTTATTGGGTTTTAGTAGGTAGTACTAGTACTTCGTGGTCGAATGTGCAAGCGATCCCGTGGCCCTGTCTTTTGCATTAGGGATCACCGTGGTGGTTTTAGTGGGTAGTCTGTCGCGCTTCTCGCGGCAGGAATCACATATCGATACCTCGGGGCTCAAAGGGCGTAAGCACCAAAACTCGATTTTACAGGAGAGCAAAAAAACAAAAAAAATAATATTATTTTCGACATATCTTTTTTGATTTTTGGCCTAAATAAACCATTCTAAGACCAAAAGTTTAATTTTTTTTGGGTGCAGAACACTATAAAGTTATATTTCGAATAGATTTAAAAGTAACAAAAATAGCTTTCCTATACGCCCCGGAAAATTGCATATTTGGGGAGTTTACGCCCCAAAAATTAATGGATGTGTGATGAGTGATGGTTGTAACCGTCAATTTGCCTACTAATTCTATCAGTTTATTGACAGCTATTTTGTTTTCTTTGACATTTAATTGCAATTTTATATGGACTTTATTAACTTAGCATACCTAAATTCAACTCAGATAACTAATTATAGAAAAAATTACACATGCTACAAAATATTACTTTCTAAACTTTTATGGTATTTTTTTTTTTACTTTTCCTTTAAATTAAGTTACAATAAATTTAAATTTACCAGCCGTTTCTATCTAACAGCTTTTATTTTTCGTATACAGCTTCTTGATACTTTACTATAAAGTAGATATGCATTTACGATTTCAGCACACTGTTGATATCAGAAGGATAAAATTATTGTGATATCTTCATCAAGGATACGTGTTTTACACAATCCGCAGTGTATTTGCTTTATTTGTGGAGAATTGTTTTTAAAAATTATAGAAAACCAATGACTGCCACTACTTATAACTTTATAGTCGGACTTCAAAGTACAATTGTGTAATTTAAAAACCATGGGTGCCCAAAAATCATTGTCAAAATTGTGCTGTTGAATTTGGGACAGTGGTCAAGTGGAAAAAGAAGTTCGCTGAACTTCAAAACCCCTATGTCTGGCGAGAAACTATAAACTACCATCATGATTGTTATTTTGACTTTGTTAATCTAAATAGTATTAACTAAAATAACCGTAAATGGATTTATACTAATTTACTATCTAAAGCTAAAGGACCCGCTTTGCTATCTAGTGCAGCTCAAGAGTCTATACCACCTTTTACCATCAACATAAGCAATTTGTTAAAGCGCTTATTACAAATGGAGACTGTTTTGAGTCTATTGCACAGAAATTCCTTTGACTAAGTACGGAAAAATTAAAAGCTGAAACATTTAATAGGTCACAATTACAACTGTTAGCTATATACATTAAGTCAAAACAATAAATGAAACAGTCTAATGCGTGGAAATCATTTGTGTTGGTAATCAAAAACTTTCTTAATAATACTAAAGTTTGGTACTATCAACATTTTCTCCAAAATATGCTTGACATTTTTTTGTTGCAACATCACCGTAGAACTTCACTATTTACACTCTCATCAGGACCGATTTCCTGAAAATCACGTCCACTTAAGTGATAAACAAGAAGAAATATTCTACCAACAATTTCAAACCATGGAGGAACGATACACATTACTACTACTGCAGGGCAGATTACTGCTTAACTTTTGAACGAGACCTACAAGAAGTGTTAAATTCATTAAAAAGATCATTTTTGGCTGCTTTCGCAAATTAAATTTATTTTTGTAATAATTTCTTTGACTTTTTTATAAAAATACACATAAGCCATATTTGAAAAACCAAAGCTAATGGATGAAAACGACTTTCATTTTAGAGCCAGAATGCCAAATGGCTTCAGAAAAACTACTTAAACATTCGAAAAAAAAGGTTTGTAACTAACTAACCTAAAAACTATTCGATTACTCATCGTATTCATTATAAAAATCACCTAAATAAAATCATAGAAATGTCGTTTACTACCCTTACATTTATTGATTAATATGAGTGATTGCTCTTACGCCCCAAAACTACAAATATATCGATGTAAAATGTTAGGCGTAAAAACATTTGTATCATCTACGGTGTCGCTTACTACCCTCGCGCTTATGATCATTAACAGTGGTGGCTGTTACGACACAAAAACTAAAAATATCTGTTTTATTTTCTACAGAAAATAGGGTCGTAAACACCATTTTTTGGCGAATTGGAAGACTTTAAATATACAGATCGATAGAGGAGAAAAAACTAAGTAGGACTGCATTAAAAAGTCAATTTCGCCAAAATGGCGGTTACGCCCTTTGAGCCCCGAGGTATCGATATAACCCGCGCGCCCCCCGCGCTTGGGCACCCGTAAAAGGATTTCCCCCACGAATCAAAAAAAAAAAATGTAGTACTAGTACTGGCTTTTCTAGCCGATGAGTACAACATAACCACCTGTATATCTACAGGTGGTATGCGTAAATGCATTTCCCAACATTAAAAAAAAACGAGTGTTTTAAAAAGTTATTATTCGGTTAGGTCATAGTTATAACCTTTAAATGCCTCTTTGACCCAATAACAGTTATCATTCATGAAAAGACAATTATATCACATAAAGCATATCTGTTTAGAAGTACGGTTCCCGTGGAATATACTTGTCTTTGTTTGTCTAGAGGCGAACTCGAGCGAAGCGAGGCTGAGCCGCTAGTTAAATTATAAAAACTGTTTCCGAATTTTTTTTATTGATAACATTTGATGTCGTCAATAGCTTCTAAACAAAAAAAAGAATATCCATTGACAAACAGAGGTGAAAACATATGCCACCGCGGAGTTTCTTGTAGATATTTTTAAGATACAAAATTTCGTAATACACCATTTTGATATATATATCTCGTAAAGTTTAGTCAGCATTAGCAATGAAAGGGCCCAAAATTCTATAATTTTTACGAATCATTGACATTTTTTAATATTTCTGTAAATATAAAATGCATGCATACCTACATATAAACCATCCGAAAGAAATTATCTGAATGATAGTGAAAACAGCATCAAAATCCGTTGCGTAGTTTGGAAAATCTAAGCTTACATAGGGACAGACAGACGCGGGAATCGTCTTTTTTTATGAATACGTAATAAAAGATTACATAGAACCTTATAAAGGCATAACATCAATTTCACCTATTAATCTAGTTTTTCTATACTGTCGATCATATTTAGATGTATCAAAACTAGATTTTTATTTTCATACACAAATAGGTCGGAGTAATTTATTTAACCCGTTCTCAGAATCATTCACATGCGGTGCATAACGTTAGTGACGTCTTCGTAACACGCGATACTTTATTTACTCAATTGGTAGGTACTAGAAAAGACAGCTATATAATACTTTAAATATATTATGTTTGAACTTTGCATATTACTGTGTGTATATTTTTTTATGGATAAAATAAAAAAACCAATGTAGACATACTATTCGGTAATTCATATACGCGACTAGCCACATACCCATGCTTCGCTTGGGTACCTGGGTGCCTAACAGTGTCGCGGTCGAATGCGAAAGCGACCCCGTGGCCCTGTCTTTTGCAATAGGGATCACCGTAGTGGTTTTAGTAGGTAGTCTCGCGGCAGGAGACCCACATACTCCCCCCCCCCTCTCTGCCCCCCCCCCCCCATGTATGTAAGCGCATCACTTCAGAACGGCTACACCTATGTGGCTAATTCTTTTTTGTTATGTTTGTAAATGTCATAATGTTTATGTGAAAGAAAATATTTGAAAAATTATACGAAAAGACAGAAGGGAGGGAGATCTTCAAAAATATTTACAGAATTGATTTTTGGCTGAACACGGGCGAAGCCGCGGGTACTGCTAGTCCTAATATAATTATTTAGATTTATCATATACTTTCACAATTCATTTTATTTTACCATATTATGTAGTTTCAACGTTAATCTATTAGTTATTATAAAGAGACAGTGTTTGTTTGTTTGTTTAAACGCACTAATCTCAGCTACTACTTATCCGATTTTAAAAATTCTTTTTGCATTAGATAGCCCGTTTATTGATGAAGGCTATAGGTTCTATATCATTATGCTACTACGCAAAGGAGCGGAGCAGTAATCATCAACAAATCGGACAGACTTCCATACATTATTGTAAAACTGATAATTATATCGAAAGTTTGAATGCGAGCAAAGCCGCGGGTATTGCTAGTGTAAACATATTATCACTTATACATTTAGTAAAATTTCCTGTGCTCTTTATTCAAACAAAGGGTTCGTCGTACAGAATCACAATCAGAAATATGTAAACTAACAATTGGACTTGGATAATTTCCACTCCTGTCATTATTTAAGTGAGTCATGTATGTTACCTACAAAGGGCTTATAAAGGGCTTCTTTGTTGGTTTCCATGCTTACAACTGTTCTGTGGAACTGTTTTTAGTGTGAGCGGTATTTTAAATTTAACTTCAAAATTTTATTCTTAGCGTAATTAAACAAAAAAATAAATAAATAAGTAATTAAGCCAGGGATACTGGTTCAAATATCGCGTAAAGCAAACAAATGTATCCGGACTTGACTGCATTTGAAGAGACTTTGGAATAATATTAAAAGTTTTGGTAGAATTGCACCGCCGTAATGTAAGTCATAACAGATAAAATTGAAGGGTGCTCTTATCTTATCATTCATGAGGGTAGGTTGAGTAAGCTATCAAAATCCGTATTTAATATTAATTAATCCCTCCCGGACAAATTCTAAGAAATCCGTGCGAATTTCCGAGAATTCAATTGTTATCTAGCACACCGGTGTGCTCGCGGTCCTCGAGGTGATAAAAATGTGAAAGTTTGTGAGTATGGATGTTTGTTATTCTTTCAAGCTAGAACGGCTGAACGGATCTGGATGAAATTTGGCACAGAAATAGATTATAGTCTGGAATAACACATAGGCTATATACAGTTCCCGAGGGATAGATTTGTTTTTGTCTTCCTAGAGGCGACCCCGAGCGATGCGAGGGTGAGCCGCTAGTGATAAATAAAATTATTATAACGACGACACGTTTGGTTCTGTTTGTAGTGACACTACTTGCTGGGCCAGCGGTCGCGTGTTCGAGTCCCGCAGCTGGGGGCATTCATTTGTGTGATGAGTACGAATGTTTGTAATGCATTCATGGATGTTTATATTTATAATATGTATGTATTTAAAGTGTAGTGTTTCAACTGTCTGGTATCCATAACACAAGCCTCGTAGCTTACCATGGAACTAGATGGTATTGTGTGTTAATTTCCCAACATATTTATATATTTATAACTATCCTACCTAAATTATAAATAACTACATACATATAAAAATATATATCATTTTCATTTATATGTTCTAAAACATGTGCTATGTAAAAATTTATATTTACTTCCCTATATTTTGTTGTATGTACAATAATTATTAGGTATATAATCAAATTATACATAGAAAAAACATTAATATTGGTATTTTTTTCTTTTTTTTTAATGTCACGTTGCTGTAATTAATTGTGTCTTTGAGCCCAACTGGCAACATTAAATAAAAGGTAAACAATCACCAGTATTAATTGTTACAGCAAAATGTCAGCTGCACGTTCGACAAAGAGTTTGTATTGTATAGAAATTGTTCATTTAAACAGATATATTTTCAAGCAATTGTATACTCCATTTCTCTCTATTTTAATAAATGATGCACGATTTTCTAACAGAGAAAATGTTTTCATTATTCTAGAAGAGTTATTACGTGAAGAATACGGTAATAGTTAGCGAATATCTATTTCATTGTAAATGCTTCCAAAGTCTACTACTATGGAAGATACTATGTAAGAAAGTCTATATTGTAATACAAAACAGGCGAGACACGTTTTATCTGTCTTCTAAATTTCTCCTCGAATACACACTTTTAACCACAGGCTCTCATATCAATACTAATATTATAAATGTGAAAGTTTGTGAGTATGGATGTTTGTAACTCTTTCAAGTCAGAACGGCTGAACGGATCTGGATGAAAGACACAGAGATAGATTATAGCCTGGAATAACACATAGGCTACTTTTTATCCCGGAAAAATGTACGGTTCCCGTGGGATAGGTTTGTTTTCGTTTTCCTAGAGGCGAACCTCTAGGAAGGCGAAAATACTCTTAAAGTATTATGAACAGTATCTTAGGAAAGCTATAGTAATTCTTAGTTCTGTTTCTTTTTCTTTTTATTCTTTTTTACCTATACAAAGGCAAAGTTTAGAAACTAAATATTGTATTATATGATCTGTACTAATACCTAAAATTCCAAACAAACTGACGAGACAACGTGACGTTTGTTATCAGGGATCAAATCAAGCCTGTACCATGTTAGCCTAACTGTCACAAGACAATGTTTACCCCCAAAATATTTGTCCCAACAAGATGGTCTTATCTGGAAATGACCCTTGATTTTATGATAAATAGTAATTCCGAGACAGTTTATAAATATTTGATTACTAAGTAATTTTAAAACCAAGGTTTCTTTTGATAGCTTTAGTGACTTGTGACTTATATGCAAGTAGATAATTATTTGGTCGACTGGATAGTCGTAAAATTTAATTGCAATTATTATTATTATTGAGTCAATTGTCGTCTTTCTAAAGTACTGAAGCCTTTTCAAAGAATTGTTGAATGCTCATAATTAGAATTAAGACATTTTATTAATATGTGGCTTGTGAAGTTACTTATGCCTTGAAAATGTCAAAATACATATATACTTCCTTGTTCGCACGAATTTGTGTCTACAATCTACGACGAATTTTTCAAGGACAGTATATTGATTGCATGGTGCTCAGAGTGAGGAGTGTGGAGTTTTCCGTACTAGCGATGGGAATTTGTATAGGGCTTAATTCAAATTTCTATCTCTATTAAGGAAAACTTCGGAGAGATAGGTTACTGAAAATTGCCATGAAGCAACTTCGAAATAGAAAGGGGTTGTTTTTAATCAATATTCTATTTGGAGTGGAGTAATTAATTTTTAGAAGACCTCTTTTATTATTAAAACTAGCGACTCACCCTCGCTTCGCTCGGGTTCGCCCTAGGTACGTTTTATTTTTTTTAAGCGAAACCCTAATTATTTTTCTAAAATAAAAGTAGCCTAAGTTAATCCTTATTACATCAGCTATCTGCCAGTGAAGGTCCCGTCAAAATCGGTTTAGCCATTTCAGAGATTAGCCGGAACAAACAGACAGACAAACAAAAATTGTAAAAAAATGTTGTTTTGGTATATGTACCTACCGTGTATACATCCATATGCATTGAGCAAAAAGCGGTTATTTTAATATTACAGACACTCCAATTTTATTTATCTGTATAGATATCATTATTAAATTATCATAAATCAAAGGATCTTATTTAAATATTTTACAGATGATACACAGCCCTTGAGTTTTCCGCCTTATTAAGACATAATTGTTTATATATGTAGGGAAAATCTATTGTTATTCTCGTGTTGTTTTCCCAATGTGGAATGACAATGCATTATTTATCTATCGCCTCTTGGGTATACCTTGGAGGAAATTCAAAATAATATGTTATAATTAATATAGCACACATTTATGTTAGTTATGTAGGATATTTTAGATATACATATATATATATATATATATATATATATATATATATATATATAATGGTAATTGTATTCATCCCTTTTTAACGTCCTACTGCTGGGCACGGGCCTCCCATTAATATGAGGGGGGTATACTATATATACCCCATATATGGGGAGATAGGGCAATGTGGCAATACTACTAGTAAATAAACGCGAAAGATTATGAGGATGTATGCATGGATGTTTTTTGTTACTCTTTCACGAAAAAACTTCTGAATGGATTTGATGAAACTTTGCAGTAATTAAAGCTTATACGTCAAAATAACACATAAGCTATAATTTATTACTATATAGTAATATATAGGTGATATACGTAAACGGAACCGCGGGAAAAAGCTAGTAACGAATAACTCAAATAAAGTTTTATAAGGATAACTAGTGCTTGTCCGCTACTTTAAATACCTAATTATATTCTTTCCTTCAATAACATTGAAAATTAATCTTTGTATATATTAATAGTTTCACAATTTTTACGTCCGTATGTTTAAAACGCTCATCACTTGAAATAAGATACTTTTAATAGTGCAGGCTTTAGACCAAAAATCATGATCCCTGTTTTATATGGAAGCTGGTAGTCATGGAGGGTCATGTTACATCGTTCTATTTACTCAACGTTAAACAATGGCAATTGTTTGCGCGTAGCAGAACTGAGAATGGACTGTAAACATTTTTATAGGCCGATGGTTTAATCTGGTTCGTTCTTATGTACAAGATGTATGCAAGTGAAGGCGATATCGGCTAACTAAAAGATTACGTACTATGGCGATCTTTCACGCACGCACCAATGCGAGGGTTTTTTAGATTAAGTAAATATACAAATATACATACATAACCTTAACCTCTTTCTACGAGTTTCTAAACTAAAAGAGCATCACATTTCTTAGTTTATAATCATGGCCACGCTACATTTAATATATATGTATCTATACTTAATATTATAAAGCTGAAGAGTTTGTTTGTTTGTTTGGTTGAACGTGCTAATCTCAGGAACTACTAATCCGATTTGAAAAATTATTTTTGCATTAGATAGCCCGTTAACTGAGGAAGACTTTAGGCTATGTATCATCCCTGAAAAATGTACGATTCCCTTTAGATAAATTTATTTTTGTCTAGGGACGAACCCGAAGCAAAACGAGGGTGAGTCGCTAGTATAATATATAACTTCAATAATATTTAAATAAAGCACATTTAAGAAAGGTTTAAATAAGATTGCACTACTTACTAGAAATAAGACTATATGAGTTTAATTGGTATATAGAAATATACCGCGTTTAACGGTGCGTTCTATCTATTACATCACTCCTTTGTGAGGACAATGTCAAGGATAACGGCTAATGTATAAACTTGCGTATTTATTATATATGTTTATAAACTTTATTGTATTAATTATATACTGTTATAACGGCGACTTGCGCCAAATGTTTGTTTTGATTTAAATTTATATTCAATACAATTATCTTGTTAATGGCGTTAAAGCGTGCCAGTTGAGGATTTCTTAAACATATTTAGTAAATGTCAAATTGCATTTTAAACATAAAATACTAGCAACCCTCGCTTCGCTTCGTGTTCGTCCCTAGACGAAAACAAATCTATCCCACGGGAACCGTACATTTTTCCGTGATGATATAAAGCCTATAGCCCTCCTCAGTTAATGGGCTATCTAATGCAAAAAGAATTTTCCAAATCGGATTAGTAGTTCCTGAGATTAGCGCGTTCAACCAAACAAACAAACTCGTCAGCTTTATAATATTAGTATAGATTTGATATGATTTCCTCTATATTATCGTCACTATAATACAAAACTATTGTAATTATTATAAAGCGACAGTTTGTATACGCATTGTGTGTATTTGTTGCTCCTTCACTCTGTAAGGGCTGGACGGATTTGAATGAAATTTTGTGCACAGATAGACTATGACACGGTTAAAAAGGAGTTTTTTAGAGGACCTTCTAGATCGTTTGGAATATACATATCTCTAAATCGAAAATCGCGGGTTCAAGTCCCGTTCGCGACAAAATTTATATTGGACGTACATATGTATTTATTTATTATTATTATTATTGTCGCGGTGTGGTTAGCGGTTATAAAATCTACGTGTTTTGTGTTTAGTGTTGTTTGACCTAATGACATAGTTCTTGTATTTTAACGTCCTACTGCTGGGCGCGGGCCTCCCTTCAATACGAAGAGGATCAGGCCATAGTCCACCACGCTGGCCAAGTGCGGGTTGACGGACTTCACATGTTTTTCCAAAACTTGTTAGGTTATCTCAGATATAATTCTTAGATATACAGATTAATTAGTATATTAGTAATTATTGACAGTTATTGAAAGAGGAAAAACGTCAAAAAGTCGCGCTACGCTGTTCAATGACGTAACAATGCTTATAGATTCTTGGCTTTTTTTTTCTAAACTACTGTATATTCATTCCTAATTCTGATTTGCAAACACAAAGTTGACGTAAACAATTGTTTATTTAATCGATTGATTTAAATAGCAATTGTAATGGTTTAAAAATAAAAAATAAATTAATTTTTTTTTAGCTATTTTGATGAGCTTTTTATAGTCTGTTTTATTCCTCTATCCTAATCATATTATATTGTTTTATACCTGATGTATTGCTGCAACTAAAACCTATTTAGTTCAAAAGTATTTCGTCTAGAGCAAAAAAAAAAGATCATTTTTTTTTAAATATATCGTAGTGTAATCTCAAAATAGTATTATTAAAAAGGCGCGTATTATAGTTAGATTTTTTACTAAGATTTTCAGTAACTATCCCGAAAATCCCTTTCGCCTTTTCGGGACTAATTCACATTTCTATGTCTATATCCATACATATAGTAAAAGTGTAACTGATCGCTGTCTGTATATGAAAGATATTTGACAAAAACTTTTATTGCAGGTCTTTATTAACGCAATAGAACCCAAAACAATGACTTAGATTTTTTTTGTCTATTTGTTTGTGCGTTTGTGCGCGCTAATCTCAGGAACGGCTTAGCCGATTTGTGTGCGGTTTTCACTAATGTATTGTGGTAAGCTTCACTTAACATTTAGTATGTGTTTTATTTCAATCGGTATATAAATAAAAAAAATATGCCAATTTAAAGAGTCACCTGTTAGTAAGGATAATATTTGACAAACATCTAAATCGATTCAGCGATTTGACCGTGAAAAGATAATAAGCAGATAGTTATTTGCTGTTATAACAATCGTTAGTACAAGGAATAAATAAATATTATGTCAAATCAAAAAATGTATGAGATCATACAAAATTAAATGTATTTTTTTATTTTAATACAAATCGTGTTATATACTGTAGCGCTAAAGTACGGTTATCTTTGACTGAAATTAATTTTCACCCTTATCTTATAATTAAAAATGAACATTTTAATTTGTATTTATTTAATTCCACTAACTAACTATGTAACATACTTTGTAACAGCAAAGTAATTAAATAAAATAATTTCATATAAAACACTAAAAGTGCCTTTTTCATGGTATATTAAAAAAAATACATAAAATCTATTATATTTAAAATTTGTTTCAATTTTCTTGAATTTAACACGTTCAAAAAGTACTAACTATTGAATAACAAGAAAACACCACGCGCTCGTTAAAAAAATAAAGATTACTAACCAGTAGAATAAGTCCTTTTGCTTCTTCTAGGATAGCACACTTCACTATATTATGAAAACTTAATAATTTATATTTATATATAAATTGCACAACGCTTCCTTTCCCTTCCGACCGCACGTACGACCGACGCGCGGCGTAGTTGCGTACTGAAATGAGCAGCAACGTTTATTTTTTTAGTATTCCCGCGCTGCCACTAGGGACGCGTTGTATTTGACGTTTTTGTTTTTAATTTTTTTTTAGTGCGTGGACCTGTTCGATAGATCCGCGTGATGCAAGGAGGTTTGTAGTTTGTACCGTATGTATATAAATAATCTGTGCTAAGAATTGTGATCTCTCATTTCGTTGCTTTTAGCTTTATTTATAGCTATGAAAGGTTATGTTAGAAAGAGTGAGTGGCGTCTGTTTGTTCACGCCTAATTATTGCAAATTGATTTTTTTTTCTACAATGTTAATTAGGTAGTAATAACATATTAATTACGTAATAAATCGTAATTATTGCAGTGTTTCAGAAGTGCTTTGCGGATACTTGTAATAATGTGAGATTAGTGTAATCGCGACTAATTGTATTGAGATACATACGTTTGACGTTACAAAGTAGATGTAGTAAGATACTTTATAGTAAAGCCGAGCCCCTGCTTTGGAAAGATTAATATAGGTTAATGGGTTTGTGGTTGCATAATACCGTTACAGAAATTGTTGAGTATTAGATATAAAGCGCCATGAAGAGCTTTTTTAAAAATTTTAAGTAAATAATGTATTGTATATAATTAAAACTATTTTTTTTTATATTCAAATTTATACAGATAAATAAAATTAAAGTGTATTTTTGAAATGTCAAAATAACAGCTCTTTACTTAACGTATGTGAAATTACCTATATATGGTACTTATAAGAAAAATACAATTTTTAAAATTTCTGTCTGTCTGTCTGTTTGTTCCGGTTAATCTCCGAAACTGCGGGACTGATTTTAACGAGACTTACTGACAGATAGCTGATATTATAAGGACTCAAGGAGTAACTTAGGCTACTTTTAGTTTAGAAAAAGAATTAGTGTTCCGCTCAAAAAAATAAACATGGGTGTGTTTAGGGACACACCCGAGCGAAGCGAGGGTATATCGCAAGTCTATTATATTTATGCGCATAGGGAAAATGCATGTAAATTATACCTAAGCCTCATAAGTACTTACCTGTTTTAATCTGTGTATACTTAAAGTAAAATTATATAAATACACCGATTAAAAACAATGTAACCTACAGAAAAAAAATTAATCAAGTTCAACGACCTTAGTAGACCGTCATGTGCTCCGGTAGCCCTTGATGAAAGTTCATATAATAAATATATTATATAATCATATTATACAATAAAATAATAGTCTTGTTGCATTCATTATATAGTTCTTAGTGTATCAAAAAAGTCTAGAAATCTTAAAAGTGTATAGTACTTTGCAAATATCTAGTTCTTTTATCACCTGAAAGAACTAATACATATGTACTATGTATTATATATATATATATATATATATATATATATATATATATATGTAAATAAATTAATTAAAATCAGACGCTCATTATTATTTGTTGAAAATGCCTAATATGTAAAATCTACACTAGGATTTTGATCGACACAAAAATTTAACATACAACAACAACAACAACAACAAGTAACGTATACATATTTAATTTATTTTTTTTATATTTTTTTTTTGTGTGCATGTTGCAATACGTTTTTTAAAACCGGTTTACAATTCAACCGTTATTCCTAATTGTTTTTTAAACAGTAGGTACTCGGAATTTACCTCAAGGGTGATCCCATATAATTTTCGAAGAGTCATTTCACCCCTTAAAGGGTGAAATAATCACTTTTAAATGATTTTGCGGTTGGTATTCTCATGGTAAGAGTAAAGTAATACAAATTCAACATCAAGCCCATGTGACCAGTCCCCTACATTCACGCCATTATAGCACCATACGTTTCGACCAATGGCAGCGCACTGTGCAGGGTTTGTGACGTCACGATTTCTAATGCACCGGGTGTTTCATGGGGTCACAAAATGGGGATCCATGGTATTGTCGTACTATTTTAGATAATATGAAAGATTTCTGTATATTAAGGACCGCTCGAGATATAGTTGACAATTTTTTCATAAAATCAAACTTTGCTTTTTTTAATTAACTTTTAAGGTTTTACTCAATTCATCTGTTATTTTCATGTTACTCAATATTTATAATTCTTTTTTTTTGTGTTTTTTTTTTAAAATTATACATAAATTTATTTCAAATATATTTATTAAAATAGAAATAATTAATTTTACTAAGTAATTTGTGCTCTACTTGTGTAATTGTTGCAACGCGATTAGTGATTACACGCAAACAATTAAACTCAAGTGTCTAGAATACATTCTTTATATTATAAAAACTATTTTTCATTCTATTTTAGTGTTATTTTTTTTTGTTACTTCTATGTTAACTGAGTGGTTAATTTGACGATTTTGTTTAGTCATTGTTAACATTCGGCTTATATGGAAATGGAAGTCGCCGCAGTGCTATCGGAACGGTGTGGCGTTCAGCGTTCTAATTTAATAGCTTTCATTATTTAATATTCATTAACATTTAACATACTTATAAGATTCACTTGTTACTAACTATGTAGTCACGTTTTTGGAAGTCGCTTTTAACCTACTACTAAATATATATTTAAAAACTTTACACATCTAATATATAAAATTCTTGTGTCACAGTGTAACAAAACTCCTCTGAAACAGCTTGACCGATTCTTATGAAATTTTGTGTGTACATTCAGTAGGTCTGAGAATAAATAAATAAATAATATGTTGGGACATTAACACACAGCACCATCTAGTTCCATGGTAAGCTACGAGACTTGAGTTATGGATACCAGATTGTTGATACACTACACATATATAACTTTAAATACATACATATTATAAATATAAACACCCATGACTGGAGTACAAACATTCGTGCTCATCACAAAAATGAATGCCCCCATCGGGACTTGAACCCGCGACCGCTGGCACAGCACGTTGGGTCACTACAAACTGAGCTAAACGTGTCGTCAAATAATAGGACGTAAACTATTTTTCATACCCCTAAGTGATAAGGGTGGTCCAACCAGAGGACGGGAGGGACGAACCAGAGCGGAGCGAGAGCGAGTCGCTAGTATTATATGAAATCCCATTGATAACACAATAATTTTAGAATACCTTGAAACTCTTCATTGTTGTTAATAGTAAAAACCTTCGAATTTGGTCTAATACGAGTCTCATACGATACAGACGGTCAAAGGTGCTATGTTCTTTTTTTAACAATTAATAAAAAATGAATGACATAAATTATGTGAGATTTATTATAATAGTAGATTTCATAAATAATATCTAAGCATCAAATCTTAAAATAATAAGTTTTTACTGTAATGAGTTTGTTCTTTTCTATGCTAATATTATACAGAGGTAAAGTTTGTGAGGTTGTAGGGGGTAACCTCTGGATCTACTGAATCGATTTAGATGAAATTTGGTAAGAAGATAGTTTGAGACCCTGGGAAGGACGTAGGATACTTTTATCCCGGAAATCATCCCTTAAGGGGGTGAAAATGGGGAGGAAAGTTCGTACTGGGAAGCAAGCTAGGGACGAACCCGAGCGAAGCGAGGGTGAGTCGCTTGTTTTAAATAATATCAGACAATAGGACAGATAGTCCAGTAGTATGGCGCTTGGAAAACCAATTGATAGATCGAGATCGAGTTCAAACCTGCGATCTGGCACTTCTACAATTTTTTTTTATGGGAATCATTTTCAACATGACAACACTCGCCTTAGGATGAAGGAAAACATTCTAAGAAAACCTTGTATTATAAAGATAGTTTATGGGCCAGAGAGTGATGTAGACTATAATTTTTTTTATTTATGATCCATGAGGCGTAATGTCTTAGTATTTTTCGCGTTGAAACTTGAAATACATTAACATTGGTACCAGAAATAGGTTGATGTCGAATAAATATTCTTTCGAACGATAGTAGGCGTATACATTATACATACATACATACATACATACATAATACATACATACATAATACATATAATTATGTACATAATACGTAGGTACGTGTGTATACCAAGAAAAGGACGGCGCTACGTTATATTCTGTAAGTTTGCTAGATGTCGATTCGTAAATAAGTAAATTATAATTGATTAAAGTTGTTTGTTAATATGCCTTTTTGTCTGACTGACAAAAATCTCACAGAATTAAAAACATGCAAAACAATATTCTTACCGTATCTTTAATGTTTTTGCTTTATTTTTAGATCAATTATCAGTTATCTATAAATATTTTATACTAGCAATTTACCCTCGCTTCGCTCGGGTGCGTCTCTGGGTACGTTTTATTTTTTTAGTAGAACCCTAATTCTTTTCTATCATAAAAGTAGCCTAAGTTACTCCTTATAACAGCGGCTATCTGCCAATGGAAGTCCCGTCAGAATCAATCGAGCCGTATTGGAGATTAGAATACGCGCAGGCGAAGCGCGTTCGTGAAAGTCGTCGTGTGCATAGGCCTTAGGATAGCAGCCCCATAAGATATACCTCACTCTCATAAGAGAGTGAGGTATATAGGTGAACGCACACATATCCACTAATATAGTTTGCTTTCATGACCACCATCAACAAAACATATTAGGAGGATATTATATCAGTTTCTTATCATACCAGGTAGTCGGTATTATAATTTATACCCGACGCACTACAATATTAATCACTTCACGTTTCAAGTACTAAAGGATAGATAAGAAGCTTAAAGATAGTATGAGAACACCATTTCTGTCATTACTTATAGTTATTAGTTCTCTATTGTAAGGTTGCATTTATATATATGAGCGTTTTAATGGAAAATAATATTATATTGGATTAATTTGTAATGATTTATGTTTAAGGCATTTAGTTATGTGATCTTGGCCGATAGGAATGTATTTAAAAAAAAAATAAAAAGGACGCGGATATTAATTTGTTTTCCCGCGCCTTTGGAGGAAGATGTCGGTACCATCCTGTAGCTGTAGGGACTATTTATGGAATGTTTGTAATACTAAAAATTGTTGTTGTAAATGCCTTGCCGGCTCTTCTCAGCAGAATTGCTTTCTGAGGCGATGGTAGCTTCCTCACGGACAGATGTACGGACGATTATAAAAGTACTGAATATAAGAATATTATATGCAAGGAATATCTCGAAATTTTATTAGTGACCTCATACACTATGCTCGCGTGTTAGAACGTCAATAAAAAAAGCAAATGCCTATAAATTTGGTTAAATTAACACAGAGGGGACACTTTTACCCAGCAGTGGGACAATTTAGGCTAACAGTAAAATTAAGGGCCGCTCCACACTAAAGTGCCGATCACGGTTCGTTCTCTGTCCGTTATCGGTCTGGTATTGTTATATAAGAAGCAATGAGTGCATTCACACTATCAGTAGGTAAGAGTTACGTTCTGGTCGAATCACACTTCAGCAACTTTTCTTATATAAAAAAAAATTACCAGACCGATATCGGACCGAAAACGGACTGTGATCGGCACTATAGTGTGATTCGGCCCTAATTGTTAAGCGGAGATTTAAGGTCCATTCCGATTTACGTTACAGCATGAATATATAACATTAGGGTGATATAAAAGTTCTTTGCTTGTAAAAGGCGAACATCTTTCAAAAGAAGCTGTTTTAAAATTTTTTTCATTGATAATAATTACTAAAGGTCGTCAATATCTACTAAACAAAAAAAAACCAAATCGGTTGATAAACAGAGATGAAAAAAGTACTGAACTATTTTGTATTTCCGTATTTATATATAGATTTAAAAAAGTGACGATGTACCTACTGTGTCACGAGATTTCTCTAATACGTAATTATGTATATGTAGTTATTTTATTTGATCGCTATTATTTTTGTGCTGTCTACGCAATTAAAAAATGAAAAAAGATTTTATATCTATACTAATATTATAAAGCTGAAGAGTTTGTTTGTTTGTTGTTTGGTTGAACGCGCATATCTCAGGAACTACTAATCCGATTTGAAAAATTCTTTTTGCGTTAGATAGCGCGTTAACTGAGGAAGGCTTTAGGCTATATATCATCCTGAAAGAAATGTACGGTTCCCGTGGGATAGATTTGTTTTTGTCTAGGGAGGAACCCGAAGCGAAGCGAGGGTGAGTCATTAGTTATATATTAAATTGCGGAAGACAAACTAGTTGGCATTGCTACTCGACTTGTTTATGACAGCTTTATTTTTTAAAGGATGACCTAATTTTTTTCTTGAAGCTTTAATTCTGAACTCTGAAAATAAGTTGGTTTCAAACATAATAGCTACCCTTGGAATATGCAAGGGATAAATCGCCGTCTTCTGAGAGAAATAAGGCATTTGTATGCGCATCTTCTCCCTCCACCCCCACAAATTACTGCGGAAGGGCCTCTTTTTACCCTCCTACATGTCATGGTGACGCTTAGAATGCACAGTGAACTCAGAGCATCGTAATTCGTAATTTATGCGTGGTGGGCCCTTTAGTTCGGGTTTATCTGTAGAGATGTTGTAGTACGTGCACAAGCGATGAGATTCCGGCCTTTGACGACCGACAGGAACCCCATGATGGGTTAAAGATGTATAAAATAAAAACGTGTATGTATACTTATGTGCGTACGTAAAAAGTTATACTTCTTAGACGTAACAAAACAAAAATAGCTAAAGATTTCATCCCGTATGTCACAACTCTCTGTAAATGGAATGCAGCTAACTTCATCATGTCGCTTTCAGCTAATTTCATCATGTCGCTTTTTGGATGTCGGTGTGCGCGCGCATCGTAAAAATTTTACTCTCATATTTTTTTTCCAAACGTGCCAAAAAAAGTATAAATTCAAAAAACAGAACGCATATTATAGATTTTTTTATGCAGAAAATAAAAATTATTAATGTGCAATAAATAGCATGCATTTAGTATCTATATGTTATAGTTCCTAAACACTAAAAAATACTAACGAGAAATCTAGTTAGATTTTCCTCCAAGTGAATCCTTTGTACATATTTAGTTAACTTAATATGTATAAAGTCACGGTTTTTAAAAGGTGTTGTATCAAAATATTTTTTTCTAAATGTTAAAAAAAAATTGATTATAACGTCACGTTTTACTTGTTAGTTAGTTTCTCTCGTATGAAGCATGTCCTTAACGTCTCGACGCTAAACACGAATAGTGAAAATGCAAATACATTATGAAAAAATGATATGTGACGAAGTAATTATGATATGTAGGTATATAACCAGATGTCGATTCAAAATTATATTAGGTAACATTATTATGACATTTATGTCAAGTTTTTTTTTTCAAACTTGTTAGAAAATCTAGTAAAGACTAGATATTGCTAGTGTGTTTTAATAACTTTAAAGGCCGATATACACTATAGTTCCGATCACAGTCCGTTCTCGGTCCGATATAGGACTGGTATATTTTAAATTTTTATACGAGTACAATAGTAGGGGAACCCAAAAGGGGATTTTGGGATTTACTCAAGCGCGGCAGATTAACATAAGGGGGGATACCTTGCACTCTGTTGAGTACCTTCACCATAATATAAGTCCTCTATATAAGGGCGCGCGTCTAGGGCAGCCGATCAAAATATTAAAAAAATATTTTGATAAGTTAGAAATACTTGAAACCGTCAGATTAAGGTATGGTGAGCTAACTACGTCCTGAAAAGTGTGGGAATCAATAATCTACCGATGTCCAAAAGCCGAAGAGGCAAAAATCGACTATAAAGTTTATGTACGACTAGCAGAACCCGCGGCTTCGCCCGCGATCAAACTACGAAAAAAATAATCTTTTTCGCAATATATACTTTATTACTTGCAAAAATAAGTTCGTGTAAGTTTTAATATTTCTTATAGATATAAGGAAAATAAATTTAATTAACTCAAAATATCCAGTATCTCAAAAGATGTTAAGCGTATAATCTGTAAATAATTTTACACTTTAGGTATTTAGCAAGCTCCACTACCTGTATTTCTTGGACATTTTTCTACTCCAGCTTGCTAAATTTAGAAGAAGTGAGTACAATGATACAATCACACATACAATGTTTACGACTTTAGAATCATGTAACAGGGCTAATATGGGTTTTTAATTAATTAAAGGAGGAAGCTCCTTCTCCTTCTTTTTTAAGTTACATATATGAGGCGCCATTCTTATTTTGTTGTAGCTTTTTGCTCGCGGCTACGCTCGCGTGGACTGAAAAATTTGCTCAGTTTTAATTTCGATTGAATTTATATGTTGTCATATCGAATTTTTAATATTATGTCTAGCGTAAAACCTTAGATTCATTTAAGTTAGTCTAGTTTTCATTTTAAAGGTAAATACCACTTTTCGTGCATCAATTACAGAGTTTCATACAAACTTTCATCCCCTATTTGACAGTCTTATGGGATGAAATTCAAAAAATGCTTAAATACATATTTATTTAATTGTATTGAAGAGCATTAATACCAAGTTTCAAGTTATTTTGATCATAAATAATCGTTTGCCCATACAAACTTTATGACCCCCTTTTAACCTTTTAAGGGATGAATTTCGAAAAAAATCTAATACATATATTTCTTATTTTTTACCTTAAAGCTAAATACCACTTTCCGTGCATTTTGCTTTAAGAATGACAGAGTTTCATACAATCTTTTATCCCCTATTTTACCCCCTTAGGGGATGAATTTTGAAAAATCCTTTCTTAGCGGATGCCTACATTGTATAATAAATATGTCCTCCAAATTTCACGTTTCTATGACCAGCGGTTTAGGCTGTGCGTTGATCGATCAGTCAGTCAGTCAGGACAAAGCATTTTATGTATATATAGATATAGATTAACTAACTAATACTTACTGATTGATAGTGTGAATGCACTCATTGTAGAAGATACAAGAAGTATGAAAACATTTTATCGGATCATTTTTGGATCGGGAACGAACCGTGATCAGCGCTATAGTGTGGAAGAGTCCTAAATTAAAAAGCTTTTTCTTTTCTAGAAAAACGTATTGGGCATTTTGTAGGTACCTGTACGTACGTGTAGGAACGTGTTTATAAATAACTAAAAGTTATATTATGTATGTATGTTACGATAAATGTGACCCCTGATCTTAGTTTAAAGTTGATGAAACAATTACGACTATTGCGTTCAATGCTTTCTTTTTAGTATTTAAAAAAGACGTTTTATTTAACTAGAGATCCCTCCAAAAATCAATCATAATTCTGTAAGTTTGTAGCTTTTATCAAAATTACATAAGTAGTCTGTCACCTTGCTCAAAAAATCTATACTAATATTATGAAGAGGTAAAGTTTGTGAGTTTGTGAGGTTGTAGGGAGTAATCTCTGGATCTACTGAACCTTGATCTTTAGATGAAATTTGGTAAGAAAATAGTTTGAGATCTGGGAAGGACATAGGATTCTTTTTATCTCATCCATTGAGGGGATGATAATGGGGATGAAAGTTTGTATGGGGAATCAACCTAGAGACGAACCCGAGCGAAGCGAGAGTGAGTCGCTAATAGACTATAAAATGCAAAAAGATTTTTTCAATTCAGATTAATAGTTACAGAAATAAGATTGTGCAGACAAACAAACACTTTAGATTTATATAAGTAAGTGTCGATATCTGTATGTATCTTCCTTTCTAACTCCCTCAGTTTTCTTCAAAGCCACATTCACAGAGCTACAACAATGAATTCATTGATTACACACTTGTGTAGATTCAAAGTTTCCTTTCCCTTAAAATCATCTCTGGTCTCTTGGCTATGGCCGTTAGTTCCCTTTGGGTATGAAGCCCTAATAATAATAATGAAAATGTCCTCCCGACCAATTGCGGCCAAGGCGGCCAATCTCATTGAGACTAGCCAACTGCGCAGGAGATATTATATTGCACAAGTGTGCACACAGACACAAGTACACTCTCTATTCCTGTCATCATCATACTCCGGTGGGACGACTACTCGACACGACCGGTGAGAGTTAAGGTGCAGGACCGACAGCTTTACGTGCTCTCCTAGACACGAGGGTGAAACACCTCCAGCTTCCCAACTCCGGACTGTTACTGAACTTACCAAACAGAAAGACTCAATAACTAAACTTGACCAGACCCGGGATTCGAACCCAGGACCTCCGGATGTGCAGCCATACATGCTAGCCACTGAGGCAGCTTTATACCTTGATACTGAACCCTAATAACTAAGTGCACGAACAGACAAACATAAATGAAAACTAGTTATAAATTATTTAGAATTGTAGTGATTTTCAATATCGTACGATAATGATGCAATATATTATTTTTCTAATTAAATACGACCCTTAAACCAGACCCTACAATCTACTAATAAGGTTAGGAGATAATAAAGCATTAAATGTAGGTCGTAAACGTGATCTAGATGTCCTAGCTAGAAGGCTAAGGTGAACTCAGCTGTTTAGACTTTAGAGCGATAGTTCTACAATATAACATGAATAATCGATTTTTATTATAATTTATCAAATGACTGCAATCGTATCGATAATAATTTATTGTTATTATTATACGAAAGGCAATGGTAGCACAGTGGTAATGAGCCCATTTGGGAAATCGAGTGAAGCGGGTTCAAATCTCGGGTCTCGCACCTCTGATATTTTCATGTGCGAACCATTTCCAACATGATTGTCTTACGGTGAAGGAAAACATCGTGAGGAAACCTGCATGTCTGACAGAACCTAGCATGTTTTAGAAAGCAAAAAGTGCTTGTAATAAGTCTATTTGAATAAAGTTTCATTTCATTTAAAGACATGTGAAAAACGCCAACCCGCACTTGGCCAGCGTGGTGTACTGTGACCTGATCTCCATCATTTGGAAGGGATACCCGTGCCCAGCAGTGGGACGTTAAAAGAGGCTGAACACATACATATTACAAGTCATTGTATAAGTGAGATAATAAACGATCACACACACATGTAGATTTAAGAAAACAGAAAGCATCTAATTATGAATCTACCAAAGCGCGCCAAAAGTGTGGGTAAAAATAGTTTTTTTTTTTTATTAAGATATCATTTTTGGCAAAGGTTGAAAGTAAGAAATGTTTTATTTCAGTAAATAATAGGTACATAAATATTATACAATAGCGACTCACCCTCGTTCCTCTCAAGTTCGTCCCTATAAGTTACGTTTTAACATTTAGTATAGATTTCTCAGAGATAAGACAAAAATATATATGTTGACCCGGATAACCAGCTATCATCATACCAAATTTCATCAAAATCTGTCCAGTGGTTTTCTCGTGATGCGTTCCCAGACAGACAGACAAAAAATTCTAAAAACTATAAATTCAGCCTCTGTATCGATAATAATGTCTATTTCAATAAGTATTCAGCCCTTTTTTTAACGTCCCACTGCTGGGCACGGGCCTTCCTTCATTACGAGGGGGTTCAGGCCATAGTCCACCACGCTGGCCAAGTGCAAGTTGGCGGACTTCACACGTCTTTCGAAAACTTGCTAGGTTCTCTCAGACATGCAGGTTTTCTCACGATGTTTTCCTTCATCGTAAGGCAAGTGGTAATCATGTTAGAAATGATTCGCACATGAAAATATCAGAGGTGCGAGACCCTGGGTTTTGAACCCGCTTCACTCGGTTTCCCAAGTGAGCGCATTACCACTGGGCTACCACTGCCAATTCAATAAGATGTTCAAAAAAATATTTAATGCACAGATTCGACTTAATTTTTTATATTATACAGTATAGGGCTTTTTACAAGGTCCTCCCCGCGTGTGAATCAGGACGTTTTGTACACAGTAGCGATATTATATTTGCTTTGTCCCATATATATCCGTATCCTCTAAATAATATATTATTACATGACAGTCATTCCATATCATATTTTAACGCACGAGCTACGTAAGTGTAAATTGGTCTCAATTACGTCTCGCTTCGATGAATTAACACCTGACCCTGTTGTTATCTAACACTATCTGGGATACTGACACGATTGATTACTCATGACAGCCTCCAATCAGCCACGTCTTGGCATCTACTACTCGTGTATCCCAATTTATATGATCTGAGATATGTAGAGGCAGTGGTAGCCCAGTGGTCACGCGCTCGCTTGAGAAACCGAGTGAAGCGAGTTCAAATCCCGGATCTCGCACCTCTGATATATTCATGTGCAAATCATTTCTAACATGATTACCACTTGCCTTACGGTGACGGAAAACATCGTGAGGAAACCTGCATGTCTGAGAAAACCTAGCAAGTTTTCGAAAGACATGTGAAGTCTGCCAATCCGCACTTGGCCAGCGTGGTGGACTATGGTAATGGTATGGTATAATTCCCCTCGTATTGAAGGGAGGGAGGCCCGTGCCCAGCAGTGGGACGTTAAAAAGGGCTGAATACAAGATATGTAGGTGCAACTAGTCATCTGCCCTCACATCGCTCAGAGTTAAATGTGCTACTTATTTAATCGTCTGTTATTTCAGTAATTCTTATTTTTAATCGACTTCAGAAAGGAGGAGGTTCTCAATTCGATTGGTATTTTTTTTATATATACATACACCGATTACGCTGAGGTTTACGATCCGATTTATGTAATTCTTCTTTAGTTTGATGCGGAATAGTTGCCATTTGGTCCCATAAAAATTTAACATTGTTTGACCCAGTAGTTTTTATTTTGTTTGATTTGACAAGTCCAGTACGGATCGGATTATAGAGCCAAAATTTTTAGTGTTACTAATAAAAGCGAATTTTAGTTTGACAGTCTTCATACTTTGCTTCTAGTATTATGTCTATACTAAAAAGGGAAAAATAACAACTTTAAAAAAATAAATAAAAACCGACTTAAAAAAAAGCACTAAAAATTAAAAAATAGCACACCGACGAAGTTATTTTTTACTTTTTAGTGCTTTTTCTGAAGTCAGTTTTTATTTTTTATTTTTTTAAGTTTTTCGCCTATGGAACGTATGCAAAAACCCTATATAGTAGGTTACATATCGAATGAAAGTGAAAGCAGGAAATTAATTTGAAACTTATACCTAGTGTATTTTCAACTATATAGTGAAAATGATGTAAAGAATTTGTTCTCGAGCTGTGTAAGCGCCCAAATTGACAGATATTATGTTTTATAATATGCGTGCAGTATTAAAGTTCTTCATGTTATGTTACGCGTAAATTACGAGTATGTCCAAACTTCGCCATGATTCGTTTGCTAAATTTTATATTAAAGATTTACGATATAAATCATCCTTAAAGTGTAGTCTAGAAAGTAGAAATATATCAGCAGGTCTTATTTATTAAGAAATGTTTAATTAATGAAGTATTTATTTAACTATTATACAATTACAATATTAATGTATTATTTTAAGTTAATTTAGTCGTTCAGTCTTGTGGTTTACCTTTGCTTAGTGCTAATCATGGTCAAACTAGGTATCCTAGTGTTTCTAAAGGCTTATACTACTGGTTTTTAACTACCTACTAGGTTTAAGTACGCGTCAAGTGTCTAAATAGAGATATAGTTATATATCATTCATATATTAATAGCAGAAGCTGTGGCTAAGCCCACGTTCAATCTACAGAAAAAACTATTTAGCTTTATGTTATGTATTTATATAATATTGGTCATACATAAAAAATACTAAAATCGCGAATAAAAAATGACAGGTGAGGGCAGGAGAGTGGAAAATACTGTATGACCTTTTCTCATACCTACCAAATATACAAAAAAATCATTAAAATCGGTCGAGCCGTTTCGAAGGAGTGCGACCACAAACACCGTGACACGAGATTTTTATATATTTATTGTCTTGCGTGTATTACAATATTAATCTATTCTCAATTTTTTTTTAATATTAGCATTCTGCACTCCTCTATATTTCTGCACTCCTTTCTCTATATAAACTATAAGTGTGGGAAATTTCATACTCCTCCGTCCGCGCAATTTTCGTAAAAAAGAGTACAAAGTTTTAATATATATAGATTATAGATACCAGTAGACCTAAATGATAAATCTTTTCATATTTCATACATTAAGTAATTAATAATTTATTTACTCGGGGATCTTCTGTAATTAATTTAATGGAGGATATACCCAATACCCTCCATCAATATAAAAAAAAAAAAATATGAAATAAAAACTAATGTAATGTATTAAAAAATATAAGTACAGATTACAAAGCTAATAGTGTGCAAAAAATAAACTTATGAGAAAATTGACTCTCCAAGCGACGCAAAAGCATGGAAAAGTATAACGTAGTTTCAATCGAAATATGATCTGCGATTAGGGTTGCCAACTATATGATAACGTATACTACTTTATTTTTAATAAATAAACTTTATACTTTTGTATAAAACTAAAGTATGCGAAAATACTTTATTTCCAATTTTTACTGTGATTCGTAAAACGAAACACATATGGCTAAGTTCCCGCCATTTTAGTTTTCTGTGAGACAGTTTTTTCGGTAATAAATCTAATGGCGAGAAAAGAGAAACAGATAATAATCGATAAATTTAATAAAAAAACGAGTTATGTATTTATTTAAATCTAAGTTTTGATTGTAAAAGCTTTGAAACTTTCAAGGATAACTGAAAGCACCTAAAACTATGTTTTCAAGAAAATAAAAACCTAAAAAGTACTTTTTTTTCTCCCATTTTTTTTCTACTCAAGTAATTTCATACGTCAATTTTATAAAAAAAAGCTGGCAACCCTACTTAAGATATATGCTTACATACCATTTTGAACGAATTGACAATGACTTATGTTTATTAAACACGGGCTCTGTAATATCAACCTGTGACGCCTCGCCTTGTTTCTAATACTCGTGGTAATTATGATTCATTATCTTTTGCTCATTTGAGATTTGATAGCTGAAGGTTATACCATGGGGTGGTCTTTGTCTACTCAGTAGAAAAACATTCACGGCTTCTCATCATAACCGACTTCTAAAATAAAGTAGTTACATGGTTTACGCCTAACTTAAATTATGCATTTTAAATAAAACTATCTTTTCGGATTATTGCGCGGATTTATTTAGATTTTTGGTTCCCGACGTTTCGAACGCTTTACGGCAATCATGGTCACGGGAGAGACTAAGGTGCTAGGCATCTCAAAGGCATTATATACTTGTTACAGATAGTGCCTACCCACTATTTTACAAAATGATTTCATACGTTGGGAACCAAAAATCAAAATAAATTTGCGAAATAATCGGAAGAGATAGTTTTATTTAAAATGTCAAGTATTCGCGTAAATCTAAGAAAGTATTAAATTTTTTGTGTAAATATTATATTATTATATCTTTTACACTTTAATATAACTTTGACAAATAAATAATAACATCTCAATGATTCTGACAACGTCTTATTTTAGCGATTCGGGTCTTACTGATTTACTCTTCTTGGCTCTTCCGTTGAATTTAACTTCGGTATACGGGAAATAGCAGGAATGCTCAAATGCAATTTAAATTAAAAAAAAAAGAAATAATACCAAATATTCATAAAGAATATTACAAACAAATATACGAAGATAGGCGCGAAAAACATAACCCTTTCCTTGCAGTCGGGTAAAAACAGACACGTGGCAAATAAAATTATGTTCATTTTAAAATTCGAGAAGTTTCTTTTTTTTAACCCGTAGTGGTCACACTTCTTAAAAATAACGTAGTGGTCATACTGGGTCTAGTTGACCCCAAGGGGAAAAATTTTTGATACTTGCGTTCTTTTCAATATTTTCACTCGAGCCGTACATGAGAGTAATTCTTAACACTTCCGTTGAATAACTCAATCGTTTTTTAATTTTTTTTTAATTGTTTAATTATAAAAAAAATGCGAGAAATTCAAATTTAGAAAAATTTGACTTTTTTTACTAAAAACTTTATAAAAACTTCGTTTTTTAAGACAAATGAAAATGATCTCCGGGGTTCTACTCCGGATATCGCATACTTTGTAAAAAAAGGGGGTGTCATATCGAGCTTTTCAAAAAGTATATTTATTTGTGCAATTGAAATCGTAAATTACCATGAATTTCAAAAAATGAGATGGACCAACTTTGTGGCACTGAAGTCAATAAAAAAACATTTTTAATCCAAGAAACGATTTATTTTATGAATAATAATAATTAAAAAAAGTAAAAAATACGAAAAATCAATCATGTCCAGTACAATCAATGCATAAATATGTGCGATGCTCGTCGCACATCGGTCGCAAACACGACGGACATTGATATTTAGTTTTTCTGTCACTTCCTCGCTTGCACAGAGCGCATCGTTTCCTGCTCAGCAACTCCACTCTTCCTTCATCAACTGGCTCGGCGTTTTTGTTCAAAATGGTGTAGATTCCTGCGCGTAAAGTGGCTCGAAGTTGTGCTTCCAAACAACGATGTTCCAAAAATGGCGTGACGAGATGCATGGTTATTTTGTCCAAGCATACTTTCGCTGGCAGTCTCTTGTTAATACCACTGCTTACCATTTTACATTTCAGTAATATGCGGGCGTTGACAGCTGCCATGTCAAGCATTCCAAAAAAGACTCTGAGTGGCCAGCGATTGCTTCTTGAGCTAACACACGCACACACCTTATATACTGGTTTTTACCTGACTAACGCTGTGGCATTCTCGTATCCCAAATAAAGCCATTCTTCCCCCTGAGTTTTCTTCTGGGCCGACCTCGAGCGTTGGAATCTAACAGACGCTGATCCAACGATGAGTTTTCCCAGTCACACTCCATCATCTCGTCGGTATCGCTGCTTTCACATTCAACTTCCTATTCATCCGACTCCTCTAAATCCTCCGAAACATTGTCACCACTTTCGGAATCGTCTCCGTCTAATACTTCTTCGACTTCCTCATCATTCCGGAAGGACGCAGAAATTGTTCGTGGTCGCAAATTGTATGACATTTATATTAACGTAATAAAAATTATTTTCTAACTAAGAAAAAAAATTGACATAAAATGTATTGATACTTACGTTATTGCGTTTAATTTAACGATATAAAAAAAATCCACACCCATGTTTTTTTAAAGATTTGCCACAATATGGTCACACTGGGTCTAGCTGACCCCACAAAAAAAATCGTTCGCACACTTCAAAGTCTAGTGAGGCACTGATGACACGCAGGTTTCTGGAAACTGTTCAGGGTTATTATAGTACCTTCAAACAATAATAGATGGTACCACAGATACCATTTTGAATGATATCTTCGAAGCAAGAACAACTCAAAAATTGTCTGGGGTCATCTAGACCCCTAATGACCACTACGGGTTAATATCTCTTACATAGAATTAAATTATATAAATACCATATATAATTTAATCTTCCATTCTTTTACATATTTATAAAACAAATAAAAAAGTGGTATATGTAATATCACTTCTGTCTATATTAATTTTAATATTATAAAGCTGAAGAGTTTGTTTGTTTGTTTGTTGTTTGTTGTAGCTTTGGGTTTGGGGTTTGAATTATTAGGTTTTATATTAAAAAACTCGAAAAGCGCATAAAACCATCGATCCTATATTCATCTTTCGATAATCATATCAGTTAGTCGTCCAAGCCACCTTTTTTTTTGAGGGCGTTATCTGCAATAAGTTCTTTGAACTATGAGCAGGTGTTTTTGGTGTGAATGATCCAAATGAATTACAAAAGAGAATAGAGTCTACCTGCATTTTTTCAAATGTTTGCGTATTGGGACTAAATCATCATGCGAATGGAAATCATCTATATACGTTTCTGAATCTTCAAGATATTTTATATTGGATTTTTTTGCGGATTTATTTTGATTTTTGGCTCTCGACATTTTTTTTTTTGTATGTTGGGGCATTAACACATAGTATCATCTGATTCCATGGTAAGTTACGAGGTTTGTGTTATGGATACCAGATAGTCGATACACTACACATATATAACTTTAAATACATACATATTATAAATATAAACACCTATGACTGGAGTACAAACATTCGTGTTCATTCCACTGATGAATGTCTCTAGCGGGACTTGAAACCGCGAGCGATGGCACAGCAAGTAGGGTCGCTACAAACTGAGCCAAACTTGCCGTCGAAATTTCGAATGCTTTACAGCTCACTCACGGTCACGGAAAAGTGTAGATGTCTCAAGAAATATTATAGCTGTCACAGACAGTATCTATCCACAAATTATGAAAGTATGATGATAGTTTTATTTAAAAAATCATTGTTTCATGTGATATGTGGTAGTCAGAGAGCCGGCTGATTTAAAGTCCTATGAATCAGTTACGTGGACAATTTTTGACGTGTAAGTAGTAGGTTCCTAGTGTAAACCTAAACGTCGACTTCCCTAAAATTGATCATTTCGCCCGTTAGGAAAAATATGACGAAACTTTCAGTTTTAATTACATGTGTTATATAAGTTTTAATATACATATTACATATACATTAATTATGCCAAAATAAAGGTTACCATGAAATAAAAGTGTTTAGCAAGACAAATCGAGCTACCTTCTTCTACTGTGTCGAACTCTAGTAATTAATGGTGTTTTGTTTTTTTTAAGTCATCAAAAACATTAAAATTTTGTCTTTTAATCTCTACTCTAAAATTACGGTCCATATTTTTGGACAATATTTATCATTTTCCCTTCGGAACTTAAGTCACTTGGACAGTGAATATCGAGAATCAATCAATTTTGCCAAATATTGATCATTGATAACAGCAATTTTTATTGCGCTATATTAGCGACTCACCCTCGCTTCGCTCGGATTTGTCCCTAGCTTACTTCCCCATACAAACTTTCATCCCCATTATCACTCCCTTAAGGGATGATTTCCGGGATAAAAACTATTACACTCACTCACATTTCATATCATGAGATTTGAAAAAAAAAACTTATTTTAATAAAAAAAAAAGTTTTAATTTTTTTTCTATACAAAACATGTCCTGACAATAACAAACACAAAAAAAAAAAGATTTATCCAATTTGGTGCAGTCGATCGGAAGTTATGTGCGTACATACATTTCAGTGATTCATTTTTATTTATATAGATAGGTCAAAAAAGCGTTATCATTTCCCTGATCTTAATTAAGCATATTCGTCGTCCACGCATTTGTTGGCTCGAGTTAGATTTATATAACGTTATTTTCCTGTTTTTGACTTAAACTAGAGTATGTATATAGCTATTGATTTATTAAAAAACCCTAAAATATGGCTCAACCACAACCATTTAGATATTTGTAAATTCTTTATGATTTAATACAAAATCTATTGAAAAGATAAGTATATAAATAGTAGTCGTAATTGGTGTGTATAGTAACTAGAACAATTTTGTTTCTCTCTGTCTATCCCTTTGTAATGCTACATCTACCCACGCACACGCACACACATAAATACGCATAAAATTTCACACACTCATTCATACACATGCCACAAATAAATCATACTTATACATATCCTTATAATATATTGAACACATCAGAAAATATATTTTTCTTTATATGTTTGTAAGATGTTTTTTTCTCAATTAGTTATCTGTATCGTTAAATTATTTCATCTGAACTATTTAAGCTAAAACTTACTATTGTTGGAAGAGCGAAATCCTATGACACAGGTATTGTTACTTAAAAGAGGATTTTAACCTTGTTACTATCATGTACTTGTTTTAAAATGAAATACACTATTTTTTTTATTATATTTTTTTTTATTTATTTATTTAAGATCGCTTTTTAATATCTAAGGTCATTAGCGACCACATTGGACGTACTAAGTTACATAGGTTACATATACTATTTATTTATTTATTATCCTTAAGAAACAACCACATATATGAAATAAACTTTGCGAACAAAAGTTATAATAAATACTAACTTTTTCGTTGCTCGCATGATATGTCGATAAAACATTGTTTATCGCTCAACTAGGTATAGAGTAGCTTTTTATAAATGTAAGAACTTTCAGTAAACACCGACCGATTTTGACAGGACTTTCACTGGCAGATAGCTGATGTAATAAGGAGTAACTTAAGCTACTTTTATTTTAGAAAAAAAAACAGGGTTCCACGAAAAAAAAAAATTAATTAATTTTGTTTTGGTAAGCAACCTAGGGACGAACCCTAGCGAAGCGAGGGTGAGTCGCTAGTATTATATAAATATAGAAGTAACCTACCCTTTCACCGCTCGGGTGCATCCCTAGGTACCTAATAGTAGCGTATATGTAAGTAATAACAAAACCCTTTTCATCTTATTTCAGAGGCCAATCGTATGTGGGCGAGTGCCTCATTTGTTGGCGTCCTCATCATCATAGGTCTACCGCTGTGGTGGAAAACTACAGAAGTTTACAGGTAATATGTTATACAAGTATTCTGTCCTTTTGTAACGTCCCTTTACTGGGCATCGGCTTTCCTTTAATACAAGAGGAATCAGGCCATAGTCCACCACGATGGCAAAGTGCGGCTTGGCGGACTGCACATGTCTTTAGAAAACTTGTTAGGTTCTCTCAGACATGCAGGTTGGCGTTATATAACGCTACTTATTAAAAATAAAATAAAATACTAAGGAAAAATTAATCAGATGACCAATTAAAAAATAAAATAAATAAGTTATTCATTCATCAATACATTTTCCCTATCTCTTAAATAAAACAAATAAAGTGAAATTAAACTAGTAGCTTTCGCCCGTGTTATCATCTATATTACTTTTTATCTAGAAATTTCTTCGAGACAGTTTAGATGTTTGAGGAAATCCCGGTCCTTCGTGAGATGTCATGATGTCAAATGAAAGCTATAAGTCTGTTCAGTGAAGCAGAAGCCACGAAATAAAAGAATTGGATTGAATTCAGTGAAACCGTTATCGTAGTACTAGCGACTCACCCTCGCTTCGCTTCGGGTTCGTCTCTAGACAAAAACAGATCTATCCCACAGGAACCGTACATTTTTCCGTTATATAGCCTATAGCCTTCTTCAGTTAACGGGCAATCTAATACAATAAGAATTTTTCAAATTGGATTAATAGTTCCTGAGATTAGCGCGTTCAACCAAATAAACAAACAAACTCTTTAGCTTTATAATATAAAATCGCTTGTGTATTTTTTAGCCCTATTAAATCTGAACCTTGTTTATTAGAATTGTGCACAGCTCAACCTTAAATCTTTCTGTAGTCGACTGTACATTGTACAAAATGTAACTTGACCTTATAATAAAATTGAAATCAAAAATATGTGACACTTATAGTTTTTATATGTAGTATTGTATAATGGTAAATGGTAGTCCATTAGTAACGCGCTCGCTTGAAAAACCATGTACCTAATCCGGCTTTCGCATCTTTGAAATTTTCATGTGCAAGTTATCTATATTACATATATTACATATATTATGTATATAAAAGGCAAAAGTGATTGACTGATGTATCAACGCACAGGCCAAACCCTTAAGGCTAGAAAATTGAAATTTCGCACACGTATTCCTCATATGACGAAGGCACCCACTAAGAAAGGATTTTTCAAAATTCAACCCCCAAGGAGGTGAAATAAGGGATAAAAGTTTGTATGAAACTTTTTATTCCTCGGACCTATTTGCATGAAATTTTGTATTTTTCGTAGTTTGATCGCGAGCGAAGCCGCGGGTTCTGCTAGTTTTCAATAAGATTGCAACTTATAATACGAGCTCTAGTACGGCAAAGGAAACATGGTGAGGAGCCTAAATAGTTGTCAAAAGACGTGAGAGGTCTGCCAACTTGCGTTTGATCGCGTGGTAGATTATTAGGGGAAAATCCGTGCCCAGCAGTGGGACGTTTAAAAATCTGAATAATGTGTAGATAGTTAATATTCCATAATTAATTATATTGTAAGTGACGTACGTTAAATTCAGTAATAAATATGTATAAGATTTCTATGCCACACGCACAAACAAACAAACCTGAAAGGCTTAGTTAGTTTTATGTATACAGATAGACCAGACCAGTTTATACCAATTACTTTATTGTTTGATAAAAATATTATTTTTGGAAACATTTTTACCTTCATTCATGTTATCAATGTCAGTAATGCACCCAAATGAAAAACACGCAGTGACTTTTGATCTCGCGAGATAATTGAACGTAATAAAATTGGTGTCATCAGGTTATCTTGGTCATGAGCCACGCTTTGGGAAGACAGGGTGTCCTAATGATAGTAATTATCACTAGATATAGATAAAAGTGTAAGTAATTATATACTAGCGAACGTATATGGTTTTGCTTCTTTTCATTTTAGTATAACTAGGGTTCAATTTTTAACCGGTTATGGTTATTGAACCTAAACCGAAAGGTTTTTTATAATGTTTCGGTTGTTGTTTAACCTGTTAAAACCCAGAAATCGGTTTTTGACGACTTAAGGTTCCATGATCGAAATTATCCGGTTAAAATGAGATTTTTGTGCGTTTACATTTGGGGAATCTTTGCTATTGGTGAATTGCTCACTAAAAGATACATGTATGTACGTTTCTTATTTATGAATGGATTAACCGGTTTATTTCGATATTAAAACCTATGTCTAGACTTTTTCTAAGAATAACCGGTAACTATTATTATTTCTGTTTACTAAACCGTTCATTTTTATTAACTGGTTAATAAATGAGTAATAAATTAACCATCACATTACCGAAATTAACCGTTGTTCTTAAACCGGTTCCGAGCTCTGAGTGTAACCACTAAATATGATCTGTCTTCTATAGTAACGCGTAGAACGTGAAGTTCAAGATGTAGTATTTGCACAATTCACAAACTTATAAGATCAAGGCTTTGTAATGTCGAATAAATAATTCTTTTAATAAACAATATGTAAGGAGTGTTTTAAATAAAACTTTGTTTGGAATCTTTCACATTTTATTTTCTCAGGTTGAAAACCAAATTTTAAAAAATCCGAAGGAATAGTCTCATTTAAAATATCAAATATGCGCGTAAATCTAAGAAAGTTTTATATAGTACCTACATATATGTTAAAATTTTTAAGGAAAAGCCCCAATATAAACAGTTTAGAAGTTTGTTTGTTTAAACTGTGAAAGCTATTCATGTACTATGTAATATATGGCTGTACGGAACTTTAGGTACCTACAGAAGTCCGATTAGTACTTGACTGATGTTTTACTAATTTCAAACATTTATGGCTATATAAATATATATAATAAATATATAAATATATTGGGAGATTAATACACAACACCATCTAGTTCCATGGTAAGCCACGAGGCTTGTGTTATGAATAGTGAATACCATATAGTTGATACACTACACATATATAACTTTACATACATACATATTATAAATATAAACACCCATGACTGGAGTACAAATATTCGTGTTTATCACACTGATGAATGCCCCCAGCGGGCAATCATTTGTGTGATTCTATTAGAGATTTATGTTAGTATTTCCGTTCAGTAATAAATCGCATAACAATATTTGCCGTATTAAAAATTAACACTATCTTCTTAAATCTTATATTACTAAATGAGCAATAAGAAATATGCGTGTGATTGTAATAATAGTGAAATATTTTTTTATAATCTTTATTGCCTTGGAATTAAGCTTATTTTAATATTTTTTAATATACGAGTAACTTCTTTTTGATTAAGAAAATAATTATTATTAAAAAGTGCAAAAACAGGTGGAAAATTCAAAGTAGTTGAAACGCACGCCATTGGTCAGACCGAATATGACGTCAGAGTACATCATAACAGAGCGATTAGCGATTTTGTCGCTACAAATTGAGTCGTCATTTCTCTGTGTGTATCACACTGTGACGTCACGCAAAGCGCGCGAAATGGCGGGCGTTTAAAGTATCCGTATCGGTATGATATTTAAAAAAAATATATAATAAATTTTAGTTTTTTTGAGCTGTATATTTTTTATTTTATTTTTTCATTATATAACGATGTAAGCTATTGTATAAAAAATAAAAAAAAATCATGCAAATTCGCCATTTTTGTTTATTTCGCGTATCTCGGAAACGGCTCTACAGATTACGATCAAATTTTGTATTTAATTAAGACTAGCGGCTCACCCTCGCTTCGCTCGGGTTCGTCCCTAGATGATTATTTAAATTGACATAACTTTTTTACTTAGTAACCGATTGAAATAAAACAAGTACTAAATGTTAAGATAAGCTTACTACAATACATTAGTGAAAACCGCATCCAAATCGGTTAAGTCGTTTCTAAGATTAGCGCGCATAAACGCACAGGCAAACCGACAAACAAACAAACAGACAAAAAAACTAAAAATCATTGTTTTGGGTTCTATTGCGTTAAAAAAGATCCCCAATAATAGTTTTTCTCAGATATCTTCCATGTACAGAAAGCGATATGTTGCAATTTTATTATATGTATAGATTAAGGTTTTGCAAAGTTTATCTATGTAGGTGTCTTTTCTGAAAATAATCCTAATTTTTACATCTTTTCCGAAAAATCACAAATCAAGTTCAATCGCTCATCTTGGTACTATATGTATCTACATATATTATAGGATAATTGACCACATCATGTACGTAAGTAATACAAGGTATGCGGAAGTCTACAAACGAAATATGCGTAGTTGAATTTATTGTGTTGCTTTTGCAATAACATGTTGTTTTGTTGTTGATTGAGAATGTGATTCAATTGCAGCCACCATTAATTTCCTTTAATGATACTTTTCATTGACAGATTTCTACTCTGTAAATATGTGTCTATAAGAAAATTGTAAATATCTATCTATTAGAAATTTAACAGCCTCGGTGGTGTAGTCCTGGGTTCCAGTCCCGGTTCGGGCCAAGCTTAGTTATTGGCTCTTTCTGTTTGATAATCTCAGTAACAGTCCGGAATTGGGAAGTGGGAGGTATTTCACCCCCGTGCCTCGGAGAGTACGTAAAGCCGTCGGTCCTGCGCCTTAACTCTCACTGCTCATGCCGAGTAATTGTCCCACGGGAGTATGAGAGTGACAGAAATAGAGAGTGCACTGATGTCTGCGCTATAATAACTCCTGCGCATTTGGCTAGTCTCAACAAGATTGGCCGCCGCGCCATGGCTGATGTCGATCGGAAGGACATTATTATTAGAAAATTAATTTTGCATTTTTCAAGGATACCAGCGACTTATCCTATAATATTATATACAGGTATTGGGTAGCGCCATCTTCTGGCTCATTTTATTACCAACAGTTGCCCATGCATTACACCAGGTCATAGGCTCTGTGTAATTAATTTCATCCAAATTCGTCCAGCCGTTTCAGAGTGAAAGAGTATAAACATACACACATACAAACATACAAATTTCCGTATTTATAATAGTAGTGAACAGAATATACTTCGGAAAAAGTTTTTACTCTTATATTATGTGTCTACATTTTGGTGTAAATCGTATGATAACTAACTTTCTGACATACAATTCCAGAGTCGCGTTGCCGTACGATAAAATTAATGCATTCAACACAGAATCCCACTATATAACAACTGAGCTAATAGTGCTCGCTAATGATGAGAAGACTGCAGCGGACGTGGCTGGACAAATTGAGAAAGAATTTGATCAATTTGGTAAGAAATTTTGTGGTAAAAACCTCTAATGTAACTATAGCTAAACAAGATATCATAACATAATTTTTACACACATCTCTGTAAACAAGATATACTTTCTAACAGCTGAACTATTTTACAGGGAGATTCTCAACAAAACCTTTCCAGTTACTTTGAAATTAAAATTAAATACACGTAAAAACGAAATATGAAAATATTCCCAAAGTTTTAGAGTTTAGACCCTGTAAAGTACTTATACCTATTAACTAAGATTATACATATATTATTATAGATAATGCAATTTTATATTATACTAGCAGAGCCCGCGGCTTTGCTCGCACTAAAAGTACAAAAAAACTCTGGCCTTATGCTATTAGTCTGCATATTATTATTAGTAGCATGTTATATAGCCTTCCTCAATAAACGAGCTGTCTAATGCAAAAAGAATTTTTTAAATCGGATTAGTACTTCCTGAGATTAGCGCGTTCAAACAAACAAACTCTGCCTCTTCATAATATTAGTATAGATAGATAAGGTTATAACATAAATCTTCAAATTAACTTATTAATGAGGATACCACTACAACAATTTTCAATTTTATTCCAGATGTGATAAAACTCAAAATCACTCGTCAAGTGATACCAGCCAAACTCCAAAATGCCCTCGACTCAGTGGCAGAAGAACAAGAGGCACTCGAAGAAGTGAGTAACGGGTTCGATATAAAGAAACACAACACGTTCTATGTCGTTCAACGGCAGCCGTTGTTCCGAGATGTATGGGTTGGCGGTGAAAGGGTTGCTTTCTTTAGGGATGCTAAGGGTAAGAATTTTTGTATCTAATAAATACATATAGTGCTAGAGACCCGCCCTACAAGGGCTTGCTCAGAGCTGAAAATTTTGGATCCCAATAATTTATCTATCAATTGTTTGCTTTATTAGATAGAAAGCATTTTTATAAACAATAAATATGTTGGGACATTAACACAACACCACCTAGTTCCATCGTAAGCTACTGGACTGGAGTGCAAACATTCGTGCTCATCACACCAGCGTCGACTCGTCAGTCGTCGACAGCGCTCGTCCCAGCGGGACTCGAAGCCGCGACCGCTGGCTACAAATTGAGCCATACCATAACTTATTAAACAGTTTGTTCATATATATTTATTATTCATATAATATAATATATTCTAATAATATTGGTTACATAGATATATAAAAACATAAAAAAAACACTAAAAAATACACATTTCCTAACAAATATCTCTTCAAAAAGTGGCGTCGACATGTCACCTTAAATTAAACCAGAAAACTAGAACTTACGCACACCGCATAAAGTACTTTTTTAAACGGAACAACATGCGTTTTAATTTTGCCATCCAAAAAGCAATGAACAAAATAGATTTGAAGAAAGCTGAATTCAATTTCGAATTGTGTACTTCTTTTTGAGAATACTTTTTAGATGAGTTTTTGTATATTCAATGATTGGTTAAGAACGAATCAGGATTTTGAGTATTGTACTGAACTTCTTTCTAGTTTAATAAATTATTTTTCTTTTTTTTTTTTTTATTACACTTTATTGCACAAGAGAATGGTACATTAACAAAAAAAATACGCAGATGTGCAAAGGCGGCCTTATCACTAAAAGTGATCTCTTACAGGCAACCCATAGACAAGGATACAAGAAAATAAGTGAGAAGAGCGGAAAGGTGCATAAAGTGCAAGTCATTAAATTATAGTCATAAATAAACATACATAAACATACTCGTACATAAAAAAATACATATATAAAATACTAATTTTACCATATATATTTTTATTATACATACATAGACATACTTATACATAATAATATAATAATGTCTATATAAGTATATACATATATGCGTAAACAAATTACATAGTACGGCACTAATTACAGAATAACCTACTGTGTTAAATAGTGTGTTTATTATTGGTCTATTTATTACACTTTTTTTATTAATCCCTCCCGGACAAATTCTAAGAAATCCGTGCGAATTTCCGAGAATTCAATTGTTATCTAGCACACCGGTGTGCTCGCGGTCCGCGAGGAGTTAATAATATTTTTTATACTATAATAATAATTATGGCCCTTTTAAGGCGGTAACTTGTAGATAGTTAAGGTGATAATACAGTTTAGAAGAGTCTATAAATTGAATGTATTTAATTAGATTTTTGCATTTTATATAATACTTTGTTAATTAAAGGTAAACATGCCAATTCACTTTTTATTATTGTTTACATTTTTTTTTTTGCTCATTTTCATATTGACCTTACAAAGTGGGTAACGATAAGAGTGACTTTGCTTTTTCCGATTTAAGAGTTAGATAAAACTATCTTTTCGGGTTTTTTCGCGGATGTATTTTTGGTTCCCGATTTTCAGCAATCATTGTCACGGCAATCTAAGGTGTTAGACATCTCAAATGTCATTATATAGTTGCTACAGACACAATAAAGTGCCTATATACATAACCTACATCAAATATTCGCATAAATCTAATAAAGTATTAAAAAGTCAAAATTAAAATTTGTCAATTTTTTAATGGGTACAGAATTTTCTCTCATGTTGAAAACCTTACTTCTCCAGCCATACCCACATTAATCCACGCTCTAAAAGAATGGATATATCAGCCGTCAGTATTGGCCGGGTCCAGGTCTGAGATAGCGGATGCTGCGAGACAGATCAGGTTTCCGACGGAGCCCGCCTTCCATGTGGTGATGTCGGTGGTACATCCAACTCCTCACTTGATGAAGGTGGACTTTGATGCGCGGGAGGCTGTGGAAGGTGAGGATACATCCTTATTATATACATTAGACTAGGAAATAATATGTATGTGAGTTTGTGATGTAGCATGTCTGTAGTCTGAATTTTATTTTACTTAATGCGTAAGGTTTTTCTAATTAAATCTAAAAATACATAGAATAGATTTTCAAGAATGTAAGATTTGTCGTACTCAAACTCATTGTTTACTCTTCAAGTTATATAATTTCCCAAAATTAGAGCTACCTCAATTTTCATGTTATTGCTAGATTATTATTTAATATTTTATTGTAAACTAGCGACTCACCCTCGCTTCGCTCGGGTTCGTCTCTAGGTACGTTTTACTGCTGAACTGAGCTGAACATTGAAAAGTCAGTCAGTGAGTCGCGAGTAGTGAATAGTGAATAAAAATAGTAATTGCGAATGTACCTTAGGTGATAGACAAATAATATTGCGAACTTTTCTGTAGAACTTTTTAAGACCTACAATATTCTAGTACATTGTTTTGATGTACCTCTTAAGGTTCAGCCAGCGTTAGCCATATAAATTTCTAAGGACGACTCGATAGAACCAGTCATTGCGTTTTCCCGCGGGAACGAAAAATGTATTTGTAGTGAAAGGTATCCCAAATGTTGAACCGAGTGATAAGCTATCACTATACAAAATTTAGTTAAATTCGATTCAGTACTTTTTGCGTGAAACGCGCACATCGATTTGACTAAGTCAGCTTTATTATAGGTATAGATAAGAATAGGTATTGCGAGTGTACCCTAAGAGATAGACATATACTGTTGCAGATTTTTCTGTTGACCTTTTCAAGACTTAAATTTTTTTAGTACATTGTTTCGATGTATATCTTAAGGTTTAGCCAGCGGAAGGTTTATAAGGAGGACTCGATAAAATCAGTTATTGCGATTTCCCGTGGGAAAGAAAGATTTTTCTGAAATAAAAGGTATCTTAAATGTTGACCCGGATAATAAGTTATCACTTCACCAAATTTCGTTGTAATCGGTTCATTACTTTTTGCGTGAAACGCGCACACACAAACAGACATACAGACAAACAGACAAACAGACAAAACTTTTAATAACTATTGTTTTGGGGTCTATATTGTATACATAATACGTTACATTCATTGTTTTTAAAAAATATTGCATGTACAGATTTCGTTAAGTTACTGCTTTATTATAGTATAGACTAGCAGAAGTTGCAGCTTCGCTCGCGATCAAACTACGAAAAATACGAAATTTCATGTAAATACATATGTCCAAGGAATAAAAAGTTTCATACAAACTTTTATCCCCTATTTCACCCCCTTGGGGGTTAAATTTTGAAAAATCCTTCCTTAGTGTATGTTTTCATCATATGAGGAGTGCGTGTGGGAAATTTCTATTTGCTAACCTTAAGGGTTTGGCCTGTGCGTTGATACATCAGTCAATCACTTTTGCTTTATATATATATATATATATATATATATATATATATATATATATATATATATATATTGCTAGTGTAAGCAGCTATTATCTTCTCGTATTTACATTTTTACAGATTACATCGGATCTTTTGTAGACGAAATCTCCGAGCTTCACAACTTCACCCTCAAGTCTCAGTGGCTACATCTTCTAGATTTTAATTTTGAAGCCAAAGAAGTAAGTTTTTAAAGTTATACTTCTTTTGGGACGTTTGGAAAAAATTATGAGAGTAAAATTTTTAAGATGCGCGTGCACACCGACAGCCAAAAAGCGACATGATGAAGTTTGTTGCCATGGTAACCGCTGTTATTGTCTGACAAATGATATATAATATTATATTCTTTCTTTAAATGATATTCTATAAGTACATGATTGCAATCTGCCTAATATGCTTTATTTAATTATTTGTTTTATTAATTTATCATTCTTTTCACAAACAGAGAGTTGTGACATACGGGATGAAATCTTTAGCTATTTTTGTTCTGTTACGCCAAAGAAGTATAACTTCTTACGTGCGTGCATAAGTACACACACAGGTTTTTTTAATACGCTACAAGGAAACTTCTGTAAAATCTATACAAATATTATGTTAAAATTTTTTAACCATGAGTCGCGACTGAGGATTTATGTTGAATTTGTAGAAAGTTTTCAATAAACTACGAAATATGAATCATAGCTTTTTAACCCGAACATGAAATGCAAAAACTAATATTTTAAAGTACGTAATTTCAATATCTTTTTTAACTTGATATTTTTTTTTACATTCCGAACTATAAATGCGTAAAAGACATTGTGTGTATTTTAAGATATTGTTTAACCGGTATCAGAATAAATGACCATGTTTACTGTAAAACAAAAATTAAGATGAAAGGTGATGAAAAAGAAAAGATGTAAAAACCGTATAAGCAATTCAGTTTTAACCATCAGCATTTTAACGTCATCTGTTGATACTTCTCTAAAGTAATTTAACTTTCCTTTTGATGAGAGCCATTGCATACATTGGTTGGTCGATGCCATATCGTTAATTGGTTATCGTTGGCATATCATTAATTGGTTATCAATTGCATATCGTTAATTTATTATCAATTGCATACCGTTAATTGGTTATCATTGGCATATCATTATTTGGTTATCGTTAGCAAATCATTAAAATCATTAATTGATTATCGATGGTATATCATTATTTGGTTATCGTTGGCATATCTTTAATTGGTTATCGATGGCATATCATTATTTGGTTATAGATGGTATATCATTATTTCGTTATATATATCATCAATAATAATTATTATATCATTAATATGTCAATGATATGGTAATGGTTAACATGACCCCTGCCCACAGAAGAATGGTGCATGGTGGGTGCAAGCGGATCGTCTGCCATTACTCCTGACGCGGCTGGAGGCGCGCGCCGCCACGCACGTGTCCGACCGCGCCACCATCAACCTGGCGCTGTACGTCGCTCCCTGCGCCGTCTCGCCGCTCGTTATACACGATGGTAATGTACTTTTGTTTTGGCTAGTGTATAGTGGGAGATCCTGGCTCTTATTAAAATTTAAAAATGTTTAGAATTAAAATCAACAAATATTGTCCTACTCTGGTGCCATTTTTGAATTTATTGAAATCATTTTTGTAAAATTGTGGGTAGGCGCTGTCTGTAACAAGTATGTAACACCTTTGAGATGTCTAAAACCTTAGTCTCTCCAGTGACCATGATTGCTGTAAAGCATTCTAAACGTCGGGAACTAAAAATCAAAATAAATCCGCTAAATAATCGGAAAAGATAGTTTTATTTATAATCATTGAGTATTTCTGTCAAGAAAGTTTCAGTAATACTGTGTCAAAACACGTATGGCATCGGTCCTATGCCTGATTTCTCGTGTTAATGTGTTGTTCCAACATAGTTTGAGAGTGAAATAATAGGGAGTGCACTACACATAGTCTCAGTGGGATTACATACCGTAGCCGAAATTGGTCAGGATGTAAATGTATTTATTATTATTAATACGTGAAGAGAAAACTTTGAACCTCTTTTTAAGCATATTGCATGTACGGCGTAGTATGAGCTTTGGCATAGTTAAAGTTTATATAGAGAAGGACTGCAGAAAGCCAAAATGAATTGACTTTCTTTTACCCGCGGATCCGCTCGCGTGTTTTATTTATATATAATTACTTCACTGTTAAAAGATGTAGTATAATGTTAGATAACCTTCATTAATATTATACGAGTACTTACATAATATATAGATGAAAATTTCATTTGTCTATACGTGCAAATCTCTGAATCTATAGGCCCGTTTGAAAATTCTTTTGGATTTAATAGGTTATCTATATAACTTTGAAAAAAGAACCTCAATATCGATCAAACTTAATAAATTATGGTTTATTTTCGACCGCGCGGCGATATCTAGTCAAAATAAATTCGCGAAAAATCTGAAAAGTTCATTTAAATTAAAACGTCAAATATTCGCGAAAGAAAGTATTATATAAAACATTTGTTCACAGGTAATAAAATAGAACCCCCCGTCCAAGCCTTCATGTCGCCTAAATGGGGGGGCGTCGTGTTTGGAAACCCCACTAAAGAGGATTGTGAGCAGAAGACGTACAAGCCTAATGTTAATTTAGTCATGGGGACTTTCATATCACAGCTCAGGAAACTGTTGGGGATTACTGATAAGGTACGTTATTTAGGTAACCTAATTAATATATTTTATACTAGACAAACAAAAACAAATCTATCCCACGGGAACCGTACAAAAGTAGAGTTTTCCGGGATAAGAAGTAGCCTATTTATTATTCTGATGTATGAACCATATTATTGTAAAGTTTCATTAAAATCCAATCAGTAGTTTTTGTGTACTAAGCTGTATAAGTTACTATTGTTTTTTCAGTCAGGAACTCGTTAATTTTCTGAGTGAAAAGTATCTAAAATGTTGACTGGGCATATAAATACACCGTGCAAAATTTCATTTAAATCGGTACAGCAATTTCGGAGTTTAGCCCGTACAAACAGACAAACAGACAGAGAAACACAAAAGTTGAAAAAAATTGGATACGTTCTATTTCTCTTCTTACATCCCCCTGACTCGGTTTTTAGCATTTTTTTTCTGTGTACAGACATTCGACCTCAACAGTTTTATTATATGTATAGATACGTATATAAAATATCATATGTATGTATATACTCGTATGTATGCATCATTTTTATTTTTATTTTTCTTAACTCTGCTATTTGTTCACACCCTTCCACTTCACACTTTGCTATTTCCTACACCTAAAGGTCGCCTGGAAGAAATCGCTGTTTTAGCGATAAGGCCGCCTCTTGTGCATTTTCTTACCACTCTATTCCTTTTTTTTTCTCTTTTATGTGTGCAATAAAGAATTTTTATTATTATTATTACGTTTGAGGTTTTAATACTAGCGACTTACCGCATTATATATGTGTAGTGTATCAACTATCTGGTATCCATAACATAAGCCTCGAAGCTTACCATGGAACTAGATGGTGTTGTGTGTTAATGTCCCAACATATTTATATATTCAAAATCTTTCTTAGCTTCCTTAACCAAGGTTATCTCTACAGGAATTTATCAATGGCGCCTACCTGGAGCCGCTACGCTCGGTGTCGCCGCGCGCCTGGGAGCTGGACGCGCTGCTCCGCATCAGGACCCTAGAGCAGGTGTCCTCGGCTGAGAGGAGCTTGAAGTCACTGGCCAAGTTGCTTGGTACGTATATGTACAGGAACTAGGAGGTTTGTTCATGTCAGAAACAATATTGATTTATCGCATGCAATCTGCTTTTTGGTCTGATTTTAAATAAGAGGGTAATATTGCCAGATTTCCCTCATATATTAATATTACTATATAATAAACTTAAACTTACACATCTGTACTAATAATTTAAAGTTTATAAATTTAAATTAAGATAGTATCTCTGAAAATATTCATCCGATTTTGAATATTCTTTTGCTAATAGGAAGCTGTATGGCAGCCATCGAGTACTATTCATTTTATTATCAGATATCATAATAACTTTAATTGAAATCGGAAAAGAACTGGTCTGGTCAGGGAAAAAAACGCTTTATCGGCTGTTCTTACCGAGACTAAATAATTAATATGGATATATAATGGATGTCCCCAGGTGAAATATCAAATATAGTGATAAACGACGAAGTGGGCGCGTCCATCACGCAAGCTGTGCACAGCATCGAGCGCGGCACGCGGCTGGTGCAGGGCGGGCGGCTGCAGGCCGCCCACGGCGCGGCGAGGGAGGCCTTCCTGGCGGCGGAGACCGCCTTCATGGAGCCCAGCCTGCTCGCCTTGCTGTACTTCCCGGACGATCAGAAGTATGATATATGTGTAGAATTTGACATTTCATTCATGGCTTAAGAGGCCTATCATAAAATGGACTGAATTCTATGGTATTGAGTTCTAGCATTTTCTGCAGTTGTAATTACTTCTATGTAAAGTTTTATAATAAATTATTTAAAAAACAAAGTATGTTATTACGTTTCTTTTGTACTGAAGTATATTCTGATATAAATTTTACTTAATAATATTAATGTTGTAAGGATATATTTGCAGCTAATTCTGAACGTTTTTAGTAGTTTTTAAGATTTCGAAAAGGTTTGTTTTTGTAGAAATCCAATAGATATTTTCAAATATCGAGGTCGCTATAAATTCAACCACTATATACGACATATTATTATATATTTTTAATTCCGTTTGCTTAGTACAGTATTTCAATACATTTATTAAAAACTTGCTTCGGAATTTTGGCTTTATTTTAATTAATAATGAAAATTTGCGAAAAACGAAGCCGCTAATATAGTTCATTATTAATTATTCTATATACTAGTTATGCAAACATTTTGAGAAAATGGGAGTTTTAGTAAAATTGGTATATCAAAGTATTAAGACCGTAGTTTTTCTTTTATTTATATTCCTCTTAATTATTGGTTATTTTATCTACTTTCTGTATATAAGTTGATATGTAGGTGCCATTTATGATAACTAAAAAAACGGTTTTCGTGGGATGGTTCCATTTTGCATAACTACGTCCAATTTTGCAAATGCGTACTACATACTACAACACATTTTCCATTTCCAGATACGCAATCTACATCCCCCTGTTCCTCCCCATCATGTTCCCGGTGGTGCTGTCCCTGAAGAACCTGGCGCTGTGGCTGCGCGGGAAGCCCGTGCATAAAGAGAAGACTGAATAGACTTGCAATAAAGTATTTATTTGAATGCTGCTCTTTTATTTTCAATTCAATTCAATTATGTTGTTCAGTTTATAATATGTATGTATTTAAAGTTATATATGTGTAGTGTATCAACTATCTGGTATCCATAACACAAGCCTCGTAGCTTACGGGAACAAGATGATGCTGTGTGTTAATGTCCGAACATATTTATATTTAGTAACTCTTAGGAGTACCATTTGAGCACAATTAAATTCGGCAATGACGCGTAGAATTTTTTCTTTTCACTAATACGTCTAATATTTGTATAATGTCATACGGTTCTAACGTTTTCAGATTATAATATTTACTAGTGACTTACCCTCACTTCACTCGGGTGCGTCCCTAGGTACGTTTTTTTTTTTTGAGTGGAACCCTAATTACTTTTCTAAAATAAAAGTAGCCTAAGTCACTCCTTATAACACCAGTTACCTGCCAGTGAAAGCCCTGCTAAAATCAATCCAGCTGTTTCGGAGATAAGACGGAACAAACAAAACGATAGATAAAAATTTTCAAAATTCTGTTTTTCTTATAAGTACCGTATATAATTCCATATGCATTTAGTATAAAGCTGTTATTTTGACATTACAAACAGACACTTCAATTTTATTTATCTGTATAGATAACTTACCAATGGCTATGGAGCGTAGAAGTAAGAAGTAGTCTCTGTGCACAAAAAAGTGTCCGTGAAAAACGCGGATTAAAGCATAGGTAAATGAAGCGCCTAAAATAATTATGGTCCGGGAGCCAGTGACAGATTTACATGACCAAGTTCCTCAAGCGATATATAATTAGTGTAATGCATCAGAAAGTTTTATCATAAAACTTCGTGACGGTCAGCTACGGTTCCGTGGGGGGAGGGGGGAGGGGATGAGCGGCGGTATCCTCCCCCGCACGGAAATAAAATAAATAAATTCAATAATTTCCTCTTTACTGAAAATTTGTTAAATTCTTGCTAACCCAATGTCTCGAGAAAAGAACACAATCAGCTGACCATAACATGGCGGATTATACGTCAGCTGGTCGCTCGAACACGAAAAAAAAAGTATATTTTCAATTATTTCCTCTCAACTGAAAATTTATCTGATATATATATATATATATATATATATATATATATATATATATATATATATATATATATATATACTGGCTGTATCTCGGTGGAAAGACCGTCAGCTGATTTTTTTTATTAAATAATTACAGCAGTGTATAAAAAATCAGCTAACAAATTTTCATATGAAAGGAAATGACGTATTTTAAATTATTCGGCATTACGCTTCATCTTAATTACAAGTTTTATTGTTTCCTGGTTGTTCTTATTTCTCATCCTTTCCGATCGTTTTTATTTAATTAAATCTAAAAATTCCTATCATGTTCTAGAATTAGTAAGACAGCATCATATCTAATTGATCGTCCCGCTAGCTGCATTCGTGTGTTGAACACGAATGTTCGTACTCCAGTCGTGGGTGTTTATATTTATAATATGTATGTATTTAAAGCTATATATGTCTAGTGTTTTTATTTTATTTATTTTATTATGTGTAGTGTATCAACAATCAATATAATAATAATAATAATTGTATGTAGTATTTATTTTATGTATCTCGGAAACGACTTTAACGATTGCGATCAAATTTTGTATTTAAATAAGTTTTTGTTTTTTTTAAGTGGATCTTTATAGGTGTCTTCTCTGAAAAAAGTTCAATTTTTATATCTTTTCCGAAATAACATGATTTTACAAAAAAAAAAAACGCCGAACGAAATTCGGTCGCCCAGGTACTAATAAATGAAACTCGCAAATGCTTCACATTACTATATTCATATTGAGGTACTCTTTCACAATAGATGCATATATTATAATGATATAATATTTTGTATATTTACAAAATTTGACAATTTGGCAACACCATGTATAATTTTATTAAAAATCAATTCCATGGCAATTTCTTAAAAGGTAAAAAAAAATACTATAAAACCTGAACAAAAATCCCTATTCGTACAATTTTTAGTATAAAAATATTGGCCGAACACATCAACTCCTTCTTGGAAGTTGATTAATGGTTCAATTATGATAAGATAATAAATTAAATTGAATTAATTTTATCTTTACATAAACACGAAGTCTTTTTTGTCAATCCGTTTGTGCGCTTATATAATTTAATACCATTCTATGGGACTATATTCATAGGATTCTTTTTTTAAGAAATATCTAGCCAAGTAAAAAAAATGGTTACGGTAGTTTTCAAATAAAGGAGAAGTGGGCAATGCTCGCAGAGATGGATATCATGGGGTAATATCCCATAGGAGAATTTATATTGACCATGTAAATGTTCAAATCTAACATCGAAATTTAACATCACATTGAACTTGTAAAATAATTTTAAATATTTAGTCTATACATATAATAAAATTGTAACTAAGCCGAGTCTGCACATTAAATATTTCTTGGAAAATCTTATTGAAATAGACATTATTATCGATACAGAGGCCGAATCTGTAGTTTTTAGAATTTTTGTCTGTCTGTCTGTGATCGCATCACGGAAAAACCACTGGAGGGATTTTGATGAAATTTGGTATGATGATAGCTGGTTATCCGGGTCAACATCTAGGATACTTTTTACTGCGGGAAAATATCACATCTCTGAGAAATCTATACTAAACGTTAAAACATAAGTAGACACGAATCAAAGCGGAGCGAGGGTGAGTCACTAGTATAATATATACTTATACATGGTGTTTCCAAATCCATAAGCAATATATAAATTTAAGTTAAACACTTAGCATATATTATATATTAATTTACTTTATTGAAACTGTATGGATGATGCGATGTTGATATGTTAACATACATCAGTCTCATATATTTTAGTTAGATTATGTATTTCTTGAAAAATCAAATATAACTTTAATATAAATAAAAAAAAGTTTAATGGTTCATCCATTCGTCTCATATTTAATATTATGATTTAAAATCGCAAAGCTGAAATAATGACGTACAAAAATACAAAACAAATCTTGTTTTTACATACCTGCTTTATTGCATTGTATAATGGCGAAAATAATCCTACATAGTATAAACTACTATAGAAAGGAAATTATACAGCGTGTTTTAATTTATGCATAAGTTTATCAACGTTAAATTATTTTTAATATCCTCTTTTAAGTATAATACGGACAAAGTCAGGTCACACAGCTTACCCTAACTATAATACTTATAGAGTGCGGTATAATATATTTAATTTAGCCCGTTTCTACCTATATACGTAAATATAAATTCTGTTTATGCATCGGTATCATTCGTTGTTTAACTATAGATATATAATATATGCGTCGGTCTCGGAGCTGTCCGTTCGTCCATAGCAAGGGAATGCAGAATTTTCTTTACTTCGCTATACGTTATTAAATAAAATTGCCAACAAGGCTCGGAACTCGGAACTAACTTGTGTTTGATAAAATATTTATTTAATCTGTGGATACTGTCTAATTTACCGACATCCAAAAAGGGGAGATTCTTTGTACATCTCTATGTATCTTTTTTTTTAAATTCTATCTTTCGTTATGGTTACACTCAGCATTGGATGCTGTCTATAAAATTACTATGAAACCTCCTTCATTATAGGGATCGAAGTATACAGATAATGAAAAAGGGTCAAAGTATACCCAAAAGATGTTAATTCCGAAAACAGGCCTTGGGGGAATCTAATTATAATTAATTAAGCGCCTATTGGAGTTCCATAGTAGAATAATATATTTAATTACGTATCTACTTTATAGTTGAAGTGTTGTAACTACAAAATCAACTGCAAAGAACCATATTGTAACTCAGTATTGAGATGATCCAAAAAAATTACTAGAAAGAACTTTTTGAAGATGAAATTCAAAATTGCGGTACAGACATACACTGTTGTCCCTTGCAGGTGTGGAAATATATGATTCAAAAGGGCAGATGTTGGGAGAATTATACCACGATATAGGATTTATTCTGCTTCAAAACGATGGACTCATTCGATTAACTCCTTTATTTTTTTGTCTATTAGCTGACATTTTTGCCAATTGTAAACCAATGTTTATGACTCTTCTTGATAAAAAGGTTTTACCTCAAGGGTGGTAGACTATATAAGTAACAATCAAAAGCGTAACTTAAGAACAGCTAGTCCGATTTGGGTATTTTTCTTTTATAATGTAATAGTATAATAATAATAGACTAAATAATTCTTTTATGGGGAAAATAAGGATTTTTTTTCCCAAAAAAAGTGGGAAATTCAGGAAAAAGGGAGCTTTTTTTCTATAGGGTTTTTACATGAACCTAAAGATCACAAATAAAACTAATGAAGTGAAGACACGACATCGTCTGTCACGTCAGCTACTTTCAAATTAATCAAATTATTTTTTTTTAGTTTAAGCAATAATTATTATTGTTTGTACAAGACCGACGCAATTCGGAAATAGCTATGTGCCATAAATTGTAATTTTCTACGAAGAGAGTGCATTTTTAAAACGTGATTGATCTATACGGATAGTCCGTTAAACGTTCCAGTAAGATATTATGATTCGAACCAGTCGGTTTCAGTGATCATAGCTATATTTTCTCCTTTCCCTGGCAAATAATTCATTTCCCATAGAGAATTACTCAATACTAGGGTTTCCCCTTCATTTAATTGTACATTCAACATATAACACACGTCCTCACAGGGCGCTCTAGGTTTCAACTGGATGTACGTTTTACCTTTAAGTTGAGACATGATAATTAAACCTATATCTAGTTCTAAATACTTATATCTATGAGTGTCATAGTTTTTGGACAATAGCAACCAGTTAAAATGGGATGGGGGAATGTGGGGGGATAGAAAGTAAGGTCTAGGAGCTAAGATCCGGAACGATTTAACTGCACGTATATCGCAATTTTGAAAGTGCACGAACCAACTCGGTATGTCAGTATTGGTTATTCTGGAAACTATTTCCTCTAAATCCATGGGTTGTTTACCAATTCTTATGTTTGTGAGGATCCTGCATGGTACAGAGTCTCGGAGCCTATCATCGTTGCTTATTAGGGTAGTAAGGTTCAATTCCGACACAGACCAGTCGTAGTATGCATCTGTTACGATCACAGGCGCGCCTCGAAGCAGATGATGGTTAAAAACCTCATTATAATTGGTATCAGATATACGAGCTATATATTCTGGAAAAAAAAAGAAAAGAAATTGACATGAAATACAAAACGTTTCAAATATACACTTGTTTATTTACCTCATTGTACTCAAGAATAATTGATACTACATTACTAGGCACTAGATTTGTGTTATCTAAATGTATATAAAATATTTCATTTACTTGTTTATACTTGAGAAACAAATTTAAATTTAGTAAAATTAATTTTCTATACACTTACTGACAGCTTCACATGTAATACAATCAGCTGGAGATACGATATCATTGTCAAGATTTTGCGGCTGAGATCTCTCAATTAGACACTTATTATAATACAAAGGCGTCCAGTCCCATATCGGTAGCAGCTTGATCAATGTTATTCTAGCAATAGCCGTAGCATGCCATTGAAAAGTATCGGTTTGACTTACGGTGTAACCGATAGCCACTATCATAACCAGGAGTAAAAATGCTCTTGTCCATCTTTTAATAGACGCCTTGCGTACAGCGTTCGTTAAGGGACGACATATAATATCCATCTCCTCGTCACTCATCCCAGCCTCTTTACAATACTCATAAAAAGATCGCACTTCCGAATTAATTAATTCGAATTTCTCCCGCTGAGACATTTTTGGCGCGGATTTAACACTCATTTTTGCTGTGACCTATAAATTTACGTGGACGAAACGATCAATATTAACGTTGGATAGTCGTGGCTTATCAATACACATACAAAATTCGCGCGCGCGCGCGTGAAAGCCTATTCCATAGACAAACATAATGCTTTTCAGAGTAAAACTGTTCTATAGTTTTTTTTTGTAATTATTAATTTAATCCTTAAATTTGTGGATTGTATTTGCTTTAGTATATCGTCGCTGCGCCTGCAAAAACCGACAAACGAAAATACTCAACTTTTCAGTAGAGACAAAAAACTGTTTTTAACTTCTGCCAACTTATGTAGAAAAAAATGGAGTATGTACAAAATTCCTTACGCTAGTCTTACAACATATCCCGTCCTTAAAGCCTACATTTTATTTCTTGTTTTCACAAAATAATTTTTTTAAGTTAAAAATGACACATAGCGTCTTTATTTTGCGCCGCAAATATAGCTATGTGTTATCCTAACACAGCGGGATTAACACAGCACTAATGCTCGAATGAATATTGTTTAAAAATACACATAGCGTTTTTATCAAAGTAATAAAAGGTGACTTTTATTAAAATACTAGATAATTAATTCGGTCCTAAGGTTTAGCTTGAAGTTAGATAACATAGAACTCAATAAATCTATACATACCTATAATAAAATTGTAACTAAGCCGAATCTGTACCTACATTAAATATTTTTTAAGAAAATCTTATTGAAATAGACATTATTATCGATACAGAGGCCGAATCTATAGTTTTTTAAATTTTTGTCTGTCTGTCTGTCTGTTCCGCATCACGGAAAAACTACTGGAGGGATTTTGATGAAATTCGGTGTCATGATAGCTAGTTATCCAGGTCAATATATAGGATACTTTTTACTGCGGAACAATATCTCATCTTTACAAAATAATAAAAAATAGCAGCATCACATTATGATATGGAGGCAGTAAAAGCCCAGTGGTAACGTGTTCGTTTGGAAGACTGAGTGAAGCGTGTTTAAATCCCGGGTAGCACCTCTGATATTTTTATGTGCAAATCATTTCCATATCGGATAAAAGATTCAAGTGCACACTTTATTCTTTTCCCTCTCATACGCCGGTCGATGGCACGGCAATTTGACACGACCGGTGAGAGATCTGGAGCAGGATCGACGACATTAAAATGAAGGCCTATGTAAAATGCAAAATAATAATGGTGCATAAATGTTTTTGACATTGCTAGTGGTAGAGTTTGCTTGTGTCAAGGGTTATTGATTGTAAATATAAGTTAGAAATAGGATACTGCAAAATAATTCTGCGCCGCCTCTGTGGAAGTAAATTCCAAGATTCAGAATGTCGTAGTATAATACGTTTCTCCGTCTTTATAATATGTCCGTCTTGTAGACGTGACCCTAGTCAAAGAGAAAAGTTCAGTTAAATAGAATTTTGGGATAAAACAACTGATTATAGAACATAGTAGATAGTATACACTCTTCACTTACTTTATACACTCCAACAGATTATATGAGAAGAAGCTGGCTGGTGAGATCTATCTCGCAGTAGTAAGTGGAGAGTGTACACTGTCTACTGTGTTTTAAAATCAATGGTTCTATCTCATACTTCTCTTTAACTGGCACATCACTCGACGCACTTGCCGATAACTTTTTATCATTTACGTCTGTTGGAAATAAGAGTTATTTCCTTTAAACTCTTATTTTTTGCGCTATTATAAAAGCTATAATACAAATAACAACTTCATTTGCTGTCACTCCCCCAATTTTCTTCGAGCTACATATGTGAATATGAACACGTCCTTTTATAGTTTATTTATAGTGTAACTTTTGTTTATAATACTGTGCTGATACCAATAATTTAGGGCAAACAGATCTGCATGTCTAATGTAGCAACGCAATGCTCAGCAGACATTTCAGATGTGCAACGTTTACTACGATAATGATAAGACTTCATCTTTATTGCCCTCTTTTTATGAAACATGTGTCACATTGGTTTTTGCGAAGCTTAAAAAATGAAAGTTTATGTGATTCTAAAATCTCTAAGATCTTATTTCTTTATGCCAGAAGTAGCAACTTTTTAATGCACCATGTTAAGTACACACCTTGCTTTTTAGTCTATACACAGTTGACTGCAAAGTATCGTCGATGTAAATTCTAAGAGAAGAAGAGCGACAGTGACTGGGGACTTCAGATAACAGCTGTAATCATATTTCAACAGAATCAGTTTAAAATCAGTTCCAGCTTGGGATCTAGGCAAGGGCTTTGCAAAGTAGTCATCCTCCGTCGTGGAATATGGATGTTGATTTCTTGATTATCAACCCAATTAGAAAATGCGTTTTTTTTATATCAAGTATGGCTAAAAAGAAATCTCTACATAGTAGACACCCCATTGAAGTGTCATCTTGCCCTCTTGCTTAGGCAAGCAATACCACAATTACGTCTATGTGTTGTTTCCTGTAAAATTTCTTTACTTTTACGTTTTTTATTATCATTTCTAACCTCTACAGGTCCAATAATAGAGGCTTTCTACGATAATATGACCAAAAGTACTTAAGTATTATAAAAATTTTATATTAAACAACTTTATGCGAAACTTAGCGCGAATAACATTAAACATCTTTAATTTATCTTGAACATTTTGCTATAATAGTTTGTATATTCGTCTTTATATCCGACTTACAAATTCTATATAAACATCAACGCCAAAATACAATACCTATTTAATTCGTTTACTTTTATAGATTATAATATCATCATTAATTAATGAATCCAAAGTTTACATTCTTTGTGTTGAAACTGTGTAACTATGCAGTTCGTATTAAAGTTTAAATAATTCGAACCTTATCTGAGGGCACCCGTCAAGTTGAGCAAAAATAGGCACGGCCGTACCATCCTTTTCTCGCAGACATTCAGGACATTTTCAACCTACCTGTAACTTCGTTATGGATAAAGCTAGAAGCCTAAATTTTTAGTTACTAAGAGAACATAATATAACTAGGTACATGCCCAAATTACATTAAATTCAAACCTGCAATTTAGAACTATTGCAGGTCCAAGTTATTGTAATTTCGTCACTCACTCACCGATCATCAAGACTCTAAGGTACTTCTAGTAGACACTTGAGCTTCAAATTTTGAACTCAATTAGTATTTAGCCTATAAAGCAAATATAAACTAAAACATCCCGTAATTTCAGTCCTGTTTTCTATATATGCAACAAACTGCATAAATAACTTTGTAACCCTATATATAAATGGATATGCGATTACAAACTTACTATTACAGTTCATACGATAATTTTTCGTTACTACGTAAACGTTTGGGTAGGTAAATAGTAGATATATTGTATAGTAAGTCACAGATGATGTCTCCTTTAATAATATATCTATATTGTACTTATGAATAGGCGCAGCGTGGCGAAGGCAAGCTCTAAAGCTAAATTTAGTTGAAATGGCTAAGTCATTCTATTTATTCAAAAAAAGATATCTAACACTGATACGGTATTTATAAAATATTGTTATTTAACGAATTAGGTAACAATTTATGACAAAGTTGTTGGATAGATACTGCCATAAATTATAGGTACAATAAATTAACCGACTTGGTTTTTCATTCGATCTCATAACTTTTTGCTGCGTTGCGAGACTTGCATTTTTTTACATGTTATGTTTTTGATCGGATGCTTTACTCTAGTACTAAATTAATTCGAATTAACAAAAAAAATTATAAACTTATATTGTCAAACACATGATATTGCGTCTAATGCAAAACCAGCTATGTGCTGCTAAAGGCGCGAAAAGTATAACTTTCAGCATATTAAAAAATACTCTATGTGCTTATAAGCACATATCGTTATTTTACATCCATTTTTGTATAAAAAATACATAGGGCATTTTGCTATTTTTGGATCCAGTAGACATATCACAAAATCTGTTTTTTTGGATGATGTGGCTTACTGAGTACTATTAAATTATGTAATAAACTCATTTTCGCAAAAAAAATGTTTGTCGGTTTTTGCAGGCGCAGCGACCATATACTATATTAGTATATATTTCAAAAAAATTACCGACTAATTTATATTTATGTAAAATATAATCATCTAAATAAAATTAGATTAGATATTTGATAAAGATAAGGTAAATGTAAAATTATACAGCTATTCATATAAATAACATTGTAAATTAAAATCTGAATCATGTATTTATGTATATTTTTGTACTTAATAAGAAAAAAGTTCTATTACTATTCACAGATAATCGTTAAAAATAGTTAAAATTCTATGATATAATTGTGTCTTATTTCAATGCTAGCAACACTAAAGGTTCTCGCCATATTGAAATATCGCAAGTGGAAGTTGGTCAATCATTGATCTTAATAATTATCATTTCGTGCAAACAAGTGATAAACATAAGAAAAGTCATTTAAATAATCAATTAATATTTTTGAAGTTTTTATAATGTGTAAATCGGTTAATTTAAGATAAAATCAAATTTTTGCAATACTTTTGATGAATACGTCACAGCGCCATGTTGTATTCCTGCGCTGATTGCAGGCACGAGAAATCTGCCAACCCGTTTATTTTTTGGGATTAAACCCCGAGAATAAATCGAACTGCGATTTTGTACTCAAATATATTTTAATTTATATTTGTTGGCAAATGTCAAACAACTTAAGTGAAATTCATGCATCTCTGTTGTCGCATTTCGAGTGCTAACTCCTAATTTCAACTGCAGTTTTGTGCATCCGCGAAAGTTGAAAGGACTGTGTTGTAAAAGAAAGAAGTGATAATTAGCCAAAATTCCGGTCCCTACGCGCAGACGAGAAGGTGCCTACCCGCCAGGGCAGTCGGGCGAAGGAGATATGAACAATAAACGAAAAAATCGCCAAGGGCCACCGAGGTAATGCCAGTTTATATTCATCAACTTTCAGCGTTCAGGTGACATGTCTTTGTTATTTAGGCCAATGTCCTTCGTTTAGTGAACATAAAATAATAATATTGTCACGTTGACAACTTTTTCACAAGCGTGATCACAAAGGACGTGTAAACAAACGTTTAGATTCATATTGCGAATTCGTGCGGCGCAAGGTTCGGTGCGGCGGCCGTCCGCCGCGTACGCTCTAATCGAGATGTTTGGCCTACTTTTGCCGTGTACTCATGACGATTAATATAGCCGCGTGCAAACAGCTGATCCCCGTGCTTGGAATAATAGCAGCTAATACTAGCTCATTTTCATTAGTCCTTTAACCCCTAGCCATTTCGTGAGTGCCTCTTACTTCATAATCAATTTTGTGGTCTTCAAGTGAAGTTGCCAATAGATTTAGAAGTGTAGGTATGGAATAACAAAATATTAATAGTTTCAAATGTGTTCAAATATATTAACTATCATTTTAACCACAGAGTACTTAAATTATAGTTATTGGCAAATATCCAATTTCTTAATTAACCTTTTTCTCTTCATTAAACATTCCTAAAGACTGATTGAAAAATATTTACTAAACACTTTGTTAAGTACAAACAATTGTCAGGTATAAAAATGCTTGACTGTGATTACATTCTGACTCACCATCAGTTGTTCTGGTGTAGATCAAAGAAATTGTAAACAAAAGAAAATAAAATACAATCATGATAATATTATAATCACATTGTAAATAGATTCTAAAAAGAATAAAATTTACTATAGAATTATATTATCTGTCTCATTTCGTTGCATTATTATATAATACATAATTTTTATAAAAATTAAAATATATTTCTAAACTATTGAAAGTAATATACTAGATAGAAAATAAGGTAACTTATTTAAGTATATGATTAGAGTTTCAGTTTTTACATTATTTATACACGCAATGACATTTATAATCTTTGCATTGATAGTTGTCAAAACTTATGCATATTTCAAGATTTATGGACACACACATGTTCTTTTTATAAAGGTGAATATTTCAGAGTCGTACTTAAGTGCATGTTTTAATTAGTAACAATTATTACAGCTTTGTAATGCTTGTCAAGTATCTGCTGTCGATTGTGTGTTGCTAGTTGTGCTTTTAAACTTGCTGTGGTTGCAATTGACATAGCATATTATAATTATAACTAAGCTCTATCCATATTATAATTATAATAGGAATGAGTACTATTTTATTTATTATTTTGTCCCAAAAATAAATTTTGTAACAAAATTGGATGATTAATAACATGAAAACACTAGAATATTCCTTTTGTTAGAACAATTAAACATTTTCTTATTCAAAAGAAAAACTCACTCTAGACTATGAAACAAACATTATACTTAGTATTATGCATTATAGTCGTAGATATTTATTACAAGATTCAATGACTATGTTTTTAAATTAAAATAAATAATAAAAGTTACTTAACACATAATGATTTAATTGCTATCTATTAATTATTGTCCATAAAATAATTATTATTGTTAGTAAGAAAATGGCAATTTCGGCTGACCCTATTGATACAGTAACTGTATATTAAGTATTAGCAGTATGACTAATATTATTTTTAATAGTCCCGCTATTAATTATTAAAAAAGAATAATTATATTTTTTATCTTAAATAACATAAAGCAATTATGATATTGGGGATTCTGGGTTTGATACAAAAGACATTCTCAACCTATGTTATCCAAGTTGGGTCTGTAACATAATCAAAAATTAAAACTTACGAATAATCTTTTATCCAGATGCTCTGAATTTAAAACAAAATAAAGTAGCTGGACAAATCTATACTAATATTATAAAGCTGAACTGTTTGTTTGGTTGAAAGCGCTAAACTCGGGAACTACTGATCCGATTTGAAAAATTCTTTTTGCATTATATAGCCTGTTAACTGAGGAAGGCTATTGGCTATATATCATCCTGGAAAAATGTACGGTTCCCGTGGGATAGATTTGTTTTTGTCTAGGGATGAACCCGAAGCAAAGCGAGGGTGAGTCGCTGGTAATTATATATAAGTCGTCCAGTAACTGGATTTAATAGTCATTTCCGACAATTTCATCAAACTTATTCCAATTATCTTAGATCATGTGGATGTCTTTCCTTAATCTGTTTTTTATTTGATTAAAGTCCAATAACTGTTACTAAGTGCTTAGCCATTTACAGCCTGTAATAATATCCATGGTAACCAATACGAGAATAGTTATCTTGTCATCTTACTTTGCCATAAAATTTCTTTATGATGAACATATAAACTATACATTAAAGTAAGTTAGGCTAAATTTTTCGGATTCACTCGTTTTTTTTTTAATTTGATGCATAATCGATAAACTTAATACTTATATAATTTTTTTCACTCTATTACTAATTTGATCCTTCAAGTGATGCATTCAAAGTAAGACAATGAACAATATAAAATATGCTTTAAACTTGACAAAGTTGTAAAAAAATAAATAAAACATGCATTATGAAGAAGAATAGGAGTTTTTTTTTAAAAAAAGGTTACATAAGTAATAAGAAAATTGACAATTAAACATGAATATATATTATTCTTTATTATTAATATTAAAATATGTTTGAATATTCATAATTTATGCACAATTGCTTTTTTGATTTGCAGATTTTCATTTCATTTTATTTGCTAACATAGTTTATTAAATGAAATCTAGAAAAATCTGACATTTCTTAAAAATGGCTTTTCTGATGCAACGTGCCCTCTAAATTTCACACATAGATTAAGATTTGTTCAAATAAAATTTTATATGATATAAATATTATATATATATATATATATATATATATATATATATATATATATATATATATATATATACATACAAACATACTATAAAACATGAACTCAATATATGAGAATACATGGTGAGAAAATAAAAATAATTTTGTTTCTAATTGAAACTGTACAGATAACATCACAATTAGTACTACTATACTGTTCTTAAGTAATGTGTGTTTTTAATATATGTACAGATAGACAAAGACGCCAAATTTAACTCATTACTATTAATGCATAGCTTTTTTTTTTTCACAAATTGATTATATCTTAATGGCTGGTTCGCTTAAATTTCCATTTACAAAAAAAACTTAATCTTATGTAACCTTTTCAGAGTTATGATATTAAGATTTATCTATAATAGTACCACTTGATGGATTTATTCAACTTAAAAAAATTATTACCCATTGTTTTTGTTTATGATTCAAAATGCTAATTTAAATTGAATCGTTTTAATATGTTTGCTGACATGTAAACATTAAGACCTTTTTTGTTATAACTTTACATGAATAATAGTTAGGTGTTCTATTAGATAGATAAGTTTATTAGTTAGATAAGTTTATTTTTAATCGTCTCAATGCAGAAATAGTTCACTGTGAATTCACTGAGAATTCACTGTGTTGTCACTTGTGGAATAAATTGTGTGTGTGTGTGTATATCTTTAATTAGCTACTCACCCTCGCTTCGCTTGGTTTTGTCCCCATAGGTATGTTTTAACAATTACTATGGAATAGATAGACAATATATATGTTAGTATATATACATGAGTATAAGTTTTATATCCCTTACAAATGATTGACTATCCAAATAAACTTTCATCTCGCTTTTTACCCCGTTAAGTGTTGATTTCCGGGATAAAAACTATCTTATGTCCTTCCCAGGGTCTCAAACTATCTTCATACCAAGTTTCATCTAAATCGGTTCAGGGCAATTTTAATTTATCCATTACAAACAATCTCACAAACTTACAAACTACTTCCTTATAATGTTAGTGTAGATGACAGAATATCTCAGAAAGATTTTTTTTTCACATTTAGAAACAAGTTTCCAAATTTATTATCTGTAATTTCAAGCTGAACTACATCTTTATTTATTACTTATCTCATTTAAAGTATCTGTTCGTAATATTTGTTTTCTTATCTATTATATCATAGTTTTTGTTTGATGATGCCTAATGTTAATGTGTATAATGTAATAACTATAATTTAATTTATTTTTATAAGTCTCTTGTTGTCTCCATTCACGGGAAACTTCACAATGGCTGAAAATTTAGTATCAATGTCATTCTGTTGCTATTTAGTATGTACCAGGTACCTATATGAAACAAGACAAACTGACAAATGTATTTATTTATTTATTTACTAGCATTTCCTGCGGCTCCGCCCGCGTTCACGTGACCAAAAACCAAATTCTTAGGTTTTACATATTACTATTACATTGCAGTTTTTGTATTTTTTTCTCAGAAATGAGATATTTTCTCGCGGTAAAAAGTATCCTATATGTTGACCCGGATAACCAGTTATCATCATACCTAATTTCATCAAAATCACTACAGTGGTTTTTCTGTGATGCGGTAACAGACAGATAGACGGACAAAAATTCTAAAAACTATAGATTCGGCCTCTGCATCGATAATAATGTCTATTTCAATAAGATTTTCCAAAAAATATTTAATGTACAGATTCGGCTTAGTTACAATTTTATAATATGTATAGATATAGATTAAATTCGTAATAATAAAATGGATACAATTATACTCCTTAATCTAATAACAATTATTGTATAACAAAACATGGGCATTTATTATACTTGGAAGATCAGAATTGGGTTTTTTCATCATAATTATAATTTTAAATCAATGAAGGTTATCTTAACAGTACCTTTTACATGTATTGACCCCATTATGTACCATAGTATTGTGTATACTTATGAGATTTGACGACACGTTTGGCTCAGTTTGTAGTGACACTATTTGCTGCGCCAGCGGTCGCGGGTTCGGAGTCCCGCTGGAGGCATTCATTTGTGTGATGAGCACTAATGTTTGTACTCCAGTTATGGGTGTATAGATTTATAATTATATGTATGTGTTTAAAGCTATATAATGTGTAATGTATCAACTATATGGTATCCATAGCACAGGCCTCGTAGCTTACCATGGAACTAGATGGTGCTGTGTGTTATTGTTCCAACATATTTATTTATGAGTAAAAAATTTTAATTACAATTTTTTTTTAATTATGCTATGTAAATGTAATCAACAAAGTGGAAAGTTGGTGCGTGTTTATAAAAAATCTCCTAACAGGTAACAGGATCTTACTAAATTCTTGCATCTTATGTACCCACTATATTTCTACTATTCACTAAGATTTAATTTGTAAAAAATTAACCAATATATTATGTTATATTTAAGGAGTGTAGTATACTTAGTGTAGTGGCCTGAATATCTATAGCTCTTAAGTTCACAAGTTCGAAAGCTATTCTAGACAAATACTTGCTAAACCCATCCAAAAAAGTAAAAAAAGGGGGTCACTAATTAATGGGAGAGTATTGAATGTTTAGTTACTCATTTACCATGCATAAGTACATTTTAATGACAGTATAATTAATGTTTATATATATTTACTAGCGACTCGCCCTCGTTTCGCTCAGATTCGACCTTAAATACGTTTTAACTATTAGTGATACCCATACAAAATAAATAGTTCTGAAGTTTTCCATTTTCCAGCTGTTTTTTGGGGTTTTCCTTATATATTTTTTATACTTAAATCTCCCCTGACACACCCCCAACTAAACTAAAATATTTTATTAAAATCGGTCCAGCCGTTTTCGAGTTTTAGCGAGACTAACGGACAGCAATTGATTTTTATAATATACTAGCGACTCACCCTCGCCTCGCTTCGGGTTCGTCCCTAGACGAAAATAAATCTATCCCACGGGAACCGTACATTATTCCGGGATGTTATATAGCCTATAGCCTTCCTCAGTTAACGGGCTATCTAATGTAAAAAGGATTTTTCAAATCGGATTAGTAGTTCCTGAGAATAACGCGTTCAACCAAACAAACAAACAAACTCTTCAGCTTTATAATATTATGTAATATAATATATAGATATTCATAATATATAGATAGTCAAAAAGATATGAAATATTTAAATTCTATAATAAACGCATGTATGTATATATGTATGTATATATACACTCTTCTAACAATAGGTCTAATGGAACTTTCTTCACAAATCAGGAAGGAAGCATGCTACCTTTCATTTGTACGTTATTTATATCATCTACAATGTAATTTATTGAATTATGGCGACCTATGCCGGCTTCGTTCGCATTCAGATTAATAAATCTCAAATTATCTGATATATGGCTCACGCGCCAGCTATTGTACTTTGATACGCACTATATAAGAAACTTTCGTAGACGTACTACTAATATTCAGAGATTCCTATGCCATTATTGAAAATTATTCCTGTAAAGCTAAATTCTCGTAAGTAGGTTCGTTTTGATAAGACTCCTGACTTATCTCTTTAGGAAAATTATGGATAGTGGTAGCTAATAGATGGTACAGACGTCATGTAGGCTTAGGGATCCCTGACTTATAACTAACCAGTAATACAAAAGTTGAATACGTTACAAAGAGAAGGTAGGACTCGCATACATACATAAACACATACATACATACATTTGTTCTCTATAAAAAACAGTCGGATCGTCGGTCCAAAATCCACCATGCCGGTCAAAAGCGGGTTGACGAAATAGACATGTTTTTCGATCAGGCGAATGGTAATCTTGTAGACGATGATTCGCACATGAAAATATCAAAAATGAGAAACTAGGGCTTTGAACCCGTTTCACTTGGTTTTCCAAGCAAGCATATTACCACATGGCTATCTGACCATGTGAGCATATAATATATTAGTGTTGTACTGGAACTAAGCGAAGAAAGACATGAAATGCAGTCTAAAACAAAACAAAAACACTTCCGCTTCCGATTCTCGTTTGGTTGATGAAAATAGGTGACATTTTAAAAAGATATTTTTAGAACAGTCCATTTTAAGAGGGTTGCCTAAAATCGAGACAGTTTAGGTAACGAACTAAGAATATCGATTTGGAATTTAATTTTTATCGATACATAATTATTGACATCGGTGACTATAAAGTCAATATTCCTAAAGAGGGTTGATGTCAGACAGGCGGCCGGTCGTAAAACTTTTGCCAAACCAATGGTAGACGTACTGTGCCGACCCCAAGTAATTTGGGAAATGGGCAGGAAGAAGAAGAAGATGAATATAAAGTCGAGACGTATACCAAAATTCGTTGTGAACCCATTTCAATGTAGTTATAAAGTGCATTAACGCCCCAATCACGCACCTTAAGGTGAGTTTTAAGGTTTTAAAGCCATAGTGCTAAGAAACCATCTATTTATTATGTTTTATTGTTGGGTCAAGACTCAAAATATTTTTTTTTTCATCTTATTTTTTTTTTTTTTAAATATCCTATGTTATATTTGCATAATATTTGCGTGAAACTTCTAGGTTTCAAGGTACAGTACAGGTATATTACATGAGAAAATTTTAACGATTTTTGACAACTCGAATCGTAAGGGCATAAATAACTTGTGTCAAATATTTTTGTAACATTTTTTATCACAATTACGTTAGGCCGAGGCCTGATTGGAAATTGTTCAATTAGACCTAATTTTAAGTACTTTTTGCCCATGGAAGTGTTTGTTATGCTACAATATACAGATAAATAAAGTTGAAATGTCTGTTTGTAATGTCAAAATAATAGCTTTTTACTAAATGCATTTGAAATTATATGCGGTACTTAGAAGAAAAATACAACTTTTGTCTGTCTGTTTGTTTCGGCTAATCTCCGAAACGGCTGGGCTGATTTTGATGGGACTTTCTCTGGCAGATAGCTGATGTTATGTATAAGTAGTAACTTGGCTACTTTTATTTTAGAAAAACAATTAGGGTTCCGCTTTAAAAATTAAAACGTACCTAGGGACGCACCCGAGTGAAGTGAGGGTAAGTGGTATTAAATATAATTGGCTCAAAATCACCAAGGTGGTAAATCCACTTCGGCAGCAAATAAATGCCTAAATTCTGTTTTTTTTTTTTTAACATTTTAGCATTAGTTAACACTTAACTGTGATTACTTTAACCACACATCACACAAAATAATTAAAAAGTCTTATCTATTACATTTTATATGGACAAATAAATACAAAAAATCATTTGGAGAACGCGTCCTAAGTAGCAATTCTTAAAAGCTAACACCAGAAATAGTCATAAAATAAAACATTTTTAACGGTTATTAATACCTATTCACCTTCAATTGTATCTAATATTAAATTATTGCAAGCATTAATAAAGAAGAAAAACGAATTTAAAAAATGTAAGACAAAATATAATGTCCGACAATGTAAGCATCATTTTAGTGAACGCAGCTTTGATTGCGCGAAAAAAAAAATTTCGAACGCATCCCTCTTTAGTCTATGGAACAGCTGTAGAGAGAGCTGTAAACAAAGTGGTTGTGAAGAAAGTAGTTCGCCAAAAGAAATTTTAATAAGTGGTAAGTGTCTTTCAATTCATTATTTACAGAGCGTACATCAATCGGTCGTCAAACGGGGAACGGCTTTTTTAATCAAAATATTGCAATAATAGCTTTTATAGTGTTGTATAACAAATGTTAATCTCAAATATTTTACATTAAGGAAGCGAGAATTGCTGTCAAATATGGCTGCCGTTTAAAAAAGGCGCGGTTATTTGAAAATATCATTTGGTGAACAGTCATTTGGGGAACGTTCTCCGATTTGATGGACCGTTCTCTAAATGATGTTGTTGTTCCCCAAATGACTATTTAGTTACTAAGTGGTACTTTCTATTACTAACTGTCAATTATGTGTATGTCGTGCTTACAAAGTTATCAATAGGTATACTCATTTTATTTTTACAGCAATATGGAGTCTCACAAAGTGGAAAAAAATAAAAACCGTTCGAAAAAGCAAATAAAGAAAAACAGTACAGCTTACTTGCGCCAAAGAGAAAAAGCTAATGCCAGAAAAAGAAAATTTTTAGATAAGATGACAGAGGAAGAGAAGAAGATTAAAAGGGCTAAGGGCAGAGAACAAGAAAAGAAAGTGAAGAACATAGCTGAGATGAATGTAAGAGAAAAGCGAAAGCAAAGAAAAATGTGGAAAGAAGCTTCAAAAAAATACAGAGAAAAGAAGAAGGCATTATCTGGCATATTACACAATACACCGCCACATTCTGATGACGATTTAGCTGCATCAGCTTCAGTGAGAAAAACAGTAGGAAGACAAATTGTGCGGAAGGATAGGGCCAAAGCATATCGTAAAATAAAACAACAAAAGAAAACCATTGCTAAAATTAAACGTAAATATGACACTTTAAAGAAAATATTAAGAAGACAAGTAAAAAGAAAAGAAGTGAAGTCTCAGAACCCTACAACTCCCAACAGCAAAGTTAACGCATTGTTAGAAAACGTTGACGTACCTCCTGAAGTGCGCAAGAATCTTTTATTTAACGAAGTATTGACTGCCCAATTACAAGATAAAGCCAATACTATGAGAAAAAATTCCACGGAGAGGGAAGTTTTTCAAAAATGTGTTAGCGGGACTATGGTACGGCAATACAAATTGCTTCATAAGGCTAAGAGTTTTTTGCCAAAAGAGAAAACCAGTAGTAATATTCTCAAATCTGACCCCAAAATTCGTGAGGTTGTTTTGAATAAAGAAGTTCGCGAAAAAGTCAAAAAAAGTCTTTTTTTATAAGAAGGTATTTCTACGTAAATTAATAATGATTAAGAAAGATTATTTTTGTTAAAAAGTTTAATTAAGATATGATTAAGAAAGATTGTTTTTGTTTAAAAGTTTAAATAAGATTTTAGTAAAGAACTACATTTATTTGTTTAGATGGTTTGATCATCTCCAGCAATATCCAAAGTTTAATATGATTGTTAAGAGTTTTACTTGGCTGTGTGTCATCAATTATAAGACTAAAAAAGTGATTTAATTTAGTTAAGATTAAGTTTTTGTTAAGAATAAACCTTATAGCAAATAAATAAATAACAATTACTTCCTATAATTTGGCTTATTATTCAATTTAACTGTGAATTTAACCCTAATTGTCTGCATATCGTCATTTGGAGAACACACGCATCATTTCGGGGAACACCACTAAAATCAAAGAAATGCCATTATAACATAAGGTATTTAGGAATAAAGCCTGATAATATTGGAAACAGGCGGAATCCCTATAGCTACTGCAGATTTATTTATATGCAAGTGAGCGACATTCACTTATTTAGTTAATTTAAGAACATGAAATTGTCATATAGCTTAATTTACAGCGACATTGTCCTTAAAAATGTTTTAATTCCAAATTTTGTCAAAGTTTTTTAATTTCGTACGATTGGCGACATATCTCCGCTATCGTAAAGGGTAAAAATGAAATATATAATATTTTTTTTTATTTAATTATAAACCTCCGAATAACGTTCCCCGAATGATTAATTTTAGTGATAGCACACTTAAAAATTGAAATTTCAAGAAAAGTATTTAATTCTATGCTCTGCCAAGGTACATATAGTTTAAACACAAGTTTAGTTATGATTTAGAGTAATTATCAATATATTTAGCTTCTACTCTATAGCATCATAAAACAGAATTCGGAATTTTCCACCTTGGTGATTTTGAGCCAATTGTTTTTTTCAAATGTTCCAAAAATTTCATGCTCTACTTCTATTTATTATTTTAGTTACGCGAACGTTTTGAACGTGAGGATTTTGAGTTTATTTACAAGCAGTAATACCTAAGTATATGGAAGCCGTGTCAAATCAAATTAAACGCTTCTATTGTAATTAGTTAATATCATTCATTAAGAATTCTTGAATATTTAACTTTTTACTAATCGGTCAAGGTTCATTCTATATAGCATACATATGGTTTTTTTTTAAGCAAAAACAATATGGTGTCTCATAAGTTGTAATAAGTAAATTGGTAATGTACGTTCTAAAAACACTAATTGCTAGATGACCTAACAGAAGTTGTCCTGTACTCAATAATAATTTGCCCCCTAAAATCGTCTTTCGGGCAATTATAAACGTTTTTATTAAAAACTAGCAACTCGCCCTCGCTCTGGTCGGGTTTGTCCCTAGTTACGTTTTAACGTTTAGCTCAGAGATGAGATATCTTCCCGCAGTAAAAAGTATCCTATATGTTGACCCGGATAGCCAGCAATCATCATACCAAATTTCACCAAAATCTGTGCAGTAGTTTTCCCGTGATGCGGTAACAGACAGACAGACAGATAAAAATTCTAAGAACTATAGATTTGGCTTCTGTATCTGTATCGATAATAAAGTCTATTTCAATGAGATTTTCCATAAAAATATTTAATGTAAAGATTCGGCTTAGTTACAATTTTATTATATGTATAGATTTAACCAAATCGATCCAGTCGTTCTCGGATGATGAGCCTGTTGAGAAGAAAGTCTCTGAGAATGGATTCCGTGTTTCAAAATTAATCGATATAGGTGGAATATTTACCAGCATTGTTAGTTATTAAATTATCATTTATCTTTAACTTAACAATGGATGGTCGTCTGACATATTGATCTGCCAGAGTCATAGCCTCTAGGCCAGATATTCTAAGATGCCAGAGATTCGAATCTCGTCTAGTGTAAATGTTTGTTCCACCAAGATTCCACGATTCGAGTGCAGGTTCGATGTCTGTCTGGGGTATAATATTGATGAAAGACAAAATCGTCACAAAGCACTAGATACCGCCACATACAATCAAATAGTGCAGCGGAAAGTTGAAAAGAAGAAAACTGTATGACTGATAGGTTTTTGCTCTGATAATTACCATCCTCATTCTTGTTCAATTATTTGAAATATTTTATTACACGCCATATAAGGCTAACGACTTCTAGTGAAAAAGCAAATGATAATATGGATTAAAAATAAAATGTGTTGAAAAAAACAGTTGAAAAGTGACTGTCTGGACCTACGTTTTTTTTTTCATTGTTATAGAACAAGTGTTAGTCTTTTATCAAATGACCTGGGTTAATGACCTGCTTTTAGAGCTGTCTACTGTTGACGTTGGAGTTTATATGCGATTTGAATTTACTTATATGAGAGTGAAAAGTTTTTGTATTACAATAAAATGGGTTATGTATAAGTAATCTAGTCATATGATAATCTGTACATTAAATATTTTTTGGAAAATCTTATTGATATAGTCATTATTATCGATACAGAGGCCGAATCTATAGCTTTTAGAATTTTTGTCTGCCTGTCTGTTTGTCTGGGAATGCGTCACAAGAAAACCACGACGGATTTTGATGAAATTTGGTAAGATGATAGGTGGTTATTCGGGTCAACATATAGGATACTTTTTACTGCGGGAAAATATTTTATCTCTGAGAAATCTATACTAAAAGTTAAACGGTCCAATAAATGGAAATGTTAGCAATTTTTCATATATTTTCGTATAAACACAGTTTTATTTATGGATTTATGTAACATCAAACTTTGATCTGGTAGTAGACTCATGACGTTCAGTAAAAAATTGTAATAATTTAATGCTGAATAAAATATTTTGAATTTGATCATATGACATGTACATTTTACTATTGCAGAAGATATAGTTTGATTTAATATCGTTAATGATAAATATCTTTGACAACCAAACTTGCATTATAGAAATTACTTTAGCTAAAGCAATCTCGACAGCTTCTTGAGATTACTCTTAATAGTTCATAATCACACTACTGTTGTAAAGTTTGTGTGTGTGTTACTTCTTCAGGCTGAAGTGCCTGAACCGATTTTGATAAAATTTAGTACACAGATGTCATATAGGTTAATGTTAATAATAAAAAATTGACTAATATAATATCAGAATACTAGCAGAACCCGCCGCTTTGCTCGCTATAAAACTACAAAAAACAAAAAAAAAACTAAAAAGGTAGGTTTCATACAAACTTTCATCCCCTATTTTACCGCTTTAAGGGATGAATTTCGAAAAATGCTAATAGACGTATTCATTTAATTGTATTGAAGAGCATTAATACCAAGTTTCAAGTAATTTTGATCATAAATATTTTTTTGGACTGTATTATAATGTGTTTTCCCGTGAGTTAAACGGATTTTTTATATAACATAGTTTTTTTTTAAATATCAACGTTTTTTCAGATCGCCTCGAGGCCGAGTGGTGGCAGAGGGTGTGTACAATAACGCGCACTTCATGCACGCGGCTACATCACACGTCGGTGATATCGTCCAAGTTCTCACGCAGTCTGGTAGCCTCTGGGAAGGCGTTTTCAAGACCTTCAGTGCTCAGTTTGAGGTAAGTTTCGTTTGTGAATTGAAATTGATTGCAGATATTAGATATTATATCTCAATTTCGAGCAGTCATATCATTTGTATTAATATTATAAGAGCCAATATGTATGTGTCATTCTACTTTTTCAGGCTTTGCTGCTAGATTTTAATGAAATTTTACTTAAAAAGCTCTGTTTCGCTAAATATTAAGTAAAGTAAGCTTAACTCGTTTAAACTACTGAATTAATCTTAATTTAAATACACGTATAAGCATATCACCTTATAATACACATTTTTTTACCCCCATTGCAACAAGTGCGTATAGATAGATATGCTATTAACAAATACAGTGATATATTCGTTTCATACAATATCATACACCCTTGAATATTATCTGTTATCATCAGAAACTTAGAAAGCACCTACTTATAATAAACTAGCGACTCACCCTCGCTTCGCTTCGGATTCGTCCCTAGACAAATACAAATCTATCCCACGGGAACCGTACATTTTTCCGGGATGATATATAGCCTATAGCCTTCCTCAGTTAAGGGGCTATCTAATGCAAAAAGAATTTTTCAAATAGAATTAGTAATTCCTGAGATAGCGCGTTCAACCAAACAAACAAACTCTTCAGCTTTATAATATTAGTATAGATTATGTTTGCCCGTGGTTACGTCCGCGCGGGACGGGGTTATGTTTTTGTCAAATTTTATCCAAATCTGTTCAACTCTTTAAGCGTAAAACAGACAGAATTACTTTCACATTAATTATAATATTAGTATCGATTTAATTAAAAGTGAATATAACAAATTCTTGGTATTCTCCTACCGCCGATACATGTACTTAACACCCATCGACCTTCATCGTGAAATTCCTTAATCGTCCACGTTAAACGTATCAACAACACCGGTAGCGGGCAATTCAGTGTCACTCGAATTATACGTGAGTCATCCGGTCAAGTGATATAGCATGAACACAGCCAGGCAACTGCGTGCACCTTATCGTCCTTCTCAACTTGACATGATAACATCATTGAAAATATCGAATGCATCTATCATATAGAAATGTTAGACTTTAATAATATTAATGTTCGCCGAGTGGTCGAAATATGATCATAATCATTACTGAAAATTTGAAAAAAATATATATTATATGAATAGAATTTACCTGTCTATATATTATATAATTGTTTTCAATGATATTTTTTGTTTTAATTTTTTTTTTTTTTAATGATGACAACACTAGAGCTACTAAAAAAGAATCTGCTGATAAACAGAGAAGAAGTACTGAACTGTTTTGTCTTTGCCTATTTAGATATAGATTGCTGATGACTGGAATTTGATGCTTGCATTTCTTAGATATGCATATTTAATTTAACTTATCTTTCATTCTATCCTAAGTATTTCAGACATATTGTTGGAATTTAGATGTTACGTACTTTATAATTATAACTATGGTTAAGGTTATGGTTATGGTAGCGGCTCATCCTCGCTTCGCTCGTGGCAACCCTATCCCACGGGAATCGTACATTTTTCCGGGATAAAAGAGTATGTGTTATTCCAGACTATAATCTAACTCTGTGCCAAATTTCATCCAGATCCGTTCAGCCGATCTGGCGTGAAAGAGCAACAAACATCCATACTCACAAACTTTCACGTTTATAATATTAGTAAATATAATTTAAAAGTAAATATATGATAGTTTATGGACTTTGTGATATGTTTTCGTTTTACGGGAATCCCTGTTAGTCTTGTACATCAATACAATATTGACATTTTTATTTAGTAGTGATAAATTTGACGAATAGAGACGAGATGTGTCGAATAGATAATATGAACTTATTGTCTATTATAAAAACACTAGCGGCTCATCCTTGCTTCGCTCGGGTTCGTCCCTAGAAATCTGCCCTATTTGTTGACATTTATGATAACTGCTCCGCTCCCTTGGGTAGTAAGTAGCATGATGATAATATATAGCCTTATCGTCTTCCTCGATAAACGGGCTGTCTAATGCAAAAAGATTTTTTTAAATCGGAAGTAGTTCCTGAGATTAACGCGTTCAAACATACAAACTCTGCCTCTATATAATTAGTTAATGTATCTACTTGGTGATATGTTTTCGATTTACGGGAAACCCTGTTATTACTTACATCAATGGAATGTTGACATTTTTATCTATACATATAATAAAATTGTAACTAAGCCGAATCTGTACATTAAGTATTTTTTGGAAAATCTTATTATATAAAATTTCACGGTTTTTACAATTTACCTGCGACATATACATTTTATTTTGCTACCCAGATTTAATATTATTACGAATATTAAAATTTACACGACAGTTATAAGTTACAAGTGAAGCTAATAAAAGCATGTTATGACGAGTATAAATTAAAAAAATTTAAGTAACCCCCTACACAAAGAAAACTCTAAAAATATGTAATTCGCCATTTTATTGTGGTGGCCATCTTGGATTTGAAATTTATCATAGTGTATAGTATTTTACAGTCAAGACCTTTCTTTCATATGATACCTAAAAGCCTATGTGTTATTCCAGACTATAATCTATCTCTGTGCCAAATTTCATCCAGATCCGTTCAGCCGTTCTGGCGTGAAAGAGCAACAAACATCCATACTCACAACGAACGAACGATAGTATTTTACAGTCAAGACCTTTCTTTCATTTGATACCTATATTGAGGGAGTTGTGAAAAAATATGTAATCCGCCATTTTGTGGCGGCGGCCATCTTGGACCGATTTTCATCAAACATAGCTAAGAACACTCCCGACTAATTCACCTTTCAATCAAAATAAACAAAATCAAGATCGGTTCATCCGTTCGGGAGCTACGATGCCACAGACACACACACAAACAAGTCAAACTTATAACACCCCGTCGTTTTTGCGTTGGGGGTTAAAAATTTATTTTATTTATATATAACCTATTTATTAGACTTTCACAATCGGAAGTAAGCAATCGGATAATTATCAGACGAGCCATTCATTATATTATACAAAGGTATCAGTCGATATAGCGCGGTGTTTGCCTTATGACAGAATAAAAACGCAGGATTCACTGCGTGTATCGATCTGTCCTAGTTTGGTTTGGTCGACAGATAAGCTATTCACGCTGCATCTACGCCGTCTTATGTATTTCTACTGACACTGTCTTTGACACGCGGTTGCTATTATATAGATCTTTCGTTTTAACACACAAACTAACCTGTTTACGTTTTTTATAATGTTTTGTAAAATAAGAAAAGAAATTACACGTGTACAGAAAATGAATATTACGACTTTATTAATTTAATACTCAAGGTTCGCTATTCATATGTCGGAACTTTATAAGGCACGTAAATCCTCTTACATTAATTATTATGTCCATACGCCAATGCAAACTCATATTGAATTGCTATTGAAATCGATAAAATGCTTACAGAAATAGAAGTAAACAACTAAAACTTCATAACTCCAAGGAGGTATCTATTAAAAGTTTATATAAAACCTTCTTTGAAGTAGGATGTGCAATTCTTTTGCGTTTTTCAAGAATTGTCCCATTTTACGCTTCTTAAGAGATATATGCCAATTAAATTATCTAATTCATGGAATTGAAGCGGAGCAATGTTAGGGTGGAACTTTCTCTTTGGAAACAGTTTTTACATATTACGACCGCCAGTTTATGGAAGCGGTCAATGGTGTGTCTGATAGCAATTAGTACGTAGAGGTGAATACTATTGTTACACATTGCATAGTCTATTTATGATATGAATATCTAATGTACTTTAGAATAGGTAATTTACTTTGTTTCACATATTTTATGCACCGTTATTAGCTTATTACACGTGGTACTTAGCATAAACGTGCGTTATTTTCGTAGATCTTCTCTTAGAACACAATTTTTAATTTAAAGACAGATACTTTGACAACACCTTTGGCTCAGTTTGCAGTGACTCTATTTGCTGTGCCAGTGGTCGCGGGTTCGAGTCCCGCTGGGGGAATTCATTTGTGTGATGAGCACGAATGTTTGTACTCCAGTCATGGGTGTTTATATTTATAATATGTGTGTATTTAAAGTTAATATATGTGTAGTGTATCAACTATCTGGTATCTATAACACGAGCCTCGTAGCTTACCATGGAACTAGATGGTGCTGTGTGGTAATGACCCAACATATTTATTATTATTATTAGATAGTAAAATAAAAACAAATAGCTTAAAACTCATTAACCGACTTCCAAAAAGGAGGAGGTTCTCAATTCGTCGGAATCTTTTTTTTTTTTTAAGTATACATTTGTGAAATGGGACTTTCAAAATGTATGGTGCGTCTAGTTTCGTTCACGGAATGATGCAGCGGCGGTAGGGCGAAGCTTGCATTCTGAGTAATATTGATTCATATCACATTATGGTATTTGGGTTATAAAACTCTTCTACTCTGTAATGGATTGATGAACATCTAATATATAAAATTCTCTTGTCACAGTGTTTGTAATAAAACTCCTCCGAAACGGCTTGACCGATTCTTATGAAATTTTGTGTGTATATTCAGTAGGTTTGAGAATAGTACGTGAACTATTTTTCATACCCCCAAGTGATAAGGGCGGTCCACCCTAGGGACGAACCAGAGCGGAACGAGGGTGAGTCGCTAGTATATTTATATATTACTTACTAGCGATTTACACTCGCTTCGCTCGGGTTCGTCCCTAGACCCTTCCCTTTACAATAATGTATGGAAGTTACCCGATTTGTTGACATTTATGAGTACTGCTCCGCTCCCGTGGGTAGTGGCATGATGATTTATGGCCAATAGCCTTCCTCAATAAACGCGCTATCTAATGCAAAAAGAATTTTTCAAATGGGATTAGTAGTTCCTGAGATTAGCGCGTTCAAACAAACAAACAAACTCTGCCTCTTTATAATATTAATAATAATAATATAGAAGATGTATGGAAACAGCTATAATTTTTCAAATGAATATATTTTTTTACAAACTCCACAAAGTACCTAATCTATCGCTATGCGAAATTTTGCGAGAATTTAACAATTTAGGCGTAAATAGGTAACAAACAACAGACATACAAATAAAATTAACAGCGGTGGATGGCGGGCTCGTTAATTAGTAGCTTAAGGTGAACTCACCTAATTCAATGCAAATATTTGGTTAGGTTTTGGATTACCATATTGACGTACAGCGAGGGCTTTACTTCTCTCTTGTTATATAAAAAATATTTAACATGATGCCCATGTCTCATCAGCGAGGGATGGGAATACGTTATGGTGTCGTCGCTACTCTTATTTACTTTTGTCCGTTTGTTTATAATTGGCGTGACGTGTTTCACATCGTCCTTTCCCTTTAACACTCTCAATTTCGAAAATATAAGTTAATTCCAATATAGAAAGGCGTGTTTTTCCAAAGGAATTAGATATTTTGCTATGGTATAACTAGCCTATATAACTTCCCAGCCCTTCCACCTGCCTCTGTACAAAAAATCATATCATTCGGCCGCACCATATCTACTTGAAAGAAAGACAAACATACATTTTCATATTAATAATATTAAAAACTCGGGTTCGTTCCTAGGTACGTTTTAACGGTTAGTATGCAATAGATAAGACTATATATTGTATGATATTATATAGCCTATAGCCTTCCTCAGTTAACGGGCTATATAATGCAAAAAGAGTTTTTCAAATAGGAGTAGTAGTTTCTGAGATTAGCGCGTTCAAACAAACGAATTCTGTCTCTTTATAATATTAGTATATTATTTATTTATTAGGATCTCCAACGTTCATACACAGAAAAACATACACTAATACTTTAACAAAACTTAACCTATATGCTTTCTTATTATAGGAGACCACGACATGCTTCATCTTTAGGTATATATCAAAATCAATTGCTGTTCGTTAGTCTCGCTAAAACTCAAAAACGGCTGGACCGATTTGAATAATTCTTTTTTTGTTTTGTTGGGGGTGTGTCAGGGGTGGTTCAAATATAAAAAAAATTTAGCGAAAACAACAAAGAAAAAACAGCTGGAAATTCAAAAAGTTCTGAACTGTTTATTTTGTATGGGAATCACTAACCGTTAAAACGTACCTAGGGACGAATCCGAGCGAAGCGAGGGTGAGTCGCTAGTATTTTATAAAACATTATAATCAAGTGGCATGTTATTTTAATCTCCACTTGTGAAGTTGAAACCTAATATTATTTTGTTTATATACACGTGTCGATATATGAGTTGAACAATGCTTCCAGCTTAAGCTATCGCGTGATCTTTCAACCTATGCCTGCATACATACGAGTAAGTACATAAAAATTTTGAGATAACAAATTTCAACTTCCTCGCTCGTGTTATCAATACTATAGTAGCATATTCAGGAAACTACATGATGTTTTTATATGTGTATATAGTTTAATAAAATTAATACTGTCAATTGGATTAAAACTAATTTGCTGGAAATCCTAATCTAGTTATAACGACGTGTCCGTAGATTGAGGCGGCAGTCGCTGGTATGCAGACTCAGCTTTCGCGTTACACGAAAGTCCCCGAAATTCTTGCAAATGATTGCCCAGTTTCGTTTAAAAGAATATTGTTAATGGTCGTCGTATGATAAAATCAGTACCTCTTATTGGAAAATGTGTTAGGTCTTATTGAAGAATTTTGAAATTTTGTATTTTTATATTTTTTTTTAGTAATTTTTGCATGCAAACTTCATTTTGGTATCTTTTTTACAACAGACTGAATTATCTCATGGGAACTACTTAATATGCTAAGACAATTCATTTTTTTACTAAAAAAGTACACCGGCTATAAAATCAATTTAAAAAAACATCGAATTTAGCACATCGTCATGTTTGAAGGTGTTCAAAAATGGGATATTATACATCCCAGCTATAAACTAAGTATATTATGCAAAAACACTTGTCGATCTGTTATGTATATCTGCTATACGTAAAGCAAGACATGAACAAACATACTTTTCCATTTATAATATCAGTAAACATAACAGTCCTACTGATATTATAAATGCGAAAATATTATAAATGAGGATGTATGAATGTTTGTTACTCTTTCACGCAAAAACTACTGAATGGATTTTAAAGTAACTTTATAATAATATGGCTCATACATCAGAATAACACATTAGCTACTTTTTATCCCGGAAAAATGTACGGTTCCAGTGAGATAGATTTATTTTTGCTTATCTAAAGGCGATCCCGAGCGAAGCGAGGGTGACCCGCTAGTATACAAATGAAACCATTTATCACTAGTAAGAGCAGTTTTATTAATTACTTCTTCGTAAAACAATTTCAAAGCGCGGTGGTCCATTTGCCTTGAACAGTATCGCTGTTCTAGGAACTGGAACAGTGGTATTATCAACTTTGTACGTACAATTATTGAACTAAGATCCAAACAATGGTCTCGCTTCACATATTATATGAATGGATTTACGATATTGTATTGAGAGATTTAGTTGAATGTGTATTGCTTGGATGTTCTAATTTAAATTGTATAATTAGTTGCTTTATATTATTTATTTATTTATATTATTATTTATTTATATTATTTATCTATATTGGACAGTGTCGTGGGTTGGTATCCGATAATGTGAAAAGAGTTTATAGCAGTAAGTGGAATGAAGTAGGTACTATACACATACATACATTTAGGTTTTTGCGTTAAAATTTCTACACAAAAAAACATACTAATTGTGTATCTTTTTTACCGTTGCATGCTACCTGCATAGATACAGTGGGACATATGTGGGACTTGCCGGCTAAATTAAACCAGTACTACCCATCAAAACCCAACGAAACCATATTTCAAACATGTATAGGGAGGATACTATGATTGTGTAATTAAAAAAAAAACGAAGTACCTAATTAATTTTTTTGTGGAATTTTTGATTAGTTTTCTGTGAATTTCAAAATGTTATCTGTACATATAATAAAACAGTAACTTAGCGAAATCGATGTGCGCGTTTCACGCAAAAAGTACTGAACCGATTTTAACTAAATTTTGTGTAGTGATAACCTATTACTCGGGTCAACATGTAGGATACTTTTTACTACAGGAAAATCTTTCATTCCCACGGGAAAGCAAAATAACTGGTTCGTTCGAGTCGTTCTTAGAAATTTACATGTCTAACGCTGGCTAAACCTTAAGAGATACCTAAATCTACATTAAAACAATGTACTACAAAATTATAGATCTTATTAAGGCCTACAGAAAAATCTACAATGGTATAAATCTTTCTCCTAAAGTACACTCGCAATATAACCATTTAAAGTATACCTAGGGACGCACCCGAGCGAAGCTAGGGCAAGCCACTAGTAAAGAATGTATGATTGGTTATAAATGTTCATATATCTTGATATTCAGTAGTTCGTCAGATACTGGTTAGTCATTGGCAGGTTACGGAGGTCGTATCGTCAGGTTAATAAACTGTGTACTTTGGGTACTTGTACCTATAACTACGCAATAAGGTAACCTTTGAGAGACGTTTTGCAAAATTGATTTTGATCGAGTGTATAATATAGATATTTATGTCAGTGCAAGATAATGGCAATAAAATTATATCTATAAATGTTTCAAGAAACCTTGTAAGAAATAGCAAATGCCAATACAAAATTTGTTTATTTAGTACAAAAAAAACGCGAGTTCGTTTTATACTATTAAGAACTTTCTCAGGAATTGTGTATTTTAAAGTATAGCCATATACTATTTTTACAACATGGCAATACTTAAGATGTCATAACGTTTAATATTTATGGACTATTTACAAGTGTTTGACGTAAAGTCATTAAAATTCATCTAAAGGTCCGCTATACACGAAAGTTTATGCGAAGTGAAACTGAAGTGACGAGTTAAAAAAACGTCCAAACAACCAAGTTTTAGTTTAAATATGACGTTTAACTGTACAATCAAAACAGTGCATACCTTAGCGTGTATGGCCACCTTTACACTTCAGTTTTCATTCTAACAGTTGTTGAGTGCTTAGATTCTACTACAAGGGTTCTCAGTGTTTTTTTTAACAACGTGAACAAAGACCTCTAAGTGATTTAACGCTTTACTAATTACAAGGACCACTTTTGACTTGCGCCTGAATTGCTTTTTTTTCTAAACACGAATAAGTACCTATAAATTTAAGTCGATATAGTATTCATAATACTTTTACGTTTGATATACTAGCATTTGCCCGCGACCCTCCCTGCATAATTTAAAAATATGGGAATTTCATTCAAACCTCCAACCCCCTTTTTTACCTTTTTAGGGGTTGTATTTAAAAAAAACCTACCTTAATACCTAATCCGTATGAGGAATCTAAATACAAGTCGATATAGTATTTGTAATACTTTTACGTTTCATATACAACTAGCATTTGCCCGCGACCCTCCCTGCATAGTTTAAAAATATGGAAATTTCATTCAAACTTCCAACCCCCTTTTTTAACCCTTTTAGGGGTTGAATTTAAAAAAAAACCTGCTTTAATACTAATACCTCGTCCGTATGAGGAATCTACCTGCCGAATGTCGAGTTAGCAGCATTCATACTTTCTAAGATTTCGTGATTGAGCAGTGAGTGGTATTTCGCGTTTATATATACTTATAGATTGGTACATTCATAAAGTAAAAGTGGAATTTGATGGAGGAATACTTTGAATATTTAATGAGAATTCGTCTGGTGGTAACGGTACATAGAACATGTTCATTCCTTATAACTCATAGATTATATAGCAATAAAACTAGAAAACCAATAGTTATACTAATACAAGCTATAAATAATAAACTTTAATGTTATACCGTCTCATTAATATCCGAAATCACAAAGTAATTTACTTATATAGAATCTTTCCCTCGCAACTTTGTTTTTTATCGCCGGTAAAATTTGTATTTATTCCGGCTAAATAAATTGTATATAATAACAGATATCTATATAATAATGATTAGTATTCGTGCAGTGTCTAAATTTGACAATGCTCATTATAATAAATAAATAAATAATAAATATGTTGGGACATTAACACACAGCGCCATCTAGTTCCATGGTAAGCTACGAGGCTTTTGTTATGGATACCAGATAGTTGATACACTACACATTATATATGTGTAGTGTATCATATGTTTATAATACTTTAAATATATATTTATTATAAATATAAACACCAATGACTGGAGTACAAACATTCGTGCTCATCACAGAAATGAATGCCCCCAGCGGGACTCGAACCCGCGACCGTTGGCACATCAAGTAAGGTCACTACAAACTGAGTCAAAGTGTCGTCGATTTATTCGTTATAAACTTATAATATATAGCGACTCACCCTCGCTTCGCTTCGTCCCTAGGTTGATTCCCCATACAAACTTTCGTCCCCGTTTTCACTCCCTTAAGGGATGATTTCCGGGATAAAAATTATCCTATATCCTTCTCAGGGTCTCAAACTATCTTCTTACCAAATTTCATCTTAATCGGTTCAGTAGTTTCAAACAAACAATCATGACAAAACAAACAAACAAACAAATGACAGTAGTCAAACAAAGAAACAATCAAATCCTTTCTCTTTGTAATATTAGTATAAATAAAAAAAACTGTTTCCAAATTTTTTATTGACGATTGAATACTAAAACTCATTAATAGCTACTAAATAAAAAAAAGCAAATAAGTTGACTAACAGAGGAGGAAAAGGTACTGAACTGTTTTGTCTTTGCCTATTTATACATCATATTAATATTACAAAGAGGTAGTTTATGAGTTTGTTTGTAGGAAGTAATCTCTGGAACTGTTGAACCGATTTAGATGAAATTTAGCAAGAAGGTAGTTTGAGACTCTGGGAAGGACATAGGATAGTTTTTATCCCGGAAATCATCTCTTAAGGTGGTGAAAATGTGGATGAAAGTTTGTATGAGGAATCAACCTAAGGACGAACCCGAGCGAAACGAGGGTGAGTCGATAGTAAATACATAATTGGGAAAGACTAACAACCCCACCATATCCCACGGGGTCCGTTTAATATGCCGAATAATAATCAAACACCCTCAATATCCCACGGGATCTGTCTAATACGCCGAGCAATAATCAATCCGTTGGACAAACTAACAGGCATTTATAATAATAATATTAGTAAGGATAATGTATACTATGGATATAATTGGTAAAGACATTTGCTAAAAATGACATCTAGCCTTTAGGTCGGGTAACGTCCTACAAGAGCAATGCACTCGTTACATACGAGACTTTTTTTCTTTTCGAAATCGTTATACGTCTGGCGTATCGTACTACATATTTCATTATATACCTCATACTTATTTACACGTATGCATAAAGTTATCTACAAATAAATGTTCACTAATATTTTAAACTAGCGTTTCGCCCTGGCTTTGTCCAGATTCTAGCTATGTGTGTCTTTAACTTTTTTTCAATATATCAACGTACTAAGTGATACTGAACACTGAAACTACAGCAAGTTTTATATACATACATACTAGCCACTACCTCCGGCTCCGTTCTCATGATAACAGTCCCTATTACGCCATGTAAGAGGTCTTTGGTATGAATCGGAATCTTACATTACTTGTATATTATAAATCAGTATTCCGCCCTTTTTAAAGGCCCACTGCTGGGCACGGGCCAATCAATATTCAATACGAGGGGGATCAGATAGGGAAAATATCAGAGGTGCGAGACCCGGGATTTCAACTTGCTTCACTTGGTTTCCCAAGCAAGCGCCGTACACTGGGCAACCACTACCTGACGTCGACTGTACTATAAAATATAGATAAATACGTATTTCTAACAAATATCGTAAAAGTAGAATACATACAAGAAGTATATAATATATGTTAATTTAAAACCAATTCTTTTTTAAATAGCCAAAAATGTGTAGGTCTCTTTGTTCCAAAATAACTACATATGTATGTGTATGAGAGAAGCACGCTCGGCCTGTGTTGAACGTTTGCAATAATGTTAAGCCCACCTTTTCTGCAAAACAATGTGTTTTTGTTTCGTGAAATATAATAAAAGTAAAAAACTCGCGATTGAATTCTAACCTTGAAATTTAAAAACAAGGAACGAAGTAAAGGTAACTTAAAGTTTAAGAGGCCGTATACGAAATCAAAACAAGCGAAATTAGTTATTTCGCGCACACACACACACGCACTTAGCGTTCTGTCGCGTGTGTGCGTAAGTCCGAAGTCGCCGTTTGGCGATTAAACCGTTTTGATCCTTTAATATTTTTTATGAGTATATTACATTCACTCTCATGGATTTGTCAATTGAAATAAAATACCTGGTAATATAAAATTAAGCCTTTATTTATCGCTAGTTATTATATATTCTTTATTGCACAAATAAAAAAATTTAAAATAATTACCTATTTGGTACCAATTTGGAAAGTAAAAACAAAGACCTATTTTGCTTGTGCCAGAACTCTTTATCCGCTTATCGAGTCGCAGTGAAATGAATCATTCTAAAAATTTGCGGATGTAAAAATGTCTGCTAATAAATACATATAATAAAATTCTAACTAAGTCGAATCTGTACGTTAAATACTTTTTGGAAAATCTTATTGAAAAATTGAATTAGCTTTTATTTCTAATCATGATAAAAATGTCAGCATAACAAATATTGAGATAAATATTATTTTTCCACAAAAAACGATTCCAGAAGAACATACACATGCAATTCTTTTATTCAAAAAGTTTCTTTCGCATGTCGTGGACAATTAACCGTATAATTTACTTTCTTTGTACTTTGCTAGTTTTTCGTTTTAACTTTTTAACCTCTGAAAAAACATATTTTTTAATAGATTAAAGTAAGTAAACTTTATCCATAAAATATCTTTACTTGGTTTATTTTTTAACGTTCCCTCGTAATTACTAAACGACAGCCGATTTTGATGATTCATATATAATTACTTACAAAAGTATCAAAAATTCACGTCGCGCTACACACGTCGCTACACTTCGAGACGTTGCGTGACGTCAGTAATTGCGTGAGCGCAGAACGATACATCCACCCTCTAGAAACGCTCAGCGCGGACTGCTGTCTCGTGGCTTCAGTGTTCACAACCTGAAGTTAGGCAATTATCGTACCTAGGGCCGTAAAATTATCGTACATAGACCAAAATTATCGTACATGGACTAAAATTATCGTACATATCAGGAATGTGCCAAAATAGTCGAGTTTTATACAAATCGATATTTTTTACTTCTAACCAATCTTTAATAACCGATTCCCTCCGGTCCGCTGAACGGTCGAACGGTCAGCGACCTGTATGTGTTTACACTTAGAACAGGCAGAAGAGCAAAAAAAAAAAAAAAGGTATTTTCCCATACTACAAATTGTAAATACTTAAAATGCATAACGAACCAATTTTCTTTCTAAAACATTTCCTAATCCTGACTAAAACTTTTAACCCATCCCACCTTTACAAATTATCGTACATTTGCTATGTATTATCGTACATCGTACACAGTCATGAAATTATCGTACATGTACGATAATTATCGTACGGTTGCGAACACTGCGTGGCTTGCGTCGAGTAATATATATTGCGAGTTTCAGTCGTTTTAAAAGATTTTTTTTGGAAAGTATAGTTTTTAACATTTTAATTTTTTTTTTATGAAATGAATAGTCCTTGAACTGAAGTTTCTTTCTGTAATTTTCTTTTTATGAACGAGAGTTCTATGTAGCCTAGTGTACCAGAAATACTTTGCGCATTTTCTTTAAAATTTGTCTGAGTTTAATATTTATTTACTCAACTATTTTATATAAAAGTAGTAAAAACTGATTCATACATTGTATAAAACACTTTTACAACAATACACTGTATTTTTTTCATATTATTTAGAGGTCAACACAAGCCGTAAGTGATGGTATCCTAAACCTCTTACACAAAAAAATCACCTTTCAGTCGCGGTTTTGATGTCAATAATTCAAAACTAAGTACTAAAAATAAAAAAGGGGGCCATTCATTAGATTATAATTAAAATGACCTTTCATATTATGTATATAAACCTATAGAAAAAATATTTTATAACTGTGAAATAACGTTCGTAAAATAGCGTAAATCAGCGAATTCGGCAAAATTTCATATACGGCCTCTTAAGGGTTTAGATCATAAAATTTTATCTGTTTTTAACCGGCTTCATATACGAAGGTGTTTTTGTTTGTTTGTTTTTTTTTTATGTTTTTTTTTATATTTTATTTTTTTATCAATAGTTGTCCCAAAAATATTATAACGTGTGTCGATAAGTATGATTTTTTTACGTAACATACAAGCTATAATACATAGCAAGCTTTGAATTGTTCAATAAATACACACGGTCTAGTTCTAAATCCTGAGGCTGATGAGCGTTGACAAGCGCCAGACCAATTTTGGTGTTATTCACCCTGGACAGTGTCGTTTAAGTTTATCGCCCTTTGTTTTGTAGACATTTCACATCTTCGTCATCATTCGGTCATCATAATTTATCTTACGTTCGTACTTTACATACTAATCTGCTTACGAAATAGGGAGTATGCGTGCCCTTTAAGTAAAGGTTAAATATTTCTTTTTAAAACTTTTATTGCTTTTGAATTAAACTTATATCAATATTTTTCAATGTATTTTCTTTTTGATTAAGAAATTAATTATTAAAAAGTGCAAATATAGGTGGGAAATTCAAACTAGTTTAAACGCACGCCATTGGTCAGACCGAATATGACGTCAAAGTATTATCATAATAGAGCGATTAGCGATTTTGTCGCTACAAACTAAAGTCGTCATTTTTTTATGTATGGTAATTTGACGTCACGCCAAGCGCGCGAAATGGCGAGCGTTTAAAGTATCCGTTTCGGTATAATATTTAAAAAAATATATATATTAAGTTTTAGTTTTCTGGAGCTGGATATATTTTTTACAATTATATATCGATGTTATTGTATAAAATATTAAAAAAAAGTCACGCATATTCCCTATTAAAAAGACTAGACTTCGCTCAATCGACGAAATTCAACCATAATCATTATTGAAAATCCGGTCAACATCTTAGATACTTTTCATCCCATAAAATTAAAAGAGTTCCCGTGGGATAGTTAAACTATAGTAACTTATACAGCTTAGTACACAAAAACTAGGGGAGACCGGGGCTAGTTGACTATAGGGGTAGGTTGACTAACTATCAAAAACTCGTCCGAGGCAATAGCCTTCAGCTAACCAGTGAGACACGAAAGACCGTCACCTCCCCCCGCTTCGCCACCGGGAACGCGGCGTCGCGCACGCACGTCGTTTGAGAGAAGGAACGTAATATTGAAAAACAACACACGTAAGTAAATTTTTTTGTCGTAATATTATTTGTAATAACGCCTATTTATTCATGGTTATTGATTGTCAAAGAGTTTATAACGAATGTTTGATTCATGTTCTTTCTTTTATGTATTATTTTATTTGATTTCGTCGCAGTTTTGAGGTTATGGAATGTGGTTAAAAGTTAAAAAGTGGTTCGGGGCTAGTAGACTAATGTATAAGGGGGTTGGTTGACCACCTGGTCAACCAGCAACATGATATTATGGATATTGTTTCAGGACCATGCGAACATACAAAAGAAAGACTAATAGAGGGAGTACATCCAAAGATGTAATAGAAAAGTGATGTGGATGAAACATTTTGTATGGAGTGCACTGAATCTTATCGCTCCAGTATTTTTGGAGAAGAATGGGTTCAGTGCACTGTGTGCAAGTCGCGAGCATACACAAAATTTGTAAACGGGAACATATTGTTCTATGAATGCAAAAATTGCACCTCCGATTTAGAAGACTAATTGGATAGTATGATCTCAAAATAATTTATTTTATTAATAAAATAATATACCTATAACATATACACAAATATATATATATTTATATATATATTAGAATATATATTAGATAGATATGATAATTTGTTACCAAATGGTTAAAGTTTGCAAGAAATTATTTCATTTTGTTTTAAATACTTAATGAGAAAGTATTTTGTGTTTTGTGAAAAAACTTTGTTTATTTTTAGGTACTCAAATTACCTAATGTTTAAATGTCTGATTGTTTATTCTTATAATTTGAATTTTATTGTGTTTAATTGATATGGCGGAAGATCGCCTTGGTTTCAATAAAAAAAATGAGTAATACATTTTTGTGTCTTTTATCCTATTTCCTCGTAGATTTTGCCCTTACAACTTCATAGGTCAACTTACCCCAGGTGAATAGTCAACCTACCCCAAGCATGGGGTAGGTTGACCAGTTTTTCCTATTCTACAAAAACTGGCCTGTACTCTAAATCATAATGAATAACGTGCTTTTTGCAACTTTTTTGCAAAGCTTAATAGTTAATCTATGAACTGAACCCGTTTTTAAATTAATATACTCTAAAGAAATAGAAATAGAAACCTTTAAGCTGAAACTTGGTCAACCAGCCCCGGTCTCCCCTACTGATTGGATTTTAAAGAAACTTTACAATAATATAGTTCATACATCATAATAATAAATAGGCTTTTTATCCCGGAAAAATGTACGGTTCCCTTAGGATAGATTTGTTTTTGTTTGTCTAGAGGCAACCCCGAGCGAAGCGAGGGTGAGCCGCTAGTAATATATAAATGATGAAAGAGATATATACATTATACATTTAATATGTTGTATGAATATGTCTATATAATTGGTATGTGGTGCCTAGTGATATACTTTAAACAGGTTTTCATTCAATCCGATATAAATATGTAGGTACTACGTACGTTGATCGGAATGCAATTTAATTGTTTTTTATTCATTGGCGTTGTTCCTAAATTTTCCTCTTTTTCTCTAGCTCTATGGAAAATTATACCCCCAAACCTCAAATTTATCGCTTACTAGTTTTTTTACCGAGACTCTGCTCGCATAGTAAGCGGGGCGGAGATAAAAGTAGTCTTTCCGGCTCCAAAATCTGTGCCCTTGACATATTTTATCGAAATGTGTTCAGCACGTTAGACGTATATTACAATAAGTTAGTATACACTATACAGCATATACTTTTTTAAAGATTAAAAATTTAATTAAAAAACATCAATTTAAAATAATCATATACGTAATTAGTTTACTCGAGCTTATATCTATGTAGCGTGTATATGAATAAGTTAGTAATGTTCTTATCAATGTATATTTCCTAACGCGAGGTAATGAATTAACAGTTTTTTATTCATAACATAATATATTAATATGAATGAAATGTATGATAAACTTAGGTTATATGCGTGTGCGGCGCTTAGAATATATTGCTCCCGCTCCCTCCTCCTCTCCTCTTTCCCTGTCCTCCTCTCCCCTTCCCCTATTCCCACCTCCCCCCCCACCCCTTCCCCCCTCCTTCTTTCTCCTTCTCTTACGAAATATTACTAATATTTTGCAGATAAACTTGCTTAATACAATATTGATTTTAGTGATAATATCCATTAATTGGAATATTTAGTTCATTTGAACCAATGATATTTCGTATCGCCTTTGCCGTATAAAGTTTATTATTATGACACTTGTTTGTATTTCCATGCCGTTATATTTAACGACCCTCTAATTTAGCTGTAACGACAGCAAATACATTGATGTTGTAATTAATGATAATCAAGAAAGTTCGCAATGGAGATCGAATTGCACAAGAAATTCTCGTCATTTTCAGTTTTATCGCAGTCCTCTTTAGTAGGTATAGTGTTACTCTTATTACGTCTGTCCTTTTGAGACAGTGTCGATTTTTTATTTTCTACGAGTGAAAGTAAATTATAGCTTTATTAATCAAATCCATTAATTTGACGACGATTTGGCTTTGACGATACGTTTGGTTAAGTTTGTAGTGACTACATACTGTGCCAGCGGTCGCGGGTTCGAATATTCCGCCGGAGGTATTCATTTGTGCACTATGAGCACGAATGTTTGTACTCTACTCATGGGTGTTTATATTTATAATATGTATGTATTTAAAGTTATATATATGTAGTGTATCAACTATCTGATATCCATAACACAAGCCTCGTAGCTTACCATGGAACTAGATGGTGCTGTATGTTAATGTCCCGACATATTTATTTATTAATCTTACTACTACATATGTATATGAATACGAAAGTTTGGATGGATGGATGTTTGTTACTTAATCACGCCAGAACGGCCGAACGGATCTGGGATAAAATTTAGCGCAGAGATAGTTTATAGTCTGGAATATCACATAGGCTACTTTTTATTCCGCAAAAGTATACGGTCCCGTGGGATAGATTTGTTTTTGGTTTTCAGGGACGAACCCAAGCGAAGCGAGGTCGAGCCGCTAGTATTAAATAACTTTATTTCAAAGATAGTTAATGCATGAGAGATTTTTCCGCTTGTGTACTTCGCAAGATTAAACGAAAAAAATATGATTCTAACGCTAGTAAGGAAAACCATAGATACATATATTCGTATTAATTAATACCGTTTGCCCTCGCTTTGCTTGGTGGCTTAGCTGCCTTACATTAGCCTAAGTGTTTACTTCTAACTATAGTCTTTCAGTATATAATTTCATCTAAATCCGTTCAGTGATTTCAGTGTGAAGGCGTAGATAAGAAATAAACATACACACACGTACAAACTTTAGCATTTATAATGTGAACATTTGTATGTAATGTGAAGCCTCATACATGATATGAAACGTGGTCCTGCAGCTGAATCTTTTAGTTAAATCCCAATCGATTTCGGACTGCCATTTTCTTGGTCTGCGATGATACAAACATTTACCTAATGTAATCAAAAAAAAAAAATTCAACGATCGTATCGAATAAAATGAGATGTTGGAGTCAATTCGTCAATATCAATAAATTATGATTAAATGATCAATTGGATTTCTACGTATGTATGTATTCAGCCCTTTTTAACGTCTCACTGCTGGGCACGGGCCTCCCTTCAGTACGAGGGGGATCAGGCCATAGTCCACCACGCTGGCCAAGTGCGGGTTGGCGGACATTACACGTCTTTCGAAAACTTGGTAGCTTTCCTCAGACATGCAGGTTTCCTCGCGATATTTTCCTTCACCGTAAGGCAAGTGGTAATCATGTTAGAAAAGATTCGCACATGAAAATATCAGAGGTGCGAGATCCGGGATTTGAACCCGCTTCACTCGGTTTTCCAAGCGAGCACATTACCACTGGGCTACCACCGCCTTTCTACGTAGTTTTTCTACGTAGTTGTTTAAAATAAATAAATATATTTTATTGATAAATAATTAATAGTTTAAATAACTCTTCTTTCGATTTATACCTAATTAAATGTTATTTATAATTAGGATTACGAAATAAATTATTTAACAAAAATGAATTTATTTATCGACGTTTTTATTTCATAAACGTGACTGTCGCATAGACAAATAGAGTTCTACGGGTCAAAGGTAAATCGGAAAACTGACTGCATCAAGACTCAACACAAGTTTTTGCTTATATAGCGGCAAATTATAAAAGTTCTGGGTTTGAGTCCCGGATCGAGACGGAAGTTTAACTGGGTTTTTCTATAAATAAATTTTCTAGTAGCCCAGATGTGTGTTTTAGCGCTTACTTGTGTACCACAATATTTTGCGAGCAAATGACTCGTCTCAGTAAGTTTGACCAAAAATAGGTCTATCGTGACCGTCATTTTCTTATTTACGCCTCCTCCTCTCTCCTTATAATATATATGGACGTATCTTATTTCTTAAAACTTAGTCTGTATCCATCTTTTTCAATCGATCCACACGAGACTATACAAAGTCAATAAATTTTAGTTTCTAATGGCGGCCATGTATATTACGTCAACCTTATCGTACATATCAAACGTATTATTGTTTATTAAAATGAAAATCGATAGCTGTAGTTTTTATATTGTAAATAATGTGTTTGTATTTTTATCATCAGGTGGTATTAGAAGTCGCGCATAGAGTGGACCAAGAGGGTGTGGTGGCTGTTGACTCAGTGGTTGAGAAGTTGATCTTCAAGCCACAGGATGTAGTGTCCATCCGGGCGAAGGACTCGGATCTGGAGTACGCCACCGGCGACGTGTTTCAGACTGATAGCGCTATATCTAACAAGTTTAATGGTAAGTTTGTTAGAATAAATGTTTATGAATAAACAGTTCATACATTGATCTATATACATATAATAAAATTCTGAGTCGAATCTGTACATTATTTTTTCTTTTTGAAAATCTTATTGAAATAGTCATTATTACCGATACAGAGGCCGAATCTATAGTTTTTAGAATTTTTGTCTGTCTGTATGTCTGTCTGGGAACGCATCACGAGAAAACCACTGAACAGGTTTGGATGAAATTTTGTATGATGATAGCTGGTTATCCGGGTCAACATATAGGATACTTTTTACTGCGGGAAAATATCTCTGAGAAATCTATACTGAACGTTAAAACATAACGAGGGGTGAACGAGTCGCTACTTATTGAAAATAAATTTCATACTTAAAGAAATTGAAATGAGTTTTGAAGGTGACTTTTTTGATTGGTATAATTTATAGACCTCAAACTGAGCCTATAAGTAGCTTAGTTTAGATAGCTTATATGTAAAAATCGGTCAAGCTGTTTTTGAGAAATAGGACAAATATACATAAACAAATACAAAAAGCGAATGCATATATAATATTATTTTTAATATACGAATTTAGTGTACAAAACATCAATCACATTTAAACAAGAAACTAGCAAGGTTAAAAATACTGCCTTTACTGTTCTACAATATGGCAACGACAAGTATGTTCAATCAGTTAAAATTCCACTTGAAAAATTTATCATATACATATTATTTATCTGTTCCAGGTAACGGTAGATCAGTAGAAGAGCGACTCTTAGAGCCGTGGGACGGCTGCGAGGCGGAGGCCGGGGACACCCCCTCACTGAACGGGGACGCACGTCTCGAGGACTTGGAGCTCGACCACCGCGCCAACGGCTGGGACGCGAACGATATGTTCCGCAAGAACGAGGAGGTGTATGGGGTTCACAGCACGTACGATCACTCCCTAGCGGGATACACGTTGCCGTTGCAGAGGAAGGATACTCAGGACTATAGGTGAGTGATGCTGGATCTTCTCATCTTTTTTAATGGAGTATTGCATCTCATCATCATCATCACAGTTTATGCTATTTGTTTTTTTTTTTTTTTTTTAATAAGACAGTGGTAATAATCCTGGGTCTCGCACCTATGATATGATTTTTTATATGCGAATAATTTTCAGCATGATTATCACTTGCCTTAATGTTTTTTTTTTTTAATATAACCATAATTAATTCTTTAATATTTGTATTTTAGAACTAGACTAGTTATTTGTCAAAAACTATGCCACTGATAGGGTTTTCAGGATTTCTAGAAAAACCTCAATCCTGTAGAAAACTAAGAACATTTCTGACGTTTGTACGTAGAGTCTGATGTGATATTGTATGATCACAGGGACGCAGAAGCGAAAGCCGAAGAGATTGCAGCGGAAATAGAGAACACGCCGTCGTACAAGGCGCGGATAGAGCTCGAGAACGGCGACGAGGAGGAGCGCTTCGCGGCCGTCGTGCGCCCGCCAGACTCCGGCAAATACGTCATACCCAACAAGAGGAAGAACTTGCAGGTGGGCTGGGGGTGGGAGTGGGAGTGGGTTTTACTAGTGATCGCTCCGTGATCGAATATCGACTGTGATGCGTTAAGTTTGAATGTTGTTGGGCTTCTATTAAGGTTATAGTGTGTCTGTTAGCTTCCTCAATAAATAGACTATAAAATGCTATAGGTTTTATTTTTTTAGTTATTGAACTTTGAGATGTATGATTTATTCATTATAAAGAGAATTATGATATCGATTTATTATCTACTAGCGACTCACGCTCGCTTCACTCGCGTTTGTCCCTAGGTATGTTTTAATTTTATTATTTTTTGTATGTATTTTTTTGAGCGAAACCCTAATTCTTTTTCTAAAATAAAAGTAGCCTAAGTTACTCCTTATAATATCAGCTATCTGTCAGTAAAAGTCCCGTTAAAATTGGTCGAGTCGTTTCAAAGATTAGGCGGAACAAACAGATAGACAAATAGACAACAATTTTAAAAATGGTGTTTTTCTTATAAGTACCGTATATAATTCCATATGCATTTAGTATAAAGCTGTTATTTTGACATTACAAACAGACACTTCAATTTTATTTATCTAGATAGATATTTATTATATATCTACTGGCAAAGTTAGTGTGTAACACACACACCTATATACATTCATCCTTATTAAATTTGATATACACAAACAAATGAACACAATTCCAGACGGGAAAGCTGGTGAAACCAAACAACAACAACAACGGCGCGCCGCCCGCGCCCGCCGCCAACAAGCCCGCCTTCGCGCACGCGCCGCCCAAGGACAAGGAGCACCGCCCGACGCGGCACCACCTCACGCCGCCCTCCGAGAGGGTGGACCGCCCGCTGGACCGCCCGCTGGACCGCCCCATGGACCGCCCCGCGGAGCGGCCCGCCGAGCGGGTGGAGCGACGGCCTGAGGAGCCACCGGTAATATATGTACACACAAAAACAATACATAGATATATTTACTCTCCTAAACGATGTCGGTCACTCGCTCAATGTCGCTGAGACTGGGGTCTACGCGGGACACATTATTGTTCACAAGTGTATGTATGCCCTTTCGCCCCGACACCTATCTCACACCGCCCTCCGAGCGTGTGGACCGACCACGACCGCCCAGTGGATTGTGTGGACCTTAGACCTGTAATACACACACAGATATACACACATGAGTACATTATACCGTCCGATTTCGGTCGGTCCGTTGTAAGCAATTACAATGTATGGCCCGTCATGCAGCCATAAATGCTGCTAACTAATAGACCAGAAATTCAGATGTACATATATGATAATACATACACAGAACTGAAGGCATAATACATAATTCTTCCCTAAGTAAACAGTTTTAAATTTAAAAAAAAAATCTTTAATTATTTATGTTTGTAAATAAACCCTGGTAACAGAAGCCGCTTTGCAATGTGGAATTTTATCATCTTGTCATAATCACCTACTTGTTCACTGTGTCTACTTTTCTGGTTTACGACTAAATCTAATTTTTGACGAAGACTGATTTTTTGGCGTGAATAGTTTTTTTTTTTTTTGTTTTAATCTTCACGGAGATATTCTCAAAAAAAAAAATGAAAATATATTATCGAAATTATAAATGCTTTCGCACTCGCGTGTTTCAAGGAGAAGAAACATCGTCCGCCGCGCCACAACCTCACGCCTGATAGGCGGTCTGATCATCCATCGGTAATTATGTTATGAATTGTTACCATTATTTTTTTTTCAATTTTCAATCATCCTTTTTCACTGCCATTTCAAAATATATCTATGTCACAGAGGTTTTTGTCATATATGTCATACATATAACATTTAAACACATATAAAGAAATATTTTGTATCTGATTTAAGCAATCATTTAAATTAGTGTCGAATGTATGTAAATATTGTAGTAGATTTTTTTTTTATTATATACCAAAATGTTTGAACAAATAGGAGGTTAGGTTTAGAATCTTTTTTTTTTTCGTAAAAACATTTGCAGTTTTAAATCTGATAACTTTTCTTATGTAGATTGACGATATTTTTATTGTTGTGTTTTTGATATGCATTCTGAGTCTTCCAGAAGATTTCTCCCATAGTCTGTATTTATTATTTTAGTTCTATATTTTAAAAAAATGTTACAGAATTTATATAGTAAAGGATTTTATAGATAAAATATAACACATATTAGGATTGTCATGATCGTTTCCAGTATAATGTTAGATAACTTTAATAAATCTTTAAAGTTATAACACAAAATAATTAAATTACCGCATAGTATCTTTCAACAGTTCTTCTCTGTTCTTCTCTAAAGTACTCAATATTTTATATATTTTGTATGTATGTATGAAAATGTTGATTAAAAGCGATCATTGCTTTAGACAGACAGTTTACAGAACCAAAGCAGATTATATATGAATACTAGCGACTTATTCTCGCTTCGCTCGGGTACGCAAATTTTGTTCACAATTTCAAGGGTTTTTTTGTGCGGAACCGTAATTTTTTTTTTAAATAAAAGCAGCCAAGTTACTCCTTATAACATCAGCTATCTGCCAATGAAAATCCTGTCAAAATCGGTCCGTCTATTTCGGAGTTGATCGGAACAAACGGATAGACAGATAAAAAGTTCTATAAAACTGTTTTTTTTTTCTTATAAATACCGTTTATACTTTCATTTATATTTAGTAAAAAACTGTTATTTTGACATTACAAACAGACACTTCAAATTGTATTTATTTGTGTAATACTTTCTTAGATTCACGCGAATATTTGACATTTTAAATAAAACTATCTTTTCGGATTTTTTCGCGGACCATAATTGCTGTAAATCATCCGAAACGTCTTCAATAAATTCGCGAAAAAAAATCGAAAAGATAGTTTTATTTGTGTGTATGAATATTATACATATGTTTTAATTATATAACGTTTGTCCGTAGGCGGCCAGCCCCGTGGCGAGCGCGGGCGGCGCGGGCGCGGGCGCGGCGGCCAACAAGAGCTACGCGCAGCAGGCCGGCGCCTACCACGCGCCGCCGCCCTTCCCGCACCACCACCACCAGCACCAGCAGTCAGTGTACCACTTGTGTTCATGTTTACTTGACTATTACTAACTAACCCTAACTGTCTCGGTGGTCAACTAACTAATATGGCTGCAGATCCCAAGTACCTTACCTTTACCTAAACAGCCGAATAGTACCTACCTCAAAATCAGTTCGGCTTAGGTCAAACTAATTAAAGGCTTTGGATGAACCGGTTTGACCTAGGACAAACCAGTTTGGCCTGAAATCTAGTTTAGCCCGTAACATATTTAGCAAAAGTCACATTTGTTTTTGACAACTTATTTATAGGCAAATGTAAAAGTTTCTATGAACGGGCGAATAGCCTCTTCGTATGTAAAATTTCACATTATTTGTCGATCTCGATATAAGATGTGTAATTTATTATGTAATTGCAGGCAAGCAAGCGGTAAAATGAACGGTGAGCCCCGGGCTGCGCCCCTGCCTCGCCAGGGCTTCCCACCACACCACCACCACGTAAGTTGTTTTGTTTATTGTATTAATATTCGTTTTGTTTATTGTATTAATATTCGTGTATATGCGAATCCGCTTCCCATAGTATGTACATTAATTAATAAAGACTATATGGTAAGCTGTTAGCATGAAGGAATAATATTTATTTAGTAAATTGTAACGTTTTTACTACTCAAAACGAATTTAATGAGCCTAAAATTCAGAAGTATTATTAGTAGCCACTACTCTCATTATAAATCCATCAGATCACTAACAAACTATTATTATTATACTAGCGGAACCGATTGACGTTGTCCTGTCCGAATATGATCTTCACCATATTCGGTATTCACCATAGTCTCCAAATATAATCCTAGAACCCGATTACAGCGCCATCTACCGGGCTCAGTTATAAATCCAAACCATTCATGGATCCACTCAAACACAAAAAATTTCATCAAAATCAATCTAGGCATATAGGAGTTCAGTGACGTACACACGTAGAGAAGAATTCTATATATATAAAAATATTTAACATTTTAGTCGTATTAAGACGTTTAAGAAAATATTAATAGACTTAAGTCATAGTGTAACTAATAGCTTTTATAATGTGTAATCAATCATCGATGTGCAAAAACTCAAGATACACAATTAGCGTCTCAAAAGCGTCCTTAAAAAGAAGTGCACAATTCGAAATTGAATTGCGCTTTTTTCAAATTTCTTGTTCATTGCTTTTCGGATGACAAAAATAAAACGCACGTTGTTTCGTTTAAAAAAGTACTTTATGCGGTGTGCGTAAGTTCGAATTTGTGTTGAGACAATTAGAACTCTCGATTTTTGAATTTTATTCTTTGGTTTGACTTTTGACCACTACTTGAAGAAATATTTGTTAATAATACTTTTTTAGATTTACGCGAATTTTTGACATTTTGAATAAAACTATCTTTTCGGATTATTTCGCGGATTTATTTTGATTTTTGGTTCCCGACGTTTCGAATGCTTTACAGCAATCACGAGCGGGAGAGACTCCCGTGACCATGATTGTTGTAAGGCATTCGAAACGTCGGGAACCAAAAATCAAAATAAATCCGCGAAAAAATCCGAAAAGATAGTTTTATTTAAAATATTTGTTACGGAATGTCCATTTATGTTTTTATATATCAATATGTGTAATAAATATTATTGTAATATGGGAAATATAACAGAACCCGCCCCCGGGCGCGGAGGGACACACGCGGCCGCCGCGGCACCACGCGCCGCCGCCCGAGCCGCGCCGTCAGGACGAAGTGCAGGTTGGTTATACTGTTATATATGTGTTATATTTGGTCAATTAGCGAGAATTGCTGAGAAAACATATTCAAGATGATGATTATAATGCACTCTTTACGTATCTCTTTTAGTATAATATGTTTTTTTTTTTTAAATTGAAATAAGTGGCTTATGCGTGCCTTTTGGAAATCTTGTTAGATATCGATGGATTAAGTTAAGTTTTTTTTTTTTCATAACGCACCGTTAGCACGCAAGTTTGTCTATAAGATCTGAGGTATACAAATAAATGTAGAGAATATACTATACCCGGTAGAATTATACAAAACTAGCGACTCACCCTCGCTTCTCTTCGTTTTTGTCCCTAGACAAAAACAAATCTATCACACGAGAACCGCACATTTTTCCGGGATGATATATAGCCTTCCTCGATTAACGGGCTATCTAATTCAAAAAAAAATTTTCGAATCGGATTAGTAGTTCCTGAGATTAGCGCGTTCAACCAAACAAACAAACTCTTCAGCTTTATAATATTATAGTATACATATGACAATACAATTAAATAAATATTAAATATATATTATTCAGTCTCTAATACATAACATAAAAAACGCCACCAGGAGCTACGCAAGTTCGGGCAGGAGTTCAAGCTGGTGACGTCCCCGGCGCCGAGCGCGCCGCCGCCCGCGCAGGCGCCGCCGCAGCCGCAGCCGCAGCCACAGCAGCAGCCGCCGCCGCCGCCGCAGCAGCAGCAGCAGCAGCAGCAGCAGCCCGTCGTCAGCGTGCCGCCGCCGGTATGCGATGTATTGTGTTATCTTTGTATGTATGTATGTGTGTGTGCGCGTTGGTGGATAGCTATGGAACGTTGAGCGTTTTGTGTTGCCACTTGCCATCAACATATACATATTTTATACAGATTGGGTGGGTGATGAAAAGTTACGTTTTAAGTTCGTTTGGTTATGAAAAATAGATGAAGGTAAATATTCAAAAAAAAAACACAAGGCAAAAGTGAACCAATTTTATTGGTTTTGTACAACTTTAAATTTAGTGTATATGTCATTGTTTGTTACTTTTTAAAATTAAAACGGCTGGCTGGACTTGGATGAAGTTAGTAGTATATAAGTATAATTATTTGTCTCACTATTTTTTCACACTGTTTCAATTGATAAGATTTTGCAGACATTTACCAAGTTACTTTTATATTACTTTTTCGTTTGTCTCTGGTTTTAGTTGTTTTTTTTTTAACTCACTAGGTTTATTAAATAATAATAAGCGAAATTAGCATGTAGCGTTTACCTTTAAATGATATTACATACCCTGTGCATGTAATGTAATTTATAAATAGTTTAAGAAATATTAATTATGTAAAATCACTTGTAGACTCGACAAATAAATAAATGAGGCAGTTCAAGTACCACTAGCTGGTTAGTATATAAAAAAGTAACTGATAATAAAATGATCCATTGTACCCTGTCAGCAACAGCAGCCAGCGCTGCCGCCGGCCGCGCAGCCGGCGCCGCCGCCGGGCTCGGCCAGCCCGCCCGAGGTGTCGGCCAACGCGGGCGCGCCGTCGTCGCCGCCCAAGCGCGAGCGCGCGCACAAGCACGAGGCGGCGCCGCACGCGCACGCGCACGCCGCGCACGCGCACGCGCCGCACGCGCCGCCCGTCACGCACCATAAGGTTACCTTGTATATTCATACGTACATATTACACGTCGAATGCTATGTATATGGCGCAGGTATATTGTAAAAACCGTGAAATTATAATTTTGAAAACGTTGTTCCCGTGATACTGTAAGAAAAGGAGACTATTGGCAAAACTCCGGGCAATTCAATTTTCGCAGTTTTTACAATTTTCCTGCGACATATTTAAGAAGTATTTTTTTATATATACTTATTTTTCGTAACCTAAATTTTTGAACAATACAACACTGTTATATTAATTTTTAAATTTAGGTTCTATAGTTAATTATGATAAAAAAAAAACTAATTGTATCTTTCATTTTTTTCCTTATTTATTATCATTACTGATAATTGACTATCTAACTAGCTAACGAATAGTAAATAACTGAGTACCTTTTACGTAGAAGAGAAAATTTTACGTAACTCGTATAATTTACGTACTTAATACCGAATTTTTATAACCTAATGCTAACCTAACCTCCGTCTTCCAGCCCCCACCAGCCCCCAAACAAGAAGAGCAGCAACAAGAAGAACGGTCACCAGCCTCCTCCTCTCCGCCATCCTCGGCGTCCTCCGCATCGCCAGGAGCCGAGCGGGTGGAGAGGGTGGCCGCCGCCCTCAAGAAATCGACCCTCAACCCCAACGCGAAAGAGTTCAACCCCAGCGCCAAGCCCTTCACCCCGAGGAGTCCCACCACGCCCAGTCATAGCAGGTACTTGTTCTTAAATGAATAAATAAATGTTCTTTAACCCTAACTCCGTGACCATGATTGTTGTAAAATATTTGAAATTTCGGGAACCAAACATTCGCGAAAAAATCCGAAAAGAAACTTTTGTTTGAAATGTGAAATTAAATATTTTTGCTAAACAAGCTGACCAGTTGCTCAGATCAACGATCTCATACCCTTGAAGTTTTAATACCTTTACCTGACAAGTTTAAAAAGTTTTTGCGTGAAAATACTTTTTTATAAATAAATATATAAATATGTTGGGACATTAACACACAGCACCATCTAGTTCCATGGTAAGCTACGAGGCTTTTGTTAGATAGTTAATGCACTACACATATATAACTTTAAATACATAGACTAAATAAAAATGTTATTATGTAATTTTAATTCTTTTTATGAATATAAAGAATTAAAGCAATTATAAATATACAAAAAAGACTTACGAGTCAGGTTTACTGAGTTTGTGTAGCTGTGTGTTAGCTGTAGTTGTGTGCCTCGGTGGTGTAGTGGCTAGCATGTACGGCTGCACATCCTGAGGTCCTGGGTTCGAGTCCCGGGTCGGGCCAAGTTTAGTTATTGAGTCTTTCTGTATAGTAAGCCTCAGTAACAGCCCGGAGTTGGGAAGTTGGCGGTGTTTCACCCCCGTGCCTCGGAGAGCACGTAAAGCCGTCGGTCCTGCGCCTTAACTCTCACCGGTCGTGTCGAGTAGTCGTCCCACCGGAGTACGAGAGTGACAGGAATAGAGAGTGCACTTGTGTCTGCGCGTACACTTGTGCACTATAATATCTCCTGCGCAGTTGGCTAGTCTCAATGAGATTGGCCACCGTGGCCGGAATCGGTCAGGAGAACATTATTATTATTATTATTACTGAGTTTCTTACTTAAAATATATTGTATTTATTTTTATTTCAAAAAACACAACTTAGCGACTCACCTTCGCTTCGCTCGGGTTCGTCTCTAGGTACGTTTTAACGGTTAGTGATTTCCATACAAAATAAACAGTTCAGAACTTTTTGATTTTCCAGCTGTTTTTTTTTTTTTTGTTTTCGCTATTTTTTTTTATATTTAAACCACCCCTGACACACCCCCAACAAAACAAAAAAGAATAATTCAAATCGGGCCAGCCGTTTTTGAGTTTTAGCGAAACTAACGAACAGCAATTGATTTTTATATATATAGATATAAAACAAATTAAATTAAAATAAAACCAATCCTGTGCAGGCCACACACGCCCGGCACGCCGGTGGGCATGGGCGCGGGCATGGGCATGGGCGGCGTGGGCGTGGGGCTGGGCGGCGTGGGCGTGGTGGGTGCCGGCGTCAGCTACGTGCCCGCCCCGCCGCCGCCTACTATGGTATGTATTGCTTGTTTTTTTTTTTTTTTTTTTTATTTTTTTTTTTTTATTAAATAATATGATGTATTATAGCATATAAATTGTAGGAATGAATTTGATTGACTGATTCGTTCATGGCTATCCCATTGGACTTAAAGTGGGTGGGTTCGATTTTTTATATAGATTTTTTTATTAGATTTTATTATAGGACATAATTTGATTAAAAAATAGTAGTGATTTTGACTTCATTCACCTTTAACTGCTTAGATGTAATGTTTACGTGTACGTAACAAAATGTGTAAGTGTCATTTTTAAGAAAAAATTTAGAAAATAGCGATTTTTATTTAAAATTCAAAAAGTACACCAACTTAATTAAAAAAAAAAAACATGGAAATCGTTTTACAATTGTTATACCTCAATGAATAGGCGTGTTTAAATATAATATATTATTTTTTTGCTTTCTTTCTCCCCCATATTTTGTATAAGATAATATGAATGTATGTAACATCCCTCGTGTCGCAGGTGGCGGTGTCCCCGCACACGTACATGGTGGCGGCGGCGGCGGCGCAGCAGCCCCCGACCTACTTGCCGCATCCGCATCCGGTAAATATATATAATTTTTTATAGTATAAATGTATATTTAATATAAAATTTTATCTATAATATACTAGCAGTACCCGCGGCTTTACTCGCGTTTAAACTTCCGATCGCCACCAGACTTCACAGGATCATCCACTGGGCTAATCTGAAGATTGCCTGAAAATTTCATCAAAATAGCTCCAGCCGTTTTAGAGTATATAGACAACATACATACACTCATCGATTTTTATATTATTATAAATATAAGTGTTTGGTTTTCTATTATATTTATATATTTAGTTGGATTAAGCACAATGCAAATGCAAAGCGATTTTTTATCATTTTTTGATACGTGATAGTGATCTCTTAAAGTATTGAATTTATTCTAAAACTTCAACTAATATTTATATTGGACATTATCGACGTCTACAGTAATTGTATAACGTCTTAAGTATAATATGTGAGAATATATTTCAACTGGAATAACACTGTGTAAATTAGAAATAACAGCTATTTTTATTATTATATTCTGCTTTTTAAACTTGTGTCTATCCATTGCCTAAGGCGAAATGGCATTCTACAGTCCATGAAAAATAGAAATTAAAAAAAAATAATTTTTAATTTAAAAATAAATATTTGTAAACGATTTTAGAATGTCTTGTTTAAGTTTCCTGGAACTAAGATATCTCTTATAAGATTTTTTTTTTCGTATATATTTTTTATAATTAAAATTTTATTTGCCCTCGAATCAATTAGATACGCTTAATTTTTTTATATATATTTATTATTCCAATAACACTTCAAAAAATCATTGAAACATAAATCTGTTTCTCTCATACATTAGTCAAAATTACAAAATAATTATAGTGATCTAACTACTAACATCTAAGATACAGGCTCGGCCTAGTTTAGGTGTTAGTGATCACCGTATGAGTATAAAATAAAATTTATATTATAAAAAAAAATTACAGTGATCTAATAAAGTCTAGATACGGCAATTGTGCGGGGGGAGACGTGGGTAAAGCGCACACGACTATCATCATACTTACTTTTGTATGCCAGTCGGGAAACCATTTTAGGGTTGACACGTATAAGTTACTGTAATATGCCACGAGATGGCACTACAGAGTGTTTTAACATCGATACCACCATGATAGATAGAAGTACCAATGGGGAATATGCATGTGATTTAAATATAGGTGATTTTTTTTTTTTTATAATCTTTATTGCTTTTGAATTAAGCCTATATCAATATCTTTTAATGTAATTCCTTTTTGATTAAGAAAATAATTATTAAAAAGTGCAAATATAGGTGGGAAATTCAAAGTCGTCGAAATGCCATTGGTCAGACCGAATATGACGTCAGAGTATGTCATAACAAAGCGATTAGCGATTTTGTCGCTACCAATTGAGTCGTCATATTTCTGTGTATATCATACTGTGACGTCACGCCGAACGCGCAAAATGGCGGGCGTTCAAAGTATCCGTATCGGTGTAAACTTAAAAAAAAAATTATACTAAATTTTAGTTTTTTCGAGCTAGATTTTTTTTACAATTATATAACGATGTTAGCTATTGTATAAAAAGTTAAAACAAAAATCGCGCATATTCCCTATTGTATTTCGATCAAATCTTGCACTTGACAGCATTTGTGTTGAAATCGTACGTCTATTATATGGATTTTTATACTGTGGTATATATGAATAGATGGAGGTGGGGTGCGAGTGTCGGCAGTACGCGCCCATCCTCGTGCTGGACAAGCGCGAGCGCGACGCGGTGAGCGTGCCGGGTTTGATGCGGTTCTCGTTGTGTGCACTTTGTTGTGTTGATTCTTGATGATTCTTAACGATTCTTGATTTAAATGGGTTTATAGGTTTATGGTATTTAAAAGACATGTCAAAGTGGTTTTTCACTTTGTTTCGGAATAAAAAAAAAACAAAAAGCCAGCCGCACAAAAAGGGGACATATTCTTTGATACTTTTTATTGAAATTTTTGGGGTCTTTTTTTTTTAAATAGATTAATAGTAATATTTTTTTCCTTTATTCATGATTTTCTCCTTAGAAAGTCTTAATTAATTATCTTATTTCAATGAGTCAGTTAAATTAATAAGCAGAAATTAAATTATATAAGATATCATATACATAAGGTTAAAGATCTAAAGTTAATTAAAGTATAGATATTTGTGTTATATAATTACTAATAGGATATCACTTTCTTAGATTTACCCGAATATTTGATATTTTAAATAAAACTATCTTTTCGGATTTTTTCGCGGATTCATGTTGATTTTTGGTTCCCGACGTTTCGAATGCTTTACAGCAATCGTGGTCACGGGAGAGACCTACCCTGTGCAATGCATGTAACAACTATATATAATGGACCTTTGAGACGTCTATAACCTTAGTCTCTCCCGTGACCATGGTTGCCGTAAAGCATTCGAAACGTCGGGAACAAAAAATCAAAATAAATTTGCAAAAAAAAATCCCGAAAAGATAGTTTTATTTAAAATAGGTTATCAATCAAGAATACCAAACTATATTTAAAGATTTCTTGTGTACAAATGAGAACTCGCAAAATCAAATCCGTATCTATCAGATTCGAATGTGTGTTTTGTCAATGCAGACTTTTGCGTGTGGGTGGACTTCCTTTAACCAGAGATAAGCTCGTGACGTCATTATCATATATCCTTATATAAATTTAAAAAAATATTACCTACTCTTTAAACTTTCAGGGTCACTGACAATATTATTATGATGTAAAACGGAATATTTCCTATGTTTGGCACTTAGTTTTGAGGGTCCGGACATTTCGGCATTGTTGCACGCGCCATGGTCAAGGGTATATCTGAGTATACCTAAACTAGCGAACTCACCCTCGCTTCGTTCCGGGTTCGTCCCTAGATAGAAACAAATCTATCCCACGGGAATCGTACATTTTTCCGGGATAATATGTAGGCTATAGCCTTCCTCAGTTAACGGGCTACTAATGCAAAAAGAATTTTTCAAATCGGATTAGTAGTTCCTGAGATTAGCGCGTTCAACCAAACAAACTCTTCAACTTTATAATATTAGTATAGATATACCGGTGATCATGACGCTTGTAACAGAAACTCTCAAAAGTTAGTGCTAAACGTGGTAAATATCCCATTTTACATCATAATAATAAAATATTTGTATACCATTTCATTTATATTAAAAAATGTTATATAGAAGAACATGGATCCCCATTGTCTGATTATAGGGCGTGTTTATAACAAGGTTTTTTTTTGTTACTAATATTTGAGTGACTTTTTTTGCTAAGTCGTGTTACATTAGTGTCTAGATTTTGACTGAGACGGTGCTCTAACAATATGCTAAGTGTGAAGCTAATATTTTAAAGCAGTGTATTGCAGTTTTTTTTTCACATTTTTATTAAAATCAAACCTGTAAATTTATTTTGTTAAAAAACTACTTAACTATTTTTTTTTAATTATATTGCGTATCACCAAAACATTGGTCCGTTTCCTCCTGTGTCAACTTGACGAGATCTTGAGATAGGTACCATAACTTGGTGGCTGCCATCTCATCTTCAGCCTTATAAGACGGCTTGGCTTCCCTACAGTCCTCAAAGTATTTGCCACTCACTTGGTCACACTCGTGCGATACCGCCAAGTACACAGACGTCTGCGCACCGTCTGCTGGCGATTTGAAGAACGCGTATAGCAAAAGACTCCTGATTTTCTCCAAAATATTAGAACTCCTGTACAGTGACGTGTTCACTTGGCCCGGGTTCAAGCTGTTGACGTCGATACCAGTTCCTTCGAGCTTTCTAGCCAGCTCTTTGCTAAATAATATGTTGCACAGTTTGCTGTTTGCGTACGATTGAATATAATTATGTTTCCCACTGTTTATGTCTTTGGTTGTGCCGAATCTGTGCCATGATGATGATACTACGATAATTCTACTTGGTGCTGCGCGTCTCAGCATGGGTAGTAAGAGAACCGTCAGTAGGAATGGCGCAAAATAGTTAATTTGTAGGTCTTTAAGGATACCATCCTTAGTTCTATCTCTGGTAGTGCATATCGCTCCAGCGTTGTTGATAAGGACGTCCAATTTGACCTCGGTAGCTTTCAATTTTTCAACGAATTTTCTAACAGACGCTAAAGATGTGAGGTCCAAATGTATGAAACGTACTCGCTTGTTTCTCGTCTTGCTTACAATTTTTCGTACGGCCTTTTCGCCTTTTTGGATATTTCTACATGCAATGATCACTTTTGCCCCCCTCCTCGCTAACTCGAGGGCGGTTTCGAACCCAATACCCCCACTCGCGCCGGTCACAACCACCACTTTGCCACTCATCACAGTGTCTGCGTAACATCGTCCCGTAGATAGTTTATTAAAGATTTTTATTGATATGAGTAATACTACGATCCATATAAAACACAAAAATAACATGTTATCACGATAAAGCTTCCTATTCAATAACTAAATGTGATCTGAAATAAAAAATAATATTTTAATAATATCAGTATAAATAAAATCAGTCCCAAATACTAATGAGGGAAGAAAAAATAAAATAAGGTGTTAATTTTTTATATTCGTTTTCAAGTTTTAATACTTTTCGTGAAATTATAAGTTAAACTATATAATACTACTAGCGACTCACCATCGCTCGCTCGGGTTCGTCACTAGGTACGTTTTTACGATTAGTTTGGATTAGATAGACTATATCAGTATATATATACATAGGTGTGATGAGTTTTATATCGCTTACTTGAGAAATGATTGATTCCCCATACAAACTTTCATCCCCCTTTTCAACACCTTAAGGGATGATTTCCAGGATAAAAACTACCCTATATCCTTCCCAGGGTTTCAAACTATCTTTATACCAAAATTCATCTAAATCGATTCAATAGTTTTAGAGATTACTTCCTACAAACAAATTCACAAACTTTATCTCTAATATATAAAATTCTCGTGTCACAGTTTTCGTTGCCATACTCCTCCGAAACGGCTTGACCGATTTCGATGAAATTTTTTGTGCTTATCCGGTATCTATGAGAATAGGCCAACATCTATTTTTCATCCCCCTAAATGTTAGGGGTAGTCCACCCCTAAATTTTTTTTTTATTTTTTAGACAAAATTTTTAATTTCTATTTTTTTATGATACAACATACAAAAATACATACAATCCTCAATTTTCACCCTTCTACGATCAACTCTTATTTTTTAATAGCCATTTTAGTAATTTAATCATTTTTCCTCTCCGGTCGAAAACTGATCAATCGTGATTTAATGCAAGCTAGGGACGAACCCGAGCGAAGCGAGGGTGAGTCGCTAGTATCTTTATATCTTTATAATATCACTAATATTATACTAGATAAGATAAAGAAAGAAATCATAATTTCAAACTCACTATCTTTTGATATATTATAGTATTTATTATAAAACTTCTATAATCATTATAAATTTATTATATATACATACATTTACTATAATGTCAATTAATCCAAATAAATTTATCAGATCAACGCGGATCTAAAGTTAGAAGCAAATTGTTCCACACTCATAACTTTGAATAAATTAAAAGAAAAAGTAGTACACCACGAGACGTTTCTTAACAACCGTGTGCTCCATACGACTGTCTGAATAAAATAAATGTCGGCCGAATAAAAAACGCTTATGTAACTAGGCCATGTGTCTGGCTTTACGTGCTGGTTTTAAATTATCAATATATAGTTCGTGATGGAATTTAAATTATAGTTTTAAATAAAACTATCTTTTTGGATTTTTTAGCGGATTTATTTTGATTTTTGCTTCCCGACGTTGACTCTTTGAGTGATTCTTCCGTGAACGTGATTGCTGTAAAGCATTCGAAACGTTGGGAACCAAATATCTTTTTTGATGTTTAACAGTTATTCTACTATTCGAGGCGGATACAAATCTAACAAATCAATCTTTGATTCATAAAAATCGGTCCAGCCGTTCTTGAGTTATAAATGATGTAACTAACCCGACTTTGTTTTATATATATGTATAAATATTATAAATGTGAAAGTTTGTGAGTATGGATGTTTGTTACTTTTTCACGCCAGAACGGCTGAACGGATCTGGATGAAATTTGGCACAGAGATAGATTATCGTCTGGAATAACACATAGGCTACTTTTACTTTTTATCCCGGAAAAATGTATGGTTCCCGTGGGATAGGTTTGTTTTTGTATACATATATAGATGTCAAATATTCGCATAAATTTAATTATCGTTTTCAGAGGTTATTTAGAGGTCTGAATTAAATGTAGAACGTATGTTGACTTAGAAGATCAATAATTTGCTTTATTTTTTTTAATATTTTTCCGACGACATTATAACAACGTCTATACATGTTTTCTACAGATAGATAAATATTTATTATGAAATTCGATACAAATTGAAATAAAATATATATCTAATTGTTTAGACATACAGACCAAACTTGTCTTTCATAAATGATTAATAATATTCCAATTATTGCTATCTAAATGTAAACAGCTACTTAGTGGTCGCGACTATCCGGACCTAAACGCTATCATTTGATAATGTCGTTATCAACGATCGCATCAATCTTAATAATCGTCACCGATTATAATATATGTATCAAATCGCATATTTCATTAAAATTGTTCGAATATTTTTATCTTTTGAAGAGTAAATATGAAAATGTTTTAATGCCAACTACTGTATTATAAGATGATTAGCAGAACTCGCGGCTTCGCTCACAATCAAACTACGAAAAATATGAAATTTCATGCAAATATGTTCTAGGAATAAAAAATTTCACACAAAATTTTATCCCCTATTTCACCCCCTTGGGGGTTGAATTTTGAAAAATCCTTTTTGGATGCCTCCGTCCGTCCGTATATATATGAAACTTTATTTGGTTTTATCGCGGATTTATTATCAGATAATAAAGTCCAATTGTTTTTGACGTTATTGATGTTTCGGATGCTTTACAGCAAACATGGTCATAGGAGAGACTGGGTCTCTCAAAACGCCTTCTTGGCCGAACAAATACGAAAAGATACTTTTATTTAAAACCCCTTAGTTACTAACATTAAAACAGTCGAAATAGCTAAACGAGTTTTACCGAATCTCATACGCATACGAACTTTTGATTTTGATCATTATGAAGTTTACAATAGGGCTTAAAATCATTTCTAAAGACAAACCATAAGAAAACTCCATAACACTGTAAATAATAGTAACTTTAACATTTGAACGCAATTATTCATTTCTGAATACATTAAAAAATATACATAGTATGAAACTGATATTTATAAATGCATATTTTCATATAACATTACATGTTTTGTGATTTTTTGTTTGATTTTGACTAATAATATCCTTGTATAGACCCGATCACCTCGTCCCCATTATTGTGTAAAAAGTCAATAGAGATCGCTTATTTTTAATACATTATAATAAAAGTATTGATGCTAGATACCAATAATAAATTAGTTTACATAACATTTAATCTGTTATCTTTTTAACTTGATCCCTTATGCTAACAACGTTATAGAAAGCTCTTTCAGCCATTATTACCTATATTATATATATATATATATATATATATATATATATATATATATATATATATATATCTTGAATGTGTTATATTTCAGCAGTTGTACACTATGGGCGGTGGCGGGGGCGTAGGAGGCGGCGGTCAACATGCACCTTTACAATCTCAATCTCAAAGAAACTTTAGAAAAGGTAAGTATAATAGAAATATTTGCCTATGCTATATGGTATATTGATCTATTATCTTTCTTTATGGGTTATTTTTATTGTTTTAAGAAATAATGTAGTGTGTTGGTAATAAAAGTAAATATGTAATTGATTATAATAATATTGTAGCATAGTGGAGTGTGTAACGTCATTACATCAAAAATAATAATTAAAAAGGCACGTCTGAAGCATGCTTTATAACGTCCTAATACTGTTGTTCAACACATGACAATTAACAGACAAGGATAGTTAATCGTAAATTGCCGTGTGTAAGAGAGAAACAAAACATTTCCAAAGAGGCATCGAAATTACTAGAAGTTTCGAAATTCAGACAAGAACAGTTAATCGTAAAATACCGTGTGTAAGAGTAAGAGAGGAATAAAACATTCGAAATTAACAGTTAAACGTCATATGTTAACAACTGTCTTAGGACGTATAATCCATGCTTCAGACATGCCTTTTTTAATTACTATTTTTGGTATAATGACGTTACACAGTCTCCACTATGCGACAATATAATAATTGATGTACTACTAATGTTTTTCATTTATTTGCTGGGATTGGAATAGTGTAGTAGATTAGATGTCCTGTTATTAACAGTAAAATGGCGCCAGGGTTGTTTCACCCATGTGAAATGTGTAGTTTTATTATTGAGTTTCATGAAAATTGGGCCAGTAGAAACTGCGTGGTATTCTAATAAACAAGTAAACAAACAGACAAAAAAAGCAGTCACGAGGACTACCGACAGAAGTGCAAACTTAAAACTATAAACAAACAGTTGTTATGTTTGGATATTCAAATTAATTGTTTGATCTTAAATTAAAATTTGTAAATTAAAACTGCTTACATTTATCTGGTTTTGACATCTATCGGCACTCTGAGTCTTACGTGAATTTACTCCCCATCCAAACCTGCCTATACAAGTTTTCATTAAAAACATAATTGTAAAATTGGTGATTGGTGACTCTTGGATATAACGTTATATGTTTAGTATAGTAGCGACTTTACTACGCTTGACTTCAGGTGTTTGACAGGTCATAGTTTATCTTTGCACTAGTTTTGTGGTAAAGGAGCATTTATAATGGTATTTTGATAAATATAACGTGCTTTACGGTAAAGGAAAACCGTAAGGTGCCTTATCGTGAGGAAACGCGCATATAAGAGAACCTTATCAATTTTTGAAAGACATGTGGTGTACGCCAACTCGCACTTAATGGACTATCTCTTGATTTTCCTTGTAGGAATGCCCGTGCGTAGCGTTAAGAAAGCGAATTGAATCCTACTAATAATATAAAGCGAAAGCTTGTGATGGATGTATGGATGTACGTTTTTAACTCTTCTAAACGAAAACTACTGAACTGATTTTGACTAAAATTGACTGTTATATAGTTTATAACATCATCCCACCATCATCCCGTACCAGAATATAATATAATGTGACATGTCCCTCCAGGCTCCGGAGTGCAAGTGGCGGCGGCGACGGGGCAGCCGCTGCTGGCGCCGGCGCCCATGCAGCCCTTCGTGCCCTACCCGCACCCGCACCCCGGCCACCCGCACCCCGCGCAGCCCGCCATACAGTACCAGCATATGGTCAGTGGTCTCTTTCTATCATGTCGTGTTCATTTGACTGCTTCTCTATGGTACTAGGACCATGCCTGGTCACTTGTGATCGCCGAATTGAATTAAACTAAATCGTTGTGCATAAGTGGTCTATATATCTACCCAGAAGTCATGGCGGTTTTTCTTTGGTTGACGACATGTTTGGCTCAGTTTAATTGATTGAATGAATCAACAATGAAAAGTTAAGTAAATTAACGGCTTAAAATTAACAAAACCATTTAAGTCTTGCTGCAGTCGCAGTCATTGAATATGTTTTCAAGTTTATATTCTTACTTAACTTTCCGCAAACAGACTTTTGTCTTCAAAAAAAAACCCATACAGCATTATTTTGTCGAGCAGCCATCTTGTTGTATTTACGCTTTTACTAATCTTTAATCAATCACAAATAACTAAGCGAAGCAAAGATATAATCGACCAGTTCCTTCAACTTTGTGAATGGAGAACAAACTAACAACTTACGTGTTTGTATTATATAGATTTCAGATTTAACTTTGTAAATTCCAGGTGCGAATGTACCACCACAGCGGCGGCGGTGGTGTAGGCGGCGTGGGAGTGGGTGGTGTAGGCGTGGGCGGCGTGGGCGTGGGCGAGTACGCGCCGCCCGCCCAGTCACCCGTAGCACCCTCCCAGCTGTACCCGCCGCCCTCCCCCGCGCACACACCCCACCCTCACCCTCACCAACACCCGCACCCTCATCACCACTATCAGCAGCCACCTTTCCAGGTAATGTTGGATGGTTTGGTTTTTGTATGAGATTGTAAGTATTTATTTGTGAGAGTAATAGTACTTATACATTATGTGTTAGTCTGGTCTTGTTAAATGAGACGCAAATGATTTATTTAAATAGCACAGGATTTTTGATAATAAAAGCTAAAATATATAATTATTTTTACATATTTAAACTAGAAAACTTATATTTTAGAAAATAGCACCATATCGTTTTAATAAATTTACTTTAAAAACTCAGAAAAGTAATGAAAAAAAATGTGTCATAGAATAAAAAAAAATTTGCTAATTCGTACACATCGGAAAGTCCAAATATTATAATATATAGATTATAGAGGTGATTACATCGTATTTCATAGAGGTGCTTATAAGAAGAACGATTGTCATCAAAATTAAGACAATTTTGTTCTTATGAATGTTAATGTTATTTTTTTGTCATTATTGAAAAGAACTAAATGTTTGTCATCCATTTTTAATCAACTGTCAAGTTACAGCTGTTTACAACAAAACAAACTGTATACAGAAACACAATTACAATTAATTTAAATAGTCATTGATATTGCCATATGAAAATACAAATATTTACTAAATGTTATCTGTACAGGTGCTTTGCCCCCTGATGGGCCCGACGGGCTCGCACCACCACCACCACCACCCGCACGTGGCGTACCTCAACCACGCGCCGCCCACCGCCAGCCCGCCCCACCACCCGCACCAAGTGCAGGTACACGGTTCATCATGTTTCTATATAACTGTCGTATGCTATTGTTGGTTTCTCAAAGTCTTTAAATGACATAGGACAAAGGTTTCCAAAGTTTAACTAAAGACTCGAAGAGAGATTCCGGCCCACCACCCGCATCAAATACGTGTACACGCTTCATCAAGTTTGTGAATAACAGGACAGAGGTTCTTAAAGTTTAGTACCTAGAGTCTCAGTATTGAATCATGTAATGTTTCTTAAAGTTTAGTTCTCAGAGATTGTTAGGGATTTGACATACTATTTTGTATGTGTGTATGTTTGTTACTCCTTAACGTTAAGATGGCTGCACGGATTCGGATGAAATTTAGCACACAGATAGACTATAGTGATGTACTCCAAGTACATATGTTTTTGTTTAGCTGTTTCTTTTATCTTGGGATGCACTCAAGCAAAGCAGGATTAAGTCGTTAGTAATTAATAAATGACATATTATTATCTCTAATTTGCCATCCCTATTAAATAACTATATAGAAAATAATAAAACAATATTCCTGGATGTATACTTGTTACCCTTTAAGGCAAATACTATTTTTATTTGATGATACCTTACAAATTACAGTACTACTTATACATTTACCAGGTAATCTATATATACATATATGTAAGTCGGGTTTGTTACAACATTTATAACTCGAGAACGGCTGGACCGATTTTTATGATCTTTATTTTGTTTGATTTGTCTTCACCTCGAATGGCAGAATAACTATTAAAAAGTCCACGAAAAACCGACGAAAAAAATATTAAAAAAAAAAAACTATTCCATACTAAGCATCAAAACGAACCTGAGCGAAGCGAGGGTGAGTCGCTAGTAATATAATAATAGGTAGTATATTATATTGGAACGTGACCGTTACAGCAAGTGCTGCTGCCGCCCTCCCACCAGTCGTCGGGCGGGTCGAGCACGCCGGGCGTGCACGCGCACCCCTAACGCCTGCGCTAGCGCCTGTGCGTGCTGCGCCTGCGCCTGCGCGCGCCGCCCGCGCCCGCCGCCCGCCGGTGACGCGCCGCCAGCCGCCCGGCTGGGGGCCTATACTGGGTTACATATATAATATATGATATATGATATGGTACATCGCCATGTCTCTACGGAGAAAATGTTTTTTTTTTATTTTCGATTAGCTGTGAAGATTTGTTCTGTCTTGCGATTAAATATATGTATATGGTACACCACATCTCGCTTAGAAAGTAAATGTAACCTTTTTTTTATAATTGAAGTGCTACGTAACAATATGATGTTATCTGTGCTCTTGGAATGAAGTAATATGATAAATGGAGAGTGCTATGAAATAAATGTAAACCTTTTAACCGAACAACCAACTGTCATATATGAGACTTGTCAAAATGAAACATTTAAGCTTGGATTTGAAGGCTTTTTCGTATCTATTAAAGAATTCCAGTACGCATCTATGTGCTCCATCATCAGATAAGCTCGATGATGTCTAGTAATCCACATTTAATATGCAGTTTAATATCGATAAAACAATTAGAAGTAAGTTGAAGTTGACTTCCAACATTTTTTTATACAATAAATTAATTACAAGTGAAATTATTAAAAGCGTAGTTAAGTAAACTGTCAGTACAGTCAGCAAGTCAAGCCCTCATAATCTAAGCACTCCAAATTAGGTTATCCTATATCCCATAATAAATATTATAAATGCGAAAGTTTGGATGAACAAATGTTTGTTACTCAATCACGCTAATATGTCTGAACGGATCTGGATGAAATTTGGCACAGAGATAGATTATAGTCTGGAATAGAACATAGGCTACTTTTTATCCCCGAAAAATTTACGGTTCCCGTAAGATATCCACACTAACCGTTAAAACGTACCTAAAGACAAACTCGAGCGGGGCGAGGGCGAGTCGCTAGTGACTATATATACAGCTATTTATTATAATTTTAGGTTTCATTGACAAATGATAATCTCCATCTATCTTATTGTTTTAGTCTGAGACAACACTGAAAGTTCTTTTTTTATGTTATATTTTTGTTATATTTTTGTTTTTAATTCTTTTGTTTGATTTTTTTTTCTTGGATTTTAAAATAGTAATTGCAATTATATTTTATTTATACAACGTAAATTTGGACTCTTGTTGATAACTGTATGTTTCAAACGAATGATATAGTCGTGTTAACCTACTAAGTACATTCAAAATACACATATTTTTCACTTTTTCTTTTGTTTTTATATTGTAATTGACAAGTTATAGAATACTGTTTTAAATATATTGTCTTATGAAAGTGAAACATACATAGTGTCAGTTTTATACAGTGTTGGTTTTATTGTTTTTTTTTTTTTTTTTTTTTTTTTTTTTTCCGGTTCTATATTCTAAATAAACGTTAAATTAAGAATATCATTATTGCATTAAATGAAACGATTGTCGAGGTGATTGTACCATAATGATTACATAAAAAAAAATAACAGACAGACAAACTTGTGTAGTTTAAAACATATGTAAAATGTAAATATAGAGCTAATATATTCACTTATATTTATAAAAAAAATTCCACCTTACTCTATGATACGTGCATAGATTAAATATCTAGAAAAAGTTATTGAATGATAATTGTTTTCTATGAAATGTATAATTGCTTTGGAAGTATTAGCTCTGTAAAACGAAAAGTAATAAAATGCCTTACCGTAGTTAAACGTGTAAAGCAAAGATGTAGAAGTTAACGAGACTTGTTATATCCGACTGGCAACACTGTCTTGCGAAATATATGTAAAAGGCAGGTTACATAATTATATTTATATCACAGGAGTATGGCAATATTTTTTTAACTCTCTAATAGTTAAGTGGTAAATATTAAGAAAGCGTTTTGATATAAAAAATAATAATATAAACAATATAGATTAATATTTGTTTTTCTGGTGTTTTAACCAATGTTTTTTTTTTTTTTTGATTTTGTAAACAAAAAAAAAGTGTTATTAATTGAATCTCATACAATTTAAATTGTCACTGTCAAGAAATGACAATTTGTGTATGTTTATATGTTGCCGTTTTGTAATATAAATACGATAGTGTGATTTAGGCCTTATTCTTGAATACAGTGTTGCCAGCTTACCCAGTGTAATATAATGTAGGTAGGTAGGTTAGCGATGGTGTGGCGTGTTGCCGCGCTCAGGTGTATTATAGGTAGATAATTCTCTCCTCGGACTGATGGGGTTTGTTTATGGAGGATAGTGGGAAGGAGAACTATCTTATATGGGAGGCAAGATGATGTAGTGTCCGTCTGTAAGCGGTAAATAACAGTTCAAAAACCCCACCAGTATGGCGCTAGCGTAAGGAGTTATGATATGAATTTAGCAGTTGTAGACGGAGTGAAGTAGGCCGAGTTAAAAATGTAATATTTTTGGATGACTTGAGTATTGATACTGCAGTATACAAAACCTCATCTATTTACTTAATCCATACTAAGTTACCAAATATAACTTATTATCAGCTGTGAGATAACGTGATCCTACTCTAATAATTTTGACATTTAAAAAAAAAATACCCACTTGCTACAGTAGCGCCATCCTAATTTAACGCTTTTCGACGGACGCTTTTTCATCACAGAGATAGTTCTCCTTACCTCTACCCTCCATAGATTTGCTCATTTTGATCTAGTGTAGATTGTATATCAAATAATAAACGAAACGCAGGGCGTCTTAAAACACATGTAAAATTATCTAAGAAATCTTCAATCGAAAACATTTTATATTAATCTATCTGTTCGTAATCGATAAGCAACGAAATACACAAATCCCATCAGTGGTTTTGTTTCCCAACGTCGTCCCCTCGGGCGGGGTAGCGTTATATTTATTTAGTTATATTTTTTAGTGTTATTATAAACTGGAAACATTAACGCGAATGTCAATTACGCGCGGTGTTTTCGCGTTATCTGTGGACTGGTTGAACTTTCCTTTTTTAACTGTGCCAGGGTTCGATTTTGTGTTGCCAGTTCAAAAATATTTTAATTTTAACTTTTTTTTTGCATTTCTCCTGATTATTGTCTTACGCTATGAGGACGAATTTTTAATGATGACAATTTTAATATTAATGATAGACGTAACGAAAAATAATAATGATTAATCGATGTTAAGTGTGAGTTAAAATGTCGATTGTCTAAAAAAAAAGGTTGTTTGCAACTGGCAACACTATTGAACCCAATGATCTCTTGTTTCCATGAGAAGTAGGTCATTGTATCCTCTTATAGCGGTATGAACTATAATAGTATATTATAAATATTTATTTCTACTGTTACTGCCTTTAAAGTTGTGCTCGCGTTTTAAATTAATCTTGAGGAGCGCAAGTAGAATTGACAATAAAAAGAAATTGATAGATATAGGCTCAACTCGCGGCGTTTTGAATCGTATCGTCATAGGTATACGGCTCAAAATACGTAGAACGTGGCAACTACGATATTTGTACATATAGGGATTTCCAATATAATATCTTATAACGCTCGCTTGATCAATGTCGATATTTGAACGCCTTTATTCCTCCTAGCGCTGATGTAAACGGATTTTTTTTTTTAATTTATTTTGCACAATTTCGCTGTTAGACGTTAAAAGTATGATAGATTATAAATAAGATAGCTAGTGCATTGTTTTTTACCACCTTATTATCTGTGAACGTTAATACGGGATAGGCGTACGACCAATATGGAAAAATGTTAAAATTTGTAAGGATTTGTAATTTAGGTCGAGCGATAACCCTCATAATGTACGGGTGCCTGACGGACCGCGTCCGAGCGGGAGTGTGCAGTAAGCAGGACACGGTCGCCGAACTGTCTGTGCATGTTTGTTTGTTTGTTTGTCTGTATTAAGGGGGGCTAGTCCATGACCTCCGCGCGGTGCTCCCTGGGTCGCGCCAAATGTGGACACATTCACATTGATATCCACGCGCCAATACTTACGATGTCGCGCTAGAAACTAACTGTTATTAGACTCGGGGAAAAGATTTGTCGATTGTGGATGAGCGCGATTGTTCTTGTCCACTTTTGTCCGAAATCGATTTCAAATTGACAATTTTTAAAATCGGTTATTATTTCTTTTTTTTTTTTTCTTTAGTCGTCTCTTTATTTTGTTGTAAATCATAATCAATGGGAGCATCCGCTTTTTGTTTTGTCTTTTCTGCGAATTTGATAACAAGTTGATGTTTCTAGATTAAGAGTCGACGACTCTAGGGCCCCTTCGCCCTACAGTGTTTAGAATCATTGATTTTTTTTTTATACGGTGTGTTTGTCGTTCTATGAGGGATCACATCACTAATAGTTAAATACTCATTGTTTATAAACTTGACATTCACAACTCGCTCGTTGGTTTCTGACTGTGTATTTAATTAGACATTTTATAGTAAATGAAAACCGTAAAATTAAATTAGATATACATATAATATAATAGTGTTATATACAATTATATTATATAAATAATGAGAATCGCGTGTCGAGATATGTATGTATAAAAAACTTTTTCCTAAGTCCATAGGTAAATAAAGACGATTGTACATAATGTATATAAGATATATAATAAGACGATCGAGTCCTTTCCCGACATAGCCTTGATTTTGATTTGTGATGTATACATTAAAGATTCAAAAAAAATCACAAAAAAATTAATAATGGAAAGGGCCTACTGGACCCGTACCACGGCGTTGACGTGTTAGCTATAAGTATTATTTGCTCGAAAACGTGGTATGGATCGTATATTATTATGTTTTTTTTTTTCCACTTTTGTTTTTTTTTTTTTTTATAAATTTTATTACGTGCGTGTCACCGCGTATGTTTGTTGCTAGTGACGTGAGTGAGAGAAAATTCTAAGTGCGTCTGTTGATTGTTGTGCGCCATAAGTAAATGATATATCGATATGATTTCGCAACACTACTTTGCGAAGTTTCTTAGTAGATATAAGTACCGTACGTGAAAGTGTGAGGATTTATGTGGAATATTTTCTTTTTTGGAAAATCGATTATATTCTGAACGTCGGAGGTGTTTTCACCGTTTCGTTACACGGTTGTGCTAACTTTGTAACAATGTTTTTGTAAATTTACCAAAAGCGGGCCCATGACTGGTGTGTCACAAATTTTTCTCGCAAATAAAAGTATATATATATGTCGTTAAGTCTATTTGGATGATAAATTTGATAAGATATTTTATGGGCCCGCCGGAATACAACGATTTAGCAACGTCTCAATTGTAACTTGTACCATGATTCGAACAGACTGACGCCTTGCAGTACCTAGGTTTATCATAGAAACACTTGTAATTGTATATATTATGCCGTTTTTACTATAATTTTTCAAACGTGTTCAATATTAATTTTTAAAAGTTACAAGCAAAGACGTTACATCCAACGTTACTATACATATATATGTAGTGGACTCCGTTGATTTCTCATTTCGAGATATATATTATATATAAATGAGAAGGCGCTAAATAAAAATGTAATAGATTATTTAAGACGAACAGAACGTTTATTGTACCATTGAGTGACATAACTCCCGAATATTGAAGTTATGTGTTAAATAATATATAACGTAGTGGCATTATTTCAAAATGGCTGCTGAAAATTTGCGATATTTCCCCCCTCTCAACAGTCGATAAATAACTTATCTGTGCCTTTGTCGATCGCAATATACACGAGCCGATGCGAGACTCGCAGAGCTCGGAGATGAATCACAATTTACTTTTGAATGACACCGGTCGTCCGGTGAATACAGCTTTTTATGTTTTGTACCTGAAATATGGCACTTATTTGCAAATGTAAATATTCGTGCGGCTACGATTGCGCGATAAGCGTAGTGTTATATGCCTTATAAAGCAAAGCGAAGGTGAGACCGGTCGTGTGCCGATGGTACTCTGTCGCACCAAACGCGCGCAATAGATGCACACTGTGTGTACAGTGGGAATGGAGGGGGTGAGTGCGACAGGGTTCCATCGGTACCGGCGTAAAGACTGAAGTGGATATGCTTGTATGGAAATGTGCCGAGGCACGTACTTTTGAATGACGCGTACAGCTGTGTCGATGGATATTTTTCAATAAAAAAATGATAAAAAATGTGTTTTAAACACAACACTTGAGTGTTTTATTTTCTATTCCACCCTTCATATTGGTTACTTTAAAATTGAAAGACATTTGTTCACATTAATATTTTATTTATCTTATTACTGAAATTACAAGTAAAATACATTTTATAGGCAAATAAATAATCATACATCTTAATAATTAATGTAAATAATTTAATAATCTTTAAATTACAGTAACGAAGTAATTTTTAATAATAATATGAAATAATAACGATTAGGTCTCTTTAGATGTTAAATCATAAAGCAATCCAAACAAATCATGAATGTTTGTATGGGAATGTGACATTTCATAGATGTCTTTATTTAAAATTAAAGTAGGCTAAGTTACTCCTTATGAGATCGGCTATTTGCCACTGATAGTCTCATCAAAATCAGTCCAGCCGTTTCGAAGATAAGCCTAAACAAACCGACAAAAATCTTAAAAATTAAGCTTTTATAATACCGTACATAATTTCATGAATAAGCTTTTATTTCGATATTACAAACAGACACTTCAATTTTATTTATCTGTATAGATAGATATACATTAAGCTTACATCAGGATTTAATAATAAATTTTGATTGAAACTAATTCTAGCAAAACTTACTTGAAAAATCATATTTTTAATTCATCAGGACAAAGATGTATTTCATAAATATAATGAAACTTTAAATATTACAAGTAATCTCACATGTCTATTATTTAAATAAATTATTTTCTAAGCTCAAACAAACACAATACCCTAAAAAAAAAACAACAAACTTTAATGTCTCTTACATTGATATATAAAAACTCATGACATAATAATTATCGATCGATAAGATAGCGTCTCAAACTGTCTTCAAAAAGACGCGCATAATTCGAAATTGAATTGCGCTTCTTTCAAATCTCTTGTCCATTGCTTTTCGGATGACAAAAATAAAACGCACGTTGTTTCGTATAAAAAAGTACTTTATGTGGTGTGCGTAAGTTCAAAAATCGTAAGTAAACGACAATTAGAACTTACGATTTTTGAATTTTATTGAAGTAAAACTTCTTTATGCATGCTTGACTTGTGGAGTAAGTTGGTGAATGCGTTACGAAAAGTGTAACGTTACGGGCGAGGCGAACGTTTGTTGCCATGGTAACCATTGTTATTGTCTGACAAATGATATATAATATTATATTCTGTCCTTAAATGATATTCTATAAACATATGAGTGTAATATACCTAATATACGTTATTTTTAGTATCTCACCTATCCTAATTATTTAAAACATAAATTGAATTTCATAAAGAGTACCGATAACCTACAGAAGTTTTATTTCTTGCGCGTGTACACATTCATACACGCACACTTTAATTTTTTTCTTTGGTTTGACTTAACGTCACATATCAACGCCACTTTTTGAAGAGATATTCATCAGGAAATATGTATCTATGTTTTTATATATCAATGATAACTAACCTTTTATACGAGTAAGCCGATTTTAATTAGAATTTACTAGAGATGACCGTATACTTATATATTACGAATATGACGCGTATGCGTTCTATGAACACCTTGCATGGCATATTTCACTTCCTCTAAAAATGAAGTAGAATTATGAATAGTCGTTCCTCCAAGTACTATTCTGACACCAGGGTTTGCTTGATTCATCTGGTGAACACAGAGAGCTTCTTCGTAGGTGGTACCACCAACTATGAAGACTATGATGTCCTGGGGCCGTCTCCCTGATGATAAATCATCACCACCGATGATGGGGTACTGGTTTTCTTGCAACTTGCCCTTCATCAGGTCTTCCAAGGTATCTTTTAGTAATGGTGTGTGTTGCGTGTATATGTTCTCTACGCCGCTTAAGCCCTGAAATTGAAAAAAATATATATTTCACAGTTAAGAACTGTTTATTATATTTTTGAAGATGAATATTTCTTCAAACCTCTTACGCTACAAAATTGGTCTCCACGAAAAGGCCTTTTATTTTGATGATTTGATCCAGTTGGATTGCTGGAGACTAACAAATATCTACCACGACTTTGAGGGTCATTTATTGAAAAAGTAATTATTGTATTAACTCTCCGGTAATCTCGCCTCCGCCGTGCTCCACTCCAAACCTTCTTCTGTCGTAGACTTACGTTATAACATCAAATCTAACCACCACGAGTTTTCGGGGTCTCCCCCCCCACCTATGCACCTGCAACGCCTCCACCAGCGAGCCTCCCACCACGACTTCAACGAAGGGTCACATACCTTAAACAGCCTCTTAGTGATCTTGGCGGCATCCTGCAGGCCGAACAGGTCGCTCTGGCGCGCGTGCACGCCGGCGTACTCCAGCGCCAGCACGGGCGGCGCGGCGTCGCCGGCGCGCGCGCGCAGCGCCTCCACCAGCGCCGGCAGCGCGTTGCCCGCGTGCTTCTCGTAGCGCAGCCCGTACAGCGCCACCAGCCGCACCAGGTCTTCGGGACGGATCGACTCGTTCGCCATCAGGGCTTTTAGACGCTGGAAGTTCATCCCGTTATTATATTATTATCTTACTGCTATATAAATGTAAGTTTGTTACTCAATCCCGTTCTCAATCCCTCTATTTGGATGAAATTTGGCATAGAGATAGATTATATAGTCTGGAATAGCAAATAAGTTACTTTTTATCCCGGAAAAATGGACGGTTCCCGTGGGATAGATTTGTTTTTATTTTTCATGTATAAAAATAATTCAGTGATTTATTAATGAAGTCTTTAAATTTGAAATTTGACGGGTAGGTTCCTTTTATAGGGATAAAATTTCTGCGATTTCAGAATTTTTAACAATTCAACCCCCAATAGAGTAAAAAAGAGGTTAGAAGTTTGTAAGAATATCCATTATATCTTAAGTTATAAACAAAATTAGAAAATTTTGATTAAAAATGATGACTACACTAATTCAAAATATTAAGCAGTATATGTGGTATTATGCTCTGTAATTGGAAAACAGGGCATATAACCATGAAAATTAAACCAGTAAGTACCTGCAAATGCTTATTGTGGTCGGAGTGGCAAACCAGCTCCTGCTCCAGCTCCGACACGGCCAGCAGCGAGCGCCGCGCCACCGCCGCCGACAGCTCGCCCACCACCGTGATGTGCTTTGTCACTGTGCCCGACATTTTCTGCAACCATATTATATACATAAGTAATAACCCCATGTCATACAAATAACCCTTCATTGTTCACTTAAAACATTGATACAAGAACTCAAAATAATTAGCGTCCCAAAAATATCCTCAAAAAGAAGCGCACAGTTCGAATTTATGCGCGCATTTTTTACAACCTCTTTTGTTCATTGCTTTTCAATGAGGCAGGAAATAACAAACTATGAAATGAAATTGTGAATATTAAAACCATGTTATAGAAATAACCCTTCAATGGTCACTTAAACAAGGAGAAAATATATGGAGTAGTTAAAAAAATTCTAAGACGTATTCCATCCACTAAAGTAGTAATTTCTTTGGGCGATCTTTAGTTAAATATTAAATACAAATTTTCATCCCCATTTTCACATCCCTTATGGGATGATTTCCGGAATAAAAAGTATTCTATGTCCTTCCCAAAGTCTCAAACTATCTTCTTACCAAATTTCATCTAAATCGGTTCAGTAGATCCAGAGATTACCCCCTACAACCTCACAACTTTTACCACTTTATAATATTACTATAAATTAATTATTATTATTATTACTAAATACATAAATTTGTATGTATTTTTCAAATAATGAATATCTTCCAAAATGCCAGGGCCAATTTAGATGAAATTTACTATACGGATAGGCTATGACCTGGAATAAACACATAGGCCACTGTGAAGCACGTAGGTGCTTAATACTAGCTCATATTAACACTACTGGAGTAATTTCTAGGCAACACGTTAGTCGCTAGTGTAAATAGAAACCAATTATGATTAATATATAAAAACCTTAAACAGTGGGTATGTCTCAACAAAGTTCTTCATGTCAGCTATACTCTCCACTTTCTGGTGACTTTTCGCTTTCTTCTGGAACTCATCCATCAATGACTTCATTGTTTGACCGATTTCACCAAAGTTTGAATACAGATTCTGTAAAATATTCAAAATATTATAAAATAGATATTACAAAATATAATTCATACTTCCATACTTGATATTATAAATGTGAAAGTGTGTTTGTTTGTTTGTTTGTCCTTCTTTCACATCGAAACAGAGTGACGGATTGGCGTGATTTTTTGTGTGGAAATATAGTTGGAGGGCGGGAGTGACATAGGCTACTTTTTACCGCGGGGATTATCTCATTCCTACCTACCTGGTACCTAAGGACGAACCCAAGCAAAGAAAGAGTAAGATGCTAGTAAACATATATATATTAAAAGTTAAACGAGATTTTTTTTTGTTTATATGAATGATTGTTTAAATATGCTAATGTCTGGAACTATCTATATTGATTTTAAAAAGTCTTTTAGTATTTTGTAACCTATTTTTTTAAAGAACATTTACGCTATCTAACCTCACACCTTAAAAGCGGAGCAATTATACATAAATAAACTACGCATGTGGAACCGCGGGGCAAAGCTAACGTAATAAGTTTAATTTCTATAGACATAAAATATATATTAAAAAAAATCATAATCAAGTCAAGAAAATAAGTTACATTATTAAATAGACAATAAATAAAGTTCTCATAATAATGACAAAAAGTCCATATGTTATAAAAGAGAAAATCTGTCTGTCTGTTACATCTTCACACCTAAACTGCTGAACCAATTTTAATGAATTTGGTATAGAGATAGATGGGATCTTGGAGATGGACTTAGGCTACTTTTTGTTGCAAAATTAAAACTTAAAGGGAGTGAAATGAAAAAATGAAATTTGCTGCTAAATATGAGTTATACATATATTCTAGAATATTATATCTATAGAAAATAAAAAGTGATATTTTTTATGGAAGCCAGAACAAAATATTATAAATATATACATAGCATTTTTTCTTAATTATAAAATTTTTAAAATAATTTATTCTCTTACTTTAGCATAAAACTCATCCTGTTCCGGAGCCAGGACCACTTCTTTGAAGTCTTTAGGCACATTTGGCAAGTGCGCCAGACTCACTCTATTGTTGTTGATGGTCAGTATCTCGTGCACCATAGCTTGGTATGTCCACTGAGAAAAATATTAATATGATTAATATGGTAAATGCAAAGATTTGAATGTGCGTGTGCGTGTGTGCGTGTACGTGTACGTGTGCGCATGCGTGTGTTAATAAAAACACTATTTTGGCACAATAACGCAGAGCACCATCTAGTTCCATTATAAGCTACGAGGCTTGTGTTATGGATACCAGATAGTTGATACACTACACATACATATATAACTTTTAATTACATACATATTATAAATATAAACATCCATGACTGGAATACAAACATTCATGCTTATCACACAAATGAATGCCGCCAGCGGGACTTGAACCCGCGACTACTGGCACAGCAAGTAAACTGAGCCAACGTGTCGTCTATTTATCAAGACTAAATGAAATAAACTAATCTCTTAAACCATTATTTAATGAGCGAATTTAACTGACAATTGGTTGATTAATATGAGACCCTAAAATGTAATCTCGCCAGTAACCAATAACCAAAAACCAAAACCCACCTGACTCAACAATGGGGTAACAGGATCATCACGTCGATCCAAAATCAATAGCTGTGGCTGTGGCACATCACCGTTGAACGGTATATTATTATCAATCAACACAGCCTCCTTTCTAACCAGCTCTCGAAGCTTCTCTGCCAGACGTGCACTTGCGTCTGAACCACCTTGGTATCTGATGATGGGCCGACGCTTGAGGGATAGGAGGAGAGCTAGTAGACCCTGGGTACAGCGTTGCAAGTGCTGTTGATTCCAATACTTACCTTAAAGGGAATATAGAAAAATTATCAGAAAAGTTAATGAAATAATATAATAAAAAAAGAAACAGAAAAAATAAAATAAAAAACAGGAAAAATTAAAATGATAAAATAAAACACAGAAAAAATAAAAAATAAATAAATAAATAAACTGAAAAATTACCAAAAAAAAAGAAAAAGAAAACGTTTTTACAAAATCTATTATGAGAGAGAACAGAAGAACCTTTATACAAAAACCTATAATGTTTCATAACTAACAATAATCGCATTTGCCTGCATAAATTATTAAATATGCTTTAAAAAATAAATTAAAAAACTTTTTGACAAACTGAACTAAGGTATAGGGCTCATCAAGTCAAATGAACCCAAACTCAAAAGTTCACTACTAGTAGTAGCTATCGAGAGGTTGACTATTCACATCCTGGTTTTACTTCAGGTCTGCTTAATATTATCTAAATATTGTATACCCTTGGCTGTTGTTATTCATATTATACTAGGATAATTAAAAAAATTATATCCATCTCACTATTAGGAGTTTGTGATTAATAACTGTGATACTTTATATGTAAAATGAAAAAACAATCTCAATCTATCTGATTACATTCATGTATAAAAGAAAAAAAATGAAGCTAATCTTTAGTGAAAATTCATAAAAAGCTTCATATACTAATTTTGAATAAAAACAAAGGCAATTATAATATAATAAATTTGCATATATATTAATATTATTATATAATTTCACTAGCGACTCAAGCTCGCTTCGCTCGCGTTCGTCCTAGTTTCATCCTAGTTAGTTTTCGTCCTAGTTCGTCCGTTAGCTATGTTTATACATAAATAGTAGCTTACTACTCCTAAGATATTTATTTAAATTATATAGCCATTTACCCTCGCTTTGCTCGCGTGTATATGTCGTACGCGGATTTTGTTTACAATTTTATGGGTTTTAATTTTTTTTCGCGATACCCTGATTCTTTTTCTAAAATAAAAGTAGCCTAAGTTACTCCCTATAACATCAGCTATCTGCCAGTGAAAGTCCCGTCAAAATCGGTCCAGACGATTCGGAGATTAGCCGGAACAAACAGACACACAGACAGACAGACAAAAATTGTAAAAAATGTTGTTTTGGTATATGTACCATGTATTCATCCATATGCATTTAGTAAAAAGCGGTTATTTTAATATTACAAACAGACACTCCAATTTTATTTATCTGTATAGATGTATAGATAATATCTTTTTGATACAGTTATTGATTATTTTTTTTTCTTGAATTATTTAATAAGTATTCTTTTTATAACTTACCATGCAAGCTGCCTACTATGTTAAAGGAGAATAAATGCCGGTCCACAGCCAGATAATCCGCAAAGACTTCTTGAACCTCCCTCACTGTCTCCTGCTCATCACATTCGGCCAATGTTTTGATATCAGCTTTCGATACTACATTACTGAAATCTAATCATTTCATAATTAGACAGTTTCTACAATTGCTTTAATGGGAAAAAGCCTAAGTGAAGAACCTGAGTTTGCTAAAAGGTATCTTAAAAATCTATATAAATATTAAATTTTGTTTTTTTAAATAGACAGAAAAGATATAAACATTTATATCATTGAACAATTTTAATTAACAAAATTGATGTTTAATTGCTTTATATGATACTCACAGATGAAATATACCCCATATTTAGGACATTTTAGCTCTCTGGACAATAGAGCAATATTTTCCGATGTTGGTCTCAAGAATACAATGCACTTCATATGTTTCAAGTTATCCCATTTGGTGTGACTATCAATTCTCTCAAATAGGTATACTTCCTTTTGTAAGATTTCTGAATGACTGAAGACCATGCTGACAATGCTTGTCTAGATATATTAATAATAGGTTAGAAATGATATAATTATATTAGACAAAGACAAAATATCTCACTCCCTTTTAAGTTAATATAATTGTAGAGAAATTTATTTTTTAAGGATATGGCATTATTATATTTACTAATCTTGTAGTTTATGAAAAGGATATTACCGTTTCTTTATCCATTAAAATCACTTTCATGCCTGGGCCACTCTCTTCAGTCATTTTTGTTATATACATTTTAACAGCTTGTATAACATTCATTTTTCTTATTTATGATTTGTCTTTTATAAAAATCAGTTTAAACTTTTTTTATGTAATGGCTGGGAATTATCTTAAACTAACTTTCTATCTTCAATATTTTATTAAATTAAACCTGACAGAAAAAAGGGTGTATACTAAACTTCCCGATAACTAATTTACACAGGTTACAATATTATGAATAAAAAATATTATATATTCTAAATATAATACATTAATGTATAATACGCCACTGATTAAATAAAAAATAGTAAATTGTATTTATATTTTATTCTATCATAAAATCAACAAATAATGTTTTTCTCAATGTAATGACAATTGACATTGACAGACTGAATATTGACAGTTCATAAGTCATACACGTTCCGATTCACATGTTCCAGGGCTTAATAGAGAAGAATTTTTCCTTTGTTTCCCGCCAGTTGTCGCGATCACTATAACCCTTAGTATATTGAAAAGGTGTATAGTGTGGATGTATTATTTTTTTTTTTCATTTTATTTAAAATTTAATTACAATTGTACAATGCCTGGATGCAAAGAATATGGATATCATTTTGTTCCCAAAAGACAAGAACTGATGAAATTGTGGGTGAAATCATAAGACGACCAAAATTGGTGAAATCACAACCTTCATATTTAAGGCTATGTGGAATCATTTTAAAGAAAGTGATTTATAAACAAATTAATAAATGTATTTCTTATTTTTTATCTTAAAGCTAAACACCGCTTTCTGTGTATTTCACATTAAGGACGATAAAGTTTCATACAATCTTTAATTCTCTATTTTACCCACTTAGGGGATGAATTTCGAAAAAAATCTTTTTTATCAGATGCCTATATCATAATATAAAAATACATCCTTCAAATTTTACGTTTCTACAACCAGCGGTTTATGTTGTGTGTTGATCCATCAGTCAGTCAGGACCACCACAGGATGCACCTCTCCTTCTCAATTCTTCCTTCAGCCGCTCTAACTTGCGGGTAGGTACAATATATTGCACAGGTAAGATGCGAACGCAATAGAAGCAAAAAACAAGGTACAAAGAGATAACAATAAATTGCTTCTCCTCAGACTGAATTTGCTTAAATGTCATAAATCTAAAAATTGCTTGCTTGACTGATATGTATTTGTAATATTTTTATCAAGACCATATTAAGAATTAATATTCCATAAATAACGTACAAAAAGAAATTTCAACTTAGTAATTTCATATCTTTTTTAAGCTTTAGTTCCGATTTCTCGATCTTAACTCTAACCAAACTTTCAGGAATTCGCTGTCAAACAGATAACGATAACATCCGAGTTGTGACGTGAGTCGTGAATGACGTGAGTTACATCACTAGCCAGTTATCTAAAGGTCGGCCGGGTCGAGACTTCAGACTTGAGAGGTCCATCGTGTAATTATCGAAACTATATTAAAGCATTCAGTAATATACGTGAAAATGTTCTCCCGCGCAGTGAAACCAGTTGCTTCGCTTGCCCAGAATGGCATTAAAAATTTCTCCACATCATCACAGGTAAACCTTGAAAATTATTTTGTGGAAGGACACGTTTTCTGTTCCTATCGTTATTTATTTTACTTTGTCAACTTCTTTTAAAAATTATTTACAATGTTTTACAGAAAAACTTCAAAGTGGTGGTGGCGGGAGCCGCTGGTGGAATTGGCCAACCCTTGGCCCTATTACTGAAGCAAAACAAGCTTGTAACTAGGCTAGCTTTATACGATATTGCTTCGGTTACCCCTGGTGTAGCCGTGGACCTCTCGCACATGGACACCGCATCTAAGGTCTCAGGACACCAGGGTCCAGACCAACTCGCAGACGCCATTAAGGGTAGGATAATGTTAATTGTTAAAATTTCCTTTATATACCATCCATTACATGTTACATAACACTATCTGTATAACCTATATTTAAACGTAGGCAGATTTTGAAGGTCAAGTACAATTAATTCTGGAATAGTATTTGTGAATGATTGAGTTAAAATTGTAGTATATATGCCTGCCATTTCTATGTTCATTCATGTTGATAACATCTATTTATTGATTGATTTATAAATTATAATTATAGTAAATATATACATGTAATAACACAAAGTAATAATTATTTTATACAGCTTAACAAATACCAATAAATGGTTATATGGTGATAAATTTAATTATACATTTTGGAATATAAACATAATTTATTATGTATAAGCTGATAATATGCATATGAAAGTATAAATGTGTATAAGAAAGAATACTATGATAATAGTTATTATCTCGGCTCCGTTTACATAAAATTTACTTAGAAAACATAAATTTTTATAGCTATCTGTAACTGATAATGACATAAAGCTTATAGCACACTGAACCAGTCAAGGTCAATGATAACTACACACATGATCTTAATACAAGAAATTTTCCTCCATTGACAAGATAGTTTAAACAATATGCATACTTGATAGACAATATAAATATGTATTAGGCACCAAATATTTTAATTCTGAGCTACCTACTTATGCATACTAATATTATAAATGTGAAAGTTTGTGAGGATGGAGTATGGATGTTTGTTACTCTTTCACGCCAGAACGGCTAAATGGATCTGTAAGAAATTTGGCGCAGAGATAGATTATAGTCTGGAATAGCAAATAGGTTTTTATCCTGGAAAATTGTACCATTCCTGTGACATAGATTTGTTTTTGTTGATGACAAACCTGAAGTGAATGGATGGTGAGTCGCTAGTAATTTTAATTAAATTTCCAACTAAAATACATGTGTTACTACTAGTGTCTTACCTTTGAATCACTTGGGTGCGGAGCAGGACTAAATTTTTCAACTTTAGAAGCATATAACTCTTCAACTTTTAGATTAATCATAAAAGGCACTTAAAAATATCAAAATTTTAATGACCTATCCAGATCCCTCATGTTTATATAGACTTAAAAAAACCTCACTCCTTAGTTACACACAAAATGGTATTGTATATGAAGTGGCACCCCTATTTCTTTTATTTTTCGTGTAATTAGCATAATAGCTGTGATATACGATGTGATATACGCTATGATATATAAAGAAGACTATGACAAAATTATAAGGGTTTTGTTTTGCCTTTTTTCTACAGAACCCTAAAATTTGTCGATTTAATTATTTAAAAGCCTGAGAGATCAACAAAAACATTCATAATCTTATTTAATTCCCAAACAATAAACTGAGACTAATATTTTTGCATCATAATGAAATTATTTCCAGGCTCTGATGTAGTAGTAATCCCAGCTGGAGTCCCACGCAAACCGGGCATGACCCGTGACGACCTTTTCAACACAAATGCCTCAATCGTCCGTGACATTGCTGCCAGCATCGCTAAGAACTCCCCCAAGGCCATCGTAGCTATCATCACCAACCCTGTTAACTCCATGGTGCCCATCGCTTCTGAAGTTTTGAAGAAGGTATGTATGTGGCTTTGAAAAAGATTTATACTTCACTCGTCTCTGTTTGTGCACAAAAAACAATTGACATGGTGCAAAAAGAGTAATTTATCAAGCATGTTTGCATATAAATGAGACCTAGGAAAGATAGTATAATTGGTTTATCGGTTTTTAACCGACTTCAAAAAAGGAGAATGTTATTTGTAAGGTTGGTGGTATGTTTTTAATTTTCTCTTTATCACAATTAACATCTAAATACAATTTGTATATTTTTATTTATACAATAACTTAGTATAAGGAGTAAAACATGTTTGTACAATTAAAAAGGGCGCGAAGCCAAGAAACGCACAGTGAGGTCGCCCACTTCGGTGGGCGGTGGAAGGTTCTTTATGAAATTCAATTTATGTTTTAAATAATTAGGATAGGTGAGATACTAAAAATAACGCATATTAAACATATTACAACCATATATTTATAGAATATTATTTAAGAAAAGAATATGTTATTTGTCAGACAATAACAACGGTACGTACATTTTTTCGTAACGCATTCATCAGTTTACCCCCCCCCCCCCCCCCCTCAAGTCAGGCGTGCGTAAAGAAGTTTTATTTCAATAATTAATAGATATATTACTTAACTATTTGTTATTGTTGCACTATCTGTTGATTGACATCGCGTGTACTACATTAATGACGTCGTAATAATTACGTTACAGCTACGCATATGAAAATATAATTAGTAACATGGTATATAATATTATAGTAAATTATAACTGTTAAAATATAATAAATAAATACCTTGACTTAACTTATAAATAATAATAACAAAGTTAAAAAAACACCCTTATATCTATACAGATAAATAAAATTGAAGTGTCTGTTTGTAATGTCAAAATAACAGCTTTATACTAAATGCATATGGAATTATATATGGTACTTACAACGAAAACACAATTTTCAAAATTTTTGTCTGTCTGTTTGTTCCGGCTAATCTCCGAAATGGCTAGACCAATTTTCACGAGACTTACATTGGCAGATAGCTGATATTATAAGGAGTAACTTAGGCTACTTTTATTTTAGAAAAAGTATTAGGGTTTCGCTCAAAAAAAATAAAACGTACCGAGGGACGAACCCGAGCGAAGCGAGGGTGAGTCGCTAATCATAAATATATAAAACGCTCGGCCGCGTCCCTCAGTGCAGGATTTTGTTCAGGATTTAAATCATTGGTTTAAATTTTTTTGCGCACAACTCAAATTATTTATCTAAAATAAAAGTAGTCTAAGCTACTCCTTATAACATCAGCTATCTGCCAGTGAAAGTTCCGTCAAAATCAGTCCAGCCGTTTTGGAGATTAGCCGGAACAGACAGACTAAAATTTTTAAAAATGTTTTTGAAGTTATACTTCTTTTGGGACGTTTGGAAAATTTTTACGATGCTCGCGCACACCGACTGCCATAAAGCGACATGGTGAAGTTAGCTGAAAGCGACATGATGTTAGCTGCATTCCTTTTACAAACAGAGAGTTGTGACATACGCGATGAAATCTTTAGCTATTTTTGTTCTGTTACGCCAAAGAAGTATAACTTCTTACGTGCGTACATAAGTACATACACACGTTTTTTTTTCATATAAGTACCATATAATACTTTCATATGCATTTAGCAAAAAGCTACTATTTTGAAATTACAAACATACACATCAATTTTATTTATTTGTCTAGATCTCTATTTTAATCAAAGTAAGTTATTTTTTTATCACTCAATATTCCTTTCAACCAGGCCGGAGTATACGACGCCAACCGAGTCCTCGGTGTGACCACCCTGGACGTGGTCCGCGCAGCAGCCTTCATCGGAGAGATCAACGGTGTGGACCCCCAGTCTGTCACCATCCCCGTCATCGGTGGACACTCCGGGGTCACCATCATCCCCGTGCTGAGCCAGAGCAAGCCCGCTGTGAAGCTGACTGACCAGGCCAAGATCGATGCTTTGACTCAGAGGATTCAAGAGGCTGGTACTGAGGTAAGGTGGTTTGTTTGGTGGTTTTTGGTTTTTTAGAAGTCTTTGGTTATAGGTTTGAAGATAATCTTATCTTTTAATACTAAATGAGCAATTTTTGTATATATGTAAAGTTATTTTGCATGTCTCGGAAACGGCTCTAACAATTTGGATCAAATTTTGTTATTTAGATGAGGTTTTGCTTTTTAAGCTTATCTTGATATAGGTGTATTTTTTGATAAAACGCAATTTTTATACCTTTCCTGAAAAACGCCGAGCGATGCTCGGTCGCACTATATACAACCTCAATATTGTCCTTTTGCCTTGCTTTTGTCCTTCTGTATGTTTATTGTCTTGATAGATGATAGTTTTTGTCTAAATGTTTAAAAGCAGAGGACAGCAAACTATAGCAGATCTCATTATATATAGATATAGCATATAGATCAGAATCTAAAAAAACATTTAAAATTACTGTCTCGTTAATTTTGAGGTTTCCATGTATAGATTCGGAAGTTCTGGATTCGAGTCCCAAGTCGGACTAAGTTGAGTTTTTTTATTTAAAAAATATCAGTAGCATCACAGAGTTGGGAAGTTGGGTTTCTGCTTATTCTTGAGAGTATGTAAAGTCGTCGGTCCACGCCCGATCTCTTACCGGTTGTCCAAATTGTCATTCGGAGTCGAAGTGGAGTGGTCGTGAGAGTGACTAAAGTATAGTGGTAATCTCCTACGCATCGCTAGCTAGTCTTAGTGAGATTGGCCGCCGTGGTCGAAATCGATCCGGAGGAAGTTATTAAAAAAAAATGTTATAGTATACAAATCTATATAAATAAAAATGAATGTTGGTAAGCGCATAACTCAAGAATGGCTGGACCAATTCGGCTAATTTATTTTTTTGTATATATAATACTTAAAAAAAAACCAAGCTAGGGACGAACCCGAGCGAAGCGAGCCTGAGTCGCTAGTTAATTATAAATATATACATTTATTACTATATAGTATTTCTGAACTGCAGGTGGTGAAGGCGAAGGCGGGCGGCGGCTCCGCCACGCTGTCCATGGCGTACGCGGGCGCGCGCCTCGTGGGCTCCGTGCTCAAGGGACTTAATGTGAGTTTGTACTTACACTTATGATTAATTATTTTTAACATAAGGTTATTTTTAAACTATGGTTGTGTTTAACCTATGGTTATTATTAACCTATGATTATTTTTCACCTACGGTTATTTTTATTTAACCTATGGTTCCGCTGCAGATGCTTCGTTTCAGATATACATATGTTACAAATATGCTTTTTTTACTTACTACAAATTTTCTTTCTTTTTGGAAAATAAGAAATTATTATTTTTTTATTACTAATTATATATATTTTTTTTGTTAAAATATACATTTTTATAAATAATCTATTATAAATGCTAAAGGTTCTATGTGTTTGGTACTCCTTCATGCTGTAATTCCTGAACGGTTTTGGATGTTGAGTACACAGAGATTATGACTTAGGAGTTATAAGTAGGCTAAAGTTAGTCGCTCATTATGTATAATGTTTCTGCACACATTTTTTTTAAAGAAAATTATTTATATGACCATTGATTTAATAAACATTTAATTAAAGAAAAACAATGAAATTGCATTTAAAAAATATGAAACTGCTTAATTATATTTCTTAAGATGAAAAAAAAAATCACGAAGCCTGAATAACTCAAAAATGTAAACTTAAATAGTAAGTTGTTTCTGTTTGACATCAGGTCAATACAAGGTATTTAAAAATAATGTTGCTTTCCAGGGTGAATCCAATGTAGTAGAATGTGCGTACATCAAGTCAGACCTCACCGAGGCTTCATACTTTGCAAACCCAGTTGTGCTCGGCAAGAATGGAGTAGAAAAGAACCTTGGCTTTGGAACACTCAACGATTATGAGAAGAAGCTCCTCAAAGCTGCTATCCCTGAACTGCAGAAGAACATCAAGACTGGTGAAGAATTCGCCAAGAAATCCTAAATAGGGGAAACTAGACCCAATAGGGTCAAGCCCATGTAGACAATTTCAACCGATACACGAACGAATGTGTTATTATGTAATAATTTGTGTGAATCATAAAATTAAATTTAAGAATCAATAAAATACTCTAAGAGTAAGTGTGAATGTGGCAAAGGAAATTTTATTTTATTGCATTTTTTGTTGGTAATTTATTATATCAGTTTGTGATACGAGCGGGCACGTGACAGCTGTGCGACATCATGTTAATAGATTTTAAATGATTTTAACGATTTGTTTTATTTCTCCTAAAAATCCTAAGCAAAGGTAGAGTGATTGTAGAAACAATAATAGATTTTTGATGCGGTTTTTTTAATAGATAGAGTGGTTCAAGAGGAAGGTTTAAATGTATAATACATGCATATTATAGTACAGAAAAGCCGAGAAATTCAAAGATTTGTATTTCATACTAACCGTTAAAATGTATCTAGGGACGAACCCGAGCGGAGCGAGGATGAGTCGCTAGTCAGAAATACATTATGTCCAATGACAATTTTTAAAATGTCCATTTGTTTACTTGTTTCATGGTCACAGTCCCTCAAACTGAGTGAAGAAATACAAAATATTTTTTATTAAACAAACTTTATACCTTTCGTTTTTGAAGTTGGTCATTTAGTATGCGAACTCAAAAATTCCCGTATTTGCTTCACTCTTAACCGATTCATTGCGACGGCCTTTTTTACGAACTACGGCCCGTGGCGGCGAACAAATTTTTCATGACACCTCTAGGGTGTCACGCGCCATACGTTAAAATGACACCCCTACGGTGCCTTCAGCCATATATGAAAACTTTGTGCTTTTTTTTCTTTTTTTGGCTTATTTACACTTGATTTCGTTCAGTCAGCATCTAATATCAGACCTAAGCAGTTTGTTAATTCGTTTAGAGTGAGTTCCTTGTGTTTAGATACGTGATTTACTTGAAATGACTATTTTGAATCAGATATTGTAAACATTTGGTATTCTTTTTTCTTTGACTATACAATTTAAATAGCTTAAGAATATGTATATTTTAAAATATGTTCTGAAATTGGTGTTGCAAAGTTTTTTTTATATACTTAGTGCAATATTGGCAACTAAAATTCCCAAAAAAAGTTTGAAAGTATTGAGTTTAGCTATTGAGATGACGTCTATTATTTCGCTCGAGTTCGGCCCTAGATACCTTATGACGGTTAGTATGGAATACATAGACTATATAGTCTATATACATATATCATACATAGGTATGATGAGTTTTATATCTCTTAGTTGAGAAAAGATTAATTTCCCATACAAAGTTCCACCCCCCTTTTCACCTTCTTAAGGGATGATTTCCGGGGTAAAAATTATCCTATGTCCTTCCCGGGATCTCAAACTATCTCCATACCAAATTTCGTCTAAATCAGTTCAGCGGATTAAGTATGAAAAGGAGACAGACAGACAGAGTTACTTTCGCATTTATAATATTAGTATGGATATTAGTATAGATTTTGTAATACACTGCGACTTTATATTTTTTATAGACGAAGACGAAACGCAGTGTACTTTGGAACAGAACTCTCAATCATATGAAGAGTATGTTCTTCCTAAAAAAAAAGAAAATGAAAGATATTGGGACATGCACAGAAATTAAGAAAATATAGATTGTACTATTACAAGTTGCTTTTAAACATAATTATTTTGAATATAAAAATAACATAAATTTTCTATGAGACCCCTTCATTTTGATAAAAAAGATTTAAAGCCTAAAAGATAGCACCCGGTATTTTGTTATTTTAATTTACACATGGACATTCCCGTCACCAAAGAAGAATCTACCGATCAATATCGATATATATATATATATATATATATATATATATAAATATATATATATATATATATATTATAGAAAATACATTATAGAAAACACTTTATCCGTTCCGTAGCTACGAGGAAACATCAAATCATACATCATAATCATAGCCTTTCTCGGCTTCGTCGCAGTCGGGTATAAAACTATGCAAAACGGGTAAAATGTTCAGTTCCATACGTTATTCTACGATTAACAGAGTTTCAACGGATTGGATTATGATGACGCCTCTCGGGTGTCATCCGCCACACGTGAAAGAAATGTATTCGGAACAATGAAAAGGTTTTTAACCCCTGAAAATTTTCTATTCACACTAAATCCTGAAACGAACAGTACAGGCATGATCTGTGTGATAAAATAATGATAGATTAATTTAGCGAAAACCTTTAAAAATGTCATTTTAACATAGTTTCGACGAATTGAATTATGACACCGCTCGGGTGTCACACGCCACACAGGAAAGAAATGTATGACACCCCTAAGGTGTCACCCGCAATGAATCGGTTAATAGATAGAGTGGTTCAAGAGGAAGGTTTAAATGTATAATACATGCAAATTATAGTACCATAAAGCCAAGAAATTCAAAGATTTGTATTTCATACTAACCGTTAAAATGTATCTAGGGACGAACCCGAGCGAAGCGAGGATGAGTCGCTAGTCAGAAATACATTATGTCCAATGACAATTTTTAAAATGTCCATTTGTTTACTTGTTTCATGGTCACAGTCCCTCAAACTGAGTGAAGAAATACAAAATATTTTTTATTAAACAAACTTTATACCTTTCGTTTTTGGAGTTGATTATTTAGTATGCGAACTCAAAAATTCCCATATTTGCTTCACTCTTAAAGTATCATCGAAACCTACTGTGAATTTTTTCGTGAATGAAAAACAGAGAAGCTGTTCGTTAAAGTCTGGTAAATTATAGATTAAAAGTAACCAATCACTAATATATTAATTTTTATAATGACAAATTACTAAAGGTATAACAATAGAATTACATTACAATATAATATATTCCTACAACACACAATCCCTGTTTTCCAATTACAGAGCATAATGCCGCACTTTGAGCGCACAAACACGAAAAAACACATCTTATATTTTCTGCTACTGAGTTGGTATCCGTTACGCGCATCACGCAAAATCAGTATTTTTCGAAGTGCTCGATTGTGCGGAGCGTTGCTGTAGTTGAAATATTCGAAGTTAGCATTATGCCGCATAACGCGCTTTAGTGCTGTAATTGGAAAACGCCCAATATTTCAATACAGGATACGCACCAATCAAGACACCAGTGTCTACACAATTTGTTTTTATCCATGTTTTCTGAAATGCGCATCACACTTCTACTCACTATTTCTGATACAAATTTAAAGATTGTAAGAATTCACATAATTTTCGATACACACGTAAGTGAGATTCATTTTCGTAGAACTCAATATATATTTCCATCATAAGAAGCACTAAATAAGCTGAGAACACTGTTACTCCGGTCCAGGAGCGGTTTTTAGGGTTTGAAAAGCTTACTCGCGCACTTTCCGTCATTCTTGCAAGTTGGCGCTTATTCAAATGTATTATTAACTCTTTGTAACATTCTATTTTATTATAATACTAGCGACTCACCCTTGTTTCACTCGGGGTCGTCCCTAGGTAAGTTTTAATGGTTAGCATAGATTTTTCAGAGATGAGATATTTTCCCGCATTAAAGCTATCCCACCATACCATCAAAAACCGTAAAATGGGTTTTCCGTGATGAGGGCACAGATAGACAAAAACTCTAAAAACTATAGATTCGGCCTCTGTATCGATAATAATGACTATTTCAATAAAATTTTCCAAAAAATATTTAAATGTACAGATTCGATTTAGTTAGAATTTTATTATATGTAGAGCTAGTTGCATTAATATATAACAGTATCGAAAAACTATCATATTTTCTTCAGATATCTATATATATTCTTAAAATATCAGTAATAGTACCTAATTTTTCACTTCGTTTTCTTTGTACTACCAGTATCAATCATTCATTTTTTTTAAAAACACGACTTCATAATATTTTAGTTATCTATACTGTTTTTCTTTTTATAATGTTTTGATTTGACATGCTTATATGTACAAGTGCTGTAATTTGTGCTAATTTTTTTCTATTGATGTAGGTTACTCCTGTAGACCGATCATTCATTTTATAGTTTTAATTTCTCATTAAAGTGGCTAAATTTCAAAATTACCGCTCAAACTCATTCGTGTCTTCCTCACAAAACGTGACACTGGCAGAATGTATTGCGTCTGTTAACGCAACTCTAAGCCATAGAGAAAAGAAAAAAAAAGTGCTGTAAAAAATATATTGACTTGTGATAACTACATATTATATGTTATTATCCTGTAAATTGGGTTTATACCTTTGCAATGAATATTATTATTATAGTAATATCATAAAGAGGTAAAGTTTGTGAGGTTGTGTGGAGGGTAATCTCTGGATCTACTGAACCGATTTAGATGAAATTTGGTAAGAAGATAGTTTAAGACCCTGGGAAGGACACAGGATACTTTTTATCCCGGAAATCATCCCATAAGGGGGTGAAAATGGGGATGAAAGTTTATGTGGGGAATCAACCTAGTAACCAATATTACCAAGTCTGGTATTGGTACCCGCGACTTCCGTATCAATAAACTTTGTCATCTGCCACCACCTGAACTTTATACCATCGGGGTCTCAACACGAACCTTTAAAATCAGCTCAAACAAATGCCAATAGATGGCGTTATATGTATCGAGTTGATGTTTATATAAAATATAAAATAAGGATCCTTTTTTTCAATGTATATCATAATATAAAATGCTATGGTTTTGAAAAGTACTCTATAATAAATAATGCGTTCTTAATTTAAAATTCCGTCATTTTGCTGATGATTGAAAAATCTGCCATTGGACAAAGTTTGTACTGCATATAGATGGCGCTGTTTACATTTTATGAGCCGTTTACAAAATTCTTTTTAAAACGGCTAGTAATTGTTTTATTTATTATAAGGAAACTCGTAGTTATAAGATAAAATAGTTCAATAGTTTTCAGATCAACACTATCTATCCGTCGTATTTTGTGACACTAATAATAAACAGGATAGTACGTGCACGGTCTCATCACGAATAAAGAAAATTTAGTTCTTATAAATGTCAATAGATGGCATTATATGTATGCATTTGCTAGTGAAGATTGTGTAAAGTTACCAAAGAAAAAAATAGATCCTAAAAAAGTATTTATAGTTTTAAAAAAATGTTTTATTAAAGGAAAACTATTTAGTACAAATTCGCGATTTGAGGAATTTTACTGATTATTGAAAAATGGTAATGGGCTTGTAATGCATATTCATTTGCCATTTTGACTTTTCATGAATTGTTTATAACGGCCATGGGGTCTCATCACGAAAAAAAGATAAATTAGTTCAAATAAATGTCAATAGATGACGCTACATGTATCGATTTGTTATTAAAGTTGCTTTAAATAATAAACAAAAAAGAAAAAATAGATCCCAAAAAGGTGTATAATTATTTTAAAAAATATTCTACGTGAAGGGAAACGAAATAATACGCTCGTAAATCAAATTTGCGTAATTTTCCTGATTATTGAAATATCAGCAATCAGATATAATATGGGTTTGTAGTGTTTATTCACAGATGGCGCTTTTACTTTTATGTATGTTAAAGTCACAGATTTTTTTTTTATTCGAATGCAGGATGAATTTTACAATATTTGCCATACGTTAGTTTGCACATATTTATGAAATAAAACAGTTTAACTTTTAATTATAATCTAATTATGTATTTTTACCGTCTAATTATTATACTTAAATTACACTGTTGTGTTGTTTACCTGTAAGTGGATTTGCATTTTAGATTTGTATCTATAATATGGTTTCTTGTGTATGAATGAAATGTAAAGTTGTTGGTGAACTTAATAAAGAGAAAAAAAAACTATTTGTGAATCAACGTTGTCTATTATATATTCAAGCGAAATTTCAAATAAATTCAAATAAATATAGCCCGAAGAATAGCCCGAATTAGCGCTGTCCAATTTCTTTGCATGGAATGAAGCATCTGTACTAGTATAGTATTATGTGATCTGTGTCACGGCTAAAAACTGTCAGTCACTGGTTTAATTACATTAATTTCTACGTGACTTTGGCGAAGTAATCTGTACTCAACTGACGCGCTTTGAAGCCATTAACAAATACAAAAAAAAAATTGAATTAATTAAATTCATTTTGCCATATTTACTATTTATAGATACGTCATCTGTATTACTAATTATAGTGTTATGTCGTTTGTGAGTAAATAATACTGTTATTTCATTAAAATCAATATAATATTGTCGTTTTAACCGATTTAAGTAAAAGCAGTCCTGATTAAACTCGCCCTGTGCATTAGCACTGACCTGAATCTATATTTCCTTAACTAATACCATAATAATAGCATTACTGTAGATGTAATTTCAGGTTTCTCTGAATACACTATCCTGTAAACGAAAGCTGTAAAGTAAATAATAAATAAAACACAAGACAGATTTGCATCTTATTTATTGATCTGTCCTCCCAAAACTTTGTTTCTGCTTATGATCGGACTTACAGGATTATCTTCTTTCGACTACTTAATACGTTACATTTTATAAAGAAATCACAATGTGAGGCGCCGCCGCCGGCCGGGAATTAATTTAATCAGTCGTTTTTACACAAAATCCCATAATCAAATGCACTCTCGCGCTCCCACACTGATCTCCGCACAGCATCACAACACACGGACACACCATACAATATTATACATACAATTCCCATATAAAATCAGCATAAAGACAACCGGAGCCATTGTACGTATGAGGCGTCTGAACCGACGTTGGCGGGAGGGGGAGGGGGAGAGTGGGGAGGGAGGAGAGTGGGGTGAGGGCGGCGGCGGCGCGACCTCGGGCCTCACACTTCATACTTCATACCGACCTAACTATAAAATGAAAATCTCTATCGTACGTTACACTAACCTGTATAGTTACAAATGCACAGTATGTATACACATCGCGGGGGGACGCGCGGGACCGACTGCCGCGGGGCGGCGGGGGGAAAGGGGGGGAGCAACAAATAAATAACAATATTCACATCTCACTCGGCCCGCACCCCTCCCCGCGCACCCCCACCTCCCCCCGCCCTACACTCCCTCGCAGCGCCCCGTACTCCCCCACTCGCGCCTAATTACATTATATACATTTACATAATAAAAAATATGCATGATTCGCTTTCATAAAAAAAATATCGGCATTGTCAGTTACAAAACCATGATCACATTATCGGAGTCCGTTTAAAGCTAACAGAAATAACATCCCTGTCCGTCCGTCGGGCGGCGCGCGTCCGACGGCTCGTGTCCGGCGAGTCCGCACATCCGGAATCCGTAAATCAGAGAGTTCACACACACTCACTTAGTCATTAAATTGAACATGTATCGGTATCGCTCGCTTATGTGGTACATTCGTTGTGTCACGTCACGTCGCGGTCGCGTCGCGTCACTATCTCGGCGTAGTGCGGCGTATGACGCTCCGCCGCGGCTGTCGCTAGGGGCGCGCCGGCGGGCTGGCGGGGGGCGGCGGGGTGCGGCGTCAGTCCTCGTCGGACAGCGGCTCGTACTGCGCGGACATGAGCGGCGCGGGCTCGGGCTGCGCGGGCGGCAGCGGCGTGCTGGCCGCGCCCGCGCCCGTGCTCACGCCCACGCCCACGCCCACTACTGAACTGCTCCCGCTCACTGCTGTTGAACCTGCGAACGGTTCATTATTATTATTCGAAGGCTTAAGTGTATCTTTAATAAATTTTATAGTGATAAATTAATTAGGTAAAGTATTGTTAAATATATAAAAATAACGTAATTACGATCACATATTCAACATTTCAAAATTAACAAGGACGGGAAAATGATTACAAATATTTCGTACCTATCAAAAATAATGTAATTAAACTGTACTATTATAGTTATTTTTTTAATAAAACTATCAAACTTGATTTCAAAACTGAAGTTAAGCTAAATTCAAACAAGCAGTAAAACAACAACAAAAAAAAAAACAAATAAAAAGACTGACCGTCCGAGGCCGGCGTGGCGACGTTGAGCGCCGAGTACGGGTACGCGTACGAGGTGGGGAAAGGCAGGGGCTTGGCGCGCTCGTCCGCGTCGTTGCGCATCACCTCCACGATGCGCGTGGTCACGTAGTCGTAGGCGGTGAGCACGCCGCCCACCGCGCTGTAGCGCCGCCCGCCCGCGCCCGCGCCGCCCACGCCCACGCCCACGCTAGAACCGCTCGCGCTCGAACTGCGTCTGTGGGGTCACAATTATATACTTAATATAGATATTACATTACTAAATAATGTTAATAAATAATTGATTTTTTTTAATTAACATTATTTTGATGTTATTAATAAGCTATAAATTAATTATATTTCATAGTACTCTACAAAAATGGTCTTATATAAGTTTTATTTTTGAATTATTAAGCGTCAAATTCTAAAAATATTTTTGTCTAAACTTTAGCCTTATTATATTCATTACATAACTCATTTGCGATATATATTAATTACTTTCATTAAAAAACTTCACCGTCTAAGCAGATGAAGGGACCGCCATCTCACACCGGACCTCCTACTACATTCCCAACAACACTCACCCGGTGCAGTGGTTGTCGGGCGGCGACACGGGCTCGAGGTAGGGCGCGTGCTTGGGCGGGTCGCGCCGCCACTCGTCGCCGTCGCCGCCCGCCGCCGCCGCCGCCGCCGCCGCCGCCGCCGCGCCCGCGCCCGCGCCCGCACCGCTGCTGGCGGGGTACGAGTCGGATGTGGACACCGCGAAGCGGTTGCTGAGGAGATAATAAATAACTATAATTAATACTTTCTTAGATTTATGCGAATATTTTATATATAATTTTTTTTTTTTTTCATTTTTATAATATCTTTATCTATAATTATATTTCTATGTTTTAAAGGACTGAATGTAGGAACTAAAAAAAAATATTACTCGCGTATACCAAGGATTTAAAATCGTATGTATTTACAATTGTTCCATCAGACAAAACAGTTTATTCCTTTTATATAGTTTAAACACCATAATGATTATATAAAGCCATTTTTTTTTATTATTCTAGTGATGTCAATATCATGGAACTTGATGGATTTGATCATATAGGGTAGTTGTTTGCAATTACATATGCTTAAATTATACACGCCCCTATTTATATATATTTTTAATATAATATAATCCCTATTACATAAAAAAATAACTCTAGAAAACCAGTTATAAAAATAAAAACTTACTTATGATGCATGAGCGAGTTAGTGTTCGGACTGTTGAAGTCCCGAACAATAATCTTGGACGCGAGTTCTCCAAGTTTGATGCTCGTCTTATGCGTGATGTTGTCGTCGCGGTCGCGGTCGCGGTCACGTTCCCGTTCCCGTTCCCGTTCCCGGTCGCGCTCGGCTTCACGCTCGCGGTCACGTTCCCGCTCACGCTCGCGCTCACGTTCACGCGAGATCTCGATCGATATCACGCGGTCAGGCTGTTGCTGGACGGGTTCGCCTTCGCGTATTATCTTCTAGGACCAACCGTAAAATCGTATTAGTATATTGTCAACTGCTAGTAAATATTATGATTATATTTTTTAAAATAATCAAAAGTATCATTTTTAATTAAAAAAAGATCATTTGTGAATTACCAAAAAAGAGATGAAAAAAAAAACAAATCAAATATATATATAAAAAAAAACACTATATTCAAAATTCGATTACTTCTTTTAATTAAACAAATTAGGAAAAAAAAAAACGATTAATCATTTAAATAAAACTATCTTTTCGGATTTTTTCGCGGATTTATTATTATTATTGTTTTTTTAATTTTGATTTTTGGTTCGATTAATCAATAAATAAACAATGAATCACAAATTATAAAACAATCACTCACCGGCGGAAATCTCTGACTCTGATCACACGTCTGATTGATCTGGTGTGTGATGATCGCGTTGATCAATGAGGCGGCGGTGAGCTTGCTGCTGTCGCCGGCCCGCCGCTCGGCGCCGCCCGCCGCGCCCGCCGCCGCGCCCGCGACCGCCGCGCCGCCCGCCGCGCCGCCGCCCGCGCCCGCGCTCACCGTCGATATAGACCCGGCGACGGTCGCCGCGACACTGCTTACTGGTGTTCTTCTATGTACATACATTTATTTATTATTTACTAGCGACTTACTTTAGTTTCGCTCATAATATTATATACACTATCGTACCAGCTGTTTCGGCGTAAAGGAGTAACCAACATACACACATACAAATTTTCACATTTATAATAGTAATGTGATAGTTATTATATTAATGACAGTATTTAACAAGAGGCGGTTCAATAAACTATTGTTAAAGGACTTTGACGATTCTTTTTTTTTTTTATTTCAATTATACCAAAATATGTATTGGCTTTGATAACACATTTTATATAAAAATCCTTAGATCAATAAATCGATATGATTTTTTAACAATATAGTCCAAGAGCCAAACACATTTTCACAACCCTTTCCAAAATTAACCAAAAAAACTGAATTAAAACGCTTACTTATTATCATTATAAACAAATTTAAAAAGCGCACATACCCATCTTTCCTTTCAATAGTGTGCACCCGCTTGCCGGCCGGGCTGTAGGCGGAGGCGCCCACGCTGCCGACGCTGCCCACACTGCCCACGCTGCCCACGCTGCCTGCCGATCTACGTTCTTCGCTTTGCTGTAATTATTCATGATAAATGTTTAAAAAAAATTAAGAAGTAGAAATTGTAGTAAGCAGATAAATGTGCGAGTAACCCTCATAAGGGTTTATAATTATTTCATGAAACCCTAATCACAAAATAATACTAATTTGGATCAACTAAGAGTTCCATTATTAATTTTTTCATGAAACCCTTAAAGAAACCTTTAAAAAAAAACAAATTAAAACGAATCAAAACTGTCTTTTTTTCCAAATAGATTTAAGTATAAGTAATTTTTAACCAACATTTTATGTTCTAATATCACCCAACTCACCTGCCCGTGTTGTATGTTATGCCGCTCGATCATCCCATGCGGGTGCGTCGGATGCTGCGAGTGCTGCGGGTGAGGGTGCTGCGGGTGCTGTTGATGCTGATGTTGCTGGTGCTGCGGGTGCTGCTGGTGCTGCTGATGCTGCATGAGGAGCGGACGCGGCTCTATAACGAAGTGGCGTTCTGGTATGGGTACTGTGAACCGCTCCCGACTATGCATACTGGAAAAAAATATTGTATTGTTAGAAAAAAATATATTTAAATAAGTGAAAAGATATATTAAAGTAGTCAAAATATATAGCATAAAATAATTTGTTACGTTTTCCGTAAACGTGTAAAACATAAAACAAGTGGTAATCATGTTGGAATTGATTCGCACATGAAAATATCAGAGGTGCGAGTCCCGGGATTTGAACCCGCTTCACTCGGTTTCCCAAGTGAACCCGTTACCACTTGGCCACCACTGTCTGTGTTAAATATATTAATACTGAATTATTGAAATTACCCGTCTCTCGGCTGCTGCGGCGGCGCGCGTCTGTCGTTACTCGCATATTGCGCGTACTTTTGCGACATGGCGAACTCCCGGGAACCCCTTAAGTTAAAAAACATATATTAACAACGATTATTATAATAATTTTAATGAAAAAAAAAAAAAAAAAACTGTAAGAGTAACTGTTAGGTTGTGACGGATTTCGAGATACGGCTCATTTGATTGGTGTTGACGAATCCCTAATATTTTGTTAAATAGAGATAGCAATACAATTGTGATAAGCCGTTGTTCTGATCGTAAGCATTTCTGCAAATGCGGAGTTATTTCAATAGAGCAGGTATTTTTCGAACGTTTAAAAAATTAATTGTAACAATGTTATCTTTTTGAAATCTGTGCGAGTTGCAGGTGTTTTTAAAATAGAGTTCTACAGGGTTGCCATACATTTTTTTTACACTAGCATTGTCCAAAAATCACTTTTCATGTTTTGTATGTAATAAAAAAATGCACATGTTTCAGTGTTTTATTGCAAGTGCACTCCCTATTCCTGTCACTCTCACAGTTGTGGGAAATACTTCGACACGACCGAAGAGGCTAAGAGGCTCTCCGTGGCACGGGAATGAATCACCGCTAACTTTCCAACTTCGGGCTACTACTGAGTAGGTATATCTTAAAAGAAAACCTTATCAATTAAATTGGCCCGACCCGGGACTCGAACCCGGGAACTCTAGACCTGAAACCATTCACGCCTGCCACTAGACCACCGAGGCAGTTACCAAAAGAAACATCCTTTATATCTTGCATCTGTCTCCGTGGTGTTGCTGGTGGGACGGGTGCGACGGGTGCTACGCTTAACATTACAATACAAAATTATACATACTTGATATCATGCATCTGCCCGTGTCCGTGATGCTGCTGGTGCTGCTGGTGCTGCGAGTGCGGCGCGTGCTGCGGGTGCTGCGGGTGCGGCGCGTGCGGGTGGTGGTCGGGCGCGGGCTCGGGGTCGCGCGCGCGCGGCACGGGCAGCGCGGGCGCCGCCGACGCCGCGTTCACTAGCGACGTGAATGCTTCGTGGCCTGCGAGCGAAAAACGTATAATTTTATTATTTATTACAAATATAATACGACACTGATTTTGACGACAAGTTTGGCTCAGTTTGTCGCAACCCTACTTGCTGTGGCAGCGGTCGCGGGTTCGAATTTCGCTGGGAGCGTTCATTTGTGTGATGAGCACGAATGTTGAGTGTACTCCAGTCATGGATGTTTGTATTTATAATATGTATGTATTTAAAGTTATATATCTGTAGTGTGTCAACTATCTGGTATCCATTACACAGGCCTCGTAGCTTACCATGGAACTAGATGGTGTTGTGTGTTAATGTCCTAACATATTTATTAATTTATCTAATACTTTCTTATATTTACGCGAATATTTAACATTTTAAATAAAACTACCTTTTCGGATTTTTTCGCGGATTTATTTTAATTTTTGGTTATTACAAAAATTTTCAACAACATGGAACAAAAAATTGGTTAAAGTTACTAGAATAGAAACCCATTGAATGCGGATGGCTTATTACCGAATATCGAAAGTATTTTGCGAGGTCTATATCCAGAAGTGGAAGTTTTTCAACTGAGATAATAATTATGATGATTTTCGACAATTTTTTGACAATTATTATCAACATAATATTAATTTAATAATAAGCAAGTAATAAAATAAATAGCTTCACAACATATCCTTCACTCCCTTGTGTAAAAATAGTTCAAGTGTGATTTGCATTATTTGGTCTCAAAACGACGATAAAATATGTATATCAGATTTTTATATACATATTTAAATATTTCTTTTTATAATAATAAAATTAACTCAAGAAAAATTAAAATAAAATTACGAATCCACTCACCCGGCGGCGGGTGTTGATGCGAGTACGCGTGCGTATTATGCCGCTGTATCACCGACACCGCATCCCTGTCCCTCCTGATCTGGTGCTGCGACGGGTGCTGATGCTGCGACGGGTGCTGGTGCTGCGGGTGCGGGTGCTGCGGGTGAGGGTGCTGCGGGTGCGGCTCGCGCTCGCGGCGGGTGCCGCCGTGCATTTGCTGGGAGGTGATGAAGTCCGTCAGCATTATCTGCCTGCGTTCCAGACCGGTGTAGGGGCCGCGGGATACTGCTGCTGTTGCCTGTAAGAAATAATGTTTTTTTTTTAATTTACATATATAAAAATGCTAATATGTGTATGTACTGTTTGTATTTGTACGTGTACGGCTAGACGAATTTGAATTACATACATTGATCATAACCTAGACTCTAGTATACTACATACACATTAACATTACTGTTAAGCACTTAGGGACGCACTCGGACGAAGCTAGAGTAAGTCGCTAGTTATATTTATATCATGAGATCTTTAAATTCACCAATCTCTAGCAAGAAAAAGATTCTTTATAAAGAATTGAAACTAAATGAATAAACAAACAAAAAAAAGTAAAAAAAAATATATATATCTAACCGTTGAATACGAAGGAGACTGTGGTCTTGGCTGATTACTCGTGCCATAATACGCGCCACCCGGACTTCTTCGCCTGTGATAGTCCATGTTTCTTTTCTCCGGGAGATGGTGAGGTCCATGTACGGGGGTTCCCGCTGTGATGGACCCGGTCTTCGTATCTGACGGGATCCGTTCGAATCTGGACTCGACTGGGGTCCCTAGGGTTATGGATCCCTTGGGATTGGACAGCTTGATGGCGGGTCGGGGGGACGCGACGGGTTTCGGTTTGTTGTTGGTCGGGGATTCCCGCTCCTGCTGTGTGCGGTAGAACGCATATTCCGCGTTACGGTGTTGCTGTTGATAAGTTCATTAGTTAGTTTTAAAATATAATCTATACATATAATAAAATTCTGAGTAGAACATTAAATATTTCTTGGAAAATCTTATTGAATTAGTTATTATTATCGATACAGAGGCCGAATCTACAGTTTTTAGAATTTTTGTCTATCGGTCTGTCTGGGAACGCATCAAGAGAAAACCACTGGATAGATTTTGATGAAATTTGGTATGATAATAACTGGTTATCCAGGTCAACATATAGGATATTTTTTTGCATTAAATAACCCGCTAACTGAGAAAGTCTATAGGCTATATATCATGCCGGAAAAATGTACGGATCCCGTGGGATAGATTTGTTTTTATCTAGGGACGAACCCGAAGCGAAGCAAGGGTTCGTCTCCAGATAAAGATAGGTTATAAAGGTAGTATAAGGGTAGTTGATTATAAATTACATTTTATAACTACATTTTTATAATTCATTAAAAAAGCAATTCCTATAAAATTAGAAAATAGTAAAACTTACGGGCTTAGGCACGTCATGTCTGGGCCGCTTCACGCTCAAGTCTAGCAGCGGCTCCGCCGTGTGGGTGGAGTGGTGGCCCGAGTGGGTGGAGTGGGGGGTGGAGTGTGGGTTGGGGGGTCGGGGTTCGATGTGCAGTAACATCACGTCCTTGTCTGGCGGGATTGGCGTGATAGTTGCCCCTCGGTGCGGTGAGCGAGGAGAGTGGGGAGAGTTGGCGTGCCCCGCCCCACTCACGACTGTTAGAGTTGCTAGGGACTCGTGTGTTGATACCTTTATGACAATAATAATATTTATTAATATTAATTATGTAAGTATGAGTTTGTCGGAGAGTAATCTCTGAAACTATTAGTCCAATTCTGAAGATTCTAAAAAAGTGTTTACTGTCAGAAATCATAATAGGTTTTTTCATAATGACTTGGAATTGCATAATAGCTCAAATTAAGTCGAAAAAACTAGTCGTTGAGATGCTTTAACGGCGTGCGCTTTCTAAACGGTTTGCGAGAAAGCAATAAAATGTATACCAAAATAATACCTAAATTCATATCCAAGCGTAAAAAAGTTAAGATGCTAGTTATATATAAATCTAATATTATTATTAAAAAAATGCTTTATTTTATGAATAAAACTAACTAACCTTAGGCGGCTGATGGTGCATCTGCGGTAAGGGCGGAGGTCGTGAGTTCTTCATTAAGCTCACTTCTATCATGTTAAGGACCACGTCCCGCACCGTCAGCTGCGCCCCCGGGCCCGACCCGGACACGGGCCCCGACCCCGGCCCCGGCCCCGACCCCGGCCCCGGCCCCGACCCCGACCCCGGTCCCGACCCTGAACCCGACCCCGGCCCCGACCCGGAGCCCGACCCCATCGAGCCTAGGTTTATACTGGGCGCGCTGGGAGTCGAACTCGGTACTGGGATTGGAGTTGGAGCTACCGTCTGTAGAGATAATTTTAACAGGTATTATAGGATTTTCATTAATATTATAAGGTAACTAACTAATCCAATAACCGATTAAAAAAATATATGCATTATTTATAATAAATAAACATTTATTCTTATATTTATATTCAAAGTTACATTTTAATAATGTATTTGGCCCCTTTTTACGTCCCACACATGCCTTAGTCCACCACGTTGGCCAAGTGCGGGTTGGCGGACTTCACATGTCTTTCGAAAAGTTTCTTAGGTTCTCTCAGACATGCAGATTTCGTCACGATGTTTTACTTCAACGTAAGGCAAGTGGTAATCATGTTGGAAATCATCATAACATCAGGTGCGAGAACCGGGATTTGGACCCGCTACATTCGGTTTCCCAAACGAGCGCGTCACCACTGGGTTATCACTGCCCATTTTATTAATAATTATATAAAAACATAAACTAAATACATCCCTTAAATCTATACGTAATCACAAAAGTAGAAAAAAAAAACCAACGATATAAAAACATACCTTCGCACTAGGCGCATCATTCTCCTCATCCGCCGTTTCCGTCGCAGACGAGTCGTATTCGTCCCGCCTGTGCCTCCGGGGGGCCACGGCGTCCGTCCTCGGCCCGGGCAGGGGCGGGGGCCTGGGGGACTCCGCACTAGCCGTATCCGTGTCCCCTGAACTGAGTATACTATCATCCGTATCACTACCCCTCGTGGGCTGTTGTTCACTCAACAATGTGTCTAATTGCAGTTTTTTTCTGTACGTAAAGTAGAACGCTTTGAGGCTAGCAGGGGTCCTTCCACTCGCGGTCGACATCCGATCCCAAGCGGTTCCATGCTCCCGCAATAGTGTGCGGAACCTCGCGGCCTCGTCCTCGGTAGGCTCGGGGGCGGAACCCCCCTCCCCTATCGTGTCTAACCGTCGAGTTATCCTTTTGAAACACGTTAAGCAACACTTGCTGAGGTCACTTGGGATTTCTGTTGAGAGATAAATTGTGAAAGACAACTTTGTAAAATGTTTTATTTTTATTTTTATTGGCAATAAAATATATTAGTAAGTATATTCTATAAATTGCAATTAAATTAGATGACAATACAATGAGAGAGTACAATAATGGCTGTTGCTATTCGTACTTAAAATAAGGACGAATATAAAAACTTAAAAAAAAAATTAAAACCGACTTCCAGGCACTGAAAAGTAAAAAATAACTAAACAGGGGTTTTCATTTAGAATAGATACCTAATCAGATATTTTCGAAGTCGGTGTGCTTTGATTTGTATCGGCTGGCACCGACTTCGAAAATATCTGATTAGGTATCTATTCTAAATGAAAACCCCTGTTTAGTTATTTTTTACTTTTCAGTGCCTGGAAGTCGGCTTTTATTTTATTTTTAAAGTTTTTATTTTTCCATTTTTAGTGTAGACGTAATAAGCAAGTAATTTGTAAAAAGAAAGATTTTTAATAAATAAAATCATATTCGATTAAGCCATTTATTTAAAAACCGCTTGACCGATTTCGATAAAATTTATATGGGACCACCGGGGAAGAATACCCTTTGAAACAAAAAAAGAATTTTCCAAATCGGTTCAGCCGTCTTCGAGTAATCCGTGAATATACATAAAAAAAAGGAAGAAAAAAGATTCCGACGAATTGAGACCCTCCTCCTTTTTGGAAGTCGGTTAAAAAAATACGTACTTTAATAGGACTAATAAATAAAGGAGGCTGTTGCTATTTCGTCCGATAATTAATCGGATGAATCAAAAATATATTATTCGTCCGACTATTTTCGGTTTGTACGAATATTTACCACTTTTTTTTGTTTTCTAATATAAAATAAGTGATTTTTAAATACAGAAGTTTCTATATGCAAAAAAAAATAACCTTAACCTACCGAGCTGAGCTATTTATTCTACTTACTTATTTATTAATCTGTTAGTCCTTCCTTATAATTTACATATTTTATAAAAAACGAATAATTATTTTTTATTCGTCCTATTCAAGGACGAATAGACACTCCGTATAATAATTGTAAAAAAAAATAACATTCTAACTTACGAAACTCGTCCATTAAAGGCCTCTTCAATTCTTGTGGCAGATCGTGCCAGCGTGGAGGTAGATGCCTCAATCTCTTTGCTCTGGGCCCAGCGCACGAAGGCACCGTACATCTACTCCGCCTCGCCCTGACACACCTACAGTGACAGGCTTCGCAGACCCTCGCACCAGTGATTGATGGATCCAAGCCATACTGGACAGCTCTTGAAGGAGCTACGGCTCGAGTTGCTCCCGTTGCTGAGCATACGGCACACGTACTCGTCGTGACATTGGTAGGCGTTGAAGATGGAGGAACGATTGAGGAGGGGGTACTCGTTCTTTCTGTTACCGCTGTAATGTTGAGAATAAACTTTCTATATAACTTCATTAACGCTAAATTGTTTTAACTATATTTTTGTCAAATACGTAGTTACATTCCAGAATATAAAAAAAAAAATTGCCGATGTTATTTATAACATCATGTCGTAAAAATCGTTTTCAATTGATAATCCCATAGAATACAGAGCTCGCCTAATTTTATAATTATTTCAGATGAGCAGAACTCGCGGCTTCGCTCGCGATCAAACTACGAAAAATATGAAATTTCATGCAAATATGTTCAAGGAATAAAAAGTTTAATACAACATTTTATCCCCTATTTCACCCCCTTGGGGGGTTGAATTTTGAAAAATCCTTCCTTAGTGGATGCTTTCATCATGTGAGGAATGCGTGTGCGAAATTTCAATTTTCTGGCCTTAAGAGTTTGGTCTGTGCGTTGATACATCAGTCAATCAGTTTTGCCTTTTATACATAGATAAATTACGTTTCATCTCTAATCAATATTTCATGTTAATTATTCAAACAAATGTAATAATTAGCAAAAATATAATTCAAATGACCACAAATAAATTCATCCGCAACACAATTAAGCCGCTATCAAATCCGTATCGCGCTAAACAATTAAACATTCAGCCTTAAATCAGAACAGTAATACCTGAATCAGAGCGCATCAGACAGATGCAATATTCAGGCCCACGATGGGCGCCAATTTGCAAAGCGAAGCAGATTAGGGGCGGGGGCTCATAATCCGCCATACATTATTTAACGTTTTGTTCAACTACTATCGCTTAACTACTTAACTACTATCGCTTAATATCACTTCAAGTTTATTTGGGCCAAACAAATCACACGCGTTTGCATTTTTAATTATAGAACTATTAGTTTGCACGTTATTTAGCCACAAAACATACATATAAAACAAAACACGTAAGAGATAAATTGCTTCATAACACAAAATACAAAAGGTAAGTCAAATAATTATTTCTCTCATTTTGAGTAAAACTATTTTTTTGGATAATTTTGCCGATTCATTTTGATTTTTTTAATTTTAAAGCATTGGAAACGTGGGCAACCAAAAATCAAAATGAACCCGCGAAAAAATCCGAAAAGATAGGTTTTATTTAAAATGTCAAATATTCGGGTAAATCTAAGAAAGTATTATTATCTCACAACAAAATTAACTGCATGTCTGCAAAAGAAAACAAGAAGTTGTTCAACACCCTTATAATTTCTCTGCGTGGATATTACCGCTCCGTTAGTCAACTAACGAAGAGTTTTAGAACTTACAAACTGTTAAATGTATTTCCTTCAGATAATTTAACGTTCGGATTGCACTTTGAAACTGCACAGTTTGCTTTGATTATTATCAGAGGTATTTAATAGAAGACTAATAGAATAGGTGTTGTAAACATGAAATTTAGAGTAGTATCATAGGTTAATATTTAGCTGTTATTATTTTTATAAACTATTTTTTATGTGTAAGCTGCAACAATGTGAATCTTTAAGGTACTTTTTTTAATATTCTAAATGTTGTTTTGCCTTTACATATACTATTTTTTGATTGTCGTTATCACCTATAATTAAGGTATTACTCTGTTGTATTTTCTGTGTATGTTATAATGTGTTTAGTTTGTACTTTGTTTTTTGTCTAATATATAAATAAATAAAAAGACTAATGAAAAATTGTCAAAAGACATAGGCTAAGCATAATTTTATAAGTCTTTATAAAATAACCATGAAAAAACTTAAGGATTTAAGAGATAATTCTGGGAAAACAGAGTAAAAACATTCGTGAAAACCTCCCCCAATTTGTTATTCTGCGAACTTTAATATTACTATTAAAATAAAGCTTTTGTTATCTTAAAGATTCTTGCAACCCACTACACAAAATAAACTAATTTTAAATAATAAATGATATTTTTCACAATCTTCTGTAGTTATGAGATTATAAATACATATAACGAACATGTAATATTTAATTACACATAAGTTTAATGCCCTTATTTAGATATAGAGAAAGAGAACTAGAAAGAAGTTAATTAAAATCTAAACACAGAAAAAGAACGAAAAAGAAGACAGAAATAAATAAGTATAATAAAATTGATATAATCATTTAAAATACAGCAGTGAAAATAGATGAAAATGTAAAACCAAATTTTATACAACAAATACACGTAAAAGGCCGTTCCAGCTAAATCCGAGCTCTGTCGATTAATCCACCAATTACTGATATTTGCACAAGAACTAATTGGATCCGACTCCACGATTTATTCTGTGTAATTAAACTCAGCATAATTCGGCGTTCATTAGCGGTGGAAGGAGTGGCGCCCAGTGTGGGGCTTGATCATGTTATTTCATAAAGTAACAAAATTTTCTAAAATTTAAAATAAAGTATTGATTTTGTTAAAATTGCGGCTTGAATAGAAAACTATAGAAAATATAATCACACAAAATCTTGACACATCACAATAAATTGCTCTCAGTTCAGACCATCATAAAATAACTAACAAAGTTAATAAAAATTAACTAAAATCGTCAGAACTCTACAGCTTTTAGCTTCGACTATTTGAACATTACACATACAGAGATAAATAAACAAAATCAAAACTACAAGCAATCACTCTGGTATCCTGTAATGTCACGTCAGAAACGATTCGGGTATTGCGTGTCGCGTGTTTGCCGTGATACCAAGCGTGACATTTTAACGAGCTGACAACCGTATTTGGTCAGCAAACATAAGGGAGACATCTTGCAGATTAAACGAGAACGGGCGGGATGCGATACTGTATAAATTGATTTGGATTGCGATGATATGTTATAAAGTTTAAACAAATTATACGAAAATTTTAATAACTCAAATTTTTCATTGAAATATTTTAAATAAAAATTCAATGTTTTGAACAACAAAGGTTTCTGAACGTTTTCTTACTCTAACTCATTTGTAAAATATATATATAATGTATGTAAATATTGACGTAAGTCTGTATGTATATAATGTGAACATTTCAATTAACGTAAGCAAAAGAAGTCATCTGAATTGTAATCACATTTAAAAGCTGTAATACGGGACAAAGCAGAACAAATGTCCCTTTTAAAGTGCGACAGGGTTGATTTGGTATTCCGTGTGAACGTGGACGTCAGCGGAGCCAGGATTACGCGTGACGAGCATAAGCCTCGCACAGCGGACATGTTAATTTCATGATGGAATTGTCCAAAAATCGAAAAAGAAATCCTTTTGGAGAGCGAATCCCTTAATTATTGTGTGGACAACCGGATTTTTACTAAAAAAAAAAACTTTTTTTTCAAAGCGAATCACTCTTAAATTATTCCCGAAAAATCCTAGTCATTTTAAATTCGCAAATCCTGTACAAAAAAAATCGCCTTGACATCTTTTACATATTAATTGAATATAAAAAATGAAAGAAGAACTCTACCTTAGGGAAATAATAGCTTTGAATAATAAAGTAGTCATTGTAGAGAAAAACTCTTGGAATTTATACGACGATTGTTCGTTCCTTTTGTTGACTAACTGACAATTCAATCTTTTTAGATTGATTATGACATACATAGTTATTATCGTAACTATTCCTATAAGAAATCATGTAGTATTTTCTTTATAGGAACGTTGTATAAGAGTATATTAGTACCATGATAAATATATTTTGTTATTAGCAAATGAAAAACTAGATGACTCTAAATGTTAAGGAATACCGAAGTCAGGATATTCCACATTTGAAAATTCATCTCGACAAAGAAAGATCATAAAAATTGTACTAGAGCCTAATTTCCCTAAAATCTCAAGTAGTCTAACAAAAGACAGTTATGAATACTAGTTAGATTCGGTGTTTAACTCTCAATGGGGCGGTGTTGAACAAGGTCCGCCGGCCCCGGGGACCTTTAAGTGAATTAAGTGTTTGCCGACTCACAGACACTCGCCGGTTATTATGCTGAGAGGAATATTTTATACGCCATTGTGGATTGAGATCCACAAAAAAATGTCAAGTGCTTTGTCGAGACCTCGTATTTACATTTTTTAAAATACGCCAACGAATCTGACAAATTAAAATATCGGGGCTGCGGTTTTTGTATGTTATTGAATAGACCACTTTTGTGATGAGATAGTAAACCCTATTATGGTCGTAACTAGCTCGTTAATTTTTGATCGCGTTTTAAAATTCATAAGACGTTTAACATTTTCGGCGCAAACTTTCGGGAGGCGGGATATATAAAGCGGGTTTGGGCGGCCTCGCGCTCAGTCTGCTTTGAGCGGCGGCGTGAGGATGTTGTCCTTGTATCGTGCCTGGCTCGGGCCGAGTCCGTGCGTGGCGCGCCCCGCGCCGCCGCCCGGGGCTCACAGGCCTGTCCCGAGGCGGGCGCGAGTTCCATCACCCCCGTCATCACCACCGCCGCCATCACCATCATCGACCACATCCAGCGAGCTCGACGTCGAGCGCATCGAGCCCAACGACCCGCCGAAACGTCCCAACAACACTGTTCTGGACATCGCCTCCTGCGATGGGCCGGTCCGTTTCAGCCGTGTTCTGAACGTTGCTTGGCAAGAACCTACACCCGAGCGCGAGTGGCCGTGTCGTCATCGGAAAACTCAAGCGCGCGCCACATTACACTACTACCCATGCAAGACTTGTGGATCAAAGTTCCCGTCATATTACTTCGTACACAAACACAGAAAACGTTGTCATGCTGAGGAGACCACGACCGGCCAGAGCTCGCCGGAGCCGTCCACGTCGAGTGCGTGAACAGCTTGTTTAGTGCGAAACATATCAGTATTGGGAGTGATCGAGCGAGCTTACGCGCCGTAGGTTAATATAATTAGTTATGGTTGTTGAAATAAATATTTATGAACTAACAATTAGTGTTTCATTTAAACTCGTCTATGATCAGTTTTGAATGTTTCCAGTTAAAATCCAAAAAAAATAGTTAAATTACGAAAGGATTAGCGTTTTGAACATACAAATTATAAAAATAATATAAAATTTTCTGTCCTCTAAATATATTAGGGTCTTAAGCATATTTTGTATATATATTAATAATATAGTAATGAATCCCTTTGCAGTTTTTTTCAACCAACTTTATAAACAAATAAAACTTTTTATTCCTAGCTGTTGCGAGAAATCCGTAAAAACCTTTAAATGTACTACAGACATCTAAGTTTAAAATTAATAATAAAATAAGCTGACCCCTAGTTCTTTAAAACTAAAATTTAACAATGCATCACAAACAACTTTACAAACAAGTGAACCTCTTAGATGTTGCGAGAAATCCGTAAAAGCCTTTAAGTCCACAAGAGATATAGGATGAAGATAGGCTAAGCCCAGCTCACCTGGCTCAGGCGTGGGCGGAGGCTGCGTGGGCGTGGGCGGATGTGCCGGCTGCGGCGTGGGCGGCGCGCTGCCTGATGAGGATGTGGACACCGCGCCGCCACCACTCGACACCGATGTTGTCTGATTTAACATATGTTTATTTAGACTTTTTTTCAATTAGTAGAAGCCTAAATAGGCTACTGGATGATAATTTTGTGTATCTCAAAAATTTGTTTCAAACAAAGCATTTAAGACGAACAGTTCTAATTTAGATTTCTTATAATCTATGTGGATGTAATTTTATAAAACAGTAGCTAGAGGTACTTTTAGAGATGAGAATAATTAAATAAAGAAATATTTTTGAATTCATATTCATTTCAATTTATTCATAATATAAAAATAAACGCCTACCCTGCTTTTTAACATTTTTAAAATCCATAACAAATAGACAGACAAACACTTTAAAAAGATCCCATAATATTTTTTATACTATTATAACACTATTAACATTTATAGTTATTACCTAAGTAATCAAAATCTACCCAAGAATAAACAAAAAAAATTTAACTCACAGTAATCACAGTGGGCGTACTCGTGGTAGCCGTTGCCGGTAGGTCCGGTAGGGGCGGCAGCGGAGTCTCCGAGACGGGGGGCGTGGGCGCCGGCGGGGCAGGGCTCCCCACCGGGACACTCGGTACAGTCGGTACACTTAGAACACTTACACCGTTCACACTAGTACTTGTCAATACACTGGGCACATTTGATCCGGTACTGATGCCGGTGGAACCGCTGGAGCAGCTCATGGAGCTTGGACTTGGCACGCTCAAGTTGGTGCTTGTGATTGCCACCGGTGGCGCTGACGAGGCGGGTGGCGGTGATGGGGGTAGGGGAGGTGTTCGGTTCAACTCCGACCTGTTTGGACAATCAAGAAAATGGTTAGAAAGAGCTGAAAAAGCTAAAATTATTAATAGTAATGCACATGGATGATAATTACAGAATTTTCTTTGCAAATAAGAAACAGTGAACTTACTATCTAGTACGAATATTTTTTCTAAAAACAAATTTGTGATAAAAACTACACGTAGTTCATTTGTAGAGATCTAACACAAAATATTATCAAAAAAATTTTGGTACAAAATATTTAAACAGTACTCATCAGCTTAATAAGACAATCTGACACAGTAAGCAGTGCCACACACATGACATCACAACTGTCGTGCTGCAATATGACTAAGAAGTAAGACATGATAATAATATATTTTTTAATGGAAACATATCTAAAAAGCCCAAGTTAAACCCAATAATAACTACATTATGAGCTTATCTAAATACCTATATGAATTTACATTTTAGACCCTGTTTTATTTAATTTCATTACACTACGGAATTAGTATAATAAGTATAGAATAATACATGTCTTTCTTTAATCTAAGGCACAAAGAAATAAAAAAAAAACTATCGAGTCGAATTAGCACACGAAGGGTTTCGTACCATCGTACGTGTACCTTTTATTAATATGACTTTTACTCTATGTATGTAGTATATTAATTATTGATCGATTACGAATGTTTAAAAAAATGTTTCCTGTATTTTTTTTTATTATTTGTTGTTACAGCGGCAATAGAAATACACATTCATTGAAAAATTCAACTCTATAACTATTACGATTCATGGGATACAGCCCTCTGACAGACGGACGGACGGACAGCGGAGGCTTAGTAATAGGGTTCCGTTGTCATCCTTGGGTGCGGAACCCTAAAAAACCGTATGTACAGATCAATTACAATTTTCAATGTGTATCAAATTTCTTAAAAAAAATAGAGTCGATGCCTTAAATCTGTTAAAATAGCATTAAATGCATAATAGTTACGTAATAAAAACCATATGCTAAGATTTAATTGTACTTCGGCCGCACAGTTTATTAATGCCGGCCGGGGGAGCCGCGGGGAAAATGGTTAATATAAAGAGTGGCGAATTGCGCTAATTATGTTTACTGTGGCCCTCGCCCCGCACCTCTCCCTCCTCACTCGCACCCCCTCCCTCCCCTCTCTACCCCTCATTGCTCTCACTGTTTGCGTTTGTGTAATATCGCATTAATCAGCTCAAATGTATGTTGATTTTCACATTTTTCGAAAAATAACGTCTCGTTTTATGAAATTGCTACAACAAAATAATGCTACACACGTTACACGGTAATTACGAATTCCCATAATTACTTATTGCCGTAATGGAGCCAAAAATAAAATCAAAAAGTAATGATTCGGTCAACCATTCATGTTAATCTTTGTAGATTATGACTTAGACAAGTATGTACGTATGATATACTTATGTTTTAAAAATAAAAAAAAATTAAAACCAATAACATTTATAGGTATTTAAAAAAAAAAACAAATCGTATTACCTAATATTAAGAAGAGTTTCATATTACAAAATCTTTACCAATTATAAAAAACACTAATTCTACATGATAATTATGATATTTTTTTTTTGAATCTATCTTTCTATATTCATAAATAAAAAAAAGAATGTTCATATGTTTGTCCTCTATGCGTTCATAAACCATTGATCCGATTGTGATGAAACTCTGGTGGGTTATTCTGTTCACACCTGCGAAGGTTCCTGGCGCAAAATAAGAATTTTTCTTTGGACGTTTGTGTCTTATGCGTTACTAAACTATTTAAGCTTAGAAACGCACCCAAACGAAACGGGGATAAGTCGCTAGTTAAAAATATAACATGTATCTACATTTCAACTTAATAACAAAAATATCTATAGCAATTTTTCCTTAAATAAGAACGATAACACATCCGCATGGTCCCTATTTAAAATTCGGGCAATTATACGCGCGCGTAATTAACAGTTGTGCAAACAGCGGGTACCTGCATCGGATTACACCCGCTCTACATTGCGATTTGTCTTTATGCCGAGAAATAATTATACACTAAATACTTAAATTTAAAACAAAAGTTGGGTAATCTATACTAATATTATACAGAGGAAGGATTTGATTGTTTGTTTGTTTGTTTCCACCGAAGGTTATATTATAGTCTATCTATTCCACACTAGCCATTAAAAAGTACCTAGGGTCTAAGAGGTTGAGTCGCTGGTATACTATAAACAAAATTTATTCAAACATCATAATATTTATTAAATACATCATAATATGAACGAAATCGCAAAAAAATCAACTATTTCAATTGCCTTGTGTTTCCTTTTCTCGATTGGCGGGCGCTTTTAATTAAGGCAATTAGAAAGATGGGCGCTGTGTTTGCGTAAAAATCTAAACAACCACCGGGAGACGGGTAGGGACGGGCTTCGTATCGATGTCCGTAAGTATCGACTTCGTACATCTATACTAATACTAATAATATTATAAAGAGGTAAAGTTTGTGAGTTTGTGAGGTTTTAAGGGGTAATCTCTGAATCTACTGAACCGATTTAGATGAAATTTGGTAAGAAGATAGTTTGAGACTCTGAGAAGGACGTAGGATACTTTTTATACCGAAAATCATCACCAAAAATAAAGTGTGCGTGTATGAATGTGTACACGCGCAAGAAGTAAAACTTCTGTAGGTTATCGGTACTCTTTATGAAATTCAATTTATGTTTTAAATAATATCATTTAAGGAAAGAATATAATCATTAATCAATAAACATATCATTTGTCAGACAATAACAACGGTTACCATGGCAACAGACGTACGTACATCTTTTTGTAACGCATTCACCAGCTTACCTCCCAAGTCAAGCGTACGTAAAGAAGTTTTACTTTAAAAATAAAACAAGTAATCTATCGACATCGACAAAATCTCGATAACAGCCCATATCCCGCGGGATCGTGTACAAATAACAGCGGGAGTGATTGTCAACACACGCACGAATATTCGCATTATTATTCCTATCTCTATTGACAAGCGCCTCGGGCCTCCCCTCCTTTGGGAGACACCAAATTGGCTATTTTATTTGATTTATTGATGAAATACCGCGTTTGAGTTAAAATATAAAGTATTTGCGATTCAAAGAACAACTCATTTTTATACGATTCAATTTTTATATTAAACTCAACTAGCGACTCACCCTCGCTTCGCTCGGGTTTGTCCCTAGGTACGTTTTAACGGTTAGTTTAATAATAATAATAGGTAAATCTTTGAATATCTCGGCTTTTCTGTACTATAATATGCATGTATTATACATATAAACCTTCCTCTTGAATCACTCTATCTATAAAAAAAACAGCATTAAAATCTATTGCGTAGTTTTAAAGATTTAAGCATACATAGGGACAGACAGACAGCGGGAAGCTACTTTGTTTTATATTATGTAGTGATACATTTAATTTCAATGTAAAAGAAAATATTTACATACTATGGTAGGTTGGAAAATGATTAAATTATTAACAATTTTTATTGAAAATTTCTTCAAAATATTGTGAAATACCTCTGTATATTAATATCGTGAAATAATTTATAAATATAACAAAAACTGTACGTTTATTTGCCTCGATACGAATGCGTTTCATTCATCCGGTGAAGTTTTATTATGTTTTTATATAAACAAGTCATATTAAATACGTTACGTAAAAGATTTAACTGTTGGAATACAACAGGTAAAATCAGTAAATAATTTAATATATGTATATTATAATATTCAATGAGCAATTCTCGTAGGTATATACACATATATAAAATTTTATGTATCATAGAAACGCCTCGAACGATTTGAATCAAATTATCCGAAAAGATAGTTTTATTTCACATTTGGATCTAATTTTGTATTTAGATAAGGTTTTGCTTTTTGAGTTAGTTTTTTCCGAAAATAAAACAGGGTTACAAGTGTACAATAAAACAATTCTATAATCCATACTAATATTATAAATGTGAAAGAGTGTGTTTGTTTGTTTGTCCACCTTTAACATCGAAACAGAGTAACGGATTGGCGAGATTTTTCTAGTGGAGATAGTTGGAGGGCTGGAGAGTGACATACTATACCGCAGGAGATTATCTCATTTTCACGGGAAAACACGTTACAATATAACTCATCATACCATACATATAGTACGTGTAAATATATATATATATATATATATATATATATATATATATATGTATATATAGTCTACCAATTCCATACTAACCATCAAATCGTACCTAGGAACGAAAACGAGCGAAGCGAGGGTGAATCACTAGTTTATTATAATTTAACTAAGACAATCATAAAAGATGATCTTTGAAGAAAGAATAAAAACAATAACTTTACCATTACAACGAAAGACTACTCAAATTGAAATTAAAAACTCTACATAGAGATACAAGCGTTTATCTTAGATCTTAAGTGATTGGACAAGAATATGAATTTTAAACGATTAACGTAAGAAATAAAGAAAAGTATCCGAACTTCATAACGGAGAGTGGAAGGCAAACATGGAGAGTTCACAGAAACCCCTTTCGGTGTTGCCTTTTTAACATTTTATAAAGATTAGATTTTCATCGGACGATTGAGACCGCTGCTTCGACGTTGAAATTTAAATTGTTTCATTTTCGTACAGGTCTGTACTTACTTATATATAAGTTAAGCCACTTCCCTTTTTATAGAAATAATGCTACTGTTTTTGTCAATAATAAGGCTTAATAGTACTGTTCTTAGTAATCCCTTGTGAATGTGATAGATAGGTCACAGGTTCGACTTAAATTAAAATTTCGTGTACATTTCCCATATTCATATTTCATTTTTTTTAAAATATATCATAAATCCGTAAACAAAGTAATAAAAAGAAATAATTATTTTATAGGTATTTTTTAAGTTTTTATGAATAAAAAAAAAACAAAAGTTTTTCGTTGATGAAAAATAATTGAGCGCATCATTTTAGAACAGTTTGATCGATTTAAAACGTTCGTAATAATCAATAATATAGGATATTCGTAATAATCAATATTATAAATTTTATAGAGTGTAGAAATTGAAAAAAATTGGAAAATTCTGGAAAATCGAAAGCGCTACAGCATTTCATGTATGAACTTCAAAGACAAACAAAAAAGATTTCGACCGAACAAAGTCTACCAAAACTTAAAAAGCTTAAAAATAAGTCATCTTATAGAAATAACGAGAACAATCCCATAAAAAAGCTAATCGCAGATAATATTTCAATCGTCCCAATACAACACCGGCGGGACCCCACGCCGTCTCATCTCATCCTGAATAATACATAGCGGAGTGTTGACACGGCGTAATTAAAAAGCTCTGCACGATATTGATAGAGCGTGTTTGACCAAAATATACTATTGTTATTGAATTGATATTTTCGCTGATACTCTGATATGATTTGCTCCTTTATTTATCCTTTCTAATATGAATGCGGCTCTTTTGAATTGAAATTTTATGCCGTATAATAGAATACTATAGTATTCTATTATACAATGTTGTTGTTGTGTTTGTTTTTTTGTTAGTTTGAAGACTATTAGTCTAGGCTAGTCATAAATGATTTTTTTTTTGCTTCTTATAGCCATTTTTAAAGCCAGAAAATTTAAAGAAATAATTTGTGGAAGTAACAATTTCATTTTTGAATGATGTTCAAATCAATGCACTCTAATACTTTCTTAATACTTTCTTGCTGCTTAATATTTTACTTTAAAATTATATAGCGTATTATATAGCAATCTAAATTAATAATTTAATTTTTTAAATTACATATAAAACTATAATATTGCTTTAATGAATAACTAATATTTTTGATTTTTTTTTTGTAGTTATACATATAATAATAGCAATACTAAATAATATTATATGATTAATTATTAAAGTTTTTTAAAGAATTGTAATTTTTATAATAATAACAGCTAGAATTAAATAAATAATATTTAATTACAATACTTATTCAATTTTTTTTTTAAATATGTTTAGAAATTAAAATCAACAAATATTGTAAGGTACTCCGGTGCCATTTTTTTTAAATTTTCAAAATCATTTTTGTAAATTGTGGGCAGGCACTGTCTGTAACAAGTATATATGCCATTGAGATGTCTAACACCTTAGTCTCTTCCGTGACCATGATTGCTGTAAAGCAATCGAAACGTCGGGAACCAAAAATCAAAATAAATCCGCGAAATAATCCGAAAAGATAGTTTTATTTAAAATGTCAATGCACTCTGTTACTTTGAAACCAAATCCTAAAACCTTGTATAAACCATTATTGTGTAGCCTTTTCCACTAAAGCTTCAGTTCAAAAAGAAATTCAAACTTATAATAATCACAAAAGTTGGTAACAGGGGCGCCATCTATATCTAAAATTTGAACCATTCAATTAGCGATTCGTTTGAGATGGTTAAATTAAACCCTTTACTAGACATTAATTTCATTCAATTGCATGATAACAGGTGGCGTTTTCGTAGTGAAGATAGAAATTTTCAATAGATGGCGTTATTTAAAACAAAAATTAAATAAGGTATTCAGGTATCTTTATTTTGAACTTCAAGAGTTCTAGTAATGGGAAAGCACAGAGTTTATGAGTGTTATGTTGTCATAAAAGGAAAATATTGTCAACTAGCGCGACTCACCCTCGCTCCGCTCGGGTTCGTCCCTACTTACGTATTAACGTTTAGTATAGATTTCTTAGAAGTGAAATACTTTCCCGCAATAAAAAGTATCCTATGTGTTGACCCGGATAACCAGCTACCATCATACCAAATTTCATCAAAATCCCTTCAGTAGTTTTTCCGTGATGCGGTAACAGACAGACAGATAAGAATTCTAAAAACTCTAGAGTCGGCCTCTGTATCGATAATAATGTCTATTTCAATAAAATTTTCCAAAAAATATTTAATGTACAGATTCAGCTTAGTTACAATTTTATTATATGTATAGATTTTAAACGCTCCTATATTTTATACAATTTAAAAGTATTGAATACTTTCAGCGCAAAAAAGCCCTAACGTTTACACTTGTAAATAAAACAGGCATATCTGCCCAAGAAGAATAAAACGTATATTAAATCATGCATCTATGCACTAAATTATTACCAAACAAAATAATTTTAAAATAGCAGAATCTTTTTTTTTTTTATTTGAATGGCCGCCTTTTTTAAGCTCGTTATTTTGGATTTTTATTATTTGTTGTTATAGCAGTGATAAAAACACATACTCTGTAAAAATTTTAACTCTCTGCCTATTACGGTTCATGAGATACAACAACCCTCTGACAGACGGACAGCGGAAGCCTAGTGATAGGGTTCCGTTGGCACCCTTCAGGTACGAAACCCTAAAATGCAAAATGAAGTCAACAACAAGTTCAAGTCAACCTTATATTAAATTAAAAAAATGCCACTTAATATTGATTAACATAAGAATTTTACTTGTTTTATATCATTGACCATCAAGTGACTTCGACCAATACCTAGTTAACATTAGGGGGCATCCATTATTACGTAAGTTCAATAAAATCTCATCAAATCTTACTTTTAACTGAGGAGGGAGGCACCAAATCTCACCTAATCTCATCAAAGTAAGAGTCTAAATTGAAGGAAAAACAAGCTCACCTAAATAATATTTTACTCATATTACTAGTCTCTGCCTGCGATTCAGTTTGCGAAGCAAATATAATCAGTAAAACGATAAAGATAGCCAACATATTAACCTAGATAAGCGTGAAATAACAGCGTGAATAACCATCAAGCATACTACAAAATAATTTAAGACCAAGCACTACGCGACCAACACGCGATTTGGTTCGTACGACCAGCGTTGCAGTTGCGGTTATAGTCACGGTTATGGTCGCGGCTATGGTCATGGCCATGGTCGCGTAGTGGTCGGTCGTGGTTACCGTGACCGACCTGGCAGGATGCGCGGGGGCGGCGGGCGGCACGGGGATGCAGTTGACGGGCGTGGACTCTTGAGGCATCTCCTCTAGGCTCGTCTCCTTGTCTGTGGTCCGGGCTGAGCCTGTGGATGGACAAATTGTTAATGTATAGGTCACTGGCAGTACACGAGGGTTCGACCACGTTCAAACTTCCGATATAAACATCAGGTTTACAATAATGTATGCCCGATTTGTTTACATTTATGATTACTGTCATTACCAATACGTCATTACCCATATCTAAGCTGTTTACTCTACAATAGAATCAATAAATTATTGAATATATATCCACTCACATCTTATCGTTGCAAATCTGAATGCTTAGCATGGCTTAAATCCATTACGTATGAAGAGACCGAAGAACTTTTGACCATTGTTTATTAAAGAATTTTGCATTCACAAACACAAACACACACACACACACATATACACACACACGCAGACACACAAACACATACATCATCATCATCTTGTTGTTATTCAGTTTTTATAAAATAGTTTAAATATTGTACGGAGGCGGGCGTTGATATCTGCAACGCAGTTTATACTTTTGCAGTATCATCGTAGCCATTGTTTTACTGTATATATATATATATATATATATATATATATATATATATATATATATATATATAAGAACTGTTACTAAATAAATAAATTTCATTTCATTTCATTTCACTGTTACCACTTGCCTTACGGTGAAGAAAAACATGATGAGGAAACCTGCATGTCTGAGAAAACCTAGCAAGTTTTAGAAAAGCATATGAAGTCCGCTAATCCGTACTTGGCCAGCGTGGTGGACTATGGCCTGCTCCCCCTCGTATTGAAGGGAGGCCCGTGCCCGGCAGTGGGACGTTAAAAACGGGCTAAATACATACACATATACATGCATACATATATGAATCAGCAACAGTACCTTGTGACCGCTGCAGGCGCGTGGTGACGCCGGCCGGCAGCTCGGGCTCCGGCGCCGGCCGCGGCCGCGCGTGCCGCCTCGGCCGCGGCTTCCGGAGCAGCTGCTTGTAGTTCTCCGCCTTCTTCGACAGGTAATAGAACCTGGATACAGGGATATAGTTTTAAACTGTCACTCGTAAAATGTAAAGGTGTCTTATTTTGATTTTGGCCTTTATTACATAGCAGTAAATTCCTGTAAACGTGAACGTGTTTTTTTTCAGTGTTCCGCCTTCTCCATGAGATATAAAGATGTCGCTTTCAAATCATATATGTATGTCACTTATGTTTTTTTTTTTTTTTGGTTTATGCCTTTTTTACATTACAGAGAACTCCTATAAACGTGTAAGTATTTTTTGTCGTTCTCCGCCTTCTTTGACTAGCAGTAAAATTTGGACATAAATAACTTTTATCCCGTCAGTCATTTAAACAAGAAAGTGTTTTTATTTCAGAAAAAAAAGTATCTTTTCAAATTTTGCCGGGGTGTTATTTTATATTTTTGTTCCCGACGTTTCGAATGCTTTACAGCAAACATGGTTACGGGAGAGACTAAGGTTTTAGACATCTCAAAACTCAATATAGTAAATATAGTTCTTACCGACAATATCTATCCACAAAACGATCCAATAATACGGAAGAAATAGACAAATTTCAAAGGGCAAATAAAAAAAGTTCAAATTTATAACTATAGTAATGGCAACATTAAATAAAATCAAATAATAATATTATGTTTAAATGGAAGATTAATAACAACAATCAAAACTTTAATATTCAATTATATATACACATATATCTTTTAAATTATTAAAATACTTAAAATTAACATATATTGTAATGTAATTCTCGCCACAGATATTGCTATTAGATATTTTATATATATATATATATATATATATATATATATATATATATATATATATATATACATAATTATAATAAAATTGCATTTCATATATTATAATTTAAACAAATTTTTACAAACAATTATTTAGAGGTCACACCACTTTTGCTCTAACAAGAACAACAAGTGAAACACAATCTAAACCTCGCTTTGTATGAAATGGATTATAATCTATACTAATATTATAAAGAGATTAAGTTTGTGAGTTTGTGAGGTTGTAGGGGGTAATCTCTAGATCTACTGAACCGATTTAGATGAAATTTGGTAAGAAGGTAGTTAGAGGCCCTGGGAAGGACATAGGATACTTTTTATCCCGGAAATTATCCCTTAAGAGGGTTGAAAATGGGGATGAAAGTTTGTATGGGGGATCAACCTATAATGATATGATAAAAACAGATACTTGGGGGATAGGCGCTGTATGCCGTAACACAGGTCTCCTAGTACGGTAACAAAGGCTACCATATCTTTTGTGTAGACACAGACTAATTTAAACTGACAATGACTTTAGAAACTAAAATTGTTGTTTATAATATAATATGTATTTTTTTTTTATTTAATATTATTTACTGTTTATATGTTTTATTGCTCAATAAATTATTATTATTATTCTTATAACTTAACAAAAGCCTAGTTAAAAATCATTTGTAGTCAGAATGCATTACCTTTTATGGGAACGAATACAACAATTTAGTTCTGCCATTTAAAGCGGTATAATTGATATAAAGTTTTTATATATTTAATGAACAAAACTTGTATGCACACATTAATCATTATGAAATATGATGGCTTTAATGTAAAGCTCATGAATAAATTTAAATATTTGTTAGCGTTTAGGGTTCCGTACCCGGAGGGTGCCAAAGGAACCCTATTACTATGTCTCCGCTATTCGTCCGTCCGTCTGTCAGAGGGCTATATCTCATGAACCGTAATAGGTAGAGAGTTGAAATTTTCACAGAGTATGTAATTCTATTGCCGCTATAACAACAAATAATAAAAATAAATAATAACACAAGAAACTTTTTTTTAACGTTTGTAATCGATTAACGAAATTAATATACTACATATATAGAGTATATTAATAAAAAGTACATATACGATGGTACGGAACGTTTAGTGTGCGAATTCGACTCGCACTTGACCGATTTTTATTTTAATTAAGACATTTTTTGTTACAGTGCATGTATTATTATTAATGTTTATGTAGAGTGGAGTAAATAAAAACTCATAAGTAAATGCACCTTGATTAAGAATAATAAATAAGAAAAACGTAAACAGTTAAAGCAAAAGGTTTTTAAAAATTTAAATAATATTTCCATGCATTTTTAGTTAGAGAATTGATGATGAATATGTAGTTTTGGTTTTTGGTGTACTTTATATGCGATTACAACAAAAAACTCAAATTTAGTGACATAAGTGGTTGTTGATTGATTGATATTTGTTAAAAAAAAGTATTTTCAACCCTTCGCTACACACGTAGGGAATACCACCCTTATCTTTTAATTTTTCGTAATTTAACTACAGAATTGTAAAGCGGTTCACATGAGACATATTACACACTAAATTTCATTAATATAGCCCAAATCCCTAAAATGGCTGTATCATACAGACGGACAGACAAAACGTTAATTATATTATTGGTCCCATATTTTGTTTCTCAATTTTCACTAGGTAACCCTAAAACGGTCTAAAACAAAAAAGACCATACCTAACACAGTCCCGAACACTCTTTCTCGGCAGGAAGGAGGCTATGGTTCCGAAGTTCTTGGGATGCTGCAGGTACTTATCCCTGAAGACTTCCCTCTCACCCGAAGTCCACACGTTACGCAGTTGAAGACCCTTGTGCTCGAACTCCATGTCCATACACCGCTCTGAGAAAGAAAATATGTTTCTTAGTAATATTTTTAAAATCCAAGTACCAATCAAAACACACTAATATTTTGATTAGTAACTATTCAAACGCTTTCGCTTGAGAAACCGAGTAAAGCGTGTTCAAATCCCGGGTCTCGCTTTGATATTTTCATGTGCTAATCATTTCCAACATGATTACATATCTTACGGTGAAGGAAAACATCGTGAGGAAACCTGCATGTCTGAGAGAACCAACCAAGTTTTCGAACGACATGCTCAGTCCGGCCGCACTTGGCCAGCATGGTGGACTATAGCTATACCTGATCCCCCTCGTATTGGGAGACCAGTGCCTAACAGTGAGACGTTAAAAAGGGCTGAATACAATTTGGTAAGGTGATAGATTTTTTTTTAAACGTTGGAAAAAGTCTTTACGCATACGACCTATATACAACTTTTTACTCAGTTTATTTCTTTAAAATATTACAAAGAAGTTGGTAATTGTGACGTTTTAAGATATGGCAACGATTATAAAGCTATTTGTTTATATATACTCCAATCTTTATATTTTAAAACTGTTTTAGAACTTGTTAAATCTCTACCAATCAGGTCGCACTATTCTGTAAAAATATCTGCACGATTTTTAACAAGAGGTTTCAACAGCACATTAAACCGAAGATATAATCAGTAACCATGTACTTTCAAAATCATTCTCTAAATGTCCAATATAGTATAGGTTATACTCACTGTTAGTATCTAAATGCAGTGGCCTAGGTTCCCGCGGGTCCCGGAGCAGGGGCGGCACGACTGTGAGCGACCTCATCTTCTTATCCTCGTGCTCCTGCTCGTGTAGACCGTCAGCTATCTCCTCCAGCTCCGCCTCAGATTTCACCCTGGCTCCGAGCCGGTTGAATCTCTCCCGCTCTTCGCGTTGCTTTCTTAGTTCTGGGAATACCTGTGTAGAGGATATATTTTTTAGATGACGCCAAAAATGCCATTCTTAATACTACTACTTACTTTATTTAGAAGTACCTAGCGACTTACTTTCGCTTTGTTCGGGTGCGTGCGTCCCTTAGTACATTTTAATTTTTTGAGCATGATTATAAAACTTATTTGTGAATAAAAGTAGCCTAAGTTACTCCTTATAACATCAGCTATCTGCCAGTGAAAGTTCCGTCAAAATCAGTCTAGCCGTTTCGGAGATTAACCGGTACAAACGGACAGACAGACACAGGCAAAAAAATTTAAAGTTGTGTTTTTCTTATATTAGTACTGTATATAATTTCATATACGTTTAGTTAAAACTGTTATTTTGACATTACAAACAGACATTTCAAATTTTATTTATATTTTAATCTCCTTCAAACTGTGTTCATACTTGGAAATCTATACAATGTTTTTGTACTAAAGTATTGGAAGTTTGAACAAATAAGCACTGAAATGATTAGTCAAAAGTGTATATATGTTTAAATTAGCAAAAAAACAGAAACACGTCTATCCCACGGGAACCGTACATTTTTCCGGAATAAAAAGTAGCCTATGTGCTATTCCAGACTATAATCTATCTACTATGCCAAGTTCCACATAAATCTAAACTTTCACATTTATAATACTAGTAAAACTAATACTAATATAGGATAAAAAGACCTGACCCTACATAGTAATAATATACGATATGAGAAAATGTTCTAAACCTTATAAGTTAGCAGTAAACTTTAGCGTGGGTCTGCGGTTAGCCGTTAACACTAACCACAAATATGACTGAATATTATATACAATGTGTGGAACTTACACTAAATAAGTAAAATACGTTTTCTTCCAAGAATTAGAATCAAATATAAGCTACGAATAGAATACTAACTATTCGCAATGAATTATGCTGTTTTCTAATATAGTAATATTGGGTTTTATTATGATTTTTAAGTTGTTAGTTTAAATTACATACACTTTAGAATATCTATACAGATAAATAAAATCAAAGTGTCTGTTTATAAAGTCAAAATAACAGTTTTTTACTAAACGCATATGAAATTATATACGGAACTTATAAGATAAACACAATTTTTTTTTTCTGTTTGTTCCGGCTAATCTCCGAAACGGCTGGACTCATTATGACGGGACTTTCACTGGCAAATAGCAGTTACTATAAGGAGTAACTTAGGCTACTTTCATTTTAAAAAAAGAATTAGGGTTCTGCTGAAAAAAATAAAAGTACCTAGGAAAGCACCCAAGTGAGGCGCGGGTAAGTCGCTAGCATTTAATAATTTTGAATGTCACGAGATGTTGAGTAAAGCTAAATTTCTGTACAAATGAATTTTATAAAAAATGAATGTACAAAGTATTACGACTAAAATACATCATTCATTTCGTTTCATGAAACTAATTTTAAAACGACAGAATTTACAGCTAGGAGGCAGGTAATATATTTTTTATGTCATTCTTAGACACTTCAACGATTCATTTAAAATCGCTATTATTAGAACATTTGTAGCTTAGTCTTGAAAATCAAATTTCGTCAAATATTTCAATAATGTAAACTCTTTTATAAGCTTCTAAGTAATCTTTTTTTTAACATAGGTACATACGTTATGTCGTAGCCTTAGTGCTTATTTGTTCAAACGATCAATACTTATTGTGCTTATACCACTACCAGAATCATCCACAATATCGAACCCACATACCTTCTCAAAGAACTCCCTGTTCCTCGCGTCCTTCGCCTTCCGCTTCTGCCCCTGCTCTATCCGCTCCACGCGGCGCATCCACTCCGCCGCGCGCCGGCTGTACTCCTCCGTCAGTGCGTCTTCACGCTGGAAACGAATAATCACACTTGTTATAATGTAGCTATTTAGTTAAGAAATGACATAAACAATTACAATATTTAGCTATTTGGGAAAAAAATACTTTGAAAAATCTTAGATTTACACAAACCACTTGTAAAACAAACACACAATTAAAGTAATTTCTATTAAATGTCTATTAATATAAAAACCAAGCTTCTTTGTTTTACATTTTTATTCTTTTAGAATATTATTTGGAACATAAAGCGATTGTTAGTCCTATTTTTGACTGAACGACAGCTATGACATGACAACGCAACATCGCATGACAATAACGCGAATGCAACGTGACGTGACATTTCTCAGAGCACAATGACAGCACAACATCGCATGACGTTGACACGGATGCAACAAGAAATGACGTGACGTGACATTACCTTCTCAGCCTCTAGCCGGATGCGGCGCAGGTGGTCAGCGAGGCGCTTCCGGAAGGCGCGGTGCCTCCGGATGTTCTCGTGGTAGACCAGTGTGTCCTGCGGCTGGTTGTAGAGCGGGTAGAGCACTGTGGGCCCGAGGTGTGCGAGGAGGGCGTGGGCCGCTGCCGCCTGGGAACAAACGTATAGTCATTAAAAACATATCTTTGTTGGTTGACATAATTACATAATAATAATTAAAAAAAACATACGCACGTAAGAAGTTATACTTCTTTGGCGTAACAGAACAAAAGTAGCTAAAGATTTCATCCCGTATGTCACAACTCACTCTTTGTAAAAGGAATGTAGATAACTTCATCATGTCACTTTTTGGCTGTCGGTGTGCACGCGCATCGTAAAAATTTTACTCTTATAGTTCTTCCCAAAGGTCCCAAAATAGGTACAACTTCAATAGTAATATAATAAAGAGTCCTGATCGATTTTGGCCATGTGCACAGGAACATTACTGCACAAGTATTCACGTCACTCCCATACACCGATGGGACAATAATTCCACACTCGTGCTGGAGCGACGCGACGCGTGCTCTGCATCGACACGACGCTAACTTCTTAAATATGGGAAGTTACTGATTATTTCATAACCCGGTAACTTATAACAACCTGGTCCTAGTGCTGAATAGGAAAACTTTCTGCTTATTAGTAAGAGTTCAACCATGTTAAACCTAGGGTTGGCTGATACACAAACCTGCAGATATAGCAGAAGATGTATGGAGGCTGATGAAGTGCCTCTCCATCTTCTGGGGGAGTGTGGACCTCTTACGCATAAGCGCAATCTTCATCTTTCGAAGCAGTTTCTAGACCCAGATGAAATTATGGAGTATACTCCTAAGCCATTCTTGCAGTTTATTACAGCGGCAGACGAAAGCGCAAATAAATCCCGGTAACCAACCCAACCCGGGATTCGAACCCGGATCTGTAACCATGCTGTTTAATATACCAACGAGACATTCTAATATACCGCTAGACTAAAACATACCCGTTTCCTATTATCAGCATATATACACTGCGCCAGGCTTCGATGCCGTGGAGGCGCCTCCTCAGGCTCTTCAGCTCTTGCTGGCTTCGACGCTGTCTGCTCCAGCTCCTCTTGCTTCTTCTTGAGTTTGAGGAGCGTGGTCTCCGACAGCGCCATCTCTCTATCCACCTGGAAATTAGAATAGAAAGTTTTAATTTAGATGGCCTGATCCCCCTCTTATTGAAGGAAGGCCCACCCCCAGCAGTGGGACGTTAAAAAGAGCTAAATACAACACTAAAACTCGTCAATAGCTACTAAATAAAAAAAACAGTTGACAAACAGAAAAGTAAAAGGCACCTAATTGTTTTGTTTTGTTTTTTATATGTGTGTGTGTGTGTATATATATATATATATATATATATATATATAAAGATAATGAGAAGTTGCTCACAAATAATTTATTTGATGTTTTTTTTTTTATTTGACTTGAACAAAAGGTAAAATATTAACAATTTAAAAATCGATTTGGAAGTTCTTACTAATGCGGTTATACTGTTTGTTAGCAAAAACTAAGCCATATTTTTATTAAAAGTTGATAGATGTACCTGTACTTATGTGAAATACTTTAAAATTAAACTTTACAAATATGCAGATTCGACCAGAGATTTGAATCATTGGCTTGATAAGTACAGTAATATTTAAATTTAATTTGCAGGAAAAACTAGTTATTTACCTTAGATATTTGCTGTAGAAGATCATCTTTTGTGGTACGGAAGCTCTGTTCATCGATTGTGGGCTCGGAAGGCGTGTGTGGAGACAGTACCTCCACGGTATGTGAATTCATAACTGGCTCCTATAATTTTAATAAGCGATATTTGTATTCACATCTATACAGATAAATAAAATTGAAGTGTATGTTTTTAATATAAAAACAAACAGCTTTTTACTAAATGCATACGAAATTATATACGGTACTTGTAAGAAAAACACAGCTTTTAAAAAATTTTGTCTGTCTGTCTGTTTGTTCCGGCTAATCTCCGAAACGGCTGGACTGATTTTGACGGGACTTTCACCGGCAGATAACTGATGTTATGAGGAGTAACTTAGGCTACTTTTATTTTAGAAAAAGAACTAGGATTCACCCCTAGGGATGCACCAGAGCGAAGCGAGAGCAAGTCGCTGGTAACAAATATAAATTTTCTAATATAAGACTCAAACTAAGGAATAATATATATATCATAATATATCATAAAACTAAACATGAAGCCAAACAGTAATGTATTAAAATAGTATAATAATACAATTATTAATAGAAAACTTATTATTGTGATAACTGATAACTACATGAACGTTAGTAAATAAAAAAAGCAAACGAATTTTATTACAATGGAGAAAAAAAATCACATAAGCTAATATTGTGTTATCTCCCTTTTAAGCACAAGAAAAACTAATGAATATAGTATTATCTTTATTGTTCATATTTTATTCTTATTCTTTAAACAAAATGAACAATATGTATGGCAAAATCGAGAATAGTAGCATAAACAGCAAAATCACGCTACTATTTTTTGACATTTCTTTTTGGTTGGCTCCATCTATTAATATATAATTATTATAATTCTTTAGTCTGAGAATATGAGGTATATTAAAAAAATGTATAAATATTAGAAGTTGCAATACTAACTCCTTTACTTATCGAATTCGTTCATAGTTAAAGTTAACAGTAAGCAAGTATCGTGTTAATTACTATTATGACTGTATCAATGGTACCAACACGAGGATCTATTTATTTTTTAATAATCTTCGTAAGAACACAAATAAAGGACCTTATCTTCGAGCTAAAATACTTTTTAGTAGGTAACCCTACTGCTACGTAAAATCACATTCTTTCATCGCAATTAAAACTAACAAAAAAATTCTATAATCAACTCACTCTCGTATCAACCCTGAGCTGCTGGTGAGGAGCAGGCGCGGGGCGTTCAGCTGTGAGGCGGATCTTCTTGAAGGGCGGGGGGTCTGCGGGGGGCGGGTGGTGCACGGGGGGCGCGGGGGGCGGCAAGTAGGACCCCAGCAGCGACATCCGCGTGCCGGAGCGATACTCGCCCACCGCGCCGCCACCGCCACCGCGCGAGTAACTATCCCTACTGGAAAAGAAAAACATTCAAATTACATAAATGTATATATGTACACTAATATTTTTGATGACACGTTTGACTCAGTTTGTAGTGACCCTACTTGCTGTGTCAGCGGTCGCAGGTTCTAGTCCCGCTGGAAGTATTCACTTGTGTGATAAATGTGTGCACGAATATTTGTACTCTGGTCATAGGTGATTATATTAATAATATGTATGTATTTAAAGTTTATATATGTGTAGTGTATCAACTATCTGGTAGCCCATACCACAAGCCTCGTAGCTTACCATGGAACTAGATAGTGCTGTGTGGTAATGTTCCAACATATTTATTTATTTAATATTATAAATAGTTAAAGTTTATAAGTTTGAATCTCGCGAGATAGATTACAATCTAGCGGCACTTACAATTTTACGGTGACACATACATACTTTATTGATGTTTTATATATAAATACATAAATAACTGAATAAAATCATATTAACTTTGCTATAAAGAAATTCTTCATACGCTATCTCTTTCAACTCGATACATGCAGAGGTTCGTCTAACAAACAATAGGCAAGGCATTTTAATGACCATTTTAATTACGGCTCATGTCAAAGCGATACGATCTTATGGTCAATGTATCGGACCGACTCATCTGACACACGATACAAAAACCGTTGTAAGTCGCTTTGGTAACTTAATAATTACGACATATATTACCTTCTGAAAATAATACTTTTATGGAAAACTATCTAGTATTTCTATGGCGAATCTTATTAATATTATAAATGCGAAAGTTTGGATGGATGTTTGTTACTCAATCACGCCAGAACGGCTGAACGGATCTGGATGAAATTCGGCACAATGATAGATTATAGTCTGGAATAGCACATAGGTTAATTTTTATGCCGGAAAAATGTACTATTCCCATGGGATAGATTTGATTTTGTTTTTCACTAGGTAACAAACTAGCTATGGATTTGATTTTTCAATGAATTTATAATTTAATTAAACTAGGTATGTATAACTATGAATGTGTATAAATTATTTACTGTAAATCAACCTTTTTCGTAGATACATTTTATTTAAATAAAGATTTAATTTTACTTTATTTCTTATCTTTGAAAAATACTCACTAATAAACGTGCGAAAGATTTTTGTCAGTCAGTCTGTGCGTATATTACGTTGCTCACTGTCACGAAATTCGACACAACAATAAAAATATTCAAAAACATGTTAAAACCAAAAGTCTGTCTAGTGACAAGTCATTACGCTTCACCGCTCAAACCGACCGATGACCCGACGACGTCAACACTGTTGGTAACATAACTCCTAATATATATAGATTCTAGATTATACGTTTATGTACTAGCTTAAATTAAAAAAGTGCGTATGTGTGCAATTCACACACGGTAGAAGTAAAACTTCAGAAAAGTAACCTACGATAGAATGAGATGAATATATAGTCTGGAATAGCACATAGGTTACTTTTTATCCCGAAAAAATGTACGGTTGCCGTGGGCTAGATAGATTTATTTTTGTTATTCACTAAGGACGAAGCGAAGCGAACTCACCCTGAGTTGCTACTATAATATAGACCAACTACTAAAACTAGACGACGACTAACTTAGACGACACGTTTGGCGCAATTTGTAGTAACCCTACTTGCTGTGCCAGCGGTCGCGGATTCGAGTCCCGCTGAGGGCATTCATTTGTGTGGTGAATACGAAAGTTTGTACTCTAGTCATGGGTGTTTATATTTATAATATGTATGTATTTAAAGTTATATATATGTAGTGTATCAACTATCTGGTATCCATAACACAAGCCTCGTAGCTTACCATGGAACTAGATGGTGTTAATGTCCCAACATATTTATTTAGTAAAATTCGCAGGTCATTATACACTTAGATTATGAGACACCCTTACGTACTTTATGCCAGTCTAACAAAGTTTTAGGTCATCGAGACCAATCTCATATAATTAGCCAACTACATAAAGTGCACAAGTGTGCGTACAAACACTTAATTATTTTGCACACATACGACACGACCAGTTTAAAAAGACATAGAGACAGAAAATTCCAATATGTAACTTCTTTAAGTAACCGAATCGAACCTAGTACCTCAGAATATGCAGCCGTACCTTTAAACACCAGACTGACGAAACACAATAATGAAACCACTAAAATTAATGAGAACCAAAAATGCGAAAATATTGATCGAACGAGGGAATGTTTGCTTCATACTGTAACGACTGAACAGATTTGAGTGAAATTTCTAATAGAGACAGCGTATATCTTGGATTAACACATACGCTATCGACGACACGAGCGAAGACGAGGGTTAGAACTAGTGTGACATAGTGCAAATAAAATTTAGCACATTCATTTCAAATGCATTATCGTATGTATGTCATCTTATCGTTGCAGTGGAGTGGGATTGCACACGATAATGACTATCGATGGTCTGATTGACGCTTGTTGACATTCACCTTATTTCGTATTTTATTTATATCATCATCATTATGTGAGTGTTTTTGTTCTTTTATTACTAAAATAATATCTTTATGTATAACAATTTTAAAATATCTTCAATTATTAAGGAAACTTACTGCTCTCGGTCCTAAGCAAAGATTGAACTTAATTGAAAATTTTGAACAAATAACATTACTGTTTTTGGAGAAATATAGTCGTGAAAGAAGAAAAAATGAAGCATTTTCATACCTAAGGTCGTATAGAACAGTTATAGGTATAGTTTTCCATTTATTACTGCTATCAATATTGGCAGACGACCGTTATATTTCTGATTGACGATGCCTCCTAATAACGATTGATGAAGCGGGTTCGCGTTTCACATCATTTCATTAAGAAAACACAGTGTTATTTTCTGTGCCTCCATTATTACAAGGTTCAATAGCGCTAAAAGTGTGTAAAATTATTTAATTTTCCATATAATAATGTATATATAAAATATTAAATTGTTATAATCATCAAAATGTCTACAAAATGCTTTCAATCGAAGTTTCCAACAAAATACACGAAAATCCCAACGAAACCAGTAAACTAAACATAGCAAAAAATACCTCTACGAAGTTGAGGAATCTAAAAAGCACAAACAAGTTGAGAAATATCTAAATTAGGAGCATCACACGTGATTTCACATTTCATCTCGAGACGACGCGTTGACGTTGCCGGGGGGGTAGAGGGCGGGAGGGCAGGGGGTGGGGATAGGGGGGGAGGAAGGCCAAGGTTGCGAGGGGGGGGATATAACTGTAGCGGCGCGCGGTTTATTTTTTATTGTTATTCCGAGCTCGTCCCGAGCACGTGTTTCAAAATGTGGAACACAGGATTCACCTCAGATTATTATCAATTTGAGGCGTAAAGTATGCTTAACTTTAAAATTCAGTATATAACACAGTCTTTTTAAAAATTATTAAACAACGTATCAATATTTGTTATACTATTAGTAATGTTAAATATCGATTATTTCCTATTCTCAATAACACGAAGCATATAAAATACTAGCGTTGCCTGCGGCTCCGCCCGCGTTCAGATGATCAAAAAGCAAATTCTTAGGTTTTACATACATATTAGTATACTCTTACATATACCATTTTCATTGCGTACCGTATGATTGGTAAATACTGGCAGTGATTGACAATGCTACAAAGATTCCCCCGTTAATCTCATATTTGACTTAGTAATTTTTGTTTTAGTAATAACATTTATGTACATATGTCTATACTTCTGTTTTGTTTGCTTATTTAGTTTCGGGTGATAAACTCTCAAACTACGGAATGATTTTAATCATTTTTTACTAATAGACAGCTATTAATTAATTTAAGATTTAGCTAATTATTTAACTTACATAATGACAACTTTTCTTAACGTTAATCTGTCGCGCAACATGGATTGGTTAGCGCTAGTTAGTAATATTGTCTAAAACGAATTTCAAAGGAAAGTGTAATAAGTAAATAATTTTAAGCAAATACTTTTCATTATTTCATATGGCTCGGCTAATACGATTAAAGTCGCAAGCATTTTATTGTTTCCTTTAAGCTTTAACTTCTAAGAAATGGTGTCAAAAAAAAACTGAAAAAGTTGAGGTATAACAGTTCCTATAACACTTTTTCATAGTTTTTGAGATATGAAATATTTTTAGTTACACGCATTGTCAGTTTAACAGCCATAAACTTGTTTCCCATAAAATGTTATAAAATAATATGAATCGACTTATTTTTACGGTTGATAAAATGAGCCGATATTGTGGAAACGTAAATATTATTTGTATTTATTTTAGTGTTAACCTAACAAAATACGTAAGTTAAAAAAACAACACAGTATTTTGCTATACGAAACCTATAATGCGCGAGTTGTGTTTGCATTTGCCCATTTTTTACATTAAAAGATTAAAAAATATAAACATTATTTACTAAACAATAAAAATTTACAAATATTACTAATATGTTACTAATTTATAAAGCCAAAAAGTTTGTTTTATTGAAAATTTGAACACAGGCGGGGCCGCGAGTAATTTAGTAGTAATTCTAATAAAGTCATGGAAAAGTTATATCTGTACATTATTTTTTTTTTTGGATTAAAACTACGTATTTTAAGAACACATGGCGACATCTATTGTCAAATATCTAAATAACACATAAATAAATTTTCATTAAAATAACTATTTAAATGAATAAAATGGGGCTATTGATATTTCCTTTAAGATAAGCTTTTTTTAATAGTTTTAACATACAGAATTAAGTTACCTTGCTAAAATGTTAATAGTATCACCGTGCTTTTATTTTAACCAGTTTTTGTATTTTTTTTTTCCCAAAAATGAGATATTTTCCTGCTGTAAAAAGTATCCTATGTGTTGACCCAGATAACCAGCTATCATCATACCAAATTTCATCAAAATCCCTCGAGTGATTTTTCTGTGATGCGGTCACATATAGACAAACAGACAAAAATTCTAAAAACTATAGATTCGGCCTCTATATCGCTAATAATGAATATTTCAGTAAGATTTTCCGAAAAATATTGAATTTACGGATTCGGCTTAGTTACAATTTTATTATTTGTATAGTTACTAATTTGTAAAGCCAAAAAGTTTGCTTTACGTATAATAATTTGAACACAGGCGGGGCCGCGGGTAATTAAGTAGTAATTCTAATAAAATCGTAGAAAGGTCATATCAGTACATTCAATATTTTGGAATTAAAACTACGTATTTTAAAGACACATGGCGACATCTATTGTCGAATAACTAAATAACATATAAATGTATATTAATTAAAATAACTATTTTAATGGATAAAATAGAGCTATTGATAATTTGATTTTCAAGATAAGCTATTTTTAATTGTTTTTACCATATTTAGTAAGTTACCTTGCTAAACTGTTTACAGATAGTATCATCGTGATTTTGTTCCAACCAGTTTTCGTATGTTTTCTCAGAAATGAGATATTTTCCCGTGGTAAAAAGTATCCTATATGTTGACCCGGATAACCAGCTATCATCATACCAAATTTCATCCAAATCCCTCCAGTGGTTTTTCTGTGATGCGGTAACAGACAGACAGACAGACAGACAGACAGACAGACAGACAGACAGACAGACAGACAGACAGACAGACAAAAATTCTAAAAACTATAGATTCGGCATCTGCATCGATAATAATGTCTATTTCAATAAGATTTTCCAAAAAATATTTAATGTACAGATTCGGCTTAGTTAGAATTTTATAATATGTATAGATAACAATTGAATTTCTATAAAATGAATCTGTACTATGTAATAAAATAAAATATTGTAGTCATTTCGATGATGAAAAGCAACAAATATAATGAAAATTTAGGCGACAAAATTAAATAGGCTAAATAGGCCAAAAAATCTAGCTCTCATATACATATATGTATGTACATATATACTATATAGCCTCATAAGATAGATAGCGCCATATAAATGTTGTAGGGCCGTAGTTACTGAAACGAAGTACCAAAGGGTCGAGGCGTTGCCAAAGCACAAATAATCTGTGGAGTAGAGAAGACAATGAAAATAAAAACAAGTGCTGGCCCGCCGCCAACCGGAGCAGTTATGAAAGAAGATGCAAATAGAAACTTTGCGTATTCAAAAATATCATTTACTATTTTCTTTCGGAAATATATAATACAAGCGACTCACCATCGCTCCGCTCGGGTTCGTCCCTAAGTACGTTTTAACGGTTAGTATAGATTTCTCAGAGATGAGATATTTTCCCGCAGTAAAAAGTATCCTATATGTTGACCCGGATAACCAGCTATCATCATACCAAATTTCATCAAAAGCTGTCTAGTGGTTTTCTCGTGATACGTTCCCAGACAGACAGACAGGCAAACAAAAAATCTAAAAACTATAGATTCGGTCTCTGTATCGATAATAATGACAATTTCAAAAAGATTTTCCAAAAAATATTTAATGTACAGATTCACCTCAGATTTTTTTATATGTATAGATGTACACATGTGTAGGTCCTTTAAAATTAGATAAATAAAAAGGAACCTAAATAAATAATGGTGAGCTCAGGGACCTAGGTGAATTCTCAATTATCGTTTTCTAAAACCTAATACACTGTTGCTTACATACTAAACTAGCGACTCACCTTCGCTTCGCTCGGGTTCATGCCTAGATACGTTTTAATGGTTAGTATGAAATACAAATCTTAGAATTTCTCGGCTTCTCTGTACTATAATATGCACGTATTATACATATAAACCATCCTCTTGAATCACTATTAAAAAAACCGCATCAAAATCCGTTGCGTAGTTTTAAAGATTTAAGCATACATATGGACAGACGGACAGCGAGAAGCGAGTTTCTTTTATACTATGTAGTGATTAGTATAACAAAACGTTAAACAAAAGTATATAAATAAGTACTTTTGATTGTATACATAACAAATAACAGTATCAAATCAAACTCATTAGCCCGAACAAAACTGGTACAACAAAAAAAATATCTGATAAAATCTCATTGCCCACTACAAAATAGCGAAACAAAAGGAAACAAAACTAGTTAGTACGGGTCATAAAATATGAAACATCCCGTTGTTTTTTTTTTTTTCAACAAAAATTCGCCGTTGAACGTGAATGAGGAGAAAAAGCACAGTATCTGGTAACTATCTCGAAGCTCGATTCGCACGCAGGAAAATCCGTTTTATCTTACGAAACCACAGCCTTTCACAGACGGCGCTCGTTAACCGGATGCAAAGCGTTCTTTTTATCATTTCTTTATCATATCATATCACTATGACAAAAACAAATCTATCCCACGGGATCCGTACATTTTTCCGGGATAATATATAGCCTATAACCTTCCTCAGTTAACGGGTTATCTAATGCAAAAAGAATTTTTCAGATCGGATCAACAGTTCCTGAGATTAGCGCGTTCAACCAACCAAGCAAACAAACAAACTCTTCAGCTTTATAATATTAGTATAGTATGTATGTATATAAGTAATTCATTGAGGAACCGCTATCTAGTTTTACTAAATTAAGGTAAAGTCTCAGATTAAAGAATTATATAGATGGAGTCCACCAAAATAAATGTCAAAGTTAGAAATAGTAGCGACATTTGCTATTTATGCTACTATTATCGATTTTGCCATACATATTGTTTAAAGAATAAGGGAAATTTTATATATTATGTATTAGTTAAATTAATATACAATTATTATATTCTTTCCTATTTTTTAATCATTACTTCTGTTTCCCTTTATAGAGAAATAGTATAATATAACATTTTTTTTTCTTTAATAACGTTCCGTACCCGAAGAATGCCAACGGAACCCTATCACTAAGCCTCCGCTGTGTGTCCGTCCATTAATGTCAGAGGGCTGTATCTCATGAACCATAATAGGTAGAGAGTTGAAATTTTCACAGAGTATGTATTTTTATTGTCGCTATAACAACAAATAATAAAAATAAATAAAAATACAAGAAACATTTTTTTAACATTCGCAATCAATCATAGAAGTCAATATACTACATACATAGAGTAAAAATCATATTAATAAAGAGTACATGTACGATGGTACGGAACCCTTCGTGTGCGAATTCGACTCGCACTTGACCGATTGCATTATAATAAAATCCGTTAGCTATCTTTATTTAAAAAATATAGAAATTATAATACTAAAGTTATACTCTAGTAATATATTTAGTACCTACATAGTACCTACTTATAATGTACCGTTGCATAAACCTCGGTGGTTTTTAATATTCTAAATTCTTTAATATGATAAAGGAAAAAAAGGGTGAAAATACAGGTAGCTAGCAAGTATAAGTGAGTTGGGAGCGATATTCTTATCAGCCAACCACAACGAACGACTGCTTTGGAGTCAGATAAAGCGAGGATTTTCCCTTAATACCTACTTGGCTTTTGCGTCACATTCGGAAGATTGGTTCATTTTGTTTTACAAAAAACTCCGTATAGACGTAGCCATATACAAAATACATACATATTTCAATGGGAAGATAACTAGTATAGAAATTAGTTAGTATTTTTAATTTAAAAAAAAGCAGTTATAAGGACTGCCGACAGAAGTGAAAACTTAAAACTATAAACAAACAGTTTTTATTTTTGGATATTCAAATTAATTGTTTGATCTTAAATTAAAGTTTATAAATTAAAATTGTTTCCATCTATCTATCTGGTTTTGTGTGACATCTATCGACACTGAGTGTCAGCGTCAACACGTCACGTGACCATGTCGATGACGACTTACATGAATTTACTCCCCATCCAAACCTGCCTATAGAAGTTTTCACTTCAAAAATATATATTTTCATTTGAAAAAAATAGAAAAATAAGTTATATAATACTTTAGAGTTTAGACCTTGAGCCAAAATCAAATTACAACTTCGACGAGAAGAACAAAAAACATCAATCGGATTTCATTCCAAAGGAAAGGGGAGACGTCCTTAGAGTATTTATTAGTAAATGAGTTAATTACTTAACGACAATAAATGAAGATGTCAGCGGCCATTACTAAGATGTAATATATAAAAGTGATACGTTTATATAAAAATGAAATATAATTTACTGATTAATACGAAATCTCAGAAAGAATAAACGCTATAAACTCGGGCATTATACATATTATATCTAATTAAAAACATTTTTTTTCCTACATCTGAGAATGCAAAAAATGAAATGTAAAATTTAGGAGCGGATCAATTACACATAAATAAGCTACGCGGGCATAGCCGCGGGAAAACACTAGGCAATCATATAACACCAATATATTTTATACGATTTTTGGTATAATTTAGTTTCTCGGTACATTTCAAAAATGAAATATTATATCTTTATGTATACTGTATGTATTCAGCCCTTTTTAACGTTCCACTGCACGAGCCTTCCTTCAATACGAGGGGATCAGTTTTCGATCAGTTTTCGAAAGACTTCACATGCCTTTCGAAAACTTGCTAATTTCTCTTAGATTGCAGGTTTTTTTACGTCTTCCTTCATCATAATCTTTATACTTACATCTAGTATTAAAAATAACTTGTTATCTTCGTTACGTACTTAAACGATAAAGGAAAAATGGAGTTCTCAGACGAAACTCGAGAATATGACATGATAAATGTTAAAATGCACTAATCGTAATACTTATTATCCGGCACAATGCGGCTGGCGTGGGTAAACGACGACGTAAACAAGTTCGCAGCATTCATTCCGTCTATCTGATATTCCCACGTGCACAATTGAAATTTATCTATGTAGGCTGAAAGTATCACTCAGGTATAATACGTCTAGATTTTTTTTTCAGTTCGAGCTGTAATAATTGCAATGGTGTAATAGGAACAAAATTATATATTTGTCTTATTTCTTTAGTTTATAAATACCTATATACAAATGTATATGTAGAATATATAGTTAAAAGGTTTTCAATAGATTTTCTTAATAATTCATGTATTTTATTGCTTTATTTTTTTGACAAACATTTAAACTTTCGTACACTGACGTCAAAATCTCTTTCCAGATTCAATCTAGTCAAAAACTCTAGTGTAAAAACCCGATTTGGTCTTTTGTGCCCTAAGCACATGCTAGGAAAAAAAAACGAACTAAAAAAACAAACAACTTTTTAGATTAGTATATTACCCTAAACCCCGATGACACAATACTATACTAAAATAAATGCCCCATATAAAGAATTTGAAAATAACATGTAACGCCATCTATTGACATCTACCTATAGGTATGAACTAATTTTCCTTAATCCTTGATGAGACCCCACGCCCTAAATATTTAGATACTGAAATGAAATAAACTTTATTCAATTAAACTTATTATAAGCACTTTTGAAGTCTAATAGGGAATATGCGTGTAATTTAAATAAAGGTGAAATATTATTTTTATAATCTTTATTGCTTCAGAATTAACTCTATATTAATATTTGTTAAAGTAATTTCTTTTTGATTAATAAAATAATTATTAAAAAATACAAATGTAAGTGGGAAATTCCAACTAGTTGAAACGCACGCCATTGGTCAGACCGAATATGACGTCAGAGTACATCATAACAGAGCGATTACCGATTTTGTCGCTACAAATTGAGTGGTCATTTCTCTGTGTGTATCACACTGTGACGTCACGCCAAGCGCGCGAAATGGCGGGCGTTTAAAGTATCCATCGATATGACATTTAAAAAAAATATATACTGAATTTTAGTTTTTTGGAGCTGGATATTTTTTTACAGTTACATAACACTGTAAGCTATTGTATAAAAAAAAATTAAAAAATCACACATATTATTTCCTATTGAACAAATATCATTTCACTTTATGTATAATACATATTTAGGATAGAGGATTTCATCAGAAACTAAGGAAAATACTAAACGGCATTGTGAAGAAAAAACAATACACGAGCGACAGTCCAAGCGACATTACAAGTATTGCACAAGTTATTTATAGCTATCTGTATGAAAGTTTTCAACAGTATAGTGATTTACGATAAGTAATGATTAATGAATCATTAAGTGCCTTATAAATGCTTAGATATATTGAAATCTCTTCTAACGCTTATATTAAAAATATACCTACACTTATCTTAAGCGTGAAATTATATAGTAAGTATATAAAATCTAACATTTAGATATTATTCTACAAAATAAGAATATTTCAAAACTGTTATATAATCTATACATATAATAAAATTGTAATTGATCGCCATCTGTACATGGAAAATATTTGAGAGAAACTATTATTGGGGGGTCTTTATTATACACAATTGAACCCAAAACAATGATTATTAAATTTTTTGTCTGTTTGTCTGTGCGTTTGTGCACGCTAATTTCAGTAACGGCTTAATCTATTTGGGTGCAGTTTTCACTAATGTATCGTGGTAAGCTTCACTTAACATTTAGTATTTGTTTTATTTCAATCGGTTCATAAATAAAAAAGCTATGTAAATTTAAAGAAACACCTAGTAATTAATATAAAAAAACAAGCTTTTAAAGAATGCTACTGGAATTTCTATAAATGATTCTTTATTCACACATTTTAACTTTAACTAAAGCAAAGTTAATTCTGCTTAAAATACTAAGTAAGGTATTATCCTCACCTAAGTAACCTTAATAACTAACCTAACCTTAACGTTATTCTTGTATTACTATATCTATACATATAATAAAATTGTAACTAAGCCGAATCTGTACAATAAATATTTTTTGGTAAATCTTATTGAAATAAACATTATTATCGATACAGAGGCCGAATCTATAGTTTTTAAAATTTTTATCTGTCTGTCTGTCTATCTGTTACCGCATCACAGAAAAACCACAGGTGGGATTTTGATGAAATATAGTATGGTGATAGCTGGTTATCCGGGTCAACATATAGGATACTTTTTACCGCAGGAAAATATCACATTTCTGAGAAACAATACAAAACAATGTAAGAATATATTAATATGTAAAACCTAAAAATTTGGTTCTTGGTCATTTGAACGCGGGCGGAGCCGCGGGCAATGCTAGTAGGTCTATATAGCTACCTATACAGCATGTTAATTTTTCACCCACTCACTGTGAGACAACGAAAAGTCAAAACCTGCTTTTATATCTAGCGCTAGAAGCCTGAAATTCATACCTAAAATTACGTAACTAAAGTTAGCATTAATTCGTACCCTAAAGGGGTTAAATATTGGTTGAAACTCTGTATGTAAATTCATCAAAGTTGGAGCAGACGTCAAGTAAACTTTAGTTTATAAGTAAACTATCGTCCCTAGATACCCTTCGCAATATAACTAAATAATATATCGTTATAACTTACATACTAATATGAAGAGGAAAAATTTATTTGTTTGTTAGTTTGTACCAAATAAGCTCCGAAACTACTGAACCGATTTAGATGAAATTTGGTAAGAAGATAGTTTGAGACCCTGGGAAGAACATAGGATAGTTTTTTTTGGAAATGATTCCTTAAGGGGGTGAAAATTGGGATGAAAGTTTGTATAGGGAAGCAACCTAAGGACGAACCCGAGCGAAGTGAGGGTGAATCGCTAGTATTAAATATTACCTATTACGTTAGATTTTTCGCAAAATACTCAACAATAACAAATAACCTTCTTACATAATCCCTCGTTTGATTGTTGGAAACCTTATGAGTATCCATACGTTACCTAGTTACTAAGATTAGCGCGAAAAAAACACAAACTCAAAGCGCGTCAGGGCGACCCTAATTTATATTATTTATTTATTTATCTACCTATTTATACAAAGTAGAAAATTGCAAGGTTTATTGTATACAAGAGACGACCTTATACCCTTTATCTCACCTTATAATATCTTATGAATTGCTAAATTAAAAAAAAAGTTAAATAAAGTACGTTTGTGTGCTTTTTTTGCTACGTTTTTATACAATAAATAATTATAATTATTGATTCCATAGAATTTAGAATTCATGTAGAAGATCATAAATAAGATAGCGCGTCTTACAAATGGTATCGCCTTCAGGTCACAATATTGTAGAATTATTGTAATTTATAATTTTACTTAATCCCGCTAAGTATCTTTTGACAGTTCCTCTAACGATTAAGGCATTTTCGTTGCGAACTGGTAGTAGGTTCATGCCGTTCATTAAAAAAGTGTAATAACTAATAATTTTGAATAAAACTATGTCTTTGATTTTTATTCGCGGATTTATTTTGATTTTTGGTTCCCAAAGTTTCGAATGCTTTACAGCAATCATGGTCACGGGAGAGACTAAGGTTTTAGACGTCTCAAAGGTCATTATATATGTAGTTATTACAGACAACCCAATTTATTACTGAATAAAATAATTAAAATTAGAACAAACCTGTAAGACAAGGCGGCCGAGCCATACCCGGGCTGCAGGCGCAGCGCGGGCGAGTAGGGCGCGGCGTAGGGCGCGGCGGGTCTCGCCGGCGCCACGCCCGCCTGCTTGCCGCCGTACGCCAGCGCCCCGTGCCCGTGTTCCGTTTGCCCGGGCCTGAGGACAAACAGACATATACATTATTTACTTATTTTGCTCGGGGCTATGTACTAATTGTCTTATGAAATTATTAAGTCTTATTTTGATGGTAAATCACCGAAATCCTGTTATCAAGGAAAATTTACAGCTATTGTAATCGTTAAAATTAAATTTTAGAGGATATGAACTTTTGTGTATATCCAAATCTCAGTTATCAACGAAAAATTGGACATTTGATATTGTGTATTACATTAGTGGATATCAGCAGACTGATTGCTAAAGATGCTTCATTTCTAAATACCGTACGGTTAGGTTATTCGTCAACCTTTTACGTCATCACAGATACGTTAAGCGATATGAATGCACCAAATCAACAGATTATTATTAATAACAATCCCAATAATTATCACTTTCATTAATACATTATGAACCCAAAAAAAAAACGATTTACATCAGTAGGTGTCTACTGAACCTAATTACTGACTTGCAATACCGAAGGCAGTCCCAATCACACACTCGCGTTTCTATGACAACCTAAGATATGAAAATAATTGAACACATTATAATAAACCCAAAATCTCTGGGATTCCCTCGACCTAGATCATAAAATTCATTATTCATCAAATTCTAAAAACACGCCCACACCATTTCGCACTTCCCTATCATTCTATATATAATAATATACAAAAACCGTCTAAACAAAGTAACAACGTGTACCTGTAATTCAATTGTACTCAGCCCTTTTTAACGTCCCACTGCTGGGCACGGGCCTCCCTTCAATACGAGGGGGATCAGGTCATAGACAAGTGGTAATCATGTGAATATCAGAAGTACGAGACTGGGATTTGAACCTGTTTTTAACTTGGTTACCACTGGGCTACAACTGTTATTTCAATACAATGCGTTAAAACTAAAGTAGTTATTATGACGACACGTTTGGCTCAGTTTGTAGTGAACCTAGTTGCAGTGCCAGCGGTCGCGGGTTCGAGTTCCGCTGGAGGCATTCATTTGTGTGATGAGCACGAATATTTGTACTCTAGTCATGGGTGTTTATATTTATAATATGTTTGTATTTAAAGTTATATATGTGTAGTGTATCGACTATCTGGTACCCATAACACAAGCCTCGTAGCTTACCATGGAACTAGATGGTGCTATGTGTTAATGTCGCAACATATTTATTTATTATATTTATTATAACAGTTTTCGCTGCAACGAACTCAAAATAGCCCCATAATTAACGATTGTTAATTAAGTGTCGAACTATTCGAGGTCAAGATCGTAAACTAATCGACTATTACGAAGCTAATGGACGAATAATTCACGCTAAAAATACAACCGCCGCGATAAGCACTAGGGTTACTGAGTGCATACGTTTATGACATAACGCACATAATAAATACAAATATTTATTATACTTGATATTATGTCTAATTTATATTAGGACATAAAACCAAAAATGGGCTTGTATGTATGTATGTATTCAGCCCTTTTTAACGTCCCACTGCTGGGCACAGGCCTCCCTTCAATACGAGGGAGATCAGGCCATGGTCCACCACGCTGGCTAAGTACAGGTTGGCGGACTACACATGCCTTTCGAAAACTTGCTAGGTTTTCTCTGACATGCAGGTTACCTCACGATTTTTTCCATCACCGTAAGGCAAGTGGTAATCATGTTAGAAATGATTCCCTTCATTTACCCACATTTAATTATTATAAATTACTACTGAGAAAATTAATAAAAAAAATGTTTGTTTGTAGAGAAAATATATAGGCTATAGTAAGCGGAGTCGCGGGCGAAAACAACTATATTTTTTTTAAACTATGGATTTTTCTTCGATACCATAAAATTACCGATCAACAGATTATTTAGTTAGCCCGATAAAGCGATATTACAATTAGTTTTAAATGTTTTTAAAACACCATGGCAACCCTAATCGTCGGTTTTATTACGGCTTATCTTAAATCGACGTTGTTATCAAATGTAATGTGATCAAACGGTCCATTCGGAGCTCCGGAGGCTGGAATGATCGGCCGTCAGAGTCCAACTAACCAAATTAACCCTAGCCTGTATTTCTACTATACGTTTCATTTCCAATGTTATTATCTAATACCTATTTATGATTATGTCGCATAATTATATTTTAATGTACATAAACTAAATTACTTCGAGTGCATTAAAGAAAAAAAATGTTTTGTTTAAACTTTATTTATGTTGGAACATTAACACACAGCACCATATAGTTCCATGATAAGCTACGAGGCTTATATTATGGATACCATTTAGTTGATACACTACACATATATAACTTTAAATACATACATATTATAAACATAAACACCCATGACTGGAGTACGAACATTCGTGCTGATCACACAAATGAATGTCCCCAGCGGGATTCGTGCCCGCGACCGCTGGCACAGCAAGTAGGGTCACTACAAACTGTACCAAACTATAACTTATCAAACAGTTTGTTCATACATATTTATGTGTATTCATTAGCATCATAAATAACTATCAAAGACAGTAAAATTATTAACATATGTACATACATACATCCATATTTTATTCTTTTGAAGATTTGATTATCATTTATTCGAAGAAATGCAAAGTTAATTTAATACATCCTGTAGCACCAAAACACATGTTAAACTTATTATTTAAGATGACTAACTACTATTTGTGTGGTACCTGACTAATATTGTGAGTCACCATAACTATAGGCGGTAGAGTTTTCCTTGTCACGATACACCGTATGTCATGCCATGGTTGGAACGCGAAACTAAAATTATTTAGATAAACGTAATGTCAACTAATTATATGGAATGTTAATAATGTTAATCGCTTTTCTTGTTATTACGGAATTCACATATTCGATTACTGCGTCGGGTATTTGTAATAATATTTATTAGTTTTACTGTTCTACAAATGTAGAGCCCCTAACCCCACTAGTTTCCTGAATCGAATATTCAAAACATAAAGAAAATTATACAATGTCAAAATCTAATCTAGTCACACACCGTTGCTTTGCTCTAGCACTAAACATTAATCGCATATCCTTTGATAACTTTTGAAACACGCAACTTGTATACCACCATTTGTTTTAACAGAGAGAATGGCATACCATACAAAGGCTTATAAAAATCTACTTATATGTAATATTTCCTATTGATCTGTTTCTTCAATGCTTCGTGGACAAACCAACAAACACATTCGCATTTATAACATTAGTACAAAATCTAACTTACTTCAAGCGGGAATCGAATCGGCTCTTCATAAAGACATATCGACCCACAAACTACGACGCAGTATTAACCATAGGTTAGTTTAAATTGCAATTTATGGGAATTACCCATAGGGAAAAAGTAATTGCAAACATTACATGAATTTTAAAACAATGTTATATCCTTATTATTCTGCATAAATACATAATTATAATAAACACGAGGCTATGCGTCGGTTGACTGATAAGTTGGCAGATAACCGTCTTTTATAACGACACAAAAGCGATTATCCGAGAAATAATCAATAATTACTACTTTATTTTTATCATTATCATATCGTTAACTTAAAAGTACGCAACGTACTTTTGAATCTTGTTATTCACAGAATAAGTAGGTCTGGACCTTGGCCTTGGCCTTTAATCGCGTACGAACGATCTAACGATCTTGACGTTTTCATTCATATTTTTCAATGAAACTTTCATTTCCATTACATCGAGTTACTGTGGAAAATAGTAAATTATTTTCTACACTTTTATATAATATGAAATGATATAAAGTTTTCTTCCTCATTTTAACTTCTATAATGTGTAAAGCTACACACTACTTCATTTGTTACGAGTATCTATATTCTATCTATACAAATATATAAAATTGGAGTGTCTGTTTGTAATATTAAAATAACCGCTTTTTACTAAATGCATATGGATGTATACACGGTACATATACCAAACAAAATTTTTTACAATTTTTGTCTGTCTGTCTGTCTATTTGTTCCGGGTAATCTCTGAAACGGCTGGAACGATTTTGACGGGACTTTCACTGGCAGCTAATGTAATAGGGAGTAACTTAGGCTACTTTTATTTTAGAAAAAAAATAGGGTCCCATGAAAAAAAAATTAAAACCAAAAAATTTTTTAATATTTTTTGAATAATCTTATTGAAATAGTCATTATTAACGATACAGTCTACAGAGGCCGAATCTATAGTTTTTAGAATTTTCGTCTGCTGAGAATCTTCATGGTCACTTCGCTATTATTGTTAATATATATATATATATATATATATATATATATATATATATATATATATATATATATATATATATTTATCAATTGAACACTTTAATAGGCTCGGTTTGTAATAAAAATACGCTTATGACTAATAGCCAAAATTAATAATCCGTATGTTGATCGTTCGACCAATCAAAAATAAACATTTGGCTTATTTTCCATTAAGGAGCTTCTGTGTGATGGCACACGTAAGTGACGAATGGTTTTAAATGCGTCATCGCATAAAAATTAAAAAGTGTCGACTCGTAATCTTTGGTTTTATAAAACAATTAGATACCTCGCTTTGCTGGGGTATGTCCTAGGGTATATAACGTAGCCTATATGGTACTCTAGAGCATAGTCTTTGATCTATCTGTACGTTAAATTTTATCCAAATCTGTCGAGCCGTTTCAGCGTGAAGGAGAACAAACAAATATATTGGGACATTAACACACAGCACCATCAAGTTCCATGGTAAGTTACAAGTAGTGTGTTATGGATACCAAATAGTTGATACACTACACATATATAACTTTAACTACACACATATTATAAATATAAACACCCATGACTGGAGTACAAACATTCGTGCTCATCACACAAATGCCCCCCAGCGGGACTCGAACCCGCGACCGCTGGCACAGCAAGTAGGGTCACTACAAACTAAGCCAAACGTGTCGTCACATACATACATACATACAAACTTTCGCTTTTATTATAATATTCCAAAGTGACAACCCCGCTGAAGTTCACAAGCGGTTAATCAGCTGTTAACTCGATGCGTCATTGCGGAGGTAACGAACCCTCGGCAATTACAGCTTTTGTAAACGGCAATGTCAATTCAAAATCATCAAAGGCATTATTAAATTTTGATCAATTCGACAAATGATCATGAAGCAAAATAATTATATACATCAGTATAAAAACATAACATTTAAACTTTAAATATTTATTTCGTATGTAGTTTTGTATGGAGATTATATGCGTAAGTAATCGCTTATGACATTTTTTGTTATAATTTAATTAGAATTAATTACTTTTATCTTATAAAGCACATAAACATTAAATCGTTTTAAACATTATTAATCGACGAAAAAAAAGTAGGTTCTCAATTCGTTTTTTATTGGATAAGATGGTATTCCTTATCAAAGTTGACTCCCATTTAAATTAAAAAAAAAAACCACCTCTCGGTGTAGAAAATAGGGGAGGATTGATTTTTCACCTACTGAATTTTTAAAATACTTTTTTCTTACTTTGCTAATACTATGTCTACACTAAAAATGGAAAATTAAAAACTTAACCATTACCATTGATTAAAAATAACCATGAAAATCAATTCGTAATATACGAAAATATCGCATAATACACTCGAATAGAGTATAATAAAGATATACTTTATTTTATATATAGATAACACTTTATTTTGAAATCGGTCGCAAGCAGAGCCGCAGGCAACAGTCAGTGCGTAAACAAAATGTTCAATCAACAAAACCAACCATTTTCAAACGAAAGCGTGACGCAACAATAGGCATTCCCAATATTATTCATACTTTACACCTATGAAAGTGAAATTAATTAAATTTGAAAGCTTTTATCAGATTAGGGCTGGCGCAGCTATTAAAATATATGTTGGGACATTAACACACAGCACCATCTAGTTCCATGGTAAGCTACGAGGCTTGTGTTATGGATACCAGATAGTTGATACACTACACATATATAACTTTAAATACATACATATTATAAATATATAAAATGAGTTATGAGGATTTCCTTTGAAATTACGATAAAAGTTTTATTTTATTTAAATTTTAAAATTCTTTCCATATTATATATGAATTCACTGTATAATTACGATATGGAGTCGGCTAAGAAAACATTTTGATTCGGTGCTTTGCAACCTAAGCTCAATCAGTACAAACATCAATTTGAGAACCACCATGCAATATGGGGAATCAAACCTACTACCAACTAAATAAACCGATAGCTTAATAATTAGTACTAGTTAATTTTAAATATGCTATGTGATAGGTATTTGTATGTATTCAGCCCTTTTTAAAATTGCACTGCTGGGCACGGGCCTCCCTTCAATACGAATCAGACCATAGTCCACCACGCTGGCCAAGTGCGGGTCGGCGGTCTTTACGTCTTTCGAAAACTTACTCTCCGACATCAAGTTTTCAAGATGTTTTCCTTCACCGTAAGACAAATCATAAACACGTTGGAAAATGATTCGCACATGAAAATATCAGAGGTGCGAGGCCCGGGATTTGAACCCGCTTCACTCGCTTTCTCAAGCGAGCGCGTTACCACTGGGCTACAACTGGGCGATATTTATAATCACAAAAATATATAAGCATTACATAAAAAAATACATTATTACAACATAAATGTTTACATAAGCTACCGTCGCCTAAGTGGTTATTTCATAATTAGCGAACAAACAAACAGATCGACTTACTATATGAAAAGTGGGCTGATGGAGGTTTATTTGCGTTGGCATAAAATTCATTTTCTCGTTGCGTCAAACTATCCAAACAAACTATAATGTGACACATATGTACATGTACATAAATACATACACTAGCTCTGCCCCGTGGTTTTACCCGATTTAATCAATACTGTTCCGCGTCCTTGGGTAGTAGCATGATGATATATAGCTTATAGCCTCCCTCAATAAACGGACTATCTAATGCAAAAAAAAAATTCAAATCGGATTAGTAGTATCTGAGATTAGCGCGTTCAAACAAACAAACAAATAAACAAACAACCAAACAAACTTTGCCTCTTTATATTATTAGTATAGATATGTACCTACATATGTATACATTAACAGTTTTATTTCCTTGACTGAATTTAAAATATATTCTGAACGTTACAATATTCAATATTCAAAATTTGAATATTTTATTTCGTTTAGGTACGTCCACCTCGTAAGTACATAATATGCATGTAATAAGTGTTATCTAACTGGCCCTAACACAGTCTCTAACACAACCTTGCATACCTTATAGTTGCATATTATAACAAGTTTCTGAATAGAAAGCTTAAAATGTACGATACAACTACATATCTCTACACCTAAAATCACGTACGTTCTCTAATCAAAATAGACAAACCAACAAACAAACATTTACATATATAGATAAGAAATGTTTAAGAAAACCTTAAAAATTCGTAAATTCACAGGCAAATCCACACACTGGCACTAGTGCAGAATAATCAAAGCAGATTTGTTATACAAGCTTCGGCACATCAATTCCAAGCAATAAATAAACATTCGAAATAAACATGGTCGAGATGAATATAGGACGTCAAACAAATTAATTGTAAGCGCAGAGTGAATAACCGGACGACCGATTATCTATATATAACTCGGCCGTTTCAGTTTTCACGGTCACACTGTATCTGTGAGATACTTCTTTATTGTGACGAGACGGTATAGCACGAACGTTGTACATATATGTACATACATACATCTTATATTGTCTCAAGCTGATACGGCGAAGGAAAACATCGCAAGGAGACCTGCACGTCTGAGAGAAACAATTAGCTCTTGAAAGACGTATAATAAACTATGAAGTCCCCCACCCCGCGTTTGGACAGCGTGATGGGTGTAGCCTCATCCCCATCGTATAGAGCAGCAATTGTTGTGAGTTAGAAGGGCTGTATTGTATTGCATGGAAGATGTAAATATTATCTTCGAATATGATTTGCATTTTATCGATTGGTTAGACATTGTAGAATGACGATTTTGAATGAAATTATCAATATATATATTTATTATTTTATTTTTACTTAATTTTATTTAACACTAGCGACTAACCCTCGCTCCGCTCGGGTTCGTCCCTACTTATGTTTTAACGTTTAGTATACATTTCTCAGAGATGAGATATTTTCCCGCAATAAAAAGTATCCTATATGTTGACCCGGATAACCAGCTATCATCATACCAAATTTCATCAAAATCCCTACAGTGGTTTTTTTGTGATGCGGTAACAGACAGACAGACAAAAATTCTAAAAACTATAGATTCGGCCACTGTCTCGATATTGAAGTCTATTTCAATAGGATTTTCCAAAAAATATTTAATGTACAGATTCGGCTCAGTTACAATTTTATTATATGTATAGATTATGTTGTTTTTAAATCTTGTTAATATTGTATTTTTTATCAACTACTATAGTAATTCCTTCCTATAATATTATGTAATTAATATTATTATTATGAACTATGTACACTTGTAATTTAATGCATGTCTATTTTTTTGTTAACTTTAATTGTATTGTATTGTTTTAACATGTGTATTGTTAATATGCTCAATAATGAATGAATAAATAAATATTAAATTTTTACGAATTGAAAGTCATCCAAACCAACATTTTATATATCTGAAACTAAAAAACAAACGTACAAACTAATATCCTGGAAGAACTCTCATATTGCGAAATATATAATAATAAAACAAAGTTTCGATAACGAAAAATAACAGCGAACAGACGCTGCCAGTGGAGCAAAAATATAGATAGCATTCAACACAAGAATAGAGATTTAAAAATTTCATCGCACGTGGTCTTTACGTAATAAGTAAATGAAAAAATAAGGTTTTGGTGTAACTAGGACTTACTATGTCGAATATCGCGGGTTCATATTTAAAAGTATATTATATACGTAGATAATAAAACGAATAACCCTCGCTTCACTCAGGTGCGGTCCTTTAGGCCTAATGGTAGCCTATATAGTACTAAAGATAAAGATATCATATTTTATGTATTAAATTTCATCAAAATCTGTCTATCTGTCTGCCATTTCAGCGTGAAAGAGGAACAAATACACAAAGCACACGTTACTTTCGCATTTATATGTATATATGTTTTAATAGTAGAGTGATTATATTTATAATTACTCAGATAATAATGTAATGTACCTACTTGTGATAAACTTATATATCACTAGCGACTTACCCTTGCTTCGCTCGTGTTCGTATCCTAAATACGTTTTTTTATGGGAATCCAATTTTTTTTCTAAAATAAAAGTAGCCTAAGTTACTGCTTATTACATCAGATATCTGCCAGTGAAAGTCCCGTCAAAAAGAGTCTAATCATTTCGGAGATTTGCCGGAACAAAAGATTAGTAGAATGCTGTTATTTTAACATTACAAACACACACTTCAATTTTATTTCTCTGTATAGATTTTCAAAGAAAAAGAAAAAACCATCTACCTATGTTAAGTAAGAACGTGTAGTTGATGCCAGATTGTACACACGAGTCTCTCGTGTTCTACAAACGTAAAACAATGCGATGCGCTATCATTAACCGCCGATGGAATTCCCTCTGAGAACCGATTACTGTAATATGTTACGATAGAATAACGTCGTTATTATTTAATTGCTAGCAAATATTTTTTAATCGATAATAGGTTACCTTCGACTGTTTCAATTATTGTACTGTTTTTTTGAGTTCACAATCGCTTAATATCACTCCAGGCTTAGACAAGTTCAATATCTACAATCGATATCGCTTATAGAAAACTGAAAAAAAAGTATGTATATGCAATTCACTCACGGTAGAATTGAAACTTCAGACAAGTAACCTACGAGAGAATGAGATGAATATAGAGTATCAGGAGTAGGATAATTATAAGGTTTGGTTTTTTTTCCAAGTTTTATAGTTATTTTACATTTCAGTATTATTTTTCACTTCCTATGTAATGTATTCTATCTCATTCTCTCGCCGGCTTAATCCTATATATTTATTCGTTTGTCTCTTTCTAGTGTCACATTTTCGTTTCATCGAGTTTCAAATCACAACGATTCTAAATAAGAACACTTCAAAAAAAAAAAAGAATTTTCGCTGATATTCATTCTATTATTATTATTTTTTTCTATTAACCATAGTGTGGAATATCATCTCAGATTGAAGTACGAAAAACAAATCACAAAAATGAGATTATTAAAATTAGGTAGAAAATCATATTTCATGCCAAACAATTACCAAGCAGTCGAGCATATATATACATATTTATTATAAATTATAATACATTTACACTTGAAACGTTCGTTATGCTATAACGCGAGTACGGTCGTTCAAAGTCACCGATGATAACCTGTCTGTAAAATATACGCATCGGCTTTATAAATGAATTAAATAGAAGATTTGCTGGTGAAAGCGAGATAACTGGATTGACGTTTCTACGATATTTCTACTTTTTAAAAACATAACTATGCTATAAAACTTTATTATAAGTGTATTGAAGTTATTCTACTTAAATGTACATATATTTCGATCTATTACATCACTACATATTATAAAATGAAGTCCCCCGCCTCGTCTGTCTATATCTGTCTGACCACGATAAACTTAAAAAGTACTAAACGGATTTGCATACAGTTTTCACCAATAGATGTAGTGATTCATGAGGAATGTTCAGGTGTATAATTAATTTATGTTTTGTGTAAAATGGCTGAAATATGACGATGATTGTTGAAGATGTCGGAAAAAATCATGCCGACTGGGAGTATTTATTGGCGTGCGCCGCGTAAACTAATAAAGTTATATGGAAACAATGTATTACAGAATTATTCCTACTAAAACATCTTCTTATTAAACTGTAGGAACGCTATGTGCACGTACCTAGGGACGCACCCGAGCGAAGCTAGGGTAAGCCACTAGTACTAAACAAAAATATCATTAATAAAAAAGTTTGATTAAAATCGGGCCAATCACTTTTGCCTTTTAAGGAAATTAATACTAGATACAATAATAAGATACTCCTACAATAATTCCTACAAAATGGACGTTACGTTTGTAGAATGAAATAAAGCTACGTAACAAGTTCTCATAAGTTAGGTTAAAGTAAAATATAACCGCATACATAATTTCGATTCCAAGTTTTGATAGTTGCATAAATCAACCCATCTCCATACAAAAGCCATCAAAGCTTCGCATGTTATTCCATACTTAGGTACTTAGTAATCGAGTCATGCTAAAATTTCGCTCCCCAATGCCTAACTTCATGAAACTTTCACACAATTTCAAGAGCTTCCTTCCGCAGATGGAAAAGTTTATTTTAACTGAAATTGTTTACTTAATTAGAACTTTAAAAGTTTTATAGATAACTTGTTGTCGACTTGAAAATGGAAGACGAAATATACACGAACTGCCTTAACATGTCAATTAAAGTGATAAAATCCATAAGAAAATCTCAAAAGTTATATAAATTTCAATATGACATATGAAGAGAATGTCTTAGAACACCTTAGAATCGAATAAACCAATTTTGAGAGAAATTTGACAATAATATAGTACAATTATTAATTAAAAAAAATTAAAGGTAAAAAAAAGCTAGTAATAAATAAATTTGCCAGTTAATACATCTGACATTGAAGTTATCGTTTATCGTAACTGCGTGAGTCATGCGACCTTCAACGTGCGCTACACCCTCGGTCGGACGGCGGTCACTTTGAGATGCAAGAGCAACACTGGCCATTATGTAGAGTTAAAATATCAGAATTCAGAAATATGGGCAAAAAGTGTAAACCTAAAATCTTAATTTTAATTTAGCCATTATATAAAAAACAATATCTATCTACTACCAAGAGCCTAAAGAGAGTTTTTTCAGCTCTACCTAGAGTTATAACAAAAAGAACAACAAAACACGTCAACAATTCAAGGTTTAAGCACCATATATTCAAGTGTATTCAACATCAATATACTGCTATATCACTGTTTAATTTTCAAATCGACACATAACGTCTTAACAAAATGCCAACTGAATACCATTTGCATACATAGAGACGGTCGACGACCGCCCATCATGCATTTTAAGTGCGCACACCAGATTATGTTCGCATTAGAATTAATATAGTAACGGGAAATGGGGAAATAGCAGAGACTTAAAGAAGACACTTTAGATAATATATACGAGTATCTATACATATAATAAAATTCTGAGTCGAATCTGTACATTAAATATTTTTTGGAAAGTCATAATTATCGGTATAAAGGCTGAATGTATAGTTTTTAGAATTGTTGTCTGTCTGTCTGTCTGGGAACGCATCACGGGAAAACCACTGATTAGATTTTGATGAAATTTGGTATGATGATAGCTGGTTATCCGGGTCAACATATAAGATACTTTTTACTGCGGGAAAATATCTGATCTCTAAAAAATCTACACTAAACCTTAAAACGTAACTAGGGAACAAAGCGAGCGGAGCGAGGGTAAGTCGCTAGTGCGATTATAAATAGCAATAATACTTTATTAGATTTACACGAATATTTGATATTTTAAATAAAACTATATATTCTTATTCCTGTAAAGCATAAGAAGTATCGGGAATCAAAAATCAAAATAAAAGCTAATTTAAAACGAGGGTGCAATCTATGTCCTTGTTAAATTTTATCAAAATCTGTTTAGCGGTTTAAGCACAAAAAGGTAGCAGATAGCGTTCCTGTCACATTTTTAATATTAGTATGGATATTAATATTGATAAATGTTTTATTTGAAACTCTACTTTTAGTTATTTTCATCTATACAGATAAATAAAATTGAAGTGTCTGTTTGCAATGTCAAAATAACAGCTTTATACTAAATGCATATGTAATTATATATGGCACTTATAAGAAAAACACAATTTTTAAAAATTTTGTCAGTGTCTGTTTGTTCCGGCTAATCTCCAAAATGTCTGAACCAATTTTGACGGGACTTTCACTAGAAGATAGCTGATATTATAAGAAAAAACTTAGGCTACTTTTATTTTAGAAAAAGAATTAGGGTTTCGCTCAAAAAAAATTAAAACGTACCTAGCACAAGGTAGGACGCAGGACGTAGTAAGTCGCTAGTTGAAAAATAAAATAGCACAAAGAACAAAGTATTGGGTGATATAAACTAAGTTAATAGCAGTTAGCTTTCAAAGTTGTAAAAAATTTGCGGTCATTACCATAAGCTATTATGTCTTGTCTCTTAGATATTTCAAGAGCTTTCTCTGGAATATAAAGTATATATTATATAATAATAAAGATTATATATAGATATATTATATTAATTGCCTCTTTTTTCTAGACTTATAGTACTTCCATAATTCTAAAAGTTCTAAGTCTAGAAAAAAAGAGGCATTTTTTTTCTAAAGCGCATAAAATATGAACTAATTTAATATGAAAGGCGGTTGACAGTTGAACACAAGCTAACATCGAAAAGCCGCAGATGCTAATACCATGCGGGACTGACGCAAACAAAGCGACTGCAGTATTCCACTCATAATATATATGTACACATACATATAACGTATTATAAGTGAATGTAAAATACGAGGATATTTTATATCAGTTTCTATTATTTAATAATATTTTGATATTATTTGCTTATGGAAATATTTCTTTTAAAGTAAACTAACGCTTTCCCGCGGCTTCACTCGCGTATTTCACAAATATCTTTATACGTTATATCCTTTGTGTTACTCTGATGTATAAGCTTTATTACTGTAAAGTTTTATCAAAATGCGTTTCGTAGTTGTTATATGATACAGTAACAAACATACATCCATCTACCCTTGCAAAATTTTAACGTTTACAATATTAGTAGGATGAAGGCATATTCGATATAGTATATTATAGATAGGTATAGGTTGCTATATGAAGCAAATACATATGTTAAAAATGAGATCACCCAACATTAATAATAACTGTATAAACAAACAAAAAAATACATATTTATTTACATTTAAGCAGCATCCATTCAAACCGACATTGTTTCAAACAAAAGTTGTGGCAAAAGTAAACGGGAAGCGAAAAACGTAGAGCTTTGAGACATGACTGGAAAAATCGTAAAAGTATTCGTCCATCGACTGAGCGTGTAGTTTTAAGCGGTGCAAATAAAATGTATTGGGCATGCATCCACGTACCGCTAGCGACCCAAAAAAAAAAACCGACAAAGTACAAAGCATTGAATTTTAAATCTCACCCGCTTTCAGGACGGTTATACATAACAATTTCTACTAATACCGTTCGTGCTCTAAATTCGCTCATAAAATATGCATTGGTTTTTAAGCATTTATTGAACATTTCTCAATTATTCCAGAAAGAATATTATGGAATAACTGTTTCTTATTTAAATATATTCATTAGTGTTTGAGAGGTTTACTCGTTGACTTTAAAACTGGAACAAATTTAACTGTAGAATGAATTACTCATCTCTTCTTATTGAAATCAAATACTTAAGAGACTCCTTCAGTACATTTTATTTAACTTTAACAGAGCTTCGCTTCGCTCGGGTTCGTCCCTAGGTAAGTTTTAATTTTTTTGAGCGAAACCCCAATTCTTTTTCTAAAGTAAAAGTAGCCTAAGTACTCCTTATAATATTAGCTATCTGCCAGTGAAAGTCCCGTTATAATCGGTCCAACCGTTTCGGAGATTAGCCGGAACAAATAGACAGACAGGCCGACAAAAATTTAATATGTATTTAGTATAAAGCTGTTATTTTAACATGACAAACAGACACATCAATTTTATTTATCTGTATAGATTTCTAAATATCAATTTCATGAAGGAATACTTAAAAGTCATCCAACTAATATTATAAATGCGAAAGTTTGTGACGATGTATTGATGTCTGTATGTATAGATGAATGGATGTTTGTTACTCTTTCACGCAAAAACTAATGAATGGATTTTAATGAAACTTTACAATAATATAGTTCATACATCAGACGAACACATAGGCAACTTTTTATCCCGAAAAAATGTTATCCCGTTCCCTGAAATAAATGTTAGTTGAACAAAATACTATAGCTTACCTACATAATCTTATCTTATAATATTAAATGGTCAATTCTTGTAATATATATACATATATAAATTTGTGTATCTCGGAAACCGCTCTAACGATTTGGATCAAATTTTGTTTATAGATAAAGTTTTGCTTTTTAAGTTTATCTATATAGGTGTATTTTCGAAAAAAAAAACGCAATTTTTATATCTTTTACGGAAAAAAAAAAAAACAAAAACCGCCCATCTAAAAGTTTCGCCGTTCAGGTAGCTACTTTATATATAAAAAAAGAACCTTGTACTACATTATACATTATTATTGTACATTATAATACAATAGACACTATACTATAAGATGCCATTCAATCGTCCCTAAGAAGAATTCTTGACCGTTAATTTCAACCATACTTGATCTACTGGTACAACTTCCTTCACCAACTTAGGTGTATCTCGCTGACATCAAAGAACGTGAGGACCAAAATAGAAGGAAACACTACACGATCTTTCTCAGAATATATACCGTTTATTTTTTCCGTTTCATTATAGTCTAAACTTTCCAGTGTTATTAGAAAACGTATGCGTGTGAAACTTTCAAAACCCACTAACAAAAATTAACATGATGACGATATGTTTAGATGAGAATTTCGCTAGGCCTTTGTTGAGCAACTATTATTTTTTTAAAACAAAAAGAAAATCTATACTAATATTATAAAGCTGAAGAGTTTGTTTGTTTGTTTGGTTGAAGGCGCTAATCTCAGGAACTACTAATCCGATTTGAAAAAATATTTTTGCATTAGATAGCCCGTTAACTGAGGAAGGCTATAGGGTATATATCATCCCGGAAAAATGTACGGTTCCCGTGAGATAGATTTGTTTTTGTCTAGGGACGAACCCGAAGTGAAGCGAGGGTGAGTCGCTAGTAGAGTTATAAAACAATTAAATGATTCTAAGTATATAAAGAGAAAGATACATAACTAAGCTTTGAACTCTAAAACATAACTTATTACTCAACTTGCCTAAACTCTATGTTAGTTATGAAATTCAAAATGAACTACTAGATAAACTTTTGCACACTTTATATTAAGGCACTACGTACCCTCGCTAAGTGCTACTTTTTGCTATTTTAATAAAACACACGATTCCCTTCAGTAAATGCATGCTTGTTAGTTTGCATAGTTTATTATTTATTATTATACAGGATGGATTTTTGAGATGGGACAGTAAGGGCAGGTACCTTAAATACCCCAAAAATCCAGCCTGTATACATAGATAGTAGATACATAACTGTTTAAATTTTTTATATAATTGTATAAAAAAAAATTTGTGTCATTATTCACTAAAAAGCTACTTAAGACTTAAGGTTAGAACTTATAATAAAGTATACACAGAGAAAGGGTTTTTCCAAAAACCTATCATTAAAGCAAAAAAAAAAAACCCTTTCACACAACCAGAAAACTCAGAAGCGCATCAACCTATGAATAAACAATCGCAAAACGCACCGTCTGTTCTATACTTCTCGGAATTGCACTTGCGTTATGGCTGCACAAAAATAAATACACTTTCCCATTTAACCGCGCCGGACGTTTGAAACTGGACTCTATCGCTTGTTTGATAGAGTTTAATGTATTATTTCCGGTGGTTGCGGCGTTAGCGTCGCGGGCGATGCGTCACAATATGGCTGAACAGGTCATCGTGCTAGGCGTATAACTTTGTTGATAGTGTATACTGTATAGTATACGTTGTGAGTGTACTCGGTTGCCAGTCGCTCGAAGGTCACTCACTCTACGCGCAGCAGATACATCTATCTACACGCTACGTGTATATATACGTTAGCGAGTTTCGTTTTTGTGGCGTCGCGTTCGCTTATTTGTTGTATTGTAACGTTCACTGCAACTATGTAGCACATTTGTAGATTTACTTAGAAATATTGTAATTTAGTACATACTTGGTTAATGAAATTAATATTAGATTATAATACACTAGCGACTCGCCCTCGCTTCGCTTCAAAAACAAATCTATCCCACGGGAACCGTACATTTTTCCAGGATGATATATAGCCTATAGCCTTCCTCAGTTAACGGGCTATATAATGCAAAAAGATTTTTTCAAATCGGATCAGTAGTTCCTGAGATTAGCGCGTTCAACCAAACAAACAAACAAACAATCAAACAAACTCTTCAGCTTTATAATATTAGTATAGATATGACTTAATATAGGGAAAAGTATAAATAAGAGGACCGCTCATGGTCACAATGACAAAAGTACATATGTATACGTATATTTTTTCTTTTTATTCTAAGATAGAATGTAGCAACTATAGAGGACTTTATCTATACATATAATATAATTGTAACTGATCGCTGTCTGTACATGGAAGATATTTGAGAAAAAACTGTTATAAGGGATCTTTATTAACGCAATAGAACCCTAAACAATGATTTTTAGATTTTTTGTCTCTTTGTGCGTTTGTGCACGTAAATCTCAGAAACGATTTAACCGATTTGGGTGTGGTTTTCACTAATGTATTGTGGTAAGCTTCATTTAACATTTAGTACTTGTTTTATTTCAATCGATTCATAAATAAAAAAGTTATGTGAATTTCAAGAATCACCTAGGAACAAACCTGAGCGAAGCGAGGTTGAGTCGCTAGTATAAAATATAAAAGAACACATTTCATCATTGATCACGACTTAATTAAAGTAAATGACACTGTAAAATTGATTCCATAAAAAATAAATACTAAAAACTAAAAATTGACTGGTACCTTAATATAGAAACCGAATAAAATGTCTAACAAAAACGCATTAGATGTTACTTTAAAAAGTGATGTCAAAACGAGTAAAACTTTTAAAGTTTTTACTTAACTTTTATCTATTGCACGCTTTCTATCTGGAGTTGAATGACGTGAGTAATATAGATGCAATAATAAAATCTATTTTGTCTGTAGATATTATTTATAGCTATATTCGCATCTCGCGTCTCTAAATAATACTATGTTACAGTGCTTTCTTAACACGTATTTTAGTTAAAAAATTTAAATTAAATATATTGTGTACCAATGTAGCGCGAATCTATGGGTACTAATACTAAAAAGAGGTAAAGTTTGTTAGTTTGTGAGTTTGTTTGTGATGGATATATTAAAAATCCGCTGAGCAGAGTTAGGTGAATTTTGGTATGAAAATTGTTTGAGACTCTGGGAAGGACATAGGATGGTTTTTATCCCGGAAATCTTTCCTTAAGGGGGGAAAAGGGGGATGAAAGTTTGTATGAGGAAACAATCATTTCTCAGGTAAGGTAACTTATGTATATAATAATATATAGTCTATTCCATACTGACAGTTAAAACGTATCCGTAACGTACCTATATAAATAAATAAGTTTTAACGTTGTAATGTTATTAACATTATTACCTGTATTTTTCCTATTCTATGCTTCACCACCAAAACCAACATACATATGTATTTAAAACTACATATACTGATTAAAATACTATATTAGAAATAATAATTACATTACAAAAACTTTGTCTCTATACATTCTATTTGTATATTTCGTATTTTTACTATCCTGAAAAGTTTTTTGCTGTTATAAAGCAAAAAAAGCTTTTCAGGGTAAAAAATAATAATTTCATCACAAAAAGCGCTTTATATAAAAAAAAAAACCCTTCAATATTATAAAGCCTTTTTATTAATTCTTTAAATTAATGCAAAACATAAACGTCTCGACGAGATGTTAGTTACTTAGAAATTACAAGCAGATGAAAGCGAGATATAAAAGAAACCACTTTTAATTAAGACATATATTAAATAATACTGGCATAAATTATAAATAATTTTAACGAGTTCTCTCCAATAAATTATAATTAGTACGTACAAAGTTACTTTTGTACCATTAACAAAACCGTATTGAAAATAATTAATAACATAATTGAATTTAATTAATTATATAATATGTATATTAATAAATTAATTAATAATTATTATATATAAATGTTATTATATAAAAATATATTGGAAATAAGTTAAGCGTCATTTGATAGTCTTGTAACAATATTCCGATAATTAACTGTTGGGTTAAGTATAATCAATAAGGCTATCACAGGTTCGATTCTCGTACAATAACAGTTAATATATTCATCTAAAAATTACTAGCCAACACTTATTATATATACGAAAACAAAGTCTATAAGTGTAACATCAAGTAATAAAAAAAATCTAATTAACTTTACTTTTGGCTTTTCCTAGATATAAAATAACAGTTAACAATAATATATGTACATGAAATAATATAGTACTTGAAAGTGTTGTAGAAAACATCGGGACCGCATAAAACCCACTAAATTTTACTCCAATCACATCGAATTTGTACAAACAGACGAATATACTGCTAATAGAAAGTAGATACTGCTTTATATTTGGAATAATTTATATACCTACACGCAGTATATAGTTCAACGAAAATTTTGCTTAATCTGTTCTGTGTTACTTCTAGTTAGCGATAAATAAGAGTACATCTATTATCTACATATATTCATTTCTATTCCGTAGAAAGCAAGTCGAAATAGCTTTATTAACTACGATATCTTGACCTCGCGTAGTCAGTAAAGATTGTACAACTAAGAATATACTAAAATTTAGATTTTTTATACATATATAGTTTGTACAAAAAATCTAGGTCTATAAATTATTTATGAACTAATTAGTTTAGAGAGTGAATTTCGAGAGAACTTTTTCAGATATTTGAATTAATACGTACATATATGTATTTACATACATCGGTATATAATTTATATAGAAATAAAATAAAAATTAGTATGTTTTTGTGAACGGATGTTAACGACTTCGTCATATTATTTACATAGCGATTAGTCGATTAAAGATTACGTCACAGATCGACACACTTTATTGACTCATACAGATTAGAGTTTTATTTCCATACTTGCCTCAGTAATATTAAAAATACAACAGAATAATGTTCTTTTGCATATAGATACTTATTAACCAAACAGTGAGACAAGCTACATTCCATCCTTATACATACGTATGTATTTAAAGAAAATCTTTTTAAATTTCCTCTTCTTCATGTCACGAGAGATACTAAGGTTTTAATGCCTCAAAAATACTTATATATCTTAGAATTTTGTCTATCTGTACTATAGTACTATGTATATAGTATTATTTTGAGTATAGAGTATCTTATATACGCCTTAATCTTTTCAATATCACACAATAACATACGTAAATAAAGCTGAAGCATTTTTGGGTTGAAATTTTGACAGCATTTACCTCTAATGACATGTAAAAAAATAAAGGAAGATTGTTTTAAAATTGTAGAAAAACGTATGTAAATATTTTGTCTCCTTTCCGGATCTCAATAGAAACAACGCGAAGGTGAGCGAAGCAGGAAAAGTCTGCTAGTTAAGATTTAAATTAAAAAAAAAAAGCTATCCACAACTAAACAGATATAAAAGTCACGTTTACAACTAGGTACATAACTCAGCGTAACACTAGATTTGTGGCGGCCATGTTGTGGCGAAATCTGATTACAAACAGTTGGCATTATACAAATAATCCAATTCAACGCGAAGCCCAACAATTGCATCACAGATAATAATCAATGCTATTTCCGACTTTCCACGTTTGCTGTAAATTAAGTTTAAACACAACGCCCCTTACTAAAATTTTGTATATTAATTAAAGACACTAATTATAACTACATAGTATAAAACAAAGTCGCTTCCCGCTGTCTGTTCCTATATATGCTTAGATCTTTAAAACTACGCAACGAATTTTGATGCGGTTTTTTTAATAGATAGAGTGATTCAAGAGGAAGGTTTATATGTATACTCGTAATACACGCATAATATAGTAGAGAAACACTGATAATTTTAGAGGTTTCTAATATGATGTCGTAAATAAACACATTTTTTGCGCTTACATTGCAAACGCTGGCTGAACCCTACGAGATAGATCAAAATAATGTACTACAGTATTGTACACCTTAAAAAGGCCTACAAAAAAGTCCACAATGGCATATGTCTATCTCTTAAGGATAACATACTATATCCAAGCTAGGGAGGAACCCGGGCGAAGCGGGGGTTAGTCGCTAGTTTATTAATATTACTTATAATGGAATCAAAATTGATCAAACTACTCACATCACATTAGTCTTCTAAATGGGAATCTTTATACGTTTGTGTATGTTAGTCCTTCATGCCAAACAGACAGAAGGATTTAGATTAAAAGTACTAAAAAAACTAAGACCTAAATAGTAAATAAACATGGCTACTATTAGTAACATCTTTACTACACCGTTACATATAATATATAATATTATGAAACCAAAAGGCACCTAAAGGTACCTATAATAATTAAAGCATAAAATGTCCTTATTAACAAAATAGTAAAAGTCAGGAAACAAACAGAAGAGAATATTTTTTAATTTTAGACACCACATTGAAAAGATTTATTACAAATTACATTACACACGAGGACATACGACCGTGCCAGCTATAAGTAATTCAAGAAGATGCAGCTGTGTCTCAAATAAGAACTGCGTAAAATATGCTATATATATATATATATATATATATATATATATATATATATATATATATATATATATATAGGTTGAAATTTCAGTTATAATTTTACTAATACACTATTCATACAAATATTTATTTATATTCTATGTAGTGGCAGTGGTAGCCCAGTGGTAACGCGCTCGCTTGGGGAACCGAGTGATGTGGGTTCAAATCCCGGGTTTCGCACCTCTGATATTTTCATGTGTGAATCATTTCTAACATGATTACCACTTGCCTTACGGTGAAGGAAAACATCGTGAGATAACCTGCATGTCTGAGAGAACCTAGCAAGTTCTCGAAAGACATGTGAAGTCCGCCAATCCGCACTTGGCCAGCGTAGTGGACTATAGCCTGATCCCCTTCGTATTGAAGGGAGGCCCGTGCCCAGCAGTGGGACGTTGAAAAGGGCTGAATACATACATACATTCTATGTAGGAGACAATCTCCGAAACTACCGAGGTCCGAATAAAAATATTAATCCTCTACAGAACGCAACATTACTCCAAACAAATATAGACTATTATATTTCATCAACAATCAGTCCAAAACTTCACAAACTGCTATTTGACAAGTTATTATTTGTCCTGTCTATTACTATTAGTAGTCCGCCAACCCACACTTGGCCAGCGTGGTGGACTATGGCCTGATCCCCCTCGTATTGAAGGGAGGCCAGTGCCCAGCAGTGGGACGTTAAAAAGGACTGAATACAATACATTACTATTATTAGCACCATTTTATTTATATGCACATAGACGTCACAGTGTTTCCACATTGCCATTAGGTACGAAAAAATAGAAGAAACTAGAACGCTAAGACGAGAGACATTTCCAATTTCATCCTCGCGCACAGTCTCGTAGGAACAACACAAACTAATTAAGAGATCTGGTAGAAACGGTGCAGCGATTGTGTCGAGGGATTTGTGAACTTATACGATATCATGTGATCGATTAAACGTAATCAATACACGATGTATGTATACAGTACAATATAATAACTACTTGACTAAAAATTTCGTCCTCGGCATAACTTATGCAGGGGAAAAAATAACTTATATAAAAAATAAACATACAATCGTATATAATACCCTCTTCTTTTTAAAGTCGGTTAAAATTTATAGCATTATACTAAGTGTGGCATATAGATATAACACAGTCTCCCCAGTACATAATAATAATATAGATACATGTAAAAAAAAATCGTACGATACGGGAATCGAACTCACTACCTCTATCTCAAAAGACGTATACAATTTATACAGTTATAATTAGCCAAAAATAATGAAAACCACATATTTAAACGATTGAAACGATTTCAACATATTTTAGCGAAAGCTAGTTACATCAAGCATCGGTTAACCAAAAAACCGCGGCTTACATTTAACAGTTAAAATATTCTGTTGTTATATTACGAGTACTTGTATTTTTGTTACGCAAAAGTACTTATATGTATATATACTTATATGTATATTTTGCCTTGAATATCTACTAATTAATTTAACAATTTCTTGCTCAGGTTTTTTTAGCTTGTGTTACGCATTAAGCTTGTTTACGCAAAATAAGAAAACATAACTTCTATAAATAACAAAAATTGGACGTTACGATCATTCGATGTTGGACTTCATCCAGGCTAACTGTTTGTATTGGATAATATGTTTCTGTGCGGTTCCAGTGAAAGCGTGACGAAAGTTTAAAACTACTACGTCTTTAAATGATTCGTTATAATATAGTTTTAATATCCCACTCATACTGTGATATTAAGTAGCCTACGTTCTCTTTAAGACCAAAAAAAGCGTTGACTTTAAAAGTAGCAATTTCACTGTTAGTGAAGATTTTTCCTTGAAAGTTATATAAATACATACATATAATAAAATTGTAACTCAGTCGAATCTGTACATTGAATATTTTTTGGAAAATCTTAATGAAGTAGACATTATTATCGATACGTAACTAGGGACGAACCCGAACGGAACGAGGGTGAGTCGCTAGTGTTATATAAATCTATTAATTGAAAAAAACATGAAAATCGATTAACAAGTTGCAAAGATACCCTTCCTTTTGGAAGTCGGTCAAAAATATAGTACAAGTCACAAATCTCGACATTACTAGCGGGATCAATATTTAGAAGATATTTTGCAACATTAAAATTCGGACATGCCTTATATCCAAATGGAGCAGTCATTTGCCAATTGGGACAAGTGCATGAACATAACTAGTAAATTGGCATTACTACATCGGATGCTGGATACATTACAGAGTACGATGATTCAGAACAGTTTTATATTCGGTGGTTAGGAACCGCTACAATATTTTATTACTCAACCTTAACTGTGAGGTCACAATAATGTAATTATTAAGTTACATATTATATCGCTTGCCATTAAAAACTATTTAAAGCTTTGGTAACAATTGATTAACGGTAAATCCCAATAATCTGTCTGTGATTCTCACTAGAGATAGGAATTAGACATCATTTGTATGAGGCTAAAGTGAATGTCTGTCTTGTAAGATAATCTACACGTAGATAGGTTATTAAGAACCGTCAAAACTGACAATTTTTAGCTTTTTTATGTAATGACTAGCAACTCACCCTCGCTCCGCTCGGGTTCGTCCCTAGTTACGTTCTTACGTTTAGCTCAGAAATGAGATATTTTGCCGCAGTAAAAAGTATCCTACATGTTGACCCGGATAACCAGCTATCATCATACCAAATTTCATCAAAATCAGTCCAGTGGTTTTTCCGTGATGCGGTAACAGACAGACAGACAGACAGACAGACAAAAATTCTAAAAGCTATAGATTTGGCTTCTGTATCGATAATAAAGTCTATTTCAATAAGATTTTCCAAAAAATATTTAATATACAGATTCGGCTTAGTTACAATTTTATAATATGTATAGATTAAGTCAGTTTGTTATTTTTTTATATATAGAGATGAAGCTATCTAATTTTATCAACACAACAGCTATGCCGGATGAGCTGCAGTCTAAAACTAGTTAAAACATAAACGTAGGTGTGACGGGAAGTGCCCTTCATATGAAGCCCAAAAACTAATTAAAATTAACATTGATTTAAAAAGATTACATACACAGATAAGAAATAATTATAACGAAACTTATATCTTGTTTTATTATATGTTGCATAGAATGATGAATGATAGTTGAGAAACACATGATGTAGTGAAAATAACGGGCACCATACTGCCGATAAGAAAAAATCTCTCAACTTTACAGCTATAATAAAATCATATACCTATACTTTAGTTATCAAAACATATAATCTACCTAAATAACCTATTTACCCTCAAAAGAAAACAGCATAAGCCAACACAACTAAAATCACCTGACATTGAATATTAAAAAAACGTACTTTTAAAAAAAGTTCACACGTTTTATAGCATTAACACACCATTCCCCATGGTACCATTAAACCCGTAAAGCACGCTACACACGTGCCGCCCACACTCGTCCTTGAGTGCGCGCGCGCATCGCGTTTGTCGTCGCTCGATTTATTTTCGACGCGGACTCCTGCCGGACCTATCTGTCTATTTTTAAATACTATTTGACGTTAAATGCAATTTTTTACCGACATAAAAGATGATAATTCTCTTAACATATGAATTTTGTGTAAAAATATTGTTTTAATATTAATATAGCGCTATTGCATTGATTGTTTTTAAGAATTAGTAATGAGGAACACTACATAAAAAAACATAAAATATATGGCGATTAAACGAGCAATTCTTGTATACATATAAAATTTCGTGTATTTCGGAAACTATTCTTAACGATTTGGATTAAATTTAGTATTTAAATAAGGTTTTGCCTTTTAAGTTTACCTATTTACGCAATTTTTATATTTTTTCCGGAAAAACGCCGAGCGAATCTTAATGCCCAGGTACTAAATAATAATATAATAACCTACACATACTAATTTATAAACCTTATCATAACAGGCATTGTACAATGTAAATTATCTCAATACATACGATATACGTGCGCAAGCGCAGGTGTGGCCGCGTGCATTGGAACGGTCTCATTTCAGACACTGCGTGACTCACCGGACTTCCTTTCAGATGCTACTCTAAGAATATTTCTTGCTTTTCTTATTTAGGAAGCTGTTAATTTGCGGAGTTTTTATGATTTTTCGTCACGATTATATTCGATCGAGCGAGAAATTCGTTTTAAATTGATTTCATTTGTATCCAACTTATCCGCATTATCCTTCTATTTCGTGAATGTTAATGTTTCATGTTGTCAAGATATTTGAAACCATTTAGGTCAAGTATCGTTATCATTTTTACATTATTATTTATAACGACGTTCTATCACAAATCGTAAGCATTAAAATCTTCGCCAAAGTTGTTGAGCTCCATTTACTCACGACGTAATTAGTTTTATTATTTAGGTACATATTATATAGGCGAACAGAAAACACCGATAAGATATGAGATCATCAAAACAAAACGTTTTTTACGTCTGTTTGAATGTTTATTACCTGTTTATTCAAAGCTCCTTGTATCAGTCAATTTTCAAGGTTATAACTAGATATTTAAAAGATAGAGTAAGATGGAACAACCGGGGCTTAATGAAGGAGTGAATGAAGTGAAGGCGTCAATAACATTTAAAGTAAATTCAGTGAGATATCTGGGAATAGCTACTATAAATACGAAAGTTTATGTATGTATCCTTGTTACGCCTTTAAGCTAAAACGGCTGGACCGATTTAGATTAAATTCAGTACACAGGTATACTTATAACCTATATTACTCATACAGGCCATAGAGATCTAAGCGAAGCAAGGGTAAGTCGCTTATTATGTACATTAAATACCATTTAAAACACTACCTCCACACACAAAAAGATCTATAAGTTACAACTAGTACAGTAACTAGTAATAAACAAAGTTCAACAACGACATTCCCCATCGCGGGATCGAAAGTCTAAACATCTAACTGTGCAATTACTGGGATCTAGGTCTTAGGTCACGCGGCTTACGTGACGCTCGCTCTCATTGTTCTGATGCGAGTTTAATTCTCTTAAACGTTTGAGGCTTCGCGTGATTACCGCAGTTTAATTTGGTACGAAAATAGTTTTTAGTAACGGAATATATTTCTACACTTATGTTAGAGTGGAAACTTGCATTTAGCCAAACTGATATAGAAAGAAATCTTTTGAAAACTGATCGGTTTTTAAAAATTCTTTTGGTTATTACAAAGTTACACTATCATGAAGTGATATTTTACTAGTGCTAGTGTATCTAGGGGAAAGACATTTGCTTTAGTGTAAGTAGACACTTGCTTTAGTGTAAGAGTGCTTAAATGCCAGAATACCTAAGTTAGTTAAGGTATAATAGACACAAACCTCAGAATGAAATCTATTGAAACAATAAATTATATAAGGTGTACATATGTATGTTTTGAAATTTTATATGTTGGCTCAAAAGTCTCACATAATCTCGTGTCCATATAATTAAGTATCGGAGTTAAAAGTAACGAAAATCTCATATTGAACTGTTTCAATCAGAATTTCATTCTAATGACATACTTTTTGCCTTTAGACGTTCAAATATATTTTGAAAACATCGTACAAAGCACATCATTGAAGTATGTAAACAGAGAATCATTCCACTGGGACGTAACTACCCACGTATGAATTGTGCAGCCAACACCAATATCAATAAATATAACAATTACTGTCGCGTTATTTTAATCTAAGTTTCCGCATTCCTTTATCGAGTATCTAAATATAATTTGGCTTAGCAAATAACGATGTATGAAGTCCAAATGAGCAACATATAAGCCATTTATTTTGGCTAACGACAGTTTCTAAGTCTTTTTTATGAGATCCCATATATTTGATATTACGCACTGTGTTTTTTCGTACCCTTTTTCCTTGTGAATGATAAAATATAGCTATTACGGGAAATAAATCGCATTTATTGTAAAAGTTCATGTAAAAATTCATACTAATATTAAAAAAGTGAAAGTGTGTTTGTTTGTTTGTCCTTTTTTCACGTCGAAACAGAGTGACGAATTATCTTGATTTTTTGTGTGGACATAGTTGGAGGGCTGGAGAGTAACATGGGCTACTTTTTTACCGCGAGAGATTATCTGAAAACCACTGGAAAACATACTATAATACAACCAAAAAAAAAATTATGATTAGAATTACTTGAAATTTGACATTAATACTCTTCCATGCAATTAAATAAATACGTGTATTTGCATTTTTCGAAATTCATCCCATAAGGGGGTAAAATAGGGGGTGAGACTTTGTATGAAACCTACCTTTATAGTTTTTTTTTCTCAGTTTTAACGCGAGAGAAGCCGCGAGTTCTGCTAGTAAAATATAAAACAGTAAAATCTCTTGATGTTTTGATTATTTTTATTTATTATCTATTACTATTTTTAGAAATTAACATAAAAAATATGCCAATTAAAATTATATGCAAACACTATTTGCAAACGGATGTACGTCGAATAGTGATTTGATATTCGAGATTAAGACAACTAGAAGGGGAAAAAAACACATTAGATACATCATTTTTAATTTACTAGGTTACCATTGGTCATTCATACGGATAAACTTAAGTTTACATTGAATAAAAAAAAATAGGTTATCTTACAATTCCCTAAGGCAATGATTTTCTATAAAAAAAACTTTCACAGACCTTTCCAACAATAACAGTATCCGGCCCTATAGAAATATTTTTCAATCACCCAATCCTTTTATCTATGTTATGTAGAACGCATATATTCGGTCGGCTTAGGGCTAAATAAATCCTAACAAAAGACTGTAAGTTAGCACTTTTAACGCGACATTACCTATTATTTACCATAAAAAAATAACATGTTACCTATTAATATAATTAAGCGACAAAACCTCAATAATCCAAATTCATGCTTAATTGCTGAATCATTATAGAAATAACTTATGCATATCCAGATTTCTAACACGATTACCACTTGCCTTACGGTGAAGGAAAACATCGTGAGGAAACCTGCATGTCTGAGAGAACCTAGCAAGTTTTCGAAAGACATGTGAAGTCCGCCAACCCGCACTTAGCCAGCGTGGTGGACTATGGCCTGATCCCCCCCGTATTGAAGGGAAGCCCATGCCCAGCAGTGGGAGGTTAAAAAAGGCTGAATACATCCAGATTACATAATAATCTAATAAAAGAGAGCAGTTTGGCAGTGATAGTGTATAGTAGGAGTAGGTCGCGGGGGGCACGGCGAGGGATAAGAGTTATAACCCTGTTTTCTTCGCTTTGGGCCGTCGCCAATAGATCCCGTTAATTCACATTACTATCGTAGCTAGATAAAAGATAACTAACTGGCATAGTAATATTATGCAGTATGCTAGAGTATTACAGCTATAGGTAATAAAAAAACCGTAGAGTAGTTACTAAACTAAAAATGTAGTTTTGATTAACAAAAAAAATGTAAATACGTTTAGACTAACCTATTTTTAACTTTATATAGAACATAGTGTATATTATAACGTTATGATAATATAAGTTTACTAGCAATATTCCCGTGGCTTTGCCCGCGTAGTTTATGAACGGAATTCCATATAAACTTCCACCTTGTTGTACTTCTTTATAGTTGAATTTCCAAAAATCCTATCTTAGCGCGTACACAATAGACCCTACGAGGAACTTAATGTACATTAATTTTTTTTAGAAAATCTTATTAAAATAAACATTATTATCGGTATAAAGGCCCAATCTATAGTTTTTAGAATTTTTGTCTGTGTCTACCTATCTGTCTGTTACCGCATCACAGAAAAACCACTAATGGGATTTTGATGAAATTTGGTATGATGATAGCTGGTTATTCGGGTGAACATATAGGATACTTTTTACTGCGAGAAAATAACTCATCTCTGAGAAATCTATACTACACGTCAAAACGTAAGTAGGTACGAACCCGAGCGGAGGGGGAGTCGCTAGTTATTACATAATATCAAAGAATATATACTGAAGAAATTGAATATATAGGTATTAGGTACACCTTAATCTCTCAACAAAAGCAAACCCCACATTGTCCGGATCTAAAGACCTGTAGAAAGGGATCTAGTAGGATCCTAAATATTCTTTGCTACTTAATGTATAAAAAAAATATTTTTTAGGGAATCATGTTTATCTTTGGACTATATTAAAAAAAAAAAAATGTATATGGAGTTTTGTACAGAATCTCAATATTTACCAGATCTTAATATTTACCAAAATGTTGTTTCTATTAGTACGTTACTTAGACAGCATAGTGAATTCATACTTAAATTTTTCATATTTCAAAGTATTTTTCCAAAATCCTTACTAATATTATAAATACGAAATTATTTGTTTGTTTATCCTCATTTTACACAGCAACGTAGCAACGTTTGACACGATTTTTCACAATGAGATAGTTTATGGGCTAAAAGTGCACATAGTGTAATTTTTATCCTGAGATACATCTTTGTTCATTTACTAGAGACGTGACCCGCTAAATGAAGAAAAGATATGTTAATGACATGTTTTAACAAAAAAAAATTACCCCATTTCAGAACCCCCACCCCCCTCTTATCTTTGTATTCTTGTAGTGGGTACGAGTATTTTAGAAACGAAAACTTAATCACTGTGTGTGTACTTAATCAACTTAGTAGTGTATATAGATTATCATAATCTATATATGTACATACGTACATACATACATATGAATAAGCAAAGACAAAATAGTTCAGTATTTTTTCCTCCTCTGTTTATCACAACCTATATTTTTTTTTATTTAGTAGTTGTAGTTGTTGACGACCTTTAAAGTTATCAATAAAAAAAAATTAGAACCAGTTATTTTTTTTATATAGATAGTTACATCCATGTACATGTTTTCCGCTAATTTTCAATAATGATTATAATATATGGTTGAATTTTGACTACTGCACTAACTTTATATAAAACTCTCAATATCGTCTGTATTTGCCTGAATAATATTAGGTTTTAAAAATAAATAATACTTTATCAAATAACATATTAAATACTTTCGCTTAATCAATATCGTAGTAATATGATGAATTATTGTGATTTTTCGGTAATCTATATTAATATTATAAAGAGGTAAAGTTTGTTAGTTTGTGCTGTTGTAAGGGGTAATCTCTGGATCTAGTAAATCGATTTAGATGATATTTTTGAAGAAGATAGTTTGAGACCCTGGGAAGGACATAGGATACTTTTTCTCCCGGAAATCATCCTCTAAGGGGGTGTAAATAGGGATGAAAGTTTGTATTGGGGAGCAAGCTAGGGACGAACCCGAGCGATGCGAGGAAGTCCCTAAGTACAAGATAATCTGATCATTATTTTATTACTTAAATTAAATGATTGAATAAAAATATGATATATTTCTTCAAAACGAGACGATGTTATTACGTATATAACAAGATTTAATCCCTAAAGAGTATAAAACATATTCACATATTCGTACTATATCTGTATGTACATATGTCTGTCTGTCTTTTATAGATTTAGATACACTCTTCCGAAAAGTGTATGTATAATATTATATTAAAAATAATAAAGATATCAATGATACTAGAATTGCAGCAAAACGAGGGCGGATAACTAGCTAATAATATTGCATAGTCACTTCTAAGTTTTAACAATACTGTATCAAATAACAAAAAAACAATAAGATAGACAATGTGTTATCGATGCAAATGGCATACATTTGAAGCAAAAACAATATTATATTACGCCTAGTATAATAAAACCTAAGTACCTACTGCAACGAAGCAAGACACGCGGATATCGAATAGCGTTGGAGAGTCATCGAACCCGCACTTCGTACCTATTACTCATTGTATTGATAAGCTCGCTCTAATAATTTGTTAACGTCAATACATTCATATTTATATTTAATCTACCATATACCAGTCTATAATAAAAATATATAAATATGTTGGGACATTAACACACTACACCATCTAGTTCCATGGTAAGCTACGAGGCTTGTGTAGTGGACACCAGACAGTTGATACACTACATATATATAACTTTAAATACATACATATTATAAATATAAACACCCATGACTGGGAGTACAAACACTCGTGCTCATCACACAAATGAATACCTCCAGCGGGTCTTGAACCCCCGACCGCTGACACAGCAAGTAGGGTTATTACAAACTGAGCCAAACGTGTCGTCAAATATGTACACTATACAATATAAATGTTATATTTTTTTGAACTTATTTTTCTATGTTAGTTTCATTACAAATGATCTATCTAAAAGCTAAATGTCTACCGAAATAAGTATATTATAAGAAAATCTATACATATAATAAAATTGTAACTAAGCCGAATCTGTACATTAAATATTTTTTGGAAAATCTTATTGAAATAGACTTTATTATCGACACAGAAGCCATATCTATAGTTTTTAGAATTTTTGTCTGTCTGTCTGTCTGGGAACGTATCACGGGAAAACCACTGGACAGATTTTGATGAAATTTGGTACGATGATAGCTGGTTATCCGGGTCAACATATAGGATACTTTTTACTGCGGGAAAATATTTAATCTCTGAGCTAAATGTTAAAACGTAACTAGGGATGAACCCGAGCGAAGCGAGGGTGAGTTGCTAGTGTTTTATATATTTCTTTTGATAATGAAAACCAACGACAAGTTTATGAGAACGATATTACTTACTATCTGTATAAACATGTGTTTTGACGCTTATAAAATAATTTTTTATATACATATTCTTTGTTATCTTTACTAAGTCTAAATAATTAAAATTTATAAAAAAAAAACAAGCGATTAACTCGTCTCTAATTACGTTTTAAAATTTAGTCTAGATTTCTCAGATATGAAATATTTTCCTGCAGTAAAAAGTATCCTATATGTTGACCCGGATAACCAGCTATCATCATAGCAAATTTCATCAAAATCTATCCAGTGGTTTTCTCGTGATGCGTTCCCAGACAGACTGATAGACAAAAATTCTAAAAATCATAGATTCGGCCTCGGTATCGATAATAACGAATATTTATATAAGATTATATATTTATATAAGATTTTCCAAAAAATATTTAATGTACAGATTCGACTCAGAATTTTATTATATGTATAGATAACAAATTGCAGAGTAATTTACACATACATGTGTAATCTACGTGATAGTGTATTTAAACAAAATATATCTTAAGTTTCAGTGGAACAAGAAACTATTTCAACTCTACATATATAACCAAGTATTAAAACTCCAAAGTCCAAGATAACAGCAGTTATTACTTAGATCTCTATAATTATTATGAATCATGAGTAAATAATATTTATTTGAGTTTGTTGTTGACTCTACATGAGGCCGAACGTGGAAGAGACACGTAAGTACAGTAGATGATAATGATATTTGAACGACAAACTAAAAACGATGTATGGAAAAATGTGTAAATTTTAAATTGTCTTCTGGTACTGTGAGTGTATAGGTACAATGTATTTAAGAAAATAATACACTAGCAGAACCCGCGGCTTCGCTCGCGCTCAAACTACAGAAAAATCTCTTTGGTTTTATGCTAGGATATGAAGGGATATATGTGAAATATTAATTTAAACTTTATTTTAGATGTGCCTAAAACTGTTACATAAAAATATCAGAAAAAAAATATCAATAATTATATAAAATATAAATACATTTAATAAATGGAAAATATAAAATATGTAAATACATTTAACTATTGAATATTTTATTGATAAATGTATTTACTGTAGTTATTAAGAAGGCAAATTAAACCAATATCGCTTGACCTCTCATCGTCTTACTCCGCCATACAAATCTAAATTCACGATACGTTTGTTGCACATAACAACCTGTACGAACAGACGCATAGTCAATAGTTTTGAGTATACTATTTGTGTTGTGTAGTGTATTTATTCAAGACAATCCTGTCTTTGTGACGGTCAAGGTCGATCGATATCATAATTCGTTTATCTGAGGTGACCTTCAAGCATTATGTTATCACATCCGCCACAATCTCACTACAAAAAAGCAATTTAATTCGTGTTACTAAGGACATAACTCACTTTTTTTATTTAACAAAATTCAATAAAAAAATAACAGACAGTGGTAGCCCAGTGGTAAAGCGCATACTTGGGAAACCGAGTGAAGTGGTTCAAATCCTGGGTCTCGTACCTCTGATATTTTCATATGCGAATCATTTCCAACATGATTACCACTTGCCTTACGGTGAAGGAAAGCATCGTGAGGAAACCTGCATGTCTCAGAGAACCTAGTAGGTTTTCGAAAGACATGTGAAGTCCGCCAATCCGCACTTGGCCAGCGTGGTGGACTATGGCCTGATCCCCCTTGTATTGAAGGGAGGCCCGTGCCCAGTAGTGGAGTGGGACGTTAAAAAGGACTGAGCACATTAAAAAAATAATTTGTTTTTTTCAGCATTTAATTACCTATAACAATTTTCTACTGAACGTCATAAGTCTACTACCAAGTCGGAAAGAAGACTGCTCAGATCTGAGAAGAACTGGCGAAAAGAACTTAAACTAATGACTAAAATAATAATCCTTAGGTTATTATGAAGTATGACGAATAACATTTGACTACTACGGTGCTTTTATCAAAGTGTTATCTGTTTTGGGCCAAACATAGATAGATAGGTCATTATTTTTGGCCATCAGAGTATAAAATACTCTGCATTCCGATGTATACTATAGTATCAATGTAGAGACAACATGTAAATTTGTCAACAAATCTATTAAATATTATATATTATAATATAAAGAGGCAGAGTTTGTTTATTTGTTTGAACGCGCTAATCTCAGGAACTACTAATCCGATTTGGAAAATTCTTTTTGCATTAGATAGCCCGTTTATTGGGGAAGACTATAGGCTATATATATCTTATAATATATAGTCTATCTGTTCCATACTAAGCGTTATAACGTATCTAGGGATGAATCCGAGCAAAACGAGGGTGAATAGCTAGTATTTATTATGAAAATCAAGTTTTTTACAATGAGATGCCTATTCCATTAGCTCATTTTGATACCTATAGCATATAAAAACTTGTAAACGGGTTTCTAAACTACGTTGGTTATAAAGCCACGTATGGATAGTTTCTAGAACTTCATAAATCAATTTTATTCACAACCATCTAATTATATAAAAACCATCAAAATTTACCGGAAAAATTACTATAAAGTCGATTTTTATTTCTGTAGAAGGTGTATTGAGTACCAAAGAGAGTTAATTGATTTGAGATTATATGGATAAGTATACCGTTGTACAAATATATAGTAATTAAACTCTACATCTGTATATTGTTGCTTATCATAGTACAAAAGAAAAACGCATTCAATCTTATGTATATTAATATATAATAATATTGTGAAATTTGTTAATTTACGAACAGTATAGATGTATCTAACATCAATTAAAACTTGTGTGGTGACATCTGGAACTTTCCACTAATCGAAACGCGTTGTTGTTTTGATTCTGGTTTTAGTTACCAGACACCTATATAACAGATTATAATAACTGCCCACGTACTTCTGTTAGTTACTGGCTCTATTGACCCTGCTGTCCTCATTTCACGCAAATGTATACAAATCAACAGTCGTCCCAATAGTACCGTTCTAAATTCAACCATCTCCAGAGGTTTGTTATACCATAAGTTAATACTGAGTTAAGATGCTTAAAATGGATGCAGAAGCCATTTACGATGTAGCTCTGTCGTGTTTATGCGAGAGTAGGTACTGAACATCTGCTAACGTTATCCTTATATAGGATTACAATTATAGCGCATTGTAGAGATCATTGGCTTAAGCGGACATTGTATCGCGTCCTAGTTACTCTAGTACTCTCCCACAGTTACAGGTAAACGTTGGCACTTATTCTAGACTTACCGACTAACCGCGTGAGAAAACAAGGAGAGTTTCGTTCCAACTCTACGTAAAGCGGCATTAACCACCAATAATTATATCTAGTTACGTTTTCCTACGGCGTGGTGTCACCGCGCCGCGCCAGCACGAGGCGGGCAACGCCACGTCACATGACAGTATCTCAATCCAAATATACCTTGAAACGACGTCTATCAAGACTTCCCCCGAAGGCGCCGACCACACCATACTACACTAGAGCACTGCACTACGAAATCCACCTATAGAACACCATCACACATATACGTTCCCGAATGATAACGCGGCCAAACAAAAAAAAAACGGGGGTCCTAAGAAGGTCGTGGTATTTTTTTGTGGAGAGTTGGCAACGCCGCGCCGGTGGCCGGACGGACGCGCGTTCGGTCCGCGCGGCTCCCATTGGCCGAGTGAGGCGGCGGCCATCGCGGCGCGCCGCGCGCTCGGCCAATCGCGCCTCGTCCCGCTCGCCCCGCCCACATCCTGGCGCCCTGTTGAATGGGCGCCGCGGCAGTCGCGCTCGGGACGTCGTACGAGTCACACGCTTCGGAACATGTCATACGTCGAGTGTTTGTGCTCTACTGACACCGATACGATGATATGAATCTACCAACCAGTGCACGTATGTTTAGGGGTCTACAGCTACTTCATGCAAGAATACATAAGTATATAAAAATATTATTTTAACAATTAAGTGTTTACGACTAAATCTATCAACAAGTGAACAAACCGGTAAGGGTTACTGGAAATGTGCATGACGATAGATAGAAATGCAGCTTAGTCGATAATAAACAAGTTAACTAAGATAATATTATAATCAATCACTACTTTCACACGTACAAACTTCAATATTTTCCGACATCTGAGACGAATGAGGTTCGTTACCTGAAAATAAAAAAGAGAATTGTTAGATTATAATGCCTGTTTTAAGGAAATTACTAATAGCATTCTAAAAAAATTAAATGTATAAAATTTAGAATAGCATTCCTAAATTTCAATTTTCTTTAATTTATGTTTTCTTAAAATATGCTTTTATGTCTTTACAAAATTAACATAGTATTGACGAGAAATATATAACAATTTTATAGTTTTATCAAACAAGTAAAAGTGACTTAAGCCTGAGTTATTTATATAGTAATCAAATTATTTTATAACATAATAAATACATTTTAAATATATAACTTATTATATAATAAGAAATTTTATAACATAGCCCTACATTATACAATATATTCCACCAACTAAATCCGCTACGAAGTAGAATTATTATCGGAACACTAACGACAGCGTTAGCTAGATATGCCACATAAATTACGTCGAAATGATATATCTGTGGTATGCTATTATCTACAAGATATTCAAAGTACAGTGCGGGCGGAAATCTATATTTATAAGAAAAAAACACTTGTGTAGGCGTGTGGTACGATTCTTAGGAATGCGACAGAATCGAGGTGCGCTCACGCATGACGTTTACACACACGTGGACACATTTCTGTAGGAATTCACGTAGTGAAGAACTAATATAACATTAATACATATAATTACAATAAAAATATCAATATGACACATATAATTCATACTATATGATCATTAAATATATACATGTATAGAATAAAGTCCGTTTCTAATGATGTTATAGTCCCCATGGACCATATATATGTTGTTTTTTGTTTCTAAAGTACCCTAATGTTTTAAATTCTGTAATATCTGATATTTTAAAGATCATACAAATAAAAAAAACTTATTTTGGATCAAACATAATAAATATTTTAGATGTTCATATAAAAGCATCATAAATATTTAATAAGATGTTTAAATTAAAACACTAATCTATATTCACTAATTATACTCTTAGAAGAACTTCTTAAAAAAGTAGAGCAAGTAACTTGAAAAGTAATAAAAAATATATACGATAAAACAGACATATTTTTACTCGAAAGAAGATCATATTTACATAGTAGGTATAGCTGCGCTTGGTAACGTTTCGTAGACGAAGAAAAAAATAATCTTAAGAGGATAATGCCAAAGTTATATTTGTAGTTTACTAATTTCTACTTTCTATCTACATATAGAGTACTAAAATGAAATTCCTACGACTCTATAATTTCTACACTTTTAAAATCTTTCAGATTCGTTTCTTACGAACTCTACAAGAGGTAAATAATAAATTAAGCAAAGATATGTGTACCAAAAAATACAAGTAACTGACCACATACATTGCAAAAACAACAAAAATCCACACTGTACCTCATTTACTACAATATCATACATAAAAACAGGAAAAATATTTGTCTGTCGAATTATCTTATCACAAAAACTTGATAAATCACATTCGATATAATTTTTACAAATTTTACGTTACTAACGACTTAGCCTCGCTTCGTCCGAATGCGTCCCTACGTACGTTTAAATTTTTTTGAGCGGAACCCTAATTCTTCTTCTTTCTAAAATAAAAGTAGCCTTAGTTACTTCTTATAACATCAGCTATATGCCAGCGTTTCGGAGATTAGCCGGAACAAACAGACAGACAGACAAAACCCGGAAAAATATACACATCCCGAGGGATAGATTTGTTTTTGTTTTCCTAGAGGCAAACCCGAGCGAAGCGAGGGTGAGCCGCTAGTCTATGCAGATAAATAAAATTGAAGTGTCTGTTTGTAATGAATGTCAAAATAACCTTTACACTAAATGTACCTACTTATAAGAAAAACACAACTTTTAAAATATTTGTCTGTCTGCCTGTCTGTTTGTTCCGGCTTATCTCTGAAACGGCTGGACCAATTTTAACAGGATTTTCACTGGCAGATAGCTGATATTATAAGGAGTAACTTAGGCTACTTTTATTTTAGAAAAAAAATTGGGGTTTCGCTCAAAAAAATTAAAACGTACCTAGGGACGCACCCGAGCGAAGCGTGGGTAAGTCGCTAGTAAATAATATATAATAATACAACAAAACAATCAGTCATTACACGACGCAGTCGTTAGGACTAGTTATAGTGAGTAATCATTAATTAATTTAAATAATACAAAGCAGAGATAACTTGATACTAATTAACCAATGGAACGCATTATGCAGTGACTCATTTCAATCTTTTATTATGTAATTGTACAATAAAAAACAAATCATTATGTTGATTTTATTATATAGTCGTTTTATATTACCATAATAGGATAAGAAAGCCAATTACTATTGTAGAAAAATCAATATTAAAAAAATCCATACTAATATCATAAATGCGAGTCTGTCTGTCTCATCTTTTCACGCTTAATCCGCTGAACCGATTTAGATATTTGGTATGGAAATAGCTTGAGACCCTGGGAAGGACAGCATAGGTTTTATCCCGAAAATCATCAGTTAAGGGGGGAAAGTTAATGGAGAGGGGGGAGGGGTTTGTATAGAGATTCAAAAATAACTCATCATACTATGTATGTATAGTCTATCTATACCGTACTAAGCGTCAAAACGTATCTACCTAGGCACGAATCCGAACGAAGCGAGGGCAAATCGCTAGTGCTATAATAAAATTAAAAAATCTATATTTTACTAACTAACTATAGGTTCACACCAAATATATGTATGCGATATAAAAACATAGTATTAGGTACATAAGGAATAGAATTAAGCATCTATTTTTTTTAATTTTCTCGTGTTAGAAGATAGAAAATCTAATTTTTAATCAGCCTTAAAAAAAACACGTGGAAAGAGGATCTACTAGAACCTTTAAGCTTCGGCTCATTCGATTCTTTTTGATCCCTATACAATCACGCTCTATACACTATAATTTTCATAAATAAATATGTTGGGACATTAAACACACAGCACCATCAAGTTCCATGGTAAGCTACGAGGCCTGTGTTATGGACACCAGATAGTTGATACACTACACATATATAACTTGAAATACATACATATTATAAATATAAACACCCATGACTGGAGTATAACCATTCGTGCTAATCACACAAATGAATGGCTCCAGCGGGACTCGAACCCGCGACCGCTGGCACAGCAAGTGGAGTCACTACGAACTGAGCCAAACGTGTCGTCAATACTTAATCTCTAATCTCATACTTAAGCTTTCCTTGTCTAGTGATTAGGCAAGACCTAGCGTTGATGAATCAGTCAGAAAAAGCAGCTGTACTAAGATTGAAATATAGTCATGTATGTGTAATGTATATCCATACATAAAATGCTTTATCCATAACCAAATACTTTGCTTGACTGCATTAATAATTCAAAATGTATATACAGTGTACACTACATGCAAATTCACATAAATAATTCTCAAAGTATATTTAGAAGACGTTCAGGTTACATAATACTTTATTTAAAACGGTTTTCTTTTATGTTACACTAGCGACTCACCCTCGCTTCGCTTCGGGTTCGTCCCTAGACAAAAACAAATCTATCCCACGGGAGCCGTACATTTTCCGGGATGATATATAGCCTATAGCCTTCCTCAGTTAAAGGGTTATCTAATGCAAAAAGAATTTTTCAAATCGGATCAGTAGTTCCTGAGATTAGCGCGTTCAACCAAACAAACAAACTAACAAACAATCAAACAAACTTTTCAGCTTTATAATATTGTATAAGTATAGATTTAAAGGTGAGAAAGAAAAAGGTTATTTTTGTCAAAAACATTATTGAAATTTCGATAAATAGATAGATATAATCATAAGTAATGTATTTACTAAGAAATCAAAATAGATCCTATAATTCGAAAAATGGAATGATTTTATTATAAAACTAGCGACTCACCCTCACTCCGCTTGAGTTCATCCGTATAGTTTTAACGTTTAATATAGATTTCTCAGAGATGAGATACTTTCCCGCAGTACAAAGTATCCTATATGTTGACCCGGATAACCAGTTATCATCATACCAAATCTCATCAAAATCCCTCCAGTGGTTTTTCCGTGATGCGGTAACAGACAGACAAACAAAAATTCTAAAAACTATAGATTCGGCCTCTGTATCAATAATAATGACTAATTCAATAAGATTTTCTAAAAAATATTTAATGTACAGATTCGACTCAGATATTTATTATATGTATAGATAATGGACGGGCTTTAGTAAATAAAATCATTTAAATGTCAGAGACAGAGTCATATAAAGTATAAAACTCAACAAGCCTTTGTGCCCTTTACAGAAACATTTCTAAAACTAGAGGATAATAACTACTTGTATATCGAACTAGTAACCATCACCTGCCTTTTGCAAAACCGTACTAACCTAAACTTTTATTATTAATATAACAAAATATATAATTTCACGTATAAAGCCCCGGGGAGGAGTGCGGGCATCCCAGCGGCCGCTCATATTTCTGGTAATCTTAATTAATTGCCTCTCGGGCTGGCCTGAGGTCGTTGCCTAGCGACGAGGGTCCTCCCGACAGAGTGCCGAGAACCTCGTATATGATGTTACACTTGACCTTTATTGATTTAGGAATCAACTTTTATTTAAGGGCATCTAGTTAATTGTAGACCAATTTTATTCTTACTATCATTTTTGAAACCTACATTATATTATGTTTTAAACGATTCATATTCGTTCATGAATCATGACTCAATGCAAAATGAAATAAATGAAAATTTGGCTTAAATTATGTCTTTGCGCCTATAAAAATAACTGGCACTAAAGTTATTTTTCCGCAGAAACGTCTAGAACAGTCGACAATGGGAACAGCTGATTCGCTCATCCGGGCTCAAGGTCCCCTAGGCCGAGGTTGCCTCCCTCCGCCACCCGCGAGGGTTGAGAGGTGAATACTCGCCATTTGCCACCCCTACGTCAGGGCGGGGACGAAAATTCGATATATTTTGATTAAAAGTGAAAAGAGAAATTAAGCAAAACTAACGTAAAACGAATAGTGCATACGCCGCCATAGCCCTCTTTGATGGCTAAATGAAAGCGAATGCAAGATTTTTTTTTATTTTAATAAATTAATATAGATGAAAATGTTTAGTTCCATGAAGGTGACATCCGTGTATAATTTGCTAAAATAATTAGCGTTAGTAAGCATAGATCAAAAAGGCATATTAAAGTGCAACGTGTGGAACGAATAGTAGATAATATGAAAGCCGCAGTATACGCATTGGCATAAATACAGCATGGAGGGTTGGTTTAGAAATAAAAGAAATAAAAGTACGTTTAAAAGTCCTAAAGATGAATGGCGGCAGAGATTTATGCTCCAGTACCTTTTAACGAGATTTGAAAAATGAAAATTTCAACACATTTCTTTATTATTCAAGTCGAATGTGTACAACTTGGTGAGTAATTAAAAAGTGTATCTGTCTCATTATCTGACCTTGTATCTACAATTCTTCATCATAAAAACAGCTATATCCGCATTAGTGGATATTTTTTCTCATATATTTTTTGTCAACAAATAAATTTCGTCAACATAAAATAGTAATAATATTTTACTGAAAATTCAATACATTTTTAGCTGTCAAAACTGCCTTTATATATATGTACAGATAAAAAAATTTGCAATATGATAAGTGTCATAGATTAAGTGTCATAGACACAGTTTTAAATTAATTGTCATTACAGTCGCGCCTTCGACACGATCACACAAAAGCTTTAAGAATAATTTAAAAAAGTATCTGCTTATTGACTTAGACATAGTTACAAAGTAGTGCTAGATTAGGTACCTACACTTTGCAAAGTTCTAGTAACCTTTTTTCAGGAGAAGGTCGTTTTGTATCGCAACGCTGGTTTTAATGATAATACAGCATTTAAACCCACTGGACTCCCACAATAATTGTTGCAAAACGCAACGTAGGGCTGGCAACATTTATTATATGGCGTACAGAATTAAAAAAAAATGTATAATAAACATAAATATGTTGTTTGACTGAATGTTTTAAACGAATAAAGGAATTCACCTGCATTAGTTATTAGCTATTGCTCAAAGCTTCACCTGCCTAGACTAACTTAATATCGATAATATAGAAAACGATAAAAATTCTGTAATAATTTTACTATATTAGTACTTATTAATTATTATTAATAATATTTTGCTAATCTATTTATCTACATAAATAAAAATGAATAGTCGTATGTTTGTTATCTGAACGTTCCGAAACCATGAATCCGATTGTGATGGAACTCTGGTGGGTTGTTCTGTATACACCTGCAAATATTCCTGACGCAAAAGAAAAAAAAAATCTTTAGACATTTGCCTTTTATGCGTTTCTAAACCATTCTAACTTAAGGACGCACCCGAGCGAAGACAGGGTAAGTCGTTAGTTTTAAATTAAAATATGCAACACTTTTGCTAATTTGAATACTAATCATACAACAATACAAACAACACTCTTAATTAGTGAAGTCTTCTTTTTGCTAAAATTTTATTGTTTTGAAAGTCACTCAGACACACAATTATAAAAGTAATTTTTAGAAACACATACAGTGAAAATAACCACGTGACGTAATCATGTTTTTTTTTTTTAATTTTAAATTACAAATAAGTTCATATTTACACAGCGCAATCGATGAAATATTTTATAATGGAACTTGGCTGTAAAAGTTAGAGTTCATATTTTCAATTAACTCACAGTTAGAAAACTAATAGTGGAGTTAAATTTTAAAATAAAACTTTTCATTTAAATAAATCATCTCTAATATATTTCCATTTTTTAGAATTATTGAGAGGAAATATTGTATGTTTGTTTGTATATGAATAATAATCTCTGTAACTTTTGAACCTATTCTAAAAATTTTTTCACTCTCACATAATATCGCTTTGAGATACAGTCTACAGGCATGTACTGTACATTTACGACGTATTTATTGCACGAACGGAGTCATCGACACAAACTAGTGTGAAACATAATTAAAAATATAAACTTGGAAAGGATTTTACAAGCAAAATTCGTGTCGAAAATTCTGTACGAAAATGAATAGCGATTTCGCTCTCCCATGGGAAATGCTTCGTAAGTGCCAATCAGCCCGTTCGATATTCGCTGCGGAATTCTTGCATGAAACTGTACTTGCGAAATTTGTTACTTCAACAGCTTTCAAAGAGGAAAAATAACTAAATAGCAGCTTGTCGTTAGACTTTCGCTTGGTATAAATTTATGAATAAAAATATTTTTTTAACATTAATGTCCCCTATCTATACTAATATTATAAAGAGGTAAAGTTTGTGAGTTCGTGAGGTCGTAGGGGGTAATCTCTGGATCTACTGAACTGATTTAAATGAAATTTGCTAAGAAGGTAGGTTGAGACCTTGGGAAGGACATAGGATACTTTTTAAGGGGATGAAAATGGGGATGAAAGTTTGTATTGGGAAGCAAGCTAGGGACGAACCTGAGTGAAGCGTGGGTGAGTCGTTAGTACGTAATAAATTAGATTTGATGTTTCGAGCATATAACGTACCGTATGTTTACAAGTATCTATTAATAATCAAATACACATTTTTAGACTAGAAATGCGTATGTTATACGTAAGTCACAATCTAATTCTATTGCATATACATATATTATACCTACCTATATAAATGTAAAATATTTCGACCTATATTTATAGATAAGATTAAAGTGTCTATTTCTAAATATATGGCTAGTCTATACTCAGCCTATAATATACTTCTTTGCACAATAGATACATAAAAGCTGTTACAACCATTAAAAAATATGTCTATCTTTTTATACTCGTCAATCTCCAAAACACCTGAGCCGATCTTAACGGGACTTTCACCATTAGAGGATTCTGGTATGAGTGGCATAGGCGGAAATACAAACTACGTCGTAATAAAATTACAGAAATAAACGTTGCCCACGCACTAAATACAATGTTTATTATAATAATATAATAATAAATAAATAAACACAAATGTTTTGTCATTCAAAATAAGACAACGAAAGGTAAGGCACGGAGTAAATTTTCCACAAAAGTGAGTTTAACGGTTGAAATGGTTTATCGCACCCGCCTTTTCGTTGTTTTGACGATCTCACAATCGCATTTGTAAGAAAATTTTACATTTGATAAGAGATAGCTCGGAGCCGTTGATAAAATTACGGGTGCGTTGTCGTTTCGCTAACGGGAACGGCTTCCAATCAATTTTAAGTCTTATGTTAGAGTTGTAAGGTTTATTTTTAGTGTTGCAGTGTAGAACATAAATAGTGCGACGTTGCCGCTCCTCATCGCCGCCATTTGCAGCTCGGATGGGTGAATTACGCCACACCACTCTCAAAATAAAAACAATACGTTAGTTATGTGTTGCTAATAAAATTTGTTCCACTCAGGTTATTTATAAATGAAATATGTATGTGCGTGACACGAAACGGAGGAAAACAAACAGTTAAGTTAACAGTTGACCTAATTTAAGAATATATTAACTTTTGTACATAATATAATCGTGATAAACTTACCATAATGGAGGTAAACAAAACGAAACAGAAAACTTTGGAGAAAGGCTTGAATTTTATATGCAAACTAAATACATAACATTTTCATTTAATTACGAACAATTGAGTTAAGAAATGTTTAGTAAAAGAAAACTTGGACAAAGGCATAGCTTTACCAATTTTAATTTGTATTAATTGAATTTAAGTTTTGTTCTTTAACTAGAAGTTTCTAGAAAAAAACAATAAGCGAATAACTTTACAGAATTTATTGGCTGAAGCAAAACATTTTGAAAACATCTCCATGACTTTTATATAAGTGAATATTTATTATAATAGTTTCAACATTCACACACGGTTCATGCATTTCTATTTCTAAATTTTTATGGGCTGTAACTTTCAACGGATTGAGTCACGAACGGACCGACGCGACGGTGATTCGAAAAACTGCGAGATATTTGAGATTCCCGGCACGTTGTCACTGTTCTTATAGTTGTAATAAAATCCTATTCTATCTATCTATACTAATATTATAAAGCTGAAGAGTTTGTTTGTTTGGTTGAACGCGCTAATCTCAGGAACTACTAATCCGATTTGAAAAATTCTTTTTGCATTGGATAGCCCGTTCACTGAGAAAGGCTATAGGCTATATATCATCCCAGAAAAATGTACGATTCCTGTGGGATAGATTTGTTTTTGTCCAGGAACGAACCCGAAGTGAAGCAAGGGTCGCGAGGTGAAGTCGTTAGTTATTTATAAGCTGTTGCTCTTTAGGCTGTTTAAGGATCGGTTATTTACATTTTAATATTTTCAATTTAAAAATACTCTAAACTGGTTTCATTTCAAAAAGAAAAGACGATGTTTGCACTACATATTTACTTATATTAAATTGTTATGTATTTTTAAATGGTAAGTTTGTGCACATAAAAGTAATCAACCTCCATTAGCTTTATTTTTATAAAGTCATATTTTATCCTTATCCGCACTAGAACGTATATCCATATCTTATATATGATATAATATGTATGTATATGTGTACATATGAAAAATATTCCACTTATTAGCTTTATTTTTATAAAATCAGATTTTTAACAGATATAGTTAAATGCCTATCTATTCGCTAATGTCTACAATGACTGTAAATACGTATTTAATTTATTATCTCATCAAAAAAGCATCATTGGGTTTAGCAAACATAAAGTAACTCAAACTTTATTCTTTTTAAAAACATCCGTGAATAATATCGTAAAACTGAAAAATTTACAAATCACACACTATTTCACATGATTGTAATATTATCATAGAAATAAACTACAGATTAAAAACCGTGATATTTTAAAACATAACGAGAAATTAATTTTCTAATTATATAATTCATAAGTGGCAGTAAAAATAAAAAAATGTAAAGCAAAAAGATAAGAGTAACCACATCTGTATTTACCTATTTTATTCGAATTGATTGACAGATTGATTAATTATTATTTTAGATTGACAGTCGTATAGCGGTTCTCTTCTCAAACATTGTGAATAATTTACATACGCTTATGTACATTATAATTTAGTTGCTTATAGCATTTTACTAATCACTATGCACTTTATACAACCTCTTTATAAAAAAAATGTACGTATATTTTGTATTGTAAATGTTAAAATTATTTGGGATATACTTTTAATACTTTCTTTTCTTTGAGAACCTTACAAAAACACACTCGTATACGTGATTCGCCAGTATAACGATAAATAAATAGTTAGCATGATTGACGCTTTGTCCACAAGACCGTCAATCTCACTTCAGTCAGCGCTCGGCGCTCGCAGTGCGATGGCGTCGTACGCCTGCACGCCCTCGCCGACCTCCGCCCGCACCCCGTCACCCCCCGCATCCCCTCGCTCCGCCGCACACAATCACGACATAGAAAAAGCTTTCATACTAGAATTCAAAAGATTATCGATACTATGGGATAAGAGACACCCGCAATACACCATCAAATTCAAAAGAATGGAAGCTCTGAAAAAACTACTTGAAATCTTAAAGAGAAAAAACCCTCAAGCGACCGTGTTTGAAGTTAAGAGAAAAATTAACACTATTAGAACGAATTATCGCCGTGAACTTAGGAAGATAGTTTCTTGTCAAAAAGTAGGAAAAGTCCACGTACCGAAGGGTTGGGCCTTCAAGTATTTACATTTTTTGAATAAAGACAACGAAAAAGCATCAGAGGTATGTACTAGAATACTTATAAAACTTAATTTAAATATAAAGTTATGTTTTGTTTAGTTATTTATACCATGTAAATTTTTTACAGTTGAATCAAACAGAAGACACGTCAATCAATTCTGATTGCGTAGATAGAAAACCGAATGTAACAGCGGCGTCCCCCATCTACTTACGGCCAAGGGCCTATTCGTCGTCTGACTGTGATATGCCTAACCCAATCGAGTTGAGGTCTATCAAACATCGAGAAAGCGAAGACAGAAGTAATGAAATGCTACACGACCCTTGCATGTTCTCATCATCTCAACCAACAAGATCCAACGCGACTGCCATCTACTGGACAGAGAAACTAGCAAGTTTGAACAACACACAGAGAATTTATGCTGAAAAAGCAATAAATGAAATTTTGCTTGAAGCTGAGCTTGGAAATTTAAACAAACATTCTGTCAAGATAAATTGAAGGGATGTAAAAGATGTTTTCTTTTAATCATCAATTGTAATTGTTTTTGTGCAAGAAAAGTATAATATTTGTTTGACATAATTGTATATTCTGGTAAACGTGTAAGATATAAATAAACAAATTAATATTTAAAAAAAATATTTGGCAAATGTCCATAACTTGACTGATCGCAATTGGCAATGAAATTTCAATGTTTTTATTATTATTTTTGTAATATAGTATTAAAACGGCTTATCATACACTACTTAGGTATTAATAATTTACTACAATCTATGATTATCTAAATAATATAATAGTAAAATTTAATATAAAAATGTGTAAAATTTGACTTGTTTTTTTTTAATATTGAATGTCAAATTTTAACATAATTGACATACTCGACACATTTTTGAATGAATGAAAACAAAATAGTTTTTATTTTTGATAATAATATTATTAAAAATAAAAACTATTTTGTTTTCATTCATTCACATATACGCACTCAATCCCACGAAGTATTCAGACAGACAAATCATATATTTTACGATTTTCTAACGTCTACTCTCTAACCTCACCTTTACGAATATTATGTTATTTTGATTGGATTGGTTCTTTACTGTTAATTGTATAATAAGATAAAATAAATAACTACCATCTACATTCTTATTTAGAAATTTCTAAACAAAATCAATAATTTTATTACAATTTACATCTCTTATTCAATGATTTGATGACATAAAAATAAAATAAATACGCCTTTATTATTCAGTTTATTTAGGACAGGTGTACAAATATTTTTCCACACAGTCGGGCATGTACCTTAGCTACTGCGCCGTGTGATCGACTCGAGTTACTATCGCCGGTATTGACTTTCACGATGCTAGCAACCTTATCCGCACTGGAACGTATATCCATGTCTTATATATAATATAATATGTATGTACCTATATATGTGCATGTGAAAAATATTCTACTTATTATTTATAGAAAATAGCAAAAGTTACAAAAAAAAACAACCATTGTCGATGTGTTAGGTGTGACTGTTATAACGGGTTTGATTCTCGTATGTAAAGACCATAAATGCAAATACCTTTTGACAAAGAACAATGTGATGATATTATTATGTTTGATTATTTGCCGAAAATGAAAAATGAAGAAATGAAGATGAAAAACGTACTTAAATCTTACGTCTCTGCATTAAAAACGGAAAAATACTCATCTGGCATCTACTTAGTAAAAATATAGTAGCACTTTACTATGAAAGTGAATGCGATCGACATGAAGTTATCTATACTATAATAATAATAATAATATTTTAAAGCTGAAGAGTTTGTTTGTTAGTTTGATTGAACGCGCTAATCTCAGGAACTAATAATCCGATTTGAAAAATTCTTTTTGCATTAGATAGCCCGTTAACTGAGAAAGGCTATAGGCTATATATCATCCCGAAAAAATTTACGGTTCCCGTGGGATAGATTTGTTTTTGTCTAGTGAAGCCGAAGCGAGAGTGAGTCGCTAGTGAAAATATAAGTTGAAACTAGAATAGCGTAATGGCTGTCGCTTTAACATAAATATTTTAGTTTAAAGACACATAACTTTTTATATATTATCTATCTACAATATAATATCATCTATATATTTTCTATAACTAACGAAGCAAAATGCAAGAATATGCAAAATCAACAAAATAAGGAAAATATGGGTAGGTATACGTTAACCGAGCGCGGGGAGCATATTCGAATTATTGCATGATGTTTTTTTAGCATTTATTGGTTTTCAATTATATAATATATGATATAAATTCTATTATTTTAAGGTTCCTAGTTTACGTACGACTGCTAGGCACAGTCAAGTACAATTCTTGCTGTCTTGCAACTACTTATTCCTTAAAACAAATAGATTAAATGCATAATATATATTAAAAGTCGATATGTGTAAGTTGTTCCCTATGGACACCAAGACGGCTGAAGCGATTTTGATAAAATTTTCATGCAATCTTCAGATTAGCCTAGCGGGTGATCCTGTGAAGTTTGACAGCGATCGGAATTTCGAACGCGGGTGTAGCCGCGGATACTGCTAAAACAAATATGTTTAAATAATAAATATCTATACCTTAAAATTTTCAGAGATGTCTCAAGAGAGCATACTTTCACCAACGAATGAAAATCAGAGCAGTTTATACGAAGTAAGCGTTCCGTTTTGCTTTTTATAGGCAATTCCAATACAAACTTGGTCCATCTCTACCTATTACTGGCATACGATAGTGCAATTTTAAAACTCATTTATTTTTATTATTGGAGTTTATTGGGTTCTATCGATGGCATGATCAAATTTTATAACTTAGGCTACACTACTTTTTCTTTTACAATTTTGTTTTTAAACTTTAAATTTTTTAACACATGATTAGTGTGAACTTACATTTTATCCAGGTGCTGAAATCTTTTATACCTTCACCAGATTACATTCTACATTCTTCATACCAATAAAAATAAAAAAAAAACGTCCAAATAACAGGCAATTTTGACAATACCAGCTCGTTTGCATAATCCCAAAACCTGTACAGAAAGCCGTAGAAACGCGAAGGTCGATACCTATTCTTGTTAAGTTGTAAAGGAAACTTCTAGATGTTTACGAACACAATAACGCAGATAACAATGTGACTCTATTGTGATTTTCTGAGAAAAGTGTTTTTTTTTTCATTACAATACTACGGCATACATATTTCATTAGGATGGTTGATACACGGCGAAAATATGTCGGCGTAAAATCTTAATAAGAAACATTGAGGCAATTTATAGCTTTATAAATCCGGTGAGATTGTCACGCAGCATGAATTTCGACGTCGTATATTTCTACGAGTTTATGGAGGCGAGTGGTGTGATAGTTAGTATGTTCAAAATATGATTTTCCTTTCACATTTAATTATCTTTCTCAAAACGCGAATACCGAAACTCTATATAAATTCGTAGTCTTTTTAGCCTAATTCTGAATAATTTAAAAATATAAAGGATATCGAATATAGAAATGGTGTAGCTATCCATGGGATTACAAAATGAACAAAAATTAACCCTTCGGCTGCGGAAATTGGCCCATCAGAGGGTTATATTACTTTTATTCCAGAGGATTGCCCCGTTATTAGGCGCCGTGGAACAGAAATACCTACGGCTAAGATATTTCCTTGCTTAATCACATCTTAATTGGATAATTGGACGAGAGATTACAGCAGTTATTGCGACATGCTTTGTAATTAACTTTCCCAGATTTAATTATTATTCCTCATAAATAAAGTTTAATTGGACGACAGTTGGTCTAAGTTTAAAATGTAACACTAAATCCGCTTTTTATTTCATAATATAAAGCTAACAAAACAATAAGTGAAAATATCAGCCATGGCACAGTTGTTTACTGAAGTAGTTTTATTAGTATTTTTTTTTAAATCAAGACTAACCACAATGCTAGTTTAAATTATCTTTATTGTTATTCTCTATCAATTTAATTTTATAACTTATATTATAAAACTGAGTCTTGTCTAAATTCTAGACAAAATACTCGTATGACATTCATCAAAAAATCAAACTAAATAAAAATAACCAAAAGAGGTTTGTTAACGAAAATAAAAAAAAAACAAAACATTTCCCATGATATAATCTGTATTTGTGAAAAGTCAAAAGATTCACGATCGCGGGTTTATTAATTGTATGAATGGTATCGGTCGGAGCGGCAACGCGGCGCCGCGCGGGGCGGCAACATGGCGCCCGAGCGAGCGCGGCGCACGGGGCGGCAACGTCGCGCACTGATTCAGCACATCGTCGCATTCAACGTAGAATTTTTACGTATTTTCGTTATTTGTGTTATGTATATACATATATATCATTCTGTGTATTACTTTATTATAATAGAACGGTGTTATTTTTGTTTACATGTAAATATCGATGGCGTTCGGATATTTTGATATAAACAACTGTCATTACATAGTACATGAGAAATAAGATGTAAACAACCATATTGTGTAACAGAAATATATTAAATATACAAAGTTTCAAGTTCGATTCCCGAGCAAGTATCTTTGTCTTTACGTTGCAAATTGTATTGTAGTGAAAGTATGATATCTATGTTATAAGTGGAAAACAGCAATTTTTATACAAGTAATACCTATTTAGTTCTTACAATTTAAACAACAATATTAACTTAAAACTCGTTAAATTAACTTTTATTCTCATATTATCACAATAAAAATCTTCTAAAGTTTATATTTAAACATACTTCTAAAATAAAATTTTACTTTAGAAGCTGCGGACATAAAATTTTTATTTCACGTTATAACGAAGCGAGTCTGGGGAGCGAAAAGTTTGCATTTTAAACCAGGTTTTTAATATTCAACATAACTTATTAGTATGGTAATGTTTATTGGTATACTTTTACTATAGATTATGTTTATAGCGCTATCTATGTTGCAGAACTGAAATCTGAGAGGATACCAACACTTTTCAAATATATAAGTAAAAACTAAAGACAGTGGTAGCCTAGTGGTAGTGCGCCCGCTTGAAAGACCGAGTGACGCGGATTCAAATCCGAGTCTCGATCCTGTGATATTTTCATGTGCGAATCATTTCCAACATGATTACAACTTGTCTTACGGTGAAGGAAAGCATCGTGAGGAAACCTGCATGTCTGAGAGAATCTAGCAAGTTTTCGGAAGACATGTCCAGACCGCCCGCACTTGGCCAGCGTGGTGGAGTATGGCCTGATCCCCCTCGTATTGAAAAAGGGGCCCGTGCCCAGCAGTGGGACGATAAAAAGGGCTGAATACAACACACAAGTAAAAACTGTTAAATCTCAAGTTTCTTCAGCAAGTTATAGAAGTTTTTTTACTATTTGGTCTTCCAACTTGACATTTAAAGGTATAGACTACAGCGCTAATCTCGATATATTTTATTATAATCAACACATCTGTTCATAACCAAACAGAGTGACAGAGTTACTCATATTAATATGCATTAAAGCTAACCCAAAACACAGAAAAACGGAACTAAGTGTAATGTAAAGTACCTATATAAGTATAGTATGTATTAGAAAATTTAACTTTTTTCTAAACTTTACTACTATATGACTAACTAGCGCTTCGCTTGAGTTCGTCCCTAGGATGATTCCCCGTACAAACTTTCATCCCCATTTTTACCCTCTTAAGGGATGATTTCCGGGACAAAAGTATCATATGTCCTTCCCAGGGTCTCGAACTATCTTCTTACCAAATTTCGTCTAAATCGATTCAGTAGATCCAGAGATTACCCCCTACAACCTCATAAACCTACAAACTTTACCTCTTTATAATATTAGTATAGATATCTAATCAAAAACTTATAAACAAACAATAACAATGAAATTTTACTCTGCCATAAGCAACGAGTGTATCACTTTAATTGTTTGGCATGAAACCATGTCAGTAGGTTTAGTTTATGGTGCCAGCTGCCAAGTCGTAGCGCACAGTGACTCACGCTATGGGAGTCATGGCGTCAATTGCCCCGTGCTGTCGCCTCGCGGCTCGCAGTTACGACTAGAGATGAAACTCCATAGTACAATCTATTAAGTACATACATTTATTGTAATAGTAATTGTAATATTGGGTTTAAATAAGATGTTTTATATTTGCCTTTAATTTAAATAGAATTTGAGGCATTTTTTAAAATTAATATAGAAACTTACATCACGTAATGTTAAACCAAACGTAAACCTATAATATACTAGCGACTTACCCTCGCTTCGCTCAGGTGCGTCCTTAGATAGGTACTTTTTTCAAAAATTAGCCGTAACAGACAGACAGACAAAATATTTTTTTTTTTCTTGTAAGTACCCACACGTTTATACTTCCATATTATTTATTTAGTAAAAATTTGTTATTTCGACATTACAAACAGACATTTCAACTTAATTTATTTATATAGATTTGACTAAGGACCATAAAATGAGGATATTCCATATTTAAATAACTTGTTTATCAAACATAATAGACGAATAAGGCAAACACGTCGCATCACGACACAGATTCCTTGAAAAGTTGTTGAAATATGTGACAGTTTCACGTTTCACGGGTCACCGGATCGTTACGCCGCGCCACGGCGGTCGCCTGCACGCCTCGAATACTTCTACTTGGTGGAAGCCTCGCAAAATATTTCATAAAAATTCTCAAATACCACCGAGCCAAATGGAAATTTTAATTTGCCTACGTTAAATTTAAATTTTTCCAGCGACTGCCTGCGAAAATATGTACAGTGTAGTTAGTAGCTACAGTAAATATGAACCTTTATGATAATTTAATATTTTTATATTTCAAAACGAATTTGGAATTAGTAGGATAAACGGGAAATTAAATTATCGCTAACTGTAGTTTAAATTAATATAGTAACTGTTATATAATTAATATTACAAAATGTATAGATAGGTATAAAGAACTCATTCCTCTTTTATCTAAGTATGTAAATAAAAATGGAAGTTTGTATATTTGTCCTCTATGCGTTCCTAAACCATTGATCCGATTGTGATGAAACTCTAGTAGTATTCTGTATACGCATGCGCAAAAAAAAAAACAGAATTTCTCTTTGAACTTTGTGTTTTATACGTTTCTAAGAAGTTCAAGCTTAAAGACGCACCCGAGCGAAGCGGGGGTAAGTCGCAGGTCTATACTAATAAAAGCTAAAGAGTTTGTTTGTTTGGTTGAACGCGCTAATCTCAGTAACTACTAATCCGATTTGAAAAATTCTTTTTGCATTAGATAGCCCGTTAACTGAGGAAGGCTATAGGCTATATATCATCCCGAAAAAGTGTACGGTTCCCGTGGGATAGATTTTTTTGTCTAGGGACGAAACCGAAGCGAAGCGAGGGTGAGTCGCTAGTGTGCTAATAAAAATAATTAGCCATTATCTTAACGAAGCCATACACTTCGTAAAGATTGAAGGGAACTTTTAATTTACAACACTAATTAAAGACACATAACTACTTAAGAACTTTCAAGAGCATGAAGTTCAGTACTTAAGGCATTGCTTTTTCATCAGCAATATTTATTTGAGTGTAGTATTCAAATTAAGTAAAGTTGTTATGTTAAAGCAAATTAGTGGTTTACGCGAGTGATGTCAGAAAGTTATATGTAGTATAATTAAAACATGTATATACAGCAGTTCACTTGATTTCTTACAATGAATAATAACGTACATTACTTTAATCCGCAAAGTGCCACTCCTTAGCTCTGCGCTCGTACATTGCTGAAAGAAGAACTACCAAGCAAAAACACATATTAGAGTTTCATGAGATAACCTAACTTCATACCACCCAAAATAAATGAAATAAGTATTGCATAAGTAGTATAACGTGACATAATTACTTATCAATTTCATTAACGTACGTAACATACAATATATATATATATATATATATATATATATATATATATATATATATATATATGACGCGTTATTCATATACTACGATCATCATCTTTAGTGGTTACTAATCTTGTGGGCGTTATCAGGGCTCAAATAATAAAGACTTCTAAATGCTCCATTACAATTTATTGAGGGAAATCACAATGTTATAAACTTGAAACGGTAATTCTAATAATTTAGAGAGCTAGCGGGTTCATAGTCACCAATCAGACTATCCACATTCAATATCAAAGCATATTACGATCAACCAACGTTACTAAACCACGCATCTACAATGAATATCTCACCATGAATGTCGTGATGGCGTCTCGACCCCGCTCGAGACTAAATCTCTGCTCTAAATTCAAAATCATTTTAAAAGCAATAAAAAGTAAATTAAATAACATAGTGACTTTAAACAATAAGGTTTCACGTTCTAGCAGAAAAAGGTAACTAAATCCTCCTTCGTCACGGCCGTCCTGCTATTCACACGTCCTCGGGTGATCTTGTAGGGACTGCTCCATCGCTATTTTCTTTATCACGGTCGTCCTGACGTTCACGCGCCCTCGTGTGATGTTGAAAATTGAACTCAATCGTTATCTATAGTAATAAAAAGCAAATTTAGAAAACATAGCTCGGTCAATCCTGACCAAATATGACTACAGTGGCCCATCTCATTGAGACTAACCATCGGTGCAGTAGATATTATAATGCAAAAGTGTACGCACAGACAAATACAGTATTGGGTAATTTTGTAGCCTTATATGTAATCAATAAATATAGCGATTAACATTATACTTTACTTATTCTCCCTAACCATTCAACCAGCTAGTTTCATTTAGGACAAATTTCTCAAAACTTGATCTTTAAACTGGCTGAAACCTAAAAACTATACACACAACTTTTCATTGAGCACAAGTTACAAAAGTAAATCGTATGTTAATCAAGTCAAGTCGGTGCCACGCAGGCCAGTCGATGCCACACAGGCGAGTCGGTGCCACACAGGCCAGTCGGTGCCACACAGGCCACTACTCCGGCGACTCTCGCCACTGAAACTACATTTGCCACATAGGCTTGTCAATGTCGCATAACCTCGTCAACTCAGTCATCTTAGCTTGTGCTACGTAGGTCCATTAATGTTAAGCAGCTAGAGGCTCACTTTAAAATTTTTCAATCACAACCGCCTTTAATGGTACATTCGATCGATTTTTCTGCCAAATAATAGAGATCACTTGCCTCACACATCTAAACAAAATGGAAACATCTCACCATAACACATCCATAGCAGATTAAATGAAACAGTTAACAGATATCCATTTTTCGCACAACCCAAGCATCTGTGAACACCGTCTTCTTCTAGGGCTGCATGCGTAGTAGTCTGGTTCAGCGTAACTAAACTGGCTGAAGGAAATCGTCCTCTCTACGCTAAATATTTAAAATTGTTGAAACTAAGCACCTGAAAATTCATATTATTTATTATTGTGCCAAAGAAACGTTACTACTATCAGTCCGATCTAATTGTGTTTAATCTTTGGACCACATAAGAACATAAGAGCTTCGAAGATTTCTATCTCAGCCTGCGTATAAGAACGTCTTCGGAGTGTACACAAACATTAGTTCTTCGTCACAGTTCGCTACAGTAATACAGTTGACTATTTCTTATATTTCTCTTGATGAACTGCTAGAAAATTTCTAAATTAATATCAATTATACCACCTAGTAGTATTATCAGAGATTATGTTATATTTCCAATCTATTTTGCAAGTATCATCTTTTAATGTTCCGAAGGTAAATAGTAAATCTTTAGTAAAATTTTCTTCAAACAAAAATATCAACTGCAAAATAAAAATTTTATAACCGCAATGAATACGTAAGATCAGATTTTTTTGTTATTTTACCAAACTTTCACTTGAAAAATTCCTGAAATAAAGTAAATATAAAGCAAACAATTACAATACAAAACATTTTTTTTGACATATTCGAAAATTCTGACAAAATCATATAGAAAGAGGTCGTTATAAATTTCATCGAAGTTCGAACACGAACATTTCAAAAATAATTCTCGTAATTTATCGATCGAATAAATTGACTTCATATTTTAGTTTATCCTGAAATAAACAAATTCTCCATTTACTTTCTCCATACATATTGTGTTTAAAAATATTTCTGCGATAATAATATCAACAAAATCAAATCCAGCTAGCAACAAATCTTTGTCGATGTCATGTCATTCCATAAAAATTAAATTGAGACATCTATGATTATTTTAATCTTTTGAGCGTCTTGTATGTAAATCATATCATGATTATCAAATTACTGCCCAAAATCGGTAAATATTCTGTAAAACAACCCTCATATGCATCGCCATTTTGTGTGTCCATTTTTAATAATGTTATACATGGCATATCGTTTCAAAGGCTGAGAAAATTTTTGCAACAAAATATTTAAATAGCCGCTATCACCTGTCTTTGCCCTGTTCTTCGGGTTTCATCCCACTTCTGATGACGCGTTATTCATATACTACGATCATCATCTTTAGTGGTTACTAATCTTGTGGGCGTTATCAGGGCTCAAATAATAAAGACTTCTAAATGCTCCATTACAATTTATTGAGGGAAATCACAATGTTATAAACTTGAAACGGTAATTCTAATAATTTAGAGAGCTAGCGGGTTCATAGTCACCAATCAGACTATCCACATTCAATATCAAAGCATATTACGATCAACCAACGTTACTAAACCACGCATCTACAATGAATATCTCACCATGAATGTCGTGATGGCGTCTCGACCCCGCTCGAGACTAAATCTCTGCTCTAAATTCAAAATCATTTTAAAAGCAATAAAAAGTAAATTAAATAACATAGTGACTTTAAACAATAAGGTTTCACGTTCTAGCAGAAAAAGGTAACTAAATCCTCCTTCGTCATATATATATATATATCAAAAGCAAAACAAAATAATAGAACAGTGAATATTTACCAACAGACAAGGAAGGGCTCAAACGTGGCGCCATGTTAGCAATGCTAAAATCGATGGACGAGATAAGATATCGTTTTCACGTAAACAACTAACGTTGGGACGATGCCAATGTATTTAGCGAGACAAATAATGTAACTTAGAAAGTAAAAGTATATTTTTGTCTATACTCATCTTATAGAAAGGCAAAGTTTGTAAGCTTGGTGGAGTAAATACACTACAAAACTATTAGGAAACGAAAAATTCTTGTTCTAATAATATGTAATATGACATATGACATATGAACACCAAAATCCGGGAAAAAAAGTAGTATATGTTATTCCAGACTATAATCTATCTCTATGCCATCTCATCCAGATCAGTTTAGCCGTTCTGGCGTGAAAGAGTAACAAACATCCATACTCACAAACTTTCACATTTATAATATTACTATAGATATAGATTATTTTCCCTGAGTGCTCAGTTTTTAGAGTACCGTACCTCAAACGGAAAAACGGAACCCTTTAAGGATGGATCACTTCGTTGCCCGTCTGTCTGTCTGTTAAATCACAAGTAAAGGAAAAGAAATCCGAAAACAGACAATTTGTAGTTACTTCACAAAAAAAATATTATGTGTCATATTACAGAACCCTCGGTGTTCGAATCAGACTCCCACTTATCCAATTTTATTCTAATAAAGATGACTCTATGTCATTACATTTACAATCACAACCCCATTACTTTAAATTTTAACTTTCAAACATAATAGTATAATATTACTAACTTAAAATACGTTTTTTGCTTCAATTAAAACATAGATAAATTTTTACCGCTACATATTACTAACCTAGAGCTTAAATCTAGAAAATTCTAAAGTTATCTAAACCCTCATAAAACAAACTGCACATTAAATATTCTTTGTTCACATCGCAATCTATTTTTTATCTCAAATTGAAAACTTTTTTATAACAACCGGGGTCGACGACTCGTCCGATTTAATTATACGTAAATATTAACATTTGAATATTCATGGGTTCATATTTTTACAATTTCTTGTACTCATACACTGATTATATTTTAAAGATATAACGAGTCATTTTTACGGTATTCCCTCCCATTAACTATGGTGTTTTCCTTATTTCTATAGATTATATCATTCTTTTGTTTATACAATGGTTTTGTATTTGTTTACATAATAAGCTATTATGTATAATTAGATTTTATTTTGCATTTCTATGTACTGTACATAATCGACTATGTACCACAATATCTTAAAATGTAAAGATTTTTTGATATATTGTATTCAGCCCTTTTTAACGTCCCACTGCTGGGCATGGGCCTCCCTTCAATACGAGGGGAATCAGGCCATAGTCCACCACGCTGGCCAAGTGCGGGTTGGCGGACTTCACACGTCTTTTTGAAAACTGATTAAGTTCTCTCAGACATGCAGGTTTCCACACGATGTTTTCCTTCACCGTTAAGACAAGTGGTAACGGTGTGGGGAATGAGTCGCACATGAATATATCAGAGATGCGAGACCCGGGATTTGAATCCGCTTCAATCGTATTCTCAAGCGAACGCATTACCATTGGGCTACCACTTGCCACTGATATTACATAACTATTATATAAAACATATATGAAGGAACACTTTTTTTGAATTCGATCAAACAACATACCAAACTAAAAGTCCTAAACCAACAAACGGACTGAAAAGTTAAATTTTGCACAGTTGTGTTAAAATCAACAAGTGTGTAACAACGAAATATTTTCAAAAACACCTCAACAAATATCATTTGTACCTGCGAATTTGATCGGCATTCACCACCATTTTTAAGGATGGACCAAAACAAGATTTAGTTATACTTTTCCACTACGCATGGTCATTGTACTACTGCATTGTATATATGCATAAAGTACTAAACATATAAACTATATTTTCTACCTTACTTACATAACAATAGAGAATATTTTACATCACCTGATGAAATATGTTGTTTTATAAACGTGTGAAGATTTCATGGTAAATTAGACGGTATTGTAATGGGGGTAGGGTAGGTTTTAGGTTAGCGTGCGGCATTTTATATGTGCAGGTAGGCGAGGGAGCATGAAGATGCAGATCTCAACAATGCACCGGATGTGCATTGTGCCCGCAACTGGTGGCGCAAAAACAGTATGGAATAAGGATGGGCCTTGTATGGTTATGTATACGCATATCTTTATATAAAAACAGTGTGTTTGTCTGTCTATGCATGAACTGGTATGTTGCTAATTCATTTATACGAGTCAAAGGAATAGCTAGTTTATACGACGACACGTTTGGCTCAGTTCGTAGTAACCCTACTTGCTGTGCCAGCGGTCGCGGGTTCGAGTCCCGCTTGGGGCACTCATTTGTGTGATGAGCACGAATGTTTGTACTCCAGTCATGGGTGTTTATATTTATAATATGTATGTATTTAAAGTTATATAGGCATGTATAGCGTATATCAACTATCTGGTATCCATAACCAAGCCTAGTAGCTTGCCATGGAACTAGATGGTGCTGTGTGTTAATGTACCAACATATTTATTTATTATTTATTTATATACAATTGCATTATGCTATCATCATCTTTATAATCAATACCAGTAAAAACCAGTTATAAAAACTTACTTAGACGTGTCTAGGTCACAAGTTAAATATAAATATATTGACTTAACAATTATTTATGTATTAGTAGTATTGAGGAAACACTTTTTAACAAATCTAAAATCTAATCATTTACTAAGCTAAATCTAATATATTTAAACGAGCAATTCTTGTATATTTATATCTTTATATCTTTATCTATTTATACCAGCGATCTCGAAAACGGCTCTAACGATTTCGCTGAAATTTGGTATGTTAGGGATTTCGGGGGCGAAAAATCGATCTAGATTAGTCTCATTTCTGGGAAAACGCGTGTTTTCGAGTTTTCATGCGGTTTTCTTTTGCATTATTCTACGCAGAATATGCTCGATAATTTCTTACATTCAGACATAAGCATCGTGGTCAAGCGACCAAGGGGCAAGACTAACGATCAATAGATGTGTCCGAGTTCGAATCTCGATTGGTTACAAAGTTTTGCTTTTTTTTTTTTTAATTTATTCAGTTTTTAGTTTTTTTTTAATCTAAAAAATACGATATAACAAAAAAGAACTCCGAGCGAAGCTCGGTCGCCAGGTACTATAGAATAACAAAACAGCAGGCACATGTATAATGTATATAATTAGCATTCCAAAGCTTTGGGAAGGATTTTGCATATTGATTATTTTTGCATATTTTTAACATACATAAAAAATATAATTCACAAGAAAGATCTGAAAGAACAATGTACGCATCTGTTAGAACACGATACTGGATACATATCCCACAAAGGAACGAGATGCACCATGGGTATTGTACTGTACCGAGTACAGCAGGTGTTTACATTGTTACTGTTACAATGGGATGGAAATCATGCGAATAGAATCTAATGCAATATAGAATCTAATACTGCGGCAGTGCGCTTACAGCTTTGTTTAATTTGTATGGACCATTCAAAATTTCACGAATTAGAAACATAATGTAGTAATGTCAAACATCTCTATCTATAAGTTCTATTCTATCTCTAGCTATAAGTCGAAAAATAGATAACTTATATCGACAATATGTATTGTAATTGCTAAAGGTAGAATTATAAATGGTCTGTCGTGTAGCGAATCTTTCCAGAAGCGCCGGAAGCACTCGACAGCCTCCTTTCATTTCAATATCTAACTAAAGTATTTTTACTTCACACCTATTTGATAATAATCAAACCTACTCACTTGTGACGATACGTTTGGCTCAGTTTGTAGTGACCCTATTTGCTGTGCTAGCGGTCGCAAGTTCGAGTCCCGCTGGGGGCATTCATTTGTATGATGAGCACGAATGTTTGTACTCCAGTCATGGGTATTTCTCATATGTATGTATTTAAAATTATATATGTGTAGTGTATCAACTATCTGGTATCCATAACACAGGCCTCGTAGCTTACCATGGAACTAGATGGTGCTGTGTGTTAATGTCCCAACACATTTTAATAACTACGTACGTAGTACGTACTCTACACGAATATCTCCTCGATAGCAGTATTCACAATAACACCTAATACGGACTATATGTATCTAGGTTTGTTTATACAATAGTCAATGAAAAATTAAAACAATCTTCCATAAATCGATGTTTTATGTAACATTTACTAAGTTTTGTAGAAATACCTATTTCTATTTATAAATCAGTATGAGTCACGGTACGTGAGTTGAATGTAGAGTCAGCTCTGAGGTCGGTCGAGAGTCGTGTAACGAAATGAAGTAGGTTTTAGCTGAAGAGTATTTTGTCTTTAACTTGGCTGTACTTGAAAATATTTGAGTCACTTTTAAAGTTTTTTTTAAAGAAAAACCTTGAAAACGTTTTAATGTTTTATTTTCACTCAATGACAAAGAAAACATTGCAAATAGTAATAACTGTGATGTTATTTTAACGAGTAAAACTATCTATATAACAATCGATACATGTAATTAACCTACATTCGCTGCCCTACCGCAACCTTTGCTTGTATTATATGCAAATCAACGTACACTAACATTAGTTGTTGCACACCACTTATGTATTGTTTGCCAAACATACCTATATACTTTGTACATAACAGAGATTCTTATCTATATAATAAATTAGAGACATGACCTTCTTATTTATATATTACAGTAGCTCTTATGACTAAAGATCCGGCTGCAAGATTGCTGCGTTCATTGAGTATTTAAACATTTTTTTTACATACAATAATAAAAGGGACAATATATAATGAATAGCGATTCTTAGTAGCATGGTGCCGTTAGTATCTTTTACTATCGTATAACTAGAGTTGGACTGAATAAGTTTTAATTTTAAACTTAAAAATGAATACTTGTGTTGTGTCAAAATAAATACTTAAATCACTTAAATACAATATACATAGTTTTAATTATCTATGACATAATAAGTGGTTAATGTTTATATAAATAAAAATAAATATTGGTTTATTCTATATATTTAATATAGCATTGTACAATAAAATATTTATTTAACACTATCAGTACTTGCTTTGGCTTAGGCCGCAAGCTTTTTTTGGCATTATTCCCGAGTAAATTATTTTGTTCACTGCTCTATATCTAAACAAACATTTATATAATGTATATACATATATACTTCTTACCTACAGCTTTGCTTTTTTTTTATATAAACTTAGCTACCCTTCCAGATGGAATTTTAAAAACTTCTACAAAGTGCATCATGTAACCTTAATATATAGTCAAATATTTCGATACCAGCTAAAAACAATACTGTAATAACTAGCGATTAACCTTCGCTTCGCTCGGGTTCGTCTCTAGGTTGCTTCCCCAAATAAAATTAGTTAATCAATTTGGTTTTAATTTTTTTTCTTGGGACCCTAATTTATTTTTTAGTAAACGTAGCCTAAGTTACTCCTTATTACATCAGCTATCTGCCAGTGAAAGTTCCGTCAGAATCGGTTCAGCCATTTCAGAGATTAGCCGGAACAAACAGACAGATAAACAAAAATTTAAAAAAATGTTGTTTTGGTATATGTACCGTGTATATATATATATATATATATGCATTTAGTAAAAAGTGGTTATTTTAATATTACAAACTCGACAGCTGAATCCGCGAACATACCTACTTCATATTATATTTGTACGAAGTATCATCGTGGATTCCGCAGTCGTCTTACATAATTATATATGTGTAACTGATCGCTGTCTGTACATGGAAAATATTTAAGAAAAGCTATTATTGGGGTACCTTTATTAACGCAATAGAACCCAAAACAATTTAAGAATTTTAATTAGAATTTTTGTCTGTTTGTCTTTGTATTTGCACGCGCTAATCTCAGAAACAAGATTTGGTTTGTCGCTAGTACTACATAAAAGTCTCACAGAATAAACTTACAGGATCGTTTTGTTTCTTGAAAGTCTAGTTATATTGTATAAGGCTATATATACATTATCTGTCAGGTCACTCAAAGTAACTCGCTGTACTGTCTGATACATGAAACGTACATAATATACTGATATAGCCCGAAGGCAGTTATATCTATATAACGTACATTTATGTACGTACAAGTTAGTCGAACAGAAAGGCTTTTGACCTCTGCCACCTGAAAGGACGACTCAATAACATCACGATTGAAAATTGATAAATGGACAGACTAATGAATTTGAGATAATAATCACTAAACAGTCTTTGATAACGATAAACGTTTAAACGTCTGCAATATACCTACTACTTGAACGTAATTTTAAGTATATCGCTTCATATAACTTATAATTTAAATTATACCATACCTATTACGAAACTCATAATAAAAATGAATTATAATGTAAGTAAAAATGAACTCGACATATGCCATTCGGCGCGAGTGTTTAATTAGCGCACGCACGACACATTCAATATGAAAATAAGTTACAACTCGAGTAATTCGTTTATAAAAAGGTAAACATAATACGAGATAAGTATAGAACATCTGAAAGGAGTGGGAAGGGACGGAGCGTCCTGCGTCTGTCTGGAGTACGGCGTTGTAGCACGGTGGGGGTGTTTGTAGCAAAAACAAACAAGTTAATTGATAAGCGAGAATGGCGACTCCATCTCTCGCGTCCAGGAAACGGAGTTATACCGGTATCTAAAAATCGCTTATAATTAAGCTGTAAACAAACTGAGATAATTTAGCGAAGTGAAAAAAAAAGCCGCGCGTCGGCCTCCGTCGTCGCTTGGAAGTGGGTCGAGACGGCAACGGCGCTAGCGGTACCGGCGCGGGGCGGCAACGTCGCGGCAACGTGGCGCGTTGCCACACTTCCCCACCTACATCAATACCGCGTGCTCCGGCCCGACTGTAGCCGACGCGCTCGGAATCGGAATTTGGAACTCGTACACAATATTGTTACGATTCATTTCGTTATCTGTTTTTAAGAGTTATTTTTAAATGAATTTTCAATGTCGGCGCTTTAATTTGAAAATTGCATTGTGGACTTATCCACTTGATCCCTTAGTCCGCAGATGATCGATATTGAACGTTTTTTTGCCAGGAAGCGCCTTTAACTTCTAATTATTATGCCGAACACGGACCCCGCGAATGATACGATAAAAAATATCAAAGTGCGTGTATTAGATTAATCGAGTAATATTATGGCAACGGCGATGTTGTCTAGACGCGGGTTACTTTTTTTTTCATTAGAATTAGATTTGAACACGCCCACGCAACAATTCCAAATGTAAGCCGCTCACAAAAACTGGTTTAATCTGTCTCTTTTGTGATTGTCTAATATTAATGATGTTGTTCCCGCTGATGCTACGAATTTACCTGTCATATTTGATAAATAACGCACACAATGGGCGGAGACACTTAACATTACATAATATACAAGGTCTAACGAATTTGACGCCTACAAACCTATTGAATAAGTACAGTTCAAAGTAGCAGCAAGTGGCAATTCACGCAATTGTTAAATTCTAAAAGCCCGGTGAATAGAGTATGTACTATGTAACAATACATACATATCGCAATAATATATTATAGTGACAAAAGTTTCATAATCATAGAAACATTTGAAATTTATCGCGTCATTCTGTTATTATACTCTTACATGTACCTCATAGTTTAAAATAAGAAACCTAACTAAGCACATAACTAATCAATACGGTGAAGGAAAACATGAGGAAACCTGCACGTCTGAGAGAACCTAGCAAGTTTTCGAAAGACATGTGAAGTCCGCCAATCCGCACTTGGCCAGCGTGGTGGACTATGGCCTGATCCCCCTCGTTCGTATTGAAGGGAGGCCCGTGCTCAGCTGTGGGACATTAACAAGTATGTAGCTGACATAAGTATAAAAAATATTGTTATTATTATATATAGAAATAATTTTGCTAATAACAAACGCATCGCAAAATAGAAATAGAACCTTGTTACGTGCACGACAAAACAACCACGAGTTGGCAACACCGCATTTTATTGAATAAAAAATATTTCAGCAACGCCACCGTGGCACATCCATATTTTTAAATTTTAAATGACGTTTGAATAATATACTGGATGCATTAAATTTATCTGTGGATTCTTTATTTTTAAAAAGTTTTGCAGCATTGCGTCAAAAATAAAAAAGGCGGGCTTAGAAATGTCGGTTCCGTGTGAAAATACCTACATGCGAGGCATTACACGCCAGTATTTCATCGCACTCAGGTATGGCCTTTGTGATGTACAATAGACAAGAATATAAGTTACAACAATCTTTGGTATACATAAATATTAAACCAATAACATCCGTATAAATAGAAATCATCGCCTGCATACCAACTGCGGCAACACAGTAGAGAATAATAAAATTAATATTAAATAATAATCTGAACATATTCGATTTGTAATATAAGAATATTTAATTAAACATAACCCAAATTAAAAAATATCTTAAAGAAATTTTCATGAGGCAAACATTTACAGGAGTTACATTTTGGTTATACTCAAAAACACTGCCAACCCATTTCAAGGCTCTAGGTCACGCGGTCTAAGCTAGGTCTAGCTAGCACAATATAAAGATTAATTATTAAAAAAAACTAGGGCACATGTGAGTTGTAATGGCTAAAACGTAAAGTTAGCTAAGTGGTAGTTGATTTCCATTTAAAACGAAACATAAATAATGCAGTAATTACCCGCCTCACCTACGTCCCGGCCTGCGTGGGCTGAGCATTAAATACTTAGCCTCCAGTTAAGTGCCGCTTTGTTTCATTTAGTCTAAAAATATCTATAAGACGTCTAAAATTTAGACTTTAGAAGTCCTATAGTATTTTTTATCTAGATACAAATGTAATTTCTTGTTTTTAATTGTTTTATTAATCTAAACATGATATAATATTGCCAGATGAATACCACACAGTATATAAACTAATTCTACAGTATAGATAAAAAATAAATAAAAATTCCATGAACAAAATTTTATATTCTGTGGAACATGTTTATTTTAATTGAATAAGTCCATAAGAGAAAAACATTTAAAATTCTATGTTATATAATAATAAAATAAAATATTTCATTACTACGTAACTTAAAATTCAGTTTGTTCTTGCTAATCTCAAAAATTACTGTACGGTTTTTCATACGGTATAAAAAGAGGTTTTTTCTAGGAAGGTCATAGGCTATAAATTAAAAATATATATGAATTAAGTAAGAAAAAATCAATGAAAAGGGCACTTAGGTTCGCACTCCAGGAAAACGTGGGTGGGTCACTGGTATAACAGTGTAAAGCGCGTGCCCCACAACGTGCCGCGGACATGCGACTGGCGAGTCGCAGGGGGCGGGCCGACAGTCGCACCCCGCGCCCGCCGCGTCGCGCTGCGGCGCGGCAGTCGCAAGCCACGACTCGGACAGAGTGTGCGTCACTTTTGTCGCAATATTTACGCCGACTCATTTCAATTTGTGAACATTTTATAGTACATCGTTATTATATTATACAAGGTAAGTGATACAATATAAGAAATAGGTTTTAGTGTAAAATTGAAACATCTTTGGGTATGTTTTGACATTCCTTGTTTTTCATGACAGTAACAATTATACCGTAAATTATGCTAGATCAATGGTTTTTTTAGTAAAGTTAAGATAATATGTGCTCATAAAGTAGGAAAATATATTCAGATTTTACAAATAATTTTAGCGCTGCGTTCGACGTCCATCTTGAAAACGTCTGAGTAAAGAGAACTGAAGCATTTGTAGACTTGTGTGTTTTGCCGGTATAAATTAGCCGTTTTACATTATATCCACCAGATTAAGATACTTAAAAAAATATACATTTCAAAACGACTTAATTTTCTTCTAGTCTATGAGGAACCTAGAATCCTAGACATTGCCATAACTAAAAACACATAACATAGCCATATAAATCATAATTTCTTATCTTTCCCTTGGACAGAAGTGATGATACGGAAAACATTGTACCAATTGAACCCCGTGTGCCTAATCGAAGAGATCAAGAAGCGTCCTGGACTGTACCGTACGGAGCAACCGGCTGATCGAGAGGAGAAACTACAGCTTTGGAAGGAAGTGGGAGCGGCTATATACAGCGACTGGGATACCTTTAATAAGGCTACTGCATACGATAGAGGTACTAACTAAACTACATAGCGCATACATATATAGTTAGCTAATCTCTATATAAAATACAGTTAAGTATCTAGTTAAAATTTAAACTATAAACTTTAACCTACTTTACCTAACTTTCCAAGTCACGCTGATAAGAAAAGAATCAAGTTAAACAGCTGCATAAGAAATACTTTCTCTCGCATACCGATGTGATATTTCAATTTGCACCTTTGAGTAATTTATGGTCGTTGCAAGTTTTATTTACGACATAGATGAAATCTGGGGACATGTTTTTTTATGTTTTTCTATAAATTCATTGAAAGTGTGACCTGCGAAATACAAGATATTTATCATTTTTTTTTATTTTCTATAAAAATTCTACTAATTATATCTATATTACATAATATAATAAAACTGCAGAGGTCGAATGTCTGTATATAGAAAAAAAATGCTAAAAACCAAGTCAGGAGAATATAAGAAGAGAAATAGAACAAATCCAGTTCTTTTTAAAATTACTTGTTCCTCTGTCTGTTTGTTTGTACTCTCCGAAAATGTTGGACCAATTTAAATGAAATTTTGCATGGAGATATAAGGTACCAACCTTATATCTCCGGTCAATATTTTAGATACTTCTCAAAAAATTAAAGAGAGAAAGAAAAATTAAAGAGTTCCCGTGGGATATCTGTATAATTACTATAGTTAAAAAATATAGTAACTTATACAGCTTAGTACACAACAACTTATGCACCTAATTTAGTAAAATTTGGCATGCTGATAACTTATACCGGATAAATGTACAGTTCCCGTGGGATACTTTTGTTTTCTATAATAAATCTATTAATAAAAAGGTATAATGTTTGTTACTCGAACAGCTGGACGGATTTAGATGAAATTTAGCACACTGACATAACATAAGCTGGATAAACACATAGGGCTACTGTAGACACCTAGCGACACTTAATAATAAAATCGTATTTTACTCTAAGTCGTATGTTCGGTCAGTGTTACAATTGCAAAGGAAGTGGCGGTCACTGCGCGACGCGTACAACAGGGAGCTCCGCGCGCGCCGAGCGACGCCGCGGGGCAACCGACGTGTATATATCTACTTCAAACGGATGAGCTTTTTGGGCGGGTTCGAGGGCAGTGTCAGTGATGAGTGAGTTTATATGTGATATTTAGTAAAGCTAATTTATATAAGGATTTATATACACTAATATGTACTAATATAGTATTATAAAGTGAGTGATTGTTACTTCTTTATATACAGCGGCTTATAAATAAACAAACTTTTTTTTATCGCAAGTGGGATACGTTACCATAAACTTGTGCAAAATAAATATATACGTTTGTATGGACATTGTTAAATCATGTAACTAATTTAACAAGCAGTGTGAAAGCATTGATATATATATAATACCAAGATGAAACGTAATACTGAGACTATCCCGAGGGTGACAATCGTCCAATCAAGGGACAAGTGCGGAAACCTGTCCGGAACATCCTCTAGGGTTGAGAAGGAAGGGTCTAAAAGGGTTGGAGATTAAACTTAGGGGTAGTTGGGACTACGCGTGAATACTTATACATATATACTATATACATAGACATTACCATATACCCTACATTAGGACGAAATTTCGTGTAAAGGTTTAATTAATGCTTTTGGTACAATAACAACTAATAATGTTATTCAAAAAACATACTTTATCATGTCTCAAACATCTTGAGTGTTTAATAAACTTTCTCAGTTATGAAATATGAACAAAAAACATACTGAATTAAATTATCACAGCAATATCTTATCTCAATCTACGCTTCCAATAAAGGAAACACAGTTTCATATAGAGTGCGCTTTTTCTGAACCTTGTTGGGACAAGTTGAGTGGAACAAGAACGCATAGTTCCGTGAATTGTTTAAACGAAGACAGGTGTATCAGAAGCCATCTTGTTTGGTTGAAAATACTAATTTTATGGCATCGTTCAGATATTTTCATATCAACTTTATAGAGGCAGATAATAAAAATTCTCTACGCAATAACACGGTGATAAACTTAATTAATTTAATACATTTTAATATCATAATACAGTTGGTTGCTTTTACGAAGAAAGTAAAAATTTCACAATCTAGATACTTTTTGTATTTATAACATCGCCATCTTTCGCAAATTTTATTACTAACAATGTTACTCCAGGTCACAGTCTACCTGTACTAAAATTCATTCAAATCTGTTCAGTCGTTTCAGTATAAAGGAGTAACAAACACACAAACGTACAAACGTTCTCATATTTATAATAGTAGGTTATTTAGGCATATCGTTTTACTCGTTAACACAAGTTTAATTAATTTCTAATAACCATTACTCAAGTAATAGACAGAAAGTGTAATTAATTTATTTCCAATTATCATTTACATTAATTAATATAATAGTTATAATAGATTTTAAATGACCAATAACTTCTCTATTTCTCTTTGCTCTCGCTAAGTAAATGTTGGCAATAAAATCGGTATACATACGTCTTAACCTAAATTTCTTTTCAAGTGACAATCAGGACGGAAACCAAATAATATACACCAATCAGCCAGAGGATCCTCTGTTCAGCACCACCACGCACAAACCAAAGAAGAAAAGACGGAAGAAATCCAGCTCTGAGAGTGACAATCCTCCTGAAGAGTTGGAGATGCCGGTCTTCCCAGTAGACGTGTCTGATGATAGTGATAGTGACAAGCTGTTCCTTCTATCGTTTCTACCAGAAATGAAGCAATTACCATCAAATATTAAGATGTGGGCGAGAGCGCAAATAGCCAATGTGATGCAGGAGGCTGTTAGCTCTCACTACAATAACTCTGTACCCAACGATAGAAACAGTATGGTGAAGTATAGGCGGGATAGCTCTGAATGACATATTTATTTGAGGTGTAAATTCATCAAAGTACTGATTTTTCAATCATCTAATAAAATATTACTACATATTGTTAACTAGCGACTCACCCTCGCTTCGCTTCGGGTTCGTCCCTGGACAAAAACAAATCTATCCCACGGGAAACGTACATTTTTCCGGGATGATATATAGCCTATAGCCTTCCTCAGTTAAAGGGCTATCTAATGCAAAAAGAATTTTTCAAATCGGATTAGTAGTTCCTGAGATTAGCGCGTTCAACCAAACAAACAAAGTCTTCAGCTTTATAATAATAGTATAAATTTAAATGCCCCATCGTGGTAATCTCTGAAACGAATGTACGGGGATTTCATATGGTTTTTATCAATAAAAGAGGGGTTATGTAGGAAGGCTCTATAAGCTATAATTTATGAGCGTTGTGCAAAATAAGCTACTGGTATGAAAATATTTTTGTATTACGTTGGAAGAACAAGAATTATTTCTGAGAACTTCCATAATATTATAGGGATTTAGAGACACTAACTTGGGTCTAGAATATCTCAATAAATTATAGCTTAGCTGAATATAAAAGTGACATTACTAGACTATATTATACGAAAAAATGTAACTTTTAATTTGTTAGTTATATTTCTGATGATTGAGAATGTGTAAGTCTTGATGATGGAACCTCATACTTATTTTGTCCCAGATTTAAAAGATGGCCACAGTTATTCTGTGTTCAATAGTTCAATAGGGTTTTAGTAGAAGCAAAAGTCTGAGATAAATCTTGGTTATTGTTGTGCTTAATGAGTTATAGATAGTCGCCTCAATGCTTATTTGTTCCAATCACCAATACTTGTTGTATTTTAATTTGTCTTAAATACTTTACAGTAATGAGTTTTTTTGTTCTCTAATTTAAAAATAAAGCTTTATTTCTAAGGTTTATATACATACTAGCGGGTCACTCTCGCTCCGCTCGGGTTTGTCCCTAGGAAACGTTTTAATGATTAGAATAGATTTCTCAGAGATGAAATATTTTCCCGCAGTAAAAATTATCGTACATCTTCACCCGGATAAACAGGTATCATCATATCAAATTTCATCAAAATCTGTCCAGTGGTTTTCACGTGATGCGTTCCCAGACAGACAGACACAAACAAAAATTCTAAAAACCATACATTAGGCATCTGTATCGATAATAGACTATTTCAATAAGATTTTCCAAAAAATATTTAATGTACAGATTTGACTCAGAATTTTATTAGGTATATGTATAGATATAATTAAAATACATCTTTTCGGCTTTATTAAAGTAAAATATGCATTTAATACTAATATAATTGACATTTAAAAATCGATAATTCTGTATTAAAAACTGTCGCTAAATTGGTCCTTCGAACAAATAAGCAATGAGACGATGATTTATGAAAATAACTCGTCAATATAATAAGATTTGAATGAATTTAAGTCCCGTATGTTTTTAGTCTTTAACTTTGTTCAGGTTATTCCTTTATCACGGAATAGAGTCGATTGGAATTGAGAGTAATATCTAAATACTGTTTAAAGTATGTAAGATTTGTTTTTTAAATTGACAATATTTTGTGCAATAAAATTGCAAACTTATGCTTGTATATAATTTTTTTAGATATTAGTTTAAATTAATAATAACGTTACTTAAGTAGTATCCGCTAGCTTTTGAATTAATAGTGAGTAAGTTTTCCCGTTAATGTAACTAAATGCCGTCACAAAAAGCTTGTATTATCCGTTTTTTTTTTTTTTATTAAATATAAACGAATTATAGGATGTAAGTGCTAGTGTATTTTAGAGCATAGCGAAAAGGTAATGGCTTATTCTACCCGTTATTTGATAGTGAGAAATAAAATTATATTTAACGATATAAGTCTTTAAACTTTCATGGTCACGGACAATATTATTATGGTGTAAAACGGGATATTTTCAACGTTTAGCACTTTTGAGAGTTCCTGATATTTCGTGTGTACTGTTACAAACGCCATAGTCACGGGTTAGCTTAGGTATACCCGTGACAATGGGGTTTGTAACAAAAACTCTCAAAGTTAGTGCTAAACATGGTAAATATCCCGTTTTACACCATAATATTATATTTAACTAGTTATAAAACTTGATTATAAGATTGATGTTCATTCTACCCTCATTTTGATATGTTATTTCCTATGGCTTTTTTTTTTTCTCTTAAAATTTATGCAAGTTTATATTTATATTTGTACGTATGTTCAGTAAAACAGTTCGTGAGTTAAATAATACTCATTGAATGATTCAAAGTTTTGAGTCATTCAGTTTTAACATTTAAATTGAAATTAAGTTGTAAAGACCAATATTTTATTTATGATCTAGATATATTTTAATTTAGTATAAAACTTAATTTTATTCACCCTCGTTTCGCATGGGTTCGTCCCTAGTTACGTTTTAACGTTTAGTATAGATTTCTCAGAGATGAGATATTTTCCCGCAGTAAAAAGTATCCTATATGTTGACCCGGATAACCAGCTATCATCATACCAACATCAAAATCTATCCAGTGGTTTTTCCGTGATGCGGTAACAGACAGACAGACAGACAAAAATACTAATAACTACAGATTCGGCCTCTGTATCGATAATAATGTCTATTTCAATAAGATTTTCAAAAAAATATTTATTCTACAGATTCAGCTTAGTTACAATTTTATTATAACAGAGATAAACAAGAGACTAAGTAAATAACATATTGACTACTTTTAATTTAAAAATTATAAAATTATTTCTTAATAGGGCTTGAATACCAACATTTTTTGTCTGTCTGTCTATTTTAAGCGCGTAGTACTCGGAAACGCAGACGGGTTTGTTATTTTTATGTGACGTTTTTAATTATACTCTCCTTTTATCCCTCTAATTGAAAAATTATTTCATATGACACTTTCATTTGGGGCCATGTTTATTGATTGTGAAATCAACATGTGAAAAATGAAGAAATTAGTTTGTATGTCAAATAAATAAAAAAAGTCATTCATACTATAAATTACTTACATTAATATTTTAAATTCATATAATAAGCACTTAACATTGTTTCATAAAAGCTATTGTTAAAGCAAAGGCAGTGGTAGGCCAGTGGTAACGCGCTCGCTTGGGAAACCGAGTGAAGCGGGTTCAAATCCAGGGTCTCGCACCTCTGATACTTTCATGTGCGAATCATTTCTATCATGATTACCACTTGCCTTACGGTGAAGGAAAACATCGCGAGGAAACCTGCATGTCTGAGAAAACCTAGCAAGTTCTCGAAAGACATGTGAAGTCCGCCAACCCGCACTTGGTCAGCGTGGTGGACTATGGCCTGATCCCCCTCGTATTGAAGGGAGGCCCGTGCCCAGCAGTGGGACGTTAAAAAGGGCTGAATACAAAGCAAGCTTTTTATATAAAGATAACTTGTTGAAGTAGTTGTAATTTAATTGTAGTTTATATTAACTTTGACTAGGAATAAAACTATTTTGTACTGACATCGCGTTTTTCTTTCCTCTTTTTATGTCATACTAGCGACTCACCCTCGCATCGCTCGGATACGTCCCAAGCTTGATTCCCTATACAAACTTTCATCCCCATTTTCATCCTCGTAAAAACTATCCTATGTCCTTCCCAGGGCGTCAAACTATCTTCTTACCAAATTTCATCTAAATCGGTTCAGTAGATCAGGAGATTACCCCCTACAACTACCTCACAAACTTTACCTCTTTGTAATATTAGTATAGATTATACATCGGTATATTGTACAGAATATGTACAAATGAATTTATAAATGAAAATATAAATATATTTTTTAAATTTTAAATAAAAGACTCCTGTTACTTAGTGTTTATGATCGTGATATCTAGATAAATAATGTAATATATAGATAATAATGATTATCTAAACTAATATTATAAATAGATAGAGTTTGTTTGTTTGTTTGAACGCGCTAATCTTAGGTAATACTAATCCGATTAAAAAAAATTCTTTTTGCATTAAATAGCCCGTTCATTGAGGAAGGCTATAGGCCATATATCGTAAAATATGTAGTCTATATATTCCATAATAACTGTTAAGACCTAGGGACCCTACCTACCTAGAGACGAACCCGAGCGAAGCGAAGGTGAGTCGCTAATATAAATATATATGTATGTACGTAGCAGGGGTTATTAATTGTATTCTTTCATAGTTTTGTTCATATAATAGGTTTTAGCTTTTAATAAAACACTATTAAATATATAAAATTCATTATGATATCAACTTTATAAGGTTATAATTATAATCAGTAAAATAAACAATTTATCATTATATCAAAATAAGAATACTTTTAACAGAAATAATATAAAAAGTATCAACAAATATAAATTTTATTTTCATAAATCGTACATATCGAACCGTAACAAGAATCTTTTTTATAGTAGATTTACTCTGAAACTACACAGTAAGTCACCAAAAGCGATTTGATCGCCAAAATTTCATCTTCAACTTGGCGACTGCCACGTTTCAATTTATATTTCAGAATTGCTTCCTAAAATACTATATACACTATCTAGTTTTATATATATTAATATTATACAATATATCCTTTACCTCTTGAAGAAATAATGTTATACCTGAAACAAAAATAATAATTTTTAATATTTTATCAAATACAACATTCTGGATGATAACAGCCACAAATGGACTCAAAAGTCGTATATCATCAAAGTGGGAAATTCTGGCTCTGAACATAATAGCCCTAGGAAGAAAACTTCGGCGCAAATTTCAATTTTTGCAAATACCAAAGTTAGGTTAACTTGCGCTATAATTTCAAAGTTCCGCGGGCCCGAAGCCAACCGCGATTATGCACTTTCATAAATCTGTGTAGTTAAGTACTTTGAGGTTCCAACATCCTGCATGCAGATGCCATGCGTGTCATGCAGCCAGATGAGAATTTGAAGACCTCAAAGCCATAAGAGTAGATTATTATAATATGATCTAGTTTGGATTTCATCTATACAGATAAATAAAATTGGAGTGTCTGCTTACAATATTACAATAACCGCTTTTTACTAAATGCATATGGATGTATACACGGTACATATACCAAAACATTTTTTGCAATTTTTATCTGTCTGTTTGTCCCGGCCAATCTCTGAAATGGCTGGACCGATTTTGATGGGAATTTCATTGGCAGATAGCTGATGTAATAAGGAGTAACTTAGGCTACTTTGATTTTAGAAAAAAAAATAGGAAGGATCTCACGAAAAAAAATAAAAAGATTATTAATTAATTAATTTTGTTTCGGGAAGCAAGCTAGGGACGAACCCGAGCGAAGCGAGGGTGAGTCGCTAGTTCTAAATAAACTAAGGATAATATATAATCTTTCTATTAGTAAAATATTTGCTTTGATTATTTATAAATAAATATTTATAACGGTTGATAACGCAATAAAAATATAATTTAATACATTCAATAAAATTATTTTTAGTGTGACACAAAGAACAATGAAAACCAGGTATAACGTCCCATAAATTTTTATTTTAGTTAATAAATAATGTAGCAAAGTGTTACGAGATCGAGTTACATATTCTTTATAAAAAATATTAGACCATTATCAATTTATTATAGCATAGCGACTCGTATATATCGCGATAGCGAAAACGTAACTAGGGACGAACCCGAGCGGAGCGAGGGTGACTTGCTAGTAAATAAATAAAATAATAATAAAATATTTCTGTTTCGGGTCACCGGTGAGTAGTACACTGCCGCCTCTATAAATTCTATGATCTGTGTTTTATGCCATGTGCAATATTGTTTTAAGTGTTATTCCATAGATGCTGCTAGTATTTATTACGATCTTTTCTAGAGGTGAGGTGGGGAAGGAAGAAGCCGAATGTTGACGGTCGTTTGCTCGGGGGATGGCCTTAATAAATTAAAGTCCACACACAATTTAATATTACCTCAAAGATCTACAAGTATTGTGCGATGCCCGAGTGTAGAAGCACGACAGTAAAAACGCCTAAGAAATTATTATTTAATATCCCCAGGCATCCGTCACTTCGCAAGATATGGCGTGACGCAATAAAACGGGACGTTTTAGGTCCTAAACCTTATTACGTTTGTGAGGATTATCTCGATGTATGTACATATTATATAAAAAAATATAATAACTATTATTTTTAAAGAAGTTTTCCCATCTGTTTAGATTAATGTAAGGGAAATGAAACAGAAAATGTCAAATACAAACGTTAAAATTTTTAACGCCATAATACTTTCTTAGATTTACGCGAATATTTGATTTATTTCGCGAATTTATTTTGAATTTAATAAAAATCCGCGAAAAAATGCGAAAAGATAGTTTTATTTTAAATTTTAACGCCATTTTATTTTTGTTTGTCGTGACGTGTTCAGCGTGTGACGTCACTAGACTTAGACCTCACAATTCGCGTTCCATTGGTGTAGTAACTAGCGCGACTCAATCGTGTCGAGTTTGTTGTTACACAATGGCTGAAATAAAAAAATACGCTTAAAAATGTAGTACTGACCCATAGTCATACGTACCAACCTATACGTGTCAACGCTCCGCATGAAATAAAATTTAAAAAGGAGAAGGTAAAAGTTAATGAGACGTGACTTAATTGTACCTAAAAACATTCAATATATGTGAAAATTTCATTTTAAAGTGTTGCCATGTGCTAAGATTAAACCCAAATCCAACATTAAAAAATTGCATAAAAAACAACTTTTTGAGTAGGAATAACTACGTACCTAGTATGTATGTACCTACCTGCATACAACCTATATAATATAAACATCCTACTACATTATAATCTATATATTAATACGTGAAAAGAAAACTTTGAACCCCTTTTTAAGCATATTGCATGTACGGAGGAGTATGAGCTTTAGCATAGTTAAAGTGTATAAGGACTGCAAAAAGCCAAAATTTATTGACTTTCTTTTACCCGCGGATCCGCTCGCGTATTTTATTTATATATAATTACTTCACTGCTAAAAGATGCAGCATAATGTCAGATAACCTTCATCAATATTATACGAGTACTTACATAACATATAGGTTAAAAGTTTATTTGTCTATACGTGCAAATCTCTGAATCTTTGGGCCCGTTTGAAGATTCTTTTGAATTTTGTAGGTTATCGATATAACTTTGAAAAAGAACCTTAATATCGATCAAACTTAATGAATTATGGTTTATTTTCAACCACGTGGCGATCACTAGTATAAAATAAATCGCACTACTAAATAAAACGAATACAACTTCTAACATGATCAAATCAAGCTGATCGAACAAACTTAAATAAGATAATAAACTATAAATAAATAATAAATAAATAAATATGTTGGGACATTAACACACAGCACCATCTAGTTCCATGGTAAGCTACGAGGCTTGTGTTATGGATACCAGATAGTTGATACACTACTGTTATATAACTTTAAATACATACATATTATAAATAAAACACCCATGACTGAAGTACAAACATTCGTGTTCATCACACAAATGAATGCCTCCAGCGGGACTCGAACCCGCGACCGCTGGCACAGGAAGTAGGGAACTACAAACGGAGCCAAACGTGTTGTCAATAATAAAAATAATAAACTATAACTTAAATTAAAAAAATAAACTAATAAATTAACTCGAATTAAAAAAATATTAACTCACTATTTTTCAAAGCCTTTTGCCATACACTAGTTTAGTAGTAAGTAGTAGTACACAGTGCGACTTAGAAACTATTCGATAATATGTCAACGATTCCGACTAGGTCAAAGGCCATCGTTCCGCGCTACAATATTGCAACTTTCCTGAATAATTTATAAGAAATTATGGATAATTTCTAAGAAATTAATTGGTAACTGACACGCCGGTGTGCCCGCTATTCTCAACGGGTTAACTTTATACGGATTCCAATATAAAAAAAACCGCATCGAAATCGGTCCATCCGTTTAAGAGCTACGATGCAACGACAGACACACACAGACAGACACCGACGTCAAACTTATATCACCCCTCTTTTTGCGGCGGGGGTTAAAAAATATATAGACGAAAGATGTCGCGTGGGCATGGGATGTGAAATACAGCGAAATTAAATAAACGAATACATTTTTTAATCATGATCGTTTATAACCGAGATCGTAAAATCTCACAACGCCGTCTGTGAATACGCAGTTACGAATATATATTATACGTTTTAACAAAGTGTTGATAATTGATATGTCAATCATCAGTAAATGTGTAAAATTTATTGAAGAACCATCAATCCCCTTTATAAAAACACATCTAAGTCAATGTTATTTGTTGAGTTATTAATTTTACATATTTATGTAAAGTTATAAATATATTATAAACTAGCGACTTACTCTCGCTTCGCTCGGGTTCGTCCCTAGGTACGTTTTAATTTTTATGATTCTTTTTCTAAAATTAAAGTAGCCTAAGTTACTCCTTATAATATCAGCTATCTGCCAGTGAAAGTCCAGTTAAAATTGGTTCAGCCGTTTCGGAGATTAGCCGGAACAAACAGACAGACAGACATACAAAAATTTTTAAAATTGTGTTTCTTTTCTTATAAGTACCGTATGTAATTCCATATGCATTTAGTATAAAGCTGTTATTTTGACGTTACAAACAGAAACTTCAATTTTATTTATCTGTATAGATAATACCAAATAAATTCATATAAAGCATACTGTTATAATGACCCTGGTTATTATATTTTTTTCCCCTTTATAACAGGTCGAAACGGACGTGAAAAATTACATGAAATAAATTAATTGGTGGAAACAAACAACTGAGACAAAACGCGATACTGCATTTTGAATGTCAAAACCGAGATCAAATCGAGGAACCTGTGTGTTCTGACTTAGAGAAGAAAAAAAGCACAAAATTCATTGAGAAAATATTGAGTGAATACGAATCTTCCAAGTTAGGTTAAAAGGAATAGGTATTTACATCTAATCCTACTGTTTCGGAAGCTTCTGATAAGACAAATGAAGAAGACTCTCTATAAGGTACGGTTTTCCAGACAAAAAACAAGGAAAATTTATGCATGCAAACTTTAATCCCTATCTAATCCTATCCAAAAAGTATCCTATGTTCTTCCTAGGGTCTCAAACTATCTTCTAACCAATATTTATCTAAATCGGTTCAGTAGATCCAGAGGTTACCCCCTACAACCTCACAAACGTTACCTCTTTATAATATTAGTATCTAGATTAATTGCATAATTTGATGTTTTTAATAAATAAACTGCTAGCCTAATAAAACGTCTGTACTTCCGCCAACAATCATACACTATAATATAATTCATGCCATTATAAATGCGAAAGTTTATGTGTGTATGTTTGTTACTTTTTCACGCTCAAACGGCTGGACGGATTTGGATGAAATTTAGTACAGAGATAGACTATAACCTGGAGTATTACATAGGCTACTGTTAGGCCTTATGGAAGTGCCTTATCGAAGCAAAGGTCACCTCGATGGTTAAAAATAATGTTATACAGAGTACATTTTAGCATTTAAACACATTGCATTGCTATATCAAAAAATTCAATCTTATAATTTGCCAACAGATTACAAAATACCGATAGATATCACACTAATGATTATTAACTAAGATCCGAGCTATTGTTGTAAAAACAATACAACTTCTCAGCCAGAAGGAACTTTGCACTAGCGAGCGTTTAAACGATCGTCCTTGAAAGCTTGACTCGATCGATGTTGCTGAATGAATGCTACTTTATATCAGTCGGCAATGTTTGTTGGCTAAATCTAATATATAAAATTCTCGTGTCACAGTTTTCGTTGCCATACTCCTCCGAAACGGCTTGACCGATTTTGATGAAATTTTTTGTGCTTATCCGGTATCTATGAGAATCGGCCAACATCTATTTTTCATCCCCCTAAATGTTAGGGGTAGTCCACCCCTAAATTTTTTATTTTATTTTTTAGACAAAATTTTTAATTTCTATTTTTTTATGATACAACATACAAAAATACATACAATCCTCAATTTTCACCCTTCTACGATCAACCCTTATTTTTTAATAGCCATTTTAGTAATTTAATCATTTTTCCTCTCCGGTCGAAAACTGATCAATCGTGATTTAATGCAAGCTAGGGACGAACCCGAGCGAAGCGAGGGTGAGTCGCTAGTTTAATATAAAGGTTAACTTACAAATTTAAATGTCTTAAAACTTATTATTTTAAATAAAACTATTTATTTTGATTTTTGGTTCCCGACGTTTCGAATTGTTGTTGTACTTGTTACAGACCAGGAACGTCGGGGACCAAAAATCTCAGTAAACCCGCGAAATAATCCGAAAAAATATTTTTATTTAAAATGTCAAATGTTCGCGTAAATCTAAGAAAGTATTATAGTCCGGTCAATTTAGACATTCGAAGCCACATAAATTCACAACAAGCTGAAAATAGGTGAAATCGTTCAAAATATAATTATAAATAAAATTTGAAAGTTCCCCATCTTTCCCCTGTATGGAAAAATTTTTATTCAAGGTCAAAGGAAAAAAAAAAATGAGTTTTTCGCGATTGTAAGTTTTATCATAAAAGTAACTCAGACAAAAATTGTAGATCATAAAATTATCTATAAAATTTGTATAAATACTTTTTTTTCTACGAGCCACCGTTTCTGATATATGTATAACGATTTAAAATTTTGTAAAAGTTGTAATCTTATTATATAAAAGGCAAAAGTGATTGACTGATGTATCAACGTACAGGCTAAATTCTTAAGGCTAGAAAATTGAATTTTTTGAATGAAAATTGAATATTTTGAACGATTTTACCAATTTTCAGCTTGTTGTGAATTTATGTAGCTTCACTCTTATTTTTTAGTTTAATTTGACCGGACTATTATGTCTTGAACCTGTTTTAATTTTTTTTTTCACATTTAAAAATTGTTTTTTTTTTAAATACATAACTTTGTCAAGTTGTCAATAGTTGGATTTAAAAATAATATTATACCAGCGATCCCAATAGGTAGTCGTTGTGCTGCCACAGATCTGGTTTGATCAGAAAATTAAAAGAATATTGTCTTGATATTAGCAACAGTTTTAGATGCAACTGTAGCTAAGAAGTAACAACCACCCAAGTGACCCCATAAGTACACAAAAAAAAACATCAATAGCCAGTCATGCCGTTTAGGAGGAAAAAAATTGCAAACAAACACGCCCTAGAATTTTATATATAGATACGTATAGTATTATGTCATCTGTAATAGATAGTATCTTCCTGACTATGGAAACTTTACCGGTAAACTTTTCCCATACAAACTTTACCACTTTAGAAGTTGAATATCAAAAAATCCTTGTTTTACGTGTTATCTACATATTACATAGATATGCCCAACGTTCACAAACAAATTGATAAGAAAAAAGATACGTGCAGATTCACGCGAAATATTCACAATGAATTCTCTACAATTAAGATAGATAAGAAGTATGATATACTTAACCTCTCTTTATATTTATATTAATTAATTAAAAATAATGAATATTGTAATTATAAGTCAACATATTTTATTAACTATAGAAAAAACTTTAAAAATATGATATCAAAGGAGAGTGCAGATACAGCGGTGGAGCGGCTCGAGCACTGCGGTTAGCGGCGTTGCCGCTTCGCATTGCAGCGATTCGACCGCACCGCGGTAGCGTTTCACTTAGCTTTTATTACAAGCGAATAAGCGATAAAATCGCAGTGACGTTACACATCAACGGCAACGTCGCTGCGACAGCGTCATTCCGCGCGGATTGCTCGCATCAGTGCGACGCGTATTTAGTTAAAACGCACGTTTTAAGTTTAACAGCGAGTTCGATTGCGAGTGTTTACAAAAAACATATGATAGTGAGTAACGCGACGTCCGACCGGCGCCGATTACAGCGGCGTTGCCAACTCGACACCGCCACGCGTTGCCAAGCCGCAGCTGCATGTGGGACTTGTATACATTGCGGAATATATTTGACAGCTTCCTCCATGTAAATAAAACTTGGAAAATAACTAAATACAAGAATTAATTATAGTGTCGATATAAGAGCAAATAAATATAAAGTTATTTTTTTACAACAACATAGTTCAAAATGACGACGTATTCGTTAGACGCCGAAACTTTTATAAATGAAATAAAGAAACATCGAGAACTTTGGGACTTGAGAAGCGATGGCAACAGATACAAGAGCATAGCGAAGCAATGCGCATGGAGCAAAGTAGCCCGGGAGTTCATACCTGATTTTGACAACATGAAAGATCTAGAAAAACTAGATGTGTGTAAGTTTTTCTCTAATATATAACCGAGCAATTCTTGTATATTTATTTATTTATACTAGCGATTTCGGAAACGGTTCTAACGATTTCGCTGAAATTTGGTATGTCGGGGTTTTCGGGGGCGAAAAACCGATCTAGATTAGTGTTATGTCTGGGAAAACGTGTGTTTTTGAGTTTTCATGCGGTTTTACTTTTGCATTATTCCACGCAAAATATGGTCGATAATTTCTTACAAGGTGCAAGATAGACAATCACAAGTGTCTGGGTTCGATTCCCGGTCAAATACAAAGATTTTAGTTTTGTTTTTTGTTTTGTATTTATTCAAGTTTTTAGTTTTTTTTTTTATCTAAAAAATACGATATAACAAAAAAAACTCCGAGCAAAGCTCGGTCGCCCAGGTACTGTAACTTAAAAGTTAAAATAGACTAAGAGCTAGTATAAAACTTGAATCAAAGTACAGTTTTCTAACTTATTTTAACAATGTCGGTGTAATACATTTATTAATATTACAAGAAATTCAAGAAACGGTTACGTCGTAAAATTATTATGAGTAACATAAACGCGTTTCACATTATACGGCGTTATTTTATGTATGTTCCACTACCACGAGAAAGGCGAAGCACGTGCGAAATAGGACATTTCGAAATAGTTTCTACCGTCAACTCTACAGTGGAATAATCTATTTTTTTTAACTTATAAAGAAATTAAACATAAAGAAAAAATATTTAGTGTTTATACTCGCTAAACAACCCAACGACTATACAGATGTTCAAGGAACTCACTGTCGGATAGAGGATTTAGGTTAAAACGATATATATATATATATATATATATATATATATATATATCATATAGTGGGCGAATTATTAGATAATATGTGTCATAAAGTATAAGAATGTTTGTGAAAACCAATACTTTAACCACTTTATGAACAGGTAAGATTAAGGCATTTTTACATAAGTAATATATATTTAACAATAATATGTGACTATTGTTACAGTTCGCAAGCTACACGGTAAATGGCGCAACATCCGTGACGCGTACGCCAGGAACCTAAAGCGTAAGGAGGGCACGCGAGAGTACATGTACGCAAAACATCTCGCATTCCTCAACAGCAGGTATGCCGGCACCCAAACGCAGGCGAACAGCGATGATGACTCTTCAGACGAGGACAAGACGACTGACGGTACCAAATCTAAAGGCATTGATTCAAACCCGTGTCAAAGCGATGAAGAACCATCTACTATTGTCAATCTTAAAAGGCAGAGAGTGGAGAAAACAAATATAGAATTCGTAGACACGCCTAGCGTTTTATCAAGTGTTGATTTTAATCACTGCGGGGAAGATGAGGATAGATCCTTCTTCGACTCTTTATTGCCGGCTGTGAGAGAGTTCGATTTAGACCAAAAGTTAGAGTTCCGGTGTGAAGTAATAAAATTAATTAAATTTATACGCTCGGGGAGGAGTAGTCTGAAGATCGAACAACAAACTGATGGCTATGATTCACATTCAGAATAACACAATAGAAAATATTTTAATTGCCTGTGATTTATTTTTATTAAATTAATAAAGCAAATTTATTGTTATTTTATTTACAAGTATATATTTTATGAGGAATAAATATTATTTTATTAAAAAAAATGTTTGTTAAAACGATATAGGATAATCTATTATTTTTTTTATAAAACTAACAAACGGAAATAATGAATGTTCATTTCTATTCCTTGGATGTAATTTGCATTTTAAAAGTTTAAAACATTTACCATAAATGCGCGGCGCTACTTAATTACAATGATTAATGTAGCGTTTTAAATCCCACCAACTGCTCTATCATGGCCTTTTCTCACGCTGTCTTTACACTTTTTGTTTTTATTTCTTAATTCTTTCTTAAATAAAATCGTTTTAACTGTTAATATTTAAAATAAAAAATACATCTCACGATATGTATATCTAAGTATGAAACATTTGCTACAAGCATACTTAAAAATTACTAAATTTATAATTAAATATATTTCGTCTATCTCGAAAACGGCTCAAATTTTGGATCAAATTTTCTATTCAGATAAAGTTTTGCTTCTTAAGTTTATCTATGTATGTACAATGAATTACAATATAATTATCTTTTCTGAAAAAGCGCAATTTTTATACTTTTTCCGAGAAAACGTCGAGCGAAGATCGATCGCCTAGATACTAACATTAATGACAAACATATCTTTAATAAATGGAAAATATATTTATTTAAAAAAAAAAACAAATACCCAAAAGTATAGACTTTAGCCCAACACTTCAAATCAAAAAAAAAAAAAAACACAGAGTAAGTATTCCTCATTCCTCATAGACACAGACAGCAACAAGTCATAACAACGCGAACGATCAGTCTGCGCGGCGCGGCAACGTCGCGGGGAAAGTGGTGCGAGCGGGGCGGCAACGCCGCACGGTCGATACGCCCGAGCTGACCCGACGGCCGACTCGTTGCGACTTGATTTTCATACGTTATAAGTATAATAGGTACAATGAACACGTGTCTTTTGTTTATTGATACCACTCCAGCCGGAGTTATGCAATGTTTTAATTCTGTACGGTAAATTTACTTATAATATTATAAAGAGGTGAAATTGTTTGTTTGTATGTAATATATAAGGAACTAGCGACTCACCCTCGTTTCGCTTCGGGTTCGTCCCTAGACAAAAACAAATCTATCCACGTACATTATTCCGGGATGATATACAGCCTAAAGCCTTTCTCGATAAATGAATTATCAAATACAAAAAGATTTTTTCAATTCTAACCAGTAAGTAGTTCCTGAGATTAGAGCGTTCAACCGAACAAACAAAAAACTATTCAGCTTTATAATATAAAATAATATAGATAATCTATATAGCGACGTACCACGCAAGCGAAGTCGCAGTAGACAACTATTATACTTCTTAATTATGTTTTTAGTTTAAAGGTGCATAGATACCTAACGTTGATGTAGATATTTATTTATATATACTGGTATATAACCGGTAGGTGTCTGGATCGTAGCTCGCTTGCACTCGCAGTTCATTTCCCGTCCCCCGTGAGATAGGTAAAGCGGGATAATAAATGTGTATTATACAAATGCTAGATATTTACGCACGAAGGTACAATATTAGCAATCTATTTCAAATGTATGTATATTTTAATCCTGAATTTTTTATAGATGTCACGTGAAGGTCTCCTTCGCTTACGTTTTATATCTAAAAAGTAAATGGGGCAGCCACTACGTGCGGCTACGTCGTGGCGTAAAACTTTCTTCGACCAAAGCGAATATTTGACATCTATCTATACATAATATAATAAAATTCTAAGTCGAATCTGTACATTAAATATTTTTTGGAAAATCTTATTGAATTAGTAATTACTATCGATACAGAGGCTGAATCTACAGTTGTTAGAATTTTTATCTGTCTGTCTGTGCACTGACTGACTGTCTGTCTGTCTGTCTGACTGCATCACGAGAAAACCATTGGACAGATTTTAATGAAATTTGGTATGATGATAGCTTACAGGATACTTTTTACTGCGGGAAAATATCTTATTTCTGAGAAATTTATACTAAACCTCAAAACGTACTACTAGAGACGAACCCGAGCGGAGCGAGGGTGAGTCGTTAGTTTTAAATAAAACTCTTTTCGGATTTACGTCTAAAACCTTAATCTCTTCCGTGAACATGATTGTTGTAAAGCATTTGAAACGTCGGGAACCAAAAAACAAAATAAATCTGCGAAAAAACCGACAAAATGGTTTTATTTAGAAGTAATTCTACAATTTTTTCGTTACTGCCAAACCTGTCAATAAATTTATACAGAAATATTTTCGAAAATTCAAAATAATCACTTAGTTATAATACGATTAAGAATAAAATTTTCAACGTGCGAGACGTAAATGTGCTGCGTAGAATAGTAGTTATTTGCATGTATTGAATCGAAAGTCCGTCTGCCAGCAACCCTGAGCGAACCAGTTCTCTACCGTGGGAGCTACCTTCGATGCCGTTCGTTTTATACATATTAAACTAGCATGCTAAGTGCAAACATTGAGAAATAATGCTTAATTACCATAAAATTGATCAAAAAGTTACGGTGCATTTGGGAAATTAAAAAAAAACTCCTGCATCTATAACTTTATACGTTTTAGATCGAATAATAGAATGAAAAGTAACGCTTTATCAAACTCTGCTAAAGCGGAGATATTGCATGTCGTCTTCAAAATTACTTCAGACTAGCATAGAACCCGTGGACCTTAGGTTCAGGGCGATAGACTATTTTTTTTATGATCCTTACTAAAATTTAAATAAGTATAAATAATATAATGACTGAGTATTGCATTACATAGAATCAAGCTCGTATATCCTCATTACACGTACTGGTAGTAGAAAATCTAGTTATAACTTTGTTGCACGCTTAACCACAACGCATGGTATTAACTACAATTTATAATGGCTGCAAATGGTTTTACATAGCTAAATAAATTTAGAAATTTTTAACTTTAAAATAATCATAATATCTAATATATTTAAACGAGCAATTCTTGTAGATTTATTTGTTTATTCCGGCGATCTCGGAAACGGCTCTAACGATTTCGCTGAAATTTAGTATGTGGGGGTTTTCGGGGGCGAAAAATTGATCTTGATTAGTCTTGGGGAAAACGCGTGTTTTCGAGGTTTCATGCGATTTTTTTTCGCATTATTCCACGAAAATATGGTCGATAATTTTTTACAATCGGGCATAAGCATCATGCTCAAGCGGCCAAGGTGTAAGATTGACAATCACAGGTGTCCGGGTTCGAAGCCCGGTCCGGATACAAGGTTTTTACTTTTGTTTTTTTATTTATTCAAGTTTCTATTTATTTTTATCTAAAAAATACGATATAATAAAAAAGAACTCCAAGCGTAGCTCGGTCGCCCAGGTACTTGTGTTAAAATGCAGACTTACAAGTGCTAATGTTAATAAATAACTAGGATTCGCCTAGCGTCTAAATTCAACCATAATCATTGTACAATTATAAATACATACTATAAATACTTAACCGTTTTGACTTTATCTGTCAATATAAAAAAAATAATAGTTGACACAGACGAGAATAAGGTACTGAACCGTTTAGTCTATATATATATTAGGTACCTAACATACCTCAATAACTAATAGTCTTAACCTTTGAGTTATGCAAAATGTGTTATAAGTTATAACATAACTATTCATAATTTAGTTGTGAATTATTGAATTATGAATAGTTAAGTTATTATATATGGTAATGAAATCGAAGTATCTGTCTGTGATTTCAAAATAGTTATTCCATTTTAAGCTTCTAGTAAAGATTATTCAGAGCCGCGGGTATCCTTCTCGTGCTATGTGCATGCTTTCTCATTTTTTATATTAGTCTCAAAGCGCCAATATGTGCAATACAAAACTAAAATAAAAAAATCGGTCAAGTGCGAGTCGAATTCGCACACGAAGGTTTCCGTACCATCGTACATGTACTCGTACTTTTTATTAATATGACTTTTACTCTATTTATGTAGTATATATTTTGATGATCGATTACGAACGTTAAAAAACATATCTTGTAGTTTTATTTATTTTTATTATTTGTCGTTATAGCCGCAATAGAAATACATAGTCTGTGAAAATTTCAACTCTCTACCTATTACGGTTCATGAGATATAGCCCTCTGACAGACGGACAGACGGACGGCGCGGCGGAGGCATAATAATAGGGTTCCGTTGGCACCCTTCGGGTAGGAAACTCTAAAAAAATGCCGTAAAAAATTTAGAAATATTTACCACAAAGTCATTATGAGTCTATAGTTTTTAGTAATTTTACATGAACGTACTGGCAAATAGTATAACTTTGAATGAGCAAAATATTGAATGTACATAGTTTTCAACATTGAACGTTTTCTCATTGAAGGTATATTCAAAGCCATAAAACGGGTATTAAATCATAGGACCAATAATGTTAGCGGTACTTCGTGACCATATTCACCTCGGTGGCATTTCAAATTACATAGCACAGCTATAACACAGTTGTTATGGCGAGTTACAACGCGAAGGTCTTACTTTTAATTAATGAGGTAGATTACTCTGTATTAACTCTGGTTACAAGTCACTTATTAAAGTACGAAGATAATCCTACTAATATTGTAAGTAAAAAAGTTAGCTTCATGATGCAGCGACATGATTCACGTTTTTTTGCTAACAGATAAATTATAATTGAAAGTGGCATAGAATAGTTTTTATGTTTTCGTCTTTTATCTATACTAATATTATAAAGCTGAAGAGTTTGTTTGTTTGTTTGTTTGTTTGGTTGAACGCGCTAATCTCAGGAACTACTAATCCGATTTGAAAAATTCTTTTTGCATTAGATAGCCCGTTAACTGAGGAAGGCTATAGGTTATATATCATCCCGGAAACATGTACGATTCCCGTGGGATAGATTGGTTTCTGTCTATCTTTGTTTAGTCTATAATATAATTCTAAGTCGAATCTGTACATTAATTTTTTTTTTTTGGAAAAGTTTACTGAAATACGTAGTCATTATTATTGATACAGAGGCCGAATCTATAGTTTTTAGAACTTTTGCTGTTTGTCTATCTGTCTGGGAGCGCATCACGAGAAAACCACTGGACTTGATGAACTGATTTTGATGAAATTTGGTATGATGAAAGCTGGTTACCTGGAGCGAGGGTGACTCGCTAGTTGGGTATATTTATATGAAAATTTTAGGCTGCTACATCCAAAAATTCCAGTAGGAATCTTAACACTAAAATTCCTAAGATGCTTGTCTGTTTGTCTCTGGTTTTGTGTTGTTATAATGATGATTACCGTAATGAATAATAATTGCAGTACAACAAAGTTTTATACACAAGATAATTATGGCATCCGTACAGCGTGCCTGAGAAAAGCGGGGGTGGTTCACTAGTTCATTATAAATAGTTACGACTTTTATCTTCGTAACTCTTTACTTGGGAGTGTAATTAAGCCGTAAATAAGTCGGACGTCTACGCATGTCAGTAAAAGTGCGGATTATTACTGAACACATCCTTTGGAATTACGTAACATAAGTTTATATAACTTGGGTATATTACTGCAGAATTAATATCCCTTACCCATAATATCTACATGAATATTATGAAGAGCTGTATCTATAGAAGGATATGTATATGGAGGTAATCTGTGGGAGCATTGATTTGATTCTGAAAATTCCTTTACCTAAAGAAATATACGTTATTCCGGATATAGGGTACATATATTTTATTCCGGTACACCAAGTTATGCCCGTGGGATATTACCTTATACATAATATCTCTCTATCTATAGTAAAATATTATGTAAGCTAAACATGGCTAAAGATTATTCTATACCTAACCGTCATCTATCTATAAAATACATATAATAAAATCCTGAGTCGAATCTGTACATTGAATATTTTTTGGAAAATCTTATTGAAATAGTCATTATTATCGATACTGAATCTATAGTTTTTAAAATTTTTGTCTATCTGTCTGGGAATGCGTCACGAGAAAATCACTGGACTGATTTTGATAAAATTTGGTATGATGATAGCTGGTTATCCGGGTCAACATATAGAATACTTTTTACTGTAGGAAAATATCTTAACTCTAAGAAATCTATAGTAAATGCTAAAACGATATTTTCATTTATTCTCTCTCACTAACTATACAGCAGTACTAGTTAACGACATAGCGATCTATAAATATAAAGTTTATTTTTAACGCATTTAAAGAAAAGCGTAATGCATAATCCAGCGTATTGAATCCCGCGACCTTGAATGACCCCTGTAGACGAGTGCGATCGATACACAGCCGCTTTAAAATGTAGACTTAGAATGTCAACTACGACCTCCGGTGTTTCGCAATCGTACGACAGAAGTGGGGTGGCGACGACTTGATAATAACACTCTATACATCTTTTAAACGCTCGACCAAAAAATATTGTACGAACGATTTAACTGACGTTAATAATTAACTGTTACAGTCATATTTAACTGTTAATTCTTCATAACATTTGAATTTGTGAGTTAATTAGAAATTAATCGGAATCTTCTTATACTCATATAAATAAAAATCAATTGCCGTATGTATGTATGCGCATCACATCTGAACGGCTACATATATTTGGTTAATTATTTTTTTGTTATGTTTGTAATTGTCAGGACAAGGTTTGTATGAAAGAAAATGTTTAAAAAGTGAAAAATTTGGGTTAAAAATCTTCATATAAAAATTGAGTGTGAAACAGAAGACAGTAGGGAGATTTTCAAAAATATTGACAGAATTGAACGTTATATTATAACTGCTATTATATTATAGAGATAAAAAGAGCTTTTTTATTTTTAACTAGCGACTCACTCTCGCTTCGCTTCGGGTTCGTCTCTAGAAAAATAACAAATCTGTCCCACGGGAACCGTACATTTTTCCAGTACGATATATAGACTTCCTCAGTTAACGGGTTCCTGAGATTAGCGCGTTCAACCAACTAAACAAACGAACTCTTCAGCTTTATAATATCAGTATAGATGCGTGCGAAGAAGCCGGTACTGCTAGTTTTAAATAAAAAGATACATGAATAAAGGATTGGTAATTTATATAGTAAAATATTCAATTGGATACAACGACACGCCAGCTGTCTTTCATTTCACGCTGTGGTCGCACGTTAAAGCACTCCATTAATGATTGTTGCATATCTTATGACATCTCATTTAAATACTATAATTAACTAATTAATGAATTTAAATAAGATATTTAAAAATGTACAGTATGTAGCTAAAATATATTTTTTTCTTTATCTAAGTATACACCGCTGTATTTAAACAAATTCCACATTTATAAGTTGCGGTTTTTACCAATCAGAAAACAATTTTCGAAATTTATGAGCAGATATTTTTAAGTTATAGTACAAAGAATGTGTGTATACTTATGTACCTAGTACCTACGCACGTAAGAAGTTATACTTTTTTGGCGTAACGGAACAAAAATAACTAAAGCTTTCATCCCGTATGTCACAACTCTCTGTTTGTAAAAGGAATGCAGCCAACTTCATCATGTCGCTTTCAGCTAACTTCATCATGTCGCTTTTTGGCGCATCGTAAAAATTTTACTCTCATATTTTTTTCCAAGCGTCCCAAAAGAAGTATAACTTCAAAAAGAATAAAAATAGGGCTGTGATATAAACGCGGGTGGAATTAGTATTCTAAACATAACAACAAAAATAGATAATATTTATTAGATTGCATCTAGAAATGATTTTATCTATATCTAGACTTAGACCTATCAATCAATAATACCAAACACTATACACGTATCAATAACATAAACTCACTTTCACTATTACTGCGACAAATGTAAATTAGGCAGATAGTTATGTAAATGGTTTATCCCACTATACCTTAATCTCTCTACAATTTTTGTTGAAATAATAACTGTTTAAGAACTTTTACTTACTTTTTTTATCTTTTTATCAGGTTGATGAATGTTTAAATTTAAGTGGAAATAAAACTTGTATTATACACAACTAGCATTTCCCGCGGCTTTGACCGCGTTCGGATGACCAAAAACCAAATTCTTAGATTTTACATATTAGTATACTCTTACATTGCAGTTTTTATATTTTTTCTCGGAAATGAGATATTTTATCGCGGTTAAAATTATTCTATATGTTGACCCGGATAACTAGATACCACCATAACAATTTCCATCAGAATCCCTCCAGTGGTTTTTCTGTGATGCGGTAACAGACAGACAGACAGACAGACAAAAATTCTACAAACTATAGATTCGGCCTCTGTATCGATAATAATGTTTATTTCAATAAGATTCTCCAAAAAATATTTAATGTACAGATTCGGCTTAGTTACAATTTTATTATATGTATAGATATGTATTTATTGTTACATATAATTTAGACAACTGACAGGCAAAGGAATAATAATAGAATTGAAAAAAGTGTCCAACCTTAAATACGATTTTTGAATGTTTATTTTTCTTTTTTACCAATATAACAATAAAATTTGCGTTCCTAATACTTAATAATGAATATACTAACAGTATGGTGTTATCAGAACTATAAACTGTGCAAGGAAATAACGTGATTTACGTTTACGTGACACTAAGAACACACCTTAATTTTGTACGGGTGTATTTTGGTTATCTACTCCTTTAGAAACGGCTGAACGGATTTGGATGAAATTTAATACTTAGATAGACTATTATCTGGAGTAACGTATGGGATATTTATGGGCACCTTAGAAGCGAGGGTGAGTCGGTAGTTGATAATAACATTCGCATATTGTCATCTATACTATCTATTATAAAGAGGAAATATTTGGTTGTTTGTTTGTACCGAATAGGCTCCGAAACTATTTAAGCGATTTAGATGAAATTTGCTAAGAAGATAGTTGAGACCCTGGGAAGGACATAGGATAGTTTTTATTTTGGAAATCATATAATATGATTTCCACTTGCCTTACGGTGAAGGAAAACATCGTGAGGAAACCTGCATGTCTGAGAGAACCTAGCAAGTTTTCGGAAGACGTGTGAAGTCCGCCGACCCGCACTTGGCCAGCGTGGTGGACTATGGCCTGATCCCCCTCGTATTGAAGGGAGGCCCGTGCTCAAGAGTGGGATATTAAAAAAAAGGGCTAAATACATATGGGGGTGAAAATGGAGATGAAAGTTTGTATGGGGAAGTAACCTAGAGACGAACCCGAGCAAAACAAGGGTGAGTCGCTAATCTTTGATATAAGTAGTTATTTATTGACATGATTATAAATATCTTTGTCCTACTTCTATTAGTTAGTGAAGATCTATAAATTGAATGTTTTACAATAGTAGTGGACGTTAAATAGAGCTCTTAACAACCGATCATAAATCTCAATATGTAGTTACTCCCCGCGCCTCACGACCCACCAGCCGTTACTAATTGTTTACGACTTAAATATGAAAAACATTGTGTAACATTTCGTAGGAAGGAGGAATTAATTAACAGAAAATCCAAAACGGTTTAATATTTTTTGTTTATTTTAATAATATCTATACAAAGGAGTTTAAATCCTTCTTGGAACTTGCTTTTACGGAGGACCTGATTTTTAACACGCTTTTATTAACATTTGTAACAAAATTTGTAATCAATTATTGCAAATCTATCTTAATCAACATCGATTTGTCTTATCGATTAAAAACTTTGTATTGATTGATTACTAAATTACGAAAAGATAACTTTTTTTACTAAAAACTAAGTAGATGTAAGCAAATTTCATTTTCGTCCATTGTTCAAATATATAGCATTTTTATGTTTTAACTAGCGCTCGGTAAGAAGATCGTTTGAGACCCTGGTAAGGACATAGGATACTTTTTAACCCGGAAATCATCCCTTAAAGGGATGAAAGTTGTATGGAGAATCAACCTAGGGATGAACCCGAGCGAAGCGAGAGCGAGTCGCTTCTATTATGTAAAGACATATGTAGGTACAAGCTAATTTTATAAAAATATCTCGTTTCAAAGATGATGATTTAAGATACCAGAAGGTTTGTCAAGAATCGTAACACTTATATAATCGTAAACATTTTTATATTTTATTTTAAATAGACGTACAATAAAATATTTCAAAAATTGTAAAATTAAAAACAGCACTTGTCAAGTAGACAATGGCGGTTCATTAGAAGTACCCACTAATAAATTCAATACGCGTCTATAATTAGAAAATTATAATAAAATTTAATAAGAATATATTCCATGAATTTTATTCCACATTTCATAAAACAAACAAAACAAAAACTAGTTCACACACAATTTCATTTTGATTTCAACATACCGAGGCGAGTATCTACTATCTACACACGAATCGCATTGGGTGAGCTAAAGTCAGTCACGAAACGGCATTCCTTGAAAAATTGGCCGAGTCGGAGCGATAAAACGCTACGGCATGTAGAAATAGGGTCGATAAGACGTAGAAACGCTACTCTCTAGTCGTCTATCTTTTCTTTTATCTCGAGCTTTGAATAGATAAAGAACGGTCACTTGCAGCCAAGAATTATATAATTGTGTACCAGATGCATATTTTATACTAGCGAATCACCCTCGTTTCGCTCGGGTTCGTCCCTAACAGATTCTTTAAATTGACGTAACTTTTTCATTTGAGAACCGATTGAAATAAAATAAATACTATATGTTAAGTGAAGCTTACCACAATACATTAGTGAAAACCGCACACAAATCAGTTATACCGTTTCTAAGATTAGCTCGCACAAACAGACAAAAATTCTAAAAATCATCGTTTAGGGTTCTATTGCGTTAATAAAGACCCCCAATAATATTTTTTTTTCAAATATCTTTCATGTACAGACAGCGAATAGTTACAATTTTATTATATGTATAGACCTGATAGGTTAGGTACTACTTGACCCGTCTTCGCATGGGTGTGGGATTTGAATGTGATGAGTGATGACTCTTAGAAATTTTTGGTTTGTGCGTTGATTTTACTCAATTTAGATATACCTATTATGGTCGTTGCGGCAATGTATTATTATATTTCTCTAATTACTTGAAATATAAATAAAATAATTTCCTTGAATTATTATTCGCTTTAATGTCCAATATTTTTCTATATGTCACAAATATGATTTTTAAAAAAGGTTAACAAAAAGGTCTTTATAAAAAAATGTACAAGTATAAAAAAGGATGTATATATATATATATATATATATATATATATATATATATATATATATGTGTATGTACATTTGTGTGTGCCTACACCTATTATTTATCTAGATATTTGTTACTACTAAATTTGTTAACATGTAAAAGTTATATATATACGTACCTATTAGTTATATTTTAATAAAAACGCTTTTAAATAACAGATTTTTTATATATGTATATTTCAAAGATGTATTATTTATTATACATACATACATACATACATACGGTGCACTGATTGAAGAGATAATTTATAGTTTCTAAGCAATGTTTATATCCGCATACTAATTTCAATAGAACTTATAAAAAATAATAATTTCAGTTAACTGAATTAGCATAACATGTTAATAATTATATACTATTTTATATTTTAAAACTATACTTATTCATAGAAGTTAATTATAATATTTCAAACTTTTAATAATATGTAATGAACATAACGCTTTAATAATAAAAATGTTCAAAGTTTTTTTTTATTTCTTAGTTCAAAAACTGACATCCAAACACGCAATATATTTTAACATAACAGAGTAACTTAAATCCTTAATCAACAACAAAATAATCGAATGACACAAACATCGATGCATCGCAACACGCGAGTCAACAAATAAATAAAATAGGGCAACATTAATCAGATAAATCGATAATAAAATTCGGAATCCTTTCAAACAATACGCATCGGGCAATGCTCGGGTGACGCAAGCATGCAACATGGCCACAATAATAGCACGCGGGGCGGCAACACCGCGGTATCGTAACACGCCGCGCCGTGAAGAGCGGCAACGCGAAAATCGATGCGGGCTAAATCAATTTGATGTTACCAGTTACGTGCAAAAAGCGGGAAGCTCTTTTATGACTGATAAAATACTACGTGATAGTGTCATGTGCTGAATCTTTCTATATTTGTTACCTAACGATGCGTGCTTTGCTTCTATGGAATTAGTGTTAGCATGAGGATATCTATACATATAATAAAACTGAAGAGGTCGAATGTGAGAAATAGAACAAATCCAGATTTTTTTTTGTTTGTCTGTCTGTTTGTACGGGCTAATCTTCGAAACTGGTTGACCAATTTAAATGAAATTTTGCATGGTGGTACCTGATATCTCCGATCAACATTTTAGATAGATACTTTTCATCTCGGTAAATTAAAGTGTCCCCGTGGGATAGTTAAAAAACTATAGTAACTTATTACAGCTTAGTATACAAAAACTACTGATTGGATTTTAATGAAACTTTACCATAATATAGTTCATACACCAGAATAACAAATAGGCTAATTTTTATTACGGAAAAATGTACAATTCCCGTGGGATAGATTTTTTTTGTCTAGAGGCGAACACGAGCGAAGCGAGGGTGAGCCGCTAGTATTATATAAGGAGAACGTTTTATCTAATTCTCGCACATTATAACTAACATACCTTTAATATAACAAATTCAACAATATATTAGTACCTAATTATTCCGGGGTACATCTTATAAGTTGTGAACAAAATAAAATTGTGCGAAAGATCTGTTTTAAAAGTTTAAAATTCGATAAAATAAAAAAGCAGATCAATACATCTAAAATATTTTTATTTACAATATAAAAAACCAAAAGGCACATTTTACATGTAATAAAGGAGAGCTAATAACAAGTTGCCGTTTGCGGACAAAAATCATTATGGAAACTTGAAAATACCTACGTTTTTTAAATGTCATATGCGGTTACAGTGTTCTATATTGCAGTCATAAAAACGATTTACAAATAAGTAAACTTTAGTAAGTAAATACCATATTATTGAATGAGTAACTAATTACATTAATTTTTAAGTAAGTCTTATACAGTCTTGAGGCAATGGTAGCCCAGTGGTAATGCGCTCGCTTGGGAAACCGAGTGAAGCGGGTTCAAATCTCGAGTCTCGCACCTCTGAAATTTTCATGTGCGAATTAATTCCAACATGATTACCACTTGCCTTACGGTGAAGGAAAACATCGTGAGGAAACCTGCATGTCTGAGAAAACCTAGCAAGTTTTCGAAAGACATGTGAAGTACACCAACTCGCACTAGGCCAGCGTGGTGGACTATGGCCTGATCCCCCTCGTATTGAAGGGAGGCCCGTGCCGAGCAGTGGGACGTTAAAAAGGGCTGAATACAATACAAGTCTTTTATTTATTTATTATACAACAAGACGTAGCATTTTCAATGTACAGTATTTTTAATAGATAGTTACAAAATGGGAACTGTTTCGTGTAACGTATAAATCAATTATATCAATAATTCGATACACGAAATTATTTCAGTTATAATTAACAGCTACTTTTAAAAGTATGTGGCATTAACATCTACACAATGCAAGTTCGCTTGTCCGCATGAATACAAAAACAGTGTAAATTCAACGTCCAATGCTGCCATGGCCAATTAAATGCGAAATCCAAATTATAAACCAGTTTCGCCATATTTAATTGGCCGAAACCGTTATAAGATACCGCATTTTAACGAAACAGCGTATATTTTCCACTATTGAGCGGTGAAGTGGTTCGTATTTTTGTGTTTAAAGCTTTTGAAGGTATTTTTAATGATGACCTTTTTGTTCGTTTTATATTTTTTTTTGCCATATATTTAAGTTTATTTTCATATCACGTTATATGATTTTGAGCGTAAAAAATTAAAATGTCTACTTAGGTTTTTAAGTTTTTTTAATCTACATTATAACATGCATAGTATAAAAATACCAAATACATTTGAAATAAGCACAATAGATTATAAATAAAATAATTAAAAAAAAAAAAAAGGCATAAGTACGACCGAACTCGTCCTTTACTACACAACATACGTACCTACATAATACGTTATAGAATATATAAGTTCAAGCGATCCACGCGAACTTATCCCATTGGCATCGTATACATAGCGGCAACGCCACTGCGACGCGGTGCGGCAACCTCGCATTTCTCCCGAGCGATACAGTTTCACGATCAGCTGGCGATCTTACGAGTACATCCATACTTATAACGACACTGTAACATGGCCGTCTGTTCTCAAATATCCTGACTCTAAACTTTCCTTGTTTAATATTTATAACCGAGTACATGTTGGATTGAATTTCAAAATCACTCAAAGAAGATACTTAGTATAAAATCATCAACAAGATAATATTCATAATATATAGTATTGAATTAACCTACTTCTTACTTCAATAAGTTATCTAACAATGAGTATGTAAATAAAAAAAAACATAAACAAACAACTATAGTAGTCCTTGTAGTACAAAACATAGCTACGTATATATAGAAGGTATCCTCACGCGAATTCATCCAATTCACGTCGAATAGTGCGGGGCGGCAACGCGCGGGAGCGCGGAGGGGAGGAGGGGGGGGATAGGGGACGGCAACGCCGCACCCTAATCGAGTACAGTTTGACGATCAGCTGGACGGGGCAGGACGGGGTTATCATGGACGGGTAATGGTGGAAGAAAAATTGTAGAGGGATTTGCGATGTTTAAACAGGTTTCTAAAATTAGTTTTTTTTTTGTTTTGACTTAGAACATGTTGCAAGAACAGTTTGTTTTTACGTTTCTTATAATTAATTATAACAAGAACTTTTTTTATGTTGTGTTAAATATTTATTTATTCCTAGTATTATAATAATTATTTAAAGACAAAAGCTATATAACAACCACAATAACAAAATAATATTTTTAATATATAAATAGATACCTTGATAAAATATCCCTTGAATGTCCTGTTTTTGTCAATAACACAACATCCTGCTTCAAAGGTAGTAAAATTATACTCGTTCCTTTCCTTTTATTATTGATTGCCATTGTTTTGGGCTCTATTGCGTTCATAAAGATTCCCAATAATATATAGTTTTTCTCAAATATCCTCCATGTATTATTAGACAGCGATCAGTTACAATTTTATTATATGTAATTTTAGTTCTTAGATTTGACATAAAATTCTAAGTGAGTCGAATCTGTACATTAAATATTTTATAGAAAATCTTATTTGTATAGTCATTATTATCGATATAGAGGCCGAATCTATAGTTTTTAGAATTTTGGTCTGTCTGTTTGTCTGGGAACGCATCACGAGAAAACCACTGGACAGATTTTGATGAAATTTGGTATGATAAAAGCTGGTTATTTGGGTCAACATATAGGATACTTTTTGCTGCGGTAAAATATGTCATCTCTGAGAAATCTATACTAAATGTATAAACGTAACTAGGGACGAACCCGAGCGGAGCGAGGGTGAATCACTAGTTTTAAATAAAATTATTTTTTCGGGTTCTATTGCGGAGGCTGGTCTCTCCCGTGATCATGATTGATGTAAAGTATTTAAAACCCCGGGAACCAAAAATCAAAATGAATCCGAAAAGATAGTTTTATTTCATTCTGCTTAGATTTTTTCCAAAAACTTCTCTGGATATAATTTCGCGTAACATCCAATAACGTCAACGAAACGTCGGGAACCAAAAATCAAAATAAATCCGCGAAAAAATCCGAAAAGATAGTTTTATTTAAAACCCAATATCTTTAAAATAACGATTTGGTATGGTGAAAATAAATGACGTTTGTAAAATAAGCACATGTCAGTCCGTTTACAAGACAGCCGGGTAACGTGGAGCAGGAATAGCAGAAATGACTAATTACATGCTTTTAAATTATTATATTCAGACTGAAGCGCCTAGTCCGAATCCGCAACAAGACGTGCCAAAATATAAATCAACAGTTTAGTACACGATTTTTTGACTATTTTTATATCCATCAACGTCAGAAAACGGAATATTCTAATAAAAACTGGGGGAACTGATGACAGGCGACGATTTTTAATCAAAACTTTAGTGCATTGATGAATTACAAAAGATAACAGCTATTATAAGTTATTATTTGAAATCCATATTACTTACTTGTAAAAAATACATTCTCCCTGCCTAATGGTGTTTTACGCTCGGAACACCATGGAAATAACACGGGTAAAAAGTGGATGGTAGATTTTTTGGACTTTCTGGCGTTATACGTATTATTTCATTAAAACAATAATATATACTCTGCGGTTGGGGACCTAGCAGACAATATAATAAAGGCTGGTCGTAGGTTTGATTCACTTAGAACAAATTTTAATCAGGTAAAAACTGTTTTGAGCCCTTTCAGAAAATTTGCTTAAATAATTTTATTTTTTGTTATTACTTTTTAAACACCTCGATATAATGGTCTGTTATCTGTACAGCTGTAACACGATACGTATTAAAATCTGATGTAGAAACAGGTTAGAATATTTGCAGTAGCATCAGCATACAAAGTATGCAAATAAATATTACAAGGCTACATAACTTTAAAGCTTATAAACTTAACTACTTAATTCAGTTTAGAATGTTCTAATTATGCAGAAACAAGAAATATAACTGTTTTTTACGCTATACATAATATATGAATAAATAATGTTTAACAAAATCTTAATATACGATAACAAATCATTTAGAATGGCACCATTATGGTTTCTAGAAATTTTATACATGTATGGAACATTACCAAAAAAGTCTGAGGATATATCAGTCTTACACAAAACCAAATAACAATCATAATCTATACACATAAATAAAATTGAAGTGTCTGTTTGTAATGTCAAAACAACAAACTTTTTACTGAATGCATACGAAATTATATATTATACGGTAGGTACCTACTTACAAAAAAAAAACCACAATTCTCAACATTTTTTGTCTGTCTGTTTGTTCTGGCTAATCTCCGAATGGTTTGGACTGATTTTGACGGAATGTTAGGAGTAACTTTGGCTACTTTTATTTTAGAAAAAGAATTAGGATTCCAAAAAAATTAAAAAAATATAAAACGTACGAATCCGAGTGAAGCGAGAGTGAGTCGCTAGTTAAAAATATACCTGAGTTTCCTCTCAATATGCCAAGGGCATCTAGAACCACGATCAAAGCTTTGTTTCATTCATATGAAACTGTTAAACGAATTAAAAAAAAGATGTTTATCTGTGTGTATACTTGTATAGAGACAGACTATAATAAGTTGGTAAAAAAAATTGTTTTAGAAAATACCATGGAAATATCCAAGCAAATTAATATATATGTATCGAGTCGCTACGTCGCGTCGAGTCATATTTAAGGTATTCTCGCTGTTATTTCCTTAATCGAACCTTCAAAAACCTGATTCAGGATTTTAACCCCATCTTTTTACTTTTTTATATAAAAAGGTACCTTTATCGTTTTTATTGAAATTGAAAAATATCTCCTGCTATAATAAATTACATAAGGTTGTATAGCAACGAGACCTTCTAAATGTACGAAAAATTAACTTAAAATGTTAAAAAAATATAATGAGAAATGTATTTTATTTGCAATGTAAGAGAAATTAACATTCACATAAGCGAGGTCAGATGAAACATCGAGAGCGAAAATTACATAGAGTACAATAAAACGATAGCTAAAGTACTTATATCTAGACGGTTAGGGCCGCCCCACACTATAGTGCCGATCACAGTCCGTTCTCGGTTCGATATCGGTTTGGTAAAGTATTTCTATACAAGAAGCGTTGCTGTAGCGTGATTCGACCGGAACGTAACTCTTACTGATAGTGTGAATGCACTCATTGCTTCTTGTATAACAATACTTTACCAGCCCAATATCGGACTGAGAGCGAACCGTGATCGACACTATAGTATGGAGCGGCCCTTACTGTTAGAATAGAACCAACGTGATTTACGGTAGGGTTTTTTGTTTGTCGACATATATCTATATATAACTTAGCAGACCCGGTCACGCGTTGTGGTACATATGAAAATCGTTAATTTTGCAATGAAGGGAATAATCGGGATAAAAACTATCCTATCTTTTAAGTTGGAACAAATCACACATTTAAAAAAAAAACGTTAAGATCGGATAAGTAGTTTCGGAGTTTATTGCGGACTAACATCGTGACACGGGAATTTTATATATTAAAGATAGACAAAGACAAAACATTTCGGTCCCTTTTCTCTTGTGTTTTTTTTTTGTTTATTAGCGATTAATGAGCTTTAGTGCTATCAATAAAAAAATGATTACGGTCGGTTTTCGACCACTGGGCGAATACTAATTCTTATTCAGTCAAAAATTTGTACGCAGTTTGGTTTTAATTTTTGAAGTAAAACTTCTTTACGCACGCTTGACTTGGGGGGTAAGCTGGTGAATGCGTTACGAAAAAAATGTACGTACGTTTGTTGCCATGGTAACCGTTGTTATTGTCTGACAAATGATATATAATATCATATTCTTTCCTTAAATGATGTTCTATAAATATATTATGATTGCAATATGCCTAATATGCGTTATTTTTTGTATCTCACCTATCCTAATTATTTAAAACATAAATTGAATTTCATAAAGAGTACCGATAACCTACAGAAGTTTTACTTCTTGCGCGTGTACACATTCATACACGCACTCTTTAATATTTTTTTTCTTACTATTTGCTTTAATTTAACAATAATTACGCAGCTATAAGTCATTACGTAAGGGCTGGATGCCATTTTAATGGCAATTACTGAGCAATCCATTCAATTTTCTGCAATGGACGTCCAAATTATATTTTTGACCTACTTATATACGGGCCGTTATAAAACGATCTAGTTAGCGCTGGAAATGTTATATAGGTTACAGCAGTTTCAATATTTATTATTAAAGTTTAAAATTATACATTACAAGTTAAATTAACCTTAGAAACTTGAGATAGGAGAAATTTACCTATAGATTTAACTAGGCGAGCGAAGTCGCGGGGTCGCGGGGAGTCGCTAGTACGTAATATTTATATTAAAAACTAACGTTTTCAGTATAGTTTTATCAATTATTAACTTATTACATACATTACTAGCGCCTCACCCTCGCTTCGCTCGTGTTCGTCCCTAGGTTGATTCCGCATACAAACTTTCATACCCATTTTAATTTTTATCCCTTAAGGGATAATTTCCGGGATAAAAAGCATTTTATGTCCTTACTAAGGTTTCAAACTATCTTCTTACGAAATTTCATTTAAATCAGTTCAGTAGATCCAGAGATTACCCTCTACAACCTCACAAATTCATAAACTTTACCTCTTTATAATATTAGTATAGATTACGTTCAGTAGGTACTTCACACACAAGTAGTGTGCTGTTTTGGTATACACTCTACGCAAATTTAGATAAGAGGTTTAGTAGAAATAGGCTCTAAAACAGATAGCCAACCCAATTGATCAATAGTTTTTCGAATGAAATACGCTTGTAAAGGCTCAATGCAGGTTCTGGTGTGCCACCTAACTAGGCTTTGTTACAGGAATGTGGATATCAATCGTATTGAGTTCGTGCAAATAGCTTGAAATTATTGCATATATGTATGTATGTATTACTAGCGACTCACCCTCGTTTCGCTCATGTTCGTTAGTAATGGATTAGATAAACTATATATTATACTAGCGACTCACCCTCGCTTCGCTTCGGGTTCATCCCTAGACAAAAACAAATCTATCCCACGGGAACCGTACATTTTTCCGGGATGATATATAGCCTTCCTCAATAAACGGGCTATCTAATGCAAAGAGAATTTTTCAAATCGGATTAGTAGTTCCTGAGATTAGCGCGTTCAACCAAACAAACAAACTCTTCAGCTTTATAATATTAGTATAGATTACTGCTCTGCTCCCTTGGGTAGTAACATGATGATATAGCCTATAGCCTTCCTCAATAAACGGGCTATCTAATGCAAAAAGAATTTTTCAAATCGGACTAGTAGTTCCTGAGATTAGCGCGTTCAAACAAACAAACAAACTGCCTCTTTATAATATTAAGTATAAATAATTTAAATCGTAGTATCAACTTTTAGTAAAATAGAACCTAGTGTGGTTCTATTTGGCTAGATTTTATACTTTAGTTCTATCGTACAAATATTTTCTACAACATAATTGTTATTTTTATTTATTCACATAGCGACGTTTAAATTATTTAAAAAACAATAAAATATTAAAGAATAATCAAAGAGATTTTTTTGTAATGTTTATACTAAAAAATATTATCAGTAATTCCTATAGCTGAGATCTAATTTTATAAAGCTTCGAGTAGTGTCAATTGGCTAACGCGAGAAAAGTAAGTAAATAACACATTTCTAACAATAAATACAGCTTTACGTACAGACTAGACTTAGGAGCCCTAACATTAAATAATCTAATAATAATATTGAATAACAATATTTCTCTCCTTACAGGCATGTCTATTGCACGTCGGCTATTGCGAGTATCCTTTGAAGGAGACAGCTGGATAAATTTATTTTCTATAATATACATATACCAACCTTTTCCCGCGGTTTGCGCTAACCGCCTAGTTTAATTATATCTTTACCATTTGACGGCACGTTTGGCTCAGTTTGTAGTGACCCTACTTTCTGTGCCAACGGTTGCGGGTTCGAGTACCGCTGGAGGCATTCATTTGTGTGATGAGCACGAATGTTTGTACTCCAGTCATGGGTGTTTATATTTGTATTTAAAGTTACGAGTATATATGTGTAGTGTATCAACTATCTGGTATCCATAACACAAGCCTCGTAGCTTCCCATGGAACTAGATGGTGCTGTGTATTAATGTCCCAACATATTTATTCATTTATCAATTATAATCTATGTGATATTCTAATGTATTAGCTATACTAATTTAAAGTTTTATCAAAATCCGTACATTATTTTTTGCTTTTGTTGAAAATGCAACAAACATACATATAAACTTTCGCGTTTATATAATGTTAGTAGGATTGACAATCTTTACAAGGAAGCTGTTGAAAATATTGTTATTGTCCCTACATGAATAAGTACTGATAACGTAATATAGGTAAGCATTCCTTACAAAACGATTTTGCTAATTAATTTTCCTTATTTGATTTTAGCTGTACCTATGCTCAAACGAATATGTATAAGTAATAAAAAAAAATACAGAATTAAAAAAAGGTACTAACTACGTAAAACATAGCCCTATGCTATGTTTAGAAGACATACATACACGCAACGAAAGATTAGAAGACTCAGAGCAGATATTAAACATGTACTATGATGGTTCAGCCGTTTAGGAGTTAGGAAGGAAAACATGGTAAACATATAGATCAAACACATAACCCTCAGTTTGGGCTTCGCCGCAGTCGGAATTTCGAGATAAACATGTCAGCATTAAAATTGAAAATATGTAATTATAATTCGTTTTTGATCAATTTTAGGCTACATAATATCTACATAGCCGGAGCTGACGACAACTATAATTCTGAGCAAATCGATGCCGCTCCAGAAATACTGTGACCTGTCTGGTCTAGACTATATTTATTTTGATTTGCCTTTAACATGGCCCAGATACGTTGCAGTTTTCATTTAAATTTTTAAATGGCTATCGATTGGAATACATAATGTTGCATATCTCATGATATGATATTTTTGGATTGTATAATTTAATTGGTTAATGACTGTATATCCATACTTAATATTATAAATGTGAAAGTGTGTTTGTTTGTCCTGCTTTCACGTCGAAACAAAGTGACGATATGGCGTAATTTTTTGTGTGGAGTTAGTCGGAGGGCTGAAGAGTGACATAGGCTACATTTTACTGCGGGACATTATCTCATTCCCATGGGAAAATGTTATAATACAACCCACAATAAATCATACCTATGTATGTAAATATATATGTATAATATATAATCTATCTGTTCCATACTAACCATTAAAGCAAAGTTGAGTCGCTAGTCATATGTAGGTACATCACTAAATTTATTTTGAATACTAGAAAAGTACCAATTTGGTTCCAAGTGAAAATGTAAAGAAACACCTAACGCATCACCTAAAAATATACTAAATAGTTCGGGAAACGACAATCTATTTGCTACACCCATTTAAAATATATATTTTTTGTAAGTTATTTTTTTAAGGTCGATGTACCAACACTACAATTTAAAAGAAAACAGACCAAAAAATATAAGATGGCAGCAAAAAATGATATTACAAAAGTAACTTTTTCTATTATCTTAAAACGTTTGTAACGGTTACAATACTTGCGGCTTTAAACTTACAAGGAGTTTCAAAGCAAAAATTCTAATTCCAAATATTCTGAGAGTAATCTCTTTTATGTAATATATAAGATGGATTTAACATCTTTTGACTGTTCCGAGTGGGACAAGGGATGTTTTTAATAAAAATGTTTTAAAACACGCCTATAGAACTACAGTCAATATTATAGAAGTCTTTAAACTTTCATGGTAACTGACAATATTATTATGATGAAAAACGGGATATTTACCGTGTTTTAAAATTACTTTCGAACTAAATATAGGGAACTCTCAAAAGTATGTGAAACACATGGTAAAAATCCCGTTTTACATCATGATAATATTGATATTATAAAAGTAAAACATTAATAATATTTAATATAATACATGATATCTGTAGAAAAATCATGTCGATCTGCGACTCTACTTTAGTGAGAGCAAGACATCCAAACAAACTCAAACTAAATGATAAAAGTTTTGGTACTTTTAGTAAAGAATAATAAAGATTATACTAACTTAATTTTGAACAAAAAACAAATTAATGTAAAACTCACTACATTATAGACTAAGAGGTTACAAAATAACAAATAACTTCAATTAATTCAAAGGTCGTATCTTACACTACATCTCATTGAAAGCGGGAGCCTTGATAGTCGAAGTCACGGCCGCACCGTTGTAATGCGGAGTAGAAAACGGTTGCGTCACGTTCACGTTCAATCAATCATTTATTCATATTTCAATGCCTTAACAAATTTTATTTTTGAAATTACTAATAAATTTGCTGAACCAAAAATATCCTTTCCCCATATGCAACTTATTTGACGATGTTAGCCTAAATACATATATCTGTAATCTTTCATGTCCCAGAATCGAATTCGAAACCTCTAGCGCTTGAGGCATTATTTATACTATACATAATGCTATATCAATACATTCTTAAGTACAGATGAGATTTTCGTTAACTTTATTACCGACTTCAAAAAAGGAGAGCTGTGTGTTACGCGATGTCTTATATAATATTCAAATTCAAAATATTTTATTCAGCGTTAAATTATGACAATTTTTTACTGAACGTCATGAGTCTACTACCAGTTCAGAAAGAAGAAGCCTCGGACCTGATAGGAACTGGCGAAAGATATTATATTGGTAACCCTATGTATGGTAATCACTTTTAAGCGATTTAAAATATTATCTGACGAGATTTTTATATTTGATAGGAAAAAAATGAGTTATTTAAAACCCCAAAAATTGTTTTAAAGCATTCGAAATATCGGAAATCATAAATCGAAATATGTCCGCGGAAAATCCGAAAAGATCCATACGATTAAGTTATAACCAGAGCTTAATCACTAGGTATGTATGTACATATATACATACATATATGTAATAACAAAAACCCGATGTTTCTATGAAAGTTGTATGGTTAGAGGGAACGTGCAAAGATTACAGCAATTACCGCGGATTACTCCAACTCCGAAGCTTACGTCATGTCTTTCAAAGAGTAATTACGTGCAATTTTCAATGATAAATTGCAGTTTTAAATTTTTTACGTTATATCGGAGTTCATTTTATATCAATTTTGATATTTCTATTGCTTTAAACGCTCGTGGTAAATTAAATTTAACGCTTATTATTACTTTCTTGCAGGTATCTAGAGAAAATGAAATAAAGGAAAATGAATTATAGTCGTAGCAATATCGAGTCTAGTTAATTCTGCTAAGCGGTATATTTTTTGATCTTTAGATTTTTTTACTATAGTGACTTTAGCTAAAAAAGCACATATAGTATACTATATTACTAGCGACTCACCCTTGCTTTGCTGGCGTTCGTCCCTAGGTTGCTTCCCAAAACAATTTTTTTAATATTTTTTTTTGGTTTTAAATTTTTTTTTGTGGGACCCTATTTTTTCTCTAAAATAAAAGTACTTTAAGTTACTCCTTATTACACCAGCTATATGCCAGTGATAGTCCTGTCAAATTCGGTCCAGCCATTTAGGAAATAAGCCGGAACAAACAGACAGACAGACAAACAAACAAAAATTGTAAAAAATGTTGTTTTGGTATATGTTATGATCTGCATTACTTTTACATCTCAATCTATACAAATAAATAAAATTAAAACAACAGCTTTCTGAAAGTACGATATTAATAAGAAAAAACAATTTTTAAAGTTTTCGTGTGTCTGTTTGTTTCGGCTAATCTGCGAAACTGCTGAACCGATTTTGACTGGACTTTCACTGGCAGATAGCTGATATTATAAGGAGTAACTTAGGCTACTTTTTTTAGAAAAAGAATTAGGGTTCCGCGGAAAAAAATAAAAACCCCATGAAATTGTGAACAAAATCTGCGTACCCGAGGATCGTAGCCGAACAAAGCGAGGGTAAGTCGCTAGTGTTTCTTAAGAAAATTGTAAAATAACACCTATTTACGACAACACGATAAGATATTTAAATACGTTTTGAATCGTAAGATTAAACGTTAACTCATTTCCATGAGGAGTACAATAATAAACTGACATCACCACGCAATTGTTTACAGTAGATAATATGGGGGCAGTGACCTTTATTTTGACGCCATTATTATCACATTAGTTAGCCCGTTTCAAGGTTATTGGAACAATACAATGAAAGAATTGAATTGAGCACTAAAAATACCCGTGACTTTGAATGCTGCGAATATGTTTATTTTATTGATGAAACATTTTTTTTCAAATGAAATATAATTTTAATTCTATTTAGTACCTATGCACATATTTCTCCTTATATCGGAAAAAAATATATTTATTATTTTATTTATCTGCAGACCTTTGGTTATTAGTATATCTATACCTACATATAATAAAATTGTAACTAAGCCGAATCTGTACATTAAATATTTTTTGGAAAATCTTATTGAATTAAACATTATTATCGATACAAAGTCCGAATCTATGGTTTTTAGATTTTTTGTCTGTCTGTCTGTCTATTACCGCATCACAGAAAAACCACTGGAGGGATTTTGATGAAATTTAATATGGTGATAGCTGGATATTCGGGTCAACATATAGGATACTTTTTACTGCGGGAAAATATCTCATCTCTGAGAAATCTATACTAAACTTTAAAACGTAAGCAGGGACGAACCGGAACGGAGCGAGGGTGAGTCGCTACTTTAATATAATATTAGTATATATAATTGTAATTTTAAAAGTTTTGCAGACAATTGCATGTTTGTATTATACAGCATAACTAATTAACATAAAGATTAGCAGCAAGCGAACATCAAACCCGCGACCTTTGGGCATGATTATCAGATGAATTTTAATCGACTTTAAAAACGAAGAGTACCTATGTTTTTTGTATATATCAGATCTTTGCACATTCAAAATCATTATTATTATGATTGTTTATTTTTTTCATTATCGTAATGACTTTTTAATAAACAGTTTATATTCTACCGCCTTAGAGGGAAGAATAAAAAAAAAGCCTTTTTTAGTTATGTCAAATCAATTAGATCTTAGGCCATAGGACAATTTCACAACCAGTCTTTCACAGCACTATGTGCCTTCAGATGAATTACCAGCTTCCTTTACCAGCTCCGGATGCACGTCCAATAAGACGAGCGATTAAACTATAATAAACGGCGATAAACGAAAGCGATACGTAGACAAAATTTATTGCGTTTCGTTTCCGCTTGAAGCCGAGCTTAAATCATTGATCTTTGGAGAGATATTTTTAAAGATAATATTTATCATTTCTTTGATTTAAAGATAGATACAGTTTTTTTGATGCTCTCCAATGTGTGCCAATTTTTGGTGGGCTTCGGCTTGTTTGTCTATTTTTTAAATTATAAATGCGAAAGTGTATTGATATAATCGTATTTGAAATGCAGCAACTTGATGGCATGTTTTTTGCATTGAATATTTTTAGGTCAACGAGTAACTAAATTTTACATTGATATACAGAGTTGCAAAAAGTTAATTAGGTTTCGTTATATTTATATAATACTAGCAACTATCCCTCGCTTCGCTCGGGTTCGTTTCTAGTGAAACCCAAAAACAAACCTATCCCACGGGAACCGTACATTTTTCCGGGCTAAAAGTAACCTATGTGCTATTCCAGACTATAATCTATCTCTATGCCAAATATCCAGATTCATTTAGCCGTTCTGACGAGATTAGTAGCAAACATCCATCTAAACCTTCGCATTTATAATATTTATATCCCATAAATAAAATTTAAAGAAATATTAAAATGTAATATTAAAAAAAAAGAACTGTTGTCTTAAAACGTGTCGGAATTGATAACAATTGCGCGGATATTTTATCAAAACAAAATAAACATAAATTGCAAAGTTGCGGGTAACAGCAGGTTAAATTATATATATCACCCATATATATACATATATGGGTGATATTGAGTGGATTTCATGTTGCTAACTAAATAAAACGCGCGAGTAAAGTCGTTGACAGACACTAGCAAATAATAAAATACTTTCGAATAGAGAAAGTGACGAACGATCCACGATGACAGGACAGATCTGTGGAATGGGCAGGCTTGTTCAAATCACACCGTTTTATTACACACTAATATAACAAAAAGGTAAAGTTTGTAAGTTTGGACGTAGGGGGTAAACCTTTGAAATTACTGACCTTATTCTCATTCTTTTACTAATAGGAAGCTGTGATGTAGGCTTTTTTTTGTTAAAAATTTGTTTATCATTTTAACATAAAATAATTATTTCGGATTTTTTTAGCGAATTTATTTTGATTTTTGGTCCCCAACGTTTCGAATGCTTTACAGCAATCATGGTCACGGGTGAGACTAAAGTTTTAGACATCTCAAAAATGATTCATTATATATTAGTTACAGACAGCATTCACCCACAAAATTAAACAATAAGTTTCAATTATACAAAAAATACTAAATTACACCAAAATCGTAGGGAAACAAAAATAAAAGTAAATCCGCGAAAAAATCCGAAAAGATAATTTTATTTTAAAATGTCAAATATTCGCATAAATTTAAGAAAGTATAGTGTGTTTGCCGTCAGAAATTATAGTTATATGAAGTTGAAAAAAAGCGGCCATTGAGTAGCTTTATAAGCGTGTGGTGCGTAAACAGTTTGAAATAAAACAATAAAATTTATGATACAAGAAACCTTCGCACCCGAGCGAGGCTGGGATAAGTCGCTAGTATGTAACACTAGTGACGCCAACACGTCGCGTCGCGTCGCGCCCACACGCGTATATTTAGATATCTGTTAATAAATGCTCTCTGAAGCTGTGGGATGCAAAACGCTGACAGCTGACTTATAATTGTTTATTTTGAAAACGATTTAAATTTTATAAATTCCTATCTCCGATTTACCACATTTGATTAAAATAACATTTTTCTAAGTTATTAGTTATATTTATAGTTAAACTAGCGGCTTACCCTCGCTTGGCTCGGGTTCATCTCTAGGAAAACAAAAACAAACCTATCCCACGGGAACCGTACATTTTTCCGGGATAAAAAGTAGCCTATGTTTTATTCCAGACTATAATCAATCTCTGTGCCAAATTTCATCCAGATCCGTTCAGCCGTTCTGGCGGGAAAGAGTAACGAACATCCATACTCACAAACTTTCACATTTATAATATTTATACAGATATATAGAAATCGTTTAGTTTGTGTACACTCGACTGTCCGTGTGCTTGTACAATAACCGAAGGGCATGATTTCATCTATTGTACACTAATATTTGTAATATTTCGTGTTGTTTAGAGAATCTGTGAACCGCTCCTCGATACGCAATTCAAATATACTAAAAACTAACATTTGCCCGCGGCTTCACTCGCGCCAAGTTTAATTAGTTTTAGTTTTAGCCTTTTTGAATTGATACATCTCTCTTATACATATAACGATTTCTTCATACAAATTTTGAGCCCCCGTTTCATCCTTTTAGGGGTTGAATTTTCAAAAATCCGTATTTAGCAGATGCTAACGTCACAAAAACTATCTGTGTGAAAAACAATCCAATTGTTCAACGGTATGAGTTCGTTGATAGACAAGCCAGTCACGGCTTTCGTCTTTTAAGGTAGGTTCCGAGAAAGATTAACAATGAAGTGTTCATATTAGAGTTTTGTGTTTATTTTTAAACCTACTACACTTTTTTGGTTGACTAGTACTAAGTTATACATGTGAAAATTCTGACACTGATAATAATAAGACTAGTGTAGGCGGCACTAATACTGAAAGTTGTACTGACATTGACACAGAGGAAGAGTACATTTTTATTTAATTGATTCATTATACTTTATTCGATTTGTAATTCCAGTAAATGTAAGAAATTAGAAAAACATACCTCAATGAAACATTTTTTCCTATAGATTTTTTTTATGAAAAAAAAAAACAAAATTAGAAAAAAAAAAACAAAGACTTTTTTCCATGCTACATCGTTAACTATGACCTGGAGTAACATGAAGTAAAATTATATTTTTTTACACAATTAATAGTTAGTTATTTCGTCAAAATGTAATATTATACGTTTATGTATAGAACTGTGAATATCCATTAAACAAAGTTCCTTTATGCTATAACATGCAACGTTCATACATCGCAGCATAATGCTTTCATTTAAGTATGACATCTGAAGCGCACTCTACATAGCTTCATATCTCGGCCTATATATGAAATACATGAACAGGTACTTACTGTATGTGTAAATTAAATACAATTTAATAACATTAATACTCTAAATCAGCGGTTCCCAAATGGTGGTCCGCGGAATCCTAGGGTTCAGTGGAAGGGTCACAGGGGTTCTGAGTTCCGTCCGAGAGTTAAATAAAACGTCAGATATGAAGAGCTCAATTTTAGTGCTATTATAAATATTATGTGAAAAAAATTCATTCATTACATTAAACAGGTTATATTTTAGGTACAATAAATATTTCTACTTAATAATTTTTATTTATGAATTGTGTTTTCAAATCAAATAAGAAAGTATTCTAACTACAACACATTCAGTTTAGTTATTATCAAAACGGATCACCAATCCGTTAAAAAAATTATATTATATTCTTTATTGCACAAATAAGTTATAATAAAGTAAAATGCATAGAAAGTGACGTGGACAAAGGTGGACTTATCTCTATAAGAGATCTCTTCCAGTCAACCCATGCTTGTGTAAAATAGTGTTAAATAGCGGGACAGAAAGAGAAAGTGCAGAAAAAAAAACAATAATAAAAGTAAAGTATATAAGTATAACACATAATTAATACTTAAATATATGTGTGTATAAATATACATATATAAATACATAAAACATATACATATTTATTATATACATATTATATAAGATTAATACATAAATACAAATACAATTATGACCAATTAGGGTTCCGTGGCCCAAAAAAATTGGGAACCGCTGCTCTAAATAAATATATAGACGGAGCCCGCCAATAAAACGTCAAAGTCAAAAACAGTAGCGTGATTTTGCTGTTTATGCTACTATTCTCGATTTTGCCATACAGATCATTTACTTCCATTTAATGGAAATTTTACAGGTTTCAGTCTATAATATTAGTCGTTAATTGAGAGTTTTTGAGTAGAAAATAGAATCATAACAATAAAATTATATTATGTTGTATTTTTAAACATTAGTTAGCTTTTTTTTATTATAATAAAATCCGTAAGCTATTTTTATTTAATAATATTTATATACTATATTATTTTAAAATTGTAATGTTTGGCTTCATATTTAGTTATAGAACTACACTCCATCTATATTATTTCTCCAGTCTGAGCATTAATATTTAATTATTTGTCCGTTTGACCATTTCCAAAGCTTTGGTTAAGTGAAAAACTGAATAATAGATTAAGTCCATTTGAAGTCAAAGCCAACCCTTAGAAGTATGCGATAGTGTATAAGGCATAAAACGTATACCAAGTCTTGCAAATGCCATCGTTTCAAAATGTATACTAATACTAGCAGAATCCGCGGCTTCGCTCGCGATCAAACTACGAAAAATACGAAATTTCATGCAAATATATCCGCGGAATAAAAAGTTTCATACAAACTTTTATCCCCTATTCCACCCCCTGGGGGGCTAAATTTTAAAAAAATCTTCCTTAGTGAATGCCTACGTCATAAGAGGAATACGTGTGCGAAATTTTAAGTTTCTAGCCCTAGCCTGTGCGTTGATACATCAGTCCATCACTTTTGCCTTTTATATATATATATATAGATTATAAATGTGAAAGTTAAGATGGATGTTTGGATGTTTGTTACTCAATCACTCCAGAACGGCTTAACGGATCCGGATGGAATTTGGCATAGATATAGATACCACAAAATACCACATAGGCTCTATATATGTATAGTAAAAAATGAAATATTGTTAGTTTGTAAGGGGATTTTAGAACGACTGGAGTGACTTGCCTAATATGTTTTCTAAGATATTCGTAATAGTCCGAATATGATTTTTTAAAAAAATACGGTACATTTTCTGAGTTGCCTTGATTGATTGAATAGAAATTAGTGTTTTTTTTCTATGGAACTTTTGTATGAGCTTAAAGAAAACAAAAAAAAAATGACGACATCTGTCGAGTCAGCAAGTGTAATATAATAACTAATAAGTACTTAAATATTTTAACGATAAACGTATTCTAGGAAATATTTTTTAATTTTAAATAATTTTCTATTAAAAGTGATAGCTGTATGGCAATCTACATATATATTATATATATAGATAAATAAAATTGAACTGTCTGCTTGTAATGTCAAAATAACAGCTTTATACTAAACGCATATGGTATTATATAAGGTACTTATGAGAAAAACACAAATTTTTAAATGTTTGTCTGTCTGTCTGTTTGTTCCGGCTAATCTCCGAAACAGCTGGACCAATTTTAACAGGACTTTCACTGGCAGGTAGCTGATATTATAAAGAGTAACTTAGGCTACTTTTATTTTAGAAATAGCATTAGGGTTTCGCTCTAAAAAAAAACGTACCTAGGGACGCACCCGAGCGAAGCGAGCATGAGTCTCTAGTTGCTTATAAATATAAATGCTTAAAATAGCCGTTAGCCATCATTAGATATGCTAGTTATTATTATATACATACAAAAAATGTAAGTATGTTTGGGACATTGAAATAAATAACCTTTTCAAATATTATCTATGCTGTCTAACACGTATATTTTTTTTTCAGGTACTGTTGTTTATCATCAATTTATTCAATTAATTTAGATCCCTCCAGGTCTTATCACTTATATGGTAGCAGGTAAAAGAAGGTACAATTATCGGAATACTATTACAAATACGCGAGTTTCTGTGTGGGTCTGTGTGTATGTAATATGTATGTTTGTTCCTTGTTCACGCTGGAACCGCTAGACGGTTTTGAATAAAATTTAGTAATACTTTCTTAGATTTACGCGAATATTTGACATTTTAAATAAAACTATCTTTTCGGATTTTTCGGATTATTCACCAAAGTACGCAAGTAGGTTGCCGTTTTTCAATTTTTTGAATTAATTTTGTTAATTTGTGGGTAGGCTGCCTGCAACAACTATATAATGCCTTTGAGACATCTAACACCTTAGTCTCTTCCGTGACCATGATTGCTGTAAAGCATTCGAAACAACGGGATTCAAAAATCAAAATAAATTCTCGAAAAATCCGAAAAGAAAGTTTTATTTAAAATTTAGTACAGAGAAAGGTAACACATACATAGGTTACCGTTAATCACCTAGAGACCCACTCGAGCGAAGAAAGGGGAAATTACTATATACTGAAGTATAACTACCAATCATTTTCTACATACGAATAATATCCAAAATGACTTATTATATTATTTTTCGTATCCTAATGAGTCTCAGATTGTTAAACGAATAGCTCATACACTAACATCAAAGCAAAATTATCAATTTCTATATATTGTAGTAAATCGATGAAATGTCTGGTGGTAATTACGGCTACAGCAAGACTTCTTTATATCAAATATCGTAAATTATTAATTAATCAATTACCGATCGTTTATCGATTAAGTATATATGATACTATTGGCAACGTGCTCACATTGAAAACTGAGAAAATATCTCGTATTTTTGATACTGTTATTCGCTGTTTGGTATATCATCTCCTAATTGTTCAGAGTGTGACGTTGTCGAAGATGTATACCATTTCCTAATGGAATATGTCCGAAATGAGGTCGAAATATTAGAATTAATGAGTATAAAATTTATTTGAATTAGGAGTATGCAGTTGTATTTTAGGTCCTGAATCAGAAGAAGTTAGGGCAATGTATAAGATTTGTAAAATAGCTGTAAAGCGTCGGTGAGTTATTTGTAGTTGCTCCTATGAGAGTGGCATGTTCAATTTGTGAACAAACCCTCTTTAAAAATAAAATAAAGATAAAAAAAAAATGCTTTGGGATGAAATTACGATTTTGGAATTACAAATAAAGTCTTCCGAATTTGTCCAGCTTAATGGACTATGGCCTGACCATCTCACATTAAGATGTTTATGCTTAGCAGTGGGACGATGAAAAGACTAAATTATCATACAAAAACACACATTGTTCCAATTCCATAGACAATTCCACTATTTTGACATTTGATAATCTGTCATTACATCAAGTTGTCAAATGTCTTTGTCAAGTTAACTTTACTTTTACCTAAGGTGGCGCGAAATACGATCCAGTGCACCACTGAAAAAGTATTCCGTAGAATTGTATTCGTAAAACAAATAAATACAAGTGTTGAATAAATAAATAATTAATTGTTAGATTTGTGTATTGTTCTTTTGTGTGTATAATACTATTCACTATGTACCTGTGCATGGGCTGTGACCTCTGCGTGTACTGCGCCATGTGCCAGCCGGCATGGCTAGCGGCGCGTGCGCATGCCGGCCGCGCTAGCTCGCCATGCCACTACACTACACACACCACCACACTGCACCACCACCGATAACCTGTACACAATTGTATATTATTAGTTAATAGTTATTTCTTTTAAGTAATAGGAATAATAATGTAAACAATATTATTCTTATTTTGGTATATACATATGTTATAGAAAAATTGTAAAAACCGTAAAATTTTTACTTATATTTAAAAATATCAGATTAATGAATCGACCATTGAAAACGGACCAAGATTTTCCATTACATCCTGGTATTGCTACTACTGACAATTTAACTAGAGTTATTACAATGTCACTGAATGTGCTTAGTGAAATTATAATATACCTAACATTGATCCGTGATATTGTAAGAAAAGGAGATGATTTACAACACTCCGGGTTATAATTTTACGATTTTTACAATTTATCTGCGACATACATCTTCTATACATATAATCTATACAAATAAATAAAATTGAAGACTGTTTGTAATGTCGAAATAACAGCTTTATACTAAATGCATATGGAATTATATACGGTACTTATAAGAAAAACATAATTTTTAAAATTTTTTGTCTGTCTGTCTGTTTGTTCCGGCTAATCTCCGAAACGGCTGGACCAATTTTAACGGGACTTTAACTGGCAGATAGCTGATATTATAAGGAGTAACTTAGGCTACTTTTATTTTAGAAAAAGAATTAGGGTTTCGCTCAAGAAAATTAAAACGTACCTAGGGACGAACCCAAGCGAAGCAAGGGTGAATCGCTAGTATATATTAAATTCAAATATTAGTTTACGTTAAACACACTTTTCTATCTTTTTTTTTTACTTTGACGGTCACAGTTGTCTCAAAGATATGTAGGAACAAATATGAATTGTGAAATAATAAGTTTTATTTCCACATAGGAAGAAGGAGGTTTGTTACAATCACGCTTAAACCGTTACACTGATTTTGTTGTGACTTGGTATACAAATAGATACCGAAGTTAATTTTTTGGCAAGAAATTTACCTATGGATGCGCTTCAACGAAGTAGAACAGGTAAGTATTAAATACTAGCGGCTCTCCCTCGCTCGCCTCTAGGAAAACAAAAACAAACCTATCCCACGGGAACCGTACATTTTTCCAGAATAAAAAGTAGCCTATGTGTTATTCCAGACTATAATCTATCTCTGGGCCAAATTTCATTCAGATCCGTTCAGCCGTTCTGGCGTGAAAGAGTAACAAACATCCATACATCCATCCTACTAATATTAAAAAAGCCGAAAGTTTGTAAGAATGTATGTATGTATGTATGTATGTTTGTTACTCTTTCACGCCAGAACGGCTGAACGGATTTGGATGAAATTTTACACAGAGATATATTATAGTCTGGAATAACACATAGGCTACTTTTTATCCCGGAAAAATGTGCGGTTCCTGTGGGACAAGTTTGTTTTTGTTTTCCTAGAGGCGAACCCGAGCGAAGCGAGGGTGAGCCGCTAGTACTCACATACTTTTAGATTTATAATATTAGTATAGATATAGACGTAACTAAATTAATATCATTTTTTAAAGCCCATTTACTCTCTATGTGATACAGGGAACAGTAATTTTTCACAAAAAATGTATGTTTTCTGTATGTTTAAACGTGTAATCTCTGGAACTTATTAGTCAGATTTGAAAAATTCTTTTTACATTTTATACATTAGGTATGCATTGAGCACGCTATCCATGCTATCTAACATAACGCTACGCCCATTAAAAGCAGAAATAAATTACGTGAGCAAAGTCACAGGTAAAAGCCTCTCATAAGCGAATGATTATATCGTAACGCATCGCAAGACAATAAAATCGCTTGATGCCTCGACGCCAGACGGTTTCAATTAGAGTCGCCTTCCGGTGTCTAAAACCTACGCAAGAGGAAACAGTATTTTCTAAGAATTTCCTTATTAATTATTATAAATGCGATAATATATTAAGTCGTCATTCCCTCGCGCAGTAATTTAGTAGCGGATCAGCACGAGATCTAAAGGTTAGGCTATTTTTACGCAGTATATAATCTTGCTATACACATCGTTTTTTTTTTAAATGTATCAGCCGAAATAAACATTTGCTTTAGCAGGAATCAAACCAGCGATTACTCGTGCAAATGCTAGTTCACTGACCACTGACCGACTAACAAATCTAGAGATAAGGATACTAATATAGATTAAAACAAACTGTTTGTACTATACCGCCATTAGGCTATGAACAAATATTTACACTAGCTTTTCCAATAAGTACTTGTATCTGATACATAGATATAAGTTGAAAGCAACCATCTGGCGTAGTTTTGGCGTTTGTTAGCCTTTCTCTACTCATCGAAGGTCGTCAGTTCGATTCAAAGCATTCTTTCTATAAGTTTTTCTTCTTCTTCTCTTCCTCATACAAAATAGGAGAATAAAACTTTTTTTTATCTCCAAAGTACTGTTAGTTACATCGGTTATTACTTATTAAATATAACTCGCAATATATTTTACTCTCCAACATTAAATCATAAGAGGCTAGTCAAGTAAACATAAAAACTGTGTAATCTATAAGAAACCTGTTAAGTCGGTCTTATGTTGTAATAAAATTAGTTAATCGATTACTCGTCAGATGGTTGGGAAATAACAGCATTAACTTTTTACCTTTGAAGCAGTGTACTGTGTAGCCCAATGGTATTGCGGTCGCTTGGGAAAGTGAGTGACGCGGGCTCAATTCCCGAGTCGCGTACCTCTGATATTTTCATGTGCGAATCATTTCCAACATGATTACCACTTGTCTTACGGTGAAGGAAAACATCGTGAGCAAACCTGCATGTCTGAGAGAACCTAGCAAATTGACAGTCTTCATATGTCCTAATACCTACCCTTTATGTTGAAAGGAAGCACGTGCCCAGCTGTGGGACGTTTAAAAGGGCTGAATATAACTTTATACCTATTAGTTATATTGAAATTTGCCCAGCGCTTGGTATTTACTATCTAGGGGTTACTAATTTAAATGAACGCTTGAAATTTTATTCTATTTAATTTAAAATATACGGTGAAAATTTAAAGTTGGAAAGTTTCTAGACATAAACACAACATAAAGTCGTTTAACTATAAATAATGTATAGTTTTAACTTTTAAGACTAAACGAGTAATAAATAAAATTGTTTTACATTATGAAATATTCATAACTGCTTATACTTTTTGACCTTCATTTGAATCTTAATATAATTTTTTTACTTATCGTATATAGGCAAGTAGTGGTAGAGTGGTAACGCGCTCGCTTGGGAAACCGTTAAAACGGGTTCCAATCCCGGGTCTCGCACCTCTAATATATTAAACTTCATCAAAATCCCTCCAGTGGTTTTCCCGTGATGCGATCACAGACAGACAGACAAAAATTCTAAAACCTATAGATTCGGCCTCTGTATCGATAATAATGACTAAATCAATAAGATTTTACAAAAAAATATTTAATGTACAGATTCGATTCTGAATTTTATTATATGTATAGATGAAGTAAATAGTGTCATTCCATACAATAATAAAGTAGAGGAATGTGAGCCAAGTTTAAACGTTCAAATAAAAACCAGAGCTTCTGACACACGCTAAACTTGGCTCTATTTGAGATTTTGCTATTTTTTACGTCGACAAAGTTACAATTCTTGGCATCATTCTATCTGAATACAATATTTTTTATGATATCATAAAATCTGAGCATCAGGTCGGAAGAATCAATTGGACGTGTAAAAATATTATCGGACTACTAAAAACGAATTTTGTATGTGTGTCTGTTACACGTTCACTTTGAAACTGCTGGATGAATTCGAATTCTAGTGTCGCGTTGTGGAGATTGTGTAACGTCATTACACCAAAAAATATGATTAAAAAGGCACGTCTGAAGCATGCTTTATAATATCCTAAAACAGTTGTCAACTCATGACAATTAACAGACAAGAACAGTTAATTGGAAATTGTCGTGTGTAAGAGAGGAAGAAAACATTTTCTAGAAAGGAATCGAAATGTACTAAAGTTTTGAATTTTCGAATACTAGAATGTTATTTGTTTATGCATACATATAAAAAGACTAGCATTGTGTCGAGTGAAGACTGAGAAGAAGTACGAAAATGTGAAGAAAAGTAGAGTGAAGTCGTTGTGAAAGTGTATTTTTAGTGGTGAAAATTAGTGTTCTTTGACAGAATTTAGTCAGAACTGTGCATATACTGCGCGTGTTGGTGAATCCCCAAAAGTCACTCTTTTTATCCAAGAGTCATAAAACATCGATAGTGCAAATGAGGTACATATTTTAATTTCCGATCCCCGAACTCATAGAACGTAAATATATTTAGTACCCATATAAACTATAACCTGGCGTATCACATAGGCTACTTTGATATTTTTGCTTGCATATACTTAGACGCACCAGAAGCACTAGTCAATACAAATAAATGAAACCGGCCAAGTGCGAGTCGGACTCGCGCACGAAGGGTTCCGTACCATTATCTATAAAAACGGCAAAAAATCATGTGTTGTATGGAAGCCCCCTTATATATTTACTTTATTCTGTTTTTTAGTATTTTATAGCGGCAACAGAAATACATCATCTGTGAAAATTTCAACTGTCTATCACATTTCAACATTTCAACTGTCTATCTGTTCATGAGATACAGCCTGGTGACAGATGGACCGACAGACAGGCTGACGAACAGCGGAGCCTTAGTAATAGGGTCCCGTTTTACCCTTTGGGTACAGAACCCTAAAAACAATAACTATTTATCTATATTTTTTGTTTCTATTATACTACTAGCAGTATTATAATAAAATAACCTTGCAATACCCACAAAGTAATGACCTCCGCAAATTAGAACAGTATAGTGATAGTTAATTATGGCTTACTAAATCATACAAATAACTATGTCAAACTGTTCGGTTACATTTCAATGCTGAATACAGATATCTATTCCATAAATCACGTTTTGACCGACTTAGAAAAAGTGGTGTTTAGTACTTAAAGTATTTAGCTATTTAATGATATTTTTGTATACGTATATTATGTATTACTAGAAAAGTTTTACCATTAAGGGTTGAGTTAAAATAATTTTAACCTTTTTTTATTTAAAAAGTAATTAGTTACTAGTATAATCGCTTAAGACAGTGGTAGCCCATTGGTAACGCGCTCGCTTGAGAAACCGAGTGAAGCGAGTTCCAATCCCGGGTCTCGTTAATTATTCGTACGATCGCACCTCTGATATTTTCATGTGCGAATCACTTCCAACATGATTACCATTTGCCTTACGGTGAAGGAAAACATCGTGAGGAAACCTGCATGTCTGAGATAACCTAGCAAGTTTTCGAAAGACATGTGAAGTCCACCAATCCGCACTTGGCCAGCGTGGTTGACTATGGCCTGTTACCCCTCGTATTGAAGGGAGGCCCACCCCCAGCAGTGGGACGTTAAAAAGGGCAGGATACAAATACATAACCGCTACCTTAAAATCAATTATATTCCCATCCAAAAAGGTTTTTCAAATCGCACTAACTAAATACGTATTCATGATTCAAAGAGATAAAAATCTAGTCTAGTTCTCTTATTTTATTACGACGGTAGCGCTATAAAATACTTTGTACTTAACATTTAACGTAATTTCGCATTTCCTTGCCTCTTTTTCATTGATAGCGATTTATTGAATTTGGAGTCAAGCCAGCCGCTGTGTATGGAGGGTTTATACCGTAATGCTATTACGAAATTGTAAGTACTTGTATATGTGTATATGTATGTATGTATGTATGTATTCTAGGTACTTTATTTTGGGTACTTTAGATAAAATGTTCTATTTGAAGGTCTTTCGTAACTTATTGAGATATATTTATATTCGTACTAGATATTTAAGACTGTATATGTTTTTTAATATAAGAAGAAAAAACGAATAAAGACATTTTCGCATTTATACCTAGTATAAAATTAAAATACGAGTAGGTACATAAAAATATTTTCACTCATTTTTTTTTTTAAATACGTGTGGAATATTTTTAATATAGTTAAATTGTTGCAATTTTGATAATTCTTAATATAGGATTTTGTTTAATTTTAATTTAGAATTTTATAATATTTTGATTAGATTAATATAAGTTTTTTTTTTAATTTCAGTCAAGTTTACGGTCATGTCAATTAAAAAAGTAATTGTTTGATAAGTGTTATGTTTCGTAACGCCCGCCCACCTCGTGTTTAAAATATGATTAAATTTCGCTTTAATATGCTTATTATAAATAATGGAAATTGTATTTCATTTACTTTGGCATTGATGTAATTCAATTCAGCTTTTATAATGTTTCACCTATTTTATGTATGCGTTGTCCTCATTTGTCGTATTTAATGCATTATTAATCATTTATATAAAGACAAAGTATTTAAAATGTTATTTTAACAAGAATTTGAAATGTTTTGATGAAACTATTGAAAGGCAGTGAGAGGCGTCGTGGCCTTGCCAGTCCTATGACTGTAGGCCTAAACGTGAACGGCTCGAGATATTTCACTGCAATTTGAATGAATTGAATGCTGTTTAACCTGGCCGAGAACCAAACTAAAATAACTTGTGTGCCGACATGATAAGCTTATCGCCTTATGTAACACGGGTTTCTGCACGTGCAGCAGCCACCGACCCACGGTTTTGTCTAACTAGCTGCCTACTTTAACGAGGGCAATCTTTTACGCAGTTAGTCACTCCGTATGAACGTGCTAGGGAAAGTTATCGTAACAAAACATAAAACTTTTCAAACTCACTCGACTCATTTTCCACACTATGGTCGGGTTACTAGAACTCATTTGAACTCACCTTTAAGCATAAATCCGTCCAAAAAAGCCTCCAAACGGGATTCGACACCGTACTCACACGCGCGGACACGAATAGGCACTTCGAACACAATATTTACAGAACGAATTGCGCAACACAACTTCCTTCAATATTCTTGTAGTGCACGAGACTTTTCACGTTAGCTGACACGTTTAATGTTTTCGAAAAGTCCATTGAACCGTTTCGGTCGAAATTTACGTCCAGCGAAATTATAAGTACGAAGTGGCATCGGTGTACATAGACGTCGTTTACGTTCCGCGCGCGGCCGCCAGGCGGCGTCGGCGGCGCGGCGGGGGGCGGGGAGCGGCGCGGCGCGCGGAGGGGGCGGGGGGGTGCGAGCGAGACGGGCGGGGCGAGGAGCGGGGGGTGCGAGCGAGACGGCGCCGCGCGGCGCGGCGGGCTGCGGCCCGCGGGCTCGGCCGCTCGGGCGCGGGCCGCGAGCCACGTTTGATCACGCTGCACGGTTTTATCACGGTGAGTTTATGGGATCCATGTGAAAACGATTGTTTAGATGGCGAAGACATTAGTGAAGTGGCGCTGTGACCTTTGACTCGTGTCACCGCGGGTGGCGCGTCGCGGCCGCCGCGGCGTTGCCAGCTCGCGGCATTCGAGCCCATGTTTCCTCGCATTACGAAAGTGTCGGCCCTTGGACCTACGGCCGGCTACCTGCCCGGCCGTCCTAACCTCGCAAAGCTACAATCTCGCAAATCTACCACATAATAAAGTGATCTATCAATATTTACTCTCCATAACCTTCACGCCCTTATGTTATTACGCAAAATTCGCTGACGAGTTCTTGCGAGTTATTCCTTAATAGTTAAACATTTTAACTATATAAGTACATATTTAAATTTTCATCTAATACGATGTAATTTGTGCCTTAAGTGAACAGAAACCTTCAAAACCATATAAAGTTTAACAATATAATATAACATGTTCAAATTGCATTCTGCCAAGATAATTATAAGAATCATAATAAAATATATTCTTAGATTAATCTAGAAAGCGCATTTTTGTGATTGTTAATCGTTTTGTTTGATTTATCAATCATATTATTAGTGATAAATGATTTGTTTCAAGGTAAATGTGTCCAATCAGTCACTGTTTTTTTGAATGGTTTTTTTTTTTTAAATTGTTTACACGTTCACCATGCTGTCAGTTGTAGACTGGCTATTGAATACACAAAAAAAATGTTTACGCCATTTTAATTGAAAAATGTTTTTACGAGTTATAAAACATTAAATATTATAGCAATAACTATAATTTATCTTATTTTAAAATTTAGAACAGTAAGTTAGATAAACTAAAATATATACTTATATGTCATAAAAATATAATAAAAAACAATATCAATTTAAAAAAAAAAGTGTCTTAGACAAAATGTCATGCTACAATAATTTAAGAATACAACAAATCTGAAAAAATATGTGGGAATATGATTCCATGAAAAAACTATTAAAGGTCTTTTCAATACGATACTTAAAATTTCTAGTCTGCAATAAGCCTATTTAATTAGTGAGCAAGGTGAAGCGGGTTCAAACTCGGGTCTCGTACCTGAGATTTGGATGTGCGTAACATTTTAAATATGATTACGCAAAATATCTAATCTTATTAGTTTTCACAGAGCATATGAAGGCCGCCGATCCACATTTAGCCTGCGTGGTGGACTAGGAACTCGTCCTCTACACATTCGTAAGCCTTTGAAAGCCCACGCCCAGCTGTGGGACCTAAAAAGGATTTACAAAACAGCATCATGAAATTTAGCAATGTTTTAAATTGAGATTATTACTTATTTCACAATAAATAATCCATTCCCATCTTGAATCTTCACTTTTTAGTGCCTCCATAAAATGTACATATACCATCTTGGTTTACATATTTTATAAGCTTTTTTTCATATGCATTTAAGATAATTAGCTTAAAATAAAACAAGCTGTACTAAAGTACTCTATTCAACTTATCTAATAGGTGCTCTAGTACTTAGAATTACAGTCTAGCCTAACTAGGATCTCACAAGTACCTATTATAGGTTTTATTGCTTCCTCAATACTCGACATTCAAGTGTATAATGAGTTAACTATTATTTTGACCAGTCTTGTTAACTTTAACTATGGCAATTTATGTTAAATATTGCCTAGAACATCTTTTTCTAGGTATTGCTGACGGGTGGGTTGTACACAGGTCGCATGTTGAGTTAAATGAATAATAATTTTGCTTTAAAAATATGTAGAAGTGACTAATCTATACAGGTAAATGAAATTGAAGTGTCTGTTTGTCATGTCAAAATAACAGCTTTTTACTAAATGCTTGTGAATGTTTATATGGTACCTACTTATAAGAAAAAAACAATTTTTTAAATTTCTGTCTGTCTGTCTGTTTGTTCCGGCTAATATCCGAAACGGCTGGACCGATTTTGACGGGACTTTCACTGGCAGATAGCTGATGTTATACGGACTAAGTTAGGCTACTTTTATTTTAGAAAAAGAATCAGGGTTCCAAGAAAAAAAATTAAAACCCATGAAATTGTGAACAAAATCCGCGTACGGCGTACGCACCTGAGCAAAGCGAGGGTAAATCGCTATATAATTTAAATGAATATATCTAATCTATGATTTATGGAAAAACTAATATTACATTACCTGATTTACTTTCACTGTTTCCAGCGGAAAATATAAAAAATTATACTAATATAAAGAGATAAAGTTTGTAAGTTTGTGACGTTGTAGGGGGTAATCTCTGGCTCTACTGAACTGATTTAGATGAAATTTTGTAAGAAGATAGTTTGAGAGCCTGGGAAGGACATAGGAGACTATTTATCCTGGAAATCATCCCTCAAGGGGGTGAAAATGGGGATGAAAATTTGTTTGGAGAATCAACCTAGGGACGAACCCGAGCGAAGCGAGGGTGAGTCGCTAGTATAAATACAAAGATATAAAATATAAATACCACATTCTTCTTTAGTTCTCTATGTTCAAATGAACGGAATCGAACTGAAGCAAAAGACGTTTATTAACATTCAATAACAATAAAAAATTTCGTTAAAATAATAGTAAAGCTTAGATTAATTAATATTGTTCAAGTAGAATTAAATTAACAAGTTATTTCTAGTTCATCGTAATTACATTTGAGACATGATTTATTATATGGCTGGGAATAATCAGTGAGAACAGTAGGTACCTAGCTGTTAGCTAACTACATTATTGATTTAGTAATGAAAAACATTTAAGATAGAGTATCACAATACTAGCGACTTACCCTTGGTTCGCTTGGTTGCGTCCCGGTACTTAATAACCTATGTGTTACTCCAGGTCATAGTCTACCTGTGCACTAAATTTCATCCAAATCCGTCCAGCTGTTCCAGCGTGAAGGCGTAACACACACACACATACAAACTTTCCCATTATTATAGTACTAGCGGAAAACAAAAACAAACTTATCTCACGGGAACCGTACATTTTTCCGGGATAAAAAGTAGCCTATTTGTTATTCCAGACTATAATCTATCTCTGTACCAAATTTCATTCTGATCCGTTCAGGTGTTCGGGCGTGAAAGAGTAACAGATATCCATTCTCGCAAACGTTACATTTTCGATAATTAATAATAATAAGTAAAATAAATGTATGACATTACTAGCGGCTCACCCTCGCTTCGCTCGGGTTCACCTCTAGAAAAACAAAAACAAATCTATCCCACGGGAACCGTAATTTTTCCGGGATAAAAATAGCCTATGTGTTATTCCAGACTATAATCTATCTCTGTGCCAAATTTCATCCAAATCCGTCCAGCCCTTTTGGCATGAAAGAGTAACAAACATACATACATACATACATTCTTACAAACTTTTGCGTTTATAATATTAGTAGGATTATTAGATACTAAAAAATAATATTTATTAATCAAAGTTATATTATGCTTGGATTACTACGAAGAGGGTAGAGACAGACATTCGTTTGTTTATACTCGTTCCGCGTTCGCTAGTTTTTGAGATAACGGCGGAAATACATACATACCTTAATAAATACAGTGTCAAACGATACCTCTCCCTATTAAGTTTTGTCGCAATTGGGTAAAGGCGTGATTTTGTATATTAGACGATCTACGTGGGATCAGCTGTAAATAACAGCTCGCATAGCAACAGCAACAAAAAAAAACATATACGGTCGAATTGAGAACCTCCTCCTTTTTTGTAGACGGTTGAAAATGAACCTATTCATTTCATACATAACTAAATATATGTATATACAGAATAATCAGAGATTCCGGGAAAAATATGAAACGTACCTAAGTAGTTCTACTTATAAACAAATGTTACTAAAATGTGTACAATTATTTTCGAACTTCATGCGTCTTTCGAGAATTTGCTAAGTTCTATCAGACACACAGGCTTCCTCACGATGTTTTCATTCATCGTAGGATATTAGTTAGAAATGATTCACACATGAAAATATCAGAGCTGCGAGACCCGGGATTTGAACCCGCTTCACTCGGTTTCCCAAGCGACCGTATTACCACTGGCCTAACAATACCTTTTAAATTAATCTTTAATACTTATTATTATTATTATAATCATTAATCACTATTGAGAGATTTTGAGAATTTTGTACGCTTACGCTTGGTTTTGACGATTTTGTTCCCATTAATCCCTATTGATTAACCCCATTGATTAAATGCGAAAGTTTAGATGGATGTTTGTTACTCAATCACGCCATAACGGCTGAATGAATCTGGATGTTTGGCATAGAGATAGATTATAGTATGGAATAGCTCCCAGAATTTATTATCCCAGAAAAATGTACTGTTCCCGTGGGTTAGGTTTGTTTTTGTTTTTCACTAGGGGCAAACACGAAGCGAAGTGAAGGTAAGTCGCTAGTATAGTTATATTCATAGAAAGGGGCTCATATAGCATTGATTATTGAATATTGGGTATTGGGTATCTTCTTATTATATAAAAGGCAAAAGTGATTGACTGATGTATCAACGCACAGGTCAAACCATTAAGGCTAGAAAATTAAAATTTCGCACACGTATTCCTCATAATATGACGAAGGAATCCACTACGGAAGGATTTTTCAAAATTCAACCCCCAAGCGGGTGAAATAGGGGATAAAAGTTTGTATGAAACTTTTTATTCCTTGGACATATTTGCATGAAATTTCATATTTTTGTAGCTCGATCGCGAGCGAAGCCGCGGGTTCTGCTAGTATTTAATATTAGTTATTAGATCACGATATTATGCCACTAGAGAGTGACTCATTCTATCGAGTATCGACTCATCGCTTTACGCCCAGTTTAGGATGTTACTTTTTGGGAGGCGGTGATTTCCTCTTAGCATGTGGGTAACATATGACTAAAAAAAATAAAAATTCATAATTTTACTGATGTCGCTGCAATTTGGTACCATATGTATTATCACTACATAGTATAAAACAAAATCGCTTCCCGCTGTCTGTCCCTATATATGCTTAGATCTTTAAAACTACGTAACGGATTTTGATGCGGTTTTTTTATAAGATAGAGCGATTTAAGACGAAGGTTTGTATAATACATGTATAATATAGTAGAGAAACACTGATAATTTAAGAGGTTTCTAATGTGATGTCGTAAATTAACACATTTTTTTGTTACATAGCAAACGCTGGCTGAACCCTACGAGATAGATCAAAATAATGTACTACAGTATTGTACACCTTAAAAGGGTCTACAAAAAAGTCCTCGATGGCATATGTCTATCTCTTAAGGATAACATACTATATCTATTCTACTATATGCAAGCTAGGGACGAACCCGAGCGAAGCGAGGATGAGTCACTAGTCTTTATATATAAATTTCCGGTGTTCGTGTTTGTAATTCTTCTCCCATACGACTTGATCGATTTTCATGATTTATTTTGTGTACTTATGTAAAAAAATATTCGGAGTCAAATTAAAATCGTACAATACGTACGTATAATTTTTTTATCGATACACATATGTAGGTAGATTTCGCCCGTACTTACACTCGTGTGTTACGTCCATAAAAAATTTAGGATCCATTCATCTCCATTCTATACATCACTCAAATCCTTTGATCGGTTAGAGAGTGAAAAAGTAACTCTCATAAATCACTCGCAAATTTCTTTATTGATAATATTAGATTGATTTAGAATTTAATTTTGAATATTTTACGGTTTTGATAGATTTTATCTGTTTAAAAAACGAAAAAAAAAAATGAATTATTCAAATATTAACAAGTACTTTACAAATATGAAACAAAACTAAAACATCACCACAATTCTATAATATTAAATGAGAAATATGATAATTCTTGTATATACCTATATATTTTATTTCGTGAATCGTGTATCTCCGTAACACAATTTTTATCTCCTCCGAAAAACGCCGAGCGAAGTTCGATGGCTTAGGTAGTTCTATCTAGTATAAGTACTACATGATCTGTGGTACTATATTGACGACACGTTTGGCTTAGTTTGTAGTGGCCCTTCTTTCTGTGTCAGCGGTCGCGGGTTCGAGTCCCGCTGGGGACATTCATTTTTGTTATAAGCACGAATGTTTGTACTCCAGTCATGAGTGTTTATATTTATAATTTGTATGTATTTAAAGTTATATATGTGTAGTGTATCAACTATCTGGCATCCATAACACAGGCCTCGTAGCTTACCATGGAACTAGATGGTGCTGTGTGTTAATGACCCAACATGTTTATTATTATTATATAGTGAAGTATATACCTACGTAGTTATTCATACAAATAGATATTTTATTAATGATAATGGACCCTTCAGTAAATAACGTGCCGAATGCTACATTCGCAATCTACTTTAAATTCTCATAGCATGACTCATTTGCTAGTGGACTGTGCAGTGTGGACTGTGGAGTGTACAGAAATATCTATCTATAAGTTCTACGAACCGCCAAGATAGATAAATACCACGTTTAATTATAGACCTACACTCGGCATTTGATTAATTTTATTTGATATGTAAAATATTTGTATGCTAATACTATATCTATACATCTATACATATAATAAAATTGTAGCTAAGCCGAGTCTGTACATAAAATATTTATTGGAAAATCTTATTGAAATAGATATTATTATGGATACAGAGGCCGAATTCTATAGTTTTTCGAATTTTTATCTGTCTGCCTGTCTGTCTGCTACCGCATCATGGAAAAACTACTGGAGGGAGTTTGATGAAATTTGGTATGATGATAGCTGGTTATCCGGGTCAACATATAGAATACTTTTTACTGCGGGACAATATCTCATCTCTGAGAAATCTATACTTGATGTTAAAACGTATGTAGGGAAGAACCCGAGTGGAGCGAGGGCGACTCCCTAGTATATAATAAAATTCTAACTGAATCGAATGTGTACACTGTATATTAAATATTGTTTTGGAAAGTATTCCTGAAATAGTCATTATTATCGATACAGAGGCCGAATCTATAGTTTTTAGAATTTTTGTCTGTCTGTTGTCTGCCTCTTGTCTGTGACCACCACTGATTACCACTGGACAGATATTGATGAAATTTGGTATAATAATAGCTGGTTATCCGGGTCAACATAAAGGATACTTTTTACTATATAATATTTTATTTACTGTAACATATTTTATATCTGACAAAATTATATTAACTAACTAACCTATATGTAGAGGGGTTGGTACTGACCACTATTTCTATTTTCTATGCATGTTGGGTAGCTATCCTTATCGTAGGGCATTTTTATCGAGTAATTCGTTGAAGTGTAAAATGTTAATGTGAAATGGTAATAAGATATAATGTAGTTATAGATTTATAAATATGGATATAGGACTCATCATAACGAATTAAATGGCCTTTTAGTTCATATCTCACAACCGAGGTATTGAAGCAAAGTTTTATTATCTACCCCTTCGCGCTACCATCGGAACAGCTCGGAAAACTTATATATATTCCTTCTGAAAGAATATACATAAGTTTTCCGGATAATAAAACACATATAAGAATTCTACAAATCATTGTTTTATAGGTTCTATTGTAATTATTGGGGATTATAGTTTTTCTGACCTTCAAAATACTAAATCGTACCAAAATTAAATAGCTACATAGGTTCACGGTAAACACACCAAGGCCTGTTCAGAATGAAGTAAAAAAATTGCTTAAAGAAGATACGTTGCTGTAGCCTGTATATCAGAAAGGTCGCTATTGAGAACAAAATACTAACCCACAGAACTAATTGATATATCAACAAAAAATAGGTTTATCAGAGTAAGAATACTACAAAAATCTTTTTATTATTGTAAAAAGACTTTTTGAAGTAAAACTTCTTTACGCACGCTTGACTTGGGCGGCAAGCTGGTGAATGCGTTACGAAAAAATGTACGTACGCCTGTTGCCATGGTAACCGTTGTTATTGTCTGACAAATGATATATGTATAATATTATATTCTTTTCTTAAATGATATTCTCATTATTATTATAAATATATATGATTGTAATATGCCTAATATGCGTTATTTTTAGTATCTCACCTATCCTAATTATTTAAACTACCTACAGAAGTTTTACTTCATGCGCATGTACGCATTCATACACGCACTCTTTAATTTTTTTATTTATTTTATCTACACAATATTGTTCTCTCCCATGCTCTATCACACTGCCACGCTCGCCCCATCAGCTGGCGACGCCTTTACAAAAGTAGGTACTTGGACTAATATTACATAATGCGAGAGTTTGGATGTATTTGTGTGTGTACGTTTGTTATTCTTTCTTCTTAAAATGGCTGGACGGTTTTGATGAAAATTAGTACGCAGATAGACCATGATCTGGACTAACACATAGACTTAATGAAACTCGGTCAAGTGCAAGTCGAATTCGCACACGAAGGGTTCCGTGCCATCGTACATGTATTTTTATTAATATGACTTTTACTCTATGTATACATGTAGTATATTAACTTCGATGATCGATTACGAATGTTAAAAAAATCTTTCTTGTATTTTTATTATTTTATTGTTATTTATTTTTATTATTTGTTGTTATAGCGGCAATAAAAGTACACACTATGAAAATTTCAACTCTACCTATTACGGTTCATGAGATACAGCCCTATGATAGTCCCTTATAAATAGAGTTCCGTTGGCACCCTTCGGGTACGGAACCCTAAAAAAAGAATAGATATAATGAAAAAAGAAACAGAAAAGTAACCAATAAACAACACAATTAATATATAACACAAAAAAAAAACTCATATTTATCCCGGTGTCGCAGTCTGAAGTACATCTGTCTCGACATCGGCCACTCAACGGTTAGTTAGGTTAGGTAGTCCACAAAGATACTTTTTCTGATCTACAATTTTTGGAGATTTCGCATTTCATAGCATTTCAACCTGCTCAACTAGACTCAATGATTAAGCTTGAGATACCTATTAGTTATATGGAATCATTGGTTTTTTAACAAATGTGTATAATCTATACATATAATAAAACTAGTGGCTCATCCTTGCTTCGCTCAGGTTCGCCTCTAGATAAACAAATACAAATATATCCCACGGGACCCGTACATTTTTCCAGGATAAAAAGTAGCTTATTTATTATTTTGATGTTTGAACTAAATTATTGTAAAGTTTCATTAAAATCCATCAGTACTTTATGTGTACTAAGCTGTATAAGTTACTATAGTTTTTTAACTATTCCACGGGAACTATGTAATTTTTTGGGATGAAAATTATCTTAAATGTTGACCGGGGTTATAAGGTACCACCATGCAAAATTTTATTTAAATCGGTCGAACAGTTTCGTAGAGTAGCCCGTATAAACAGACAAATAGACATTTTTTTCTATGTACAGACATTCGACCTCTACAGTTTTATTATATGTATAGATAGCAACTAAATATTTTTTTTAAATAACTACTGTAACGTTTTGTGTACTAATTATAGACATCGAAAAAATGGTTATTAAAATTTTTGTCTGTTTGTTTAGTATAGAAGAATACTGAACCGATTTTAACTAAATTATGTGAAGTGATACATCAAATCTTAAATGTACTAGAAATTTCAAACTAAGGTTTACTTGAAGAGTTTCACTTTCCAACCATTACTATCCAAATATTGACAGATACTTGCATTATTCTAACTCGATATATGACAATTAGTGGCAGTGGTAGCACTATGGTAACGTGTTCGCTTGGGTAACTGAGTGAAGTGGGTTCAAATCCCGGGTCTCGCACCTCTGATATTTTCATGTGCGAATCATTTCTAACATGAAAACACCGTGAGGAAACCTGCATGTCTGAGAAAACCTAGCAAGTTTTCGAAAGACATGTGAAGTACACCAACTCGCACTAGGCCAGCGTGGTGGACTATGGCCTGATCCTTCTCGTATTGAAGGGAGGCCCGTGCCCAGCAGTGGGACGTTAAAAAGGGCTGAATACGCATGGCATACAATTAGAAGTACCTAGGTTCCAATCGATTTCCAAGACTCGATTACAGTTACAAGTAAAGCTAATAAAATGTGTCAAACAGAAATAATTGAAAGAAAGAAAAAGAAAATGAAGCCTCAAACTGTAGCTAAAGAAAGAACAGGCCGTACCTATTTTTATTTTTGTTGCCTTCTTTACTAGAAGGAAAGGTATTGCAAAGTTACTTTTTTATTGAGTTCACGCATACTTGGAGCTTCCAATTGAGCTTTGTGTAAAATAATATACACAATACACCTAGTATTTATTTCAATTATTATTTTCTACGAGTAGAAACTTAACTCAGTCTAGACCAATTTTTTTTTTGAGAATCACATAGCTTAGAGTTCTTTAGAGTACGTATTAAACTACTAGCTAGATTAAAATGAAACTTGATTTTTCATGATTTTATTATCTATACTAATATTATAAACAGGCAGAGTTTTTTTTAACAAAATATACCATTCATAGTTTCATCTTAACTAATATATGAAAGTAGAAATACTAGAATTTCCCCGCAGTTCCTTTCGCGTAGTTGATTTATGTATAATTGAGGAAAACTGTGTCTGAGAGAACCTATCTATTTTGGAAAGTGAAGTCCACTATCTCGCTTTTAGCCAGCGTGGTGGACTTTAGTCTAATCCCAGCAGTGAGACGATAAAAAGTTTGAACGGGAAGAAAGAGAGAAAAATAAATAAATACATTATAATTTGATTAACGTAACACTAATTATAAATGATAACAAAACAAACATATTTGCTAAATCAAGGACGAATCACAAAATTGGATTGAAGCGAGTGATAATAATTGGGCTTTCATGAAGGTCGTAACACTCAGGTCGCGCAAACATCACAACACGGCAGAGCTGCCTTTAGACGTGTACAGTTACTTGTACATCTATCTATACATATAATAAAATTGTAACTAAGCTAAATCTGTACATTAAATATTTTTTGGAAAATCTTATTGAAATAGACATTATTATCGATACAGAGGCCGAATCTATAGGTTTTAGAATTTTTGTCTGTCTGTCTGTCTGTTACCGCATCACGGAAAAACCACTGGGCAGATTTTGATGAAATTTGGTATGATGATATCTGGATATCCGGGTCAACATATAGGATACATTTTACTGCGGGAAAATATCTCATCTCTGAGCTAAACATTAAAATATAACTAGATACGAATCCGAGCGGAGCTAGGATGAGTTGCTAGTTAATGCAATATAAACGCAGCTTACTTTTAACATAATATACTTATTGTTTATGCAATTTAGATAATTTATCAGTTAATTTACATTATTTCAATATTTTTAAGTGGTAATTTAGATTACTTAAGTGTTTTTATACATTTCTCCCGATGTGTGTTCACGTCGTTATGGTAGGGGTCTCATTAGCGTCCGGCAATCCAGTTGGGCGTGAAGCCAAGACACTGCCAAGCCCCTGGGAGGTGGTCCACCTCGGTGGGTGGTGGACCGTGCTGGGTGCTTCTAGTACTTTTCATTTAGCAGAGTGGGCCGTAGGAGCGACTCTATGGTTGTTGTAGTCTGCTTCGGCAGGCCAGCTATTGCAGCGTCGTGGTTGAGTGCGTAAGTGGGGACAGTGGGGGGAAGGGGGGGGGTCCCGTTGATTTTAGTGCGTAGTGTGTATGGAGGTGGTATACGTAATGAGTACATTCCCCAACATTAAAAAAAAGTACTTTTATACATATTATCACATTATAACTACTTATTATAAAACTAAAACTCCCGTTTTTACATCATCAGCTCTTCTCCTTGGTATATATGATGACAGCTTAGTTTATCGCCATTTTTAGAATTCCTTTAAAAATTTAAAAAGACAGTATTTCCTTTAAAATTATTAAGTTACAACTTTATTTTATTATATTTTGTCGGTCGAGTCGTCAGCAAAACCAGTTGATAGAGTATTTAGAACTGTTAGTTTCTTAATTTACACTTGCCCTTTAGAATGAGGCATGAAATCGTATTTACCTGTATGAATAGAGTTCGTTTAGAGCTCGTGGCTATGTACTGACAATGTACGCTGAATATATAATAAAACTAGCGACTCACCCTCGCTTCGCTCGGGTTCGTCCCTAGCTTGCATTAAATCACGATTGATCAGTTTTCGACCGGAGAGGAAAAATGATTAAATTACTAAAATGGCTATTAAAAAATAAGGGTTGATCGTAGAAGGGTGAAAATTGAGGATTGTATGTATTTTTGTATGTTGTATCATAAAAAAATAGAAATTAAAAATTTTGTCTAAAAAATAAAAAATAAAATTTAGGGGTGGACTACCCCTAACATTTAGGGGGATGAAAAATAGGTGTTGGCCGATTCTCATAGATACCGGATAAGCACAAAAAATTTCATCAAAATCGGTCAAGCGGTTTCGGAGGAGTATGGCAACGAAAACTGTGACACGAGAATTTTATATATTAGATAGAGCTTACATATGTCTATACTAATATTATAAAGAGAAAAAATTGTTTTTTTGTATGTTTGTTTGTAATGGATGTACTTACTATGGACTAAAAATCCGCTGAACCGTTTTATATGGTATGAAGATAGTTTGAGACCCTGAGAAGTATAGAACATAAGATAGTTTTTATCCCAGAAATCATTCCTCAAGGTGGTGAAAAGAAAGATGAAAGTTATACGAACTTTCATCCTCCTTTTGGAGAATGAATCATTTCTCAAGTAGGGATGTAAAACTTAGTATATCTTTGTATGTAATATATAGTATACCTATTCCATATTAATCGTTAAAACGTACCTAGGGACGAACCCGAGCGAAGTGAATGTGAGTTGATAAGTACTAAATATAACTAGAGCCGGTGTAGAGTCAATTTTTCGGTCCTAAAAGCATCTAAGCCAAATAAACTTTAATATACCTATTACTAGTAGTTGAAGAGTTTCAGTTCCCGCTACCATCATCAGATGAGCTCTAAGGCAACAAATATTGTCAACTTAATTTCATACATTTATAGGTTCAAATCGATACGATAGAAGTAGACTAAAGTCAACCAACTACTTAATAATTACAGCTAATAAAAGTGTATTATAAAAATCACTCGTTGAATTGTTGGTCTCTTTCTGTTTAAAAATGAACATAAGATGGAGCTAATATTAGAAAGTCTCATCATAGAGGCATATTAACAATAATAACTCATATAGCCCCTTTAACATCCCACTACTGGGAACGGGCTTAGGCTTAAATTGGTGGGCATCATACATGCCTCGTTTGAGAAACCAAATGAAGCGGGTTAAAATCCCGGCACCTCCACGTGCAAATCATTTTTAATATAATTATATTTTTTCTTATGACGACGGCAAATATTGCGAATATCGCAATGAAACCTGCATGTCTAAGAGACGTGCAATTTTTCAAAAGACTATGGCTGGTGGACTATGGCTTTAGTGCCCTATACAGTTTCCTCACGACATTTTCATCACTGTATTAGCAAGTCGTTTTTACATGAAAATCCTAGAGGTACGAAACCGGGGCTCGAACCCGGTATACTTGATTTGATTATGTATATAAAATTCTTAAAAACTTCAGTTTAAAAACGTATAATAAATATTAAGTAGAATATGTTCAACATACAAAGTACATACGAGCGTATAGAAGAACTAGCGCATTCCAGTTTTCAGGTTAACAGCTCTATTCTAGTTGGATGTATGGATGCGGATTTTAAAAGTGGATGGGAATTTAAATAGAAAGTTTTAGTTTTTTATTTAGAATGTCAAATTCAGGTTGATTTTGTTAAAGTACACTTTAGCGCTTTTATTTATTTTACCTGGCTATTTGATAATGGATAAGTGCTTAATAAAACATAATATACTGAAACTACAAAAACAAATTGTTGGTAGATCTTATTTAATGAGATATTATACAAAAATTACATTATCTTAAGACATTTCTTGAATTACTGAACCGATTTTGATGAAATTTGACAAGGATATTATGTATGCATATTGCATTATAGGCACGGACATAGAGCCGTTTAAAACCATCCCGCATACCAATTACCATGTGAGTGGAGCCCCGGGCTAAATCAAGTAAAAAATATTACCTAATTAAACTTGTTACGCTATCTGTAAATATTGTGCAAGTAATTGCATGTAAATAGGTGGAATATATTTACTAATACAATTTTATAAGTATTTTTACAATATACCTCATGCTATTTTTAGTATTAATAAACCTTCTACAACATCTCTTGAAGGCAGTGCCGGACACACTATTACTGCACCATGAAAACCATTAGTGTTATTCTGTAAGAACTTTCATGTAACTCGACAGCTGAATTCGCAAACATATAGTATAACTAGCAACTCACCCTCCCTCCGCTCGGTCGTCCCTAGTTACGTTTTAACGTTTAGCTCAGAGATGAGATATTTTCCCGCAGTAAAAAATATCCTATATGTTGACCCGGATTACCGGCTATCATCATACCAAATTTCATCAAAATTTGTCCAGTGGTTTCCCCGTGATGCGGTAACAGACAGGCAGTCTGGCTGTCAAAAGACAGACAAAAATTCTTAAAACTATAGATTTGGCTTCTGTATCGATAGTAAAATCTATTTCAATACGATTTTCGAAAAAATATTTAATGTACAGATTCGGCTTAGTTACAATTTTTTTATATGTATAGATTATATACGATTAATGGCCAATCCGCACTTGGCCAGCGTGGTGGACTATGGCCTGATCCCCCTCGTATTGAAGGGAGGCCCGTGCCCAGCAGTGGGACGTTAGAAAGGACTAAATACGGATTACGGATTCAACTATCAAATTATAGAATAGTTTTTACACTACAGCAAATAATTCTACCTGTCTTTATGATGTATATATAAGTATAAAATTACATGTCCTGATTGTCTGACTGATTAATTTTAAATGGGAATGTTAAAGTGAATAGATCTAAATCTAGATAGCTAAAATTTTAACAGTGTAATACTAAGCTGATATCTATATATATAAAAATCAATGTGTGTATGTATATTCCTTATGAATTCCAAAACGGCTGGAGCGATTTTGATGAAATTTTCAGGCAATCTTCAGATTAGCCCAGCGCGTGATCCTATGAAGTGTGGTAGCGATCAGAAGTTTGAATGCGGTCGAAGCCGCGGGCACTGCTAGTAATTTATATAGAAAGTTGTGTTAGTATTTATTTATACTACTAGCAACTTACCCTACCTTCGCTCGGGTGCTTATACCAGGTCATAATCTATCTGTAGGTATACTAAATTTCATGCAAATCCGTCTAGTCTAGAAATCTGTTCAGCAGTAAAGGCATGAAACGGTAAAAGACAGACAGACAGAGTTACTTTCACATCTATAACATTATTATTGATAAAATGACTGCAAAAGAAAAATATAATTTTGATATTATTATAGAGTAAAGCCGGGAGAAAGGCATAAGTGCAATATTTAGCTGAGCTATTTTCGCAGTATATTTGTATAGTCGACAATTGAGCCGGCGGTGGGTGGCGGGAAGTATCACATTTCTTCATTACGTCAGCTTCGGGAGTTCTTTCTTAGGTTACAAAATTTGGTACACGAATACCTTTTTATTATTTTTAAGCCAACTTGAAAAAGTAGAGGTTATAAATAAATAAATATGTTGGGCACACACAGCACCATCTAATTCCATGCTAAGCTATGAGGCCTGTGTTATGGACATCAGATAGTTGATACACTACGCATATATAATTTTAAATACATACATATTATAAATATAAACACCCATGACTGGACAACACACATTCGTGATTATCACACAAATGAATGCTCCCAGCGGGACTAAAACCCGTGACCGCTGGCGCAGCATGTAGGGTCACTACAAACTGGGCCAAACGTCGTCAAAGGTTAATATATACATTTAAGCTGTGAGCCAATTTTCAGGATTTTTGAAGTGAAAACTTCTATAGGCAGGTTTGGAAGGCGAGTAAATTCATGTAAGTCGTCATCGACATGGTCACGTGACGTGTTAACGCTAACACTCAGCGTCGATAGATGTCAAAACCAGAGAAATGTAAACAGTTCTTAGAAATTAGAATTTTAAATTAAGATCAAACAATTAATTTGAATATCCAAAAATAACAACTGTTTGTTTACAGTTTTAAGTTTTCACTTCTGTCGGCAGTCCTCGTGACTTCTTTTTTTTTTTGATAAATTGTCAAATAATTAGTAGTAGTAAAGTAATATTGAAATCGATAAAGAATAAGTACATATATATGTATGTATATGATTCGTAACATCTAAAGCGGTATTCGTTACAAAATAAAGTATCTTTTAAACTGGTTAACTTTCCAAATTTTTAAAATTATCATGTTTCACATATTCATTTAAGATTCAGCACCGAAATACATGAAGAGATGAAAATGGATTCTTATATAAATTAAAAAAAATAATTAAAACACTATCAATTGCTATTATTATGTTTAAAGAAAATAATTTAAAAAATTCTTTACTTATTTCAATAATTAACTTTACTCAGTAGTGATATATGACCTACTTAGTATATAATACTTACTTTAAACTTCAACAATGTATGAAACATTGGTCTCACAAAGTTCGTCTGATGACGAAGTAAATAGAAAATACACAATGGCAATCCGTGTCATCCACAATGTGCACTTATCTACATATAAAGTTAAAAGCTAATTTGTTTATATTGTTTATAAACCATTTCGTGAGGTTTTATTCTGCTTCTATTTTCTTTGCCAAGAGCCTCTTGCCAAATACGAGTGAAAACCAACTTTGCTCTACGCTTTGTCTTGTCAAGCGTTTTAAAAGTGTTTGTCATAAAATATTTTCTAAGAATATGCACTCCGAGTTTAACTTTCATGGCTTATTATACGTTTACTTTAAAATGTAAACACATTGTGTATCTCGACTTTGAAACTTTGTAGTTTGTGAAGGGTCGTTCGAAGTTGCTTTAAGGCTATTAATTAAGTACGTTTAACTTTTTAATGAAATACAGCATTGCGATCGGACTTTTTTGCTTTTAAATATAAACTAATTAATTATTTATTATTTATACAACTATTAAATAAAGTTAATTTATCGTTACAGCTCATACATTTTACAATTTTTATTTATACAAAAATTATAAGTTAAATTGTGATTACCTTTTATGATAAAAAATAATAATTTAACATGTGAACATTAAAAAAGTGTTATGACATAAGTAATATAAATAATTGCCATTTGCGTCCTGGTATACAGTTTTCTTGCTCTCTAACCGTTAAATTATAATATTATTAATTACAGATGTATAGAACGGCCCGTTTTAAAAATTAATTTATAGCAACAGCAGGCAGATATTGATCAGTAAAATGAACATTACATTTAATTTAGCACCTTTTATTCAGTGTTGCCATGTCTAATAAATTACGCGTAACATCCTGAGTCATAAGACATTAAACCGCTACATCCTATTACAGCCTATTGTTTAATTAAAACAAATTAATTTTAGAGTCCAGAAAATGTACTATTGAAGTTTTCATGTATTTATTTATTTATTAAGCTCCCGTAGCTATTTTGTTATCTTAATTATTATGGCCTTTAGCCACGAAGGGGCGGAAATACCGCATCGAAAATCTACAAGGGTACTAGAAAAGTAGTAGGTGATCTGTGTGTATTGTTTCTCAGTCAATCCAGTTTAGTATTTTCTCAGTAGGTACACTATCCACTGAAGTCAATTTCTAAATTAATAATTTAAGTTCGTTGATTGAATTAATTATCAACTAAACTATTAACTAAATTAAGTAGCATGATTTCCAACAGAAGTCTTAAAATTGGAAGGACCTTTTTTTATCTCAACATCTTAACAATGTTTTTTTTTTTAAAAAAAACCCGGCTACTGAAAAATCACGCTCTATAAAGTATAAAACAATAAAATATGCTGATCTAAAATTATTATGTATAAACTATTCGATATTTATCGTCTATTAAATAAATAACTTACACGTAATATATTTTAATGTATTAGCCGTGGTCATATGCCACATTGCCCTAAAGCTTATGCCTATCGTTTACAACTGTTAGAATGTATTATTTTGTTAGGGTTGCTCTTTTAAATCGTTTAGAAGTTAGGAGGGAACAGGTGAACACACATATATACCGGTCGAAATCATAACCCTCCTTTTGTTTCGACGTAGTCGGGTAACAAAAAATAATATTTACTAGTATTATCAATACATTCCATTTTATTTATAACTCGGTAGACGGATCTTAGATTTTTTAAATTTATTAATTATTATCAGCATCGATAATAATAGAACGATAAAAAAGATACAATATTGCAAAATGTGCTTTTTAGCGTTATTATTCAAAAAATCTAAGCACTTGAAGATTGCTTACTTGATGCAAATGACGAAATCGATTCAAGAACAATGTTTTATTTCAATTCGTAAGCAGATTTGGAAAGCATCATCAAAATATCGTTAGGGAAGTCAACCATTACATCCATATTGTTTGAGCTCTCAGTTTCGGAAATATTACAAATTATAGTTTCTCTGCAGATTAAGTTTAATCTTGTTTTTTTTTTTTTAATTTACTTTTGATTAAGTTAAGGTGCTGTTGATAGCGATGGAAGGGTTTTTGCTCAAGCATTAGGTACTAGTGTTTATAATAACAGCATATAAAAATAAATGGATCGAAACCTAGATTTATTTGATATAGATATATAAAATTCAATAAATTTATTTGTTCGTCTATTGAATTTTTATTATTTATATTATTCAAATAATATATTTTTCAACTGTTATATTTTCACCTCTAAGATCCACCAAAATCTTACTTGAGATTTTAGAACATAGATAATTATTATAACCCAGTAACTAAGTTGCATGTAAAAGGTCAAAATAATGATAATAAATAGTTTTATTGGATTTAATTATATTTTATATCACAAATATTGAATAAAATAGAAATAGCTATGTTATAAAATCTAATTTCTAAAAGAAGATACGTAAGCCTTTTTATTTTCGAGTAAGATTGATATTGGTTAAAACCATCAATCAATATCAATCTTACTCGAAAGTAAATTTCTCATGATATCTAGTATGATAATATTAAAACTAGGTTGTTAATGTAGATCAAATAAAACGATCTTTTCAAGTTTTTTCGTGGATTTATTTTATTTTTTGGTTCCCGACATTTCGAATGCTTTACAGAAAACATGGTAACGGGGAGAGTCTTTCTCGTTTTTATTAAAAATGTCAAATAGGTATTTACGTAAATTTAAGAAAGTATTAGTGCAATTCAATTTTTGACAATACTTTTAGTACAAAAATGTAAAAATAGGATTTTATTAACGTGACACAGATAATATGTAAATAAGTTTTTATGCTTTCCCTCATCATCATTAACATTATTTAATGATGAAAAACGTTAAATTTACCATGTAACATGTAACATTATTTTTTCAACTACTCTATATTCCGCTTGCATTAATGCCATAACATCGGGAGCTCGAAAAAAAAACGTATCGCAAGTGTTAATATCATTTTCCAACGTCACTATGATAATTTACGTTTTGTATTTATTAATTTTTTATCATAATTATAGTGTGGATATATTACATATCTATACATATAATAAAATTGTAACTAAGTTTGTACATTAAATATTTTTTTGAAAATCTTATTTAAATAGACATTATTATCGATACAGAGGCCGAATCTATAGTTTTTAGAATTTTTGTCTGTATGTCTGTTACCGCATCACGGAAAAACCACTGGAAGGATTTTGATGAATTTTGGTATGATGATAGCTGGTTATCCGGGTCAACATATAGGATACTTTTTACTGCGGGAAAATAAGTAGGGACGAGGACCCGAGCGGAGCGAGGTTGAGTCGCTAGTATTATTATATAGTTAATGTATACTGTATAGCAATACGAAAAGGCCAGGAGAATCGGTTTATTGGCAGTCGGCTCTGCGGTGGGTTCTCGTGGCCGTTAGCCGCGCGCAGGACGGCAACGTCGCATTGCTCGAAATGCCAACTCGACGTCGCTACGTTTCAGAAAAATAAACAACGGTACAGAATTTTTATACTTTCCTGTGAAAGTTTTGTTGTGAGTGAATTTTAGTTCACAACAAATACTTTTTTTTGTACAGATGTATTTTTTACTTTTTCTTTTTTTTCCTCTTTTGTATTGCTATTATTAAAACTTTTAACTTTATATGAATTCATCAAAATCTTTAATTATGTAATATTGTGAATTATATTGTGTTTTTTTAAGACAGACTAAGTAAAAAGACTAAATGCTTAATCTTACTATACTTATATTACAAATGTGAGAGTTTTTGAGCATGGATGGATGTTTGTTACTCTTAACGCCAGAACGGCTGAACGGATCTGAATGAAATTTGGCACAGAGATAGAATATAATCTGGAATAGCACATAGGTTAATTTTATCCCCGAAAAACATACAGTTCCCGTGGGATAAATTTGTTTTTCTCTAGGGACGAACCCGAATCGAAGCGAAAGTGGGTCGCTAGTATACCAATATATTGCAGACTTGACTTAAATTTATGCTGAAAAGACATTTTAGATGAAGGAAAGACTATTTAACGTAATATTTGACATTATAATTTTTTTTCATTATTATTTAAGCTCATATCCCACAAAAGAAAGTACTTCGAAAGAAGATAAAACTTTAATACTAAATGAATAAAAACAGTACCTAATAAGAAACAATAAGCTTCAGAATTAAAATTTCTATAGATTTTTATATATTTAAAGATTATTTAATCAATATGTCTCTGTAGAAATGTAATTAAGGTCGGATTATTGTACCCGGAGCTATATATCGTGGGTAAGCCTGGGATTATAAAGTACGCCAGCGACCCGACAAGTTGTCTTAACTCTTAAGGCTGGAGATTTATTTAATAACAATAAGTAATATAGATTTAATTATTAATTAATATATAAGGAAGCTAGTTGGTAATCTCTACATTAGATTTAGACATTTTCGCAATAAAAATCAAATTTGAAAATATCTTTTAAAGTAAGTCACCAGAAAAATAATATATAAGAATTTTTTTATATAAGATATAACAAAAGGTAACTTTTAAGATATATAGTCAAATTCAAATATTAATAAAAAAACGTGTGTGTGTACTTATGTACGCACGTAAGAAGTTATAGGTACTTCTTTGGTGTAACAGAACAAAAATAGCTAGCGATTTCATCCCGTATGTCACAACTATCTGTTAAGGAATGATAAATTAATAAAATTAAATATATATTTTTTATCTCCACTGAGTTAAAACATGTGTTATAGATTTATGAATATTTGAGAAACTACTTTGAATATAGTTATGAGTTTTCACGGGAACCGGAGAGACAGTTAGTAGCTAACTTCATCATGTCGCTTTCAGCTAACTTCATCATGTCGCTTTTTGGCCGTCGGTGTGAGCGCGCGTCGTAAAAAAAATCTCTCATATTTTTTTCCAAACGTCCCAAAAGAAGTATAACTTAAAAACAATGGTAGTAAATGTGTGAAAATTATCAAAGCAATTTTATTATTATAAATTAACACAATACAATGCGAGCTAATTATTCGGCCTTCTTAAAAAATATATATGTAGATATAATTATCTAATTATAAAGTCAAATGTCTATTATACTATGAAAAATAATTATAAAAAGATATAATCAAGTCGCAATTTATCGATACCAACAAACTATTACAATGTTGCAAGAAGTTACACGCAAGTATAACTGCAATTTGCATTATTCAATTTGATGTTCGCGCTAAGCTAACATGCTCTAACGGAATCAATATAGACCTAGAGAGTGTAGATAAAAATTAAATATAACATCGAAATAGAAAACAGAATGTTCGTGTGTTCGTGTGTGAAACAGAATCTTTTAATTGTTTTTAATCTATACTAATATACTAATATATTGAAAAGCTGAAGAGTTTGTTTGTTTGTTTGGTTGAACACGCTAATCTCCCGTGGGATAGATTTGTTTTTGTCTAGGGACGAACCCGAAGCGAAGCGAGGTAGCTAGTAAATAATGTTTCTAGAATAAAAAAAGCTTCAATATGAAAACTTTTATTATATCTGTTGCAACATTATTTTTTTTAATAATGTATGTACCACACGAGCGGACGGCGAGCAAGTAAACAATTTTTTTACGCTATAAATTAACATAAATTAAATGTGTTTTAACATAATTCCAAAACATTAAAGATAACTCATAATTATATAACGCAGTACTCAAAATACATTAACAGTTCAACCTAGACTATAAGGCATAGGCCATTAAGAATGTCAACATTAATAAATCAGTATGTTCATGCAGAACGCTAAGCTATTATAATAATTATAAAGATAATATTTATTATTAAGGCTACGGTCACAACAAATATGTTGTTTAAGTGTTTTTAATAATAACTAGCGACTCTATCTCGCACCGCTCGGGTTCATCTCCAGTTACGTTTTAACGTTTAGTATAGATCAGAGATGAGATATTTTTCCGCAGTAAAAAGTATTCTATATGTTGACCCGGATCATCAGTTATCATCATACCAAATTTCATCAAAATCTGTCCAGTGGTTTTCTCGTGATGCGTTCCCAGATAGACAGACAGACATACATAAATTCTAAAAACTGTAGATTCGGCTTCTCTACCAATAATAATGACTATATCAATAAGATTTCCCAAAAAATATTTAATGTACAGATTCGACTCATTAGAATTTTATTTTAATATGTATAGAGTACAGCTTACTCGATTTTTAACCTACTCCTTTGAACAAGGCTCATTCGCATACTTTTAATTGCAGCTTAAAAAAAAATTAAGTTCTCACTTCTTACCATACAAATTCATCATCTTTACCATACATTTTACAATTCACTCTTAAATAATGAAATTGAAGTTTTTGATCACGTCTATGGCTCTCATTGCGTTGTAATTCAACTACAGATACTACAATCTATTATTAGACACAAAAAATTGTATAAAGATAGAATATCTACAGGTATAGGAATTTACTAATTACTATGTAATTAAGTACTGATTCAGTTATATTGCTAAAGCAAGTTGAATTCTTACTAAATAGATATTGATGTTATAGAAAATATTGGTCTTATTGTAATAGAATGACAACTAAGTCCAAAAGAATGATAAAATATATACTAGCGACTCACTTCGCTTCGCTCGGGATCGTCCCTAGGTTGATTCCCCATACAAACTTTCATTCCCATTTTTACCCGCTTAAGGGATGATTTCCAGGATAAAAACTATCCTATGTCCTTTTCAGGGTCTCAAATTATCTTCTTACCTAATTTCATTTAAATCGATCCAGTAGTTTCGGAGCTTATTCGATACAAAGTAACAAAAAAATCTTTCCTCTTTGTAATATTAATTTGATTACTTTGCTTATGTACAGATTGAGCATCCATATTGTTAGATTCACTGCTGCTAAATCTTATGAATATCTGATTTCCCGTACTTTTTAGTACCATTTGTACGGTTTACTCGTTTTATCGAAGATTATGCCCGGTCATGCACAACTTAGGATGTAACTTCTTCAAAGGGAAATCCACTGTAGATCGATGGAGCGAAGCTTTGAATCCTAATGTACTAAAGTAATTAACGTAATAATTTTAGTAATATTTATTTATTAAAATATATCATTTGAATTATATTTTCATATATAAACATTAAATAAAAAAAAAAAAAAAAACTAAAATTAACCAAACCTTATATTGGAAACAATTTACAACTTAACTATAGCATATAACGCAAATGACTCAATAATAAGCGTTTATTAAGAATAAATAACGGTCGAGTTTCCACTCATAAGCGGGTTTTAGTGGCAATGGCGGGTAAAAGGAAACTTTTTAGTTGCTTTCACGTCGCGCGGAGGTCGATCGATCCGCGACGTTGCCGCTCCGCGCATGGCCGCCGCTCGCTGTTTATTTTTACTGTTTGTTGCCAATCAATTACACGAGGGAATAATGACACCTGCCTCGAGTTGTGCTCTGTTCTAGCTGGATCTAGCGGCACAGACAATAAAACCTAATGCCTGTGTCTAGTGCCTATCTTATATTTAGTTATTTATATTATCTTTTTTTTTTTTTTTATTTATTAGAAAGACACACCATCGACGTATCATAATGACACTATAATTTTTATATCATATACATGCAATTCGGTATGATTCGCCTTTACATGCATTCTAATAGATTTTGGTTGTTAATATTGGAAATATTTTTTTATATTATTTACTTATAAGAATATTTGACATTTTATTTTTTTTTTTTTTAATTCGCGTTACTACTTTTTTTTGTCAACGTTTTGGCATATCTTAAATATACCAAAAATTTCGATTTTTTCGAGATTTAAAAAAAAAACGTGTATAATGTAGTAGAATCCAGATAAATTAAAATTTTAATTTCAACATCACTCAGCTTTGGAATTTGGAGGCTACGTTTTATCTAGATAATAAAAAACAATATCAAGCGATTTAAAATTTTACTTTGAATTCTGCAGTTAAATAAAGAGAAATAATAAAGCTAAGTTCTTTTAAATAAAAGTACTAAATAAACTAATATGTTCATTACGATAGTTTTTCTTGTAATCTATACTGCCCTGATAATAAAGAATGCAGTAATCAACATTTTTGGGATTTTCACTTTTTACTGGAAATGGCATTCCAAAGGGTTCTCCTACATGGAAAAAATATATTTTCATAAAAATTTTCACTAGAAGTATGTTTTCTATCTAACGGTTTTCGCAGTACTTGCATGAAAATAGTTTCAATACTAAGGAGGAGTGCAGCATTAAACATGTGCTAAAAAAGAATGCAGTACTAACAAGAATACCCTAGAGCTAAGTGCAGTAATTGCCACTACTACAGCATTTTCTTTTAGAATCAATAGACTAGTTAGTAAATCAAAACGCAGTACTCCATATTACTGCATTTGAGAGTAGTAAAGGCTTGCAAGATCTTGGCCGTACGATCCAGTGCCGCGTTTTGTTTTAGCAAATCAGTTATATTTAACTAATGTTAATTATTATAGGTCTGACTGAATATTGTGATTTTTATTTGTATTTCTTTAGATATTCATAAAGACAGATATTGTCTAAATAAAAGTAGATTTACACAAAAATGTTTCATTTTTATTTCACCCTGATAATGCATATAATACGTACAGAACATGAAGTAAGTTTTCGTCAACCTCACAGCAAACATTTAAGAAGGACTGTGTAATTGTTTGAGAGATAATAATGAGAGATAATAATTTAAGACCACTTGCACTTAGCCCCGAGCATAAAAAATGTAAATGAATACTAACCAACAACGCAGTAATCGACATGTGCTAGACTATAATGCAGTAATATACGCAACTGCTGCATTTAGTTTTAGTATCCTATGATTCTCACAAGACCTGATGCTAAAACTAAACGCAGTAATACGCATTATATTTAGATAGATTGATAAATTAAATAAAATAAAATTATGATTCAAAAGCTTGATTTATTTTTGAATTTTTTGATATATTTTTTTGGTGATAAAATATGAACATCTTGCTCAGATGTCTAAAAATATGTTTTCCGCGTTTTTCTCGAAACCGCCATTTTGCAAGTACTGCGTTCTTAATTATCACGGCAGTATAGGTATCTATACAGATAAATAAAATTGAAGTGTCTATTTGTAATGTGAAAATAACAGCTTTATACTAAATGCATATGGAATTATATACGGTGTTTATAAGAAAAACACAATTTTTAAAAATTTTGTCTGTCTGTTCGTTCCGGCTAATCTCCGAAACGGCTGGACCAATTTCAACGGGACTTTCACTGGCAGATACCTGATATTATAAGGAGTAACTTAGGCTACTTTTATTTTAGAAAAAGATTTAAGGTTTCGCTTAAAAAAACTAAAACTTACCTAGAGACGAACCCGAGCGAAGCGAGAGTAAGTCGCTAGTTCTAAATATTTTAGAAAACACTACAATCACTAATGTCTTACATTTACTAATTTTAATATCATTTAAATATATTAATATTAAATATTCTTTTGTAATTAAAGCAAATTTAAATTTTGCAGAAATGTAGCAAATTAGCATTACTAAGAATTTAATGAAGCCACATCTTAATTTTGCTTGCGAGAGACATACGAGTACGTAATTTAAGCATTTTGAATGTTTTAATACAAGCGTCTTGTCTTTGCTTTACTAAAGTTTTATGATTTTCCATTCCTTTTAACATAATATTTAGGAAGACTCTGGTACTTTTAAGGATATTAATTTCAAAATTGTTTTGTGATAAAGATGTGCTCTAGATTTTAAATTTATTAATTAATAATCATTGAAAATCGTAAAAATTGATGCATCTATCTCGAAATTATGTTGTATAATAATACTATTTGGATATTAAAAGTTTTATTGTAAAATAGCCATTATTTTTTAAATAAGAATAATTGTAAAAAAACATAAATAGCGATTTAAAAACACACACGATTGCAAACAGGAATGTATAAATTATATTAATAAATAATAATTGTTGACGAATCGATAGATATACACATATTTTTGAAATAATACAAACCTATATAAATACTTTTTATCCCATGGGATAAATTATATGTATTTTTCCGGGATAAAAAGTAGCCTGTGTATGCCCACACTTGCCCACACTATAATCTCTGTGCCAAATTTCCAGATCCGTTCAGCCGTTCTGGCGTGAAAGAGTAACAAACATCCATACATACCCACAAACTTTAACATGTATAATGTTAATACGGGCGGATTAATGATAATTTTAATGCAATGATTTTAAAAATGTTTAAAGAAAACCTGGCGTTAATAATGAGATTTTAAAGAAAAAAATAATAATATCGAAAATCCATACTAATATTATAAATGCGAAAGTAAGTAACTGTCTGTCTGTCTGTCCGTCCGTTATTGTTACAGAACCGTTTTAGATGAAATTTAGTATAGAGATATTTTGAGACCCTGGGAAGGACAAAGGACAGTTTTTATCCTAGTAATCGTCCCTTCAAGCGGTGAAAAGATGGGTTGAAGTTTGTATGTAAAATCAATCATTTCTCAAGTACTAAGGGATATATATTTTTTTATTTTTTAAAGTACTTACTTCTTTATACCTTTTTATATAGTCTTTCTATTTCATACTAAACGTTAAAACGTATCGGGACGCTAGTATTAAATGTAAATATTAAAAATAAGAATAAATTTAAAATTAATAAGTAATATTTAAAATATGATATTTGAAAAATATGCTCATGGAGTGTCATAAAAAATGTTTGTTTCTTGGAAAGCAACGTTTCGCGCTGTGCACCAAGCAACGCGATCCTCGCTTGGTAACTAGATTATAAATGATTCAAGCGCTTCCGTCTCGCCGACACTTTTGCATTTTTCGAATATATTTTCATAAATATCCATATATACAGCTATCTTTAGTTCTTAGCTCTGATGAAAGCTGCTAAAACTAAAATAAAAATCTATAAACAAAAGTTAGTTCTAATCTACTATCTATAAATTAAAGAAGTTGCTATCCGCTGTCTGTTTGTACATATTATGGTATGTATAATACATGCATATATGCATCAAGTTTGTAATCAAGTCGTCAAGCCTGAGTGAAGCGAGGGTCGTTAGTTAGAAATAAATTATAAATTACAATTATTTTTAAAAGAATTCAAAGTATATATTTACATAGACTTAACCTTTTTTTTTGGTCCTAATGTCACTTATCAATGTCACTGTCACGTTACTTCTACTATAACAGAAATGAGAACTAAAAGTTATAACTTGAAAGCTATAAAATAAGGAGTGAAGCATTCGTGAATTTTTCAAATATGTAACTTGTTCAAATACCTTTGTAGGGTTGCAACTTGGAGGTTACCTTACACATAACAGTAAGACCGCCACTTCGAATTTTTCACTGAAACTTCTATTTTCCTAAGAGGAGCTCCTTAAGTACACTCGTACTTCAGATGAATTTATGCCACATTTTACTACGGACTTTTAAGAACGTTTCAATTTTAACGACATTGTTGAAAAAATATTCTTACTTTTGTAATATAATAGCTACTTATTTTTCGAGTTTCGACTTGGAATATTTATGGAAATCATATTTCGTTGACATTAATCCCATTAATATTATAAATGCGAAAGTTTGGATGTATGTTTGTTACTCAATCATGCCAGAACTGCTGAACGGATATAGATATTTGGCACAGACATAGATTATAGTCTGGAATAGCACATAGGTTACCTTTTATTCCAGAAAAATGTACGGTTTCCGTGGGAAAGATTTGTTTTTGTTTTTCACTGGGGACGAACCCGAGCGAAGCCAGGTTGAGTTAATAGTTTCTAATAATACTAACTTTGTTAAAATTATACATTTCAAGTAATAAAATAGTGAAAAATAGAGAAGATAACTAACAGTTATCTTTAAAATAACTTTCGTGCATTGCTGTACTTTTTTGCTACTAAATAAAAAACATTTCAATTTTAAATGTATAAGTATAATGAAATAGTATAAAATTTACTTCAAAACAAGATATTAAGTAGACATTATCTACAAAGGCAAAGCGGTATTCTTAATACAAAAAAAAATGTAAAATGCCCAAAGAAAGACACACCATTAAAAATTTATGTTCCAGTTAATAATTTCGCTCTCGAGACATCAATTTAGAGACAAAATGAGTTTTAGAAGTCTAAACAATTAGCGTAGTCTGTACCGAATTGAATTCGAAACGTTTATTCATAGATTTTGTTAATGTTTAAAATAAGTCACCTGGTTTTTACTAAACTAAATATTTAAAATATGTATAAGTAAACTTATTTAGCATATTTTTATTTTTGTCGGGAATATAATATATGGTCCTACTGTTATAAATGCCAGTTTGTATTTGTATATATTTGTTGCTGCTTCACGACGAAACTGCTAAACGGATTTGAATAGATAGATAGATAAATCTGCACTACCTTTAAAAAGGGACGCAACAATTTTTATGTTTAACACTAGCGGCTCACCCGGCTTCGCTCGGGTCGCCCCTAGATGATTCTTTAAATTGACATAACTTTTTTATTTAGGAACCAATTGAAATAAAACACTAAATGTTAAGTGAAGCTTAACACAATACATTAGTGAAAACGGTACACAAATCGGTTAAGCCGTTTCTAAGATTAGCGCGCACAAACGCATAGACAAACAGACAAACAGACAAAAAATCTAAAAATCATTGTTTTGGGTTCTATTGTGTTAATAAAGATCTCCAATAAAAGTTTTTCTCAAATATCTTCCATGTACAGACAGCGATCAGTTACAATTTTATTATATGTATAGATATAATATAGCCCTTCATAAAGTATACATATTTATCAATCTAAATATATCTTAAAAATATGTCATCCAACTATATAACCTCTTCCTTTTTGAAGTCAGTAAACAAAGTAATAAAATCGGAAAAGATGTGAAAATATTATTACCTGTAATATATCAAATTGACATTACGAAAAAACACAGATTCATATTTTTTTTTACACAAGGCAGAGGCGAAAATTACAAATAACGTAATTTTATAGGTATATTTTACTTTGCAACACATAATAAAGTTTTAGTTCAAATAATTTTATTTTATTATAATTAAATTACATAAAAGCAAACAGTATAAATAACTTAATCGCATTAATGTTAATAATTACTTAATTAAATTTCACATGAAATATATTTTTTGTTAACGCTTTTTATTATACAGTTACTTACACTATTTTATATTAAATTAGAATTAAGTTAAAGATATTATAATTTACAAACAAATATTTATATAACTACCGTCAGTGGTCTTGTGTATATTTATTTTTGAAAAACATCAAGTCTTTTGCACAGATAAAGAACAACGTATTAGAAATATTAATTATTTTTTTATATTTATACTGTACAATCAAGCCTCCACTACAGTTTTCTTATAAGTTTAATATAATTTTCTAACTATTAGCTTGCGTAGTTCTCTGCGTAGTATTCCTTTGGTTTCTATTAATGTATGTGGATGGGTGGTCGTGAGGAGGTCGCTGGAACCTCCCGGGGGGCGGGGGAGGGGGAGGGGAGGCCTGCACTTGGACCCGTTCCACTCTCACCACGATGTCTTGACGAGGCGGCATTTCTGAAAAATATAGATACAAAATGTGATTTTTTTTTTCACAATTAATATTTAGATAAATACAAAAATACAACAGTACAAAATACCTGAATTTACTTGGTTAATTTCTTTAAATTTGTAATTGTACATATTGTATAGGTAAAGGTTGCAATATTTTGAAACGTATGAAAATTGTAACGCAAATTATGAATTCAATACTATTGAGTTAAATAAATTGTCTATATAATCATACTAACTTATCTATATACATATAATAAAATCTCTGAGTCGAATCTGTACACTAAATATTTTTTGGAAAATCTTATTGAAATAGTCATTATTATCGATACAGAGGCCGAATCTATAGTTTTTGCAATTTTTGTCTATCTGTCCTTTTGGGAACGCATCACGAGAAAGCCACTGGATAGATTTTGATGAAATTTGGAACGATGATGGCTGGTTATCCTCATCAATATATAGGATACTTTTTACTGCGGAAAAATGCTTTATCTCTGAGAAATCTATACTAACCTTTAAAAAGTACCTAAGAACGAACCCGACCGGTGCGAGGGTGAATCGTTTGTAAACAAAAAATTAAAAAAGAGAAATTGAACAATGAAATAAGATTTTATTTTATTCCTTATAATAAAAAAGCATTTGAAAGCGATCGTATCTGCCTATGCACATCACTCAAGAATGTGAAGAAAATGAAGACTTTTGAATTCTATTTTATGACTATACTTACATCTATTAAAGATAAAATTATTATTGTTGAAAGATTTAATAGTTATTATAAGTAATAATAAATCTTCTATACCGTTTCGTCGATCGTCTGTAAGTTATGATTTATTCGCCAGTAAACCGTTAGGCCATATATTACCGGTGCATAGATGAGGACCAAGATATATGCGATTATGCTTTATGATATTATCTTATTTTGGTATACTATTTCTTTCTTACTACTTTGGTTGAATGATTTTTTTCTGAAACGTATAAGAATAAAGAAAAAATATTATAATATATACTTAAAAACAAATTGTTAACTTATTTGTATGTGACATAGTCCTAATTTAAACAGTATTTTTTTATAATATAAATAGCTTTATTTGACGCACATGATTCATCCGACTGCAATGACATTTTTCTGAGTCGTATAACGTTACGATCGACATAATATATTATGTCGATCGTTTCGGACTTAGTACAGTAACATCAAAGTATGGCAGGTGTTGGGCAAGTTTTATCTGAATATAACTGGCACAACAAACAGTAAGTTTGATGTAATATTATGGTATATACCACTTGTGCTTACTTGGAAAACCGAGCGAAGCGAATTCAAATCCCGGGTCTCACACGGGATATTTTTATGTGCGAATCGTTTTTAACATGATAACCACTTGCCTCACGATGAAGGAAAACATCGTGATGAAGCCTGAATAACTGAGACAACCAAGCAAGTTTTGAAAAGATATGTGAACTACGTCAACCGGCGCTTGGCCAGCGTGGTGGACTATGGCCTGATCCCCGTCGTATTGAAGGGAGGTTCGTGTCCAGCAGTGGGACGTTAAAAGTGACTAAATGCTACTACTATTATGTACAAACAGTTTATAGTTTATACAAACAGTACTTATAAAGCTGAAGTTAGTATTTTGTATGTTTAAACATTAATATCTAAAAGCACCAGTTTGATTTAAAAATATCTTTTTGCATCTAATAGCCTATTTATTGCGAAAGGTTTGGCTATTTAATATCAACAATTATACTTACATAAATACACAAGGCGAGCTAAGCCGCGGGAAAACGCTAGTTTATATATATTTTTATCTGTGCACTTGATACCAAAACCAGTGTGAGTCGCATTATACAAATATAAATAACTAGCGACTCACCTTCGCTCCGCTCGGGTTCGTCCCTAGTTAGATTTTAACGTTTAATATAGATTTCTCAGAGATGAGATATTTTCCTGCAGTAAAAAGTATCCTATATGTTGACCTGGATCACCAGCTATCATCATACCAAATTTCATCAAAATCTGTGCTGTGGTTTTCTCGTGGTGCTTTCCCAGACAGACAGACATAAATTCTAAAAACTATAGATTCGGCCTCTGTATCGATAATAATGTGTATTTCAACAAGATTTTCCAAAAAATATTTAATGTACAGAATTGACTCAGAATTTTGTTATTTGTATAGATATAGATGTTATTAAGGTCATTAAACTTTGACTTAAGCATGTCAAATACGCAAAAAAAAAAAAAAAAAAAACAAATAATACGTAGAAGTTTTATCAAATAAATGTCGACAATGGCGACCTGTATCTAATTTATCTTTTTACCAATATATAAACAGAGATAAGTAAACGAGATAAGATCTTCCTTTACTCGGGTTATTTTTATACTTGATTAATATTAAGATAATATTTGCATTGTTTTTGCAAATTTTGTAATAGAATAGAAAAAAATGGCTGTCATGGGACGCATAGTAGGTGTGAAACATCTATGTTAATATTAGAATTCATAATTAATTAAAACCCATAACGAAATATGGAGGAAAATAAAGAAAAAATAGTGTTTCGTTAGTAAAATCATTTTTTTTTTATATTTTAATTATAATAATAATTACAGAATATATATATTCATAAATAGTATAGAAAATATGTAAGTGTTTTTAATAGAAACTGTTTTACAAAGGAGCTTGCACAGTATACGTGCTACACATAAGGGAGTCGAGAACGGTGGCGTGGAAGGGGCATGATGGTATGACAGCGTCACGCCGCCGTTTGCCGTCACACCACGAGTCGGTTTTAACTTTTACTGCCAAAGGGCGCCAATAAATGTTTCACATCAAAGACCTCTTTTCCTCAGACTAATATAGACGAAGTCTATCTTATTATAATATAGAGGGATCCATATACATATTAAAGTTAAAAAAAATAGTAGAATGATTTGCTGTTTGTGTTACTATTCTCGGTTTTGACATACCTACAGATCAGTTTCTTTCTTTAAAGAATAAGGGATTTTTTTGTATATGTATTAGATAAATTAATATACAGTTTTTGAGAATAACATATGAATAATAAAAATAATTATATTTTTTTGTATTTTTTAAGAATTTACTTTCACGTTCTCTTCCCCTTGATAGAGATAGCATATTATTAGCTTTTTTTTATAATTATAATACAATCCGTCAGTTATTTTTATTTATTATCATTTATTTAGTTGTCACTCAGTAGTATACAAATTGTAATTTGTGTAGATAGTAGATACTATTCAAAAATATTATACATTAGTGACTCACCCTCGCTCTGCTCGAGTTTGTCCCTAGTTACGTTTTAACGTTTAGTATAGATTTGTCAGAGATGAGATATTTTCCCTCAATAAAAAGATTCTATATGTTGTTCCCGATAGCCAGCTGTCATACCTCATCAAAATCCCTCCATTGGTTTTCCGTGATACGGTCACGGACAGATAGACAGACAAAAATTCTAAAAACTATAGACTTGGCCTCTGTATCGATAATAATGATTATTTCAACAAGATTTTCCAAAAAATTTTTAATGTACAGATTCGACTCAGAATTTACTTAGGTATATGTGTAGATTGTTTGACTTTATGTTTAATTTTATAGCACTCTGTCTTTATTATTCTACAGTTCTCTTTCAGATTATCTGAGGAAATTATAAGGGAACATTGTCTTTTACGCATGCATCGTTATAATAATAGTATAGTGTCTTTTTATTACGCTGAGAAAATCCAAGATGGACTATTAACTATTATTTTTAGTTAGCTTTAATTATATATTTGTAAAATGACATCACTGTCGTCTGTCTCGCTCTTATTTCTTTTTAGCTACGTAACAATATTTTTTTTCATTTGATTTGGTTTTCATTAATAAAAAGAGCGAGAAACGTGGAAGGTTTGTGTATATAATTTGTAAATATTTTGTACAAAATAACTGAACTGAGCTGAATGACGGTGTTTGGTCCAAAGAAACGCTACGCTTACAGCTGAATTTTTATATACATATGTACTATGTAGGTACATAAAAACAATGTACTAGAAAATTGTGGATCTTCAAAAGGCCTACTCAAAAGTTTGCAATAGTGTTTCCGCGATGTGTTTATATCCTAAGATACGCTCCCAAAACTATTTTTATCTATTTATAATGTAACTAGGGACTCACCCGAATGAAGTACGGATAAGTTATTAGTATTAAACCGCTTGTATTAATTAATAAAGCACGGGGCAGCCATGGACCGGCCCCGTAATCCGGCCGGGCACGAAGCCAAGAAGCGTGCTAAGAGCCGGCCCACTTCGGTGGGCGGCGTGCCATGGGGGTGCTCCTGGTACTTCTCTGACAGCAAAGTGGACAGTTAGAGCAACCCAATGGTTGTTGTGATCTGCCTGAGTCTGTGACATCCCATTTAGACGGGGGAGATTCTGTTGGGTTTTAGTGGGTAGTACTGGTTTTGCCGGTGAGTCCCACATGGCCAGCTGTATGCATGCAGATGGTATGCGTAAATGCATTTCTCGACGTTAAAAAAAAGGTATAGACCGGCTGACTGGCAGTCACTGGGCGGGGCTCATAAAATATAACTCATATTATGTACTGACTGGCATATCCGGGAATCGTGAGAATCACTAAATACATAAAAATAACCACGGAAGCCCTAACATTAACATAAGGAACGTAGTTGTATCACCTGGGCATATTAACGACTATAGTCTAACTAAAGATTCATTAAATCACGCTGGGGAGGTTTTCCCAGCGTGTCCTCTGTAGACTTTTCTGCTGACTAAATCCCACCACGGAACCCTAAGATCTAGCATCCTTTACGCATGCACTATAAAATCTACCTATACGCCTAATGTATCGCAATTAATAGTTACTTTATGTCTGAAGATATACAATTTTCAAAAGTAGCTCCGCACAGAAATCGAACTTATGACTTTTATAATATTATAAGTTATAATTAAGTGTTTCAAACGGCCCTCACTATTATTAGCTACGTAAAATAACACATATTAAGTAGTAATTAAAATAATTATCAAATAAATAATACTCACTAATTCGTTGTTTTCCAAGTGACTATACAACAAACTTATTTCTATAAAAATCTATATTTTATGAAGGTTTACTATGAAGTGATAGATTCAAGAATAACTAAAACAAACGTATTTCACGATGTCAAAATGAAAACATATTGAAGGCTGGAGTGAGTGTTTCTGATAAGTTATCATTTATCATGAGATAAATTGTAAAGATCTTAATATTGAAGTAAGGGATTTAGTTGTTATTGTATTACATGAAATAAATAACATGGAATTTCGTTTGGTAATGGGATTTTATATATAGAATGTATTATTGCTAAAAACATTAGGTGATTAGGTAGATAGATACTATAAGAATATCTATAAATACAATAAAGTAGAGGTCGAATGTCTGCACATAAGAAAAGTAATAAAAGCCGAGTCAGGGGGATGTAAGAAGAGAAATAGAGCAAATCCAGATTTCTTCAATTTTTTTTGTTTCTCTGTCTGTTTGTCTGTTTGTACGGGCTAATCTCCCTAAAAAAACTATGGGACCGATTTAAATAAAATTTTGCATGTGATACCTTATATATATGGTCGACATTTCAAATATTTTTCATCCCGGAAAATTAAAAAGTTCTCTTGGGATAGTTAAAAAACTATAGTAACTTAGTAACAGCTTAGTACACAACTACTGATTGGATTTTAATGAAACTCTACAATAATATAGTTCATATATCAGAATAACAAATAGGCTACTTTTTATCCCGGAAAAATGTACAGTTCCCGTGGGATTTTGTTTTTGTTTTTTTTTTTGCCGAGAGGTGAACCCAAGCGAAGCGAGGGTGAGCCGCTAGTGTGAAAAGGGAAAAATCAGAAAACTGTAAGTTTGTAGTTACATCATAAAAAAATATTACAATGTTTCATGCGTATTTTTCCGATTTTTATATTGTTTTTAGTATTCTATTTATTGTTTTATGATCTAAAATTTTATAGATGTCACTATATTTATAATATTAATGAGAATGTGAATGGATAAAGTTTCAAAATTTTATCGTTATCATTAATTTTTTATACTAACTATGCTTACGTTCTAGTTCCAGCGTTATGAATAATACTCATAACAGACGTATATGAAATAGAGGAATGAGTGAAAATCCCGTCCTTCGGCAGTTTTAAATAAATAAGTGCAAATATAACCTGTTTAGAGTATTTTTATTTATTTGTGGAGATTTTTATTTTAAAGCTTGAAACACTGCAGTGTATTGTCATTTGTCAATTGTCATGTTCAACAACACAATTTTGTCAAAGTCATGTTTTGTAGCGCATAATTTGTGGCTTACTAAATATTTCCATAGATTTTACCTAAAATTTTCGGAATATTCCATAAATATTGTACTGCGTGATTCAATTTCATATATACTTATATAATTATTCATCGTTACATCTGTTGTGCGTTTCTAACGTAGTTATTTGGAACTGCGTTTATCAAAACGCCCAACTCTATCGATCTGTATTTTGTTTTCGTTAAGTCCTTAATTTGAGTTGTAAAATGTCCTCTAACAGTCAAGAAACTTATTTTTTCAATGCTATTCCACCATTTCGGGCCAGCAATGCTCCGGCATCACCCCCGGAACAACCTCGGCAGCCGAGGAATTTGCAGGTCAGTATTATATCAACATTTGTTTTAATTTGAAATTAAATGTTATGTATTTGTATCATTAAAGCGATTATTTTTTATTAAAATAGGGAAATGTGATTTCATTAACTAAATTAGACATTTTAGGAATGATAAAATATAACACTCTCTTTTCTTTGCAGGGATTGCTTCGTTTTGCAATGGAAGCTACTAAAGCAGAAGATGCACCTGGACCTTCCAATTTAAGTACAATGGATGAAGAGGTATAGATTTGTTGTTTGTTGTCTCAGGTTATATTAAAAAAAATTAAGGTTATTAAATTAATATATATAAAAAGTATGTAATTAAATAATTATGATAATGACAGTTTTCACTTTTCTTAGTAGAATTATAGGTCATTTTACTTGCTGCTTGAAAAAAAAAACATGCAAAAAATTACTTTATTCAGGAATGCAGATAAAAATGTGTTGTAATCCAATTGAACAACTCTTAGGTTCTTGCTGGGTCTGTTTCCTAATTTTGTATTCTTCATGAATTCTTCAAAATTTACAATTTATATTTAATTAGTTACATTTTACTGTTAAATTTAATTTTCAGTGATAAGATATTTTCTCACAGTAAAAAGTATCCTATTTGTTGACCTGGGTAACCAGCTATCGTCATACCAAATGTCATCAAAATCTTTCTAGTGGTTTTCTCGTGATGCATTCCTAGACAGACAGACAAACACTCTAAAAACTATAGATTTGGCTTCTATAGCAATAATAATGACTGTTTCAATAAGTGTTTCCAAAAAATATTTAATGTACAGATTCGACTCAGTTAGAATTTTATTATTTGTATAGATTTATATTATATTACCTAGTGGAGAAATGCAAATCAAAATTTTTTTAATGTATGCTATATTACAGAGGAGGAAATTCTTAGAAGAAGCACTAAAAGCTATGTCAGTGGACGTTGCTGAAATGTTGCAAGATGCTATAAAAGTACTTAAAGATGTTAATGTTATGAACATGATTAAACGCGGGGAGGAGATTCCAGACGATATTAATGCAAGGTTGAACCAAATCATGGATTATGTTGATGACATAGATGTGGCTAATGGTAAGTTTTCTTGTATTCAGCCCTTTTTATGCCCCTAGTCCACCACACTGGCCACGGAGAATTGGCAGACTTGATTTTTGACCTTTTTTTTCACCGTAAGGCAAGTTGTAATCATGTTGGAAATATTCAAATTGTTTGAACTTAAATTAAAATATGTAATTTAAAATTGTTTACATTTATCTGGTTTTGACATCTATTGAGTGTTAGCGTTAACACGTCACGTGACCATGTCGATGACGACTTACATGAATTTACTCCCCATCCAAACCTGCCTGTAGAAGTTTTCACTTTAAAAATAATGTTTTATTTGTACATGTACATGATTGTAGTTGTAGTGTGTTTTCACAGATTTCAAGAAAATTGGCGGCTACGCTATTTTCCCAGTATGCTTTGGCTGTGATAATGATGAGGTCAGGTCAAAAGCCAGCAGCATAATTGGCACAATCTGCCAAAATAACCCACCATGCCAAACCAAAGCTTTGGAATGTGGACTGTTGGGTCTCCTGATCCATTTGGCAAATTCTGAATTGGATTCAAATACAAATAGTAACCTGTTTGGAAAATATTTGTATGGTATTTCAGGTTAAAATTTCTACATTTATTCATTTTGTTGTATTATTATGTTGTACTCACTGTGTTATTTAATATATTTTGTCTTCATTTGACAAGTACTAATTGATACATAATATATAATTTTTTATCTCGATGTGAACGTATAACAGATGTTAAACTCTCGATGAATTGTTTTTTTAATAATGTCCTATATAGATTGGTATTTACATCCATATGTATTTAAAAATTATGATATATAGTCATCTATACATATAATCATCTATATATATATAATAAAAGTGTAACTGATTGCTGTCTGTACTCTGTACATAGAAGTTTTTAGAAAACCTATTATTGGGAGTCTTTATTAACACAATAAAATCCAAAATAATAATTTTTAGAATTTCTGTTTGTTTGTGCGTTCGTGCGCGTTAATCTCAGAAACGGCTAAACCGATTCGGGTGTGGTTTTCACAAATGAATTGTGGTAAGCTTTCACCTAACATTTATTATTTGTTTTATTTCAATCGACGCATAAATAAAAAAGTTATGTCAATTTAAAGAATCACCTAGGGATGAACCCGAGCGAAGCCAGGGTGAGTCGCTGGTGATAAGTAAAATTCAAATGTTATCATTATTTTTATATTTACAGGAATAATCCGTGGATTTGATCCGGCCATCAAACAGTTCATAGAACTAGAGGGATTGGAGTTGCTGATGAAAGCTCTGCAAGGCTCTAACATGACAGCTAAAACAAGGGCTGCTTTTATTGTACAGCATTTGTGTCCAACTAACTCTGATGTAAAAGGTATTATGCAAGATTGTCTTTCTCTGAATTAAAGTACTAAATCAGATATTATTTATGAGATACTGCCTTCTAATTAAGTTTACAAGTTTTTGTCATTTCTTATTATAAAGTGTTTAGTCTCAGGTGTGGTAATATTTTTTTATATCTTGATGTAAAAGGAGGACGGAGAGGATAGGGACATTGCTTTGGAATAAAAAAAATTAAAACAGGCAGTCATGGGAACTACCGACAGAAGTGAAAACTTATAACTTTTGAATAACTATGTTTTTTCTTTTTATTTATTAAATAAATTATAGTACGAATAATTTAAGTTTCATAATTTGTAAATTGAAATTATTATTAGTCTTATTTTTACATTCATTGGCACTCCAAGCAATAATTATTTATATTTTAATATTAATAACTTGGTTACTTCCCAACACAAACTTTCATCCCCATTTTCACCCCCTTAATGGATGATTTCCGGGGTAAAAACTATCCTATGTCCTTCCCATGGTCTCAAACTATTTGATTACAAACAAACAAATAAATCTTTCCTCTTTATAATATCAAAACATGACGCTGTGCGTCGCTAGACTGTGTCGACACGTCACATGTCACACGTAGCATGTCGGTGACGCGAACCCATACTTTTTGCCCCTACCAAAAATTGCTTAATGCAGCTAAAGAAGTTTTGACTTCAAAAAGTAAATATAAAAACTTCTTACTACTTATAAAATAGTAATATTGTTTTATAATTTATTTTCAGATTTCTTCATCAAGCAAAATTTAGTGAAGATTGCCGCAGAGGAAATACACGCCGGTCAAAATGAGGCTACAGAGCATTTACTGAGCATGCTTCAGAGTCTGTTGGCGAGTAATGATCCAAAAATCATGGAGCAATGCAACAATATCGAGTTGAACTTCAAGAGTATTATACAAAATCACCTAATGCTGGTCGAGAATGATGACTGTTATATGGAAGAAAGGGACTATTGCAAGACCATCTTGACACAATTGGACAAATATTCACAGTACGACCTCAACGAGGAAGTTGATAGATAAACATTTTATATGTTAAAATCTAGAGTGGCTTAAAAACCTAATGTAATTTATATTTTTTATTGTTTTAATCTTCATTAGGGAGATTTACATGTATGTATGTATGTATGATAAAGTACGGCTTTAATATTTTTTTGCATTTTGCAAAGCATTTTTCCTTTTTCTAGATGTGATATGTGGTGTGTATATGATGAATCTTGTTGTAAAAGTTAATGTACCTAAGCTACGTCACATGTCGTTGTTTCTTAAATAAATAAATTACACTATGGTTATTTTGCTTTTATTTAATATTCCGCTATTTTTACAATCTAGATTTAATTTACACTGACTCTTTTGACTTCTGATTTTTGAGTGACTGTACAGTGTACACTCTACTATATTATTTAATTTCAATTGGTACAAGTGTTACGTGATATATGTAAGTTTATAACTGTGATACTTTTTTACGCTTCAATAGTTGAACGGATTTGAATGAAATTTAGTACAGAGATAGAATATAAGCTGGAGTAACCCGTAGACTATACCAGACGACGATAGGACCAGAGCCTATCGTCTCACTACCTTCCTGCTGGCTCAAAAGCCAAATCCGACAACGCACTAAACGCCAACACAATAAACTATGGCGTGAGGTCGTAGATTGCAGACAGGCGAGGGAATCGCTCCCAACCATCGACGCCAAAACGACTAACCGTCTAATCAAACTCAACAGACCTCAAATTAGACAGATAACTGCGGCCCTAACGGGGCACGGACCTTACAACAAACATCTATTTAATATAGGTATAACCGACAGCCCACTTTGCAGGGCCTGCATGAGGGCTGATGAAACGGCTGCACATGTTATTTTGTACTGTCCAGGTGTAGCGGCATACCGGGCACAACATCTTGGGACCCCCAGCACACTCCCGGAAATATTTGGCAAAACGAAGAAATTGCTGAACTTCTTGGAGGAACTGGGATGGCAAGAATGAAACAAATCTAATTTCCCCCCACACGCAAAATAGGCGCATAGTCGTCGAGTTGCGGAGAACAGCCCGAACATACCATACCATACCATACCATACCAACCCGTAGACTACTGCTCGGCTCATCTAGTAATTAATAATTATTGTTAAAATAAACGTAACAATATTTTAGGGCCCATCTACACGATGACATTTTAATGCGTCGACGCGTGTTTGTATCGTTACGAATGCAAGCAATGCATTTTAAATATAACAACTGTATTTATAATACGTGTCGCGTCTATATAGTATACCCATTTTAGTTCATCACTGCCACAGATCACATAATACTATACTATCTGTACTAGAAAGATACCTCATCCCATACAAAGAAATTGGACAGCGCTAATTCGGGCTATTTTTGTTTGCTTGCATATATATTGGATAATTTTTTTTGTGATTTTACCAATTTTATCCGTCATAATTCATAAAAAGTAAAAGCGCCATCTGTGAATAAACACTACAAACCCATATATCTGATTGCTGATATTTCAATAATTAGTAAAATTACGCAAATTTGATTTACGGGCGCATTATTTCGTTTCATTTCGTTTCACTTATGTTAGAATATTTTTTTAAATAATTATACACCGTTACAGAATCTATTTTTTTTATCTTTTGTTAATTTAATAACCAATCGATCGATCGAAAACTAACAACAAATCGATACTTGTAGCGTCATCTATTGACATTTTTTTGAACATATTTTTCTTTCTTCGTGATAAGACCTTTAAGATTTTGTTTTCTTATAATTATTGTTTAGTAAAATTCATTTTGAATTTAACACAAGTTTCAGGGATAAATCATTTTCCAACCTTGGTAATCAACTCGTAAAATGTAAACAACGCTACCTATGAATTTAATTAGTATAGTATAAACATATTACCTAATGGCCGTTATTTCAATAATTAATGAGTAAAAGTATAAAAATTTTACTAAGAAATTGCGTATCCTTAGAGTGTCTTTAAAAAGCATAACTATTTTGTTCTAAGTAATTTGTTAAACAAACCTCAATTAAAATTCATACTAATAACGCCACCTATTGATATTTATTTGAACTATTTTTTTAAATCTTTTAAAGTCCTAAGATAATATTGGTTTTCTTGATCAGGCTCCGAAAAATGTTTTTGAAGAGAATTCTTAAATAAAGTCTAGTCTTAAAATAATGTTTATTGCAATTATTCTTTTGTAGTGTACTTGAAATGGATTTTCAATGTCAATAATGTCAGATTCAATGTCGATTATTAGTTGTCAATGTCAATTGTCGATTAAGCAGCAAGAAATTGTGTTAATAGAAGTTTTATTTGTCATCCATGGTTGGAAGTTGGAACTTGGTGGTGTTTATCTCATATATGAATATCATAAAGTAATTAATTTTAATAGTTTATTATTGATTTAAATAAAAATATTTAATGTTACGTATAATTTATTCTAGTTTGTTCAAATATATGTGTGTTGGTAACGTTTGTCCCTGTACTACTGCGTACTAATGATTTGTTGACTAATCAGCCATGATATAAAAATACATATGAAAAACACAATTTAAATGTTAGTTTATCGATGAAGCGTGCATTTAGTGTGTTCACGACTCTCCTCCACGATCACACTCCGCTATCGGCATATAGCATGGCGAATTTAACTAACGATTTTAAGGAGTGGAAGTTAAAAGATCCGCCAAATTACTCCGAGTTACCAATAGATGAAAATCCTCAATATAATGTGCCCGTTGCTGTAAAGAACGCTGTATTTTCTAAGGTAAATTTGTATTAAACATGTACTTAAAATGTTATTTCTATGACTCAATAATAAAAGAAAATACTTAATAATTACTAAAATTTTGAATTTGTGTAAAATGATTATTACATCATTCTTTTTTATATTTACAGGTGCCAACAGAACCTCTGACTGGGAAACTTCACCTTGTTTGTGCTTCTAAAGAAGCATTAATAGATATTTTAGATTTAGACCCCAAAGTGTCAGAATCTGAACCATTCATTGATTTTGTCGCAGGAAAATATTTACCAAAAGGTGGATTGAGTGTTTCTCACAGGTAATATGTTATTTTAACAACTATGTAGTTGTACTTATTTTTGTTGTAGTATAATCTTAGTTTTAGTTGCAGTAGAGATAAACAGCCTCTTTGCCATATCTGCAAGATTTTAATGTGTTATTATTACTTATTAATTGATATAGAATATTATGCATTTGCACATTTTAAGTATTGGATATTGTATATTTTGCCTAAAATCCAATTATAATAATATATATTATCTTTTATTTTAATAATATTTTTATTTAAGTTGTCCAAATTTATTGAGAAATTAATACTTTTTATAATTTTATAAAGCATATTTGGAGTTTATTTCCAATTTCTATTTATATATAATATTCTAGATATGGTGGATATCAATTTGGATTTTGGGCGGACCAACTTGGAGATGGAAGAGCACATATACTTGGTGAATATATTAATAGGTGAGAATTTATACAATTTATAATAGTTTTAGTACTAGTGTCTGAAGTTGAGTTAAAAAATTACTAGACTATTATGAGTAAAGTAGGCATGTTTGTGCATATGCTTGTGTTTGTTGTAACTTGCTTGTGATAATATTTTGCATGATTTTTTCCAACAGGGTTCACAAATATCATTGCACCAGTGATTTATTTATTTATAAATATAATGAAATTCTGAGTTGAATCGGTACATTAAATATTTCTTGGAAAATCTTATTAAAATAGTCGTTATTATCAATACAGAGGCCAAATCTATAGTTTTTAGTATTTTTGGCTGTCTGTTTGAGATCATGAGAAAACCACTGGACAGATTTTGATGAAATTTTGTATAATCGCTTGTTAATCGGGTCAACATATAGAATACTTTTTACTGCGGGAAAATCTCTCTGAATTTTCATCTCTCAATTCTCATCTCTGAGAAATCTATATTAAATGTTAAAACCTAACTAGGGACGAACCCGAGCAGAGCGAAGGTGAGTCGCGAGTAATTTATTAAGTAAAATCTTCCTGTCAAGAAAATATATTCATGACAACTGTAAGAACATTTGTACAGTAGTTTCTGAGATTAGCCTGAACAAACAAGCTCTACATATTGGGAGACTTTAATTTATTATACTATCCAAATTTTTCAGTAAGGGTGAATCCTGGCAACCCCAGCTGAAAGGTTCAGGGGAGACCCCGTACTCTCGTTTTGGAGATGGTCGCGCAGTTCTACGCTCATCTATACGAGAGATGATTGCGAGTGAAGCTTGTCACCACTTAGGCATTCCTACAACACGGGCCGGTGCTTTGGTAGGTAAGATGGTTTTGTATGTATGTATACATATCTACATTATATATATCATATTTATATAGATATCTATCCATTTGTTTTTAAGACTGTATTGTCTATGCAATAAGTAGCTTTAGCAGATTTCTTGAGTGGATTAGATTTTTTTTTTATTTTATTTAAAATGTTAAATATTTACGTGAATCTAAGAAAGTATAATTTGAAAATGGTGGAAGGGGGTCCAAAACCATCTATACTTAATTTGTACCATAACTATATTTTTGTGTAATGTGTGCCCAACTGGCACAGTTTGAAGCCATTACCAAGAAAATGGAATTGAATTGAACTTATTTTTTACTATTCATTGATTAATCATGAAATCTTAAAAAAGAGATTATCTAAGAATGATATGGGCTATAATTTACAAATATAATTAATTTAGTTGACAACAATCGTGTCTTCTTGGCTTTTCCCAACCAGAGTTAGGGTAAGCCACCTTTGTTTTAAAGGGTAAGCTACTAGCTTAACTTTACATTATTGCTTTTCCAAGTAAGCGATGAACACAAAGTATGGAGGGACAAGACATACAGTGGTAGGGCGAGGCAGGAGCGCGCAGCCGTTGTGCTGCGGTTAGCGCCAGCTTGGTACCGACTCGGTTCCTTCGAGATATTGTACAAGAGAAATGAGCCAGATCTTATGAAAATATTGGCTGATTTTGTTATTAAGGTATGCTTTATTACTAATATATATAATAATAAAAATAAAATTGTTCAAGTATTCATGACTCTTTAGTGTTCTCTCTCTCTCTTTAGTTTATACTATAGACGTAGAGAATGGATTGAGTAATACTGTCTTAAAATTGACCACTCTCTAGAAAGAGAGAAAGCGAACGTGTGGCCAATACTTGTGTTTCATTACAATTTGAATTTTAAATGGAATGTTAAAATAATATAATACAATTTGAAAATTATAATGAAATCTAAAATGGAATGGAATAGAATCTAAAATGGTTATAAATATCAATCTTCATTAATCGTATTTCAATTAATACAGAAGTCTTCTGGCCGCACATTTGTTTTGTCTCTGTTGCGCCTTTCCGCCATTTGTTGCTGACGGCTGGCAAAGAAATACTCAATCCACTCTCTATGTTTATGGTATACACAAAACTTATTGAAATTATTGTGTTAGTATAGAATAGACTATATATATTGTGTACATACATAGGTATAGAAAAGTAGGTAAGTACTTTAAAAAATATAAAAAAAATTGTATCCCTTACTTGAGAAATAATTGATGCCCCATATAAACTTCCACTTTCTTTAAAGGATGCTTTCCGGGATAAAAACTATCCTATGTCCTTCCCAGGATCTCAAACTATCTTCTTACCAAATTTTACCTTAATCGGTTCAGGGGACTAAGCGTGAAAAGGTAACAGACAGACAGACAGACTTGTATATCTGAGAGAACCAAGCAAGTTTTCTAAAGAGATGCTCAGTCCGCTCGAACTTGGCCTGCGTGGTGGACTATGGCCTGATTCCCCTCGTATTGAAGGGAGGCCAGTGTCCAGCAGTGGGACGTTATAAAGGCCTGGATACATATAAATATTATTATTTTCAGCACTATTTCCCTGATGTAGATTCAAAGGCAGATGACCGATACATCCAATGGTTTTCTGAAGTGGCTCATAAGAACTTGGATATGGTGGCTACTTGGCAAGGTATTATTCTTCTAATTTTAAACACCTTTTTTGTATAAATATAAAAAAAAAAATCTATACTAATATATAAAGAGGTAAAGTTTGTGATTTTGTGGGTTTGTGAGGTTGTAGAGGGTAATCTCTAGATCTACTGAACTGATTTAGATGAAATTCGGTAAGAAGATAGTTTGAGACTCTAGGAAGGACATAGGATACTTTTTATCCCGGAAATCATCACTTAAGAGGGTGAAAATGGGGATGAAAGTTTGTGTATGGGCTATCAACCTAGTATGAAATAAAAGTCCTACTAATACATATTATAAATGCGAAAGTTTGAGGATGTATCGACGTACAGATGTGTGGATGTTTGTTACTCTTTCACGCAAAAACTACTGAATGGATTTTAATGAAACTTTACACTAATATAGCCCATACATCAGAATAACATATAGCCTACTTTTTATACCGGAAAAATATTCGGTTCCCGTGGGATAATTTGTTTTTCTTTTTCAAGAGGCGAAGTGAGCCGCTAGTATAACATAAAACGATCATGTCTTCACATAATAAAAACACATAGTTTAGGATTTAATGGGAATCTTTTGTAAAGCCATTTTTAATTTGACAAAGGAATACATACAAAATATTTAAATTTTATATTATTATATATTACTAGCGACTCACCCTCGCTTCGCTTCGGGTTCGTCCCTAGACAAAAACGAATCTATCCCACGGGAACCGTACATTTTTCCAGGATGATATATAGCCTATAGCCTTCCTTAGTTAACGGGCTATCTAATGCAAAAAGATTTTTTCAAATTGGGTCAGTAGTTCCTGAGATTAGCGCGTTCAACCAAACAAACAAACAAACATACAATCAATTAAACTATTCAGCTTTATAATATTAGTATAGATTATCACATAAATTTTACAGTATAATAGTAAAAAAAATATTGTTTTAATACTTTTATTATTTATTTTTCAGGTCTAGGTTTCACACATGGGGTTCTAAACACAGATAATATAAGTATCCTCGGCCTCACCATAGACTATGGTCCGTACGGCTTCATAGATCACTACTATGAGCATTATGTGCCTAACTCTTCTGATGACATGGGAAGATATGCCTTTAACAAACAACCTGATGTGAGTCTTGTTTATATATAAGTTATGATGATGTACTCCTGACGAATATCCGCCAAGGTTTTCAATCTTAGGGCGATTCCTCACCAATCGGTCGGGAAGAGAGAAAGAGGGGAGAGGGAGGGGGAAGAGGGGGTGGGGGTGGGGGAATGGGGGGGGGGGATAGAACTATTTTAAAACATTATTGTCTGGCTTCATGTTTAGTTCTATGACACGGTCAATATTATTCCTTAGTAATAATGATTGTATTTTTTTATTTCCAGATAATTATATGGAATTTGGAGAAGTTTGTGGAAGCTCTGCAGCCAATTTTATCAGAAAGCAACAAGCAGAAGATTAAGGAAATCATTGCTACTTTAAGTGGATATGTGCAGGATAAAATTTTGTAAGTACATGTCGGCGTGTAAGCTAAAATGACCTACTTAAGTTAATTTATTACCAGTTTTGACAAATTATGGCTAACTTAAATCCATTTTACACAAAAAAATAATGTCATTATAAATATCTATCAAAATATTTTTTGAAGTTATACTTCTTTTGGCATGTTTGGAAAAAATTATAAGAGTAAAATTTTTACGATGTGCGCGCACGCCGACAGCCAAAAGCGACATGATGAAGTTAGCTGAAAACGACATGATGAAGTTCGCTGCATTCCTTTTACAAACAGAGAGTTGTGACATACGGGATGAAATCTTTAGCTATTTTTGTTCTGTTACGCCAAAGAAGTATAACTTCTTACGTGCGTACATAAAGTACACACACACACTCACACGTTCTTTTTTGTGGTTATGTAATTCATTGTATATGATATTATAGAAGAACCTATCTCTCAAAGCTTGGGTTGGAAGAAGTTCAAAATGGTGATGATGAGCTGGTGAAGAAACTGCTAGGGATGATGCAACAGACGATGGCAGATTTTACTAGCACTTTCAGACAGTTGGCTGAGGTAATGTGTTTTTATTTATCTTAAACATTATGGCTATTGTTTGGAGAGTGATAATCAATATAATTATCTCCTATATGATATTATAATATTTAAATTAATACATTTTATTTGCTAATGAGTTATTGTATACAGCCCTTTTTAACGTCCCACTTCCCGGCACGGGTCTCCCTTCAATATGAGGGGGATCAAGCCATATTTCACTACCCTGGCCAAGTGGGGGGTAAGTTCTCTTAGAAATGCAGGTTCCCCCTTGAAGTTTTCCTTCACCGTAAGACAAGTGGTAATAATGTTGGAAATGATTCGCACATGAAAATATCAGAGGTGCGAGACCCGGGATTTGAACCCGCTTCACTCGGTTTCCTAAGCGAGCGCGTTAGCACTGGGCTACCTTTACATTTCTCTCATTTATCGGGCATTTTTTTTTTAATTTTATATTTGTTTTATTAACTCATTTTTATTTGGCTCTTATTTAAATATTTATCTTATTTGTGTTATTTAAAAATTATACAACTTGTTGTTTTATCCCTCTCTAACGGAATGGTAGTGGAGTGTTTTTTTTTAATATTTTTTTTTCTCTTTTACAGGTAGATAAGCATGAGTTATTAAATGGAGATGTGTTGGAAACGAAATGGTCTCTAGCTAAAGTTAGCAAGGCGAAAGATTGGGAGAAGTGGATTGAAAAATATTTGCAAAGACTACAAGAGGAAAAGGGTATTTTATTATCAGCCATTAATTATGAAAATTTAGGCACTCCCCAGCATTCCAATTTTCTCTGTACAATAAAGCACCATCCATTGTTATTTGTTATGTGGAAGTCAGAAAAAAAAAAACAAATAAACACACTTTAACATAATATTACTATGGATGTATACATTACTATTTGATATTATTAGATTTACTCTTGCTTTGCTTGCATAAGCGCATATGCGCGTTTTGTATTTATTTATGACAGTAGCCTAAATGTTATTCCAGGTTATATATTGTAGTCTATCTGTGAACTAAATCTTATCCAAATCCGTCCAGCTGTTCCAGCGTAGCGTAACAAACATACATACAGATACACATATACACATACAGACATTTGTTTTTGTAATAGTAGTATAATGTACTTTTTCACATATTTTTTTTAATTTTCTTTTCAGTGAGTGAAGAAGAACGGCGCAGGCGCATGCTAAAAGTGAACCCGCTATACGTGCCGAGGAACTGGCTGCTGCAAGATGCCATCGCTGATGCTGAAAACAATGACTTCCATAAGGTTTGTGGTTATAGTGAATATGTGATAGATTTAAATTTGCTTGGCTTGAATAAATCCAAAATAATACTTTACTAGATGGAGGCCTCGTTTGTCCCACTGTGGGGTCTCTATACGAAAAGTAAAAATAGTTCAAATATATGTCAATAAATGGCGTTATATGTATTGATTTGATATTGAAATAGAAAAGAAATGAGCCCAAAAAGATATAATATTAAGTTTCAAAAAAATATTTTAAAATAAAGGAAAACGTAAATAATACGCTAGTTTTGACATGCGTCTGTGTTTATGTCGCAGGGAAATTGTAAAAACCGTGAAATTATAATTTTACTACAACTCACTTCTTCAACTTCATTATAACCTTATATTATAATACCACATCCTCATGTTGCTACTACTGACAATTTAACTAGGGAAATTACAATGTTACTGAATGTGCTTAGTGAAATTATAATATACCTAACATTGTTTGTTTTTTTTATTTATTTGGGTCTCTACAAACTGTTCATAATAAGGGTTATATCTAAAAAAACTTATATAATTAAATAATCATGACACCAACATCGTTGACCACAGGTTACTAACTGGTCTTGAGAAGTGGTAATATATTTAGTATTCAGTAATATATTTTTTACTTGATAGAAGAAAACCTTAATTGTATAATGTAAAAATCCAAAAATAAAAATAATGATAATACAATACCACAAATGGTTAGAGGGAATTGCGTATTATGTTTATGATTTTTTTTCTAAAGCTGTTTATGTTTGTTAACCGACTTCAAAAAAGGAGGATGTTCTCAATTCGTCGGAACCTTTTCTTTATGTATGTTCACGGATTACTCGAAGACGCCTGAACCGATTTGGAAAATTCTTTTTTTGTTTCAAAGAGTATTCTTCCCAGGTGGTCCCATTTAATATTCATTAATTATTGTTCCGTGATATCGTAGAGGAGGCGATTGATAAAACTCCGGGTATTTATAATTTCAGTAGTGAAATTCAACGGATCTTCCAATTTCTCTGCGATTTTTACATGGAGAAGACTTTTCATTTCAAAGATATGAATATATAAAGAATATTAAAATCTGAGTAATATAAAATGTACTAATATTTATTTGGCTCGATTTTTTTTGACATTTGTTAGTTATAATTTGTATGTGAAAAACTCTCATTTCATACTGATATTAAATCATTTAGTTTACCTTAAATAACAGCCGAGTTATCCAATTTCTTAATACTGAATAATACATTTTTACATTTTCTTAGTGAATTTATTTTCTTAAAGGTCCGGCTGCTGTTGAACGTTTTCAGAAATCCATACGAGATGAATGAAGAAGCAGAGAACTTGGGATATTCCTCTCAGCCACCGAGCTGGTCTTATGGTTTAAAATTAAGTTGTTCTAGTTAAATTTGTTATATAGAAAATAGTATGTAAGAAAATAGATGTTGTTTTTATACTACTGTTTTAATTATTTTTGAATTTATTTTGAATTGTTTTTGATATATGCATATTTTAATTATATTACTTGGTTCCTGAAATCTTATCAATTGTTTTATTATCTGTCTTTTTTCTTTATCATTTAATTTGACTTTTTTTGACTGCTGCTAAGGTTAGTGTTGTATTTGTATGTATGTCCAACCCTATGTTCTCTTGTAATTACTAAACGACTTAACTGGTTTCGATGATTCGTTAGATTCAACTTGAAAAGTGTCATAGGTTAAAAAAATCCATCTATTTTTTTAAAAGTCAAAATGGTGGATTTAAGATGCCAATTTTTTAAAAAGTTTTTCCTGCAAACCTGTGTAGTGGGGAATTCTAATGCAGCTGCGAGTCTTGCAACGTGTATGTATGTCTCCGGTCGCATAATACTATTTTCCTTCAACATCTTGTTCTCATTTTTTAGTTAGGTTTTTAAGCAGTCGGGGTTTTTTTATTTTTAAATATATTTATTTTAATTAGAAATAAATTAACTATTAAATATTATCAATATTCTATTTAAATTTAATTTATGCATTGGGAGGTCATTTTATTTTTTTCATCTGTACTTATTACAAAGGGAATCCTAAATAGGCTTAATGAAAGAATATAGATGGTTTTTTCTTGTAATTCTTGTTATTAAATAAAGTATATACATTATCATTGACGAAATACTTATTCACAGAAAACAAAATCACTTAACATCACACCCAAAATTGAGTTGCCGTTAGAAATTAGAATAAACGAATATATAAAATTAACTTCCTTCCATAATCTAAAATAAACAATATTTGGCTTCATAACTTTAAAAGCTTTTGAACAACATAATTTTGATCATAAAAGTATTAATGATAATCTTCATCCCCACTATCATCTGGCTCGGAATAGTCTTCATCTATTTCTATCTTCCTTCTTTTTCTTTCTTGAACATTTTCTTTTTCTTCCTCTTTCTCTGCCTTTTGCGCCTCAGTTTGTGCAGAACGATGGTGGAACACAAATGAAATACTCTTAGCTAGATCCCAGCATTGTTTAAGAACTAAATCGGCTAAACTCTTTTTGTCCGCACAATGATACCAGTTAGACAAGTCAGAAGTACAATCAGAGTTTTCTGGTGGCAATGTTACTTGGATATTGTTAACACAACGTTTGCATTTAAACTTTCCATGAGTGTCCGACAATGTGTTCTCTTCTAAACGGAACAAATCTTTTAGGTCATCAGAAGTAAAATGTCTTAAAGATTCTTCATTTTGATCAACAACAGTGTCACTTAAAGCTTTTTTATGGGCTTGTCTTTGAAAGATTTTCTCTTCTATTGTGCCTGTTGCCAACAACCTGTATATATAGCAGGGTTTCTTCTGTCCATCACGCCATACTCTGGCCATTGCTTGATCATCATTGGCTGGATTCCAGTCAGGGTCAAACATAATTAGTCGATTTGCTCCTATAAGATTCAAACCACAGCCTCCAGCTTTAGAACTCAACATGAATATCCATTCTTTTGAATCCTTATCATTGAAACTCTCGACAACTTTAGCTCTTTTCTTAATGGTCATTGAGCCATCTAATCTTACATACTGATAACACCTTTTACGACAAAGTTTTTCAAATAAATCAAGTGTTTGAGTGTAATTAGATACAAGGACTATTTTGTCATCAGTATTAGTCTTTAAGTTTGCCAAAATACAGTCTAATATCATAAGCTTTCCAGAATATTCTGGTCTTACATCTTTAATATCATAATTACTGGGTAGCAAATCCCTTGCCTTCTCGAATCCTTCTGATCTCTCAATAATTTTATCATAAACTAAATCAGGGTGGTTACATAGTTTTTTGAGTGTAGTTATACTAGAAAGGGCACTTAAAGTATTCTTTTCCCCATTCCCAGCAAATTTGTTCCTAATAGCATCAGAATTGATAAAGTTTTTGTATATTTGAGTTTGGAGGGGTGTCATTTTAACACAGATGACTTGTTCAAACTTGACCGGCAAGTATTTTGTCAATAAAGAACTAGTTCTTCGTATCATACACTTATTTACAATGGAGGTTAGTGTTAGTAGACATTCTTGTGCTCTTTCTCTTTCTTGCGTGGAAGCTAATGCATCTTGACCCTTTAAAATTGGGTTTTCATATCGCTTTTTAAACTCTTGTGCTGTCCCAAGAATGCCTTCATTAACAAAATGTACCAAACTGAAATATTCAGTTAAATCATTTTGGATAGGTGTTCCAGATATTAGTATTCTTCTCTTAGCTTTTAGGCCCATTAAAGCTTGATATGTTTGGTTTTCACTATTTTTAAGCCTATGTCCTTCATCACACAGAACTAAACCTACTTCTGATGCATGTAAAATATTTGAGTATATTCTAAATGTTTCATATGATATAATTAATACAGGTGTAGCGACTCTTATCGCTGCAAATGTGTTCATAAACTGTTGCAGTTTCAAAGTAATCTCGGCTTTTGAGCCTCCATCCATAGGTAATGCATTAATTCTTTGCCCTAACCATTTACCTATTTCATTATACCAATTTTTGACTAAACTACTTGGACATACAATAATTGCTTTGCTTATTGTTGGTTTACAATCTGGCCCTTGCCTTAACAAAGTCCATAGCAATGTGATGCACTGCAAAGTTTTACCCAAACCCATTTCATCAGCCATAATACAACCATAGGCATTTTCTATCTGCTTTCCAGTTACACAGTCATACATAAACTTGACCCCATCTCTTTGATGAGGTCGTAATATATTTCCTAGAACAGGATCAACAACTACAGCTACTTTAATATCATTAGCATTCATTTTCATCTTCTCATGTTCTGGAATATATGGTGGTCTATATAACACAAGTGCGTTTGGTTCATCTGGATCATGTAGGGCCCTCCTTACTTGAGTCCTCTTTAAACCCAAACTTTTACTGCAATATGATGACACATAGTTTGGAATGGGTACTTTGAATGGTTTACTTAAAATTTGTTTGATGAGATTCTCGTGTTCGGAGGCAGAAAGTGCTTGAGAAGCAGAATTTTGTGTAAGAGGTATTTTCGTGCACTCCCGCTTTTTTCTTTTTGTAGATTGTAGCAATGGACTTTTAAATACAGTGTCACCAGAGCCTATTTGGCTCGGAGCCAAACTGCGCCTCATTTTTGATTAACTACAATATCATTGTTTTTTGTTTTTTAACGTGCTCAAAAACAAATTCTCACAACTTGAAAACATTTTCAAATTTATTTCATGTCAAAACTTGTTTGACATTGAATTTTGGTGTTGTCATATGCATTATTAAAAAAATATATATGAACTTTCCGATATTAAATGAATAAAATTCTAAAATAAAAGGATCGACAGACAACAGATATAGGATCCGCAAGAATTAAAAACAAAATTTGTTTTATTCAAATTTTTATTTACAAAACAGGAACAAAAATAAAATTTGTATGTAGTGAAAATAGTTAACTTTCAATATTTTTAACAATATTACACTAAATAATTAAATTACATTTAAATTATTATTTCTACTACTAAAGAAGTTTAATGCCATCCTAATGAGAGTCCAGAAAACGAATCCCATAAACAGATACCGCACAAACACGTCGACCGCACGCATACTGAAAAATAAAGAGACAACAAATATTAACGATTAAAAATATATTTTTTACTAACGATAAAAAGTATATTTAAAAGACGACATATTTATTATATTTTTAAATAAATCGTGTATTACATTCTCATATGCCTTTTAGCTGCAGGTATAGTATCGTCGCTCTCCTTGAGGATGTATAATCGCGCTGCACGAACACAATCTTCAAAGTAATTTGGAATATTAGCGCCTGTAAAACAAAATTTGCATTCATTTATTTATTTGCTAACATAGAGAATATGTTATTAATTGTAGAAAGATATTTTAATTAAATTAATATGATAATTAATCATTTAGAAATAAATAGTTCAATTAATTTAGTCATCTCACCATCTGCATCAACTTTGTACTCTTCCTTCTCACGACTATTCAGGCGCGTGCGCACTCTTTGTCCTGCTTCAGATTTGAAGTCCCACTGGTTGTTGGTATAATACTCAAATACATCAAAACCTTTGCTTATGCGTTTGTGGACACGTATTAAACTGAAAAAAAAAAACCATTTATTTATAACTAGCGACTTACCCTCGCTTCGCTTCGGGCTCGTCCCTAGACAAAAACAAATCTATCCCACGGGAACCGTATATTTTTCCGGGATGATATATAGCCTAAAGCCTTCCTCGATAAATGGACTATCCAACACAAAAAGAATTTTTCGATTCCAACCTGAGATTAGCGCGCTCAACCAAACAAACAAACAAACTCTTCAGTTTTATAATATTAATATAGATAGTGACATTTTATTACATTTAATTCCTAAAAAAAATCCGGTATATTATATGTATTTAAGTACCCCATGTATTTATACACCGGAGTACATTTTAGAAAGGGTTATTTCGGTTTTAATGTTACCTTTAACAATGCTTTTTATTATGATTGTAATAAAGTAAAATTAATTTACTTACATGGGATCAAATCGGAGTATAAATAATAGTGTATCGACGAGAATAGCGGGTATCCAATGGAACAGTATAGCGCATATGTTGTGAAGTAGACGCGAGTGCTTCATCGATCCCCCAGGGTACCTGATTGGAAATAAAGATAAAATTAATTCATACTAAAATGATTAAAATTACAAAATATCAACAAAATTTTAGAGCATATATATCTATAGATATTTATTTATCTAGTGTCATGTTGTTTGTGGTTGCACTCCTCCAGAAGGCTCGATCGATTTTAATGGTTTTTTTTTTATATTTGGTAGGTATAAGAAAAGGTCGTAAAGATTTTTGCACCCTCCTACCCCCACCCCCTATTTTTTAAGTAACTAGGGTTTATTTTATTATTTTGAAAGTTTTCTAAATGTCAAGTATTAAGATATTAATTGTTTCAATTTTCCACGAAGTATCCCGTATGTTTAATACCGGTATTTCTCTTTTTCATGTGACGAATTCTTATTTATTAATTTATACGAAAGGAACATAACATCTTACCAAACTACACCATTTAAGGGTATCCTATTCAAGATGATATCTCTACCAGTGTCTATAAGTTCGGACCACGTCACTTTCACTTCTGCAGAGCTCGTGAAGTTGTAGATCATTGTGGTCTTATCACTAAGAAAAAATAAATGTCTTGTGTTAGAAACCAAAAATGCAGAAATAAACATTTACACTATATTATTATTTATTTTCTTTGGTAATTTAACAACCTCAAATCTTTAAAAAACGAAGTAATATTTTTTTTGGAATATGTAACCATTTGTAGATGTTATTTATTTTATCAGTAAATCGCAGATTATGTGGCAGCTTTATTTATTAAACTTGTTTAATTAACCGTCGCAATATTATATTTATGAAAAATAAGGTTTTAATATAAAAGCAGCATAACCATTATTAGGTATTTTTATTAAAAAAAAATACAGACGAACATAAAACCTCCTCCTTTTTTGAAGTCAGTCAATTAACATAACAGAGAAACGGTTATTTTGTAATTTGTTTAAAAAATAACTTTATGTGATATGCATAACTTCAAATTTGTGTTTAGACAATCATATCTTACGATTTTTTGGTTTTATTCCTTAGTTCGATTTAACTAGGTTTTATATATCAATGAGCTAAATATAAAAAAAAACTTACCCATATTTTAAATAGTTCCAAGTAACCACCATGATACCATTAATGAATACATCCACAGGCAAGTAGTCAGCGTAGCTGTCGCTACGACAGTACATAGACCGAATTACACCCTTCCCTGCGCCTGTTTGGTAATAATATTGAAAGGTGTTTGATATTGAAAGTAAAACTTGCAAGGTTTGATTAGAGACAGACAGACAGATACCGGGACAGGTGAAACTAAATAAGTTTGTAATGATAAATCGTCATTTTGCGACGTCCGCCATATTGGATTTAGTACAATGACGTCACTCTACTCATCGTATTTCGCTTATCAAGCTCTTTCATTTGATACCCATATCATAGGGGTTAATGTGGAAATTAGACATCGCCATTTTGCGACGGCCGCCATATTGGATTTACAATGACGTCACTTTGCTTATTGAGTTTTGCTCATCAAGCTCTTTCATTTGATGCCTTTATCATAAGGGTCACTATAGAAATGATAAATGGCAATTTTGTCGCGTCGACCATTTTGGACTAAAAATGGCGACATTTAGATCGTGCATTGTCACGAGAACCAAACGTGTGTGCCTTCTTCTTCACACTATACTAAAGGGAGATTTAACGACTAACTTCATACTGAAGTCTAAGTCTGTCGTATCGTAAAAAAAAATCACTCATCTTTTTTTTTCCTAACGCGCCAAAAGAAGTATAACGTTAATAATTAAAAAGGTAACTTCTTTTTATTTATTTTTTCTGTATAATAAAGAACTTCTTGTTTTATACTCTAAATTAAATGGAAAATATAAGTTTTATAAAAATCGAGATGATAATATGTAAAGGATTATCAAAAGTAAACTTACCTATTAAAAGTCCAGTGGGTCCATTTATATTATCTGTCCATCCGGGTAAAGGTTCCCGCCAAATCGGAATAACTACGAAGAAAGATTTTATAGTTTGAGAATACCTACAGTAGATAGTGCATCAAAGCTAGGAAGTTTTCTATAAGCCCTAATTCTTAAATCTAGGTACAATGCTACAAGGATCATTTGGCACTCAGGTAACATTGGCATGAGGGCGTGGGTGTGAAATTAGGGGTTTTCTTTTATAAAAAAAGACCTTCTAACCTCTCTAACACTACTTCATGTTTTTGAGATATTTTAATTGAAATAAAATCACGAAATATCCACAACAAACATCAACTCCAAATTCTCTCAAAAGTAACGCTTTACAAGATGGCGGTGTTAGTTCCTAAACCATGCTTGGTGCTATTCCACCAACACAAGGAAAGGATTTATGAAACTCCATACTCAATTCGACTGTGTTTGTATGTCTTCATAATTTTTTCGATAATTGTGCACCGATTTTCAGTTTACTTTTTTTTTAAATAAAAGAAAACGTTTTTGAAGTTTATCAATTTTTTCCATATTTAATTTTCTCATGTTATGATATAATCAATATTACTTTCTTAGATTTACGCGAATATTTGACATTTAAAATAAAACTTTCTTTTCGAATTATTTCGCGGGTTTATTTTGATTTTTGGTTCCCGACGTTTCGAATGCTTTACAGCATGGTCACGGGAGAGACTAAGGTTTTAGACTTCTCAAAGGCGTTATATACTTGTTACAGACAGTGCCTACCCACAGTTGCTGTAAAGCATTCGAAACGTTGGGAACCAATAAACAAAATAAATCCGCGAAATAATCCGAAAACATAGTTTTATTTAAAATAAATCAGCACATACCAATTGACGGACGAAGTATCATCACGGGCATATCTTCCATCGCTTCCACAGCTAACGCTTCACCCAGAGCTTTTGTGAAGGCGTATGAATTTGGCAGTTTACCTAATAATCTAAGGATTTTTTTTTACTTTATTATAACAACAATCATTTTATTTCTTTTGTGCAAAAATTTATTTTCTTTATCTAAGTTATGTGTATAGTCCGCCAACTCGCACTTGGTCAGCGTGGTGGACTATGGCCTGATCCCCCTCGTATTGAAGGGAGGCCTCGTGCCCAGCAGTGGGATCTTAAAAAGGGCTGAACACTATACGATACAAGTTATAATATTTAATATTTTTTTTTTATTTGTAGTTATCTGTACTTTTAAACAATTTCTTCCGATTCTATTATTAGTGTCGGTGTTAATGTTATTCTAACGTTCTACGTTAATTTCTTTAAATTTTTCTAGTAGGTACCGTTAATTTTTGGTTGCACCGTTTAGAGTAAGATATAATGAGTCACATTTCCCATCCCCATTGAAAATATCCAATAAGATCCCATCAAAAGCGACAAAAGCCGCATAGAAACCAATAAATATTCATTGGTTTCTATGTGGCTTTTGTCGCTTTTGATGAGATCCTATTGGAGTTTTCAAATAGGGATGTTCTATATTTGAAAGACAGATTTTTCGATTTTTTTAATAAAACTAATCAAATTTTTGAAGTATTGGTCGACATTGCTTGGTTTCAAGCAAGACTTTTTTGGCAATTTTGACAATTTTGGCAAGACGATTCAAAAGTGCTTGGAAAAGTCTATTTGAATAAAGTATATTTTGATTTGATTTGATTTAACCTTTACTATACATATACTTACTGAGGCGTTATCATGTCAATGGTTTTATCATCTAAGATCTCAACAGTCGACATTACTTTGCGGGGGTCCGCGGGAGGATCGTATGCTTTTTCTTCTAAAACTTTTTCATTTAAATGGCAATATGCGGTGGAGATGTGGATGAATAACTGAAAATTACTTAATATTATAATTGATTATGCTAATATAAAAAATACGGATGTTTTTTAGAGTGTTTGTTAATTTCTTCTTCACGCTGTAAGGGATGGACCGATTTCAATGAATGTTACTACGCGAATGATAGATAGGTTAGTTAGGTTAATTATTTATGATCGTTTCGAGTTAGAGATAGTTTCGAAGAAGATATTTGGTTTTAGTGTATTCTTTTTTATTTGCCTTGCAAAATAATAACTGTTTGTTATATTTAAAAAAAAATTTTGAATTCATTTAAAAATTCGTGCTGTCATAAGGCAGATAAGACAATATATTTAATCAACATTAACCTTTAACTTTTTGCACGACTTTCCCAATTCCAGCATCAATTTAGTGCCTCGCACGTTGAGTAGTACAGCCTTCTTCAATGCTTCGTCAAATCTAAAAAGAGAGGTTTAATATGAATTCATATTATTGTTTAATAATTAGTATTTGCTTTCGAGTTTATAGCACTTATGCCAATGTGGTGTATCAGGCTAAAAAGAGAAGGTTAATGGAGCTAGTAGAAGATAATTATTGAAGCGACTAAGTATAGTAAGCCTCAGTAACAGCCCGGAGTTGGAGAGTTGGCGGTGTTTCACCCCCGTGCCTCGGAGAGCACGTAAAGCCGTCGGTCCTGCGCCTTAACTCTCACCGGTCGTGTCGAATAGTCGTCCCACCGGAGTATGAGAGTGACAGGAATAGAGAGTGGACTTGTGTCTGCGCGTACACTTGTGCACTATAATATCTCCTGCGCAGTTGGCCAGTCTCAATGAGATTGGCCGCCGTGGCCGGAATCGGTCAGGAGGTCATTATTATTATATTATATAAGTATAGATATGAAGATTTTCATAATTCTTTATCCTTCAACTATTATATCTCATTATCTGCACAGTTTAAGCTCATTGAATCTGATTTTTGAAAATCCCTTCAGAGTCATAATTCACTATTGACATAATATTGACTATCCAGACAATTATTATACATGCTATTAATATCAAATGTAATAAAATAAAAAAAATTATAAATATGTTGGGGCATTAACACACAGCACCATCTAGTTCCATGGTAAGCTACGAGGCTTGTGTTATGGATACCGGATAGTTGATACACTACACATATATAACTTTAAATACATACATATTATAAATATAAACACCTATGATTGGAGTACAAACATTCGTGTTCATTACACAAATGAATCCCCAGCGGGACTCGAACCCACGACCGCTGGCACAGCAAGTAGGGTCATTACAAACTGAGCCAAACGTGTCGTCATACGAACAAAACGTCAAATGTTTAAAATAGGTATCTTTCTTTCACAATATTCTAATCTGAAGTGCTGAGTTTGACTTGAGCCATTTATGTACAAATTACACCACAAACTGCCATCTGTCCATATTTAGAGGTCGTAGTAAGTCCGATATTACTGTGTTTTATAAAAAACGTTGCGTCATGTCCAAGATTAACTCTTAACTAAAGTACCGTCTAAAGCGGTTGTGAAAATGTTTTGCACGCACTGATTTTGCACATCGTTTTTTATTTCAAAAATGTAATGAGAGAGAAGTGTTTAATCTATCTATTGCATAAGATGTGTAAATATTAAAATATTTATTTGTACATGGGGTTTCAGTTTGCATATATTGCGTAAACGCAGTCTTTTGAAAGATTTTACCATGACTTTGATAAATAATATTTTGCAACAGAAATTTTCCGTATTTTCCATAGTTCCTACGCATTATCCGAAGGCCATCTTTGGGCAATTTCCTATGGATTACACACAGATGGATTCCAGCTGATGCGTCACATTAAACAAACTTGAATCTCTTAAGGGGTTTCTACGTGTTAGACCTGTGTCCCTACGCAAACCTTCCAAAACACTGAGCTCCTTCGAGCCCGTGAATTCCAAAGAGATATAAGTAATAATAATAACCTCCCGACCGATTTCGGCTACGGCGGCCAATCTCACTGAGACTAGCCAGATGCGCAGAAGATATTATAGTGCACAAGCGTACGCGCAGACACAAGTGCACTCTCCTGTCACACTCATATTCCTGTGGGAATACTGTTTGACACGACCAGTGAGAGTTAAGGCATAGAACCGACCGGTTTATAACCGCCAAATTCCCAACTCAGGGCTGTTACTGAGGCTTCCTAAACAGAAAGACTAACTAAACGTGGCCCGACCCGGGACTCGAACCCAGGATCTGCGGATGTGCAGCCGTGCTAGCCACTACACCATCGAGGTGATAAAGTGATCATCATTTGCAATTAATATTACCTGATAGTAGCCGCAGCATGAACGATAATGTCGACGTTACTTTGTATGAATAGACGATCACTCTCCTTCATTCCAAGGTCGAGCTCGCTCACATCTCCACATACTACTTTTATTTTTTCCTTTATCGCCTGAACACCGCGTAGATCTAACACTTGACCGAAAAGCTGTAATTAAATACATAGTTCAAAAGTTACCAACAGAGTTACAGTATAGATATAATAATTTTTTTTGACGGAGTAGAATCTAAAGGTTTTTTAAATTTATATATGTTTATGTAGCCATTTTAATGTCTCCTTTCAACACGAGAGCGATCAGGCTATAGTCCACCACGCTGGCCAAGTGCGAATGGACGGATGACTTTACATGTCTTTCGAAAACTTTTAATATAATATGTGAAAGCAAACAAATGTCAGCAGAACAAATGACTTATCTATACACATAATATAATTGTAACTAAGCCGAATCTATACATTAAATATTTTTTAGAAAATCTTATTGAAATAGACAATATTATTGATACAGAGGCCGGATCTATAGTTTTTAGAATTTTTGTCTGTCTGTCTGTCTGTCTGTCTGTCTGTCTGTAACCTCATCACCAGAAAACCACTGGATAGATTTTGATGAAATTTGGTATGATGATACCTGGTTATTTGGGTCAACATATAAGATTCTTTTTTCTGCGGGAAAATATCTCATCTCTGAGAAATCTATACTAAATGGTAAAACGTAACTAGGGGCGAACTCGAGTGGAGCGAGGGTGAGTCGCTAGTGAATATATAAATTCGGTAAAACATTAGAAAATCTAAAATATACGACGTTCATGTTCCACTAGTCTCTAGACAATATTTTCTAACACTGGATCTTTGCAAAATATGTACATACATATATTATATTACACCAAAACTAATATTCATTACTATACCTTTTATATAAATTGACCGACTTTCGAAAGGAATATAATACCTCCTTATTCAATACAAATGTATTTTTTGTGTGTATATTACGCGATATGTTAGCCAATTGTAAAGCGATTATCAATATTTTTTTTAAACAGGTGGTCGGAGATGGTCTCATGTAAATCTTGCAGAAGCCTTAGGGATGGAATCTATACTAATATTATAAAGTTGAAGAGTTTGTTTGTTTGTTTGTTTCTTTGTTTGTTAGTTTGGTTGAACGCGCTAATCTCTGGAACTACTAATCCGATTTGAAAAATTCTTTTTACATTAGCCTGTTAACTGAGGAAGGCTATAGACTGTATATCATCCCGGAAAAATGTACGGTTCCCGTGGGATAGTTTTTCGAAGCGAGGGTGAGTCGTTAGTTAATAATAAAATATTAAGTGATTTTGAAATGGGTGTATTTTTTTGTCAAAACGTTATCTATTAATTTATAGTTTGCAAATCTCTTACCGGATCATTGAGCATTACGTCGAGCCGTTCGTTCGGGTCCTTCCCTTTCTTGTTCCGCACCAAAAGAATAATTTGTCGAATATCTGGACATTTTCTGAAAATAAAATTTTAAGTTTTTATCACCTTTAAATCATCATGCGTTGTTATGACTAGCAAAAGAGGTAAAATTAAGAAAAATATATATTTAAAATATAATTAAAATTCACCATTTTAAATAAAAGTAAAAGTAGGTATTTTTAAAAAGATTACACGTTAAAATAATAATATATAATACAAGTGATGTCGGCTTCTTCGGGTCTTGCACCTCTGAGAATTTCATCTGCGAAGAATGTACTACATGATTGTTATTTGGCATTTGCTAATCGTGAGAAAACTGCACGTTTGTGAAAACCTGATTAGTTGTGAAAGATTTATCAAGTCCACCAACTCGCATTTAACTTAATGGTTATGGCTTAAGAGTTAAGTACCTACAGATCGCATTGAGGTTCACTTTGAAACATCTCAACTATACTTTTAACATTAAATTATCTATACTAATATTATAAAGAGGTAAAGTTTGCGGGTTTGTGAGGTTGTAGGGGGTAATCTCTGGATCTACAGAACCAATCTAGATGTTTGGTAAATAAAAAGATAATTTGAGACTCTGGAAAGGACATAGGATACTTTTCATACCGGAAATCATCCCTTAAGGGGGTGAAAATGGGGATGAAAGTTTGTATAGGGAAGCAAGCTAGGGATGAACCCGAGCGAAGCGAGAGTGAGTCGCTAGTATTATATACTTATGATCTTAGTCTTTCGCCTTAAATAAAAAAAAAAACAAATAGTGGATTTTAGGCGCCAGTTCGGCCGGCCGTCTTGAAAAATTTTTTTCGTCTTAATCTATCAAATGTGAAAAGAAAGAAATTTTTAAAGAGGTGATTACAAAAATATATACAACTTATATCTTTAACCCGTTTAGAATCAGTATCAGTAAACAATTAATTTCTTAGAAATTATCCAGGAGGTGTTAAAATTAGTGTAGGATATGAGTGAATTGTTAAACAAAACTCCAATACTCTAACTGGCCAAAACTAAAAAAATGTATATAAAAAAATAAATCACGGAAAGTGAGAAAAAATCACCTGCGTAAAACTAAGTTTGTAGGAAGACTCGCAGTAAATATGAAATATTTAAGGTATGTTCCCAATTGTCATCTTGTATCCATCTTTTTAGTTCGGTTTTACCCAATGGAATTTTTTACTTTTTTTTAACCGACTTCCAAAAGGAGGAGGTTATCATTGTTGGTTTACTAACAAATAATAACATTATATATATATTAAAATAAGCAAAAGACGCTTGTAAAAGGTAGATAATAACTATTAGCATACGCCTTAAGTATGTTTTGTAATATGTTTCTTGACAGATGTTATGATGTAATGAAAAACAAATAAAATAGAAAAGTTGTATGAACTAGATATGGTTTCACTCGACCTTGACCATTCGTGATTTAAGATTTTTTTTATGGTTAATCTACTCTCTGAATATAGTATTTGTATTTAACCGACTGCGGCGAAGCCTAAAGGAGGGTTATGTGTTTCTTGAAATACCTACATAAATAGGTTCTAGGTTCTCTCAGACATGCGGGTTTCCTCACGATGTTTTCCTTCACCGTAAGGCAAGTGGTAATCATGTTTCCAACATCTATTTATAATAACTCTAAAATTCAGCTTCAGGTCTGACAACGTTTTATTAAACGCTCGGACGGAACTCGGAACCCCTGTGGCCCTTCCGGAACCCTAGGGTTCTGCGGACCACCATTTGGGAACCGCTGATGTATCGCATAATTTATTTAGTAGTTGTACGTACCTTAGAAGTTTTTCAACGAACACTTTTCCCATGAAGCCTGTGCCGCCAGTTATCATAACCACTTGGTCGGTAAACGTCTCTGCTACTCTATCCGGCAATTCGAATTCATTTGTTTTCGGCATAGTGGAAATATTTTACAATTTCTCTGTAAAGATTTAACAATAAATGATTTAATTTATTTACGTCTTTTACAATTTTAATAATGTTGATTTTTAACCGACTTTATACAGGTAGATTACAATCTATCTAGCGGCACTTACAATTTCACGGTGACACATATTACATACATACATACATTTTGATAGAAAAGGTATACATATATATTGTAAGGGTGTAATCATTTATCTAAAGTGATTTAAAATCATTTTAGCGTCTGCCTTTATATACTAAGTACCTGGGCGACCGAACTTTTCTCGGTGTTGTAAAAAAAATAGTTTTTTTCGGAAAAGGCACTTACCTATATAGTTAAACTTAAATTTGATCCAAATCGTTAAACCGTTTTCGACACACACAAAATTTTACTTCTCTTATTTTAAAGTTGGTCAAAATTACTCCACACACAAATTAATGACAAAAACATTATTAAAGTCGAATCAGTAAAATTATATGGTATGAAAATGTTACCTTGAAACAACTGTACGGTTTCTCGTGCTAGTACAAGAGTGGTTTATTATTTGCTCAAACGTTACTTTTCTATGTGCCCCTCCAGAGAGTCCAGTTCTGGGGATTTCAACATCAACTTAGATTGTCGAGCCTTCATGTACTAAAAGTGGCATTGATAGGTTTTAATATAAACTAATGATCCTATATGTGTAAATTTAGGAATAAGGTAATACCACATATAGATTTTCATACTGTAAAGATTCTTAATCGATAAATAATATCACTACATAGTATAAAACAAAGTCGCTTCCCGCTGTCTGTCCCTATATATGCTTAGATCTTTAAAACTACGCAACGGATTTATGCGGTTTTTTTTTAATAGATAGAGTGATTCAAAAGGAAGGTTCATATTATGTATAATACATGCATATTATAGTACAGAAAAGCCGAAAAATTCAAAGATTCAAGTATTTCATACTATAAATAAAATCCGCACAGACAGACAAAATTCTGGTACATGATAGGTATTTCTTTAGTAAAAAGTAAAAACCGGCGGGCAAAACTATACCTATATCATATTTTAAATTAAATATACATACATACTATATATTATTCTACTAATCCTACTAATATTACAAATGCGAAAGTATGTGAGGATATATGGTTGTCTGGATGTATGGAGGTTTGTTACTCTTTCACGCAAAAACTACTGAATGGATTTTAATGAAACTTTACAATAATATTGCTCATACATTAGAATAACACGTAGACTACTTTTTATCCCGGAAACGTGTGCGATTCCCGTGGGATAGATTTGTTTTTGTTTTCTTAGAGGCGAACCCGAGCGAAGCGAGGGTGAGCCGCTAGTATACTTTATTATATATAATTTTATAAGCAACATATGAAGTAATATTGGTAGAAATCGTAGGTTTGAGTTGAAAATTGTAAATTCTTCAGAATAATGTTTCGAAAAAAAACTCCAACATGGAATAGTTACATTTAAAACCATCGCTTCGCTAGCGTCATAGTCTATCTATACAGATAAATAAAATTGAAGTGTTTGTTTGTAATGTCAACAAATCAGTTTTTTACTAAATGCATATGAAAGTATATATTTATTACAGTACTAGTAAGAAAAAACAATTTTTAAAATTTTTGTCTGTCTGTCTGTCTGCTTGTTCCGGCTAATCTTCGAAACGTCTAGACCGATTGATGGGACTTTCACTGGCAGATTGTTGATGTTATAAGGAATAAATTAGGCTACTTTTATTTTAGAAAAAAGAATTAGGGTTTCGCGCAAAGAAATAAATCCCATGAAATTTTGAACACGCACCCAAGCGAAGTGAGGGTAAGTCACTAGTCTGACTATAAATTTTATCCAAATTCTATTTAGCATGAAGCAATAACAAACATACACACACATGCAAATTTTTGTATTTATAATACTTACTCGAAGTAGTCCCGTACAAAGTACCTAAGCCCGTTTAGCTAAGCAAGTGAATGGTATGATTCTGTTGTAAGCTCTATGAAAGGTTATCTGAGTTTAATACAGGATATGCTTTTTACTATAAAGTATTTAGATATCAATAAATATTTACGTTTTAACGTTTTGTATAGATTTCTCAAAGATGAGATATTTTCCCGCAGTAAAAAGTATCCTATATGTTGACCCGGATAACCAACTATCATCATACCACATTTCATCAAAATCTATCCAGTGGTTTTCTCGTAATGCGGTCACAGACAACAGACAGACAAAAATTTTAAAAACTATAGATACGAGTACGGCCTCTGGGCTCTGTATCGATAATAGTGAGTGATTATTTCAATAAGATTTTCCAAAAATTATTTAATGTACAGATTCGACTCAGTCAGAATTTTATTATATGTATATAAATGTGTACATATAATAAACTCGCTATTTGCGTCTATTTGTTTAAAATAGTTGTTCTGATTCATACAACGGATTTTGCGAAGGTTTTACCCAATCAACGTTTGTTTCTTTCAGAAGTTTTATTTATATATGCATCCATATTTATAAGGAAAAAATGAACTAAAAAGATGGGAACAAGTTGACAAGTTGGGTAAAAAGTAAAGAAATGTTGATGTTTTGTAATCAACTCAGTGGGGTCGTAATGTTATAATGTAAAAGACCTTATTTGACCGATTTAAAGAAAGCGGAGGTACCTACTCTATTTGAGTGTATGTTCTTCCGCCTAACACTATGTACTATTGAATAACGTTTTTGACGACACGTTTGGCAAGTTTGGCTTAGTTTGTAGTGATCCTACTCGCTGTGCCAGCGGTCGCCGCGGGTTCGAGTACTGTTATGTTTGTTTATATTTATAATATGTATGTATTTAAAGTTACATATTATGTGTAGTGTATCAACTATCTGGTCTCCATAACACAAGCCTCGTAGCTTACTTACCATGGAACTAGATGGTGTTGTTGTGTGTTAATATCCCAACATACATATTTATTAATCTTTTTAACGTTGGGAAATGCATTTACGAACACGTGAAGAGGCAGGTATCAAATAGCACATCTAGTGACTATTACCTAACCTAGAATCTTTTTTAGTTACAAAGTATTTATCGAAATGCCAAATGCCAATTACCACACTGCACACACATTGTCTTATCATGGACTGTGTTCCTTAGAAATGGGTCGATTACCATTGAAGATGACATCCAAATATTTTTCCTTGCCTGCTAGCAGAGACATTACCATATATTATTATTATTATTATTATCTATACAGATAAATAAAATTGGAGTGTCTGTTTGTAATATAAAAAAAACCGCTTTTTACTAAATGCATATGGATGTATACACAATACATATACCAAAACAACAGTTTTTACAATTTTTGTCTGTCTGTCTGTCTGTTTGTTCCGGTTAATCTCTGAAATGGCTGGACCGATTTTGACGGGACTTTCACTGGCAGATAGCTGATGTAATAAGGAGTAACTTAGGTTACTTTTATTTAAAAAAAATAGGGTCTCACGAAAAAAAATGAAAAACAAATTAATTAATTAATTTTGTTTTGGGAAGCAACCTAGGGACGAACCCGAGCGAAGCGAGGGTGAGTCGCTAGTTATTTTGGTATGCGACATGCTCTTTGACGATGTCGACATCGCCGTCAAAAGTACTGCGCCCGCGCACTGGCGGAAATGATTACTATTATATTTTACTCAATGGTATGTGTTCTCATTTCGCAGTTTTTTCTTCACGTATCAATTGTTGTTGGCCTACTTTTATAGATACATTATTTATATTTGAGCAAGTTGTATGGAGAGCAGAAGAGTTTGTAGCTGTATTTTAAGTTATTTATTGGCTAAATGAATACAAAAAGAATATTTCGATTGATAATAAAATGCATGAAGTTGATTCCTTTATATTTTAATGTTTTTAAAAAAAGTTTTAATTATACTAATCTACTTAGATTATTTTCAAATTAAATTTTAATAGATGAATCAAAATAATGACCAAAACAATATTATTATTTATTATTGTGACTTAACGATTTCTAAGAGATTAATAGCCTTGACTCCTAACCCCTTCTCTAGCTTTCCGCTATAGTCCATTCGCGTTAAGAAAATAGTGAGTCATCAAATGCAACAGCAGGTAAAGATGTATTTTACAGCGGAGTTAAAATTGAATTCAAATATATGTAGGTATTTCAAAAGATTAAGTTTAATGGATAAAAATAACTTAATTATCTTACTTATCTCTTAATCTCGATTTGAGATGATAATGACTTTATTTTGATTTAATAATTAAGTTGATTAATTATCTCAAATTAAAATAAAGTCATTATCACTATATTTATATGTGGCTTTCTCATGATGCGTTCCCAGACAGACAAAAATTTTAAAACCTATAGATTCGTTCTCAGTATCGTTAATGACTCTTATTGAAATGATTTTCCAAAAAATATTTAATGTACAGATTTGACTGTTAGTCGAACCTATACCTACATATACTAAAATTCAGTAAGAATTTTATTATATGTATAGAAGTATATATATATATATATATATATATATATATATATATATATATATATATATATATATATATATATCGAGGGTATTCTGGGAGAACCGGATATGTGGCGATACTATTATATTGAGATAAAGGCATTTAAAGTTTTGGATGATCATAGGTCAATGACGAAGCATAATTACTGAAAATTTTTACTACCTGTACTTAGATACATTATCTAAGATTGTTTTGATATATTAATTTATGCAAAAATTTTCATAAAAAGTTATAAAAAGGGGAAAGTTGGCGTGAAGGTATTACAGTTATTTTGTTTTACCTGAAATAAGCAAATAAGCTGTAAATCTCTTAAACACACACTAATCTTTATCTAATATATTAGGAACAGTTCAATGTTCCGTATTAAATAAATTGATATTAAAAAAAATTAAAATAATATTACAATTAAGACGGTAGAAATACTTTTTTCTCAGTTATCTGTTTCTACCTGTATTTTTTTTGGGTTTACTGCATTAAAAAACATATATGCGATATTTATTTTATTTATTGTAAGCTTTCTTAAGTTTAAACTGATTAATCCTGTAGATAAAATAGCACTTAAAAATTATTGTCAAGAAAAAATACGAGTAAAGGAAATTACGAAATAGTTTCCTCGCAAAACATCTCATCCTCCTCTTCAGCCTCTTCAGGAACTAACCGTCTTCAGATTTTTATAGCAAGGCTCCAATTCTTCTGGTATTATATTTTTTTAACCAAATTTAGTAAATCCTTTTTTTTTGCTTCGGATATGGCTAATGACTCTTTATATAGATGAGTACAAATTAATTCGGTCCGTTTTGAAAAGATGGCCCTGGCTCTTATAAATATTTCATAGTGACAGCTGATTGTAGTGATTTCAGAGAGGTTATACATCTGTGAATAATGTAGAGTTCATATTGCTTTGAATTTTATATAAAACACTTATTTTTTATTGTGTTAAAAATGTCAAAATTTGTGGTAACTAAGCAGTATTTGCGGGAGGTTTTACTTTTCTGTTTTAATTGGAAGAAAAATGTAGCTGAAGCGCATAGAATGCTTGTGACAGTTTACGGTGAGAATACTCCAACTGATAAATCATGTCAGGAATGGTTTCGACGTTACAAGGATGGTGATTTTAGTGTTGAAGACAAGCTTTGCCCTAGAACTAAAAAAAAATCGTAGACAACGAATTGGAGGTATTACTCGATGAAGATCCGAGTCAAACGCAAAAATAACTTGCAGAATCATTGGGAGTAATACAACAATTAGTTTCAGTACGATTAAAATCCATGGGAATGATTCACAGGCAAGGCAATCGGGTACCTTATGAACTGAAACCGAAAGATGTTGAAAGGCGACTTTTCACTTGCGAGCAGCTGCTTCTAAGGCAAAAAAGAATGGGTTTTTGAATCGGATTGTGACTGGGGATAGGAAGTGGATATTCTATGATAATCTCAAGAGGAAAAAATACTACGTTAAGTCCGGTCAATTGTTGCCATCGACCTCAACATCAACACCAAAGCCGAATATTCATGGTTCGAAGCTCATGTTGTGCATCTGGTGGGACCAAAGGGGTGCTGTATATAACGAGCTGCTAAAACCAAAGTTTTTCTTTTGCATGATAACGCTCGGCCTCATGTAGCAAAAGTCGTGAACCGCAGGTCACTGGTTCACTTCTTTCGAAGAAATCGAAATTGGCTCCAAAGACTTTATTACCTCAAAAGACGAGACATTTTTTCGACATGGAATTCGAAAATTGCCTGAGAGGTGGATGAATTTAGTAGCCAGCGATGGACAATACTTCAATTAATCTATTTATTTATATTATTTTGAAATAAGTGCACTTTTTACACCATAAAATGGATCGAATTAATTTGTACTCCGAATATACATTTTTTTAACTCAGTTGGAAATTCGTCCTGTTCCTTTCTTTTTGTTCGTGTAGCTCTAGTTTTCCCTTCTTTACCGGTAACATCAATGTAATTAAAAGTCTCACTCATGTTATAATTGAAGTAAATTCTTTTCTCCCTTTTTACAAACCTCAAGACGAATAAAATGTTCATAGGTTTAACTTTTTTCCACATATTATTTAAAATTTCCTGTAGTATTATCCTGTTCTGCCTATTAATAAAACAAAGAACTCAGTTCATCTTACCAATGAGAAACAAATAAGATTTAATATTTTGTTTTGCCTGTTAATATAAAATACAATTATCTATAAGTGTTTTTGTGGATAAAGAAAGTAAATTATCTTATTCCGTTGTCACTGTAATAAACTTTTTATTTTGTTTTTTAAGAGTCCATATCACTTTTTGCTTTTAAATTTATAGAAAAAAAGTGCTAGATATTTTTTTTACCGAGAGGAAAAAACCGTTGTAAATGCTTCGGCAGTTATAGGGTTTTGCCAGATAAAAAATGCGTCGAAAACTAAGTATAATACGTGCCACGAAAGATGAGACTTGACGAGCGACAGTAGTGGGGAGCCCGCGCAGGTACAGTCGTGTACGAGATAGTTATCTATAATTTATTTCTATATCTATTTTAAGGATTTTTCGATGTCATTCGGAATAAGGTGTATAGCAATGTTATATTAAAATGATTAACAATATTTATTACGAAATGATACGCGTGGTACGCAACGGTACGTATTTGTACCTGCTTCAAATTTTGTGCACTTCCTTTGCTTCTTTTAACATATAAGTGTACACATCGTAAACTATCTTCCTACTTTGTCTTCTTAATGTTTTTTCTCGAGGAATAATCAAAATTTTACAAAATTGCACTCGTATACAACACAACTTTAAACAAAATAGAAAATAAACACAAGTTGCACTCGTCTGTATCGCGGAGTCAAGCGGGGGTTGTACGGGGTGAGGAGAACGGTAGGCAACTAATACGCATGCGCAGCGCCGTACCGCGCCTCCCGCGCAAGTTTCGACGCCCCGATGTCGCCCGATCCCTTCCCGCCTCAGCCCTCGTACCGCTAAAGTGACCTATAAATCGTCTTCTGCGCAACTGAAACCACGTGGTTTGTCAAGTCTCTTCTTTCGTGGCACGAACTATATCCTATGTTTTTAACTATTTTTTTAAAATTTTTGCACTTATTTGGTTCTGCCAGAATACCCTCGATATATATATATATTATATGTATAGAACAGTATAGATTAATGATAGTTTTTTTAAATTTTGGACCATTGCTGTTGGAGAAAATACTGACAGATACACAAATCATCATCATTATCATCTATCTGTAGGTCTACATTGGACATTTTTTTTCAATCGGTGTATAAATATAAAAGTTATGTCAATTTAAAGAATCATCTAGGGACGAACCCAAGCGAAGCGAAGGTGAATCGCTAGTTATATATATATATATATATATATTGCGCGTTAGATTAATTATATACAAGGGTCTTTAAATAAAAAAATAAGTAATTTAAATACTTTATTAAGTGAAACATGAAAACAATAAAGTACAAACAGACATATTATACAGAGTTACATCACAGACTAAGAAAATGCGAAAGCCACGTATATTTCGTATCTTAATATATATTACAATATAGAATATTCTTTTAAAGAATACAAAGCTGTTTTTTTGACTTTCGCCATTTTTCTCTTCACTATCTAGCTTGTTTATAGGAAAAACTCTGACAGATAAAAGATAACTATGGGACATATTGATACGATCGATAGTAGTACAATTGATATAAAAATAATATTTGTTCAGTCTTCATTTTTACTTTTTATACTGTCAGAGCTTTTAATGAATATATATAAAAAAAATAATCATCTTTTAACAAAACCTAAAATGATTACAAAAGTACATATTACAAAAACTGAGTTTAGAAAATCCATATTATCCTCTCAGCAAAATATTTGGCAATACAATATCTATATAATAATGGCAATAATTTTAAGACCAAAAAAAAAACCTAATAAAGAATTAAGAATTATTTAAATTTTAACACGCATCTTAATAAATTATTATCAATCGTTTCAAATTAAAGATCCTGAATTTTCCTATAGTCTATTATGCAAAATAACTACAATAAAAATATAATAATAATATTAAATGTATTAAGAAAACTTAGCCATAACGTCCACATCACTATACATTTTCATCCCTGTTTCCGTTCGACATTTGCTCCTCTATATTAAAATAGGCAATGGTCTATTTTAAACAGCCTTACTTTCTTATAACTACTTTTTTCACAAAAAAGTTCACATTAAAAAAAAAAAACAATGGTTTTATTAAAGAAAAAGAAACTGAAAATATTTTTACGATTATTATATTAAGTTGGAGTTAAGATAATTATATTAAATTAAATTTAAGTTTTATTTCGTAAGTATTACAATTAAGTACGTACTACGTACTATTATTAAATAGAAAGATTTTTCATAGGGTAGAAATACGTATAATATTTTCTTTAGACACAATTCTAAAACACCAATTGTATTTTTATTTGCAAAACAGAATAACATAGATAATTAGGATTACAATAATAAAAAAAAAATATTATAAGAAATCAAACATTTAGTACTCACGTAATTAAAAATAGTTGATAATAGTTTTGAATTGTCCACAATAATTATAAGTATCAGAATAAAAAATACATCTTTAAAGCTACAACACTTTAAGCATCGTATGTGTGAATTTTTTGTGCATTTTTTTATAACTTGAGTGTTTTAATGTTGTATTTTAAACTGTAAAGTACCGAAAGAAAAAAAAAGTATTTTTTTAATTTATTTTTTATTTGCGTAATCTTATTGAAATGTGCATAACTGACAAATATATGTATCTTCTAATCTAAGACATTCATATAAACCATAGACATAGAGTGTGGACTGTTTGTTTGACAGCCGTTAGTTAAAAATGGCGGAAAGGCGTGACAGAGACAAAAGTCGACCAGAATTTTTCTATATTAATAGAAGTACGATTAATGAAGATAGATATTTATAACCATTTATATTCCATTATAATATTGTAATTTTCAATTATATTATTGATGATTTTTTTACATTCCATTTATAAATTCAAATTGGAATAAGACACGTACCTATTGGCCGCATGTTCGCTCTCTCTCTTTCTAGAGTGTTCAATTTCATGAGAGTATTGCTCAGTCCATTCTCTACGTTTATGATATAAACATGTTTTTTTTTATTTCTTTAAATTTCATTTATATTAATAACAGATATTATTGCATACAAATAGTGACTTGATATTGTATTAACTGGCGCAAAATTCTGCTAATTCCATATATTGTAAAGAAAACACAAATAACATTGTGCTATTTTTTTAAATATATTATTATTAAATGAAATGAAAATTATATGGACGAATGAATAATATGTATGTATTTCCAAAAAAAATAAAATAAAATTTGAATATTAATGCTGCAACATCAAAGAAAAAAAAAAGAAAACCGATAAAAAAAAAGAAAGCATCATAAATATTCATGCAAGGCACCAAGCAGAATAAATAAAAGCGAGCAAATTAAATATCACGTTTATTTTTTAGGCAGACGGTATATTTTTATGTTACTGTCAAACGCGCAATCTGTCCGTGATGGGTAGACGCTTTTCAGATTGCCCTCTGTATCTACCACTTTTACCTGTAACATAACAATTTTAATTTATTATTTGCGAATAAAATATGAGATTGTAAATGGCGGCTTATTAAGCGGCAATGATTTATTTTGCCTAACTCAGACTAACGAATAATATCAAACAAAACTGATAATGTTATTAATTCAAAATTTAATTAAACATTTATTGTGATTATCTATATCCATACTAATATTATAAATGTGAAAGTTTGTGAGGATGGATGGATGTTTGTTACTCAATCACGCCAGAACGGCTGACCGGTTCTGGATGAAATTTGGCACAGAGATAGATTATAGTCTGGAATACTACCTAGGTTACTTTTATTCCGGAAAATTGTACGGTTTCCTTGGGATAGATTTGTTTTTGTCTAGGGTCGAATCCGAAGCGAAGAGAGTGAGTCGCTAGTAATTTGTAGTTACTAGGTGTTGATACAATTTACCACATAAACAATATTTTTAATGGTTTATATAAATTAAATTTTATAATCTTTGAGTGCTTTATTTTCTTATATTAAAAATATATATTTTTAAAAAATGACTTCAAAAATTATTATTTAAAGATTATTATTATTATTATAAAAATATAAATAATAAACACAAACAGATATTGTCTCTCTTTAGAGGGGATTAGCAGTAACTAATGTTTAAAAAACTTCCCTTATTCGCTGTATAAAGTAAAGAATATCTATGGCAACATCAAGAATAGTAGCATAAATAGCAAATTTTGGTGGACGACATCTATATAATTCACTAGAGACTCACAGATAAAAACTATGCTATATCCTTCTAAGGGTCTCAAACTATCTTCTTACCAAATTTCATCTTAATTGGTTCAGTAGTTTCGGAGACTACTCGATGCAAACAAACAATCAAATCTTTCCTCTTTATAATTTTAGTGTAGATTAGTCTGAGAATACTAATCATAAATTTATTGATGTTATAAATTGTAATTATAATTTTAACTACTTTAATTAATTTGTAAATTAATTAAATACATAAAGTTAAAAAAGAAATTAAATAATACTATAATTAACATTGTTATTTTTTGCTATCTCTCCCAGCTCTTATGCAATTTGTTTTATATTATTTACAGGTTCAGTTTCATTTTGTCTTAAAATACTAATTTATACGTTAAATATTTTTTGAAAATCTTATTGAAACAGTCATTATTATCGATACAAGGGCTGAATCTATAAGTTACTATAAGTTTTTAGAATTTTTGTCTGTCTGTGAATGCATTACAAGTAAATCATTGCATAGATTTTGATGAAATTTGGTATGATGATAGCTGGTTATCCGGGTCAACATATAGAATACTTTTTATTGCAGGAAAATATCTCATCTCTGAGAAATCTACACTAAACGTTAAAATGTAACTAGGGACAAACTGAGTCACTATTTTTAAATAAAAATACAACATTACCTGTTGTACACTTAAAGTATGAAACCCACTGTCTTCTCCATCCCCAATTCCCAAAAGGAGACACTCCTGTAGGAGTTTATCCATCACTATCTTACAGGCACCGAGGGAGGAGTGTGAAGTCACTTCAACAAGCATTGATTTACTATCTTGAGACATCTGTAATAAAAGTATAATTTATTAATGTTATGAATTGTAGTTCCTATTAATTTAAAATCCTTTTACAAACAGAGAGTTGTGATATAGGTACAGGTGAAATCTTAAGCTATTTTTGTTGTTACACCAAAGAAGTATAACTTCTTACATGCTAACATAAGTACACACATACATATATTTTTTTTATTTACACTATACTTTACTAGTACAGATTGCTCATCTTATACAATCGATCAAAAAAGTACTAGATACACATTCCCATTCAACAGTTATCTTTAAACTGTCACCAATTGTGTTTAGGTAATTATTCCAGCTGAAATAAATATACAGCAATGTAAATTGAACCTTAAATACAATGCTTAAAGTTGTTTTCACAAAAAAAAGTGCACTTAAATGTTGAAATGAGCGCTCATTCTGTGAGGACATTTTTTGTCCCTGATTGTCTATCTAGTACTTTTTTGATCTATATCTTATACAAAGAAATTAGATGGCTCTAATTTAAGCTTAACTTGTTTGAAAGTAAAATAATCAACTGTGTTGACCTGCAAACTGTCAACCTGTTTTACAAAATATGGTGACTGTTATTGTTTGCAACTGGAAAAACTACTCAAAGTACAAAAAGCTTGGTGCTTTTTGTATTTCTATGGCGTATTTTCCCATCATTAGTAAACTGTAAATTTATGATAATGAGAACCCATGGTATTAATAAATATTAGCTAGATATCTAGCTAGTATACATTATTGATTTTGCAGAAATTTTCCTTTTGAATATGATATGTTTTGTTCAAGCTGTAATTTTGAATTAAAATAATAATTTTGTTATCTTTTCAACAGAAGCGTGTGTCAAAATAAGAAACATCACATAAAAAGTCGTACCTTTGTGTCATCAGAATTAGTGATTGGTGGGAAGCTGATAACTCTGCCAGTTGCATCTTCTAAACATGGATATTTGGGTTTTCCTTCTAGAAGGTACAAATATCTGCAAAAACACAAATTGAATTGATTTAGTAGGTTTCATATGGGATTAGATAAAGTTGTAGTATAAATCTTACCAAGTCACACTACTTACTTATGTATTCCTGAGTATACATTCCTCTTCTTCTCCTTCCTCAGTGCATCAGCTTCAGATGTTAGCTGCTGGAAAAGCTGTTCTCCCGTATAGGCCTTTGTCCTTGAGAGTGGTGTTAGTGATAGTTGAGATGGGACTTTTGCTGTATAGATAATATCACCTGTAAATTTAAAATTAAAACTATATTACAAGTACATGAGTTCATAATTTTCTATTAGTTATGATTTTATATACCATTTAATTCTGACAACACATTTGGCTCAGTTTGTAGTGACCCTACTTGCCGTGCCAGCAATCACGGGTTCGAGTCCCACTGGGGGGAATCATTTGTGTGATGAGCACGAATGTTTGTTTTCCAGTCATGAGTGTTTATATTTATAATATTTATGTATTTAAAGTTTATGTGTAGTGTATAAACTATCTGGTATCCATAACACAAGCCTCTTAGCTTACCATGGAACTAGATAGTGCTGTGTGTTAATGTCCCAACATATTTATTTAATACTGTTAAAACTATTATTCTTGCTTTAAGTAATGGTGGGAAAATTGCTATACCAGTAGTTCTTTTCATAGCATAATATGTAGTGAAAAAAAAAAATTAAAATATCCATATAGCGACTTACCTGGAGGAATTTTACTTAGATCATGTGTAGCTATAGTAGCTACATTTCTCTTGTCACAAACAGTGTCATGTAACTTGGTTTGCATTTGAATAAACTTTTTAAATAATACCTCATTAAAGTTTAATTCTGTTATGATACAGCACAATATAAATGGCCTAATGTTCCAAACTTCATTTTCAACTATTTTAACTTTCATTGTATCATCTTCAACATGTAATATCTTCATAGAATGGCATAAGTCGCATACATCGTCAGGAGGAGGTTCTTCTTGCTTCTTCCCTTTTTTACCTTTCCCTTTGCTAGAACTTTGCACATTATCTGCTTTGGGGCAGTGTTCCCGTATATAATCAATAACTTGTTTTGTTCTGCATTGGTCTACTAGCTTCATAAGACGTTTGTCAGCTAGTTTGTTGCCTTTGAGATTTAGTTCTGAAAATTATTAAAAAAATAAATAATTGCACACTTGTCTATATAAATGAGTTACGATTTCATATGCATTGATAAATTTAAATATGATGAAATTTGGTGCAATAATGAATTTGAAATATGTAATTTAATGAAATTATGCAATTTTAAATAAATTATTTAACTTACCTTTTAATTTTGTCATAGTTGCAAGTTCTCCTGGTACTGTTTTCAATTTATTATCGCCAATGTCGAAATTCTTTAGAGAAGGTATAGTTCGTGCAATATGGCTGGGAAGAGATTCTATTTCATTTCCTTTTATTTTCAAATCAGTTAAATGGGGCAAATTTGAATTTTCAGTGTCTAGAAAAACTGACAATTTATTGTTGGAGACATCGATTGTAATCAAGTTTGGAAAATCACCTAATTTTGGCATGTTCTCGATAAGATTTGAGCTGAAATTGATGCTCGTTAACTCTTTCATTTTATTTAAACTCTCAGGGATAATAGTTAATTGATTTCTAGACAAATCCAAGACTTTTAATTTCGGCAAAGAGGTTATATTTTCGTTGAATTCTTCGAGTTTATTACCGAATAATAAAAGCGATTGTAAGTTGACAAGCAGTTTTATATCATCAGGTATAGTTGATAGGTTTGTATCGCTAATATTAAGGAGATTTATATTTGTTAATTGGAAAATATGTTTGTCCAAACCACTTTCAGAAATGCGTTTTGATATCGCAGCTCCCGCCAATTTTATTTCATGTCTGTTTTCGGACTTTGCAGTCAAAACTTCTGGCCACGCACTCATTTTCACAAATTTAATTTATTACAATTTTAAATACAAATATATTTCTCAAAATATTCAATACCCAACACGTCGTTGAAAGTTGCAACGAAAAATAAATATTAAATTTATTACAGAATACAGAGAAAAATTATGGTACACAGATAATAATTCTTATTGAGCACAGATAATCAAACAAGAAAGGCCACGTTCATACATAGCATTAGCTATAAATGGACATTCCACGCCAAATCGGATGGTTTCAAAAATCTCTTAGCTATTTATATTTCAGACCTGCGATTCCCCCTTAAGACGGGGAAGGTTCCGTAGGGTTTTAGTGGATTGTACTGGCTTTTCTGGCCGGTGACTCCTACATAACCACTTGCAAACTATATGAATGCAAGTGGTATGCGTAAATGCGTTTCCCAACTTTGAAAAAGAGGTACGAATAGGTTAGTAAACTATGAATGCTACTGATTATAGTCCGAAATATAAACAATGTTTATTGAGTTCTTTACATCGGAAATTAAATCGAAATTAGTATTAAAATCTGTCAGCTGATATGAATAGACGACACTCCAGTCGTGGGTGTTTATATTTATAATACGTATGTATTTAAAGTTATATATGTATAGTGTATCAACTATCTGGTATCCATAACACAGGTCTCGTAGCTTACCATGGAACTAGATGGTACTGCGTTAATGTCCTAACATATTTATTTGTTTATTTATATTTATTATTATACACAGATGGACACGAACATATGCATAGTCATATTAAGCATTCATCTTAAATAATGACATCTTCAGTCTTGTAAACTGAGTTAAATACGCAATATTCGATTATTATGTACGTCTGTTAGCGTATCGAAGTGTGCAGATTGGAATTTTAACATAAGAATGGTTCAGTAAACGACGCCTTAGCCTCTTAGGATGTTGAAAAAGTATCCCCGCTAATTTTTTAAATTGGTTGAACATTAAATGACTTAAGCGCTGTAATTGATAAAGTATCTGTATAACAAAATACAAATAATACATATTTTATCACTATTTAATAACTAATTCTTGTCCAAACACAATAGCATAATGACGTGAAATCAAATCATGTAATCAAAATATAAAAACTAAATCTATACATCTATACAGATAAATAAAATTGAAGTGTCTCTTTGTAATGTCAAAATAACAGCATTATACTAAATACGTATGGAATTATATACGTACTTATAAGAAAAACACAATTTTTAAAATTTTTGTCTGTCTGTCTGTTTGTTCCTGGTAATCTCTGAAATGGCTGGACCGATTTTAACGGGACTTTCACTGGCAGATAGCTGATATTATAAGGAATAACTTAGGCTACTTTTATCTTAGAAAAAGAATTAGGTTTTCGCTCAAAAAAATTAAAACCTATCTAGGGACGAACCCGGGCGAAGCGAGGGTAAGTCGCTAGTTAAAGATAATGTTATCAATTAATCTGATATATTTACAATATATCTTTTATGACTAATGCTCAATACTTTAATAGTTCCTATTTCGTAATGGTTAAAATGGCGATGTTTAGTTCTCTTGTGTTTTTACTTGCGGTGACTTTGGTAAGTTTTTAATTTTAAGGCTCTGTACAAACATTACCTACTATTTAATTGTTAAAACTAAGTTTGTTTTTATTATATTGTTCGTTCATTTGTTTTACTTTTAAAGGGCCGTATATTTAAGTTTTATAACTTTTTTAATTTATATTTAATATTAGCCGGGTATTTTTTTTGATATGCAAAAAATGTCATTAAAAAAAACTTAAAATAAGGACTCGTCAATAAAGTCTCCGTAGAAGCTTGGAGTTTAGTGGTGTTATTCTCGTGCTAAGGCAGGCTATGTAAAGTGCCTCATCTCTCACCGGTCGTGTAGAATTGTCCTAGACTTGGAATGGACTTTGAGTAAAAAGAACTGAACACCGCTGTTAGCAGTACCCTTGTTTTACCGCATACCATGTACTTATATGTCCCACACAGATAGCGACGACCCACAAAGTGAATTAGAAAATTATAAAAACTGGCTTTTCTTAAAATTTTAAATGCTGTTCAATTAAGTTTCTTTTTTTGTTAGTCCTAAATTTGACGTCACATAAAATACTTATTCTGTATACCTATGCGAGCCACGGTAATGTTATATAACATTACCGTGGCATTACTCTATGATGCATCAATCATTTTCAAAATTCTACAAAATCTGAACAGTCCTTAAACTGTGAAAAGCAAATGGACAGACAGAGTTTTTCTACATTTAATATTGGTATGGACTAGATACGTGTATAATGGATTCCGATTCCCGCCTAACCAATTTTTAAAATTTTCTATTAATCTGTAGGTACATATAATTAAATTCTTACCGAGTCGAATCTGTACATAAAATATTTTTTTGAAAATCTTATTAAAATAGTTAGTCATTATGATCGATACAAAAGTCTAATCTATAGTTTTTAGAATTTTTGTCTGTCTGTTTATCTGTCTATCTAGGAACGCATCAAGTGAAAACTACTGGATGGATTTTGATGCAATTTGTTATGATGATAGCTGGTTATCCAGGTCAACATATAGGATACTCTTTACTGCGGAAAAATATATCATCTCAGAGAAATCCATACTAAACCTTAAAATGTAACTTGGGACGAACCCTAGCGGAACGAGAGTGAGTCGCTAGTTATTTATATATAACTGGAGGTATTAGTTCTTAAAGCTATAAGGTTGATTCATAAATTTTGCTTTAAGGCACGACAGATAAGTTCTTTGATAGGTGGGTTTTCATTATCTTCAAGCTTTGATTTGATTAGGCTATAAATTTTCCATAATATTTAACGGAAGCCGACTTTTTTATTAAGACTAGTGATCGCCGCGTGGTTGAAAATCAACCATAATTCACTAAGTTATATATTTATTGTCTTGCGTGTGTGTGTCAAATATATGGTAGTGTAATATTTTTTTTATTGATTTAATGTATTTTTTTATGCACAATTTTAGAAAAATATTAGCATTTTGCCCTCCTTCTCTATATAAACTATAAGTGTGGGAAATTTCATACTTCTCCGTCCTCACAATTTTTATAAAAAGGGGTGCAAAGTTTTTGCTTCACGTATTAATATAGGTATAAATAACGCACAACGGACCAATTATGGAGTCTAAGTGCGGAAAATTGAGTCCACCTTACATTACATAGGTATAAATAATTTGACATATTATGAAATTCTTAAAAAGGTCATGTTTCACAGTTATATATTTTAATACAACAATATTATAAGTAAAACTAGCAACTCACCCTCGCTCCGCTCGGGTTCGTCCCTAGTTACGTTTTAACGTTTAGCTCAGAGATGAGATATTTTCCCGCAGTAAAAAGTATCCTATATATTGACCCGGATAACCAGCTATCATCATACCAAATTTCATCAAAATCTGTCTAGTGATTTTCCCGTGATGCGGTAACAGACAGACAGACAGACAGACAGACAGACAGACAAAAATTTTAAAAACTATAGATTTGGCTTCTGTATCGATAATAAAGTCTATTTCAATAGGATTTCCAAAAAAATATTTAATGTACAGATTCGGATTAGTTACAATTTTATTATATGTATAGATTAGAATATTGAAAACTTTATTCTAAGCTTTATTTTACCATATAAATATATGAATAATATGCATAAGGGATTTGCTTTGGACTTGTTGTTAGGTTTGCTTTATTGTATTAATACATAAAAGCATTAAAAATGTATATTTTTTTTTAATTTCAAATTGTAGTAAAAGGGACAGGGAGAGTTATCATTAAATTAATTATGGGTATATTTATTAAGAGTAAAAAAAGTTTTATATCACCTAAGTGTACCTTGATTTATGAATAAATATTTTTTTTTTGATATTTTTTTACAATCTTATTCAAAATCTATGGGTAATTTTGCTAACAGATTTTAAAATGAAAGGGGAAATTATTATAATTTCTGCATTTGTTTTCAGGTCAACGGGTTCCCAAGTTCGCAGGAACTTAGCTATCCTGAAGATATTCGAGGTAACCATTGGTTTGAAACTAAACGCTTTTATTAAAAAATATCTAGAAAAACATCTAATTAAATCTATCCCACGGGTATCATACATTTTTCCGGAATAAAAATCTATGTGTTGTTCTGATGTATGAGCTATATTATTGTGAAATTTCATTAAAATTCATTCAGTAGTTTTTGCGTGAAAGAGTAACAAACATTTATACATATAAACATCCATTCATCCCCACAAACTTTCGCATTTCTAATATTAGTAGGTTATTAGTAAGAAGTAGTATACTACGAGTACTAGTAAGAGAGGAAAAATGAAGAAAGAGAAAAAAAAAGTATTTTTTCAAATACTGTCAACAGTAACAACTAGAGCATCGCAGAGCTGAAAATTTATCACTCGGAGATGAAGCCACATGCAAAAGATGAGATGCAAATCAAATTGCACATCCTTTTCATCAATATGCTTAATTTGGTTGATTTTTTTTTAAATATTGTAATATCTTAAATACATTCAAGCTATTTAAAATATACTCAGAACTAGCGACTCACCCTCGCTCCGCTTTGGTTCGTCCCTAGTTACGTTTTAATGTTTAGTATAGATTTCTCAGAAAATGAGATATTTTCCCGCAGTTAAAAGTATCCTATATGTTGACCCGGATAACCAGCTATCATCATACCAAATTTCATCAAAATCTATCCAGTGGTTTTCTCGTGATGCGGTAACAGACAGACAGACAAAAAATCTAAAAACTACAGATTCGGCCTCTGTATCGATAATAATGTCTATTTCAATATTTTCCAAAAAATATTTAACGTACAAATTCGGCTTAGTTACAATTTTATTATATGTATAGACTAGCAGAACCCGCGGCTTCGCCCGCGATCAAACTACGAAAAAAATAAACTTTTTTAGCAATACATACTTTATTACTTGCAAAAATAAGTTTGTGTAAGTTTTATTATTTGTTAGACTATATATATTGGAAACAAATTTAATTTTAGCGATCGTACCTCAAAATATCCCGTATTTTAAAAGATATTAAGCGTATATTTTGTAATTAAATTTACACTTTAGGTATTTAGCAAGCTGCACTACCTGTATTTTTTGTTCATTTTTCTACTCCATCTTTCCAAAGTTAGAGGAAGAGAGTATAATGATCCAATCGCATACAATGTTTACGACTTTAGAATCATGTAACATGGCTAATATGGGTTTTTTTGACTAACATACTAACAGGCTAACATTTACGTTATTTTTAAAGACTCAATGCTGAAGCTTACAGTCTCCTTCCTTCTCCCTCTATTTTAAGTTACGTATATAATGTGCCATTCTTATTTTGTTGTAGTTTTTTGCCCGCGGCTACGCTCGCGTGGACTAAAAAATTTGCTCAGTTTTAATTTCCATTGAATTTATATGTTGTCATATCGAATTTTTAATATTATGTTTAGAGTAAAACACTAAAAAGTCTACACTAAAAATACCAACCACAAATATAGGTTAGGCTCTCTTTCTCGCGCTCTAGGTCTGTTATAGTTGTCGCTGCTATGGTCAGCCGAAAAGTTATACCTACATAATTTTCCTTTGCATTCGGAATAATTTCCGTTCTCTGCTTTATATCTCACACAGTTAATGTGCACTTACAGAGAACTTGAGCCATGTTACTCTATTTAAATATATTCAACAACTCAAACTTCACTGGCCAGTTTTACCCACTTAGAGGCTGAATAAAAAAAAATTCTACAATACATGATTATTTAATTGTATTGAAGAGCATTAATACCAAGTTTCAAGTAATTCTGATCATAAACAAATTTTTCCTCATATAAACAGCACAGCCCCCTTTTACCCTTTTAAGGGATGAATTTCGAAAAAAAAATGATATCTGTATTGTTTTAGTTTTCATTTCAAAGGTAAATACCACTTTACGTGCAGTAACTACAGAGTTTCATACAAACTTTCATCCCCCATTTTACCCCCTTAAGGGTTGAATTTAAAAAAATGCTCAAATACGTATTTATTTAATTGTATTGAAGAGCGTGAATACCAAGTTTCAAGTAATTCTTATCATAAATAATTGTTTGCCCATAGAAACTTTATCACCCCCTTTTACCCTTTTAAGGGATGAATTTCGAAAAAAATCTAATACATATATTTCTTATTTTTCATCTTCAAGCTAAATACCACTTACCGTGTATTTCGCGTTAAGAATAACAGAGTGTCATACAATCTTTTATCCCCTGTTTTACCCCCTTAGGGGATGAATTTAGAAAAACCCTTTCTTAGCGGATACCTACACTGTATAAGGAATATGTCCTTTAAATTTCACGTTTCTACGACCAGCGGTTTAGGCTGTGCGTTGATCGATCAGTCAGTCAGGACAAAGCATTTTATGTATATATAGATTAAAAACCATATTTGTATTTATTATTAAAACCTTTAGATATTTAATAACTCGGAAGACGATATTTAGATAGATTCGGCGGCTTCTGTATCGATATATAATGTCTCATTATTATCGATACAGAGTCCGCCGAATCTATAGTTTTTAGAATTTCTATCTGTCTGTCTGTCTGTGACTGCTTTACGGAAAACCACTGGAGCGATTTTGATAAAATTTGCTATGATGATAGCTGGTTTATTCGGGTTAACATATGGGATACTTTTAACTGCGGGAAAATATCTCATCTCTGAGAAATCTATACTAAACGTTAAAACGTAAGTAGGGACGAACTCGAGCGGTGCGAGGATGAGTCTCTATATAGTATAACAATAACACAAAACTTATTTCTAAACAAAGGTAGTTCCGGCAGAATAGTCTCAGGATGGGAAGCACGCGATGGTCAGATCCCTTACCAACTATCTCTGCGGATGGTAAACCCTTCGGGTAGTGTCTTCTCGTGTGGCGCCACCCTTATACATAACGAATGGGCTTTGACTGCTGCTCACTGTACGAGTCTGTAAGTTGATTTACGCTTAAATAAAACTATCTTTTCGGTTTTTTTTTCACGGGAGTCTCTCCCGTGACCATGATTGCTGTAAAGCAATCGAAACGTCGGGAACCAAAAGTCAAAATAAATCCGCGAAAAAAATCAGAAAAGATAGTTTTATTTAAATGTCAAATATTTGCGTAAATTTAGAAAGTGTTAGATTTACGCTTTATTTTTTTTACAAACTGTTTACATGTTTCAATATTCCTTTCACCAAAGGTTGTCTGTAAGAGATTGTTCATAGCAATAAGACCGCCTTTGCATGCCTTTTGTTATCTTTCTTTTTCTTTTCATTTCTGTATTAGCCTCGTGTGTGTGCAATAAAGTTATTATAAATATAAATAAATAAAAAATAAAAACCTTATTATTCCAAACTTTATTGAAGTTATACTTCTTTTGGGAACGTTTGGAAAAAAATATGAGAGTAAAATTTTTACGATGCTTGCGCACACCGACAGCCAAAAAGTGATATGGTGAAGTTAGCTGAAAGCGACATGATAAAGTTAGCTGCATTCCTTTTACAAACAGAGAGTTGTGACATACGGGATGAAATCTTTAGCTATTTTTGTTCTGTTACGCCAAAGAAGTATAACTTCTTACGTGCGTATAGAAGTACACATACACGTTATTTGATTATTTTAAAAGTACTTATTACCAATTATCTGATTAAATTTTTAAGTAAATCAAATAATTTATATAATAAAATATTTTAAATTTATTGAAGTGAAACTTCTGTGGGTAGGTTTGGATGGGGAGTAAATTCATGTAAGTCGTCATCGACATGGTCACGTGACGTGTTAACGCTAACACTCAGAGTGCCGATAGATGTCACAACCAGATAAATGTAAACAGTTTTAATTTACAAATTTTAATTTAAGTTCAAACAATTAATTTGAATATCCAAAAATAACAACTGTTTGTTTATAGTTTTAAGTTTTCACTTCTGTCGACAGCCCTCATGCTGACTGTTTTTTTTTATATCACACTAGCATTTCCCGCGGCTCCGCCCGCGTTCAGATGATCAAAAACCAAATTCTTAGGTTTTACACATTAGTATACTCTTACATATACCACTTTCATTGCGCACCGCATGATTGGTAAATAATGGCAGAGATTGACAATGCCACAAAGGTTCCTCCGTTAATCTCATATTTGATTTAGTAATATTGCACTTTTTGTTTTAGTAATAACATTTATGTAAGTCTATACTACTGTTTTGTATGTTTATTTAATTTTGGGCAAGAAACTCTGAAACTACGGAATTAATTTTATTCATTTTTTACTAATAGACAGCCGCCCCCCCCCCCCCCCCCCCCTCGCCTTGCATCGGGCTGAAAGCGCGCTCACCTATAGTCCGCGTAAAGTTAAATATGTATATTTTAAAACTATGATATCTCCTAAGATATTCATTGAAATCAAATGATGTCAAGGGCAATTTTGTTCAAAATTAAATACTTGTGATGAATAACGTATTTATTTTGATAAGGATTAATATCATGTTTATAAAAACACCTTCGGAAGTAATGCATTATTTTAGAACAAAGTTGCTTACTATAAAAAGGGTTATATTGAGTCAACCTTAAAAGATAGACATATGCTGTCGCGGACTTTTTTAGAACTTTTAAAGGGGAAGAATTCCGTGATACACGATTTTTGCGTAATTTTAACGGTTTACGCAGCGCACGCAATAGAAGCTCTCAAAAGGAATCATTTTTTCCCGATTTTGCAACATTTTTATCTATGCTCCGCTCCTATTGGTCGTAGCTTGATGTTATATAGCCTAAAGCCTTCCTCGATAAATGGACTATCCAACACAAAAAGAATTTTTCAATTCCAACCAGTAGTTCCTGAGATTAGCGCGTTCAACCAAACAAACAAACAAACAAACAAACAATCAAACAAACTCTTCAGCTTTATAATATTAGTATAGATTAATCCTCTGAAAGTTAAACAATAATCCTTAAAAACTTATTTATTTACATACATATATGATAGACGAATCATTAATAAATCTATACAGATGAATAAATCTGTATAAATCTATTTGTAATGTCAAAATAACAGCTTTTTACTAAAGGAACTCAATTTTTAAAATTTTTGTCTGTGTGTCTGACAGACAGACATCTATTTGTTCTGGGTAATCTCCGAAATGGCTGGACTGGCTGGATTTCGATAGTATAAAATAAATTTAACCTCGCCAGGAGATCAAAATTTATCATTTCTAAAATTAAATAAAGCGTTTTAATAAAGAAATATTGTAGAGCATAATCTTGGCTAAGAGGACAGTATAGACTAATAATAATACAAGATAGTCCAATGAAGATAAATAAATATGTTGGGACATTAACATACACCGCCATCTAGTTCCATGGTAAGTTACGAGGCCTGTGTTATGGATACCAGATAGTTGATACACTACACATAACTTTAAATATATACATATTATAAATATAAACACCCATGACTGGAGTACAAACATTCGTGCTCATCACACAAATGAATGAAACGGGACTCGAACCCGTGACCGCTGGCACAGCAAGCAGGGTCACTACAAACTGAGCCAAAAGTGTCGAAATGAAGATAATGTTATTATTTCTTCCACAGCCAGAGAACAATCGTAATCCGCGCTGGCTCAGTCTCTGTCAGTCGCCCAGCGCTGATCTTTGAAACCACTGAGTACTATAACCACCCCCTCTTTATTGATGGGTGGCCATTTGTACAGCGTAATGATATCGGTGTCATCAAATTAAATAGTTACTTGGAATACTCTGGTAAATATTACGAATTTGTTATTTTGAAATGGCGTAAAAAAACCATTTTTAGTTCATTTTTTTTAATTACAACAATACTTAATTTTTTTTTTAATTTCTACTGTATTTAGGATTTTGTCTACCACGTCTATTGGCTGAACATATAACAGATTCTGTTAGACGGCACTCTTTTATTTTTGAAGGCGTTTTTTCTGTAGTTGGGCTTGGATGCAAGATAATTAATCTTCGTCGAAAAAGCTGATAAATCACAACAAATAAAAAACAATGTTTATTGAAATATATGTCATGTAATAATACAACAATAACTATAATTTCAGATGTGATTCAGCCAATAAGGCTCCAACCCAGTGTGCAAAGAGACAGAGACTACAGCGGCATCACTCTTCAGGCCAGTGGATGGGGGTTGAACTGGACTCGTGGTACGTAACTTATTTAAATATTATAAATTTTAAATATCGTATTAATTTTTACAGTCTTTAAGGTTTCAAAAAGAGAAGCATATTTTTTTACTAATATTATAAAGCTGAAGAGTTTGTTTGTTTGTTTGGTTGAACGCGTTAATCTCCGGAACTACTAATGCGATTTGAAAAATTCTTTTAGCATTAGATAGCCTGTTAACTGAGGAAGGCTATAGGCTATATATCATCCCGAAAAAAATGTACGGTTCCCGTGGGATAGATTTGTTTTTGTCTAGGGACGAACCCGAAGCGAAGCGAGGGTGAGTCGCTAGTGTAAGTATAAACACGAATTAGTTTGAGAACTTCGGGATAAATAATATATTGATGCGCTTATATAATCCAATGTATTATAATTTGAGACTAGCGACTTATCCTCGCTTCGCTCGGGTGCGTCCCTAGGTACGTTTCAATTTTTTGAGCGGAATTCAATTTTTTTTTTCTAAAATAAAAGTAGCCTAAGTTAATCCTTATAACATCAGCTAGCTGCCAGTGAAAGTCCCGTCAAAATCAATCCAGCTGTTTCGGAGATTAGACGGAACAAACAGACGGACAGACAAAAATTTTAAAAATTGTGTTTTTCTTATGAGTACCGTATATAAGTTAATATGCATTTCGATACCTTAATTCGCAAACCAGCTAACTCCATATGAGCAAATTTTTCAGGCGACACTTAAAACTTTATAATATTTTTTTGTACACTACTTATTAAAAGTCTAAAATATCGTTGGTAGATAATATTGTAAGCTGTTTTTTTGATACTGTAAAATCCTACTAAAATAATCCTACTGAATTACTGTTGCGTACAATCTAAATCAAAAAATATTTTTTGACGAAATGTGGAGTTGGCTGGTTTGCAAATTAAGGTATCGATTTAGTAAACAGCTGTTATTTTGACATTACAAACAAACGCTTCAATTTTATTTATCTGTATAGATATGCATTTCCACACAACACCAGTGTACATGTAGGTTATGTGGTAACTTATTGGCTCGATTTAAAAAAAAAAAACAGCCGTCTTCAACATCCAATGCGCCTTTTGAGTATCTAAATTTAACCTTTACGTACATAAATAGTTTACGTACATATGTATGTACATATATATAAGTGAATATTATGGTTACTGTTTTTAATACTTTCTTAGATTTACGCTAATATTTGACATTTAAAATAAAACTATCTTTTCGGATTATTTCGCGGACTTATTTTGATTTTGACTTTTGGTTCTCGACGTTTCGAATGCTTTAAAGCAATCGTGGTCACGGGAGAGACTAAGGATAAAAAATATTAATCAGAATTACTGTTATTAATATATGATTAATATTTTTAACGCCTTTGAGATATCTAACACCTTAGTCTCTCCCGTGACCATGATTGTTGTAAAGCATTCGAAATGTCTAGAACCAAAAATCAAAATAAATCCGCGAATTAATCCGAAAAGATAGTTTTATTTAAAATAACTGTCTTTGTTTAAGGTATTGGTGTTAGTCCTGATGTTCTTAACTGGGTTAATCTCGTCGGTGTATCTAATCCTGAATGCTTAAGAATCTTCGGCGGCAGCAGCACCATCGCTCCATCTACCATTTGCGCGAGCGCATACAACGTCTCCAGTCAGTCTACTTGCGACGTAATTACCAACTTTATTTATTTACTTTGAAAAAAAGCCTTTAAGGTGTCCTTTTACTAAAATACTAACGACTCACCCGCGCTTAGCTTGGGCTCGTCCTTAGCTTGCTTCCCAATACAAACTTTCATCCCCATTTTCACCCCTTTAAGGGATGATTTCCGGGATAAAAAGTAACCTATGTCTTTTCCAGGTTCTCATATTATCTTCTTACCAAATTTCATCTAAATCGGTTCAGTAGATCCAGAGATTACCCTCTACAATGTCACAAACTCACAAATTTTACATCTTTATAATATTAGTATAGATAATGTAACATTTTTTTATGTTCCTTTTACTTGTTTGCTTTTAACTTAGAGATGTGCCAACTCGGAAAAAATATGACTCGATTTATCTCGAATTAAATAGTTACATATATATTCTAAAAGTTGCATATATTAATAAATAATTGATACTTTATATATTTGAGGACCCGTTTCGCTCAGTTTGTAGTGACTCTACTTGCTGTGCCAACGGTCGCGGGTTCGAATCCCGCTGGAGGCATTCATCTGTGTGATGGGCATGAATGTTTGTACTTCAGTCATGGATATTTATATTTATAATATGAATGTATTTAAAGTTATATATGTGTAGTGTATCAACTATCTGGTATCCATAACACAAGCCTCGTAGCTTACCATGGAACTAGATGGTGCTGTGTGTTAATGTCTCAACATATTTATTTATTTTATACAATATGTGCTTAACAGGGTGACAGCGGCGGTCCTCTTGTGGAAGTTGATATTGACGGAAAACCTACCCAAGTAGGAGTCACCTCCTTCGTCTCTGGCACTGGTTGCCATACAGATTTTCCAGCTGGTATTTTTTTTTATATCTACGTATTTTCCTTAACAATACACTATATTATCCATACATATAATAAAATTGTAACTAAGCCGAATCTGTACATTAAATATTTTTGGGAAAATCTTATTGAAATAGACTTTATTATCGATGTAGAGGCCGAATATTATATAGTTATATAGTTATATATATAGTTATTTAGAATTTATCTATAGTTTTTAGAATTTTTGTCTGCCTGTCTGTCTGTGACCGCAAAACATGAAAATAAATCTCTGAGAAATCTATACTAAACCTTAAAACGTAAGTAGGGACGAACCAGAGCGGAGCGGCGAGCGCGGTTGAGTCGCTAACTTGATTAAATATGACACTTCGACGACGATCGACGATGTTCCCAGAACGATGCAAGTTTTGGAAACGCCGCTCTTAGGTAATTTTCATTAGGGTTCCGTAGCTAAAAAGCAAAAACGAAATCCTTATAATTTGTCTGTCCGTCCATATGCCACAGTAATATTACTCAGAGACTATTGGACCAATATATTGCTATATTGCTGAAAGGTGCTATAATTCTGTCAACTTACTAAAAAAGGAGTTTTCCTTCAGAAAAAAATGAGTTCATATGAGTTGAGCATTAGAATCTGGGGTATCCGTCCTCCGCACAATTTTCGTAAAAAGGGGTACAAAGTTTTTGCTTCACGTATTAATAATATATACATACCCCCAGATGCCGCCCCTATTTGGTGCCGCCTGAGACGGTAGGCTCTTTGCATCGTAGCACCACACGGCCCTGTTATTATATTAAAACTATAAAATTGTAACCTAATGAATAGATTGTAACATGTAACATACGTACAGCTTTTTAAGGATTATCTATAAACATTTGAACTAATATTAAATTAATCATAATACTTTCTTAGATTTACGCGAATATTTAACATTTTAAATAAAACTAGTTTTTTGGATTATTTCGCGGATTTATTTTGATTTTTGGTTCCCGACGTTTCGATTGATTTACAGCAATCATGGTCACGGGAGAGACTAAGGTGTTAAACATCTTATTTAAAATGTTAAATTAATCATTAAAATTTTTCTTAGGTTTCATCCGTCCTGGGTATTATCTTGATTGGATACAACAAGTAACTGGTATTAATTTTGACTGGGATCCCGAATCAATTGTTGCTCCTGAAGAGGAAGAGACAGAAGAAGAAGAGGAAGAAGAAAGTAGCAGTGAAAGCGATATTGAATCCAGCGAGTCTGATGAAGATAGTTCATCTAGTGAATCTAATGGGGAAACAGAAGAAGATGAAGACAATGAAGAGGAGGATAATGAAGAAGATGAAGATAATGAAGAAGATGAGGACAATGAAGAAGGCAACGAGGAAGATGTTGAATAAGAAAAAAAGTAAAATAGACATTTGATTTTTTCATATTGCTATTATTAAAAAAATACTGTTGCCATAAAAGTTTAGTTTTAACTATCCCTTAATTTTAAATATATGTTGGTTAATGATAAGTTAATAACACACAGCACCATCTAGTTCCATGGTAAGCTACGAGGCCTGCGTTATGGATACCAGATAGTTGATACACTATACATATGATGTCCTCCTGACCGATTTCGGCCACGGCGGCTAATCTCATTAAGACTAGCCAACTGCGCAGGAGATATTATATTGCACAAATGTACGCACAGACACAAGTGCACTCTCTATTCCTGTCACTCTCATACTCCGGTGGGACGACTATTCGACACTCGCGGTGAGAGTTAAGGCGCAGGACCGACGGCTTTACGTGCTCTCCGAGGCACGGGGGTGAAACACCGCCTACTTCCCAACTCCGGGCTGCTATTGAGGCTAACTAGACAGAAAGACTCAATAACTAAACTTGGCCCGACCCGGGACTCGAACCCAGGACCTCCGGGTGTGCAGCCGTACATGCTAGTCACTTCACCACCGAGTCAGTCAATATACTATAATATATAAACTATACATATTATATAACTTTAAACACGTACATATTATAAATATAGATACCCATGACTGGAGTACAAATATTCGTGCTCATCACACAAATGTATGCCCCCAGCGGGACTCGAACCCGCGACCGCTGACATAGTAAGTACTGACACTACAAACTGAGCCAAACGTGTCGTCAAAAAATAAAAAAAATATATATTTTCCCGCAAACTTTTTAAAAATTAGGCACTTAAGAAATTTTTAAATATGATTATTGAAATGTGTGTATGTTCACAAATATTGAAGGCGTTTTTGTTTTCGGCAATCGCTGACAAATATTATTTTAAATAATAAATTAAGGGGCGATTAGTCTGGGTTCCTTCATCTTTGTAGTCGGTCGGTCGGTCGGTCGGTCGGTCGGTCGGATGAAAATTTGTATGAAATTATCTTTTTAGAGATTTTTTGTAGTTTTAGCGCGAGCGAAGCCGCGGGTTCTGCTAGTAAAACATATTATATTAATTATCATATTAAAGCTTTCTCTATTTAGATGATAGATCTTCTATCACCACTTTTTGTTTTTTTAAATTCTTGCAAAAATCATGGATAATTCACGTCGTTAAACTTTTCTTTTCCCATCTTTTCTTTTCATTTCTGTCTGGCACGTGCAAATTGTGGGACGGTTTCGTAAAGGCCGGCAATGCATTCACAACTCTTAGATTGCTGTCACATACACTACATGTATACTAATTTTATATACAATTCTTTATTACATATATATGTAAAATACAGAAATTAACATATGTACAATAAAATTAGTTAGCAAATGTGGACTTATCTCTAGAAGAGATCTCTTTCAGTTAAACTAAGTGAGATAGAGATATAGTATTGAAAAAGCAGCTATTAAAAAATTTTTCTATAAAAGAAAAAGATATGACACTATAACTGATACCAGAAATATGTTTTTTTTTTCAAATTTGTCTGTCTGTCCGTATTTCTTTCAATGTCGTCTAAGTTGATAGATGGAGTTGATTTTCTTTCTTAATTAAACACACCTTATAAAAATATTCAAACGGGGTCTAAAATGTGATTAAGTTAGGTTTTTTGGCAACCTTGCCAATCTTACATTAAACTTTTAATTTACATTAACTGTTGGTGGCTGTCTTCTAGCATCGCCATGGGCACGCCTGCTGCTAAAGTTCCCGAGCGTTAGGATGAACTACTTTTAGAAATTGACTTCAAAAAGATTGATTTAATTTAAGTCCTTGAAAAATTAAGAAGAAAATTGAAGAATGTATGTGCTTACATAACGCGTTGGAAATAATTAATAAATATTTAATACTTACTCATAAATGTTATTGATTTAAATGCATTTTTGTAAAACCAAATACATATATTAAGTAGGTACTCCATATATCCTCTGCGAAACATTTTTTATTAAAAGTACTTTTTAACGTGGTTTAATTTCATACTCTAAAAATAAATAAAATAATTACACATCATACAGTGGTAGCCCAGTGGTAACGTGCTCGCTTGGGAAACCCAGTTAAGCGGGTTCAAATCCCGGGTCTCACACCTTTGATATTTTCATGTGCGAATCATTTCTAACATGATTACCTACTTCTTGCCTTACGGTGAAGGAAAACATCGTGAGGAAACCTACATGTCTGAGAGAACCTAGCAAGTTTTCAAAAGACGTGTGAAGTCCGCCAATCCGCACTTGGCCAGCGTGGTGGACTACGGCCTGATCCCCCTCGTATTGAAGAGAGGCCCGTGCCCAGCAGTGGGACGTTAAAAAGGGCTGAATACATACATACGTATACACATCATACGTCTGTTCAGAACACATCCGCTAGCCAAGTGACAAAAACGATAGCGTCTATACAACATACATACATAGACATAGAGCGAACAACAATGACGTCGTTGGCCGCTACATATCTTTGTCACATTAAACGCACTCTCAAACATCTTCATAGTATTCGACTTGGTAACAGAATATTGTCGCGACAAAAAGTTCTACATAGTGAATGTGGGGCCAAATATATGTACATATAATCTATAATCATTGAGTGAATTCTTGATTATTAATCATGCGTGATAAAATAAGCTTATCATGTGGAAATGGCACATTTAAATAAAATTATAAAAATAAAAAACCCGACTGCGCAAAAAGCTAACTAAAAAGAACCGAACAAGTTAGCGAAGGAAAATGGGAAGGAAATTATGCAGTCGGAGACATACTGTATGTTTTGTTTTTATGTATGTATGTAAATTGTATATATTTTATGTGATCGCCTTTTAAAAACCATTTAGATACCCCACTCGATAGGTTTGGAAGAAAAAACTTTGATTTTAGAATCTAACGAAGTATTAATTACCTATGTATATGTACGTTTAGTAATTGCGAGGGAACATACAATTTGACATACATGTAACATACCTTTTTTATGTTAGGAAATGCATTTACGCATACCATCTGTAGACATACAGGTGGTTATGTGAAACTCATCTGCTAGAAATGCTAGTATTACCCACTAAAACCCAACAAAACCACCCCCGTCTTAGTGGGGCGTCGCAAGATCGCTTACGCACTCAACTACGACGCCCCGACGGCAAGTCTGCCGAAGCAGACCACAGCAACCACCGCCCACCGAAGTGGGCTACCTTCATGTGCGTATCTTAGCTTGGCGCCCGGCTGAGCTGTTGGAGTCCAACAGTTGGACGCTAATGAGCCCCCCCCCCCTCCGTGATCGCAAGTTGGGGGGGATCCGGCATTTAACCTTCAGGTCAAACACTTAACCCTTCTTCGGGCTTTGCTGCGGTTGGGTAAAAATAAGGGTATCCTAACGAGTCATATATATCTAAGTCTGTATCAGTTTTTGGATAATACACGAAATTATCACATTAACAGTTCTACTTGAAAAGACTTATAAAAATGTAGAGCTCTTTATAGATATTTTGCGAATCAGTGGCGTACTTAATAAGATAATGCTATCACTTAATCAGATTTCATAACCAATGAAGCATTTAATACCTATATTTAAAGTCTGATTTAAAAACGACTCATGGGATAAGATTTATGTAACAACTAAAATGGCGATGTGGCGAGCTCTTTTTTTATTATTTGTTGCGTCTTCGGTGAGTAATTTTTCATTTAATATATTGATATTAATAATAGTTATTGTGTTTTACTACATCTGGTCTAGATCTTAATTCTTTAACAGTTTCAAATTTGTTATCTATATATTAATACGTGAAGCAAAAACTTTGCACCCCTTTTTATGACAATTGCGCGAACGGAGGAATATGAAATTTTCCACACTTATAGTTTATATAGAGAAGGAGTGCAGAATGCGAATATTTTTTTAAAATTATGCATAAAAAATACATTAAATCAATAAAAAAATATTACACACTACCATGTATTTGACACACCACGCATTTAACTCTTTTTTTTATTGTTAAAGTCTGTGGTCAAATTGAGAATAGATTAATTTATTGTAATATACGCAAGACAATAAATATATAACTTAATGAATTATGGTTGATTTTCAACCACGCGGCGATCACTAGTTTTTTTTTATTGTGCAACGAAATTATATTTCTGTAAAGTAGAACAGTATCCTCGTCTAATATTCATTCAGTTTGAACCAAAGGAAAAACCGTCTATTGATTTTGTATAATCAAGAATTCGCGTTTAAGTAATTGTTTCTTGACCGATCTCTTTTATGATTGACATAAATTTTATAAATTGTGTTTTTCTTATAAGTACCGTATATAATTCCATATGCATTAATAACAATGCTGTTATTTTGACATTACAAACAGACCCTTCAATTTTATTTATATGTATAGATTAAGGTCTACATAGGTTGAGCTCAGACTCCAGAAAATATGTGCTAAATAAATACAATAGATATTTTCTTTTAAAGTTTTGTATATTCCAGATAATTATCACGAAAGAAAAAAAATTATGTTTACTAGTTACTAGAATATCATGTTTTATTTTTTTTATTTAGGTTAGTGCTCTCCCGAATTCCCAGCAATTAGCGTATCCTGAAGATGTTCGAGGTATGATAAATATTATACATACTAGCATGTCCAGCGGCTCCGCCCGCGTTCAGATTATCAAAAACCAAATTCTTAGGTTTTACATATTACTCGTAGTATACCTACTCTTACATATACTCGTACCAATTCCATTTCGCACCGTATGATTGGTAAATAATGGCAGTGATTGACAATGCCACAAAGATTCCTCCGTTAATCTCATATTTGATTTAGTAATATTGCACTTTTTGTTTTAGCAATAACATTTATGTACGTCTATACTTCTGTTTTGTTTGTTTGTTTAGTTTTGGGCGATAAACTTTCAAACTACGGAATTAATTTGAATTATTTTTTACTAATAGATAGCTATTGATTAATTTAATATTTAGCTGATTATTTAAATACATAATGGTAACTTTTCTTAATGTTAATTTGTCGCGAAACAGGGATTGGTTAGCGCTAATTAGTAATATTTTCCAAATCGATTTTCAAAAGAAAGTGTAATAAGTAAATAATTCTAAGCAAATGCTAAATTATTTCATATGGCTCGGCTAATATGATTAAAGTCGTAAGAATTTTATTATGTCCTTTAAGCCTTTACCTTCCAAGAAATGGTGTAAAAAAAAAAACTGAAAAAGTTTAGGTATAACAGTTCCTAAAATACTTTTGCAAAGTTTTTGAGATGTGGAATATTTTTAGTTACCCGCTTTGTCAGTTTAACAGCCATTAACTTGTTTTCCACTTATTTTTACGGTTGATAAAATGAGTTGATATAGCGGAAACGTAAATATTATTCGTATTTATTTTAGTGTTAACCTAACAAAACACGTAAGTACGGAAAATAACACAGAATTTTGCTATACGAAACCTATAAGGCGCGAGTTGGATTTGCATTTGCCTAATTTTACATTAAAAGATAAAAAAATATATTGACATTATTTACTAAACAATAAAAATTTACAAATATTTTCATTTGAAAATTGTTTCGACCAACAAAATATTACTTATATGTTACTAAATTATAAAGCCAAAAAGTTTGTTTTATTGAAAATTTGAACACGGACGGGGCCGCGGGTAATTTAGTAGTTATTCTAATAAAGTCATAGAAAGATCATATCTGTACATTATTATTTTTTTGGATTAAAACTACGTATTTTAAAAACACATGGCGACATCTATTGTCGAGTATCTAAATACACATAAATAAATATTATTTAAAATAACTGTTTTAATGAATAAAATAGCGCTATTGATAATTTGATTTTCAAGATAAGCTATTTTTAATTGTTTTTACCATATTTAGTAAATTACCTTGCTAAACTATTTATAAATAGTATCATTGTGGTTTTATTCCAGCCAGTTTTTGTGTTTTTTCTCAGAAATTAGATATTTTCACGCGGTAAAAAGTATCCTATATGTTGACCCGGGTAACCAGTTATCATCATACTAAATTTTATCAAAATCCCTCCAGTGGTTTTCCTGTGATGCGGTAACAGACAGACAGACAGACAGACAGACAAAAATTCTAAAAACTATAGATTCGGCCTCTGTATCGATAATAATGTCTATTTCAATAAGATTTTCCAAAAAATATTTAATGTACAGATTCGGCTTAGTTACAATTTTATAATATGTATAGATTATCTTCTTCGATCTTTCTTGAATAGGAAAAAAAACGCTTGTGTAAGATCGTACTATAAAATTTCGAAGTTAGTCACAACTTGTGTTGATGTTGCAAATAATATTAAAACTAAGTCTTATTTATTTATTTATTTATAACATAGGTCGCCAACATAATTCTACATAAATCTATCTTAATTGGAAAGAATATTAAAAAAAACTTACATGAATGTAGTACCTCTTTCTTTTTCGATGTCATTAAATGAAGCATTTGACTTATATTCAGTACGAATCACCCCCACTCCGCTCGGGTCCTTTCCTAGGTATATTTTAACGGTTAGTGTAGATTTCTCAGAGATGAGAAATTTTCCCGCAATAAAAACTATATGTTGACCCAAATAACCAGCTATCATTATATCAAATTTCATCAAAATCTGTCCAGTCGTTTTCTCGTGATGCATCCCAGACAAACAGACAAACCGACAGACAAAATTCTAAAAACATTAAACAAAAAATTCTAAAAACATTAGATTCGACCTCTGTATTGATAATAATGGTTATTTCAATAAGATTTTCCAAAAAATATTTAATGCACAGATTCGACTTAGAATTTTATTATATGTATAGAAAACGGAATGTTCTCTAATATTTTTAATCGATAGGAGCATCTAGCAGGATCGTCTCAGGGTGGGAAGCCCGTGAAGGTCAGTTTCCGTACCAACTATCATTGCGTACTGTGAACGACTGGGCGAGACTAAGGTCGTGTGGTGCATCCCTCATTCATCACAGATGGGCTGTCACCGCTGGTCATTGTCTCGATTAGTTAGTATATTATCAGTTTATATATAAACTATATTCTATATCCATACTATAATAATATTATAAATGTGAAAGTTTGTGAGTATGTATGGATGTTTGTTACTCTTTCACGCCAGAATACCTGGACAGATCTGGATGAATCTTGGCACAAAGATAGATTATAGTCTGGAATAGCACATAAGTTACTTTTTATCCCGGAAAAAATAAGATTCCCGTGGGATAGATTTGTTTTTGTATGTCTAGAGGCGAACCCGAGCGAAGCGAGGGTGAGCCGCAAGTTGTAAATTATAATTTAACTTTATAAAAAATATAACGAAATAATATTAGTCCCGCCATTAGTCTTTCGCCAGTTCTTCTCAGGCTTCTTCTTTCCGAACTGGTAATAGACTCATGGCATTCAGTAAAAAATTGTAATAATTTAATGTTGAAAAAATATTTTTAATTTGAATTTGAATATATATAGATAGATAGGTATACTGTATATATGGTGTTACTGTATACCTCTATTAATGTGATAGACTGTAAAAGCAATAAAATAAAACTACATACTATAAAAGCAAGCTATATATATATATATATATATATATATATATATATATATATATATATATATATATAGGAAAAATTGCCTGCCTCGGTGGTCTAGTAGCTAGCATGTACGGCTGGAGATCCGGATGTCTTGGGTTCGAATCTCGTGTAGGACCAAGTTTAATTACTGAGTTTTTCTGTTAAGATATTCTCAGTAGCTCGGAGTTGGGAAGTTGGTGTTGCATCCCTGTCTCTTGAGTTCACTAAATTACAAAAAATAAATCTTAGTTAACTAAACTGTAAAATAATTCTTAAGGTCACTGATTTTCACAGTCAGGTAACAATAGTAATACGCGCTGGAGGCGTCGCGCTCACTCGCCCAGCTCTGATCTTCGAAAGCGTAGAGCATCTCACCCACCCTCTCTTTATGGATGGATTACCATTCGTACAGCCTAATGACATCGGCATCATCAAGTTTAATTATTTTGTGGAATACTCTGGTAAATATAATATTTTTGTTAAATACGTAGATCTATATTAATTTATTAAAAGATTGATTTTAATCGAAAATGAAAAATACCTAAAATTAAAAACGTGTTAATAATTAAATGGTTTATGGGTCCTGAACGTTGGCACTAAAGTGGACTGACTTTAGGTCTACAGAGGATGCTTTCCAAAAACATTGAAAGAAAAAAAAGTCTTTATTTTACGCTAATAGTTTCTCTTTTTAAAAGAAAAAAATACTTTTTTAAAAGGGCAACTCATATCAGTATTCAAAGAGATAGACCGATTTATTCCGTTCACTTTCCTAACACTTCCAATAACACTCATAACAAGTTTTCTTTTGTTTTTGAACTCATTATACAGATTTTTTTAAATTATAATATTTCTTGATGCAAAAAATACGATATATCGTTATTCTTAGAGAATATCATTATTATTAAATTAAGGATACATTCAATATATAATTTAAGCTAACATTCAACCAATAAGGCTGCAACCAAGCGCTCATAAAGACAGAGATTACAGTGGAATCAAACTGCAGGCCAGCGGATGGGGTTTGAACTGGACTCGAGGTACGTGTCGACTAATATCTCGTACATACATATATGTACATATACATTTACATATATATATATATATATATATATATATATATATATATGTAATCTTAAGTAATATTTGATATATAAAGGGGTATTATATTTAATGATCGGAAATGAGTTTCAGATTATATCTAATCTAATATTATAAAGAACAAAAATTTGCTTTTTTTTGTTTGTTTGTTTGTATCGAATAGGCTTCGAAACTACTGAATCGATCTAGATGAAATTTAGTATGAAGATAGTTTGAGACCCTGGGAAGGACATATTTTTATCCCAGAAATCATCCCTTAAAGGGGTGAAAATGGGGGGTGAATATTTGTATGGGGAAGTAACCTAGGGACGAACTCGAGCGAAGCGACAGTGAGTCGCTTGTAATTAATATATGGGAAGCCGCATAGGCTGAAACTAATTTTATTCACTGATTGTAGAGACGATAATTTAGAACAATTATATCTTTAAATGTATATTGTTTTTGTTTGCCGATTTTCACGATCATTACCGGGAATAAGTCTGTTATAAGAAAATTGTAAGCAATATTCAGTTTGAACTGTAAAAATAGAATTATTAAACAATATGATATAGCGCTCACATAATCTGATTTTGTAATTCCTGTAAGATAATAAAATTAAAGAACACACCTGAATATTTGTAGAACTTTTTACAATTTTACAGCAAATTATTTGTATAAGTGCAGGTATCGGTGTCAGTCCCGATCATTTAAATTGGGTTAATCTCGTCGGTATTTCCAATGAAGAGTGTCTGGCCGCCTACAACAATAGTAACACCATCATCGCCTCTACCATCTGCGCTGGCCCACACAATGTCTCTAGCCAGTCTACTTGTGATGTAATTATTTTATATACATACTTTATATACTGTTTTAGATTGTTTGTTTAGGCAGTGGTAGCCCAGTGGTAACGCGCTCGCATGGGAAACTGACTGAAGCGGGTTCAAATGCCGGGTCTCGCACCTCTGATATTTTCATGTGCGAATCATTTCTAACATGATTACCAATTGTCTTACGGTGAAGGAAAACATCATGAGGAAACCTGCATGTCTGAGAAAACCTAGCAAGTTTTCAAAAGACATGTGAAGTCTGCCAATCCGCACTTGGCCAGCGTGGTGGACTATGGCCTGATCTCCCTCGTATTGAAGGGAGGCCCGTGCCCAGCAGCGGGACGTTAAAAAGGGCTTAATACATACAATACATTGTTTGTTTTGTTTAAATCTAGAGTTAAAGAAATATGGATAACGCGATAAATAATCTTCATACTTAAATACCCAAAATCAATAAGCGCCATCTATTGGGTATTTGCAGCTAAATTAAATTTTATTCTCCTCTGCTTAAATTTATGTAAAAATAATTATAAATATATGTTAAAATTTCAAAGCAATTAGTAAAGAACTTTTAGAGATTTACAGTTTTGCACGTTTCATTTACTTTTTTTAGATTACAGTAATATGTTCTGAGTTATTGTTCACAATGCACTACCTTCTAAAAGGATCTATCTCCCGGGGTTATTTAACAAGAAGAAACAGGATAGTCTATGGAAGTCAAAGAAATATACTTTCTTTTTTAAGTTAGGCATAATTTATAAATAGCATCCGTACATCAATATTATATAATATTGATATATGGATACTATTTATAAATTATGCTTAAAATCCCATGAAAAGAAAGGGTATCCAGTATACATTCATGTAATAAAAATTTCAATGCATAAGGAAATTACTGACATCTTGCCAAGGCTATAATAGTAATAAATAATTTGTGTATGTAACAGGGTGATAGTGGTGGCCCAGTAGCCTTGATAGACGAGGACGGAAAACCCACACTAGTAGGAATCATCTCTTTCGTTTCAAGACGTGGCTGCCATACACCGGACCCTGCTGGTAAGCTATAAAATGAAATTAAAATAATACGTAAAGTCTTAAACACTAATTAGGTGGCAAAAGCTAAACACAATTCTGGGTTCGACTTCTGAGTCTAACTTGAGGAGTTTTTAGATTTTGTAGCAGTCGAAATAATAGCAGGGTGGACCATGAGAACAGCCCCTTGGTTGTTGTGATCTGCCTCTATAGATAAGTTACGTATGTAGCTGCGCGCCCCAATATGATGGGGATGGTTTCATTGGGTTTAGAGATATTACTGGGTTTTCTAGACGGAGAGTTTTTACAGAGCCACTCGTTGTACAAATAGTATGCGTAAATACATATCCTGATATCCCAGTTGTTTATTGCAGATCTGTGTATCTTCCTAAAATTAAATGTAAACTAAATAAAACTATCTTTTCGGATTTTTTCGCTGATTTATTTTGATTTTTGGTTCCTGATGTTTCGAATGCTTTATTGTTTACAGCAATCATGGTCACGGGAGGGACTAAAGTGTTAGATGTCCGTGCCTTTGAGACGTTGGGAACCAAAAATAAAAAAAAAACCGCGAAAAAATCCGAAAAGATAGTTTTATTTAGGCGTAGTTTATTTAAAATAATGCAATGTGGAGTATATAAGTAAAGTGACTGAATATTTTGTTTAATTTTTAGGTTTCGTCCGTCCCGGTCATTATCTCGATTGGATTCAAGGAGTAACAGGAATTGATTTCGACTGGGATCCCAAATCAATTCAACTTTCTGAAACAGTAAAAGAAGAACAAATAGAAGATATGTAAGAGAATAGGACAGTGAAGAGTATTTATTATACTTTATAATATAATAATATATTTATGTATATTGCGAAATAAATAAAAGTGAGAAGATGTTGTTGAAGTGGGGGCTTATATTATGTGTTTTATTTTTTAGTGTTACCAAAAAGGGTTTTAATAAAATTGGTTTATACATTTTGAACATTAAATAAAGGACGGCCAAAGACCAATGATGTCCTCTTTTGAATTTCATACTGTTTCCAATTTGCAAACTCTAGACTTAAACGCTAATAATGTGATATTGATATCTATACATACTTATAATAAAATTCTAACTAAGCCGAATCTGTACATTAAATATATTTTGGGAAATCTAATTGAAATAGACATTATTATTGATACAGCGGCCGAATGCATAGTTTTTAAAATTTTTGTCGTCTGTCTGACCGCTTCACGAAATAACCACTGGACAGATTTTGATAAAATTTGGTATGATGATAGCTGGTTATCTAGGTCAACATATAGGATATTATTACTGCAGAAAAATATATCATCTCTGAGCTAAAAGTTTAAAAATAAAAAATAATACGTTTGTAAAATAAAGCTTATAATGAACGTTACTATATTATTTAAATTTCTAAAAAATAAATAAAAGAAGCAAAAGAAAACTTTAGTAGTTTATCTATGTAATTTATTTATATAATATCAATATTTATAACATCCGGTACATACGTATTTTTAATAATTAGATATTTACATCAAAGATTTCTCCGATATTATGTTTAATAGATATGACAGAAACGGAATAATCTTTTATTTAAATATTCTAAAAAAAATTAAACCTCCTTCCATTAAAAAAAATTAAACCTAAAGGAATAAAATTAATATGATCAAGCCAGTACAGTAAAACTTTGCCTTTTCTTAAGAATATAATCAATTTACTGCATGGAGATAGTTTTCGAAAGGATGAAGTTATAGATATTATAGCGGTAAGGCAACATTTTTGTCACCAAAGTAATAACACAATAATTTACTGATGCTTGTATTGTAAAATGTTACGAAACTTGAATCGCCGCATCAGCTTTGCTCTACAAACTTCGCGCGGCGACGACAAGGCTAGGTCAGGCGCAAGTGCAAGCGCAGCAGCCACCTACATTTCGTCAATGCTAATGCCACAACATTCTACAATAATTGTAGTATAAAAGGCATTACCTGGCTGCATCTTCACTGATTTGATCTAACATCGATCGACAGTCATTTTAGTAGTAAGAACTTATAGTTAATAAATTAATTTTAAGTTAATTTGCATTTCTTCGCATCCCCTGGCTGCCCCTAAACGTAATTAAAAGGACCTTTCAAAAAGCATTCGATCATGTTAACCAAAATGCACAATATTGTATACTAAAATACTTGTAATAATAATAAATAAATAACGTAATATAATTGTAATACGCCAGTACTCGATTGCTTATCATAGAACAGAATAAATATCGCAACAACAAATAAAGTGAGTAGCTTAATAAATACTAAAACGATTTTTTTCTTCACAATTCACTTATGGAGTACCACAAGGAAGTGTACTTGGTCGACTTTTATTTCCTATTTATATGAGTGATCGTTTCTAATTTAGTAATAATTCAAAGGTTCTGTTTGCTCACGACAACATTATAATTTACACACACGGGAAAAATACAGAACTCGAAACTGAAATAATTCAGTGCTTAATGAATATAAATATATCAATGTTTTCTGCTAATAAAAATAGGTACTTAATTTCAGTTAATGGAATTATAGATCGTAATTTATAACATGAATCTATTTATTACATATAATTTTATTACATTATTTTATAGTAGCATATACAGTATAAATTGTATTATAACATTATATTTTTAAACAAGCAACTCACCTTCGCTCTGCTTGGGTTCGTCCCTAGTTATGTTTTTACGTTTAGCTCAGAGATGAGGTATTTTCCCGCAGTAAAAAGTATCCTATTTGTTGACCCGGATAACCAGCTATCACCATACCAAATTTCATTAAAATCTGTCCAGTGGTTTTCCCGTGATGTAGTAACAGACAGACAGACAGACAGATAGACAGACAGACAGACAAAAATTCTGAAAACTATAGATTTGGCTTCTGTATCGATAATAAAGTCTATTTCAATAAGATTTTCCAAAAAAATATTTAATGTACAGATTCGGCTTAGTTACAATTGATGTTATGAACCTGAATATTTTTAAATGACTTTTTCTGTTATAAATTGATACTGATATATGCTAGTATGTAAATTACTCAGATAGTCGATTCAAAGTTTAATTGCAAAGGAACCAATAATGACGAAAATATTATTTTCTAAAGAAAAGAAAGCATTTGTAAGTGCGATTTATAAATCTCCAATCTCGTACATACAGTACGTAGCAATGCAATTTTAAACAAATTGGGCAATCTTCGCATTGATAAAAATATTCATTCCCATGATTTAAAATCAAATCTATAACTATAAGCTTATGTTATAAAATGTATTATAAATAATAATTACTGACGATATAGAAAAAAGATAAATATTAACACAATCAAGGATTATTGAATAGATCCCTTGATAAATTCGATTGAATAACATTAAATACGTCAAACACGATCTAAATTAGCAGCTAACATAATATTATCAGTTAATCTGATTTCTTTATCAAATAATACCACTACAATTAACTTAAATACATAACTCTGTGGTAATGACCAGTTATTTTTTAAAATGGCGACGTGGGGTGTAATAGTCTTTTGCCTAGCTGTGTCTTGGGTACGTTAATTTTTTTATCGTTATAGTTAAGTTTTTTTGGAATTTCTAATTGTACTTCTTTGGGAAACTACAATAATATGCCATTCATTATTTTCACTCATGCTATTATCTGAATTACGTAACGTACAATTTCAAATTGATACGATGTAATTACTCGTATTAGAAGAAGGTTAAAATTTATTTATTTATTTATGTATTTATTAATAAGCACACTTATAATACACATGTTAAAACAATTATATACAATAATTAAAGTAAAAAAAGAAAAAAAATTGTTTGGATTTGTCAATTATAGAATTGTTAGTCAGGTTTTTAGATTTCATTTTGCATCATAGATCTTTAAAGTGTAAAAAAAAATCATTCCATAAAATTCCATAGTCGATATTAACTTAATACCTTGCCACTTAAACAGTTTAAATCAAAAATAAAAAAAAAATATTATATGTATTCAGCAAAGCATATTTTTACGTCACCTAATATTTTGCAGATAAATGTATGAGGTTAATTTTAGTTGATACTTGCGTAGGATAAGTAAAAAAAAAAAGTTTACAGTCTTCTAAAACAAATATTGTATTTATATAAAAAAAATAGATGATACTTTTTGAAAGTCGATTATAAGTGCAACTACTGAGTTCTCATTCTTCTCAGCAGAACTGCTCTCTGATCTGGCGGTAGTATCTTCACGAACTTACAATACAAACATTTTATTTTAATTTGTAAAAATTTACAATTTAAAAGTGCTTTTAAAAGTCTATTTGAATCATTTATTTTTTGATTGATTAAATAATCGGCATTTTAAGTAAGGTAATATGCATATAATAATATATAAAGATTTACCCTCGCTTCGCTCGGGTGCGTCCTAATTCTTTTTCTAAAATAAAAGTAGCCTAAGTTACTCCTTATAATATCAGTTATCTGCCAGTGAAAGTCCCGTTAAAATTGGTCCAGCAGTTTTAGAGATTAGCCGGAACAAACTGACAGTCAGACAAAAATTTTCAAAATTGTGTTTTTCTTATAAGTACCGTATATAATTCCATATGCATTTAGTATAAAGCTGTTATTTTGACATTACAAACAGACATTTTAATTTTGTTTATCTGTATAGATACATTAACCCATTGTATGACTCATGAGCGACTGAAATAGATTTTAGAGGTAGTTAGATAACTGGAATTTTCCTGTGTTTGTCTACGTCCTAAAAAAATCTAATAGGTCGCCCGAAGTAGTGGAGTGAGTAAGACTGCTAAAATATGACGTACCACGAGCAGCCATTCATCCTGTGCATGATCTGTCTTCTGCCCTGCCTATATTAGTAAAAGACCTAGACCACTTTACTCTTTAATATAAATAAATAAATAAATAAATATGTTACGACATTAACACACAGCACCATCTAGTTCCATGGTAAGCTACGAGGCCTGTGTTATGGATACCAGATAGTTGATACACTACTCATATATACTCGTAACTTTAAATACATACATATTATAAATATAAACATCCATGATTGGAGTACAAACATTCGTATTCACCACACAAATGAATGCCTCCAGCGGGACTCGAACCCGCGACCGCTGGCACAGCAAGTAGGATCACTACAAACTGAGCCAAACGTGTCGTTAAAATATAGAGTAATATAATCCAGCTTTCATCTATTATGACATTCCTAAGATATTTCATGTGCGCCACGTGTTAATATATTACTTTTTCATCACAATACGACAGTTAAGTAGCATTTTCGATTTAAGAGCCGATATCTATACATATAATAAAACTGTAGAGGTCGAATGTCTGTATATAGAAAAAAAATGCTAAAAACCGAGACAGGGGGATGTAAGAAGAGAAATAGAACAAATTCGGTTTTTTTTTTTTCAATTTTTTTATTTCTCTGTTAGTTTTTTTGTTTGCACAGGCTAATCTCCGAAACCGTTGGGTCGATTTAAATGAAATTTTGTATGGTGGTACCTTATATTTCCGGTCAACATCTTAGATACTTTTCATCCCGGAAAATTAAAGTGTTCCCGTGGGGTAGTTAAAAAACTATAGTAACTTATACAGCTTAGTACACAAACACTACTGATTGGATTTTAATGAAACTTTACAATAATATAGTTCATACATCAGAATAACAAATTGGCTACTTTTTATCCCGGAAGAATGTATGGTTCCCGTGGGATAGATTTGTTTTTGTTTGTCTAGAGGCAAACCCGAGGGAAGTGAGGGTGAGCCGTTAGTATTTAAATAATGAATATTTACTTGAAAATGTCCACTAACGAATGATTTACGAACCTAGTTCTCATTATCCATCTATCAACAAAATAATTTGTAATTCTTATATAAAATGTTATACATGCAATTGGTTTTCAATCGATCAATGTTAAAAGATTAATTATAATTAACTAATTATTTTTAAGCCAAAGATAATCAATCGATAAATAGTGACGTTTTCCTTAAATATTTTGAGGTTTTACGTATCTATCTATACAGATAAATAAAATTGAAGTGTCTGTTTGTAATGTCAAAATAACAGCTTTATACTGCATATGCATATGAAAGTTTAAACGGTAAAACGTTATGAATTATATACGGTTTAAATTTTTTGTTTGTCTGTCTATTTGTTCCGGCTAATCTCTGAAGTGGCTGGACTGATTTTGACGGGACTTTCACTGCCAGATAGCTGAAGTTATAAGGAGTAACTTCTAGAGGCTACTTTAATTTTAGATAATTTATAAGAAGAAAGATTTTTATTAATAAAAACATATTTGATTTAGCCATTTATTTAAAAACCGCTTGACCGATTTCGATAAAATTTATATGGGACCACCGGGGAAGAATACCCTTTGAAACAAAAAAAGAATTTTCCAAATCGGTTCAGCCATCTTCGAGTAATCCGTGAACATACATAAAAAAAACAAAAGGAAGAAAAAAGATTCCGACGAATTGAGAACCTCCTCCTTTTTGGAAGTCGGTTAAAAAAGAATCAGGGTTCTGGGCAAAAAATTAAAACCCATGAAATTATGAACAAAATCCGCGTACCTGGGGAGTAGGGACGCACGCGAGCGAAGCGAGGGGAGACGCTAGTTAGGCATAAAAACAGTTTAACAAAATAGTTTTCAAGATTGGTACATCTGTTTCTTAATGAAACTAGATATTACCTAATCTTTTAAAGACACGTGGCATATTTTTAAAATGTGTACTGATAAAATTATTTAATTATCATATTAATGATTCATAAAACGCCCAAACTTTATCGTGTTTTATCCTTTTTATGTGATACTAGCGACTTACCGTCGCTTCGCTCGGGTGCGTCCCTGGATACGTTTCAATTTTTTTGAGCGGAATCCTAATTCTTTTTCTAAAATAAAAGTAGCCTAAGTTACTCCTAATAACCACAGCTATTTGTCAGTGAAAGTCTCGTTAAAATCACTTCAGCCGTTTCGGAGATTAGCCGAAACAAACAGACAGAAAAAAAATGTGTTTTTCTTATAAGTACCATATATAATTTCATATGCATTCAATAAAAAGCTGCTATTTTAACATTACAAACAGACACTTCAATTTTATTTATCTGTATTGATGTGTATTGTGTTCACCTGGCTCGTTTTAAAGAAAAAAATCGTAAACAATGATTGGTACAGGGCTTATCAAGAATTTACTCAGTTCAGCTCAGTGATATTATTTATATTCAGTCTTTGCCATACTTAAAAAGAAAAATATTTTAAACTTTTCTCCCTTTTTAGTTTCAAAGACACTTTTTCACCTTGCGCGTCACTCCTACACGTATTTTTATAACACAAAGAGTCAATCCCTTTAAAAACTCGCAAATAGTTTACAGCCAATAAAGTATAATGAATTTCAATCACTGAAACTATTTTGTTGCTGAGTAGTATAGTGACTTAACTCGAAATATTAAGTTTTACAACTTTAAGTCATAAAATGACTTTAAACAAATCTATATAAATAAAAATGAACGTTGGTAAGCGCATAACTCAAGAATGGCTGGACCAATTCGGCTAATTTATTTTTTTGTACGTTCCTTAAGGTCCAGGGAAGGTTTTAATACTTAAAAAAAAAAGCTATATCCATGTTACTATACCCAAGCTAGGGACGAAACCGAGCGAAGCGAGGGTGAGTCGCTAGTACATAGTATATTTTTTAACATTAAATAATTCAAACATGCGTATATGCCTAGCGATTACAGTTTCTTAGCATCGATTTAAAGCGATTTAGAGATAGCGATTAAAAAAAGTCAATCTCTCAAAACTTATACTATAGTTTTATATGTATACTAGCGACGCACTCTCGCTCCGCTCGGGTTCGTCCCTAATTATGTTTCAAAGTTTAGTATAGATGTATCAGAGATGAGATATTTTCCGCAGTAAAAAGTATCCTACATGTTGACCCGGATAACTAGCTATCATCATGCCAAATTTCATCAAAATCCCTCCAGTGGTTTTTCCGTGATGCGGTAACAAACAGACAGACAGACAAACATTCTAAAAACTATAGATTCAGCCTCTGTATCGATAATGTCTATCTCAATAATATTTTCCAAAAAATATTGAATGTACAGATTCGGCTTAGTTACAATTTTATTATATGTATACATTTATTATGTATATGTTTTTAAGTAAAGTGAAATAATACAACTTTCAAAATAACAATTTAGTATTTTTAATAATTATGAATTTAAATATTCGAACCGTGTAATGGTACATAATTAATAAATACATAATTGAATTTTAAATGTATTCATTTAGTTTTCTTTTTTTTTCAGGCGAGCGCGTTCCCAAGTCCAAGTCAACAGGAATACGCCACCCCCGAAGATGTTCAAGGTAATTAGTTATATATATATATATATATACACGTATGTATGTATATCTTTCTTACAGTTTTTCAAATTTTGTTTTTCTTCTATTACTTAGAAAAAACATTGTTTATCTTATCTTACTAATCTTACTAATCTATACATATAATAAAATTCTGAGTCAAATCTGTACATTATCTTATTATCGATAAAGAGACCGAATGTACAGTTTTTAGAATTTTTGTCTGTCTGTCTGTGAGCGCATCACGAGAAAACCACTGGACAGATTTTGATGAAATTTGGTATGATGGTAGCTGGCTATCTGGGTCAACATATAAGATACTTTTTACTGCGAGAAAATATCTCATTTCTGAGAAATACATACTGAACGTTAAAACGTACCAGGGACGAACCCGAGCGGAGCGAGGGTGAGTCGCTAGTAATATTATAAATGTGAAAGTTTAGATGTTTGGATGTTTGTTACTCAATCACGTCAGAACGGTTGAACGGATCTGGATGAAATTTGGCATAGAGAGAGATAGTTTGAAATAGCACGTAAGTTACATTTTATCCCGGAAAAATGTACGGTTCCCGTGGGATAGACTTGTTTTTGTATTACTAGAGGTGAACCCGAACGAAGCATGGGTGAGCTGCTAATATTTTATAATTATAAAAACTTTAAAAAAAAAAAAAAAAAAACCGACTTCCTGGCACTGAAAAGTAAAAAATAACTAAACAGAGGTTTTCATTTAAAATAGATACCTAATCAGATATTTTCGAAGTCGGTGTGCTTTGATTTGTATTGGCTGGCACCGACTTCGAAAATATCTGATTAGGTATCTATTTTAAATGAAAACCTCTGTTTAGTTATTTTTTACTTTTCAGTGCCAGGAAGTCGGTTTTTATTTTTTTTTTTTAAAGTTTTTATTTTCCATTTTTAGTGTAGACGTAATAAGCAAGTAATTTGTAAGAAGAAAGATTTTTAATAAAAACATAATATTCGATTAAGCCATTTATTTAAAAACCGCTTGACCGATTTCGATAAAATTTATATGGGACCACCGGGGAAGAATACTCTTTGAAACAAAAAAAAAAAATTTCCAAATCGGTTCAGCCGTCTTCGAGAAATCCGTGAACATACATAAAAAAAAAAAAGATTCCGACGAATTGAGAACCTCCTCCTTTTTGGAAGTCGGTTAATAACAAAGCTATTTTTTGTTTGTTTGAAAGCGTTAATGTCTGGAATTGCGAGTCAGATTCAAATTCTTTCTGCATTTTGTAGCCTATTTATTGAGAAAGATCAACATCACGTAATTTGACCCTTAGGAACTATTTAGTCTAAACTAATAATTTTAAAAATTGTGTTATAATGCCAATAAATATCATAATGACTTTATTCATATACTAGCGACTCACCTTCGCTTCGCTTCGGGTTCGTCCCTAGACAAAAATAAATCTATCCCACGGGAACCGTACATTTTTCTGGGATGATATATAGCCTATAGTCTTCCTCAGTTAACGGGCTATCTAATGTAAAAGGAATTTTTCAAATCGGATTAGTAGTTCCTGAGATTAGCGCGTTCAACCAAACAAACAAACTCTTCAGCTTTATAATATTAGTATAGATTTTTTTAAATTTCTATTTTTTAATAATTGTAGAGTGATACCTTATCTAAGCTGGCCCTCACCGTGGATTTTCACAGGTAGATCCGGCAGAATCGTCTCAGGATGGGAAGCCACGGAAGGCCAGATACCTTACCAACTATCTATACGCATGGTCAGCCCCGTAGGAACCGTGTTCTCGTGCGGCGCTACCCTCATCCACCACGAGTGGGCTATGACTGCCGCTCATTGTACTGCCATGTGAGTTATCATAATATGTATATACATATGTAGATACGCATAATAATTATGCGTAAATTTAATTATTAAATTATTGGATTATAATATTTAATTATTAAATTATTGGGTTACACTTGCTAAAAATTGGATAGTTTGTATGAGTATGTATGTGTGCGTTTGTTCGTGAATGCGTGCGTGCATGTTTGCGTGCTTACGTGTGTCTGTCTGTGTGTTACTCTTTCATGCAATTACGGCTGGTTGGATTTGGATGATAAACTACGATATGGAGTAACATATAAGTTATTGTTAAGCAAGTAGGAACGTACCCGCGCGAAGCGAGGGAAGTCGCTAGTAAATGTATGTATGTCTGTTTGTAACGTACATACGTAGTACCACAGATCACATAATACTATGGTTATACATATGCTAGTTTTGGGATTGTTGTTTATTTATGTAAATACTTGTTTAAGACAGTCACTATAACTAATTGTGTGTCCGTATAAATAATAGTCCAATACCCAAATAATAAGAAATTTATTTTTTACATGTATCGCCAGAACTGTGGCGCTTAGACGACTGGTTACATTATTGTACTTACTTACTCGTACATATGTATAATACTCGCGCGCAGGCGAAACGCTTACCATGCATTCGGTCCCCCACACTAGCATACATATGCTTGCCATTCGATTATCGTGAAATTTACTGATTTCTTAACCAGTATAAATAAGAATAAATAAATAAATATGTTGGGGCATAACACACAGCACCATCTATTTCCATGGTAAGCTACGAGGCTTGTGTTATGGATACCAGATAGTTGATACACTACACATATTATATAACTTTAAATACATACATATTTTAAATATAAACACCAATGACTGAAGTACAATCATTCGTGCTCGTTACACAAATGAATGCCCCCAGCGGTACTTGAACCCGCGACCGCTAGCACAGCAAGTAGGATCACTACAAACTGTGCCAATTGTGTCGTCGAATTAAATCTGTATTTTTGAGACGACCTATATTAACCGATAAACTAATCAGATCCGTTAAGCCAGATTTGGCCAACGTGGTCTTTTCAAAGTAAGAGAAAGTCCATGTCCAGCAGTGGGACGTCATAAGAGTTGAATTACTATTATTATATTAAAAAATATTATGTTAAATCTGTTTACTTTATAGGCGTAAGACACTCGTAATTCGCGCCGGCGCTGTCGCTCTTACTCGCCCTGCTATGATCTTCGAGACTACTGAACATATCAACCACCCAGGTTACGACAACGTTGCTGCGGGTGTACAGCCCGATGATATCGGTCTCATCCATTTGGGCCGGTTTGTGGAATACACTAGTAAGTTTACTCCTTATGTAATATTATTAATCAGAATCTGTTTGTTTGCCTGTTTTTTAACTTTTTATTGATCTAAGAATGACCTCAACGTTTAGAGCCTTGTGGGGTGTTTTGTACCTGAAAGGAATACTAAAAAGTTACAAGATTGGGTTTAGAATTATATAGAAATTCTAAATTTGATGATCATAACAGATTTTTAGGTTTTAGATTTTTTTTTTATAATTTAATCTTAAATATAATCTACAGGTCTCAGGTTAAGTCTTATGTTAGAAAGTTAATGCTTAATAAATATGTAATTAACATAATGGAAATGGAAAAATGGGGAAGGATGGTGATAGTTACAGATTTGATTCCTACACAGGGTAATGTCGTTACTATTAGTGTTCTATTTCGGTCTGGTTAAAATATGTAGATCTTAGCATTCCTTGGGTTGAGAAAACAATTAGATACTTATTACCCTTTTCTCTATATATGACTAAAGATATTATTTCTAAGGTGTTTTTTTGGCATATTTTAAAAGATAATACATGTCAGTATCGTGAAAAAGGAACAAATTATGGAATTAATTTGTTTATAGTAATTACAAAATCAATGTCTATGAAGAAATTACTGGTAACTTTTAAATTTCCAGATTTGATTCAACCAATAAGGCTGCAACCCAGCGCTCACAAGAATAGAGACTACAACGGAATCAGGCTGCAGGCCAGCGGGTGGGGCTTGAACTGGACTAATGGTAAGGAGATTAACTTGTCACCTGTGGATCATACACAACGTGCATGGAATAAACTAATTTCTAAAACTTTCTTAGATTTACGCATATATTTTACATTTTAAATAAAACTATCTTTTCGGATTATTTCGCGGATTTATTTTGATTTTTGGTTCCCGACGTTTCGAATGCTTTACAGCAATCATGGTCACGGGAGAGACTATGATTGCTTGCATTATTTTGTGGGTAGGCTGTCTGTAACGACTATATACCTTTGAGACATCTAACACCTTAGTCTCTCCCGTGACCATGATTGCTGTAAAGCATTCATGGAATGGAACTAAAAATCAAAATAAATCCGCGAAAATATCCGAAAAGATAGTTTTATTTAATTTCTAAAACATAATAATCTAAGACAATTCTTGTTTTTGATAATAATACTAAATGGATTTATTGATTTTATAAATAAGCTTTTCTCCGCGACTTCGTCTGCGTGTGTCAATAGCACCAACATTACTAATTTTCATGACAATCGGTTGAACAATATAAAAGTTGATGTAACGCAGTGCCCTCTAGACTTTACGAGTTAAGTACATCTCTGGTCAGTTATCCATCTCACGTAAGTGTACAGTATCTATTAATGGCCCCTGAATTACATTCTGAATATATCTAGTAACTGCCTCGATGATCTAGTGGCTAGAATGTATGGCTACAGACCAAGACGTCCTTGGTTCGATGCCCAAGTCGAGCTAAGTATACTCATTGAGAATTGCTACTAAGAAATTCTCAGTAATACTCCGGAGTTAGGAAGTTGGCGGTATTTCACCCCCGTACCTCAGAGAGGACGTAAAGCCGTTGGTCCTGGGCTTTATTGAATTATTTCCCTACAAGAATGTGAGAGTGAAGTAAAGAGAGTGCACTTATATTTGGGAACATATTTGCATTCTATAATATTTCCTAAATAAATGGCTAATCTCATTGAGACATTATTATTATATCTAATAGGTACATTAAGTTTAGCGTTTAGTAAACCAAATTATTTTTACATGAAGTTACTACTGGGGTTACTACTGACTAATAGTAGTATTCATATTATATACATATATTACATATGATAAATTTGTTTATTTAAGGTGTTAGTCCTCAAAATCTTAATTGGGTATATCTCGTCGGTGATTCCAATGAAGTCTGCAAGGTTGCATATAATAACAGCGACATAATCGCAGACAGTACAATCTGCGCAAGCGCATACAATGTGTCTTCTCAGTCCACTTGCCAGGTAATTTTGAGTATCTTGATCACTTTTTAATTTCTATTTACTTTTATAATTTTACCTTGTTGGTCTAGTATCTAGCTTATATGAATGTAAATATCTTAGGATCGAATGCCAAATATATTAAAAACATGAGAATTTATTATATATAACGCCAGTATTTTTTGTTGTAATGTTAGTATTTTTAAAAATTATTAAAGAACGTTTGTGTGCTAAAGGCGTGTCTATTTTTTTCTTAAAATTTGTGGACATAGAGTATTTGAATACTAAAAAGATTACATAAAAATGGATCCTCTTTATTTTTTATTCATATTTTAATTTTATTTCGAAGAGGATATTGATATTATAGACATTTTATATTAATAATATGTGTGTATAACAGGGTGACAGTGGTGGTCCTCTTGTGATTGAAGATGTAGATGGAAAACCTACCCAAGTCGGTGTCACCTCCTTCGTTTCGAGAACTGGCTGCCACACAGATTTCCCGGCTGGTAAGTCACAGATAAAATCTAGCACTATTAGAAGTAGTTTATATACTTCACTTCCGCGACACTCGCTTCTGCAACACTCACTTCCGCGAGACTCTTTTTTTCCAATGTATTGACTTACCCCTCAGTGACGCCTAAAGGAGTTTTACTTTAAAAAATTGATCGAATCTTTTTAATGATTAAGTTTTATAGGAAGTACTGCGTCTTCCTATAAAACTTGACCATTAAAAAGATTCGATTATTGGAAATAGTATAATTCCGGTTCTTTTCATTAAAATAAGAGTTAATTATTGTACTAGAATAAGTACCAGATGAACGCCACAATACAGCCCGTCATAAGTTTAACTGTGTTTTCAATTAAAAGAGCGTGGACTCTATTTTACAAAAAAAGTACATTTTCGTATTTACTACAAAATACTTAAACTATTTTTAATAGTTTCACATAGCGTGCAAAACTTAAAACTATTTCACGACTTGTATTATGCAGATGGAATAGACTATTTTTATCAGAAAACGTTTACAATAATTTTAAACTAAAGTTTAAAATAACTTTTCAGGTTTCGTTCGTCCCGGTCATTACTTAGATTGGTTCTACGAAGTAACCGGAATTGATTTTGACTGGGATCCTGAATCCTTAGAGGCATCATCGTCTAGCGAGTCTGATGAAGACAGCGAAGAGACAGAAGAAGAGGAAGAGAGCGAGGAAGAAACAGAGGAAGAAACAGAGGAAGACAAAGAGGAAGAGGAAGAGGAAGACAAAGAGGAAGACAAAGAGGAAGACAAAGAGGAAGAGAAAGAGGAAGATGGAGACAATGAAGGAGACAATGAAGAGGATAACGAAGAAGATAATGAAGAAGTAGAGGCTTTGTAATATTTTAAAAAAACAATAAAATTTCATATAACTTAATTTGTACTTTTTATTGAAAAAAATAATAATTTGTTATTGTTGTCTCATGTCATCCATACTAATATTATAAATGTAAAAGTGTGTTTGTTTGACTTTTTTTGTTTGTCCTTCTTTCACGTCGATACAGTGACGGATTGGCATAAATTTTTGTATGGAGATAGTTTTAGGGCTGGGGAATGACATAGGCTACTTTTTACCGCGGGACTTTATCTATTTCTCACGGGAAAACAGGTTATAATACAAACAAAAAGAAAAACAGAATTCATTGAAACTTGGTATTAATGCTCATTTTTCGAAAATCATATAAGGGGGTAAAATACGAGTAGCGGGTACCTTTTTAGAGATTTTTTTGTAGTTTTAGCGCGAGCCGCGAAGGCACGGGTTCTGCTAGTTTTTTTAAATGTATAAAAATATGACACTAAATATTCAGACTCAGACATGCAGGTTTCCTCACGATGTTTTCCTTCACCGTAAGGCAAGTGGTAATCATGTTAGAAATGATTCGCACATGAAAATATCAGAGATGCGAGATCCGGGATTTGAACCCGCTTCACTCGGTTTCCCAAGCGAGCGCATTACCACTGGGCTACCACTGCCATATAAAACAAAATCGATTCGATTTATTACATTATTCGGTTTAGAACAAAAGTTTTACATAATTAAATATTAGTTTTCAAGTGATGTGCGCGAACAGAATAACAAACAATCGACAAGATTGTTGATTATGATATGCTTTATCATTTGACGATACGTTTGGCTCAGTTTATAGTGACCCTTGCTGTGCCAGCCGTCACGGGTTCGAGTCCCGCTGGGGGCATTAATTTGTGTGATGTGCACGAATGTTTGTACTCTAGTCATGGGTGTTTATATTTATAATATGTATGTATTTAAATATATGTATAGTGTATCAACTGTCTGGTATCCATAACACAAGCCTTGTAGCTTACTATGGAACTAGATGGTGCTGTGTGGTAATGTCCTATCATATTTATAAAAAAAAAAAAACTATATAAATAATAAATATCATCTATATCATCATCATCATCGAATACATTCTTTTCAGAAAATATTTAAGTTTACTTAGCTAGATTTTTATGTACGTTTATACTAGTGTTTGCTTGGGGCTCCGCTGATAAGGGAAACCTATGAAGCTCGTAAACATATTATTTTTCTCAGTAAACGCAAAAAGGATTCAAATTATCAAACAAATTCTTCAGCTTTAAAGCTAATATGTATTTAAGTAAAATACTTTCATGTAGTATTACTTGAAAATACATTTCATTTGGAGGGACCAACAAATTATATGGTATATTTTTCTAGTATCGTATTACACAATAGAGTAAGGTTTTGAATAAGCTTTTAAAAATATTCTTATAAAAGTTTTTGTTTCTTTCTTTTATATAAAAGGAAGGAAGGAAGCTACGGAATCTATCTTGATTTTTGTAACAGGCTTATATCGTATTCTGGAGGCAGACATTATTTTAACCCGGGAAATATAGGATATTCGAATAGAGTGAGTTTATACATACATAAATCAATAAACTAAACTCTTGACAGATATTTAAGTTGTATAAGAATTTCCTTGATATATAGACTACATCCCTATATAAAATGTATGTGTAGCTTTATTGACATGACACAAATAATGCAGACGCAGTCGAGGGTAACTAGTATACATATTTTTGATTATTTTTCAAAAATCAATGTAATATAGTAGATTTTTTTTACCTTTAACTTACACGAAACTACGTTTTAAGGTTACAATACTGATTTATACACACTATCTAAACTTACATTGTAAGTTAATGTGTTAAAAAAAACAATGGTCGGAATAGTCTAACCTGACCATGCTTTTAATTTGTGTCAAGCGTACTCACAAAGAAAAGTAAAAATAGGAGAAAGAATCTGTCATACGGCGCCGTATTGCAGTGGTTGGAGTGCGCGCATGCGTGCTTGGGTTGTCAGCATTAAAATTTGAATTTCCATTAATACATTAAGATATTTTTTTTTACTTTAAAGAATTGTAATCAAAGATTAATTAAAATAATTAATCTTTGATTTGCTAATATTTATTAGATGACTTAATCTTTACTTTTAATGTATAATGAAATTGTTATATATAGTTGTAAAAACAATATGTTAAAAAAATATACATACAGATTACAGGGGGTATTTGCGGCATTAATACAATGTAAAGGCATTTGCAGCGAAAAAAAAACAAAAAGCTGTATATTTACACTGAAAGACTTCCAAGAGACTTTTTGATAAGAGATTATGAATTTTCTTTTTGAACACCTTTTGTCGCACTGTAATGAATACATATGTATGGGATTCTTAAAACCGAATCACATAGAAATAATTATATGAATCAAATAGAAGCATTTGAAGTATTAAAGAAAATAACTATTGAATAGTTACACTATTCACTTCTTAGCCTTTAGATGATCTGACCAGCTCAATGGCATCCAATTATCTGGAGTTTGAAGCTTGGAGTGGAGATTATACGACAATTATTAGTAAAAATAGTTGAATAATCGACTTTCAAGAATAAATTCACATAGTTACAAGTGACCATAAAATTTCATGTCGATTCACATTTCATGTAAGACGACAGTTATTATTTTAAATAATAATAAATCAGACATCTTCATAGGATAGAAAAGAAATTTGTCTTTAAAGTCTCATAACATGTATAATACAATTGCATAGATTTTCATTTATATGATCTGTAAATAAATGATGAGTAATTTTTCTTTCTTGGATCTAATAACAAAAGTATTTGCAGTTAGTATAAAATATGGAGATAAAACAGCCTTAAGATTAATATAACCATGAATTAACAATGAGTATTCAAAAATATAAAATCATTTCATTTTGTTCCACATTTACTTTCCTATAAATAAGGGTAAACATTTACAAATGGCAACACAGACACATCGTTTGGCGCGCGCGCGAAATAACCCCTCAAATAATGATGGCGGCCGGTCGCGCGCGCCTCGCGTACTGATAATCCACATTCCTGTTATAAATAAATTTGTGTTTTACCAATAATGTTATAGTCGTAGCTAGGTGGCGGGTATTTTTGTGAGAAGTGGTTTAATATTGTGTTGCATGAGTGATCCCAATGGGGTGCTGGGAAGTGCGCGGGACGAGGGACGCCATACACCGGCCAGCACCGAACAGCTAACGTTAGTATTGCTTTATAGTACAATTTATAGATACAAAACTATATAAAAAAGAGATACCTATCTGTCTGTCATAAATAAGAACAAAAAAGCTACTACTATTAAGCGCTCGCGGTTTCCTGAAACACACGGCTACCACACCTCTAATCGCAGAGACGGCATACTCATTTTCCTCGTTTTTTACTGAAAATATACAATTTTTATATAAAAACCGTACAAAAACATTTATATCTATGAGAGGTAGTAATTAAAAACTGGTTAATACATAAACTGCATATAAATTGTTTATGTAATAGTGGAAATATTTATTCAATGCGCATTTGAAACTCGCGATAATAAAATACATATTATCTTCTTTATCAAAGCGACCTTTAAAAATATATTACTTCTATGATCACGATAATTATTGTCTTTAATTAAAAAGAAGCATTTTTTTAACAGCGGATGGTTAAGTACAGTCAAAGTCCAGTGAATAGGTACAAATAAAAAATATTCTTATCAATATTATTAAAAAGAACTATCGACTTTTCCTCACTTTGTTCAGGTGAGTCTCTAACAGCCTTTTGTATTTATTATACATATACAGCTAGTGCCACCTCTCGATAAATTTTATTACTAGCATTAGCTTATATTTAACTCAATCTATCAGTTTATTAAATTTTCATCCAAATCTATCCAGGTTTTTGTCGTGGAGTAACTGACTGATTCATACATATAATAGTAGTGCATATGACACATCATACTCTTTGTTTAGGAACTTTCTAGCAAGTTGATATGAATCTTACATACTAACTTACTTAAATTAAATATGTAATTTCTATAGTAAAATAATATTGATGAAACTAGCGACTCACCCTCGCTTCGCTCGGGTTCGTCCCTAGGTACGTTTTAATTTTTTTGAGCGAAACCCTAATTCTTTTTCTAAAATAAAAGTAACCTAAGTTACTCCTTATAATATCACCTATCTGCCAGTGAAAGTCCCGTTAAAATTGGTCCAGCCGTTTCAGAGATTAGCCGGAACAAACAGACAGATAGGATAAAATAGGGTCCCACGAAAAAAAAAACCAAATTAATTAATTAACTTTGCGTGGGAAGCAACATAGGGACGAAACCGAGCGAAGCGACGGTGAGTCGCTAGTAAATAATAAAATTTAAAAACAGCTTAAAACAGATTCACCTTAAAATTATATTACTCTACTCATTTTTAATACTTTATATCAATAGGTAATTTTCAATTTTTGGTGATTTGAAGCGCTTTTTGTGTGATAGATATCACATTAGTATCATAATTGTAGATATTCTATAAAAGATTTTCGCAATGTACGGGATTCAATTCCAATTCAAAATAAAATTTATTCCTCTTATAATATATATGTTAATATGTGAAGCAAAGACTTTGTAGGTACCCCTTTTTACGAAAATTGCGCAGACGGAGGAGTATGAAATATCTCACGCTTATAATTTATATAGAGAAGGAGTGCAGAATGCTAAATTATTTTAAAATTATGCATAAAAAATACATTAAATCATTAAAAAGAATATTACACACACTACCATGCATTTGACACACACACACACACACACGCATTCTTTTGTTTTTTGTTAAAGTCTGTGGTCAAATTGAGAATAGATTAATATTGTAATATACGCAAGACAATAAATATATAACTTAATGAATTGTGGTTGATTTTCAACTATGCGACGATCGCTAGTACTATTATAACGTTTTATTGGACGTTTTGAGTCAACTACTGGAAAGATCAGAGAGAAAAGATTCAATTCCGAACTTTAGAAAGAAACTCAATCCATACTGCAAGTTATATTAGGTAAAGATAAGCTATTTATAATCGCAGTATATATTTAAAACTTTATAAGTATGTGAAATCCAGAAGATAATAAATAGAAGATAGTAAATTTAAAATAAAATAAATATGTTGGGACATTAACACACAGCACCGTCTAGTTCCATGGTAAGCTACGAGGCTTGTGTTATGGACACCAGATAGTTGATACACTACACATTTATAACTTTAAACACATACATATTATAAATATAAACACCCATGACTGGAGTACAAACATGCGTGCTCGTCACATAAATGAAGGCCCCCAGCGGGACTCGAACCCGCGACCGCTGGCACAGCAAGTAGGGTCACTACAAACTAAGCCAAATCAATTTTGTTGTTTAGTGCACAGATAGACTATGGACACATAAGCTACTTGTAATAAAAGACGAAAGTGGGCGCTGCCTGTATATCTATACATATAATAAAATTCTAACTGAGTCGAATCTGTACATTAAATATTTTTTGGAAAATCTTATTGAAATAGTCACTTTTATCGATACAGCGGCCGAACCTATTGTTTTTAGAATTTTTGTCTATCTGTCTGGGAACGCATCACGAGACAATCACTGGACAGATGGTGACGAAATTTGGTATGATAGCTGGTTATCCGGGTCAACATATAGGATACTTTTTATTGCGGGATAATATCTCATCTCTGAGAAATCTACACAAAACGTTAAAACGTAATATTATAAACAAAAGACACTAAAACGCTCCAAAGCGAAGCGAGGGTTATTCGCTAGTAATGTCATACCATAGAGTTTTGATCGAGATGTGATGGAACCAGAAACAGCTCTACCTCTTCAACAACTACTAGTAAAGCTTACTGGCTCAATTGATTCATTTTTAAAAGTCCCACTGTAATATATTGTGGGTCAAAAGTTTTTTTTTTTAATTATACTACTTATTCATTATTGATCGCAACTAAGTAAACAGCCACAAATGATACAAATCGTATACGTAAAACGAAGCCATATTTTAATTGGTGATTCGATAAAATGTAGGGTTTCTACGTAATGCAAAGCCAGCTTTCAACCCTTATTTGTTACAGTATAATCCCCTCTTTATTTCCGATTAATTGCTATTCAAGGTAATCTAAATAATCACTAACATTATTTATTTAAATAAACACGTTCCTAATATGTTAATTAAAACCCAGAGCAGTAATATAGTGCTAGAATATTATTATATATACTTAACTAGCGACTCACCCTTGCTCCGCTCGGGTTCACCCCTAGTTACGGTTTAATGTTTAGTATAGATTTCTCACCGATGAGATATATCCCGCAGTAAAAAGTATCCTATATGTTGACCCGGATAACCAGCAATCATCATACAAAATTTCATCAAAATCTGTCCAGTGGTTTTCTCGTGATGCGTTTCTTTATAATTAATTTTGTATGACAAACAAAAATGTATTAATACTTTACCGGAACTGCTCTGAAAATGTTCGGAGATAAAGGCATAGAAACAACATGACTAATTTATTAATAAAATTTTTTGTTTTTTTTTAATGATGTTTAAAGATATATATAAAGATATGAGTAATCTGTAAAGAATTTCATAATAACTTGCTCTATTTAATTTTTTTTTTAAATATGTTGGGATATTACCACACAGCACCATCTAGTTCCATGGTAAGCTACAAGGCTTGTGTTATAGATACCAGATAGTTCATACACTACACATATATAACTTTAAATACATATTATAAATTTAAACACTCATGACTGGAGTATAAGCATCTGTGCTCATCACACAAATGAATGAACACCAGTGGGATTCGAACCCACGACCGGTGGCACAGCAAGTAGGGTTACTACAAACTGAGCCAAACGTGTGTTTCTTCTAGTGTCAGTTGTCTAATTGGTAGGACACTTTGGGACGGGACGAGGATGTACAAAACTAGCCTTATCCGGTGTTTTCGATCTAACTCATTTCGACTGTAAACAAGGTGACCTCAAAAACGCTGCTTTATAGGTATAGTCTTTTATACTATCCATTTTACAGCAGCGTGATTATTTGTTTATGTCATCATGTTTAAGGTCATGGTTTTTTATTCTAGGTGCAAGTATTAAGGCAAGCAGTGTACGATTTTATATATATATATATATATATATATATATATATATATATATATATATATATATGTTGGTTTATATAAAAATAATGTTTAGAACATATGTTACAAGTACATTTAGTTCATATAGTGTATAGCAGACTTAAACTTTTGTATGCATATTTTTCTCTCTGGTCGCTTCCGCTCTTTCACTTATGATTAAACCGTTCAAGAGAAAACACGCTGTTTTATTTCACAAAGTTATAATAGGTTATGGGCCCAGTCACCCAGTGCATCAGAGTAGTTTTTCTTAGTATATTATCTCGCGAAAGTAAAAAAGTAATTTTTGTTCGCAGTAGGGTAATAAGAAAGCTAGTCAGGTTAGTAGATAGTGCAGCAAGATAACAATGGCGGCTAACTACATTGTTAATGTACCGAAGCTAAAAGGACGAGAAAATTACGGTGAATGGGTATTTGCGGCGGAAAACTTCCTAATCCTAGAAGGTATGACAAAATGCATCGAAGAAGATGATGTTAAGTCGTTTGCCGAGGATGACGCAAAAACAAAAGCTAAACTAATTCTCACGATCGACGCCATATTGTATGTGCACATAAGAAATGTTAAAACTACTAAGGAGCTGTGGGACAGACTCAAGGCGCTATTTGACGATTCTGGCTTTTCAAGGAGAATAAGCTTACTACGGAATCTTATATCAATAAGGCTAGAAAATTGTAGTTCCATGCTAAACTACGTTACACAAATAATCGAAACAGGACAAAAATTGTGTGGAACGGGATTCCAGATTAACGAAGAGTGGATCGGTTCATTACTGCTAGCGGGGCTACCTGAAAAATATGCTCCCATGATAATGGCCATAGAACATTCGGGAATCCAGATTACAACCGACGCCATTAAAAGTAAGCTACTTGATATAGAAACAGGAACCGGAAGTGAAATGTATGATGAACGGAATAGTGCATTGGCCAGTCGTTATAAAGGTTGGCAACACTCATCGGCAAAAAAATCTATGGTTGGAAAAAACAACAATCATGGCGGCCATTATGGATCGTCAATGTCAACAAAGACGAAGAAAGAAATTAAATGTTATAGATGCAAACAAATAGGCCATTATAAATCACAATGTAAGATGGATAATAATATATCAGTTAACAAAGGAAATGAATGTAAACAAACGAATGCGTTTAGTGCAGTATTTTTAAGTGGACATTTCAATAACCAGGACTGGTATGTTGATTCCGGGGCCAGCGTGCATCTAACACCAAATGAAGAATGGCTTCAGAATATTTCTTACGATAAAAAGGATCAGACTATTGTGGTTGCCGACAAGACAAAAGTGCCGATTTTATGTTCGGGTGATGTCAAAATTACCACCATTGCTGGTGATTGCAGTTTTGATGTAGATATAAAAGATGTGTTTTGTGTACCAAAATTAACAACCAATTTATTATCTGTCAGCCAATTGATTCGCAAAGGAAACAAAGTTATAATAGGTTATGGGCCCAGCACGCTTCCACTGCGCCACTCTGCTTTACCACCATTGCTGGTGATTGCAGTTTTGATGTAGATATAAAAGATGTGTTTTGTGTACCAAAATTAACAACCAATTTATTATCTGTCAGCCAATTGAATTATTTAATACCAATATATATGTATCTCATACACATATATTTTTCACATGCCTTTTTTTATATGTTGGTACATTAACACACAGCACCATCTAGTTCCATGGTAAGCTACGAGGCCTATGTTATGGATACTAAATAGTTGATACATATATAACTTTATATTTCATACATATTACAATTATAAACACCCATGATAGAGTACAAGCATTCGTGCTCATCACACAAATGAATGCCCCCAGCGGGACTCGAACCAGCGACCGCTGGCACGGCAAGTAGAGTCACTACAAACTGAGCCAAACGTGTCGTCTTGTATGGACTCAAGAATATTTTTTACAGCTCTAAGTGATCTCAGACTAAATAGTTGTATAGTCAGATAAAGAATGAGATAAAAAAAATCAAAGTCAAAAATAGTAACGAGATTTGCTGTTTATGCTACTTTCTCAATTTTGGCATACAGATTGTTTAATTTCATTAAAGAATAAGGTAAACTTTATAAAGGTATTGATCGTTAATTTACTTTTTTTAAATATGAATAATGCAAATTATAATATACTAGCGATTCACCCTCGCTTCGCTTCGGGTTCGTCCCTAGACAAAAACAAATCTATCCCACGGGAACCGTACATTTTCCCGGGATGATATATAGCCTATAGCCTTAATAAATTAACGGGCTAATGCAAAAAGAATTTTTCAAATCGGATTAGTAGTTCCTAAGATTAGCGCGTTCAACCAAACAAACAAACTCTTCAGCTTTATAATATTAGTATAGATTAGTTCGTATTTTAAAGAGAGACAGCGTAATAGTAGCTTATTTTTTTTATTACAAAAAAATATAACATTCCGTCTTTATTATTCCTTAGCCTAAGTCAGTTATATGTACGGATGCCTTTTTTTTTGTAACGTGTCTAGAGAACGGACGGATTTGACGAACGGACATGATGAAACTATAATTATTGTTGTTGTTTTGTGGCTATCGAGAAACATTATTCAATCCATTTAAAGGATTCAATAATGATTAATTGATTTGAAACACTTAAGTGAAATCTGAGTGGAGGTCAGTAATCTTTAAACAATTTAATCTAATAACACAATAGGAACGGATTGATTTAAATTTTGTACGTTATTTAGTTCGTTCTTAGTTACGTTTTTTTATTTTATTTATTTTATTTTTTATTTTTATTTTTATTTTGTTTAGGACCTCCAACAAAAGAACTTTACATCGTTTATGAGTATAAAAATAAATAAAACTTACAATATGTGTGCTCCTTCACTTATAGGAGACCACAGCTTGCTTATTTAGATTCACCAGTGATAATTACATTAATACAATATAGAGTAAAAAGAAATACGGTATAGCTTAATTCTAAATGCGTTATCTTTTAAGGCAGATGCAGCATGCAAATATTAGGGTGTTTATAAATAATTTATTTAATTATATTAAAAACGTATTAACTAAAATTATCAAAATGAAATCGTTTTAGGTTGTAGGTAGTTTTAATGTTTAGTATAGATTTCTCAGAGATGAGACATTTTCCTGCAGTAAAAATTATCCTATATGTTGACCCGGATAACCAGCTATCATCATACCAAATTTCATCAAAATCTGTCCAGTGGTTTTCTCGTGATGCGTTCCCAGACTGACAGATAGATAGACAGACAGATAAAAATTCTAAAAACTATAGACTCAGACTCTGTATCGATAATAATGCCTATTTCAATAAGATTTTCCAAAAACTATTTAATGTACAGATTCGACTCAGGTAGAATTTTTTTATATGTATGGACTTTCCAGTTAATCTTGGGGATTTGTATTTATAGTTAAATTTAGATACATTAGTGCTTGAATTTATAAGTATTTAAATAACATACTTATATCAGATCATACAAAAGAGGTTCTTAATCACTTATTTATTTATATGGGCTTGATCAACATTGACGTTATAAATTCGTCATACAGGATGAATCGTTTTAAGACTCATAAGCTTCTTTAAATGCGAGAAATACGTCTGTAATGACTCGCACTGTATTACGAATCCGGTAGTATGAATTAAAAAGACTAACTTCTGAACGTGTACAATTTAAAGTACTACATCTTTCTTTATATATTTATACGTTATGCGTTGATACATCAGTCAATCACTTTTGCCTTTATATATATATATACAATATCAACGCACAGGCCAAACCCTTAAGGCTAGAAAATTGAAATTTCGCACACGTATTCCTTATATGATGAAGGCATCCACTAAGAAACGATTTTTGAAAAATCAACCCCGAAGGGGGTGAAATAGGGGATAAAACTTTTTATTCCTTGGACATATTTGCATGAAATTTCGTATGAATTGAGTACGGCAAAAATAATGAGTTATTTATTTCAGCGTTTTCTAAAATCCAATCCCTAAGAGAGTAAAATAGAGGGTGAAAGTTTGTATAAAACCTACCTTTTTAGAGTTTTTTTTGTAGTTTTAGTGCGAGCGAAGCCACGAGTTCTGTTAGTCATAAAATAAATAAATTCTAATGTTAAACACAAAATGATAAAAATCGGACAAGTAGTAGTTCTAATTTGATTGTACCAAATCTTTTATATTCTAACTAGTGACTTACCCCCGCTTCGCTCGCATGCGTCCTTAGGTACGTGCACATAGCGTAGCTACAGTTTAATTGGAAGATCTTTTTGAGAGGAATAATTCTGTAATACATTATTTTCATATAACTTTATTATATAACTTATTAAACATATACATAAACATATAACTTTATTAATAAAGCTCCCAGTCGGCATGATTTTTTCCGACATCTTCAACAATCATCGTCATATTTCAGCCAATTTACACAAAACCTTAATGAATCATACCTTAACCTTCCTCATGAAACAGTAAACACTCCATCTATTAGTGAAAACCGTATGAAAATCTATTGAGTAGTTTTTGAGTTTCTCGCGTTCAGACAGACAAACAGACAGAGAGATGCGGTGGGGGACTTTATTTTATAATATGCAGTGATTACTCTCGCGCTTTTTGGTAGCTAATCTTTTTAATGTCTCAAAATAGCAATTTCAGTCAGTTTAACCCTTAATCACCTACCATCTATTTCTGTCCTTTAACCACCTACGTACGGTCTTGGAGACCGCTCATATATTATTACTATAAATTCAAGATCTACGGTATTAAATATGTTTGTATTATATTTGAAACCGATTTGCGTACTTCATAAAGCTTACTAAAACTTAATCCTTGAGATTAATATTTGACAAATCCTGTCAAAGTTTTAGACTAGTTTCTACTAAAATATTCTAAGCCTAGCTGAAAGTTGTCGTGGACTTAACGATGATGTAGTCGGTGGTTTGCGGTGACTTGTATTGATTGGTGCATGCTATTCGCAAATACTCTAGTGCTGTTCCAAATAGGTATTTAATGGTCTTGAGTAACCTTAGTTTATACAATACTTTATATTCGACCCACTTTAAAAAGCAGGAGTGTTTCTCAATTCGGAAGTATGATTTGTTGCCTTTGACTATTATAAATTAGTTATGATAAAAAAAAAAACATAACAGCATAAAAGCAAAACCCAAAAAAAGAAAATAAAAAAATACAAAAATAAGAAACCCGACTGCGTAAAAAGCGAACTAAAAAGACGACAACAAAAATAACGAAAAAACATAGTATTATGCAGTCGGGGAAATCTTTTATACTAGCTGTGAGTCTTGCTACGTGTACCATACGTGCACGTAGCAACACTCGCGTTATCCAACGACGTATGAATCGTCATCAAAATTGGTTGAGCCGTTTAGTAATTACGAGGGAACATAGGATCGCACATACAAACATACATACGTACATATATATATAAAGATCAAACACATAACCCTCCTTTGAGTCTCGCCGCAGTCAAGTAAAAAGGCACGGACAACAAGGCTGTGGTGTTCGCATTAAAAGCTCGTTATCACGATTTTTTTAACAAAAAATTAATTGTATCTCAAGGGTCCTATTTAAACGTTACGGAAAAATTTTACTCCTAACGATGAAATAATTACAATTGAAGCTATTTATTTACATTTAAAGTAAATGACAGTAACTTTTGTTCATCAGAAAGCTACCGTCGACTAGCAAGATATGAGGTCAAAGTTAACAGCCATTTCCCAACAACATCTACGTTATAGTTTCATATAGATACTATTTATTGATTCGGATCAAAATGATGAATTATAACCTATTTTTTCCCACAATACAAACTAAATTTTCTACCACATTTCCGTTATATTCTATACCAATATTATTATATTCTATACCTATATATACTATACCAAGATAAAAAGGATGTGCTTTACTTTAAAAAAAACTTTTAATCGCAAAAGTTTTTTCCTAGTGGCTCGTCCTCGTTTCGTTTCAGGGTAAAACTTCTTACTCGTTCCCAACCTAAAACCTTACGTCCCTCTTTGGTCCATTAACATATAGGTATCTCCTAATTTAAAATTTCATATCGATTAGGTTCTTTGTCTGAAATTTTCATATAGCAACCTAGAAGAACCACAAATCAATAATTCTATCGCATTTACGATATTAGTGTTATGAAATCTCATACCAGATTCACAGTTAATAAAAGAGTAAAATGTGTCTGAATTGATTGAAGACAATTTATGATTCAGATGAATTACTCGTAAATACCAAAAAAAAATCTTCTAGTCTGTGCAACTTTTTTATATTTTCATCTCTCTAATCGACTCTAATAGCAAATTTTGTACGTGTAGGTATGTTTGTTTGTTACTTCTTTCTACTAAAAAGGCTAAACTAAAGTGATATTTATATACTTTGTATGTAAATGTAGCAGGTATGTATTATATAGTAGTTACAAGTTGCTAATCTGATTGTGCTACCTTAATTTTCCTAAGAATTCGTATAAACTATAATTATAAACTTAAACTAAACTAACATAATTATAATATTAAGTACCTGGCGACCGAACTTCGCTCGGAGTTCTTTTTTGTTAAATCGTATTTTTTAGATAAAAAGAATTAAAAACTTGAATAGATACAAAAAAAAAAAAGTAAAACTTGTATCCGATCGAGATTCGATCTCAGACAAACCTATTGATTTGTTAATCTAGCACTTTGGTCGCTTGACCACGATGCTTTTACGTGAGTTAAAGAAATTATCGAGCATATTCTGTGTAGAATAATACAAAAGAAAACTGTATGAAAACTCGAAAACACGCGTTTTCCCATACATGAGACTAATCTAGATCGATTTTTCGCCCCCGAAAGCCACCACATACCAAATTTCAGCGAAATCGTTAGAGCCGTTTCCGAGATCGCCGGTATAAATAAATAAAGATATAAAGATATAAATATACAAGAATTGCTCGTTTAAATATATTAGATTAATTCTACTAATATAACCTCAAAATGTATTTGTACTAACCTTAGAACATAATTGCCCTTATTGTCCCGACGTGGGCGTAAATAGCTGCGACACAGTGTATACTACGAGTAATGCAGCTATTTACGATCTATCTATTTATAATATTTGTATGTTATTATGTATGTAACTGCCTCGGTGTTGTAGTGGCTAGCATGTACGGCTGCACACCCGGAGGTCCTGGGTTCGAGTCCCGAGTCGGGTTAAGTTTAGTTATTGAGTCTTTGTTTATAGTAAGCCTCAGTAACAACCCAGAGTTGGGAAGTTGGCGGTGTATCACCCCCGTGCCTCGGAGAGCACGTAAAGCCGTCGGTCCTGCGCTTTAACTCTCACGGTCGTGTCGAGTACTCGTCCCACCGGAGTATGAGAGTGACAGGAATAGAGAGTGCACTTGTTTCTGCGCGTACACTTGTGCACTTTAATATCTCCTGCGCATCTGGCTAGTCTCAATGAGAATGACCACCGTGGCCGGAATCGATCAGAACATTATTATTATTTTGTTATTATTTTCAATAAAAATCTTTAAATAGTTTTAGGTGAAATTTAGTACACAGATAGACTGACATGGAGTAACAAATAAGGCACCCAGGGACGCAGCCGAGTGAAGCTAGGACAAATTGCTAGTTAAGCCCATTAATAACTCAGCATTTTATTTATTTGTTTTGAACTTTTAAAAGCTTTGCTCTCAACAGAAGCCCTTTATTTAAGCTTAGTAAATAATTGTCCTTCGTTGATCAAGTACGCTTGCGATAAATAAAAATGTTTCACAAGTACCTATTACAAATAAGTTCTACGTACATTGAATATAATTAATTACTGTTACATATTATAATATATATCAAATGTTTGCTAAATTCGTATTTTTTGTTCAAGAGCTTTATCTTGCTTACAGCTGGGTGTCCTAAGTCTGGTCCTAATAGAGATCTTACGCAAAAAATATAGAGGGTACTAGCGACTCATTCCTAATTACGTTTTATCGTTTAGTATAAATTTCTCAGAAATGAAATATTTTCCCGCAGTAAAAAGTATCATATATATTTAAATTTCATCAAAATATGTCCAGTAGTTTTCTCGTGATGCGTTCCTGGACAGGCAGACGGACAAAAATTCTAAAAACTATAGGTTCAGCATCTGTATCGATAATAATAACTATATCAATAAGATTTTCCAAAAAAATATTTAATGTACAGATTCGACTCAGATAGAATTTTATTATATGTATAGATCGTATGTTCTTGTAAATGTACGTGAACAATCATCCAAACAAATGTCCAATTTGTAGCTAATCTAGTTCGATACAGTAAGTATTTTTTTTTTAATAAAAGTGTTGCTCATGCGTGATTTATTAATGTTATTTATGTATCAGGTCAATGATTTAGGAAATTTCCAGAAAAGTTCGTTACAAATGAGTTATTTGGAAGTATTTATATTGAAATTCCCAAGACCCGTTGTTTGTAGCTCATATGGTTATTAAATTGTCGCACCGCTGGCTAAAGGCCAAGCTATGACGTGGGTCGACGTCATGATTACGCTGGTCTGTTTTGGGCAGCATAATGTTCTAGCCAGTTTATCAATATTTTGTAAAAGGTTATATTTGATACATATCTTCTTTATGTAATATTTGCGTAAACTAAATCTACGTAACAAATAATATTTAGATTTATTTTCAAGCTAATGACTTTCCCTCGGGTTCGTCCCTAGTTACGTTTTAAGGTTTATTATAGATTTCTTAGAGATGAGATATTTTCTTGCAGTTAAAAGTATCCTATATGTTGACTCGGATATAACCAGCTATCATCATACCAAATTTTATCAAAATCTGTTCAGTGGTTTTCTCGTGATCCATTCCCAGACAGACAGACAAAAGTTCTAAAAACTATAGATTCGGCCTCTATATCGATAATAATGACTATTTCAATAAGATTTTCCAAAAAAAAATTGTACAGATTCGACTCAGAATGTTATTTTTTGTATAGATAACAGCTACTTATTAGTCCGGTACTATAAATATGTGTTTTGTTTTTCACCTTTACTAAATGTGATTGCTATATAGGATACGGTATGGATTAATGGTATATAGTTATATCTTTAGTCCTTCGATAGACTTGAATAAAATTTTGTTATACTTTAAACCAAACCTAAATAATAACTTTTCAGATTAATTTAGGTAGAATTATAGAAAACAAATTATTCATATTACCTGAGTTTTTTTGGATTTTTTATAGGTACGTATTCAGTAGTTACTACGAACTGTCGAAAAATCATTATTATGTTATAAAATTTAATAAGAAAAATATGTTAAGAGGAGAGGCATTTGTTCTTTACAGTACATTTGTATCGAAATAATAATAAGGAAGTTGGCAGACATTTTTATGGAGAATCGAGAATTGAGAGCATGCATTCAGCTTAGTCAAGGGCATGGCGTAATATATCATATTTTATAACTCTGTACGTGATTTTGTATATTACCTACCCACATTTATATTATTTATTCGCAAGAATAATTGTAAAGACCTAGTTTAGGATTGCTAAAATACCTAAATAGGAAATTTTTTATGTGTTACTCCTTCCCGCTGAAAAGATTTGGCGGTAAACACACTATGACCAGGAGAAACTCATAGACTACTGTTAGGCGCTTGAGGACGTATCCGCGATGCGAAGTGGCTAGTTGTAAAATTATATTAAGCTAGCGACTCACGCTCGCTTCGCTCGCGTTCGTCCCTAGGTACGTACGTAGCTCGCTACTCCTAAGATATTCATTTAAATTATAAAGCGATTTGCCCTCACTTCGCTTGGGTGCGTACGTCGTGCGCGGATTTTGTTCATAATTTCATGGGTTTTAATTTTTTTTCGCGGAACCCTGATTCTTTTTCTAAAATTAAAATAGCCTAAGTTACTCCCTATAAGAGAGATTAGCCGGAACAAACAGACAGACAGACAAAAATTGTAAAAAATGTTGTTTTGGTATGTGTACCGTGTATACATCCATATGCATTTAGTAAAAAGCGGTTATTTTAATATTACAAACAGACACTCCAATTTTATTTATCTGTATAGAGGAGAATAAAAGGTTTTGTATTTAATAACACTAAATCATACAAAAATAACAATACATTCATTCTGTAGAATATATTCAATTAGCGACTCACCCTCGCTTCGCTCGGATTCGTCCCTAGTGACAAACAAAAATAACTCTATCTCAAGGGAATCGTACATTTTTCCGAGATAAAAAGTAACTTATGTGCTATTCCAGACTATAAACTATCTCTGTGCTAAATTCCATCCAGATCCATTCAGCCATTCTAGTGATTGACTAACAAATATCCATCAAAACTTTCGTATTTATAATATCATATAATATAATACAATGAGATAATGGGATGGGATTATTTTAACCTAAAGAAATATTCGGATTCAACTCTCGCAAAGGGTGAATATGTGTATCGATCGTGAAGATGTAAGTCTCCGGTTAGAGAAACGGCGTCTGAAACACCCACTCGACACGTTGCTCTCGACAAAGACTGATCTCTGAAATCTTAGAATTCTAGGCTTTTAATTTAAATGCTAACAATCCGAACGTTGAAAAAATTTATGAATGAAATAAATTGTTATACTTAAATGTCTTTTGTACTATCTAATCTTCCTTTTTTGCTATCTTTCCATTGTAGCCCAAAGAGAGACGATTTTTTCCCTCTTTTGTGTGTCAGTATTCAGTACGAAATGTGTGTGATGTATTTCTGCCTATTGGCTGTCAATATTGGCTGCCCGTGAAAATCGTGGTCTTAACCGGCCCGATACAGTAGGTGACAATAATATATTATTACAGATACTTCATGTTACAGAAAGAAACTGGATCGAACCTTGTTCTCAATAAATTGAATTTGTTTTATATAATTTTTGTTCGTTCCTGATGAATCGAGACGAACCTCAATATGCTAAATATAAACATTTCATGGTGCATTTACATTATAAAGTGTACTTGTATATAGATAATAAATCATAACTCATAAATTCTTATATATAGATAATAAATCATCGTTATCTTTTGCATTAGATAAAAAATAACTGATAGAACACCGTTCTTGAATTTATTGTAAAATAATAGAATTTACCACTTTAATTATAAGTAAAATATACATTTTAAGTAAACACTTACAGTGCTGTAGTCTTGAATAAAACTACGAACAGAAGTAGGTCTCTCGAAATATCTACATGAAATTGCGCTCAGAGGCTGGTATGATTTAAGTCATAAAACCCCGAGTCACTGGGTTAGCGGTGTGGGCCGCATGCCAATAGTTGTTTGCACAGACCCACTTTGCAGACGCCGGCATGTCTACGCTATAAGGTCAAGCCGTTGCTGGAAATTCTTTTAAATTGTGAGATAAAACAATGTCACAAATTTAAGTGTATTCTTCGCTATCTGTATGAATTAAATTGATGTTATCAGATTTAGAATATTTGTAACTTAAACAAGTTTGTATTGTGGCGCCCAACGTGGGACCTGTTTACCATATTTTTATTTTGCTTTTGTCACAATAATTAATCAGTAATTGTAGTTAAAGTAGATATAATTTTATAGAAAATATAGCGACTCACCCCCGCTTCGCTCGGGTTCGTCCCTAGCTTGGGTATAGTAACATGGATAAAGTTTTTTTTTTAAGTATTAAAACCTTCCGTGGACCTTAAGGAACATACAAAAAAATAAATTAGTCGAATTGTTCCAGCCATTCTTGAGTTATGCGCGTACCAACGTTCATTTTTATTTATATAGATTTGCTTTTATTTCAGTAAAACTTTAAAGGCAACGTTTATTGCATATAAATTATTTATTTGTCCCCTAAGTTCGCTCCAGACTATTTAGGGTCATTGAGAACAAATATATTACATAGATGGCATGTTTTTATTATACAAAACAATGGAAATACACAAATATGATATATAAAGACATTTTTATTTCTCATTATACATATTAAAAATAAAAGGCTTTAAATAAGAATATTATTATACTCATATGTTACAATACGAGCTTCTTATTTTAATAAAAATTGCTATAATACCACAGAATATATTATAATACTCATATTGCTGAATGATATACATGGGTTAATATTAAATGAGAATACAATTTATTGTTTTTTTTTTAATATTGCGTAGATTTTGTTGTCAGTATATTAATTTTGTAATTCTCCATCCCTCATTCATGGGACTACAGGTAGTGGTAGCCCAGTGGTAACGCGCTCGCTTGGGAAACCGAGTGAAGCAGATTCAAATCACGGGGCTCGCACCTCTGATATTTTCATGCGCGAATCATTTCTAACATGATTACCACTTGCCTTACGGTGAAGGAAAACATCGTGAGGAAACCTGCATGTCTGAGAGAACCTAGCAAGTTTTCGAAAGACATGTGAAGTCCGCCAACCCGCATTTGGCCAGCGTGGTGGACTATGGCCTGATCCCCCTCGTATTTAAGGGAGGCCCGTGCCCAGCAGTGGGACGTTAAAAAGTTCTGAATACATACATTCATGGGACTGTCTCGTTAGATTACGTACTAGAAAATCAACTGCAGGTAAGATTGGATAATAAGTTTTCGGGTTTTTCTGTTACGAAGTTCGAGCGCTTTCCTCTGTCTTAGATCACGTAAAATCGTCGATCCTGATCCCTCACCAGTCATTTCGAATTCACACTGGGCTATAAAAGTGAAAGGAATGAGACTGCACTTATGTTTATGCACGTCAGGAGTACTTTACACAATAATGAGATAGACACTCATAAATCTATACATGTAATAAAATTCTGAGTCGAATATCTATAGTTTTTAGAATTTTTGTTTATCTGTCTTTCTGTCTGTTTGGGAACGCATCACGAGAAAACCACTAGACAGATTTTGATGAAATTTGGTATGATGATAGCTGGTACATTAGGGACGTTAATCAGCTCACAAAGATCGCGAGAAGAAATTTCACTTAAAATTATTCCAATGAAAGGTATATAATTTTTTTTTTATATTAGAATTTTGCTCTCCATCGCACGTGGCAAGGTCACAAGCCGATTCGAATGCCGTAAAATCGTAAACGTTTTCAGCAACACGGTCACGCAAGATCGTTCGTGTCGAGACGTCGTGGCCTAGTGTTACGAATTCATTAGGCGCCTTAAATCAATGGGCTGCGGCTATCGATTTCCTAACTGAAATGGTAAAGCACCTGCTTAGCGTTTTCTATAACTGTTTCGCTAAATCTTGATGTCTAGATTTAGTTAGGCTAACTGAAGTGGCTTTTTTTCTTTATGAGTGACTAACCTAGCGTCACCTTTCTCTAGCCCTACAATATAATATAAGCAAATGTAATCTAATATATAAATATCTCGTGTCACGGTGTTTGTGGTCGCACTCCTTCGAAACTCGACAGATTTTAATGAGTTTTTTTTTCGTATATTTGGTAGGTCTGAGAATAGGTCGTAAAGTATTATTCACCCTCCTACCCCCATTTATTAAGTAACTAGGGGCGAACCGAAGCAGAACGAGGGTGAGTCGCTAGTATTATAATAAAATCTCGATATATCTCGAAATACTGGAGTTAAAAACTGCCTATATCATTTTTCGATCTGTAGATTGTCTCTATGCTAAAAATAATGTCGATCTTACTCAGTTAACCACTCTATTATATCGTATAGCTCTCAGGTAAAGATACTTAGGTATACTGATCTTAGTAACATATCCTCGCTTCATTTAGATCGTCTCTATTTTTGGCAACTGTCTTTATTTTATTGGAGAATATTGGGTATTGCTTGATATACCAAGATACTGTACAGCCTATGTTATTTTTTTGGCCAACAAACTATCATCGAACAGTTGTTTTATTATTGCGTAAAACACAGACAATGAATTTACGAGCAAATTTTTGAATTCATAGCACTATTTTATTATTTATTTATTTGATTATTATAATATGTACTAATACAAATATTTTACATAAGGACCCACAAAACAGTTTGCACAGTTTGTCTGTGGAATCAGAGTCTCACGATAGACTTATGTTATAGTATTTAAGTATGTTAAACTGACCATATAATAGTTTTTTTAATAATTTGGCAAATTTACTTTTATTTGGTTCATGTCTGTCTAGTTTTGGCCCTTGTAAGCGGGAATGGAAGACCATTTGCAAGCGGGGCGGGGTTAAAAGATAGCATACCTATATCCCAAGAACATGATGCAATCTATATCCTCGTCAAACTAGAAAGTACTGAAATCTGTTCAATGGTACTTGAAAAGATAACACACAGGCAGAGTTTACTTTCACATATTATATATACTATCAATATGGAAGTATGAATGATAACACTTAGGCACTAATATTATCATTTAGTTTTTGTACACATCAGTATTTAAGATAAAAGATAATACAACTTGGAAATCAATTTAAAAGTAATTATTGCACCATACTATATGAAAATATCTTAGGAATAACCTTATAAAATAAAACTTTCTTTTCGGATTATTTCGCGGATTTATTTTGATTTTTAGTTCCCGACGTTTCGAATGCTTTACAGCAATCATGGTCACGGGAGAGACTAAGGTTTTGATGTCTCAAAGGCGTTATATACTTGTTACAGACAGTGCCTACCCATAATTTTACAAAAATAACTTCAAAAACTCAATAATGACACCAAAGTACCTTATAATATTTGTTGATTTTAATTCTAAGCATTTTAAAATATTTAATAAGTATTATAATTAAATCCGCGAAATAATCCGAAAAGATAGTTTTATTTTAAAACGTCGTAAATCTAAGAAAGTATTAGGGAATAACCTGTATATTAAAAAAAGTATAGTTATTTTCGGTTTTTCATTTGCGAAGTGCGTATAAAATGTATTTTAGTTATTTTTGCTTTAAAGATATCGCGTAATAAATACACCCAAACTTCCACCTTTTTTATATCAATGAAAATTGCTCTGAAAATGAAAAGCTAATGCGATATAAACGTTTCAACTAAGATTTACTATCACATAAACATATTTTAAAATTAGTCTATCTAATGTAGTTTATCTCATTATATACATAAAATTTGTATAGACTTTAGATATAAATAAATATGTTGGGACATTAACACGTAGTAAGTAAGCTACGAAGCTTGTGTTATAGATACCAGATAGTTGATACACTATACATATATAACTTTAAATACATACATATTATAAATATAAACACCCATGACTGGTGTACAGACATTCGTGCTAATCACACAAATGAATGCCCCCAGCGGGACTCGAACCCGCGTCCACTGGCACAACAAGTAGGGTCACTACACACTGAGCCAAACGTGTTTATGTAATATAACTTCTGTTTAAGATTTGGAATGTTCTTTCTTGCATGATGACGCAGATTTTCTGGTCCACGATAGCAGTCAGCTGCAAACAAAATAACTATTTTTAAACTATAACGCAAAAGGAGTGTTGCAGATTTGAAATAACTTTCTTTGATATACTTAGTTTCTAATTATAATATTATTTATTGATTCTAACATATTTAATCAGTATTTATTTATTTTATTTAATATATTTATGAAATATATATATTCGTAACATGGAATTCGTGAGGTGGAAGAAACCCATTTCAATTAATTTTTAAAGCAACGCTACCTAGTTTATTTATTCTTTTCAACCGACTTCAAAAAGGAAGAGTTTCTTAATTTGGCAGATTTTTTTGTTTAGTAACTATTAACTAGCTTAAGTGTTATTAATAAAAAAATCAATAATGATTACGGTCGAATTTCGACCACTATAAATATAAATTACTAGCGACTCACCCTCGCTTCACTCGGCTTCGTCCCTAGGTTGATTCCCCATACAAACTTTCATCCCCATTTTCACCCCCTTAAGAGATGATTTCCGGAATAAAAAATATCCTATGTCCTTTTCAGGGTCTCAAACTATCTTCTTACCAAATTTCATCTACATCAGTCCAGTAGTTTTTGAGTTTATTCGTTATTAACATACGAAAATACAAATTTTTCCTCTTTATGAAAGTAGTATAGTAATAGAGTAGATGTATGTATATAAGAATTATTTGAATACTAATTGCTATCGATGTTCAAATCGTGTGCAATACGTACACGGAAACCAACGCCTTATCTTATAAAACGCTAAAAGATTTATTTATTTATTTATTTATTTATTTATTTATTTATTTATTGAATAAGGCTTACCAACTAGATACACAAACTTAAATACTATGATAACGTTAACCAATTTCTTTTTTGTATATTACGCTAAATTAAAGGCATGCACAACATTTTATAACTAGGTATTTTATAAATAGTTATACATTTTTAAAGTTTAAATATTAAAACGTATTTGGTACATACGCTCTATTTGTATGACAATAATATTAATAATAATAAAAAATGAAATGTAACACTAAATGATTTCTTTAAGTTTTTTTTTTTAAATTGTGCATTGTATTTGAAAATATATCTATAACACGATGATACTTTTTTAGATTTACGCGAATATTTGACATTTAAATAAAACTATCTTTTCGGATTTTTTTTCACGGATTTATTTTGATTTTTGGTTCCCGACGTTTCAATTGCTTTACAGCAATCATGGTCACGGGAGAGACAGTCTCTCAAAAATCCGCGAAAAAATCCGAAAACATAGTTTTTTTTTTTAAATATAACAGGATGCTTAAGATCCAGTAAACATTAATTACTGGGAAGGATATGTCAGAATTAAGTGACATTATTTTATTATGTGTTTTACGACTAGTTTCCGCCCCGACTGGGGTCATTAACCGGACACTTATTTCCTATCATTACCACCCTCGGGGTTAACGCTCGTAAATTATAAATAGCAGACTACCCCCTTTGTAGACTGATTCGGATACATTATAACTATACCACGTAGTAGTGGTCCCTCTCGTCACTTTTTCCACCTTAACTGTTTTCTTCTCGTTAAAGCGGAGATAAATAAATAATAAATAAATATGCTGGGACATTAACACACAGCACCGTCTAGTTCCATGGTAAGCTACGACGCTTGTGTTATGGATACCAGATAGTTGATACACTACACGTATATAACTTTAAATAGATACATATTATAAAAATAAACACCCATGACGAGTACAATCATTCGTGCCACACAAATGAATGCCCCCAGCGGGACTCGAACCCGCGACCACTGGCACAGCAAGTAGGGTCACTATAAACTGAGCCAAACGTGTCGTCAAGATAGATTGAAAATATTTACACATTTATGTGCAAATGAGTGTTATTTTAGTTCTGAAGCGAAACTATTAATAAATTTAAACTAGAAAATTTTAAAGGAAAACTCTAGCTAGCTACTTCTTACCGCTTTGTCATTATTTTGGATTTTTTTTTTTCACAATCGTATAACAAATCTGGGTGATAAGACAAGATATAATTCTACAACCAGTGAAAAAGATATAAGATCAATAATAATATCAATAATGATGATGATTATAATTATCATTTCTATGCAATTTATTTAAATAAATTGTATAGAAATGACAAATGTAATTATTTTGTCATAAGGTCATTTCTTTTATATACTTTTTTAGATATCTCCTTATAGTTTAAAAAAATAACTAGCAGAACCCGCGGCTTCGCCCGCGCTCAATCTACAAAAAAACTCTTTGGCTTTAATATATATATAATTAAGGGTGGGGGTGGGAGGGTAAAAAATACTTTACAACCTATTCTTATACCTAACAAGTATAATTAATATATAATATATAAGTATAATAAAAAGAAATTTCATCAAAATCGGTTAAGTCGTTTCGGAGGAGTGCGACCACAAACACTGTGACACAAGATATTTACATATTAGATAAATATAATGAAAGATAATTATATAACTTATCATATTGAAATAAACTGTTTAATTCGGACGATTACCTGTATAATCGATAATGAGACTAGACTAAATCCGTCTCTGTGTTCATGTTTTATGCACGATTATAAACAAAGAAGAAAATTCTGAACACTGTTGCTTTTTATTTTCCACATACATATCTTTTGATACGAGAATTAAAAAAAATAACTATTATCATTTGAGGTCTTTATACGTATTTACACGTAAAGATAACCTATTTATTTATAGTAATTCCTTTATTAAAATATTTGCAGCGTATTTTAAATAATTTTACCTTGCTTCGATAAGTGTCCGTTGTATTTGACGCTTTATAACAATGAAACATTTTGTAAGAGTACGTACCTAATATATTTTTAGGGTTCCGTAAAAGCAAATGGTTAAAACGGAACCCGTTAGTTAGTTAGTAATTTCGTTAGTCTGTATATCAGATCTATTTTACTCCAAGACTATTGAGCTGATTGAGGTAGGTCTAATAATAAAAATAGAAAAATAGGGGAGAAGGTATAATGGGGGGTGAACATAAACTAAGTCCATATAAGGATGCGGATATCTCTGTCTAGGTCTAGATTTTTATATGCTTTTAAAGCCGTAAACATTATGAGAAATCTTGTCTAAGTCCCAAGATCTATGCTGCAGTTATTACCAACCAAGTCGCCACACAGTGAGTAAACACGTGTTGACGGACTTCAGATGTCTTACAAGAACTATGTAGCTCAGTTCACTCAGACATGAAAATTTCCTTACAATGATTTCTATCATTTTATTAGCAAGTGGAGATCCGGGGTTTGAACCCGCATCACTTAGTTACCATTAGGCTACCACTTGAATGTCCCATTAAAATCAGATCAGCTCTTCCGGAGATAAGATAAATCCCTATTATTATTTTAATCTTGTTAAAAATATTAAGTTCATTTTATTGATAAAGATTTCCGAAGTAACAAAATAAATATATACGAAGGCTTGGAGTAACTAATAGTCTACTGTGAGACACCCTGGGTTACAAAGCAAGCGAGTGTAAATCAATATAAACATAAAAATTAAAGGTTTACCGTTTTATTTATTACCTATTTTCTATGAAACGATAAAAAGTAACTATACATAAATTATATATTGCAAAGTACATTTTGCATATTCATTGTTACCTTGAGTTACATATAGAACTGAACCTAACACCATCAGAAATTGATAGATCGATAGCATTTTGCGCCATAGGGTGTGTTATGGGTGCGCCACATTCAAAGCCAAGGTAACTGATAATTTTCCACTATGCATTTCCACTATTAGTTTTCAAAGTGGACCCATCAAAATGCTACATTATCGTATTAATTAAGGTTTATGTATGCCCAATGACGTTACTGTTATATGCGAAATTAAATTAATTAATATTAAATGCGAAAGTTTGTACGTATGTATTTGATATTTATTAGTCGTTCTTTGAAATGGCTAGATTTGGTTAGACGTTCTTTGAAACGGCTAGATTTGGCTAGGCTATGACCTGGAGTAACACATAGGCTACTCATAATGTTAGCTATTCATAATACTCAAATGCTTAGTTTTAAGCGAATATTTCATAAATTTAAACTACTTTTTGCCCGCGGCTTCGATTCCTTCTCCATGGTGGGGATTAAAGGTAGCCTATGTCCGTCACCAAGATGTAATCTATGTTTTTGCCTTTTCTCGAAATCTATTAAGCGTGTAACGGTAACAGACAGACAGACTTACTTAGGAGTTACTTTAGCTCTTTATTATATTTATAAACCTAAGAGGCATTACTACCGCAGACATGGTACCTACTAATGCTAAAATAGAATTTACTCGGAGAGCTTGTTGGGAAGATACGAAAATCGAAACAGTATTAAAAAGTTGTTTAATGTAATCTATACCGTATGTACTAAAACATGCGGTACAGTTTACATTGCTTAACTTTTAGACACGCGTGGTGTTGATCAAAGTAAGCAAATGCAGGGCGGGCCGCTAGTGTAGACATAACCTTGATTTCATGTGCGTGGCTTATATGAGATTGACTAAATTGATTGATCGATGTGACAAAGTTATCACGAAAGTTTCTAATTAGAGCGTTTAATCATTTTGCTTTAATGTTGGATGGGAAATTACTGAAATATATAAAATTTTATTTAAAATCTATATATACATAAAATGCTTTGTCCTGACTGACTGATCGATCAACGCACAGCCTAAACCGCTGGTCGTAGAAACGTGAAATTTAAAGGACATATTCCTTATACAGTGTAGGTATCCGCTAAGAAAGGGTTTTTCTAAATTCATCCCCTAAGGGGGTAAAACAGGGGATAAAAGATTGTATGACACTCTGTTATTCTTAACGCGAAATACACGGTAAGTGGTATTTAGCTTGAAGATGAAAAATAAGAAATATATGTATTAGATTTTTTTCGAAATTCATCCCTTAAAAGGGTAAAAGGGGGTGATAAAGTTTCTATGGGCAAACAATTATTTATGATAAGAATTACTTGAAACTTGGTATTCACGCTCTTCAATACAATTAAATAAATACGTATTTGAGCATTTTTTTAAATTCAACCCTTAAGGGGGTAAAATGGGGGATGAAAGTTTGTATGAAACTCTGTAGTTACTGCACGTAAAGTGGTATTTACCTTTGAAATGAAAACTAAAACAATACAGATATCATTTTTTTTTCGAAATTCATCCCTTAAAAGGGTAAAAGGGGGCTGTGCTGTTTATATGAGGAAAAATTTGTTTATGATCAGAATTACTTGAAACTTGGTATTAATGCTCTTCAATACAATTAAATAATCATGTATTGTAGAATTTTTTTTTATTCAGCCTCTAAGTGGGTAAAACTGGCCAGTGAAGTTTGAGTTGTTGAATATATTTAAATAGAGTAACATGGCTCAAGTTCTCTGTAAGTGCACATTAACTGTGTGAGATATAAAGCAGAGAACGGAAATTATTCCGAATGCAAAGGAAAATTATGTAGGTATAACTTTTCGGCTGACCATAGCAGCGACAACTATAACAGACCTAGAGCGCGAGAAAGAGAGCCTAACCTATATTTGTGGTTGGTATTTTTAGTGTAGACTTTTTAGTGTTTTACTCTAAACATAATATTAAAAATTCGATATGACAACATATAAATTCAATGGAAATTAAAACTGAGCAAATTTTTTAGTCCACGCGAGCGTAGCCGCGGGCAAAAAGCTACAACAAAATAAGAATGGCACATTATATACGTAACTTAAAATAGAGGGAGAAGGAAGGAGACTGTAAGCTTCAGCATTGAGTCTTTAAAAATAACGTAAATGTTAGCCTGTTAGTATGTTAGTCAAAAAAACCCATATTAGCCATGTTATAATATAATAAATAACCCATATTCTAAAGTCGTAAACATTGTATGCGATTGGATCATTATACTCTCTTCCTCTAACTTTGGAAAGATGGAGTAGAAAAATGTACAAAAAATACAGGTAGTGCAGCTTGCTAAATACCTAAAGTGTAAATTTAATTACAAAATATACGCTTAATATCTTTTAAAATACGGGATATTTTGAGTTACGATCGCTAAAATTAAATTTGTTTCCAATATATATAGTCTAACAAATAATAAAACTTACACAAACTTATTTTTGCAAGTAATAAAGTATGTATTGCTAAAAAAGTTTATTTTTTTCGTAGTTTGATCGCGGGCGAAGCCGCGGGTTCTGCTAGTATAAAATAAAAATATATGGTACTTAATTCAAATAGACTTAAAAGTTTCAAAAGTGCTTGTTTTTAAAAGTCAACTTTATATATATATATATATATATATATATATATATATATATATATATATATATGTTATTATTAATGTCAGTATTTATATCTGTGAGGAATACATATCTATACATAGAATAAAATTCTAACTGAATTGTATCTGTACATTAAATATTTTTTGGAAAATTTTATTGAAATAGTCTTTTGTTCGTTTGTTCTTTAATTTAGAATATTTGTCTGTCTGTCTGTCGGTCTGGGAACGCATCATGAGAAAACCATAGAACAAATTTTGATGAAATTTGGTTATCCGGGTCCAACATATGATACTTTTTACTGCGGGAAAATATCTCATCTCTGAGAAATCTATATTAACCGTTATAACGTATCTAGAAGCCATAGAGAAAAGAAAAAAAAACGTATCTAGGGACGAACCCGAGCGGAGCGACGGTGAGTCGTTAGTATAACTACATATATACATACTGTGTACATGTGCACGTGGCACATGTAATTAGTGATACTAGTACTGCACGTGCACGTGTAAGTGTGTGTGTGAGTGTGATGCCTGCAGATAATACATAAAATATATGAACAGTGTTGACGTCATTTTGGCGCAAGTAGAAGGTCAGATTCCCAAAGTAAGTACCAAGGACGAGTCTTTAAAGTTTGAAGGACGGATAATCACGACAATTAGCGTCAATTTTTATTATACAGTAAAATAAAATTGTAACAGGGTGAGATTTTATTAAAAAAAAAAAAAACAAAATTAAGACAGACCAATAAAGTCTCCACAAGTAAATTATTCATACAATGATGCAGTAGCGGGCAAGCCATCAGTCATTATCTATATATATATATATATATATATATATATATATATATATATATATATATATATATATATATAAAACAAAGTCGTGTTAGTTACATCATTTATAACTCAAGAACGGCTGGACTAATTTTTACGATATTTGATTTTTTGGATTCCTCTTAGTCCGGAGTAGGATAATAAGTATTAAAACATCAGAAAATTTTTAAAAAATATATATTTATATGGCTAACGCTGGCAAATAATCATTTTAAATATCTATGTAAAACTTACCTAGCGACGAAGTGAGCCGCTGATTTATGTCTAATTTGCTATGGTTTTATGTATTAAATTAGTGATGAAAGATAATCCATGTTGATGGAAATTTATGATCACTAATATCATTTTGAGAAGGTGATTCAAAAAAAGTTCAAAATAGTCCTTAAAAATCTCTTTTAAATGACTATTTTGAACATATTTCATTTCCATCAAAAAAATTGCTTTATTTCTTAATTTTATTTGTCATTTTTCATTGTGATTGTTAAAATATTTTTTTTTTTGGTAAAAAGACAAATGTCTCCTCCACTCTAAACATTTGTCTTCTCCTCAAAAAATTGTAGTTAATATTTTTTAGTTCCCTCGCACTTAAATTTCCTACAAGTACACCCATTGTAGATACCATCAAATGTGTGTTTAATGGTCCCCGTAACAAAAGTTAGGAGTTTGTCAAATTATTGTTACACATCATGTAAACATAAAATAGGTATGCGCAAATTTTCACATTGCCGTCAGATTATTTTCTCGCGGGTGCGAAAATCTGATACAACGGAAATGAGACAAATTAAATAAAAGGGTGGGAGGTTTCATCGCAGCGGAATTCCGGCGATTTCGAGAGCGAAATTTATTCTGAACAGAAAATCTATTGAATACTTCGTGATAGCTCTTCGGTTCACTAGAATGTCTCAATCATTTTTTATTTTGAACCTGAGATGTTTTATGAAGTTCTAATCAGGTTGTTTACTTGTTCTTTTGTTTGCTACACGTCCAGATTTTACGAAAAATTGCCTTGACATTTGACTTTTTTTGATATAAATGATATGATGATGATACTTATTAACCGACTTCAAAAAAGGAGGTTATCAATTCGCTACGTATGTACATATGTAATATAACTGGAATTGCACTATATTCACATATGATGATCTATTAGGGCTTCCAAGCAAACCGTTTCGTACCTACTTTTGAGTTCGCTTTTTGTTGGCATGAAAACATCATGTATTATATAAAAATATTATTTCATAATTTTGAGTTAATTCCTTTTTGAAGTTATTTTTTTTTTCAATGATACGATCTTTTTAGTATCTTCTCCAATAATCAAAAATTATTGTAATAGTTTCTATGATTCTGATATTTATAATTATTCTATAATTCTACCAATGTCACCTGTCGGTGCAATAATTATAAAAAATAATTAAATGTATGGTGTTAAAAACATGGTTTTATCGTAATATCTGTCGTGTGCTCAAAAAACAATTTTTGTGTAGTATAATTTTTTTATGTTTCGTGTATTAATTATTTTATCATTCATATATATTATCCATATCATTAATATATATTATCCAAGTCATAGTCTAGATCTAGAATATATCTGATTATTCCAGTTGAATTACGTCACTTGAGAAATAAATGGTGACAAACATCTTGCCAATGACGAATTGCTATTATTGCGTGATAGCAAATTACGACGTTTGTTACGATCCATTTTACATACTTTTTAACTCAAACAATTTATAACTTTGGAGGAAAAAAGCACGAAATAAGTATGGTAAATTAGATTTACCCAGCTTGAGGGAAAAATACACCACTTTAAACTGATTTCTCTTAGTATAGACGGTATGCACTACGTTGGTCACGTTTTCTCTTGAATCAATGTCACTCGCAACAATGAAAAATTGCCACGCAAAATTCTTTGGTGACGATTTTCGAGAAAGTTGGCAAGAGATAAAATCTACAATGAACGTCATTTCAAATCGTCGTCTTAAAATCGTCAAGGATTTAATTTATCTTAGTAAAGCACTCTCCAACTTTCCCTTCTAATTCTATCAATCCGTTTTTCTGCGAAAAAACACTAAAGTTTTCTATGCTAATATTATAAATGTGAAAGTTTGTGAGTATGAATGTATGGATGTTTGTTACTCTTTCACGCCAGAACGGCTGAACAAATCTGGATGAAATTTGGCACAGAGATAGATTAGTCTGGAATAATACATAGGCTACTTATTATCTTGGAAAAATGTACGGTTCCCGTGGGATAGGTTTGTTTTTGTTTTCCTAGAGGCGAACCCGAGCGAAGCGAGGGTGAGCCGCTAGTGTAGTATACCAGCTGGAAATTTTCCGTAGAAAATACTAGCACGTATAAAATTACTTAAAGAAGCAAACAGTATATTGAGGACCTGAATGCAACTAGATCGATCCACTAATATTTCAATATTACTAATCAATTATTGCAATCATGTTTGTATACTTTGTACCATTTAGTACACGTTTAAATAGCAAATGATTCAGTTTGAATGGAAGCCAACACCTCCATCATAATCACAAATGACAGATCACACCAGCTGAGAACGTTTTGAGCAACGTGTCTATTTTACACGTATATAGGTAGACTTATAATACTTACTTAGATTTACGCGAATAATTGACATTTAAAATAAACTATCTTTTTTCGGAGATTCTCTCCCGTGACTATGTTTGCTGTAAAGCATTCGAAACGTCGGGAACCAAAAATCAAAATAAATTCGCGAAAAAATCTGCAAAGATAGTTTTATTTAGATGGAATTACTTGTGTTGTGTATTATACTAAAATATACCTACGAATCAATAGGCGGTGTGCCTTCTCTACAGTTGAGATGAAAGATGAGACAAAACTAACTTGGATCAAGTAAGCGGGGTAAGCGAGGATAGTTTCTTAGGGGTTTACAATGAGTAGCTAGTACTGGTTTCACTTGTCAGTGTGTCTTCAACCACCTGTATGTATGTTGGTTGTATGCGTAAATGCATTTCCCAATGTTCAAAAATATCAAGTATGTAGTACGTATATAGCAAACTATAAATATTGTTGATAATATTCAATTCAATTCTTTGTTAGGTCTACACTGGAAACTGTCTATCCACTTGTATAAGGCAATTGCCACGAGGAAAATCTAATCCCCCGCAAATATATGCGAAAGAAATGCGATAGAATCAAGTAGATTTCAAAATGGCTGCTACATATCGAGATCATATGGTTATTTACTACATGTCAAATCTCCAACAAAAACAACTATATGAAAAAAATATATAAAAAAAAAATATATAAAAAAAATACCTATTTTTTTTTGTGGAAGTGGATTTAGGGAAGAATGGTCTTGTTCAAGAAAAGTATTTCAATTTAACATAATTATTATGAGGAATAAATTTTAAAATTAACACATAAGCAAGAGGCACCCGTCATTTTCGAATACGACTGTTATATCGTACATTTTGTCGATATTGATGGGTCCGATTTCTTCACAGGGAACATCTGCCTACACCTAAGGAAGAGTTTCTTAGGAAGATTTTTTCCCGCAAGATAAATAATTCTTCTTACGTTGTGTCTTTAAAAAATTTCTTTTTAGAAAGGCTACAGTAAATTAATATTGAAAGGAGTGTTCTTGCGAGAAACAATTAGCAGCGTAAAGTTGTATAATAATTACACACCATTAGAATTTTGTAGAGTATCGGTTTTCCTTTTGAGATTCGGTGGTAACGCAATGCATATTTTTTAATTTTAACTCCAAATTTTATTGTGGAGTTAAAATGAAAAAAAAAAAAATTGAAAAAAAAAATTTGAACTTTGATTTATGAAGTCGAATCGTGTGCAAACATTTTAATACACTTAAAAGAAACTGAATGGGGTGCTCTCATTTACAAAAGGCACCTTTTTAAATTTGTATGTAGTTTAAAAATCAATTCTAGCCCTTACTCATTTTCCCTAAAACCGTGATGATGTTTTTAATCCATAAAAAACACGCGTTAAATATATATACCTCTTTGAAGTTGCTTAAAAATATATCGTATATATGTAATTGTGAATGAATGAGCTGATTCGCAAATGATAAATGGACAAACATTACATAATTTATTTTTCTTCATAAACATTACGTTTTTCTTGTTTGAAAGCGACGAGATGAAAGTTTTAAAGAGTTGCAGCATCTGTATGTTTATCAAGTGATAAATAAAATAAATAAATAAATATCATAATTGTGTGTTTTACCCGATTACCGCAAAAGAAGGTTCATGTATTACAAGTATAAATATATAAATATATATTGTAATGAATAGATTTTGATATATAAATTATTACATTGTTCTAATTTTTAGAATTAATACATGGGATTTTTTTACGCATGGATTTTGATAACTTTTTTTAATGTATTTTTTTTTATTTCTTGTTTTAATAATAATTCTACATTTCATTTCTTCTAATTTTTTATTTCTTTTAAGATAAAAAAAAATTGTAATGAAAAATATTTTATCCTTGTTAAAATAACTTACCATAATTTAAATAAAAATATCCTATTAAACTAGTATTTTTGAGCATAATTTTCATAAAAAACTTACATATTTTGTATTCCTAATCCCAAGAGATATTTTCTGCCTTGTGAAGAAAATAACATCGTCCAGTTTTATAGAAATGAATGCACCTTTCACATATTTTGTACTAATATCTGTCCTCTAGCAATGGTTAAGCCAGCATAAAGCTTCTTCAAAGAGATTATAAACAGATAAATAAATGGAGAAAATATACCCTTAACCTTACTTTTTCCTTTGTTCAGTGTATTTTTTCAAAAAGTAACATCATGCATATATTATAATATATAATATGGATTTATTACGATGACGTGTTATCTATACATATAATAAAACTAGCGACTCACCCTCGCTCCGCTCGGGTTCGTCCCTACTTACGTTTTAACGTTTAGTATAAATTTCTCAGAGATGAGATGTTTTCCCGGATGGACAGATTTTGATGAAATTTGGTATGATGATAGTTGGTTATCCAGGTCAACATATAGGATACTTTTACTGTGGAAAAATATCTCATCTCTGAACTAAACGTTAAAACATATCTAGGGACGAACCCTTACATATATAGAGGAGTTGCTTACATATATAGAGCTATATTATTGACATTGAAGCTCTACGTTATACGAGTATTATGTCACTTGCAGAAACACGTGTAATTTATTGACTACAAAAAAGTAATTAACCTCTTTAAATAATGCAACGATTAAGATAATATTGTACATTTTTTTATTTAATGTGTTTTTTATTATTTGCTTTTTATTATTTTCTTTATATTTTAATACACTCCTCATTTCAATTGTTTTTAGTCTATAATGTCTCTTAATCGCACTTCTATTAGTTTGTTTGTGTGTATGTTTGTTGAACAGTCGAGGTAAAACGATTTGACGGATTTGGATTCATCCAAAGATAGATTTAGGAGTAATACCTTGGCTATTGTTAGTAATAAAATTTGCTAAAAGGTGGCGCTGTCGGTATATAATGTTATAAATACAAATACGGATAAGTAGTTATAACGTTAATTTGTTATATATATATATATATATATATATATATATATATATATATATATATATATATAATATCGTGTATCTCGGAAACGGCTCTAATGATGTGGATCGTAATATTTTGTATTTAGGTCAGTTCAGGTATTTAAAAAAAAACTCATTTTTTCCCAAAAAAAATAAAATAAATAAGTAATGCTGACAATGTCATATAGCGCCATCTCGTAAATTTTTGTGGTACTCGCATTGTCGCCAATGGATGATAATCTATTGGAGGAGCGCCTACGTCAAGCGAAGCTCGGTCGCCTAGATATTATTAATTAAAATGACCACGTGGGTAATAATCAATTCGTTTTTAGATAAGCATCGCACGTTTATCGCTAGGTGTCAATCATAATTATAATAGGACAAGTTATTATAATGAAGGGAACAGGGAACTGCGCATTGTTGTAAATATGGGCAAGTATTATGTTGAATTTTAATTTAATAATATCATTAATTCAATGATAACTAATATATGTATCATTTTATTAAATTCATTTAATACTTACCAAAGTGATACTGAACTTAGAATATTAATAACTAGCGACGCGTTCGTCGTTGGTTCGTCCCTAGAAAAAACAAATCTATCCCACGAGAACCGTGAATTTTTCCGGGATGATATATAGCCTATAGCCTTCCTCAGTTAACAGGCTATCTAATGCAAAAAGTAATTTTCAAATCCAATTAGTAGTTCCTGAGATTAGCGCGTTCGACCAAACAAACAAACTCTTCAGCTTTATAATATTAGTATAGATTAGAATATAAAGCAAATATATCTAGTGGTCGTCCAGTGGACGTAACTCGATCATAATCGTTATGGAAAATTTGTAGAAAACATAGATTAATAGAATTTACCTTTCAAATTAAAAAAAAAAACTCTTTAAAAAAAAAAACTTGACAACACGAAGGTCGTCTATGGCTACTTATAGAAAGAAAATTGCCTATTTATATACGAGTATATAATACATATATGTAGATGTATTTACAAGTATTATACCGAAATGTACATTTTAAAGGCATAGAAAATAAATCCTTCCATATTGTCTTATTTACTTATTAGATTTTTAGCTTATTTTTTTGGTTTTGGGACAATGAAATAAAAGTAATAGAAAATATGTACATGATTAAGTTTATATATTATTACGTTTTACAAGATAATCGCCTACTTTTACATCATCTCAGCGAATAAAATAGGCCATAGATTGCAATTATGATATTCGTATTTATAAAATCTGTGTTATTTAGATTTTTAATACCTTATAACGGTTTTGGCAGTGGTAGCCAGGTAACGCGCTCGCTTGGGAAACCGAGTGAAGCGGGTTCAAATCCCGATTTTCATGTGTGAATCATTTCTAACATGATTACCACTTGCTTTACGGTGAAGGAAAACATCGTGAGGAAACTTGCATGTCTGAGAGAACCTAGCAATTTTTCGATAGACATGTGAAGTCCGCAAACCCGCACTTGGCCAGCGTGGCGAGCTATGGCCTGATCCCTCTCGTATTGAAGGGAGGCCCGTGCCCAGCAGTAGGACGCTAAAAAGGACTGAATACAATAATGATTTTAGTAACTACCGTTCTGATAAAAGATGGAGGTCAATTTTTTTTATTTAAAAGCGTATAACTCTGCAACTATCGGCTTGATTAAAGTCACTTTGAAACATTCATCAAATTTTAAAAAATCTAAAGGTACCACCCCACTCCACATGCTTGTTTAGACTTAAAAAAGTTTTTCACTTCACACCTACATGTATGGAGCCACCCCTATATTTTTATTGTGTGTAAGCTGTTGAATACATAAAGACGCTGCGAAATTATAAGGGTTCCGTTTAAGCCTTTTGGTTACGGAACCCTTAAAATACAGCCAAACCTGCCAAATACCAAACCTGCATTAAAGCAAGACTTTTTGAAGTTAGTCAAACTGTCAAAAAGGAGAGTACCTACTCAATTTGACGTTTGAGTTTTGTGTATACTCACAAAAACACAATGTGTGTTTGTGTATATATTCATAGAAATTACAAGAAAAACCTATTTATTTTACTTCCAATGATGGAATATTTATAAATTATGGTTAGTTATTTTCACGAATCAATGAATGATTTTTTTTAAGTATTACTTCTATATTGTAGTAGCATGGGCCAAGGGGGCCGCGAGTGCCGGACCCCTTGGCGCCACACACCTGTCCTCTTCCGGTCGCACCCCTACCCTTCAAGTTTACCTCGGGCTTCCACTTAAATGCTACATAAGCTGGTACAATAGCGGTTTACAGAAAACATATTTGTATTTCATTAAAATTTATGTTCTTAGGCAAATATTATAGCTCTTTAACTTTTTATATGTCTATGTGATTTTCATATATAAACTAGCTGCAGATTTCCACATTTAAAATGTATGCAAAAGTTAATAATAAAAACATGAATGTAATTTTGTTTATGATCTTTGGGGTGATACAAAAATTGTATGAAAATTTCACTTTAAGTTACTCTCGAATTTTCCAATTTTTCCGAACACCATTTCTAAAGTATTTTCCCTAAAAACCTAACTCTTACTATTAGGAACATTTAATAAAATACACTTAATAAAATATACTCTTACTATTAGGAACATTTAATAAACTGAGGCGCTTACCAAAAACAGCACTTTACATAAAAATACATATCTATACATACATATAATAACATTTTTACTGAATCGAATCTGTACATTTATATTTTTTGGAAAATCTTATTGTAATAGACATTACTAACGATACAGAGGCCGAATCTATAGTTTTTAGAATTTTTGTCTGTCTGGAAAAAACCACTGGACGGATTTCGCTGAAATTTGGTATGATGATAGCTGGGTAACCGGGTCAATATATAGGATACTTTTTACTGCGGGAAAATATCTCATCCCTGAGATATCTATAGTAACCGTTAAAACGTATCTAGAGACGAAACCGAGCTAATATAAAAGAAACTTAATGTGTACTCTCAGTTACCACCGAGACCCTGCTTAAAACCATATTCATATATAGCAAATGCGATGTATATATATATATATATATATATATATATATATTCGATAAAATGGATTATTCACATTCGCAATCAAATGAGCGTAACTAGGATTCAACTATAATAGGATTGTTACAGTTAATAGATTCGAAATCCTATAAACTTTGCATCAGAGTATGTTACGCCACGTGAATGATTTACGAATAATCCCTCTTAATTAGGTTGGATTTTTAAATCTATACATTATACTTATAAATAAAATTGGCTATATGTCTCTATGTTTGTAGTATCTAATCTCGAAAAGTCTTAAACCAATTTTAACGAAACTTTTACTGACCGATTTGTATTTTTGGATCTACTGTACCCCTTGAAAATGATTTCAGTCAATTATCTAGATATACATATGCATATGTATAATAGAAAAAACCACCCACTCCCTGACTTTAGACTCAAAATTTTAGGTAGTTACATCCTCTGGGGATGAAAAATAGGGGATGATGTAAAACTTAGGAGTGGAGCAAAAAAAAAATTATACATAAATAAACTACGCGAGCGGAGCCGCGGAGAAACGCTAGTATGTATAATATAAGGTGTCAAAATATTCTTGAGTAATAAGCAATAACATTGACATACAAACATTTTGGTGTTTATTGAATTGGCTTATTCATACTTTTAAAATATTTTCAATACTAAGCCATTACAATTTTATTATTACTAGTGATCGTCGCGTGGTTGAAAATCAACCATAATTCATTAAGTTATATATTTATTGTCTTGCGTATATTACAATATTAATCTATTCTCAATTTGACCACAGACTTTAACAATAAACAAAAGAGTATATATGCGTGTGTGTGTCAAATACATGGTAGTGCATGTAATGTTTTTTTCATTGATTTAATATATTTTTTATGCATGAATTTAAAAAAATATTAGCATTCTGCACTCCTCTATATAAACTATAAGTGTGGGAAATTTTATACTCCTCCGTCCGCGCAATTTTCATAAAGGGGTACAAAGTTTTTGCTTCACGTATTAATATATAGATATCTATCTATACATATTATAAAATTCTAACTAAGCCGAATCTGTACATTAAATATTTTTTGGAAAATCTTATTGAAATAGACATTATTATCGATGCAGAGACCGAATCTATAGTTTTTAGAATTTTTGTCTGTCTGTCTGTCTGTCTGTCTGTTACCGCATCACAGAAAAACCACTGGAGGGATTTTGATGAAATTTGGTATGATGATAGCTGGTTATCCGGGTCAACATATAGGATACTTTTTACCGCGAGAAAATATCTCATTTCTGAAAAAAAATACAAAAACTGGTAGGAACAAAACCACGACGATACTATTTGTAAACAGTTTAGCAAGGTAACTTACAAAATATGGTAAAAACTATAAAAATAGCTTATCTTGAAAATCAAATTATCAAAAGCGCTATTTTATCCATTAAAATAGTTATTTTAATTAATATTTATTTATGTGTTATTTAGATATTCGACAATAGATGTCGCCATGTGTTTTTAAAATACATAGTTTTAATCCCAAAAAAATTAAAATACAGATATGACCTTTTTTCGATTTTATTAGAATTACTACTAAATCACCCGCGGCTCCGCCCGTGTTTAAATTATCAGTAAAGCAAACTTTTTCGCTTCATAAATTAGTAACTATACATACAATAAAATTGTAACTAAGCCAAGCCCCTAAATTCAATATTTTTTCGGAAAATCTTATTGAAATATTCATTATTAGCGATATAGAGCCCGAATCTATAGTTTTTAGAACTTTTTCTGTCTGTCTGTATGTGACCGCATCACAGAAAAACCACTAGAGGGATTTTTATGAAATTTGGTATGGTAATAGCAGGTTATCCGGGTCAACACATAGGATTCTTTTTACCGCAGGAAAATATCTCATTTCTGAGAAAAAATACAAAAACTGGTTAAAGTAAAAGCACGATGATGCTATTAAATATTTTAGCAAGGCAACTTACTTATATATTATGTTAAAACTATTAAAAAAAACTTATCTTAAAAGAAATATTAACAGCGCTATTTTATTCATTAAAATAGTTATTTTAATGAAAATTTATTTATGTGTTATTTAGCTATTTGACAATAGATGTCGCCATGTGTTTTTAAAATACGTAGTTTTATCAAAAAAAAAATGTACAGATATATAACCTTTCTATGACTTTACTATAATTACTACTAAATTACCTGCAGCCCCGCCCGTGCTTAAATTTTTAATAAAACAAACTTTTTGGCTTTATAAATTAGTAACATATTAGTAATATTTTGTTGGCCGAAACAATTTTCAAATGAGAATATTTGTAAATTTTTATTGTTTAGTAAATGATGTTAATGTTTTTTAATCTTTTAATGTAAAAATTGGGCAAATGCAAATGCAACCCGCGCATTATAGGTTTCGTATAGCAAAATGCTATGTTGTTTTTCTTACTTACGTGTTTTGTATGGTTAACACTAAAATAAATACGAATAATATTTACGTTTCCACAATACCTACTCATTTTTTGCACCGTAAAAATAAGTTCAATTTATATTATTTTATAACATTTTATGGAAAACAAGTTTATGGCTGTTAAACTGCCAAAGCGGGTAACTAAAAATATTTCATATCTCAAAAACTATGAAAATTATTTTGGGAACTGTTATACCTCAACTTTTTCACTTTTTCTTGACACCTTTTCTTGGAAGGTAAAGGCTTAAAGGACACAATAAAATGCTTACGACTTTAATCATATTAGCCGAGCCATATGAAATAAAAAAATGTATTCGCTTAGAATTATTTACTGATTACACTTACTTTTGAAAATCGTTTTGGAAAATATTACTAACTAGCGCTAATCAAGAAAAGTTATCATTATGTAATTTAAATAATCAGCTATATATTAAATTAATCTATAGCTGTCTATTAGTAAAAAATGTTTAAAATTAATTCCGTAGTTTGAGACTTTATCGTGAAAAACTAAAAAAACAAACAAGACAGAAGTATAGACATACATAAATATTATTGCTAAAACAAAAAGTTCAATTTAACGGAGGAACCTTTGTGGCATTGTCAATCTCTGCCATTATTTATCAATCATGCGGTGCGCAATGAAAGTAATGTATAATGTAAGAGTATACTAATGTGTAAAACCTAAGAATTTGGTTTTTGATCATCTGAACGCGGGCGGAGCCGCGGGAAATGCTAGTACTTTTATATAGAAGAATGATAATGTCACACGATACTTAATATTTTCTAAGGAAAGTTGACAGTAACAATGTTAAGAGTCTATCTCGGTAGCGTAGAGTTTCATAACTCAATTAGAGTACAATCTGCTCAGTTAATAGTCTATCAACGCATTAGCATGTATGAAGTGAAAAGATTTCACACATATTCCTTTTCCGCATTTCTCTATATATTCTCCTTTATTATAAAATCATATCCTAGTTAAAATCAATTTATTTCTTGATCAAATAGCTTTATATTAAAAAGGTAAGCCGATTTTCAAAACAACTTTTTCTTTGGAGGTTAAATTTTTTTAGTGTTAACAAACTCTTATGGGAGTTTTTTTTTCAAATTTATATATTACTACTCTAGCTAAATTATAACTTAAAAAAAATTAAAATCTGATCATAATTATCGAAGACATCACGTTAAATACAAACAGAAAACATTCCACCGAACTGTGTATCGTCTATTTTGAAGTCGATGAAATAAATGGATATAAGAAAATTGTTTGAAAATTATAATTTAGGAAAATTGTTTCTAAATTGAACCCTGTCTAGACTCAATATTTCTGGAAAACTTAGTCATAAATATTCCTTCGTAATACAAGCTTCTAATGCTAGATAGAAATACCAAGTAGAAACAAGTTATTAGTGTGTATTGCTAACTATATATCAGAAAGTAAAATATGGATTTTTTATGGATAACACATCAAATCTATAAAAGAATACGACTGGATAAAAAACATCTGCTCGCATCTCATCATCAGTCATTCGGGATACGTTCATCCCGAATGATTCACAGTTCCTTTAGACTAGTCTTTCCCAAAGTGGGCGATAACGCCCCCTTGTGGGCGCTGTAGGCCTAAAGGGGGGCGGTAAGAGACCCAGAGAAAAAATGGGGGCATTGTGTAGAGGCTTAGGGGGCGATTTGTAATTTCATGTAGCTAGGAGGACTCTTAGTAGGTGAAAAAATGGGTGCGCTAAAAATAATTTATTGTCAAAGTGGGCAGTAGACAAAATAAGTTTGGGAACCCCTGCTTTAGACAATACAGTATAAGGAGTGAAATTGACTTTACTAATTGAAGCAACTCAATTAAATAAAAGGTTTTTAAAATAATAACCATGATGATGGTGAAAAAGTGGCAATGACATGCTTTTCTATGGTCTCTGACATAGCTTAATGGCTTCTATAAATCGATAGCAGCTGACGTCTGAGACTTATAGTCACTGATTTACGATTGTGTGCAAGTTGCGATTAAAGTTTTCAAAATGGTCACCTATGAGCGATTGAAATGATTTTTTTTTCAAGTTTCACTACCATTGGTTAGAACATTTCTTATTATTATATAAGAACAATGCGTTTTTTAAATTAATATTTTTGTATCTTTCATTTTGGCTTCTAGACCAATATAAAGCTACGCTATGGGAATTTTAGTCTAATAAATATTATTTTTTTACAGAAAATGCGAGAAGGAGCCAGACTGCGTGGCGATAGGTAGCAGACTGCGCGGCGCGATGGGCACACGACCGCCCGCGGCCTTCTGGCCGCAACTGTGGGCCACCGTCGTCAGAAACCTCCTGCTTAAGAAACGCGACACCAGGAAAACCCTCGCAGTGTGTATTATTTTGAAAATATCACATTTCTATAATACTGTCCTATATTTATGTGAATATTTGACATTTTATATGAATCTATCAAGAATTCAAGTGTCTTTACTGAAAGAACTCCAAGAAGTTACGAAATTAAACAAATGATATTATTACAATTGAAATTATATTGATATCTTTGTTTGATCATTAATTAAAAATGATAACATAATAGAGGTTACACGAATGACTCTTATCAACAATTGTTTTTTTTTCCGGATTTGGTACAATTTAAAATTAATAAGTTCAGAATTTAAATGAGAACAATATGGAAAATCCAAAACTTTAAGATTCCCAGATTGTACGCACCAAGACTGATTCACACTTGAAAATATTACATACAAAGTGAAATAAGTCTTTCCTAATATTACGTATCCATTATATTGCCTTGTAACAAATATATTGAATATCAAATCAAATGATACGAACTCAAATTATTACTTTGAACACCGTAAATTCCGTCTAGTACTTCCTCAGGGGATAGAAATAAGAGATGAGAAATTGGAGATTTTGTCGTGTTAAAAGTAAGAGACATGAAAATTGATATTAAGATTTTATAGGACACTAACGACTTACTCTCGCTTGCTTAGGGAATTCTCGCTTAGGGACATGCTTGAATGGTTTAGGCTAGCAAAAAATACGTATAAAGAAAATTACGTTTTTTACGTCAGGAACCTTCGCAAACGTATACAAAGTAACCCAGCAGAGTTTCATCACAATCGGATCATTGGTTTAGGAATGCATAGAGGACAAACATACGAACATTCGTTTTATTTATATAGCTAGATAGATAGAAGATAAGGATCGGTAAAAAAGGATTTTCGGAAATTCAACCTCATAAAGGTAAAATGGGATTGGGAATTTGTATAAGAATCCATCACATTAAACTTAGTTTGATCGAATTAAAAAAAGAATCTTCCTGGTTAAAAATGACTTCCAGCAAGCAAAATCGAACCAAAACATACTACTGTATACATTTCGGATTTTATCGCTATTTCTTATGAGATTTTGTTTTGAATTTTGACTAGTTTGCTCTAAATCTTTGAAACGTTTCATCTAACTTTAAATTTTCATTTAAAATATCCAATTTATCTCATCCCTTTTGTGAGCTTTAATTTTAAACTTTAGAATGTTCAAATTAGACGTTTTCATTAATTGAATTTGTAAATATGAGTGACCTACTTTCGCTTCCCAAGATAACTACTTGATCGAATGATGTAAACAAAATAACTAACAGACTTAGCTTTACATGTATAATACTGTGTATTTTATTAATAGGTTCTTATATCAGTGAAAAGTGAAAAAAAAAAGAAAAATGGTTTATTAATAAAAGAGTTTTTCAAATACATTAAGTCCGTTGTTGGGACACCATTTTAAGTAAATATATACCTGTGCCAGGATGTCCCGCTCTTCCGTAGAAAATTTCTTAAAAATTTTACAACTCAATAGTTTTAATACATATACATATTTTTAATACATATATTTAATACAGTACTTCGCCCCTAAGGTTTGTAGATAGCCTATAATTGATATTATAGAGATTATCCCAATCAAACAATCAAAAGAACAAAGTCATCAAGTTTAGCTTTATAATAATAGACTAGCTTCAATAATAAATACCTCAATGAAATCATGATCATATATTTTTTTGGGTAAAACCGGCCCTATACTCGTATTTCTATTAAAAGATAGAGCCAGTGTGATACAGACGATGATGCTTGTCACATAGTCTGTACATATAATAAAATTGTAACTAAGCCGAATCTGTACATTAAATATTTTTTGGAAAATCTTACTGAAATAGAATTGATTATCGATACAGAAGCCAAATCTATAGTTTTTAGAATTTTTGTCTGTCTGTCTGTCTGTCTGTCTGTCTGTCTGTTACCGCATCACGGGAAAACCACCGGACAGATTTTAATGAAATTTGGTATGATGATAGCTGGTTATCCGGGTCAACATATAGGATACTTTTTACTGCGGGAAAATATCTCATCTCTGAGCTAAACGTTAAAACGTAACTAGGAACGAACCCGAGCGGAGCGAGGGTGAATTGCTAGTATATTATAATACTATTGTAAATCATTCCCCTGTCATGACATCTTATTTACAAAGTTGTAATCTTTTCCACATGTGTGACATCACGTAAAGTTACTTGTACTTAGTAAGCTTCTTATGCACATACAATTCGTATGTAGATATATTCAATAAGAGCTATTTGAATAATATTTTTTATATCGTTTTTATATTGGTTTGAATATTATATTAAGAGTGTTTTTCTACTACTACTAATATTACTAGTTTATTTACGAGAATATATAATTAAATAAATAAATATGTTGGGACATTAACACACAGATAGTTGATACACTACACATATATAATTTTAAATAAATACATACATATTATAAATATAAACACCCATGACTGTAGTACAAACATTTGTGCCCATCACACAAATGAATGCCCCCAGCGGGACTTGAACCCGCGACCGCTGGCACAGCAAGTAGGGCCCCCTATTTTTTATCCCGAGAGGATGTACTTCCTAAAACTTTGAATGAGAATAGTCATTTTAATCAGAAACATTATTTGCAGTCTTGATCACTATATCTATAAAAACAAGTTAAATAAAGGCTTATAATAATAGCGTATAAGATATTTATACAAAGGGTTGGAAACCCACCTTTATTACCCCTTTTACATATTACTCCTTTAGGTTCTAGACCGTTTATTACTCTTTTAGGGTTGGAATTTTCAATTTTATTCAAGTTATCTTAACTTATTTTTTTCTAAAGGCTCTGTTTCGATGGTGGTGATCACCACGGCCGCGTCCGAGCAAAACACGGGTAAATCGCTAGTATCTATAATATAAACTCAAAAAATATTTTTCCTTGCAGGAAGTTCTGGTTCCTCTCTACTCCCTCGGTGTGCTGATCTTCCTAAAAATGCTGGTTCCAAACCCCAACTTCCCAGAAGTGACAAAACCGGGCAGACTGCTCCGAATACATCACGACGCTATATCTGAAAATCATTCAGTTGCGGTAGTAGCCGACTGGGCCACTGCTAATGGGACTTTGGTAAGTAGTACAGAAAATTATCAAAAAAAAATTGCTAGGTATGTATTTTAACGATATGCAATGTATCTATTGAAAAAATTGTAATCTAACTGAATAAGATAGTGAAATTATTAAATTAATAAAATAGTTGTAAATCTCTATATTAAGAGTCGTTAATTTTGCCTACGGTACGGTTAGCGTGGTGGACTATGGCCTGTCCCTCCTATTGAAGGGAGGCCCGTGCCCAGTAGTGGGATGTTAAAAAGGACTGAATACAACAATACACACTAATAGCTTCTTGTTTCTATCTAGCATTAGAAGCTTGTATTCCGTAGGTATATTTATGGCTAAGTTTTCCAGAAATATTGAGTCTAGACAGGGTTCAATTTAGAAACAATTTTCCTAAATTATAATTTTCTTTGGGTCGAACTGGTTCTATCTTTCTAATAAACGGTAGAGCCAGACCAACCCAGAGATTCTAGTCACATAGTATATTGCCTAGTACAGCGCGCCTAGAGACGTACCCGAACGCTAGTACATGATATTTTTAACGAGATAATATAATAAATAAAGAATAGTCCATCGTATACATTTATGTATTCTGCCTTTTTTATCGCCCCACTGCTAGGCACGGGCCTCCCTTCAATACGAGGGGGATCAGGCATAGTCCACCATGCGTAACTTCACCACAATTTATTTAAAAACATATAAAAAAATGATCAAAGACTCGATTGTTTTATGGTTTTTATTTCTGAAAAATACAAACGTGGAATGCAAGAAGTGTGCGGAGTTCTGAAACAATGAAACTTAAATGTTTAGTTATTTGTAAAGAAAAACGAGGTCTATATTTGCGTGCGTTCATTTTTAAACTAGTGATATATCTCTGCTTTATTCTAGACAATACTAAATCCCTCCTTTTTTGTAATATATCAGTAGTAGTGATGCCGGTTGTATCCGCGGATATCCGAGAGAGAAAAAAGATCTGTATCCGTAACCGTATCCGTATTCGTCACTTTTTGACGAATCTTGATCGGATTTTTTTATCATTATATTTCATAAAGTGAATAAAATTCGATGTATAGGTAGCAATAAAATACTTTTGAATACCATTTAAATTATTATTTATAGAGATTCACCCTCGCTTCGCTCGGGTTCGTCCCTAGCTTGCTTCCCAATACAAACTTTCATCCCCATTTTCACCCCCTTAAGAGATGATTTCCGGGATATAAAGTATTCTATGTCCTTCCCAGAGTCTCAAACTATCTTCTTACTAAATTTCATCTAAATCGGTTCAGTAAATCCAGAAATTACCCCTACAAACTCACAAACTTTACCTCTTTATAATATTAGTATAGATTTCTTAAAATAATATTTGGTACATATGTATTGCTCAAAGTTAATATTGAATAATGAATAGTCATTTATTTTAGTGAGTTACAAACAAGCTTTATATCTATACTTGATATTATAAAGCTGAAGAGTTTGTTTGTTTGTTTGTTTGATTGAACGCGCTAATCTCAGGAACTACTAATCCGATTTTAAAAATTCTTTTTGCATTATATAACCCGTTAACTGAGGAAGGCTATAGGCTATATATCATCCCGGAAAAATGTACGGTTTCCGTGGGATAGATTTGTTTTTATTTAGGGACAAACCCGAGGCGAAGCTAGGGTGAGTCGCTAGTATTTAACATTTTTGAACATTTACGATAGGGAGCTAGTTATATGAGCTCCGTATCCCTATTTGCGGATGAGACTAATGATCCGTATTTGTCACATTCGGCACATCACTGATTATCGGTACGGTAATTACTTATCGTAAAGATAATATATAAGAATATCGGCCGGGGACGGGGAAAAAAAGGTAAGTAATCAATGTTCGTCTGAATGTTGAAAGTCCTTGCTAAATTTCATAGAAATTGATTCAACGATTGAAGCGTGAAAAGTTAATAGACAGACAGAATAACTTTAATATTTATAATATTAGGCGCAGCAAAGAAAGCAAAAAAAAAAAAAAAAAATTAGGCGCAGTAATGCAGAAGGTACTCTTATCAGCTCGGATATAGTTTTTTTTTCGTGAAAACCATTTTTTTTATCGACGATACACAAATTTCTCTACATTAAAATTATTTTTATCCGAATGATATGAATATGAATGCCTGAGATAATTTCTGCAAATTCTTTTAATTACTAAAAGTTATAACGTTCAGCAATTCATTCACAGTGCCTAATTTAAAATTATGTTGGTCCTTTGTTAATGAACATTTCTAAGTAAGCTTAACTTAAAACTTAATTACACGAGCATTTTGCAAATTTTGTTTCTAAAAGGAAAATATAACTAATATAAATTAAATTTAGAAAAAACTTACTCTTATATTTAATACTAGCGACTCACCCTCGCTTCGCTCGAGTTCGTCCCTAGGTTTCATCTCCGTTTTCACCCCTTTAAGGGATGATTTCCGAGATAAAAAGTATCCTATGCCCTTCCCAGGGTTTCAAGCTATCTTCTTACCAAATTTCATCTAAATCGGTTCAATAGATACAGAGATTACCCCTACAAACTCACAAACTCACAAACTTTACCTCTTTATAATATTATAGTATAAGATTATAATATTAGTACAGATTTATAAGCAAAATATAAGTAAACTAAATAAATTCTAACACATAATATGTTTATCGTAATCGCCATAAGAATATTAAAATTCATGAAACTTAGAATAAACTCTTTTTTGCTTTTATAAAAAAAAATGTACTAGATATATAAATGGGCAAAGACCAAAACAGTTCAGTACTTTTTTCTCCTCTGTTTGTCAACTTATTTTTGTTTTTGTTTAGTAGCTATTGACAAGCTTTAGCGTTATCAATAAAAAAAAATTGAAAACAGTTTTTTTATATAGATACTCGTAGGTAAATTCTATTCATATTTTTTTTTGTCATTTTCAATAATGATTATATTATGTAGCCGAATTTAGAGCACTAAGTGAACACTAGTCTAATCTTACTAATATAATAAATCTATAAGTTTAAATGGATGTTTGAATGCTTATTAATCAATCACGCCAGAACGGCTGAACGGATCTGGATGATATTTGGCATAGAGATAGATATCTGGAATAGCACATAGGCTTTTTATCTCGGAAAAATGTACGGCTCTCGTCGGATAGATTTGTTTTTGTTTTTCTAGAGGCGAATTCGAGCGAAGCAAGGGTGAGCCGCTAGTTAATTATATTTAAACTATGTAAGAAATAAACTCAGATCGTCTGACGCAATATTCCAGTAACAAACGACAAAAACATGACAATAACAATTTCCAAGTCAGTGGTTATTGTTCAATTACGCTAAATACCTTTTCAATTTACAGGGTTTTCTGGACGACATCAACTCGATGCTCATAGAGTCTAATCAGCACCCAATCAATTGGATCCGGTACAACAACACGACGGAGTTAAACGACGCATACCATAATAACGCCAAGAGATTTCCCCTTGCAGTCATCTTCCATACAGATCCTGGAGCTTTTGGAGAACCACTCAGGTAATAACTCCAAAACTTCTTAGGTATAAATTCTAGTTATTAATCTATATACACACACACACACACACACACACACACACATACATATATATATATATATATATATATATATAAATCAATATGTGTGTGTATCTCTCCTTTGGACTCTTCAGCACTATTCATTACCTCAGATAATATGTTAAAAAAATATAATTTCGTAACACATAAATAACATAAATATCTTCAGGCATTTTAAGAACTTCCTCCTTAGTAAATCTCCTTTGATCAAGGTGCGTGTTAATGTTAAGGAAAATTATCAAAGCGCGGTTGAGTATCTGATATCATCATCAATGAATATGCTGTTAGGTAATTTGATTAAAACATACATATGTAACATCTAGCTATATATCTATATACATATAATAAAATTCTAATTAAGCCGAATCTGTACATTAAATATTTTTTGGAAAATCTTATTGAAACCGACATTATTATCGTTACAGAGGCCGAATCTATAGTTTTGAGAATTTTTGTCTGTCTGTCAATGACCGCATTACGAAAAAAACCACTTGATAGACTTTGATGAAATTTGGATGGATGATAGCTGGTTATCCGGGTTAACATATAGGATACTTTTTACTGCGGAAAAATGTATCATCTATGAGCTAACCATTAAAACGTAACTAGGGACGAACCCGAGCGGAGCGAAGGTGAGTCGCTAGTTATGTACCTACATTTTTCCTCAATTTATATTTGCTAGCGGTATTTTAAAACCGTTTCATTAAAATTTTGCGAGCTAAATTAAAAATTATTTCTCAAAATAGATTTCGCCCTAAATACTTATTTAGAAACCTTAAAAATTAGGTACGAACTAAGTAACAAAGGTGAGCCTGACGCGTGGGTTTTGGTTTAAATGAATTTAGGGCGGATAGCATTAATATAATTAAAAATATCAGTCAAATAATATGTACATAAATAAATGAAATAAAAAGTTAAGTAAATTATGATCAAATATAAAGAATTAAGAGTCGAAAATCATATTGAAAGATAATTATAAGTGCGTACGTTTTAAAGTTTAGTATAGATTTCTCAGAGATGAGATATTTTCCCGCAGTAAAAAGTATTATATATGTTAACCCGGATAACCAGCTATCATCATACCAAATGTCATCAAAATTTGTCTAGTAGTTTGATCGTAATGCGTTCCCAAACAGACAGACAGACAGATAGACAAAAAATCTAAAGACTATAGATTCGGCCTCTGTATCGATAATAATAACTATTTCAATAAGATTTTCCAAAAAAATATTTAATTTACAGATTCGACTCAGATAGAATTTTATTATATGTATAAATTAGTTAATTTTAAGTTAAACCAGTTAATTTTACGAAAATTAAGATAATATTAAGACAGGATTAAGAAATGTGAGAGCAGCAGTCAACATTTTTTTTATGCTTTAAGAACGTAGACTATAAAGGAGTAGCCATCAAGTTTTACTTCATTCGATTTACTGATAAATGTATATGCTCTATTTTTGCAACTGAGCCCCAAATAAATTGGTTTAAAAATAAATACGGAAAAATAAAAAAATAAAAAAAAAACATATATCCATGTTAAGACTACTTCATTTTTTCCATGGATTCTACTTTCAAAGTTTTGAATGCGATATTTAACAATATATTATGTCTTAAATATATTTACTTATTCCAAATCCCATAGATATACAATCCGAACAAATCCATCCCGTGATGGAGGCACACCATCAACAAGAACTCTCACAACATCTCCAGCGAAATGTCGAGAAAGAACAGGTTATAAAGACTGGTCTTCGGATTGGTCCAGAGGTGGTCAGCTCATACCGTTATCAGAAATGCATAGAGAGGACACGTGTCCAGTACTCCAATATTACTATACTGGTTTTCTGGCGCTACAGACTTTGATAGACTATGTAAAAATCAAGGTGAGTTAAAAGGAGTTCTCTCAAAATAATTTCTTCTAAGTTCTGTAGAAATCGAGTTCGTTAAATAAACAATTTTACTACATAAAACATGTATATAGTATAAACGAATTGAGAAATCCCATCATTCTGGGAAGTTGGATTAAAATAGAACCACTATAATTATAGTAAGGTCATCTCGATATAAACTGATTTTTATTTTAATACTCTGTTATATTTCTTTTTTCTTAAATCCGAAACCATTATTGTCGTTCATTCCATATATTATGTATACTATTAAACTTCTTCGGTGGTTTAGTGGCTAGCGTGTATTGCAGATTCAGAGACCCTGGGCTCGATTCTCAGGTCGGGTCAAGTTTGGTTTTTGAGTATTTATGTCAAGAAATTCTCAGTAACAACCCGGAATTGGGAAGTCGCATCGCTCCTACGCCTTAACTCTCACCGCGAGTGTTGAAGTATTGTTCCACCGGAGTGTGAGAGTGACAGGAATAGAGAGTGCGCTTATGTCTGCGTGTACACCGATACACGGGATGGACTATAATATCTCTTGCGCATCTGTCTAGTCTCAGGGAAATTGACCACTGTGGTCTAAATCGGTCATTATTATTATTATTATTATTTTCTATATCATTAACTAATCATCCTTTCATAATCCTTCATCAGATGGACACAGGCACTAGGTTCTATCCACCTCGGGTGGATCTTCGACAGTTCCCCAAACGCCAACACACTGGAGACTGGTTGGTGATATTCAGAGTGATAATGCCTATGTACATGGTGATGACGCTATCACAGTTCATCACCTACCTCTTAATGTTCGTTGTGGGCGAGAAGGAAAAGAAGATAAGGGAAGGGATGAGAATTATGGGATTGAAAGAGAGCGTTTATTGGTGAGTTGTCTATATTTTATTGGAAACTGTGTATCTTTTATTTATCTATACAATAACTTTGTATAAAGTCGTATAGAATTAACTATACGACTATTAAAGAGAAAAAAATATGTTTTTTTCGTATGTGTGTTTGTAATGGATAAACTAAAAATGCGTTGAACTAATTTAGATAAAATTCGGTATGAAGATAATTTGAAACTCTAGAAAGGACATAGAAAAGTTTATATTCCGAAAATAATCCCTTAAGAAGTTGAAAAGTTTGTATGGGGAATTAATTATTTCTCAAATAAGGGATATAAAACTCATTACACGTATATAATATGTATACTAATATAATACAGTCTAAATATTCCATATTAACATCTAAAACGTAAATGACATATGTAAGTGTACTATATTTTATACGTATTTACGCAGAAAATGGATTTAAGCTTAAGGCTTTAAATTGATTGCGGCGTTAATTTCTATTTTATAAGTTTTCGCTTATTTTACTTAAACACATGTAATTATTTAATAATTGTTTCAGGGGTTCTTGGTTTTTAATCTATGCAGTTTTTGTTACCATCTTATCACTGGTCAGTACTGTACTGCTGTTCACTTTAAAGGTAAGTTTTATATATATTTTTTATATTATTTAAAAAAATATATTTATTAGTATTTTGAATTTTATTTTTTTTTCTTTTATTTCCAGGTTTTCCAACATTCGTCCTACATTTTAATCTTCTTACTGATGCTCTTATTTGGCTTTACTATAATCACGTTTGCGTTCATGTTGACGCCATTCTTCGATAAAGCGAGGGTAAGTTTTGTTTTGAAATTATATCTTTATAATCTATACATATAATAAAATTCTAACTAAACCGAATCTGTATATTAAATATTTTTTGGAAAATCTTATTGAAATAGACTTTATTATCGATGCAGAAGCCAAATCTATAGTTTTTAGAATTTTTGTCTGTCTGTCTGTCTATCTGTCTGTCTGTCTGTCTGTCTGTTACCGCATCACGGGAAAACCACTGGAGAGATTTTGATGAAATTTGGTATGATGATAGCTGGTTATCCGAGTCAACATATAGGATACTTTTTATTGCGGGAAAATATCTTATCTCTGAGCTAAACGTTAAAACGTAACTAGGGACGAACCCGAGCGGAGCGAGAGTGGGTTGCTAGTACGTAATAAAGACAGTTATTCACTACGATTATAAAAGCTACGTCTAGCTTTTTATGAGTTTTTACTTTGATGACGTGTAAACACATACGCTGTATAATATGTATGCCGTACAATCCCATTTTTTTTGTATCGCCAATGAAAATAAAATTATAATTACTAATATTTTCTAAATTAGATTTTATAATCTAATGTTTATACTAAATAAAACATAGCGAAAAACTGGTGAAAATTATAAAATTAAGTTTCTTGTTATACGTTGTTCCTACTGTTATAAGGAATTCAATAACACAAAAGTTTATTTTTTCTTTCAGTACTTTATTATAAAAGTATGTTATATAATGCTTTCTTCGATTTACGCAATTATTTGACGTTTTAAATAAAACTATCTTTTCGGATTTTTCGTGGACTTATTTTGTATTTTTTTTTGTTTCTTGACGTTTCGAATGCTTTACAGCGATCATGGTCAAGGGAGAAACTGACCGAGAGTCGGACTAATAGCTAGTCTCTCCCGTAACCATGATTGCAGCAAAACATTCGAAACGTTGGAAATCAAAATAAATCCGCGAAAGAATGCGAAAAGTTAGTTTTATTTAAAATTATGTTATATTTTTAAGCACATACTACTTTATTTACAATAAAGAAAATTACAAATATACTTAATTATATATACAAGACAAATGTACACTTAATTATTACTGTACAAGTCATGTCTGCGTGGAATTTTGGCAAGAATGCTAGCAGAATTCCCCCGTTGATTGGCAATGCCGATTCTTTGGGAGAAAAACGAGCTCACTTGTCACCAGTAAGATACATACTTCACTACATAGTATAAAACAAAGTCGCTTCCCGCTGTCTGTTCTTATATATGCTTAGATCTTTAAAACTACGCAACGGATTTTGATGCTAATTTTTTTAATAGATAGAGAGATTCAAGAGGAAGGTTTATATGTATAATATATGCATAATATAGTAAAGAAACACTGATAATTTTAGAGGTTTCTAATGTGATATCGTAAATAAACAAATTTTTTTGCGCTAACATTGCAAACGCTGACTGAACCCTACGAGAGAGATCAAAATAATGTACCTACTACAGTATTGTACACCTTAAAAAGGTCTACAAAAAGTCCGCAATGGCATATGTTTATCTCTTAAGCATAACATACTATATCCATTTTACTATATCCAAGCCACGGACGAACCCGAGCGAAGCGAGGGTGAGTCGCTTGTTTTATTATATATTTAACCATATTTGCTGTCCAGACGGCAGGTATCCTTGGAAGCTTCGCAGTAAATCTGATGAGTGGCCTCTACTTCATACAAGTGTTTGTATCCAACGCGGATTCTCTCGCGTTTTGGTTCGTGTCACTCATCAGCTCTAGCTGCTACGCGCTCGCTATGGATAAGGTATGATCGATCAGTTTAAGATCCTTATTACTATTTTATCTATCTATATATATATATATATGTATATAAATCGATATGTGTATGTCTCCTATAGACTCCAAAACGGCTGGGGCGATTTTGATGAAATATTCAGACCATCTTCAGGTTAACCCAGCGGGTGATCTTGTGAAGTATGGTAGCGATCAGGAGTTTAAACGCGGGCGAAGCCGCGGGTATTGCTAGTTTATAATACGAGAATAGCAAAAGTGGAAACCCTAAGTGACGTTTTGGTGTGTTTTTGGAAAATGAACAAAGTATTATAATATGAGCCTATACACTAAATCTATACAAAATTCAGTTCCCTGTAGCTGCGCTATATAAGGGTTAACCAATAAACACTTTTTTATTTAAGAATATTATTTAAGAATTTATAGTGCGAATATGGAATTCCTCCAGTATCTGTTGTGTTCTCTCTATGGGCACTCATATGAAAATTAATCGATACTTCCTACTAATATTATAAATGCGAAAGTTTGTGAGAATATCTGGATGTATAGATGTATGGATGTTTATTACTTTTTCACGCAAAAACTACTGAACGGATTTTATGAAACTTTACAATAATATAGCCCATACATTAGAATGACACGTAGGCTACTTTTTATCCCGGAAAAATGTACTGTTTTCGTGGGATAGATTTATTTTTGTTTTTCTAGAGGTGAACCCGAGCGAAACGAGCGTGAGCCGGTAGCACGTTATAAATGTGAAAATGACTCACTCTGTCTTTTTGTTATACGTTTTTTAACAGATTTAGATGAAATTTGGCAAGGATACCTATAGATTGCACCATAGAGACGAATATAAGCTATCTTTTATCCTTATATCATTTATCGTGCAAAGCCGAAGATTAAAACTAGAAACTTACAACTCCATATTTGTTCCTAGGCTCTTGTCCTGGACATGGCGGGAGTGGGAGTGACGTGGGATAATCTCTGGAGTGGTCCAGGAGTCCCGTTTGGGGGCAGCCTCATCATGATGGCGGTGGACACGGTGTTGTACGGACTTGCCGCGTACTGGCTCGATGCGGTTATACCGAGTGAGTTAGATATTATACTGTATTTAAAAACTTGACTGCAGCAAAGCCGTATAAGAATGATCTATGTGTGACTTTTATGTACGTAAGTGCTTTGAGTTGTTATTTCATAATTAAAAAAAGCATAAAAGTTGAAATAAATAAATTAAATATGCTAGGACATTAACACACAGCACCATGAACCATCTAGTTCCATGGTAAGCTACGAGGCCTGTGTTATGGATACCAGATAGTTGATACACTATACATATATAACTTTATATACATAAAAATTACAAATATAAATACCCATGACTGGAGTACAAATATTCGTGCTCATCACACAAATGAATGCCCCCAGCGGGACTCGAAACCGCGACCGTTGGCACAGCAAGTAGGGTCACTACAAACTGAGCCAAACGTGTCGTCAGTTATTTGCATTTTGTGTTGATATTTTTCCAGCTTGATTAAAACGATAGTCGATTAAGTCATCAAAATCTTAATGCTAGTGGATTGCTGGGAAAATATCTTTGTAATGTCTAAGCAATGGACATCTAGGTATATGTGTTGGCTTAAACACTGCCTCATCACTTTTGCTTATAGACTTTCTACGTTGATCTTTCAAAACCTAATAATAATAAAAAAAGTGTCAATGTTTATGTACTAATCTGTACATATATATAAAAAGAAACCGTGTCTGGCTGTCTGACTGATGTATCAACGCATAGTTTAAACAGCTGAGCGGATTGGGTTGTTGGTACACAAATAGTTATTATGACGTAGGTATCCGCTAATGGATTTTTGAAAATTCAACCCCTTAAAGGAGTGAAACGAGGGTTTAAAATTCTACGGGAAAATCATATAAGAAAGTTGTATCAATTTAGAAATTATTAAAACTAAAAAGCTAAAACCAAAAACTTATCAATCATAATCAAACTTGGCGCGAGCGAAACCGCGGGCTAAAGCTAGATAATAATATTGGGTTTCATAAAAAACTAACTTCCGATATTAATTTAAAAGGGAGGGGAATGAATATGTATCCAAGTATTTTTATAAAGGGGGACATGAGAATTGAAACATTGTACGAGGGGTCAGAATATCGATTTGATTGAATGTCAGGTTTGAGTATGAGTTAGAATATTTACTTTCCTTTACTACGGAAACTTTATTTCATGTATAAATATCAAAAGGAAATAATGTATACAGAATGTCTCAAAAAATAGTGTCAAGCGGAAGTCCAGAGATAGAGCACCCGTTGGGGTACACGAATCAACCGTTCGGGTGATTTCTTGAGGCCTACTTAGGAACCATGAAGTTTTACTTAAAACCTGTTTAGACTTTTAATTTAAAAATGAAAATTTAAGTCATAATACACTGAACGTAAATTTTTCATTTTACACCAACATTTTCATAATTCTTATCCGAGTTACGAAGCTGATCATTTTAAACATAAAAGTACAACTCATGAAGATTCAGTTGCAAAAAAAAAAAATATCGAAAAGTATTCTACTTTTATTTTAGAATTTTTTAAGTCGTTCAGGTCGAAAATTCACAAAAATTCAAAAAAAAAATTCATAACTCAAAAACTATGAAAAATTGCGGAGCATGCATGGGGGTGATTCGGGTACCCCAAGGGTACTCTGTTTCTGGACTTTCGCTTGACACTATTTGTTAGGACAACCTGTATAATAAAAATGGATGTGTTCGAACATGTTCGTTGGTCAGCACATTACTTGAGAAAGGTGAAACCTATTTTCTTTAAATGTTCGAATAAAGTTTTTAGGGTAAATTTTGCAAAAATTGCCCAGAAAATTGAGAAAGAGGGAAACTGACAGTGCTTTTTTGCATTCAATTTTCGTATGACCCAAAAGATTATGAATAAAATCGAAATTGGGACAGGAAATCATCTGTGGGTAGAGCTAGTGAATCCATGCAATTTTTCAGAAGCTCGACAAGATATATGTAAATTAAATCACTGGCACTTGAATCCATTAGCGGTCAATGATTTTTTTTTTAATTTCAGACAAAATCTTCAATTTAGTTATATCTATTTTAGTTTAGTTTATATCTATCTATATATGAAAGTAAAATATGACCTATAGTACTACCACTGACTAAGCATGACGATTTAAAACTACCTATGAAAAAAGTATAGTTAGGAGTTAGGACGCGTCAGCTAAAAACAGAAATTGCAACAGGGCCGAGTTAAAAAGTTCTAAAGGCTATCTACACATATATGTAAGTTTATACGAAAGTCCTATGTTTTTGCTGGTAGAAGCATAAAGAGGAATTACCTGGTTATATATAAATCAACTACGCAAGCGGAGCCGCAAGCAACGCTAGTGTAAAATGGGCAACATTAAGAAGGAGTTTAACAATATTTTTTAACAAGTAGATATTTTTCTATTTCCATAACCATTATTTTATGCTTAAGGTGAATACGGGATCAAACAAAAGCCCTGGTTTTGTCTGATGCCGTCCTTCTGGATGGGGCGACGTGGACGTGTCTCTGCCGTGCACTTCCACTCCAACGGTGATGCCCAACATAAGGATATAGAACCTGTTCCCAAGTGAGAATCAAATTGTTTCATCTTCATAGATCTGGTAATGTAGTATCTTGTACTTCTTCTGCTGTTACCAAATTCTTCAGGATCTCAAAATGATTAATTGGATATCACCTGCTAAGAAAAACATTATAACTCAGTAATCAGGTAGTTTAAATGTTGCAATTTTCCCACATGTTTTGAATCTAAATTCAAAATTGCTACGTCACTGAGTTGCAATTTTACTCCTTGCAAATGCCAATTATTTATTATACAGGACTTATTTATGAAATTAGGAAGCTCTGAAAGGCTTGACCAATTTTTTAACAAGTTGTGATGGTCATGAACTAAAAGAATACTTTTTTTCATAAACTTCCTTTGTATTACACTAACATTTATCAATTACAGAGAATTACTAGATAAAGAAGCAATCAGGATCGTGGGTCTACAGAAGAGTTTTCGTCACTGCCGAAGACCTGAAATAAAAGCCATTGACGGCATCGACCTTAGCATATATGAAGGCCAAATAACAGCTGTTTTAGGACACAATGGCGCTGGAAAATCTACATTGTTCAATATCCTCACAGGATTGACTGCACCTACCGCTGGAACTGCTTATGTATATGGTTTGGACGTTAGGTGAGTTATAGTAATTATATAGTGTACAATCGTGAATTCTGTTCCCGATCTTGGTAAATATTAAATATTTACCAAGATTGGGAATAAAATATATACTTCATGATTATAATAATTAGATAAGGAAATTTGAAATTTGCTTATTACTAATTTGCTATTTTTAGGGATCCAAACGACATGCACGAAATTCGGCAAATGATTGGTGTCTGCCCGCAACAAGACGTTCTTTTCGACTTGCTCTCAGTGAAGGAGCATTTGCAATTCTTCGCTGCTGTTAAGGTAATTATACATTTTGACCTTAAATGAAAAAGTATGTTAATAAATACTATAGTAGAAAGAGAGCGAGAGAGAGAGAAGAGAGAGAGAGAAAGAGAGAGTGAGAAAGAAAGAGAGAGCTACAGATTTAGATGTACTTAATTCCTAAAGCTTGACGAAGTTTTCAAGTCAACAATATAATAAAAAAAATTGTATTTAAATAGTAATTTAATTGTATTTTTGTTATTTACAAGCGAAAAATATCCATTGAACAAACCTAGTTTCCATTTTTGTTTAAATATTACGTGTTTATATGCTTTAATGATATCTTTTTAACTTTTGTTTACATTATACTATATACATTTAACTCATTCAGTATAATATTTTTAGGGCATACCACGCAAAATGATACCGGATGAGGTTCACAAAGCGTTAGCGGAAGTCGGTCTGTTGGATCAAGCGTCCATGTTCTCGAAACATCTATCCGGAGGGCAAAAAAGAAAACTCAGTATAGCTATCGCTTTTATAGGAGATCCCAAGGTAAGGGATTCATTTTTAGTAATATTCGTTATTTTAGTGTTTTCTTGTCTCTATATATATATATATATATATCTTATTATATAAAAGGCAAAGGTGATTGACTGATGTATCAACGCAGAGGCCAAACCCTTACGGCTAGCAAATTGAAATTTCGCACACGTATTCCTCATATAACGAAGACATCCACTAAGGAAGGATTTTTCAAAATTCAACCCCCAATGGGGTGAAATAGGGGATAAAAGTTTATATGAAACTTTTTATTCCTTGGACATATTTGCATGAAATTTCGTATGAATTGAGTACGGCAAAAATAATGAGTTACGTATATCAGCGTTTTCTAAAATTCAACCCCTAAGAGGGTGAAATGGGGGATAAAAGTTTGTATAAAACTTTTAATTTCTTGGACATATTTGCATGAAATATCCTATGAATTGAGTACGATAAAAATAATGAGTTATGTATTTCAGCGTTTTCCAAAATTCAACCCCTAAAAGGGTAACATAGGGGATGAAAATTTTAAGTAAACGCATAGGCTAAACCCTTAGGGCTAGAAACTTAAAATTTCGCACACGTATTCCTCTTATAACGTAGGCATCCACTAAGAAAGGATTTTTAGAAATTCCACCCCTAAAGGGGTAAAATAAGGGATGAACGGTTGTATGGAAATCCGTCATTTTCGAAGTTAGAAACGTGAAATTTCATATACAAACTTCTGATTAGAAATAAATAAATATGTATTTCAGAGTTTTTGAAAATCTATCCCCTAAGAGGGTGAAATAGGGCTTGAAAGTTTATATGGGAGGTCAGTCATTTTTGAAGTAAGAAGCATGAAATTTCTTATACAAGCTTCTGGTTAGAAATAAATAAGTGCGTATTTCAGAGCTGTTGAAAATCTATCCCCTAAGAGGGTGAAATAGGGGATGAAATTTTATATGAGGAGTCCGTCATTTTTGAAATAAGAAGAATGAAATTTAATATTAAAGCTTCTCAATAAAAATAAATACATATGTATTTCATCGTTTTTGGAAATTCAACCCCAAACGTGAGAAATAGAGTGAAAACATTAGTATAAAAATGAAAAATAAAATTCAAAATTCTATCTCTTAGACGAAGAAAGGGGTGAGAATTTATTTATGTTTGTTTCAAAGGGTTAGCATGTTTGTATGGACATATTCCCAAAACAACTTGATGTACGTACTTCTTAATACAAACAACTAAAATAAAACTGATTTTAAAACACTAATAAAAATAATAAATTTAATTAAAAAAATACGACTGCGTAAAAAGCGAACTAAAAGGTGAGAACAGGTTGACAAGGGATCTTTAAAAATATTGTAGATTTTAGCCTGTTTATATGTTAGTCGAGTTACATGATTCTTAAGTCGTAAACATTACATGCGAGTTCTATGATTGTAGTCTCTTCCTCCAACTTTAAAAAAATAAAGTAGGAAATGTGCAAAAAGTAGAAGTAGTGGAGCGTGCTAAATACTTTAAACATAAATGAATTTACAGAATATACGTAAAATGTCTTTTCAGATACTGGATATTTTGAGTTACGATCATTTAAGTTTTTGTTTTCTATAAAATCTTCAAAAAATAGTATGAACCGCGAACTTATATTTGCAATTAATAAAGTATGTATTGCGAAAACAAATGTATATATACTAGCGACTCACGCTCGCTTCGCTCGCGTTCGTCCCTACGTACGCTTTCACGGTGAGCTATTTTTATACATAAATAGTAGCTTTCTACTCCTAAGATATTCCTCATTTAAATTATATAGCGATTTACCCTCGCTTTGCTCGGGCGCGTACGCCGTACGCGGCTTTTGTTCACAGTTTCATGGGTTTTAATTTTTTCTCGCGGAACCCTGATTCTTTTTCTAAAATAAAAGTAGCCTAAGTTACTCCTTATACCATCAGCTATCTGCCAGTGAAGGTCCCGTCAAAATCGGTCCAGCCAGACAGACAGACAGACAAAAATTGTAAAAAATATTGTTTTGGTATATGTACCGTGCATACATCCATATGCATTTAGTAAAAAGCGGTTATTTTAATATTACAAACAGATACTCCAATTTTATTTATCTGTATAGATATTTATGTGTAAATGTGTAAGTAACAACAACACAATATTCGGCGGTACGGAGCCCTCGATGCGCGAGTCACAATCATACATTTGCAAATCATTACAGCCATCAAATTATTACTAATAGCAAAAAGCCAAAGAGGTTTTTTGTAGTAGGTACATATTTGCTTGAAATTTCGTATGAAATTAGTACGGCAAAAATAATAAGCACTAAGCAAGGATTTTTCAAAATTCAACCCCCAAGGGTGTGAAATAGGGGATAAAAGTTTGTATGAAACTTTTTATTCCTTGGACATATTTGCATGAAATTTCGTATTTTTCGTAGTTTGATCGCGAGCGAAGCCGCAGGTTCTGCTAGTATATATATATATATATATATATATATATATATATATATATAAAAATGAATGTTACTAAGCGCAAAACTCAAGAACGGCTCGACCAATTATACAGCATTTTTTTTTCGTATGTTCCTTAAGATACACGGAAAGTTTTAATAAAGAGAAAAAATATAAAATAACCTGCCTACTTTTCTATACCTATGTACATTGTACTTACCGTTAAAACGTATGTACCTAGCGACAAACCCGAGCAAAGTGAGAGTGAGTCGCTAGTAATGGACATGTTTTTTTAAAAATCGATTTGAATATACTTCTTGTATTCATTCAATTCTTTAATATTTTTTCACAAAGAAAAGTAAAGAATGTATTTTAATAAGTAATAATAATTACGTTACGTCATAAATGTCCACAAATAGTTTGTGTTTCGGCCTTATCTCAGTAAATACTGTACAGATTTTCATACAGTTTACACCAATAGAAAAAGAGGTCATCTAGCATTGCTATAATTATGTTATAAGCTTTAATTTTTGAAATTATGTAGAAAATAAACAACCAATACGATGATTTTTGGGAATTAAGGCGGGAAATATCAGCTCTTCTGAGAACTTCTATAATACTAGCTATTCCCCATGGTTTCACCCGCGTTAAATTTATTTGATTATAAATATTAGTTTTCTACCCGATTTGTTGACATTTATGATTCGCTCCCTTGGGTAGTTGCATGATGATAATATGTAGCCTATAGCCTTCCTCTATAAATCTAATGCAAAAGATTTTTTTAAATCGGATTAGCAGTTCCTTTCTCCCAATTCAAACAAACAAATTTGCCTCTTTATAATATAAGTGTAGATTATAAATGCGTAAGGCAATGCGTAGGGATTAATAGTTTGCTACAAATAAATAATTCCAATCGAATTAGCTTGGAAATTTGATCAATAAGTTATTCCCAAACATATCCCAGATAATAATCCTGGACGAGCCGACGGCGGGCGTGGACCCGGTGTCGCGGCGGCAGACGTGGCGCATCCTGCAGCGCGCGCGCCGCGGCCGCGTGCTGCTGCTCACCACGCACTTCATGGACGAGGCGGACATCCTCGGCGACAGGAAGGCGGTCATCAGCAAAGGGAGGGTGAGTTGGCCATACTTATGTAACATGAAAAAAAAACGTAAAAAAAATAATACCTTTGTTTTTTTCTAATTTTCGTTTTTTTTTCTAAAAGAAATCTATAGGAAATTATTTTTTTTATTGAAGTATGCTTTCTAATTTCTTACATTTTACTAAAATTGGAAATCGAATGAAATATAATGTATCCATTAAACAAAAATTTATTCTTTCTCTGTATCAATGTCAGTACCACTTTTAGTACCAGTGCCACTTACACCAGTCTTGTCCTTGTTAGTGTTGGAATTTCACATATAAGCTTGACACTATTTAACCAAAAAAGTATGTATAGTAGGTTTTAAAATAAACAGAAAACTCTAAAATGAGTTTTAAGTATTTAATCTTTTACGGAAACTTCAAACTACCTTAATAATTTTAAATTCTGTAGGTACTCTTGGAAAAAACATGCTCCAGAAAAAACGTGTTTCTTTTTTCATGTTTATTTTACGTTTTTATTTATCACGATAGGATAAAGACAACAATTTTTATTTTTTATTTTAGATATAGGAATATTTCACATTTTATTTTTAATTCATAGGTACGATGTGCTGGAACTTCATTGTTCTTGAAAAACAAATTTGGTATTGGATACCATTTGACGCTTGTGTTGGACGGTGAGTAAATTTTTACAATGTTACAATGATACAATGATTTAGAAATATTTTAGGTAAACCCACTGATATACAAAAAAACACTAGATACAAAATTAGCATCTCAAAAGTGTTCACAAACTAAAAAGTGTACAATTTGAAATTGTGAGCCTTTTTTTTAGAAGTCATTGCTTTTCGGACAAAATAAAAGCGCACGTCGTTCCGTTTAAATAAATACTTTATGTGGTGTGCGTAAGTTCGAATTTGTGTTTAGACAATTAGAACCTTCAATGTTTCAATTTTATTCTTTGTTTTGACTTAACGTCGCATGTCGACACCACTTTTTGAAGAGATATTTGTTGGGAAATGTGCATATCAAGCTATAGAATCGTTAACCATTATAATTTCAATTACTAAAACTTGTCACCAAGAAATAAATAAATATGTTGGCACATTAACACATCGCACCATCTAGTTTCATGGTAAGCTACGAGGCTTGTGTTATGGATACCAGGTAGTTGATACACTACACATACACAACTTTAAATACATACATATTATAAATATAAACACCCATGACTGGAGTACAAACATTTGTGTATTCACATAAATGAATGCCCTCAGCGTCATGCCCGGGACTCGGACCCGCGACCGCTGGCACAGCAAGTAGGGTCACTACAAACTGAGCCAAACGTGTCGTCGAACAATCATACATACATACAATTAAAGAAAAATAAAGAATAAGCAAGATATAAAAAGCGTACCCCGTCGCAGGCGCGTGCCGCGAGCACCAGATCACGCGGCTGGTGCGCGGGCACGTGCCGCGCGCGGAGAAGGCGCGCCGCCACGGCCGCGAGCTGTCCTACATCCTGCCGCACTACGCCGTGCACCTCTTCCCGCCGCTCTTCCACGCCATCGAGCAAGAGATACGCGACAAGACCAACAGGCTCGGTGAGTTCTCTTTGCCACGTTAAGTGGAGAAAGATCTATCCTTTTTTGGAGTGAAAACTACATTAGCCGTGTTCAGCGATTTTGGTAAGGGGAAAACTCATGAGTCGCGTCACCGACATGTTACGTGTGACATATTACGTGTAGACGCAGACTGGCGACGCGCAGCGTATATGATGCTACTTCATACTAAAATTAATTTAAAAAAAAAACAAGGTTCCAAAATTATAAGTTTTCACTTCTGTCGACAATCCCCATGACTACCTATTTGAACAAAGGACATTAGATAAAGCGTTGAGATTGGAAAATACTAATTTCTCATATAATATCAACATAGTGCCAGTAGCTATACAAATACCTTTGATAGATGAATGGGATCTGCAAACTGTACAGACTAATATAACTACCTCTCCACAAGAGTGCTAGCTATGTACCTGTCCAGTGCCGTGAACATATACATTTAATCGCTGTAAAACATTGTGCTTTTGCTAGTTAATATTTTTTTTTTAAATAAAAAAAGGTCTTAAAATTTAAAAAAAAATCTTGTCTGGAAAGGAAGAAATATGAACACCAGTGGTTTAACTTAAAATAACAATATAAATAAATTAACCACTTTTGTAAAATAAATAACGTACCTACTATCTAAAAGGTATAACAAGTTACGGCGTGTCGATGACGACGCTGGAGGAGGTGTTCCTCAGCCTGGAGGGGGAGAACGCGGAGGAGACGGAGGCCGTGGAGGGCGTGTCCTCCGTCAAGCTGGTGCGCGCGCGCGCGCTCTCGCGGAGCCTCTCGCTGCAGAGCAAGACCTTGAGCTATCAGGTCACATGGATATTTATTATTTAAGCATTATCATTCAATCACAATTATTAGTGATTAATTATAAAGATCGATTTTTAGAAACATCGATTATTTACTTGAAAATAGACTTTGTGGTACTGGACTTCGTGGTCGAGTAATATGAATAATATTAAATCTTATACAATCATTAATTAAATTGTAAAGATTCGATATATAATGAAATATTGATTATTAATCGATTTTTTTCCACAAGTAGTATACTATTTATCTCGGTTATCTCGCGATTTTATTATTAATTTTTGACCTCAACGTTTCGTCTATAACGAACAGAAGTTTACATTAAAAAAACACACTTCTCTAACAGTATTGTATAAACATTTAACACAGGAGCTGAACGACAAGGAGCAACAGAAGACCACCTCCCTCCCGACGCCGCCCGCCTCGCACGCGCTGCACTCCACCACGCACGGCGTCGAACATGTCAAGGTAAATAAAGCAACGCCATCTCATGCATATATGTGGCATGCACATGTATATATATATATATATATGATGTCCTCCTGACCGATTCCGGCCACGGCGGCCAATTTCATTGAGACTACTCTCATACTCCGGTGGGACGACTACTCGACACGACCAGTGAGAGTTAAGGCGCAGGACCGACGGCTTTACGTGCTCTCCGAGGCACGGGGGTGAAACACCGCCAACTTCCCAACTCCGAGCTGCTACTGAGGCTTACTAGACAGAAAGACTCAATAACTAAACTTGGCCCGACCCGGGATTCGAACCCAGGACCTCCGGGTGTGCAGCCGTACATGCTAGCCACTACACCACCGAGGCAGTTATATATATATATATATATATATATATATATATATATATGTCGATAATTTCTTACGCTCAGGCATAAGCATCGTGGTCAAGCGGCCTAGGTGCAAGATTGACAATCTCAAATGTCCGGGTTTGAATCTCGGTCGGATACAAAGTTTTTACTTTTGTTTTTTTTGTATTCATTCAAGTTTTTAGTTTCTTTAATCTAAAAATACGATATAACAAAAAAGAACTCCGTGCGAAGTTCGGTCGCCTAGGTACTATTTAAAATATTACATAATATTAATTTGTATATGACTTAAAACTGTAAATACTATATTTTGGTCATTACGTAAATAGCTAATACGGATATAGCTACGTATAATGTATATAATATGTGAGTGTCGGGGCGCAGGTGACGCCCGAGGCGCCGCTGGCGGTGGACGCGCTGTGCGAGGCGGCGCGCGCGCCCTCCTGCTGGCGCACCTTCTGCGCGCTCGTCTACATCCGCACCGTGCGCATGATCCGCGACCCCTACAAGCTCTACGTCATGATCTTCATGCCCATCAGTGAGTACACTTTATATAATAATGTCCACCTGATCGACTTCGCTCACTACGACTGATCTCCCTGAGATATTATAGTCCACAAATGTACGCGCAGACACGAGTCAAAAAGTCAAAGTCCGAACTGGACCAGACCGGTGAGAATTAAGGCATAGGACCGACGAATTTACTTGCCCTCTAAGGCACGCGAGTATAACACTACCAACTTTCGAAATCGTTTCGAGCTACTACTGAAAATATTTTAACAAAAAAACTCAGTAAACTTGGGCTGAACCGGAACTCGAACCCAGGACCTCTGGATCTGCAGATATTACAAATAACAATACATACATATAATTTATAATTTAGGTCAGAAATTTAATATGATCAATGTAAGCAAATATTATCTCGATCAGAATTTAATACTGTTTGTATTGTATCTAGTTTGTAATCTTAGTTTGGACATAATTTTTATTTGACATTTCATATTATAACAAAAAACCATTCATCAATTCCAGTTTCCTGCGCAATCGGTCTCTACGTGAAATCGCGGCAAATTGTATTTTTTCGTATGCAGCCACTCAAATTGGAGCCTAACGCATATTTTAATAAGACACCAATTGCTTTGTTCAGCGAAGAGAACAGTTTAAAAGATATAGCAGATCTAAAGGACTCTTTAGAAACTTTGGGCGCACATCCCATAGATTTTTTTGATGGGAATTTCACCAGTTTATTAGATATGGAGAACTTTGGAGCTTTCAGTTTGAAAGACAGCCTGATACCCTTCGGGAAGATAATGGCCTACTACAACAGTACATACACCCACAGTCTGCCTATCATTATCAATTTGTTGGATAATAGCATCTATAGGTAAGGTTTGATCTTATTTTGCTTTTTGAAGTTAGTATAGATTATACCTTTGAATAGTACTGAATCTAGTGTTATATTTGGCTAAAAATCTCTTAGTATGCTAGCTACATATTTGTCTGTTTTTTTACGGATACATCACTATTCATTTGGTAAAGATTAGGTTGAAATATTCTAAGAGTTTTTTAAATACTATCTATATGTATTAGTCCAATAAGGACATCGATCTTTTTCGAAAATAAAAAGCTATACATTATAGTTACCGAAGAATTTTTTTATTAAAGATTCTTTTTATTTTTTTAATAAAACTATCTTTTCTGATTTTTTGCGGATTTATTTTAAGTTTTGGTTCCCGACGTTTCGAGTGCTTTACCATGCTAACAATCATGATAACGGGAGACTTAATATGTGTAATCCCGAAAAAATCCGAAATAAAATGTTTTAAATGTGATTATAATTTAAATATGATTTAAATTATAATCACATTTAAATTTATTTTTTAATTTAAATATTATTTATTTTACATTTATCTCTTAATTTTGTAATGACTTTCTATCCAGGGTGCTTATGGCGGCAGCAGGTCAACAAGACAGCTTCAAGCCCATCGAGGTGCTCACGCATCCCTTCCAGCAGACGGAACAACAGGAGGAGTTCAATTTGGGAAATGTAGTCTGCGCGATATTCATGGGAATGATATTTGCTCTCGTACCAGTTACTTTGGCCGTGGACATTGTTTATGACAGAGAAGTAAGAACATTTACCCTTATTTCTATGTGTAATAATAATGTACTCCCGACCGATTTCAGAAACGAAGGCCAATCTCATAGAACGCATGCATATTATATACATACATAAAACAGTAAAACACTACTATTTTTGAATTTTTAACAAATATTTACATTGTTTAGCGAACTCCGTCTATATAATTCTTTAGCCTACAGTATAACTCTTCTTCGTATATTTTTGTTTGCCCTCAAATACAACGCAAAAGAAACTTAAAAATAATTTGTATTAAAAATGGAAATCATTTGTAGTTTTACTTTTATTGCAAAAAAAAAATCTTTGTAAATGAGTCACTTTAAATTTTCAATACGTATACCTAAATTAGCCATTTTACTAGACTTCATGATTTTAACGAACCTGCGATCACATCTGGAGGATTGGGAGTATTCTAAACTAGTGGCTCACCTTCGCTTCGCTCGGGTTCGCCTCTAGACGAACAAAAACAAATCTATCCCACGGGAACCGTACATTTTTCCGGGATAAAAAGTAGCCTATTTGTTATTCTGATGTATGAACTATATTAGTGTAAAATTTCATTAAAATCCAATCAGAAGTTTTTGTATACTAAGCTGTATAAGTTACTGTAGTTTTTCAACTATCTCACGGGAACTCTTTAATTTTACGGGATGAAAAGTATAATATTTAAGATGTTGACCGGAAATATCAGGTACCACCATACAAAATTTCATTTAAATCGGTCCAACAGTTTCCGAAATTAACCCGTACAAACAGACAAACAGACAGAGAAACAAAAAATTTAAAAAAAAAAAACTGGATTTGTTCTATTTCTCTTCTTACATCCCCTGTCTCGGTTTTTAGCAATTTTTTTTCTATGTACAGACATTCGACCTCTACAGTTTTATTATATGTATAGATATTTCTTTCAGATAAAAGCTAAGAACCAGCTCCGCGTGAACGGTCTCTCCATGAGTATGTACTTCCTCACCTACTTCACTATACTCATCTTCATCATGATGGTCACAAGTGCAGGTGTTTTGGTTCTTGTAAGTAAAATAAATACATACATATAATAATACTTTAGGCAGTGGTAGTCCAGTGGTAACGCACTCGCTTGGGAAACCGAGTGAAGTGGGTTCGAATTCCTAGGTCTCGCACCTCTGATATTTTCATGTGCGAATCATTTTTAATATGATTATTGATTATTTGTCTTACGGTGATGGAAAATATCGTGAGGAAACCTATGGAGGTATGGACCATATAATTTTACGCGCAGATTCGAATAAGATTGTTTTTCAATTTAAAAGCCAGTATATACATATTTACCCATCGAACAAAAAAGTACTAGATACACAATCCCTTGCAAAAGTTCTCTTAAAACTGTCACCAATCGTGTTTTGCTAATTATTCTAGTTGAAATAATATACAACAATGTAAATTGAACCTTAAATGCAATGCTTAAAGTTGTTTTCACAAAAAAAATTGAATTAAAAGTGCGCCCAAATGTTCAAATGAGCGCTCATTCGGTGAGTACATTCTTTGTCGCTGATTGTGTATCTAGTACTTTTTTGATCTGTGTATTTACCAGAAGTATTTTTTTACCCCTTTTGATGTATACTTTGCTTGTTGAAAAAGTTTAAAGAAAGAGTTTAAATGTGATAATGGCTAACACACATAGATTAAATAGTAATATATAGAGAGAGTCCAATGGCTTAAATAATTCATATATTTTTAATCGTGTTAAAAATAATATTTTTCAGGTAATCCTAAACGACATACCAAGTCTGACAAACGGATCGGCAATCACGATGCTCTCTTTTCTCCTGTTACTCTATAGTCCTTCCGCCATTTTGTTTAACACGTGCTTGTCGTATATATTCGACAAAATGGACTCCGCTCAGAGTATAATGCCCAACATCACCACGTGGGTTGGTGTCATACCGTTCATTTTGGTGGCGGTGTTGGATACATTTAAATGGGGTAAATATTTTTAAATTTAATAAATTCGTTTTATTTACACTAATTTAATATTTTTTTTTATATTATCCAGCAATTTTGTCCGCATAAATGTTTTATTTACTAACGTGAATATATACATAAATGAATATCAACGTAGACTCTCTAGTCTACACTAATATTTATTTATGTATATCTAATATATAAAATTCTCGTGTCACAGTTTTCGTTGCCATACTCCTCCGAAACGGCTTGACCGATTTTGATGAAATTTTTTGTGCTTATCCGGTATCTATGAGAATCGGCCAACATCTATTTTTCATCCCCCTAAATGTTAGGGGTAGTCCACCCCTAATTTTTTTTTATTTTTAGACAAAATTTTTAATTTCTATTTTTTTATGATACAACATACAAAAATACATACAATCCTCAATTTTCACCCTTCTACGATCAACCCTTATTTTTTAATAGCCATTTTAGTAATAGGAAATTATTTATATGGCAAAACAACGTTTGCCGGGTCAGCTAGTATACATATATATATACAAAATTTTATTAAATTATTTAAAGATTTTATGTATATTGTACATATATAGAGGCTTTACACTATATTTTTGCTACTTTTTGTGTGATTTTCAGTGCAGTAAAAAATGTCAGACCCAATAAAATATTAGCTATTTTTTTTTATTCCAGGCAGCGACATAGCATTCTACCTCCACTTAGTGTTCAGTTTCCTAGACGTTATGTATATACCGTATGCCATCATTTATTATGTCGATAGGTAAGTTTGATTATAGTTCAAGCAGCGAATTACTACCTAAATAGTGTGTAATAAATATTGTTTCGTTTGATAAAGTTTGGTTAACTCTCTTTAAAGTTAGTACTTGGGCGCCCGAGCTTCGCTCGGAGTTCTTTTATATATATATTGTATTTTTTAGATTAAAAAAAACTTAAAACTTGAATAAATACAAAAAAAAACTAAAATAAAAATTTGTATCCGACCGGGGTTCGAATCCAGACACCTGTGATTGTCAATCTTGCACCTTAACCGCTTGACCACGGTGCTTATACCCGAGCGTAAGAAATTATCGACTATATTTTGCGTGAAATAATGCGGACGAAAACTGCATGAAAACTCGAAAACACGCGTTTCCCAGATATAAGACTAACCTAGATCAATTTTTCGCCACCGAAAACCTCCACATACCAAATTTCAGCGAAATCGTTAGAGCCATTTCCGAGATCGGTGGTATAAATAAATAAATAAATATACAAGAATTGCTCGTTTAAATATATTAGATTTTGACACAACCAAATTCTGAAACGTTCTTCTCTATTCTTTAACAACCTTAGAAATGTCAAAAGCATTTTTGAATCAATTCAAGTAAAATTTGCACGCCCCGGGCAGAGTGTACGTGACGTGCAACCTGCGCGGGCTGTGCGCGGTGCCGGCGCTGGCCAGCTACTTCACGGCGGAGGTGTGGGTGCTCATCGCGGCCATGTTGCTGCACGTGCCGCTGTGCGGCGCCGCGCTGCTCGCCGCCGACCGCCTCAAGAGCGGCGGCCGGATATGTGTCGTGAGTGCTTCATTATGCTTACACTACCGACTTGCTTGCTTCGCTTAGGGTTTTATAGTGAAAAACAAAAACAAATCTATCCTACGGGAACCGTTCTTCCGGGATAAAAAGTAACCTATGTGCTATTCCAGACTATAATTCATTTCTATGTCAAATTTTATCTATAAAAGAGTAATGTCTATCCATCCATCCTCACAAACTTTCATGTTTATAACGTTAGTATGAATTAATGAAATAATGGGATTATATGGGATGTACCTATGTGATTTGATGTAGGATTAGGATTAAAATTGGATTTGTGTGTGTTATTGATTTTCTTGCTAAAATTGTGGATGAAATTTCGTACAAGGTAGACTATGACAGATAACACATACGCTACTATTACGCGCTCGGCTTTCTAGATCATTAACGATAATGAATAATCATCGCGTATTATTTAATTTATAGTAACGACTGTTTTAATGAATCAATAACTTCAGTTGACAAATATCTAGTTGAGAATTATCCTCAAAACCCCCTTAATTTCAACATCGCTTAGATGCATGTAAAATTAGTTCGATTCATATGTAATCACTGATGTCTATTGTAACGATGTTATTAAATGAGACAACCGTTATGTCCCAAGTCCTGTTTATTACTAACTTAATAGGTATTACATTAGTGGATACCGTGAGCCACACTACAGTCTCTACATGTCCCCCCGCAGCGTAAGCCGTCGCCGCCGGAGAAGGCGGACGGCGAGGCGGAGGCGGGCGGCGAGGCGGGCGAGGACGAGGACGTGCGGCGCGAGCGGCGCCGCGTGGCCGCGCTGCTGGCCGCGCCCGGCGAGCGCGCGCCGCCCGCGCCGCCCGCGCTGCTCGTGCACGTGAGCGACACACACTACGCACACATACATACATACATACATACATACATACATACATACATACATACAGTCTTTTAGCGAAGACGTTTAGACAGGGCGATCGTGGGCGCTAGTTTTTTCCGGAAATCAAAACTGTATAATTTTTCTCATTTGTGTCTGTCACGAACTCATTTATTTTCATTGCGAACATTTTAAATACTTGTTATTGAGAGTTTTTTGAACACTTTTGTTTTATTACTACCGACTTGCCTTCGTTTCGCTCGGGTGCATTTGGTAGGTACATTTTATTTTGTTGAGTGGAACTTTAATTCTTTTTCTTAAATTAAAGTAGCCTAAGTTACTCCTTATAACATCAGCTATTTACCAGTGAAAGTTCCATCAAAATCAGTCTAGCCGTTTCAAAGATAAACCGGAATAAACAAACCTATAGATATGCAAAAATTTTATTTATAAAACTTCCTCGACATTACAAACGGACACTTCAATTTTATTTATCTGTGTAGATTGCAATAGCAGAATTTACTTAATCTAAGAACCTACTCAGAATCAAAATCACAAGTCATTTAACCTGACACAACAAATAGTTAAATTCAGCACACAAATGAGATTAATTCCAATACAATATCCCCCCACAGAACCTCCGCAAGGAGTACAAGCTGCGCAGCTCGCGCGGCACGGCGTGCTGCGGGCGCGCGGAGGCGCCGCGCCGCGCCGCGCTGGCGCGCCTGTCGCTGGCCGTGCACGGCGGGGAGGTGTTCGGCCTGCTCGGCCACAACGGCGCCGGCAAGACCACCACCATGAAGATCATCACGGCCGAGGAGAGGCTCACCTGCGGCACGGTCTGCTGCACTCTTTGTCTCACTTGTTCCTCTATTGCAGGGGTTTTTTTTATTTATTTATTACTAGCGACTTACCCTCGTTTCGTTTGGGATCGCCCCTGGGTTGCTTTCTCGTACAAACTTTCATCCCCATTCTCACCCTCTTAAGGGATGATATCCGGGATACAAACTATCTTATGCCCTTCCTAGGCTCTCAAACTATCTTTTTACCAAATTTCATCTAAATCGGTTCAGTAATTTCGGAGCCTATTCGGTACAAACAAACAAACAAACAAATCTTTACTCTTTATAATATTAGTATAGATAAAGAAAATTACAAATATACTTAATTATATATACAAAACAAATGTACACTTAGTTATTACTGTACAAGTCATGTCCGCGTGGAATAGTGGCAAGAATGCCACTACAATGAATGGTATTAGCAAAGTGGACCCTGAGGGGTTTATGGTTTTCCAAGGGTCGACATAAACGAAAACCGCAAAGTTTTTAATTTGGTATTTTGTGTCAATAGGAAAAAACTAGGGGATTTAAAGTAATTTGGCTATGTGGGTCTGTGGTATCAGTTCGTTTTGGAAAGAGGAAGAGGAGGAGAGGTTTGATAGCATGTACAGTTGGAGATATACTGGGTTTTTCTATGAAGAATTTTTTAGTAACAGCCCGGAGTTGAAGCTAGCTTTACAACTTCGTGTACTTGAGAGCACGTAAAACCATCGGTTCTGCACCTGCGATTGAGTCCATTTGTCTGTGTGCAACTTATGCATATACGTATATATCCTACACACACATGGCTAGGCCGAATGAGATCGACTGCCGTGACTGAAATCATTCATCAGGACAGTACAGTATATACCTGTAGTGGCAGTGCTGACGTACACATTTTGGCTATATAACAATTAAATCGTGCCACGAACCCCAGTTATCCCGTAACCGCCTACCGATTCGCTTGTTTATTGTTATGTTGTAGAAGTATTATTGTGGTATAATAATTGTAACTTAAAGCGAATATAATAAATATATCGTGCTATCTATATTCTACCAATATCATATTTAGTGGTAACTAATCTTGTGGGTGTTGTCAGGGCTCATATAATAAAGAATTTAAACGCGCACACACTCACACACATACACACGAAATCGCAATAGAAGTACATAAGCAAAAAGACATATTCTAATGAAGCAATATTGCAATCTGCCAGGTGATGCTGGGCGGGCAGAGCATCGAGGAGGCGCAGTCGGGCGCGTTCCAGATGCTGGGCTACTGCCCGCAGCACGACGCGCTGTGGAAGAACGTCACCATCCGCGAGCACATCGAGTGCTACGCCGCCATACGCGGCATCAGCAAGGCGGACACGCCCAGGTCGGCATCATGTATATTTTATAATTCCCGGTCGGTATCATATATAAGTTTAACGTGTGGATCTGTGTGCCTGTCTGTGTCATCGTAGCGCCCAAACGGTTTATCCGTTTGAACGCTACGATGTTAAGAATGCTCATAATTATAATTTAAGAAAATCCATCACACCAGAGTATGAGAGTGACAGGAATAGAGAGTGCACTTATGTTTGCGCGCACATGCGCTGCATATATATATATATGATATCTCCTTCGCTTAGTTTCAATGAGACTGGCCGCCGTGACTGAAATCGTTCAGATGAACATTATTATTATTGAAGTAAAACTTCTTTACGCATATTTGACATGGGGAGTAAGTAGTAAGCTGGAGAATGCGTTACGAAAAGTGTGATCGGACGAGGCGAACGTTGTTATTGTCCGACAAATGATATATAATATTTTTTCTTTAAATGATATTCTATAATATATATGATTGTAATACGCCTAATATACGTTATTTTTAGTATGTCACCTATCCTAATTATTTAAAACATAAATAGAATACCGATAACGTACAGAAGTGTAACTCGTTGCGCGTGCGCACACGGATGCCACAGGATAGTGGAGGCGTACCTGCAGGGGCTGCAGATCGCGGAGCACGCGGGCAAGAACGCGGAGGAGTGCTCGGGCGGCACGCGGCGCAAGCTGTCGTTCGCGCTGGCGATGGTGGGCAGCCCGCGCGTGGTGCTGCTGGACGAGCCCTCCACCGGCATGGACCCGCGCAGCAAGCGCTTCCTCTGGGACACCATCCTCGCCAGCTTCCAGGAGGTACCTACTTGTTGCTATTTCACTGATATATTGTGTTTGTACGTTTGTTTTGTTTGATATCCAATAGAAATTTTGTTTTATATCCTTTGGGATTTTTGAAGTAAAACTTCTTTACGCACGCTTGACTTGGGGAGTGAGCTGGTGAATGCGTGACAAAAGCGTTACGAAAAGTGTGATCAGGCGAGGAGAACGTTTGTTGCTATGGTAACCGTCGTTATTGTCTGACGAATGATATACGAGTATTATAATATTATACTCTTTCCTTAAATGATATTCTATGAAATATATATGATTATAATATTATGCCGAATAGGCGTTATTTAATTATTTTTTTAGTATCTCACCAACCCTAATTATTTAAAACATAAATTGAATTTCATAAAAAGTACTGATAAACTACAGAAGTTTTACTTCTTGCGCATGTACACACACATACATACACGCACTCTTTAATTTTTTATATTAAGTAAAGTCTTAGGAGACGAATCTTAGTTGATTTTGCGACTTAATTCACAAATATAATACTAATCGTTTATTTTTATTGTATAGCATTTTTGCCTACTGAACGCCGCCTACATTTATTAGAGGTGCAATGCACCTGAGAGCTAAGTCTGTATTTTTTTTTAAACATTGCGTTGAAATTTCACTGTTTAAATTCAATGAATAGGTTGTATTTTAAATCTACAATTCTGTAATAATGCGTTGGGATAAGTGATAGAACATATTGGTGATGAAGAGAATTTCTATTAGCAAGTCATAGACCTAAACATTGAACTTATAGAACATGTTCACAGACAATAAAATATTTAAAATTGTTACTGTTGTTTGGTGCCTCGTTGGTGTAATGGCTTGCATGTACGACTAGTATGTATACCTGTAGATTCGAAGATCATGGGTTCGAATCTCAGTGTTCGTTCACCTACACCACTCACCACTATACCTGATGTCACTATAGAATGAAACTGCACACGATTTTTGACCATATTCATTATATATTATTATATAGGTAAATTAAAGCGTAATGTGGAATACAAGTAACGTCATCTATGTTTAGTACATGCAACTAAATTAACTTAAACGATTGAACACTCGTATTAAGTTTTTTTGCTAAGAAATTCTCAGTAAAAATCCAGAAATGGGAACTTGTCAACCCCTGTGCTTTGGAGAGCAAGTATAACCGTGGTGAGACACGAGTGTAGAATTATGGTCTCACCGAACTGTGGGAAGGAAAGAAATAGAGAGTGTTCAATTATATTCTTTTGTCAATGGCTTTAAAGCATGTCAATTGAGCAGATTACTTCGCCATTGTCACGTAGATTGGAGAAGACAGAGAGTGTTCTTATATCTGTATACAGTGCTACAAGGATCATTTGCCACGTCGTGGAAATCAGAACTTACACCGCCATCTTGTAAAGCGTCACTTTTGAGAGAAGTTAGAGCTGATTTTTGTTGTGGATATTTCTTGCTTTTATTTCAATAAAAATATCTCAAAATATGAAGTGGTGTTCGAGAGGTTAGGAGGTTTTTTTTATATAAAAGAAAAACCCTAATTTCACAGCCACGCCCTCATGTCTATGTCACCTAAGTGCCAAATGATCCTTGTAGCACTGTACGCGGTCACGCGCCTGCAATGTACATAATATCTCCTTCGTAGTTGACTTAAGAGATAAGCCGCCATCCCAAAATCAGCTTATTGGATTAAGTTATAATATTAATACAATAAATATATTGTTATAGTAATTATTTAATCTGTATTATTACAGAGTAAGGATTTTTATTATATTACTAGCAGTACCCGCGGCTTCGCCCGCGTTCAAACTACTAAAAAACAAACTCTTTGACATACCGACAGCAGCGCCACTTCTGGGTCCAATTGTATTTTCAAACCATCCAGGAGCCCATTGAAATATAGACACAAAATTCATCCAAATCGGTCCAGCCCTTTAGGAGGAGTAAGGTGACAAACACACGTACAGAAGAATTCTATATATTATGATTATATAGTGATTTAAGTAATACTTTCTTAGATTTACGCGGATATTTGAGATTTTAAACTGAAACTATCTTTTTGGATGCTGTCGGAGAGTGACATGGTCTGGAGTCCAAAACATCGGAAAACAAAATATAAAATAAAAGCGCGACAAAATCCAAAAATAATAATTTCATAGTAATTTATGATTGTTATTATTATTTACAAATGTTGTTTATTTATTTTAGTTTTAAATCATTTTCATACAGGGTAAAAAAGGTGCTATATTGACGACACATTCCATGGAAGAGGCTGACGCGTTATGTTCGAGGGTCGGGATTATGGTCAAGGGAGGGCTACGGTGAGGCTTTTTTATTTTCTAAATAAATATATATGTTGGGACATTAACACACAGCACCATCTAGTTCCATGGTAAGCTACGAGGCTTCTGTTATGGGTATCAGATAGTTGATACACTACACATATATAACTATAAATAAATACATATTATAAATGTAAACACCCATGACTGGAGTATAAACATACGTGCTCATTACGCAAATGAATGCCCCCAGTGGGACTCGAACCCGCGACCGCTGACACAGCAAGTAAGTTACTGACTGCTACACTACAAACTGAGCTAAACGTGTCGTCTAATAAATTATTTTGTTGTATTAAAGCAAATATTATTAACTAGCGACTTACCGTTGTTCCGCTCGGGTTCGTCCGTAAAGAATGAATAATGGAAAAATCTACATAGGTAATAAATTACCCATGTAGGTACTACATTTTATCCAAATCAATCTTTTGCGTTGAAACGGCTTCAACGCAAAGGAGTAACAGGCACACACACATACAAAATTTCGCATTTATAATAATATTGTTACAGTGTTACAGGTGATTTTTACACTTAAAAGACGATTTCAACCTTGTTTGTAATTTCTAAACATTTTGTTAATGATTTTTTTTTATTGTACCTAATATTTTTATTTAATTGAATTAAAGGTGTATCGGGTCAACGCAGCATCTGAAGAATCTCTACGGGGCGGGATACACGCTGGAAATGAAGATAGGCCAAAATAATCAAAAAGCTGTGGTAAATATCAAACTGTTTTAATTACTTTAACTTATTCAGCATAATTGAGAACCTAATTCATATTTCAAGTCGTATCAAATTTTGTTAATTAAAATGGATTATTTAGTTTAAGATCGACAAATTGGTTGACTAATAGGTTTTTTTTTTTCTGTGCGTTTCTTAGCTTCGCGCCCGGCTGAACTGCTGGACGCTAATGAGCCCCCCCCCTCCCCCCTCCCAAGGTTCACAAGGTGAGCGCACGTTGTGGAAGGGGGAGAGGGGGAGGAGGTCTATTCTGCCTTACAACAAGCTCACTATGTTTCCAAAGTTATTCTCTATAATCTAGATTATAGTATTTTAACATAACGATTGTGTAACAGAAACACAGTATGAGATATTTATATACTTATAAGGATGGTTTTATTGTGACGCGACACTATCGAAGACATCCGCTATAGGAAAAATTTAGTAGCTTTGATTCAGTTCAAGTGTGAACATTATCTATGGCGGTTCTCAATAATCAATTTATGTGAACCTTAATTTTGAAGTCTGTGTAGGTAATTTTTTTAAAGGTAATTGTGTAAATTTTCAGATGTTAGAATCAGATTTGTCGACTCCCTCGCCGCTGCGGTCGTCCAATAACTCCCCGTCGCTTGGAGAAGCGGATGAAGGTACATTTGCTATAACTATAATATATTAATTTGCTTTATTTCTTATTCATTTTATTTTATTTTGCCCAAAAATTTAGATATGAATTCTTAAATAAAACAAGCTGTAATATTTCTAAAATCCAATAAATTACATTCTTCGAAGTCTTAAATTAAAAAGGAAAAATCTAATACAGTAAAATATCAATAATATTATCAATAAGCTACCAAACTTTACAGGATCATCCGTTCGACTAATTTGAATATTGCTTGAAAATTTGATCAAAATCGCTTCAGCCGTTTTGGAGTTCATAGGGAGGTATACATGCACACATCGATTTTTATATGTATAGATATAAATAAACATAATATGTCAGGTTCCGGAGGGGGATCAGGAACAGCGGACGGAGAGGGGCTGGGAGAGGGGGAGGGGGAGGGCGAGGGCGAGGGCGACGGCGAGGGGGAGGCGGTGGACGTCAGCATACACACGCCGCTGGTCGGCAACACGCCGTCCATACGTTTACATCACCAGCGGTGAGTGGAGAGTTTTATTTTTATATTTAATCTGGATTTTTAAATGATCTATCTTATCACGCGAGACAATTTTTTAAAGTTTAGTAAATTAATTTTTGTCTTGTTACGTTTTCATGGAAAGTGAGACAGAAAAAGAATAGTCTATGGTCAGTCTTCATGCAATGTAATCAATACTTTTGTTTCAAATTTCATCGAAATCTGTTTAGCGATTTAGACGTGAAAAGGTAGTACACAGATAAAGCAATTAAAAGTATTTCATTTATAATATTAGTATGGTTAGCAAAAAATACTGAAGACAATATGTTTTTAATATTTTTGCTGAATGTGACACACACACGTATGCATACACACACAAAAACACACCGGTCGTGTCGATGTATCGTCCCATCAGATTTTGACAGTATCAGGAATAGAGACGTTGTACGTACTTTGTGTCTGCGCGTACACTTGTACACTATAATATCTCTTGCGTGGCTAGTCTCAGTGAGATTGGCCGCCGTGGCCGAAATCGTTTGAGAGAATATTACTATTCCATACTAAGCGTCGATTGCATCGATCAAAAAAGTATTAGATACTCGATCGGCAACAAAAAATGTCCTCGCCGAATGAGCATTCGTTTAAACATTTGAGCGCGCTTTTATTTTTTTTTTTTTGTGAAAACAACTTTCAGCATTGTATTTAAGATTCAATTTACATTGTTGTATATTTATTACAACTAGAATAATTAGCTAAACACAATGAGGTGACAGTTCTAAGAGAACTTTTGCCTGTTTTTTGGAATTGTGTATATAGTAGTGTTTTGTTGAATGATCGATCGTGATTGCGACGGCCGCAGCACGGAGTCGAGCGGCGGCGCGCGGTCGGAGGCGGCGGTGGCGCTGGTGGCGGCGCTGTTCCCGGCCGCCGTGCTGGAGGAGAGCTTCGCCGAGCGCCTCGTGTTCTCCGTGCCGCAGCGCTCCGTCTCCAGCCTCGCGCGCTGCTTCCAGCAGATTGAGGAGGGTGAGTGACTGCCCGCTGCTGGGGGGAGACGTGGTGGTCGGCTTTTTTTTTAGTTCGGTGTTAGACTATACAGCCCTTTTTTTGCAGTGTGGATGGAGTTATACTTACTATCTATATAACAGATAATTAATTAATAATTATGTTTTTTTTTTTTTAATTAAATGACTCACGAAAAATGCTATCAGAAATATAGTTTTTTCAAATAGACTTTTACAAGCACTTTTGAATCATCAATCTTTATAATTAAATTTTAAGTTTAACGTCAGTATGTAAATCCTTGAGAAAGCTACCACTCTAATTATGAGGCCCGTCGGGGCCTCATAATTAGAGTGGTAGCTCTACCGAAACCACAACAACCATGGGGGTGCTCCCATTGGCTACTATGAGAGAAGTACCAGGAGCAACCCGTATGATACACCTTCTAAGGCCCACTAATTTGATGATTGGACCCACCTTATCCTAGTTGGACACTTCAAACCCAATATGCTATAAATAGAATATACACGTATATTTTAAATAAAACTATCTTTTCCCTGATCCCGTGACCATGATTGCTGTAAAACAATCGAAACGTCGGGAACCAAAAATCAAAATAAATCCGCGGAAACATCCGAAAAGATTGTTTTATTTAAATGTCAAATATTCGCGTAAATAAATCTAAAAAAGTATTACATGTATTTTAATGTTACAGCAAAGGAAAAACTAAACATCGTCGAGTACAGCTTTAGTCAAACAACGCTGGAGCAAGTGTTCCTGAAATTCGCACAATCCGAGAATGTGGAATCTTCAGAACAAGAACATTAGGATCATTGGTAATGTAAGATAATATCGATGCGTTGACTTGACGACATTCATGTTTTATATAAATTGGCGGAATAGTGTAATTATTTTTTTATGTATATATATATATATATATATATATATATATATATATATATATATATATATATTTATTTAGTAATTATTATTTACAGATATAGTGTAATTATTATTTATTATGGCAAGTCTGAGTTTAAGGCATATCAGGGCTTTGGATGGTCTGTTGACTCGGTCAGATGTGAATAAGAGCGAGAAAGAAGATGGAATGATATAGAAAAATAATTAAATTAAAAAAAAATGAATGAACAAATATATGTATGTACGTATTTAATTACTAGAAAAATATCTCGTCAATTCAATGCATCGGGTTAGTGATAAACGCTTTTGAAAAAAAAAAAATGTAAAATAATTGATATGCTTCAGGTATATTCTGTAGTTTATTTCTTTAGGTTTCCCGAGCTTTTGTATGGAATAACCAGATGAGAGAAACACACTTGGTTCATTGTGACGGTCTCTGTCTAATCTCAGAAGAAAAAAACGAAAATATATCTTTATAATATACATAAGTACTCGTCAAATTAAACAAGCCGATAGCTTACAACTAAATTACATCGTCCATGTTTATTTCATACAATTTTCTCTCTGAGAACGGACCGAGACCCGCACAGTGTGCATCAAGCCTAATATTTACGTGTAGTCTAATAATATTAAGGTGGAAGCATAACGTTAACCTTTAGCTCGTGTATCGAGTTGCTAGAAATTGTTTGAAGTATGTGTTCTGTATGACTTAACTATATGAAATGCATTTAGTGAATTTTAACGGTGTGCCTCCACCTTTACGTAAAATTCGTCGTGCTACTATTTAACTTTTATATACAGGTGTTCCAGATTTGGGTTTGCGAATAAAATAACATTTAATAGGCCTAGCTATTTAAAATGTACGTAGACATTAGCTTGATGTGAAATAAAAACAATAAATAGTACAATAAAGTGCAAAATAAAAATAAAATTGAAGACTGAATCATGCTGCTAAATTTACATTTTTATAATATATATGTATAATAATATTTTCAGTGCCTAACACATTTGTTCATACATCCAAGCTGTAATAACATTTAGCAGTATTATTTATTATACTTTTTAGTAACAAAAATAGAAGCTCGATGAACAACCAGCCTGTATATAAAAGTAGCATTAAGTAGCACAATGAATGTATACGGATTAGGTCGTGTTGATACTTTGTAAATTTTTTTATAATTTGATAATTTAGCAACTTTTATATACTGAGTAGATTCGATAAAATGCACTGTGTTTGTAAGAGAATATTATTAAAAAAAATCACAATTTTCCAAATACTCATAAATTATATTAAATTGTTTCCAAAAAACATTTCATAATAAAGTAGTTGTTTCCAAACGGCAAAAAAACACAGACACAAACACAGTGCTTTTGTAAATTAAGATAATAGTGACACAACGGTTGATCAGTGCCTGTTACAATTGCATGAGTTAGTATTCCTTCAAAGATGTGTTTCTGGGTGGTTTCTTTCGCCCATTCTTCTAAACATCTATAACACCTTCCGAATGGGTTATAGTATACTAAAATAAACGACATTGAAAAAGAAATTTGTTAAACAAATCTACTTTCAATAAAGAGTTATGAATTTTAAGACAAACCTTCTCACAACGCGCTACGATAAGTGCACTACTGTAGCTACCATAGAGTTAACGTACGCGCTGACCGTTGACAAAACCGGTTTTTTTCCGACTCGAACTGTTGACAACGTCAGTAGTACTGACTCAGTATGAGCTCTAATATACCGCCGCCATATTATTACAAGCTTTTATTTAACTTGCAGTGTTTGTTTTTTTTGTTTTTTCGGGTCAAGTATTTTTAATGTAGTTATCCGATTGAACTGAAATTTTGCATATACGTTTAGTTTGGATAAAAATGCATGGTTAGCTAAATGACGTCATTTTAAATTCAATATGGCGGACTCCCAAAGATGACGGACTATTTTTTTATGCATCCCCATGATATGAATATCAAATAAAAGGGTTTGCTGAGAAGAATACGAGTAAAAGAAAACTAAAAAATAAATTAATTAAAAAAAACTTTTTATTATCAATTTAGTTTAAGAAGAAGATGGCAGAACTCGTCTATATTTATTTAGTAATTTGGAAATAGCTGAAGAGCGCCAAAATTACATTATAACGGTTTAATTAATATTAATTTTATTAATTAAAACACAATATTACCATATTAAAAACACAAACTATTACAGGCTTACTGTCACTATCAAGAAAAAAATATTTAATTATATAGAAATAAAATTATATTTTATATTATACGAAATTAAAACAACAAATGCTCTTTAAAAAAAAATTAAATAACAACTAAATACAATATGGATGTCACTATAGTAGTGTAGCTATCGCGCGGTTGTATGAAGCTATAACTAAGGACTAACTCATGCGACAATGCGACCGCCGCCGACCAGACACTAGGAGCTCATTGGAAATCATTCCATCGACTTTGCTTATTATATTATATTAATTAATAGATATCATTTATTATAATTTATAATAGTGAATTTCTCTTCATATTTTTTTAACTTTTTTTTTTGCAAAAAATGCTTGTGAAGCAATATTTTTGACATTTTAGTAGGTATTTGTGTAAAAAAAAAAACATTTTTTTTAACCTATTAGCTTATTTTTAGTGTCGGTAATGCTATATGTTTTTGATGGATTAAAAATTTTGAATAATTCTAGATTTTTTGGCGGTTTTTTATACATATTCAAAATATAACCGCGTAATACACCATTTATGAAGTGGTGGAAAAAAATCAATCCAATTTTTGTAAAATGGATGTTATATGTAAGTTATTATTAAAAGGAGGTCGGTTAGCGAAAAAATATGTTGACACTTGCGAAAATTTTTAGATTACAAATATTCATCCATATAAATTAAATTTAACCGTTTTGTTTTTCATTTTCACACTTTTATTTGTTTTAATATACACCATGTATATTATATTCTTATTATTATTATTATTATTTTAATTTCAAAAAAAGAATTCTAGCAAGTGTTGCCATATTATAGGTAATGAATTTAGTAATAAGGAAAATATAAGTTTAGTTTATTTTAATGTATATTGTGATTTTTTTTCTAGTCACCAAATTTTGTTTTGTATTTATATAACATTCAGTATTGATATGTTTCATATAAGTTTATTTCAAATATATTTTTAATTTCTCAATATTTATTATATATTATCTATTATCTATAATTTAAAATCTTAAATTATCTATAATTTAAAATTTTTAATCTGAATGTTATATGGTTACAAGATGTCAATATTAATTTTAAATGATTTACAGTGGAATATATTTAGTAACTATGTTTTGCTATTTAAGATTTGACACATTTGTATTGCGAATTGTTGAAATGCGTCTGAATTAGTAGAATTGTTATAAGAAATAAAAGACATAAAATCATTTTGTTTATTTTTTTTTATACCTTCATCTTTATTTTATTTAGTACCTTTTGATATTTTATAAATTTGACCGTAATACATCTATACATATAATAAAATTGTAACTAAGCCGAATCTATACATTAAATATTTTTTGGAAAATCTTATTGAAATAGACATTGTTATCAATACAGAGCCCGAAACTATAGTTTTTAGAATTTTTGCCTGTCTGTGACCGCATCACGGAATAACCACTGGAGGGATTTTGATGAAACTTGGTATGATGATAACTGGTTATCCGGGTCAACATATAGGATACTTTATAAAAAAATATCTCATGTCTGAGAAATCTATACTAAACGTTAGAACGTAAGTAGGGACGAACCCGAGCGGTGCGCGGGTTAATCGATAGTAATCTATACTTCTATCTCATTGTCAGCCTAAATAATTATATAGACGGAGTCCACCAAAAAAACTGTCAAATTCGAAAATAGTAGCGGGTTTTTACTATATATGCTACTATTCCTAATATTGCCATAAAGCATATTTACCATTTATTTTTATTTTATTTTTATTTATTTATTTTCGTTCAGACGCAGGTCCATATTTACATAACATATCAGGGTATAAGGGAAATTTCTTTAATTTATAATTTTACATTCGCGAATATTCGACATTTTAAATTAAACTATACTTTTCGAATAAGTTGGTTTATGGTTCTCTATATTTTGAACGCTTTACTTTCCTGACTGACTGACTGATCGATCAACCCACAGCCTAAACTGCTAATTGTAGAAACGTGAAATTTGGAGAATATATTCCATATACAATGTAGGCATCCGCTAAGAAAGGATTTTTCAAAATTCATCCCCTAAGGGGGTAAAATAGGGGATAAAAGATTGTATGAAACTTTGTCATTATTAACGCGAAATGCATGGATAGTGATATTTAGTTTTATGATAAAAAATAAGAAATATATGTATTAGATTTTTTTCGAAATTCATCCCTTAAAAGGGTAAAAGGGGGGATAAAGTTTCTATGAGCAAACAATTATTTATGATCAGAATTACTTGAAACTTGGTATTAATGTTCTTCAATACAATTAAATAAATACGTATTTTAGCATATTTTGAAATTCATCCCAGATGGCTGTCAAAAAGGGGATGAAAGTTTGTATGAAACTCTGTAATTGATGCACAGAAAATAGTATTTACCTATAAAATAAAAACTAAAACAATACAAATATCATTTTTTTTTCGAAATCCATCCCTTAAAAGGGTAAAAGGGGGTTATGCTGTTTATATGAGGAAAAAATTGTTTATGATCAGAATTACTTGAAACATGGTATTAATGCTCTTTAATACAATTAAACACACATGTATTGTAGATTTTCTTTAAATTCAGCCTCTAAGTTGGTAAAACTGGGCGTTGAACTTTGAGTTGTTGAATATATTTAAATAGGGTAACATGGCTCAAGTTCTCTGTAAGTGCACACGTCCTGTGTGGGATATAAAGCAGAGAACGGAAATTATTCTAAATCCAAAGGAAAATTATGTAGTTTGATCGCGGGCGAAGCCGCGGGTTCTGCTAGTATTTCAATATATTGTTTTTTTAATGATAGCAGAGATAGATTGACGAGACAGATTATACGGCTTTATTATTATTGTACGTAAATATTTCATGGGATTAAAATAGTAAATTTATAATGGACATGTTTATTTTTAAAAGTAAAGTTTCATCACGACAGCTCATTTGTGTTAGATAAGTGGTATTTGTTAGAGGATCACCGGTGACATAAAAAACCAAAAAAACACGCTTATGTTTTATTTTTTTTATTTGTTTACTCTAGTAGCATTTACTACTAGTACTTAGGGTAACCTGATTAAATATGATATGGAAAAAATAAGAGTATATTTTAAATAACATGATAACGATGTAGAAATGTGGCCTCAATCAAAGTCTGCCATTAGTTTTCATGATTTAAAAAATGTTGTTGGTTTGGCTACATACAGTGAATTTTTTGGTATATTTCAAGTTTTTATATATATATATATATATATATATATATATATATATATATATATATATATATATATATATATATAGGGACATTGACACACATCACTATCTAGTTCCATGGTAAGCTACGAATATTGTGTTATGGATACCAGATAGTTGATACACTACACATATATAACTTTAAATACACACATATTATAGATATAAACACCCATGACTGGAGTACAAACATTCGTGCTCATCACACAAATGAATTCCCTCAGCGGGACTCGAACTCGCGACCGCTTGCACAGCAAGTAGGGTTGCTACAAACTGAGCCAAACGTGAAAGCTTGGACTTGGGAAATCGAAGATGTCACACTCCATCATGACGATATGTATTTGAAACTGATCGTGTATAATTTAGAATACCAGTTTCATACAGACGTTTTCAAAAAATCCACTACTAAGGGTGGTACTAAAAATAATTGCTTTTTTTTTGTTGTCCAAAAAAATACAGAGGATAAACGTAATACAAATTACAGATATCGTTAAGATTATTATAATCAGCTGTAAGTTTTATTAGTATTAGAAAATTGCAGACAAATTATACTTATAATAATACTTGCGACTTGCCTCGCTTGGGTGCGTTCTTAGAAACGCGGATTTTGTTCGCAATTTCATGGGTTTTAATTTCAGGAACAAACAGAAAGATAGACAGACAGAAATTAAAAAAAAATGTTACTTTCTTATGAGTACCTTATATATACTGTATTTAGTAAAAAGCTGTTATTTTGACATTACAAACAGACAATTCAATTTTATTTATCTATATAGATTTATGCATCAGTAAAAGCGTCTGATCATTTCCAACATGATTACCACTTGACTTACAGTGACGGAAAACATCATGAAGAACCCTGCATGTCCGAGTGAACCTTGATGAAAATTGATGGCGCCACTGAGCCACGACAAACATCGACTCCGTGTTCATTGTTGGACTAAAAATACAAACAAGTTCTATTAATTATCGAAAATAAGTGCAGTGAAACCATAGGCAAGTAACTAACAACATATATTGTGGGCAAGGGCCAAAAACAGTGAATATCGTGAAGCTAAGAAACTGGTTTCTGCAAAGTGTATATAAAGGTGCGTTCACATTGAACTAGCAGAGTGATAAGCGAAGAGATTATTCATATATTTTTTTATTTTATTTTTTCAACATAATATGAGTGTACGTCGTTCGCCCCCGAGTACTGTATCTCAAAATAAAATGATATCAACAGGAGGCAGCAGTAGCTCGCAGCCAGATTTATCTAAACTTGATACGGCTGAACGCGACATAAAAAGCATATCCTTAAGAAAAAGAAAGACCCCAGAAAGTGATTTTATTTGCCAACTCAACGACTTTAAATATGAAATTCTAGATATAATTAAAGAATCTACCAGAGTGCAAACTGAAAATATAAACACAATAAGCGAGCACATTTCATCAATCAAAGAACAACTGAAAGATATAAAAATAACAACCGAACATTTAGTGAAAGAAAATAATAACCTTAAATCACAAATCCAGACACTTACCAATATTGTAGAAAAAAATGATAAAATTATAACATCTCTTCAAGGAGAAGTGCAACAACTTAAATCCAAAACCTCAGTATCAACATTGGATAATGCCTTACCTATTACATGTGATGAAATGATCATTGAAATCAACGAACGTACAGAGAGAAGTAAAAACATAATAATAGTGGGAATTCCGGAAATGCACTTTGATAACATGGAAGAAAAAAGAGAGAAGGATAGACATGAAGTCGATAAAGTTGTAAAATCTGTTTTTCCAGATTGTCCAACACCAGAGAAAGTAATGCGACTTGGTAAATACGACAAAAACAAAAGGCATTCACTTAAAATTTGCTATTCTACTCCGGAAATAGTGAAAACTATACTTCGAAATAAACATAAACTTAAAGAAGATGGTATCCGAATTTATTCTGACCAGACTCCATTTCAGCAAAAGATCATGATAAATTTAAAAAATGAACTTAAAAAACGCTCAGCTGAAGGAGAAAAAGATCTTATGATAAAATATGTCAAGGGGATCCCTAAAATTATTAAACAAAATACAAAAAACTAAGTAATAAAGAAAATACAATATGTGATAAAGAAACCATAACATATGAAATAACTAATACATATACAAATATTACAGTAACTACTAAATCTATGAATTTTTTGTATGCTAATGTACGTAGCATTGTTAAAAAAGGCAAACTAGATGAAATAAGATGTATAATAGAAGCATTTCAAAGAATTATACACATCATAATATTGACTGAAACATGGATTAAGGATGAATGCGAAGCTCAAAGCCTAAAATTACCAAACTACGCACACTATTATAATTATAGGACAACGACTAGAGGTGGTGGAGTCTCAATATATGTACACAATAATTTGAAACACGATCTCTCAGATAATTGCATTATTAATAATAACCACTTTCTCTGGATACACCTACAAAAATTATCCCTGGACGTTGGAGTAATATATAAGCAGCCAGCATCAAATGTAAACGATTTTCTTGAAACTTACGAAAACTTTTTAACTACTAAAAAAAGGGCTATCATATTTGGAGATTTTAACATCAATTTACTTAGTAAAGAAGTATCGGCAATCAACTATAAATTGATGCTTAAGGAAAATGGATTCAAAATATTAAACAGAATTAGTAAGGAGTACAGTACACGAGAAACGAATACCTCTGCAACCATACTCGATCATGTTTGTACAAATCTTCAAGAAAACACCTTTCACATGGCAGTTGTTGATAGTACTCTATCAGATCACAAGCAAATTTACGTCGAAATACAGAACATCAAACCTAAACGACCAAAAAAAGTACAGTATGAGGCCATCGACTATAAGAAATTATATAATACTATTAAGAATACCATTTCCATTAATAGTTACAATGAATATACATTGCTTGAGACTTTTGTTTTACAAGCTATCAGTGACAATAAAATCAAAAAGTTTAAACAACAAAATCTTCCGAGAAGCGACTGGGTAAATAAAAATTTGATTACATTAATAGATAACAAAAACATACTCTGGCGTACTTTGAAGCAAGCGCCCACTGATGAAAACCTGAAAGAAGACTTTTTGAAGCAGAAAAACATAGTATTTAATGAAATACAGTTGTGTAAAAATCAATTCTATCTAAAAGCTTTTAATAATTGTGCAAAAAAACCTTTGAAAATGTGGCAGTTAATAAACGACCTAGCTACAAATAAAATAAAACAAAATTATATACCTCTTAAATTAAACACTCCATCGGGAACGATAACAAATACTAAAGAAATATGTGAGCAATTTAATAATTTCTTTTCAAGTGTAGGTGCTATACTTGCCAACAATATTCCAGATAATTACCGTAATAATCTAGTATTTACAATCTCAGATAAAGAACCGAAATATAATAAATTATCTCAATTTAGACCTACGGATATTAACGAAATAAATAAAATAATAAATGGTTTAGATCCAAATACAAGCACTGGTATAGATGGTATAAATACAAAATCAATTAAATGCATTAAGGATTTAATTATTACAAACTTAGTTCAATGTATTAATACTTGCTTAGAAGAAGGACATTTTCCAAATTCATTGAAAGTAGCCAAAGTTTGCCCCATTTATAAAGCAGGTGATAAAATGGACCCTGGAAATTATAGACCAATATCTGTTTTGCCGATTTTTTCAAAAATATTTGAAAAAATAATACATAAACGTCTTAGTGAGTATCTCGAAACGACTAACTTTCTATTTGACAAACAATACGGTTTTCGATCCAAATCTAATACTCTCACTGCAACGATTGACTTAGTAACTAATATAAAACTCAATATTGATAACAAAAAGATAACTCTAGGCATATTTATAGATTTAAAAAAAGCGTTTGATACAGTAAGCCATGAAATATTACTAAAAAAATTAGAAAATCTTGGTTTAACAGGTATTGCATATAAAATGTTTCACTCATATCTTCATAATAGGTACCAAATTGTTAAAATTAACGGAATTGAAAGTTCCCCTAAAATATTATCACATGGAGTTCCTCAAGGTTCAATCCTATGACCACTATTATTCTTAATATATATCAATAATATACATGAAATTGGCCTTATGGGTGATATTACCCTATATGCAGACGACACTAGTTTATTTTACTCCGGCCACTCAATATCTTCAATAATAGAGCAAGCGCAACGTGATTTAGATATTTTACATATTTGGCTGCAAAGTAATTTACTCACTATAAATACATCTAAAACAAAGTATATCATATTCACTGCGAAAAACAAAAAAATTGGTACTTATAAACCTTTGTCGATTAATGGTCAAATTGTCAATAGGGCAAAAACCGAAAAGTACCTCGGACTAATACTTGATAACCATCTTACGTGGAAACCACACATAGACAAGATATGTAAGAAGATTAGATCCCTATCGGGCATGCTCCGTGGTATAGTTAAGTGCATCCCAAAAAATGTACGTTATATAATCTACAATTCTTTGGTTAAATCACACTTAAATTATCTCATAGAAGTATGGGGGACAGCAGCTAAAACAAATCTACATCGGTTACAAATAGCTCAAAACAAGCTTATCAAAACGCTATTCCACTATAATTATCTAACATCGACCAAAAAGATTTACAATGAAACGAAAATTATGAATGTCACTCAGCTCTATAAATTTAACACTTGTGTACTCATTTGGAAAATCTTAGCAGAAGACACTAATTCACAAATTACATTTACAAAAAATAATAAGTTTCAAAAAAGAGTAACAAGACAAGCAAATAATATCTTTTTAAGAATGCCTAGAACTACTTATGGTAAAAAAAATATAATGTACGAGGGAGCCAAATTATACAATGAATTGCCTAAATATATCAAGGAATCAAAAACTTTTACAATCTTTAAAAAATGTTTAAAAAATCATATTTTTAGTGAAAAAAATAAATAAATAACATCGCTTTAATAAAATAAGTAATAATTAAAAAGTGATATCTTAATATCAAAAAACCTTAATAATAATTTCAAACTTTTCAACGAAAAAAAAATCTGAGTAAAAAAAAAAATCTGATATAATGAAAATAACTCTATACAATCCAAAAACGAAACTAAAAATTAAAAAAAAAAAACTTACAACACATACATATTTTTTATGCAAAATTTTTAATCATTATAATCGCCATACTACTGTGGAACTAGCCTTATCTTACTTATTGTTAAAACACTTAATACTACCCTCTTAATTTTTAATATATTGGTATAAAGTGTTTAAGTTTATACTCGTAAAATTAAAGCAAAATATGTTTCTTATGATATAAGTTCTGTATAATGCTAAGTAGATAACTCAATAGTGAATAAGTTATGTAGTGATTTGTCCGAAGACACGATTTTTGTTATATATATGTGTAATTTCTCTGTAAGTGAATTTTAATTCTTTTGAGAAATAAATGTCTTAAACCATAAACCTAGCAAGTTTTCAACATGTGAAGTCCGTCAACCCGCACTTGGCCAGCGTGGTGAACTATGGCCTGATCTCTCACGTATTGAAAGGAGGCCATGCCCACCAGAAAAACGTTAAAAAAGGACAGAATACGTACAAAAGCGTCTGACTATGATCTTAAACAAGCTCCCCCATATTAAGCATACATGGTTGTTTGTACGTTATGAAACCTCAAACGAGTAGGTATTAAAAAAGCTTATCTGCCTTTAAGATATTTTTTTCTGGCATGTAGACGATTCAGATTAAGAGGACAATGGCAGATATAGAACGGGTAGAAGTAGTAGAACGGCTCTATAAATTTCGACAGGGCATTTAATGACGGGAAAATTGTTTTGAAGTGAAATAGGCTTATCCCAAGATAAGAAAGAGTTCCCGCGGGATAGGGGTACAATTAATGCCGGTGGGATATACTGTAGTGGAAGGGAAGGGAAGCGAAAACTGATAATCGCTAGTAATTAACAAAGATTTAGCAATGCCATTTTGCCGGTTGTGAAAAATAATGTTTATTTTATTGTTTAACAATATCCATGTAATAATGAGATGACGAGATATTCAATAAAAATTGGTTAACAAGAACAAATATGTTCCGCTTTAAATACTTAATATGGTAATGGCCGCCTACGCTCACTTTTTATTATCTGCGTCTACATATTTTACGTCTGTCATTTACTCTTATCATATACTGAAATGAATTTGTCAATCCAGCTTAATTACCACCAAAGATGTCAAGGGCAAGCAGCGAAGGGCTACTTATCAGTATGTCGAAGTCGTTAAGTAAAACCATATTAAGGATATTGAGAAATATCTATATTATTGGAAACAAAAAATGCCGGGGACATTATTAATCTTACTTACTATTTCTCTAGGTATTGTCGTCAGACTAGTTTATGCCTAACCGTAGCCTGTGTTACTCCAGGTCATGTTCCATTTCCCCCACAACGTGCGTTCACCTTGTCGTGGTGGGGAGAGCTCAATAGCGTCCGGCAGTTCAGCAAGGTGCAAAGCCAAGAAACGCACAGGGAAGTGGCCCACTTCGGTGAGCGGTGGGAGGTGACCCATTTCGGTGGGTGGTGTACCATGCGGGTTGCTCCTGGTACTTCTCTGATAGCAGAGTAGACTGTGGAGCAATCCCATGGTTGTTGTGGTCTGCTTCGGCAGACCTGCCGTCGGGACGTCGTAGTTGAGTGCGTAAGCGATTCTGCGACACCCCATTAAGACGGGGGAGATTTTGTTGGGTTTTAGTGGCTAGTACTGGCTTTTCTAGCCGGTGAGTCTCACATAACCACATGTATGTCTAACAGTGGTATGCGTCAATGTATTTTCCAACATAAAAAGTTTATCCAAATCCTTATTCAACTCTTTCGGCTAAAAAGAGTAACAAACATACATACACATAAATACAAACTTTAGTAATCCGATATAGATTAGGGATGGGCTGAAACTCATTTCATGTACGGTTTAACCGAATTTCGGTAGCTGGAGTCGAACTTCGGCACTCGATATTCGGTTTAAATGCTGAACATTTGTCACTAGAAAAAAAAATCTACTTGCACTATTTTGACTGAAATTAGTAAAAAACATGACCATGAGTAAGTCTATTGCACACACCGTGCAACAGTGCATACCTGAAATCATCTGAAAGTGGTTACTAACGCCCATACAAGTATAGCATGGTCAAGCCTATTACATAATTTTAGATGATCATACTTTAAAGTTAGTCTATATAAAATAACCATTTTATCACCGTTATTTTACGCAAACAAATAATTATCACGTCTGTCGATTTCTACGCGATGAAGCAGGACTCAGCTTTTCCCAGGTCATAAAGTCGTGTCTATCAGATGAACTGGACGGCGATAGTTAATGCAATCACATTGTCTTAACCAGGCTAGGATTGAGTGAACTCGTGACCAGCGACCTTAATTTTAATTACATAAGTATAACTTCGTAATATTAATACTATAGCAATCTCATAACAAAAGATAATGTGTCGTTATGATACAGGTGACCTTCTCCTGGGTTTCCTCACATACTATAAAATTTGCCTTATCAGTTGCTATTTACGCAACTTTGTTTGTTCACTTGATAATATACAAAGAGACGGAATAATATGTAATTAATGAAGAAAATTCTTATTTTATTAACATTCATGAATAATATATTAATTATGAATTAAAAATTGTGAAGATCAAATGAGGGTGCCTGTGAAAATTATATCCGATCGTAGCAGGGGATGCCGTACACCACCAGTCTGCCCGTGACCACGGCTGGTGCAATCCAGTCGAGACGTCGGGAACAAGGTATATAGCCACTTACGAATTCACGCGTTAAGTCCCGTAATGTAATTATCACATATTCATGAATTAAACTACCAGCTTAAATAAAACTATCTTTTCGGATTTTTCGCAAGTTTATTTTGATATTTGATTCCCGACGTTTCGAATGCTTTACAGCAATCATGGTCACGGGAGAGACTAAGGTTTTAGGCGTCTTAAAACGAAAAAATAGTTTAATTTAAAACGTCAAATATTCGCGTAAATCTAAGAAAGTACAGTAGAACGCCGATTATCCGAACGCCGATTAACCGAATCGCCAATTATCCGAATCGGTCCTAAGCGTAATATAAAAAATTAAAACCAAGTACTGTAAATAAGTAATGTAATTTTTGTTTTGTTTTGTTGTAACAAGTTGGAACTCGCTGGAGTCCAGATATAATTCAACTGCTATGGTTGAAAGCTAGAGGCAAGACACTACATGTTTTTTACATTCTATGTGTGACATTTCGTTTTTTCTTTATTACCAGTCTATGTCCGATTATCCGAATCGACCCCGGTCCCAATTAATTCGGATAATCGGCGTTCTACTGTATTATCTAACAGTTTGATTGATGTGGAATTATTGTGTTAGAAAACGCCCTTAATTCTTTTTTAAATAGTACTTAATATTTTGGTTCTCTTATTATTTCTTAAATAACGTTTCATACTTCGAGGAACATATAATTATCTCTATTGGAATACTCTTTATTGTAGGTAAATCTATTGAGATGTACTTACACAAAAATATCTCTATACAAAACTAGGAACAAAAATGGTTCCAGAATAGGTCCCTGTATAACATCCATTAGTAAAGAGATTTCATAGAAACCTTCTAATACCTATTCAGATAAAAATTAAATAAATTAACTGCAATACTACGAGTGCCTCATTACATTTTAATACCTAATATTATTTCAGGTTCTAATTGTTCTTTACAATATAAATACTATTAGGCTAGCATTCTTGTCATAATTCCGCACGGATATGTCTTATACAGTAATAATTAAGAGCACATTTCTTATTATGTTTTTTTTTAATTTGTAATTTTAAAGTAGGTATTTTCTTTTTATCATCACTAAATAGTATATAACAAAGTCGCTTCCTTATATGTATATGCTTAGATCTTTAAAACTACGCAATGGATTTTGATGCAGTTTTTTTTAATAGTGATTCAAGGGGAAGGTTTATATGTATAATACACGCATATTATAGTAGACAAACGCTGATAATTTTAGAGGTTTCTAATGTGATATCGTAAATAAGCAAATTTTTTTGCGCTTACATTGCAAACGCTGGCTGAACCCTATGAGATAGATCAAAATAATGTACTACAGTATTGTACACCTTAAAGAGGTCTACAAAAAAGTCCGCGATGGTATATGTTTATCTCTTAAGGATAACATACTATATCCATTTTACTATATCCAAGCTAGGGACGAACCCGAGCGAAGCGAGGGTGAGTCGCTAGTAAACATACAAAAAAATGTGGGAGAATCTGATTTGCTCTTGATCTATTTTTTTATCAAATCATTTTGAACCTTAATCCCTGTCTAAAAGGATTACAAAACTAAGAAATAATTACGAAATACAATAATAGGGTATAAATCGGTTAGTTTTAGATTTACGTATATAGATTGTTTCAAAAAAGGTTATCACCTGAAAATTCAACCTTATAACCACATAATACAGTCTGTTTTCATTATATACTGTTTAATTATCTTTATAATACTGTTGTTAAAGGATCATGCACTATTCAGCAATAGCAATTCACGAGATTAAGTGAATGGCGTGGTTTAAATTATGCTGTACATTAAACTACTTGTTCAACAAATAGCTGTAAATCTATATATATAATAAAATTCCAACTGAGGCGAATGTGTACGTTAAATATTTTTTTGGAAATTCTTATTAAAATAGTCATTATTATCGACGTCGAGTCTGTCTGTCTGTCCGTCCGTCCGTGTGTCCGTGCGTGCGTCCGTCCATCCGTCTATCTGTCTGCCTGGGAACGTCTCACGAGAAAACCACTGGACAGATTTTAATGAAATTTGATATGATGATAGCTGGCCATCCTGATAATAGCTGGTTATCCTGATACTGGTCAACATATAGGATACTTTTTACTGCGCGAAAATATCTCTGAGAAACCTATACTAAACGTTAAAACGTAACTAGGGGCGAACCCGAGCGGAGCGAGGGTGAGTCGCTAGTTTAGTATATTACGACATTTTCCTGAATATTGTCAACTTATAAATAGAAATATCGTTTACAAACAAAATGCCAATTAGCTTAGCAATTATAATAATTAATGAATTTAACATAATATATATTTTAATTAAAAATTGCACAAACTTGCCGCAATAACATTTACTTTTGTGTTACTGTAAAACCTCGAACCTAATGTTTATATTTTACTACATTATTACAATTAAGTTAAATCACATTTTGTCGTAGTACGAGAATTTGCAGTGGCATAATCTATAGGAGATAGCGGTAGCCGCCTTTTGTGTTTAACATGTTTTTTTTTTTTTCGTTTTTGTAGTATTTTTATCCCGGGAAAATGTACAGTTCCTGTGGAATAAATTTGTTTTGTCTAGAGACGACCCTGAAGCGAAGCAAGGGTGAATCTAGTAGTTTATAAAGCCTACTCATATTATAAACACGAAAGCTTGTGAGAATGGATGGATGTATGTTTGTTCTCTTTCACGTATGAATTACTGAATAGATTTTGATGAAACTTTACAGCTTTACTTTAATATAGCTTATACATCGATGTAACACATAGGATATAATTTTTAATGATATCGTAATACATAATTGAACTACGCGTGACGGGAAAACGCTAGTCAACTACAATTTTTAATTAATGGAAATTAAGTCCGCTTCACACATTCACACGCACATTATACAAAGAAAAACGTTAATGACATAGGTACATAATGAAAAAATAATGATAATTATAAAGCAACTCACGGAAACGGAAATTTGAAGTTCGTCACATAACCTACCTACGAGGTGCACGGCCGTTCACAAATCTGATATCTTTATTTTTCAAACACTTGCTTGGAAAGCCAAGTGAAGCAGGTTCGAATTCCGGGTCTCACACCTCTGATATCTACTGAATATTTATTTAATGATTGTAGTATAATATTTTATCTTAGCTTGCTAATTAGCTATGAATAAAATAATTTAATAACTAATACCACAGTATAGAATACATACCGTATTGTCCATTGACTTTAACGGAAATGCTGTGAAGCACAAGGTTCGTCAAAATATACAAATTTTCATGGCGAACGACTTTTATGGTTTCGAAATAAAAACGCTTTACTGCCATCTCGTGGCAAGTTACAATTAAACCCGTTGACTCTTCAGCCGCATCCCGAATCTCATATCTATACATATAATAAAATTGTAACTAAGCCGAATCTGTACATTGAATATTTTTTGGAAAATCTTATTGAAATAGACATTATTATCGATACAGAGGCTGAGTCTACAGTTTTTAGAATTTTTGTCTGTCTGTCTGTCTGTTACCGCATCACGGAAAAACCTCTGGAGGGATTTCGATGAAATTTGGTATGATGATAGCTGGTGATCCAGGTCAACATATACATACATAGGATACTTTTTACTGCGGGAAAATATCTCATCTCTGAGAAATCTATACTAAACGTTAAAACGTAAGTAGGGGCCAACCCGAGCGGAGCGAGGGTGAGTCGCTAGTCTATATATAAATAGGCAAAGACAAAACAATTTAGTACCTTTTTCTCTTCTGCTTGTCAACATATGTATTTTCTTTTTTTTTTTTTTTGTTTAGTAGCTGACGAGCTTTAGCTGTCATAAATAAAAAAAAAAAATAAAATTGTTTTTTTAAACAGATAGGTAAATTCTATTGATATAATATTTTTCCCCAAATTTTCCATTACGACTATGGCCGAAATTAGACCACTCAGCGAACACTAGTAAAAGTAAATATACTATAAATGATCTGTGGTAAATATGACATTCGATATAACGCCATTGCTTTGTTGAAAGGTTTTCGTTAGACGTAGTAGATGTATCTACCTAATAAATAAAATAAAAATAAATAAACGATTGTATGGATTAGAAGACTATGCTGCTACTATCGATTGTATTGCAATTACATAAATTTATTTAACTTATTTATTGGAAATATACACTTATAATCTATACTAATATTATAAAGCTGAAGAGTTTGTTTGATTGTTTGTTTGTTTGTTTGTTTGTTTGTTTGTTTGTTTGTTTGTTTGGTTGAACGCGCTAATCTCAGGAACTACTGATCCGATTTGAAAAAATCTTTTTGCATTATATAGCCCGTTAACTGAGGAAGGCTATAGGCTATAAATCATCCCGGAAAAATGTACGGTTCCCGTGGGATAGATTTGTTTTTCTAGGGACGAGCCCCAAGCGAAGCGAGGGCGAGTCGCTAGTTAATTATATAATGACAGATGTAGGTCACATTCCTTCTAAATTTTATACTCTTTTTTTTTTTATTTCGTATCTTTCCTAATAAATGTGTAAGTAATGAGTTTTCATGACGTCATTATAGATTAAATCTACTTTTATTTTAACTACACTTTAGTTCTAAACTTATCAAAAGGGGATGTTGTTCAAATAAAAGAAAAAGCTTAAAGCTTGAACACTGAAAGAACTTTTTAGAGAAAAAATCTTTACCCGCGGATTAAATTGCAGGTAAAGGCTATAAATACACGTCATATATGTGTATAGTATTAAATGATCTGTGGTATGCATATGTAAATGATTATAGCCTGAAATTAAGCTCCACCCTCTTCGGAATATGAATCAGGGGTTGGGGTGGTATTGCATAAGCAATATTCGACTTTATCTTTTTAATGATAAAATGCATTCTTAAATGCAGTGTTTCATATATTATACTACATCCCCTATACGTTTCTGCGAGCCTGGTACTTCGTGTTTTGGTTAAAACGTGACTTTCCAAAGCTCTCATTCTTCGAACAATCAACAAAATTATAAATAAAAAGGTTAATAAAAAAGTTACAATGTAATTAATGTAAATGTAACATTTCCAAAAAGGGTATTTAATTAGCATATAGGTATGAAGGAACTATAAACTTTTATACTTGATACAATATAAAAAACATAAAAAGAGATATTTAGACATGTCCAAAAATAGAAATTAAAAATATGTGTTAATTGACAAATATAATTATTATATCACCGGAATCATAATATTATGTCATTTTTATATATATATACAGGGTGGATTTTTGAGACGGGACAGTAAGGGCAGGTACCTTAAATACTATAGTTACAGGAAAACGCTCCTAGGAGACCATCCATAACTTTTTGAGATATTCTGAACTGCATTCACAGATTTTGGAAAAAATGTACAGTCAGCGAGAAAAATGCTGAAATACGAAAAAATTTTTTTTCATGTCAATCGATCCTATTTCATGTGTCATTCAAAAGACTCTATGGGACCATTTAAGGTTTGAGTACTAGAAATGACAGAAATCGCCAAAATCTTTTCCCATACATTTTGTATGGAAAAACGTTTAATCAACTCGAAATATTCTTTGTTGCCAAACGGTCCTATTTTTTAATGTGATCAAAAGACTCTTTAAGGCCAACTGAAGTTTGAGTACAGAAACTACGGTAAGTCACAAGATCGGGTTTACAAGCAGGCATTTTATGCAGCGGGCGTAAGATAATTTTTTTAGTTTTTGTTAAACCGATCTCGTGGCATACTGTACCTAGAAGCAAAAGCACCTACCTAAGTAGAAAATCATATTTGCATCCATAATCTTCTACAACATAAGAACTACAAAAAAATTAATTAAATCAATTAAACATGTATTTTAACACAAACGTAAATAGGTAACATTTAGGTGATCTACAAAATAAATTGCTTAAAATGGATATCGTGTTTAAAAATACACGTTTAGTTGAAATAATTTTATTTTATTTTTATTTGTCGATGCAATTAATCACATTAAAAAAATATATATATATATATGTATATATATATATATATATATATATATATATATATATATATATATATATATATATATTTGTTTTTTAAGATAGAAGAATGATATCTTGTCTCAGCCCCTAGTTTTTTTTTTAATGAAAAGTGACGTACACTCAATTTGGACCAAATGTCGAAGATGATGACCACACATGGGTATCTTATAAAATCTTGAACTAATGAGAATCGTTTTGGATGATATGTTTTTTTTAGGGTTCCGTAGCCTATAAGGCTAAAACGGAACCCTTATAATTTCGTCATGTCTGTCTGTCCGTAATCCGTATGTCACAGTCATTTTACTCAAAGGATATTGCTGAAGCTATGTTGCTGAAGTTAGGTAGGTAGACGGAAAGAATCATTCATATGAAATATGTTGGGACATTAACACATAGCACCATCTAGTTCCATGGTAAGCTACGAGGCTTGTGTTATGGATACACGAGACACTACACATATATAACTTTAAATACATACATATTCTAAATATAAACACCCATGATAGAGTACAAGCATTCGTGCTCATCACACAAATGAATGCCCCTAGCGGGACTCGAACCCGCGATCGCTGGCACAGCAAGCAGGGTCACTACAAAGTTAGCCAAACGTGTCATAATTGGTAATAGTAGTAATAGTTTGCATGAACTTAAACCTCCTGCACAAAACAATATTTCATCAATTAAGCAACCGAAACTCTATATCTGCGCTAAATTCAACTCATGGTGCAATAATGGTGTATTACTGCATCTTGTATCGCTAATATTGAATAATTATTTTTAACTAGCGACTTACCCTGACTTCGTTCGGGTGCGGTCCTAAGCTCGAATGGTTTAGGAATGCATAAAGGACGAAAAAAAGAAAGAAAAATCTTTCTTTGCACCAGCAACCTTTATAGGCGTATACACAATAACTAACTAGAGTTTCATCACAATCAGATCAATGTTTTAGGAACGCGTAGAGGACAAACATATGAACATTCATTTTTATAAAGATTTTTTTTTAAATTCAGTGTAGACAATAAATAATATTTCATTTTTAATAAATAAATCCGTTACTCCATATATATAAGAACGAAATTCTCATCGTCACATTTTACTCTGACGACTGACTACACTAGTCTTCTTTATACTTGAAACTAGCGACTCACCCTCGCTTAGCTCGGGTTCGTCCCTAGCTTGGATGTAGTAAGATAGATATAGTATGTTATCCTTAAGAGATAGACATATGCCATTGCGGACTTTTTTGTAGACCTTTTTAAGCTGTAAAATACTGTAGTACATTATTTTGATCTATCTCGTAGGGTTCAGCCAGCGTTTGCAATGTAAGCGCAAAATCCGTTGCGTAGTTTTAAAGATCTAAGCATATATGGGGACAGACAGCGGGAAGCGACTTTGTTTTATACTATGTAGTGATTTGAAAGGTAGATACAATTATTAGTGTATTTATTTTAGAGTTTTACTTACAATTTCTCGGTTACAGGCTTTTTAGCTTTTTAAAAACACTTTAATTTTAATACTGGTCTTTAAGAAATACTATTGAACAGGTTATTTTTGCCATCGATAAAAACATAAAATAAAATTTACATATTACGTCAAATATCATTTTCGTAATGGATTTGAATTTAGAATTTTAGACGCCATATAACAAGTTTGCTAGCGATTCACCTTCCTTCACTTGGCTTCTGATGGTATGATAATATATATCATCAAGTTTTAAATCGACATGACAATTGGATGTGGGTTGAAATTAACTTTCAAGATTTTATTTCAATAACTAGCGACTCACTCTCGCACCGCTCGGGTTCGTCCCTTGTTACCTTTTAATATTTAGTATAGATTTCTCAGAAATGAGATATTTTCCCGCAGTAAAAACTATCTTATATGTTGAACAGGGTAACTAGCTATAACCTTGGCAAATTTCATCAAAATCCCTCCAGTGGTTTTCTTGTGATGCGGTAACAGACAGACAGAAAGACAGACAGACATTCTAAAAACTATAGATTCGGTCTATGTATCGATAATAATCTCTATTTCAATAAGATTTTCCAAAAAATATTTACTCTGTACAGACTCGGTTAAGTTACAATTTTATTATATGTACCTATAGATTGCCTAATTACTTTTCTAACTAAATAGTCAATTATTGAAATAAAATTCCCTTCTGGGAAGCTAATTAAAGCGTGTAAATTAAAAAAAAAATTCTCTCCGACTCATTATCTCAATAGAAAAAATATATAATTAACTAGAATCCCTAGATGTAAACTACATGTTACACCAGCGTTTCTGCGTGAAGGCGTAACAAAGGTACATACATACAAACTTTTATATTCGTAATAAATAAATAATGTCTTCCTGATCGATTTTGGCCACGGCGACAAATCTCACTGAGAACCTACTATTTTCACTAATTGAGTTGGAGATATTATAGTGCAGCACCCAAACACAAGTGCACTCTCTATTGTGATTCATACACCGGTGGGACAAGAACTCGACACGTCACAATTTTACGTGCTCTCAATGGCACTGGAGTGAATTATCGCCAACTTCCTAACTCTGGGTTATTACTGAGATCCACCGATCCTGAACTCGAACCCGAGATCTTTGGATCCACAGCCGTGCATACTAGCCACTAGACCAGACACCTGAGGCTGTTAGAATTATGGTATACCGATAACATTAATCTAGAAGTATTAGGTAAAAAAATCTAGGTATTAGGCATCGGTGATAAGTTTTTTAAAGTAAGAAGCAGTGGTAGCCCAGTGGTTACGCGCTCGCTTGGGAAACCGAGTGAAGCGGGTTCAAATCCCGGGTCTCGCACTACTGATATTTTAATGTGCGAATCATTTCTAACATGATTACCACTTGCCTTACGGTGAAGGAAAATATTGTGACGAAGCCTGCTTGTCTGAGAAAACCTAACAAGTTTTCGAAACACATGTGAAGTCCGCCAACCCGCACTTGGCTATCGTGGTGGACTATGGCCTTATTCCCCTCGTATTGAAGGGAGACCCGGGCCCGCAGTGAGACGTTAAAAAGGGCTGAATACGATAAGTTTTTTTATTGGAGGCATTTCAAAGAATCCTGTGGCAATGTCCTTAAGCAACGAGGGCGGGTCACTAGTAAAATAAAAATTAAAGTAGGTAATTATTGCATAATATACATACATACCTACCAGTTTTGCTTTCTTTTATCGTAATTAACGGCTCTCGAATTCTTGACCTTGAACATTAAACCCGATTTTCTGTTTAATTCATGGGTGTTGACTTCACATATGTACCTAGTTTGTTTACAGAATTATACTTTACTTACAATAAAGAAAATACACCGAAATTACAAATATACTTTGTTATATATTACACAAAACAAATGTACACAAAATTATTATTTACTAGCGACTCACCCTCGCTTCGCTTCGGGTTCGTCCTTTACCATACCTGTTTCCGGGACGTTATATAGCCTATAGCCTTCTTCAGTTAACGGGCTATCCAATGCAAAAAAAAATTTTCAAATCGGATTAGTAGTTCCTGAGATTAGCGCGTTCAACCAAACAAACAAACTCTTCAGCTTTATAATATTAGTATAGATTACATTACACACATTATTAGTTTTTAACTCAAAATACTTGAGTAACTTCAATATTACTTTGGAAGTAACTATTAAAATTAGTATAGGGCTTTCCAAAAAGAACATGAATAGTGCAGGAATAGTATAGTAACTTATAATATTAAATGAATAATTCTTGTATAATACCTATATGTATAAATAAATAAATATGTTGGTACATTAACACACAGCACCATCAAGTTCTATGGTAAGCTACGAGGCTTGTGTTATGGATACCAGATAGTTGACACACTACAGATACACACACATACAAACTTTAAATACATATATATTATAAATATAAACGCCCATGACTGAAGTACAAACATTCGTGCTCATCACACAAACGAATGCCCCCAGCGGGACTCGAACCCGCGACCGCTGGTACAGCAAGTAGGGTCACTACAAACTGAGTCAAACGTGTCATGTATATACATTTATTTTGTTTATCTCGGAAACGGCTCTACCCGACTCGAACCCGAGACCGCTGACGTAGTAAGTAGGGTCACTACAATAATGTCCCAAAATATTTATATTTCTTTATAATTACAGAATATTCATAAAAAAAGCAAGACCAATAAAACTATCAAAGCTTTTACACCGCATACCATTCTCGTTGTTTAGCAATAAGTATAAAAAATAAATCGCTTATTAAAGGAAAACATGATTGCTGTAATTTTTGCCCTTCGTACGCCACGCAAGTGTGTGGACATCGACGACTGAAAGTGAATGATATTTAACATTTTATTTGATTAAATATATTTTTCATACATTTTATAGTGAATGGGATAAGGAATTTAGGTCTTGGTCTCATAATTATTTTTTTGCCGGCAGTTTCTCGCATGCCTCACTCAAATAATAAATTGACTACGTAACTCAAAAAATATGTTCAAATCGAAGCAAACAAACAAAAAAACAAAAAAAATTTTCATGTCAATCGATCCTATTTCATGTAAGGATCAAAAGACTCTATGGGACCATTTAAGGTTTGAGTACTAGAAATGACAGAAATCACCCAAAATCTTTTTCCATACATTCTGTATGGAAAAACGTTTAATCACCTCGAAATATTCTTTGTTGCCAAACGGTCCTATTTTTTAATGTGATCAAAAGACTCTTTGAGGCCAACTGAAGTTTGAGTACACACAAACCACATATGTATACATATAAGAAAAACCGTAAAATTTTACATATATTAACATAGAGAAACCCGTATTAATTAATTTGTATTCAACTTTTAAGCTATTATTCGAAAATATCGTTTAAAAAAAAATCAGATGGGCTGTGTCGCGGCACACCGCCGTTGGTTTAAGGTGAAACGTCTTTTAATGTTTTGTTTTTATAAATATTTCGCATATTTGAAAACAAATTGGTAAAAATAGTAATTTTTGAAGATAGCAATAGCGGATAAAATATTAACTATATCATTTTTCAGACAATAACAACGGTTACTATGGCAACCATTTTTTTAACGTTGGGAAATGCGTTTAAGCATACCACCTGCATGCATACAGGTGGTTATATGGGACTTACAGGTAAATCCAGTACTACCCATAAAAAATCATCAAAACCTCCCCCGTTTTAATGGAGCGTCACAGGATCGCATACGCACTCAACCACGACGGCAGGTCTGCTGAAGCAGACCACAACAACCATGAAAACCAAAAATTAAATCGCTAGGGTGTAGCGTAACTTGATGTTGTATTTAAAAGATTGCCTGTGAATGAATTAAGCTTTATTCATCTTAAAAATACAAGTTACATTTATTAGAGACTATTACAAAATCTAATATATTTAAACGAGCAATTCTTGTATATTTATATCTTTATATCTTTATTTATTTAGACCAGCGATCTCGGAAACGGCTCTAACGATTTCGCTGAAATTTGGTATGTGGCGGCTTTCGGGGGCGAAAAATCGATCTAGATTAGACTCATGTCTGGGAAAATGCGTGTTTTCGAGTTTTCATGCGATTTTCTTTTGCATTATTTTACGCAGAATATGGTCGATAATTTCTTACACTTATAAGCATCGTGATCAAGCGGTCAAGGAGCAAGTTAGGCAACACGTATGCCCGGGATCGAGTCCCGGTCGGAATCCAAAGTTTTTACTTTTGTTTTTTTTTTTGTATTTATTCAAGTTTTTAGTTTTTTTTTATCTAAAAAAACGATATAACAAAAAAGAACTCCGAGCGAAGCTCGATCGCCCAGGTACTACATATGATGACAGTTGTTTCTAATATATCTATTGTATCAATAAACGGCCAGTATTATTACTACACCTGAGTAAATACGTAAATAGCATTTACGAGTATATATGGGCGGTTGAATGTTGATAGAAATTTCTGGCGCCCCATGATTTTATTTTTGAGTCTGATCAATCTATACATATAATAAAATTGTAACTAAGCCGAATCTGTACATTAAATATTTTTTGGAAAATCTTATTGACATAGACTTTATTATCGATACAGAAGCCAAATCTATAGTTTTTAGAATTTTTGTCTGTCGTCTGTCTGTCTGTCTGTCTGTCTGTTACCGCATCACGGGAAAACCACTGGACAGATTTTGATGAAATTGGATATGATGATAGCTGGTTATCCGGGTCAACATATAGGATACTTTTTACTGCGGGAAAATATCTCATCTCTGAGCTAAACGTTAAAACGTAACTAGGGACGAAACCGAGCGGAGCGGGGGTGAGTTGCTAGTCTCCTATATTGCTGAGAGTGGTGTGATTGCAGGTACCTAGGACCAACCTAATTTTTTTTTAGCTTTTAGTTACATTATCTACATCATATTACATACATCGTTATCATCTTTCTTTTCAATAAAAACGTATAAAAAAATTATCTATTTTATTTATAGCTTATACTTATTTTAATTTTTGGGTACCGTATTATGATTTTTTTTTATCTTTTTCACATTCAGACACCTTCCCGTTATTGGAATAGTATTTACGAAAAAAATTATGTTTATAATTTTAAAAGACTTTTTGTAAATAAATAAATAAATAAATTAAATAGTATTTTTTTAAGCGGCAGGCAAATATGATGTGGATTTATGCAGAAACCATGATGATAGTTCAAGGACCACTACAAATTTTAAGCTACAATGAAAGGATATATTTCGCAAACTCACAATCAGCCACGAGATTGTACTTAGTTATGTTGGGAAATATGTATGTGAGAAGTTGATTGTAGTGCATATTTTACACCAGCATCTATGTCGATAGCGTGTTTATTACTAAATCTATACATATAATAAAATTGTAACTAAGCCGAATCTGTACATTAAATATTTTTTTAAAAAACTTATTGAAATAGACATTACCTATTATTGATACAGAGGACGAACGTATAAATTTTAAAATTTTGGTCTGTCTGTCTGTCTGTCTGTTACCGCATCACGGAAAATCCACTGGACAGATTTTTATGATATTTGGTATGATGATAACTGGTTATCCGGGTCAACATATAGGATACTTTTTACTGCAGGAAAATATCTCATCTCTGAGAAATCTATATTACTAAACGTTAAAACGTAAGTAGGAACGAACCCGAGCGAAGCGAGGGTGAGTCGCTACTACTAATATAAATGCAAAAAATTGTATCTGTGTGCGTGCTTCACGCTGAAACGGCTGTACAGATTTGGATGAATAGTAACCAAGTAGACTATGATCTATACTATGTTTAACGTAGGGAAATGCAGTATCAACTCCATACAGGTGGTAACATAGGACTCCCCTGCCAGAAAAGACAGTAATAACCATTAAAAGCCAACGGAACCTCCCCGTCTTAATGGGGGAGGTTCGTCGCAGGATCGCTCAAGCACTCAACCACGAAACCCCGACGGAAGGTCTGCCGAAGTAGACACAACAACGATGGGATTGCCTCCACGGTCCACTCTGCTATCAGAAAAGTCTCAGGAGCAACATGTGAGTCTCACTTAACCTGTATGTATACAGGAATAGTGGTGTGACTGATATATTAGTATTCGCTAAGAGATTAGTAATATTGAAGGATCTGTGTATTAGTAATCTGACAAATTCTGATATGCTAATATTTCATATTCACATAATCTTTGCGATAACCATTCAAAATAAGTCGGATAATATCGTTTGGATTCATTGTCAGTTAGGATTCTCGGATTCGTCAAGGGAATGTCAAGCAAAAAATGACCTTATTACTTGCTAATACGATCATAGTGTACCTACACATTCATTTATTACCATAGATGACAAATAAAATTTATTACGAATATTACATGATATTCCTATATTAGTTCCAATTTTAAATACTTAGTAACAAACCTAATATAAGTAATATTGAACAGGAATACGATAGTGAGTGACACACCTGAGATAATATCACTAATATTAAAATAATAGTTACAATATTATAATATTGCCCGACGAATATATTAGTATTACCTAATCCTGAGAAATATCGGTATTAACCCATCTCTATACAGGAAGTATGCCTCAATTCATTTCCCAACATTATAAAAAAAAAGTTATTTATGGACAAAATATATAGGCGCAAGACGACAAAGCCGGAGAAACATTCTAGGTAATACTATTATAATCTACTTTTTTTTTAAATTGTTCATGATTCACGTTTGAAAATGCAAATTTATTTAAATAGACATTTTTGTGGCCATTTTTTTGTTTTTGTTCAAAAGCATTAGCTTTCATGACCTTTATATGAATTTACTAGCATTGCCCGCGGCTCCGCCCGCGTTCAGATGACCAAAAACCAAATTCTTAGGTATTACATATTAGTATACTCTTACTTTGCAGTTTTTGTATTTTTTTCAGAAATGAGATATTTTCCCGCGGTAAAAAGTATCCTATATGTTGACCCGGACAACCATCTATCATCATACCAAATTTCATTAAAATCTGTCCAGTGGTTTTGAGGTGATGCGATAACAGCCAGACAGACAGACAGACAGACAGACAGACAAAAATTTTAAAAACTATAAATTCGGCCTCTGTATCGATTATAATAACTATTTCAATAAGATTTTCCAAAAAATATTTAATGTACAGATTTGGCTTAGTTAGAATTTTATTATATGTATAGATATAGATAGATGAATGCTCCATTCCAAACCCATCTTTAAACACGAAACTATAACGATTGCAAATGTGAAGGTTTATCGACGCTCTCAATATATCAATTTATTGATGTTATATTATTTTTTATTATACCTACGTATCATTCATATTATTCTTTTCTAGTTTAAATCCGTAACTTTTTGTTGCCTGTTTAAAGCAGGTTTTTTTTCTATAATCTAGATTCTTAGATGATACGTTGATAAAAAAATGATCGACACTTGTCCCAACCGACTGACCGTTGTCCAATTTCAAAAAAAAATACTCAATAGGGTTTTATTTTGTTTGTGAATATGTTAAGCGATATAAACACCATGTATGTGAATCTTCATTAATTTTAAAATACTCATCATCGATCACAGTTCATCACATTTGTACATATTAAGTATATCACATATCATAATATAGTCTCACTTGTACCTAGTAATTTATAGAAAAAAATCTACGTATTTTAAATTTAAGTAATATGCTCGGAATATTGGAAGTTGGACTCAATAAGAATTTTTTTAGCGTGTATACAATCGTTAAATAATAGGAATTTTAAAAATCGTATTGAAATCCTAAAATCTCATGTATTTTTCAAAACTTCTGAATGACATCTTATCTAAACCCCCTTACTTCATAGAAACAAAATATCTGAAATCACATCCCATAGATCATTCTTAAACTTGAACGAGTAACAAACAATATAATATAATAATAAATAAAATAGCATTGACATTAGCGTTGATGGAACCTTCACATTTACAAATCGTTATAGTGTCTTGTTTTTTAATTCGCATTAATTAAAAGCGTAACTTTAGACAAAACTAAGTTTATTTAATTAGTGACTGATTTTATTATATGTTGTAACAAAATGAACTATGTAAGATTGTGGGTAAGTTGTTTGTTGTGGATCCCTTAGTAGTACAATTTTCAATCGACTTCTTCAAAAAGGCGGAAGTTTTCAATTCGGCGGTCAGCCGATGCACAAAGCACACCGACTTCAAAAATATCTGATTAGGTATCTATAGTAAATGAATACCAATCAGTTATTTTTTACTTTTGAGTGTTTTTTTTTTTTGAAGTCGGTTTCTTTTTAAGTTTATATTTTTTTCAAATTGAATTTTAACCAATTTCGTAATACCTAGTATAGTATTATGTGATGTGGTAATATCTGTCTGTGCAAAGAAAAAAATAATATGAAATATGTACATGTCGACATGAGAAGGTTCTTTTTTTTTTGTCGATTAATAACAATTTTGTTATATTTGCATAAATATCATAAAAATACCTTCAATGGCCATGAATATTTTTAATTTTCATATTTAAAATTATTTCTTCGTCAAGTCATGGTACTTATTCTCTTTTTATTTTAAATTGATTGCTTACTTCTTATTTAAAAAAAGTCATATTTGAAAAAAAAATGTCAGCCAATGCAAATGAATTTGTAAAAAAATATTATATCTAATTGTATTTTATAATCAATTAGTAATGTTTTATAATAGTTATCTTGAAACAAGAATGTAATTTAAAAAAAAGTTTTAAATTGTTATGAAAGAAAATTTAAATTGTTTCAAAGCTTTAACAAACCAGTTAGGTTTAATAAAAATACGCAGCAAACTTGCATGTGGGGTAGTGAACTTAACTGGCGCAAATAAAGAGATGTAGCGATTTCATAATAAGCATTTTACCTACAATTATTAAGTAATCGACTTTTACAAAGTTGCTAAATAATGAAAATATTCATTTATTTTAAAGTATTCCTGTAATTCACTCTTTATACAAAAAAAAAATATAGAAGTCATAGTTAGAACTTACGACAGTTATGGCTTCTACTACATATTTAAAATATTTTTAGAGAAAATGTTTACAGTATAATTAATAAAATATCTATAATTAATAAATGTAATAACAACATTTCAGCTTTTTGTAAGGTTTTAAAAAGGTATTTATGCATGTGGTTAAGTGGTGACAGGTGATTAGAGAAACAGCCTCTCAAACTCTTCCAACAGCCGGTCTACCGAAACAGACAACGACGACCTGGGGACTGCTACGCCTATCTAGGTGTTGGCCTTGAGTTATTAGCTCACCTAGGTAGTCCGCCTCTCAAGAGTCTCTAAGCTACACGCCCACCGTCAGACCTTACTGTATTGCAGATTATCTGGTATACATGATGGCTATCACCTATTGTCTTAGGGTCTTTTTATTTTTCACTTTCACTTTATTAAGAACTAGCGGCTCACCCTTACTTCGCTCGGGTTCGTCACTAGGTACGTTTTAAATAGATATAAATAGTTATTAGTCAGCGTTAGCCATATAAATTGTTTTTTCGTTAATTTTTTCATTTTTTCTTTTTATTAAAACCTTCCGTGGACCTTAAGGAACATACAAAAAAAAATTTACTTTATGGTATGGTATTAAAGTTCAAATTGACTTTTAAGTATTATTACGAATCTTTTGTATTGGAATATAGAAAAGTGTTGTTTCTAGACTTTTTCAGGCAATTTTTTAAATTTTTCTCTCCGTAAGAACCATCCTCGTACTTCAAAGAATATTATAAAAAGAGAATAAGCGAAATCGGTTCAGCTGCTCTCGAGATTTGCGCTTAGCAACACATTCAGCGATTCATTTTTATATTATAGATATAAAAAAGTTCTACTTGAGGCTTCTATCGACCTGGTCTCCGATATGTCAGCAGTCGACACTGCGCCTGTACTACTTACGTTACTATTGCATGTCTTCTCTGTAATTAGGTATTTTTGGAGTATTTTTAATATAGTCTCCCTAGTAGCAGGATACTCCCGGAGTCAGCAGGATACTTTTCCTTATCAGAATAAGAAAGTATATATACGACACGTTTGGCTCAGTTTGTAGTGACACTACTTGCTGTGGCAGCGGTTTCAGGTTCGAGTCCCGCTTTGAGTATTCATTTGTGTGATGAGCACGAATGTTTGTACTCCAGTAATGGGTGTTTATATTTATAATATGTATGAATATAAAGTTATATTCATATATATATGTGTAGTGTATCAACTACCTGGTATCCATAACACAAACCTCGTAGCTTACCATGGAACTATATGGTGCTGTGTGTTAATGTCACAACATATTTATATCTTACCAGCTATCATCATACCAAATTTCATCAAAATCCCTCCAGTGGTTTTTCTGTGATGCGGTAACAGACAGACAGACAGACAGACAGACAGACAGACAGACAGACAGACAGACAAAAATTCTAAAAACTATAGATTCGGCCTCTGCATCGATAATAATGTCTATTTCAATAAGATTTTCCAAAAAATATTTAATGTACAGATTCGGCTTAGTTAGAATTTTATAATATGTATAGATAATAAAATATCATATCTGTGTATAAAAAATATAGGCTTAAAACGCTTCAAGCTTATACTTTAAACCGCTCATCGAATCAACTCAGTGCTACACGACACCCACGTGTTAGTGTATACTTTAAGCGGATAGGGAAAACACATGCCCCATAATGGACATTATTGTGTGATAAAACAATTATTTAATTATTTTATTTAAATAAAATAAAGTGGTGCTTTTTTTGTTTTATTGTTTATCTGTGCGAATAGAACTACCATTTAAAAGGTTTAAAAGGTTTGTGTTAATTTTTTTTTTTATTAAAATTGGTCAAAAGCTTTTATTTTTAATTCTATATTATTGAAAAATGATTTTATTTTTTACTATAGTTTTATTTACATTTACAGTTTACTTATAGATAAATAAAAAAGCTATTTTAACTAATTTTGTATTCTTAAGTGGAAATATAACGTTTATCTTGAATATTAATAATAATTAATAATTATAAAAAAATAATGATCATTAACAGTTAATTAATATTAAGTTATAATAAGTATATATAAACTAAATTATTATTGTTAAATGTATGAAGTCACAGAATAATTTTGTGGCATAATGGAAGTAAATGGATAAAATTTCACAAATACTTTATTTATTTAAAAAATATATTTTTAAAGAAATAAATAAATTGTAAACACTAAATAAAATAAGATACATAAATATAATAATACATAATAATTAAAAATTATTAACGATACAAATCGTTAATAATTTTTAATCGTCATTTGTCAAGTTCTTTTTTGCAGTGTTATTTAAAAATATATTTAGATAACTTAGTTACTATCATACGTTTGTTTAGATTGTAAGTATAACTTTCTAATGAAATGAAAGCACTAATAAAAAATAATTTAGAAAAATAAAAAACCTGATTCAATTGAATTCTCTTGTTTATAGCTTAAATTAAAAAAATATAAAGCTAATAGCTAAAGCGTATATTAAAAAAACGACTGCGTAAAAAAGCGAACTAAAAAGATGAGAACAAGTTAGCAAAGAAACAGTATTACGCAGACACATCATATCAATAATAATTTTTTTTAATGTGAAACTAAAATTTTCTGTTTGCGTTATTCATAAACGGTTTAAGGATACTTTCAATCTTGAGAAAAGTCGTGGACAGACTACTTTCTGAAAAGAAAAGAGAAAAAAAAAGAGAAAAATTATTGATCATATTAGGGCTCTCAGAAATAATTAGCATAGTAAAAGCTTGACATTTACTATATCTTCGTAAAATAATGAGTTTTAAAATATTACAATTTTGACAGATCAAAATAATTTACGCGTATCCAAATAAACAAGATTAATTGAGTGAAACAGGGGCGAGTTTTTAGACTTATTTTTCTCTGAATTATGCGTTATATTATTCAACATTTTAGTCTAAAACATTTGCTCAACATTCATTAATAAAAGCAGTAAATTCCATATACGTTATTAAGTTACATTTTAATTTTAAGTAAACGGATATTTCGGATTATTTTGCGGATTTATTTCGATTTTTGGTTTCCAACGGACGGATGGATGGACCACGGGAGGATGGACGGGGACTCCGTCAGTTCTCCCGTCACCATGACTGTCGGGAACTAAAAATTAAATTGAAAAAATGTAAAAAAAAATTGTTCAAAAAAACATCAAATATTAACGTAAATCTAAAAAGTTTTATATTTTAAATTTCCTTAAATACCTTATTAGACCTGGTCAATAGTACCATCTCTACATTCTAGTTACTTAGAAGTTCAATTATTACACATGCTTTATAAGTAACCAAACACATGTTTGTGTTAGAATCCATAAACAATATGAAAAACCGCCACCTACTAAAATCAACAGAGAGCTTAGAGTTTTTATTATTATTATTTTTGTAAACTGTCGTCTTATTACATAATAAGCATAAGCATTACCAAATGAATGTTACCCATCTAATGCTACGCGCAATAACTTAATTAATTAGTAATAGTTACTGTTAATTATATTATTGTGTACTTACTATAAAAATAGTCAAGAAACGCGATTATTTCTCATAGCAATACGCGAAGTTTTAACTTCAAAAAAGGAGGAAGTGCTTCTAAATAAAACTAGAACGCGAATACTTCTCACAGCCATACGCGAAGTTTCGACTTCAAAAAAGCTGCTTTGTGAACTATCTTTCCGAATTTTTTTCTCGGATTTATTTTGGTTTTTGGATGGTCACTTTAGTTGGTTTTGGTATGGTTGCTTCGATTACTTTAAAGCAATCATGGTCATATAAGTGACAGGTTTCGGGAACAGGAAACGAAAACCGAAATAATTCCGCAAAAAAAAGTTCAAAGAGATTTTCTTTAAATTGTCAAATACCTACTCGCGTAATTCTAAGAAAGTATTAAGGAAGAGGTGCGTTTGAAGTGTATTTTCTTTTTGTATGTTATGTTACGCGATACGTTCGCCAATCGAAAACCAGATTTGCATGATTTTGTTAATGAATACGTTTTACTACAAAATAGACCATATAAAAAATCCAATCTTATGACAATAATATTTAACACGGCAATAGAATCTACAAAAAAAACTAAAAAATACAGCCGAATTGAGGATCTCCTCCTTTTTGAAAAAAAAAGTCGATTAAAAACATGTCTAATATTATGGTGTTCTGAGTGCGTTATATATGTTTGTGTATACATTTTGACCCGCTAACACTAAGTTTAATTAGGACTATTTAAAAATGCAGATTATTTTTATGTGATTATATTACCATCCGATGGCCAGATCATTCTATTTATTAAAGATACATAAATAAAAATGGCGTATTTTAATTGTCGTTAAAAACCGTGTGAATACTCAAATGAAATTGCGTAAAATATCTGTGTAATAATTAAAATATTATAATAAGGTGCAACTTTTAAAGCTTACATGAAGGTCATTTCTCTCTCATATCTCGTAATGTACCTGTACTGTAATTATTGTAGGTACAATTTTTTTTATAAACTTTTTTTATAAAACTTTATGAAACAAAGTGGCGACGTAGAATGGCATTGTCTTTGCCAAAAATATCGTTGGTTTGGTTCCTGCTCATGGCATTTTTGTTTATTCAGAGATTTTTATCTATGTAGAGATTTATATAGATCAAACAGTATGAACAGATCAGGTTAACGCGAAGGTATTCAAGATTCTACGCTGCTTTATTTACGGTATACGTCCGTCATGGGGTCAATTAACTGTATAGGTATTTATATGCCTATATTAAAATTATATTTAAACTTTTTCGTTTAGACACACGAAGAGCTATAAATATTAGATGAACAAATAGATATTATAAGAAAAATATTTTCTTTCTTCTATTTTACCTAGGATATAAAATTAGCCTATATCCTTCAATACACGTTTTAGCATTAATTTATACATTCAACCATAAAAATCAAACCTACATACACACAGACAGCTATTTTGGCATATAATAGTAATAATGACCTCCCGACCGACTTGGGCCACGGCGGCCAGTCTCATTGAGACTAGCCATCTGCGCAGGAGATATTATAGTGCACAAGTGTACGCGCAGACACATGTGCACTCTTTATTCCTGTCACTCTCATACTCCGGTGGGACGATACGAGACACAACCGGTGAGAATAAAGGGCAGGGCCGACGGCTTTACTTGCTCTCCGCGGCACGGGGGTGAAACACCGCCAACTTCCCAACTCCGGGATGTTACTAAGACTCAATAACTAAACTTGGCTCGACCCGGGACTCGAACCCAAGACCTCCGGATATGCTGCCGTGCTTGCTAGCTACTACACCACCGAGGCTGTTATATAATAGAAGTATAGATATACTGTGCTCATCAGTAAATAATTATAGTCATATCAATCTTATGACGTAAAGCCTGTCTAAGCCTAGATGAAGCATTAGGTGACCTTATGTAATCTATACAATCATACGTTACTCGTATCTTATAAAATTAAATGAACAATTCTTGTATATGTAATATATTCGTTTATCTCGAAAACAGCTCTAACGATTTGGATCAAATTTTGTATTTAGATAATTTTTAAAGTTATGTTTTGTTTTTAAAGTTTATTTATAAAGGCTTTTCTGGAAAAAAACGCATTTTTTTATCTTTTCCGAAAAACGCCGCGCGAAGCTCCATCGCCAGGTACTAACTAATAAAGCAATATTGGGGTCGAGTAGGCCCAATGAATATTTTCGATTACTTATGTGTGTTTGAGACATAGATCAACGAAAGTTTTTTCTAGCTTTGCTTTACACAGATCTTTGAACGAAATTTTAACCTACTTTTATATTATCTGGTATCGTTTTTAAACTTTGTATATATTAGACGTGCGAATGATAATAATTTGATAATTAATACCTTGATCTAAAATTCATTTTAAAATTAAGTAAAATTCGCAGACCTTGGACTTATTTAAAACATTTAGTCTAGTTAAATGTATAAATTTTCATTATAATTGTGATAATACAATTGTTTATTGATATTAGAAAGTTAATTTATTTATGAAACCCAAAGCCTGAGCTCTTTACAAAAATGTACCGAAAAAAATAAAGGTTAAAATTGGTTCTTTCTTAAATAATAGTTCATTTCAAGGATCCCAAGGAAAATATCGTTCAAGTCATTATAACACAGTTTAGGCTGTATATTGATAAGGCATTGCCTCAGTTCTTCCTTAAAACTAAAATAAATGTCAAAAGCATATGACATTTTGAAGTTATATGTACCAGTTATGTTTAGTAACCCTTTTACTTATCAGTAAAGAGAATGTCTGTGACTAATTCTTTGTTTTGTTGCAAAATTACTATATCAATAATAATTTAAATGTAATAAAATAAATAAGCTACACGCATTTCTCTCTTAAACAAATTGTCTCAGGAAAATAATATAGAATTGCATACAATTTATTTGACAGAATTGACGACACGTTTGACTTAGTTTGTAGTGATCCTACTTGCTGTGCCAGCGGTCGCGGAGTCGAATCCCGCTGGGAGCATTCATTTGTGTAATGAGCACAATTGTTTGTGCTCCAGTCATGGGTGTTCATTTTTATAATATGTAGGTATTTAAAGTTATATAAATGTGTAGTGTATCAATCTGGTATCCATAATACAGGCCTCGTAGCTTACCATGGAACTAGATGGTGCTGTGTATTAATTAATGTCCCAACGTATTTATTTATCTTATTATTATATACATACGAGTATGAGATAGTTTAAAGCGCAATTATAAGGTAAGTATTATCAGAATAATGTAAAACTAAAGTAACCTTATCTTGAAATGTTTATTTATTTTGTATAAAGGGAAAAACGTTTGTTACTTGTGTCATGGACGTTCGTAGATTTTTTTAAGCAAAAATATTTTTAACACAATATCTTATCTTCAATGAATGCATCTAAATTATTACGCAAACAATGTCATCAGGCCTGGAGGAAATTGACCGAGGGTCTGTGATAATTATTAATATATTAATTTTTAAACTAACATTTCTTCAATGAGGTATAAAAATAACATCATTTCATATCTTTCTAAATTTATTTGACATATTTTTTTAACCTACAACAAAAAAAAATGTAGGTATATTGATAATTGGATATCGATGTTGTTGTTTTCCGAGTTGAATGTAGTTATCTATAGTAAATGAAGACTACCAATCAGTTATTTTTAATTTTTAGTGTTTATAAGTCGTTTTTCTTTTTTTTTTTTAGTTTCTATTTTTAGTTATTTTTAGTTTAGACATACATAGTAGTAGCAAAGTAAGAGGAATGTATTTTAAAAATTCAATTGGTGAAAAATCAAGTATCCCCTATTTTCTACACTTAGGGATGGATTTGTTTTTCAAATTGAAATGGTCATGCGTGGTAATGCATAGTAAAAAGATACGCGTGGTCAAACATAAAAAAAATACGTTTCCAATGAAGAACCTCCTTTATTTCGTCGGTAAAAAATGTGTGTATCAGCATTGAAGTACCTATTACTGCTTAGAAGTACTCACTTAGTAAACACTAATCAAATATTCTATACTAGCGGCTCACCGTCGCTTCGCTCGGGTTCGCCTCTAGAAAAACAAAATCAAATCTATAACTCGGGAAACGTATACTTTTCCGGGATAAAAAGTAGTCTATGTGTTGAGTTTGTGCCAAATTTCATCCTGATCCGTTCAGCGTGAAAGTGTAACAAACATCCATACACACTCACAGACTTTCACATTTATAATATTAATACGGATTAGTTTATTTTAGAGGTATTTCTTTAAAGTTAAAATTGTACATTTTGGAAACAAAATGCTCAGTTCTAATACATATAAGTAACAGTACCTGGGTGACAGAGCTTCGCTCGTTTTTCGTAAAAGATATAAAAATTGCTTGCTTTCAGAAAATACAACTATGCATATCTATAAATAGATAAACTTAAAAAACGTGTGTGTGTACTGTATGTACGCACGTAAGAAGTTATACTTCTTTGGCATAACAGAATAAAAATAGCTAAAGATTTCATCCCGTATGTCACAACTCTCTGTTTGTAAAAGGAATGCAGCTAACTTCATCATGTCGCTTTCAACTAACTTCACCATATCACTTTTTGGCTGTCGGTGTACGCGCGCATCGTAAAAATTTTACTCTCATAATTTTTTCCAAACGTGCCAAAAGAAGTATAACTTCAAAAATGCTTTAGAAGAATCCACATATAAGATGAAAAATTTATAAATGAACTTAAATAACTAGACTAGGCAGTAGGCAAGTAGTTAAATGTTATAGTTATATTATACTTATTGTATACAAGATTTGCTCATTTAATATTATAAGATTAGTCATAAAATACATTATATTTATAGGTAGGCACATAATAGCTCTACATGTCAAAAATTATATTAGATATTTCTATATAATTCGATATATTATCGTTTTTAAGAAAAGAAATTGGAAAAGCAGGCGAGCGATGGCAGAGCGCGTCGTTATCATATAATAAATTCTTGCGAAACTTGAATTGCTAATTTATTAAATTAGAGCGGTATATGTAAATACTACGTAGATCACCTCACAAAGGCAAGTTAGAGCCACCTATAATAAAAAACTGTAAACTATAAGCAGGTTCGAGCACCACTCACTATATTATCTTATCTCTAACGGTTGTTATTATGAGAGTAAGGACTTTCAATATTAAAATCACACAAACACGTCTTAATTGCTTGATTATAAATTCAGGAAAATAGCATATGCCGGACTAAAATTGCTAATCCTTGCTAATATTATAAACGGAAAATATTTCTAAATTCCATTGCGAAACTAAAACGAATATAATTTCGCCATGTCCATGTGTCCGTATGCCACAGCTACGAGTATTTTAATCCGAGACTATTCGCTGCTGCTCTGAGCTAGACAATTCTTTTGTCAAATTACAAGAAATACAAAAAATAGAGGTGACACTGTATACTGTGGGGTGAAAAAAGGATTCTGGATTGGTTTAGGATCTCTGAATAGATCTTTAAAATTGAGATAGATGTTACCAAGTTACTTTTTTTAAGCCAATAGTTTCCGAGTTATGTTTCCATTATAGTAAACATTGTGTGTATAATATTATACGTAATAGAAAAACTCGCAGCTAAAATAAATAAATAAAAGATGATACAAATGTCTCCGACTGCATAATACTATCAACTATGTTCGTACGTCAACTTGTTCTCATCTTTTTAGTTCGCTTTTTACGTAGTCGGATTTTTTTTCATTGTAAATGGATTTTTTATTTACAGCTTTTTAGTTTTGGTCAGTTAGACATTTTTAGTTTTATTTAACAATTTCTTATCCTAAATTACTTTTAAACATAAGTTGTACATATTTTTGTTTACGCCTATTAAAAACCTGAATTTTGACATCCCACTCGATTAATTCAGACGAAAAAAATTTTTCAAGACACAAATTAGTGCCTGATCTGCAATTTAGATTTTTAATTATATCTATATACACTATAACACTCGCGTTATTAAGACAAATCTAAGTAACAAGCGACTCGCCCTCGCTTCGCTTCGGGTTCATCCCTAGACAATAATAAATTTATCCTACGAGAACTGTACATTTTTCCGGGATAATATATAGCCTACAGCCTTCCTCAGTTAACGGGCTATCTAATTCAAAAAGAATTTTCCATATCGGATAAGTAGTCCCTGAGATTAGCGCGTTCAAACAAACAAACAAACTCTTCAGCTTTAAAATATTAGTATAGATTACTCGGGAACATAGGGTCGGATATACATACATACAGGTCAAACGCATAACCCTCCTTTGGGCTTCGCCGCAATCGGGTAAAAAGGTAATTTATTAATATTCTGTAAGAAGTTTCAGATCCAATTATGATTGTCATCTCGATTAGCTTTCGTCAGTTATGGAAGGAATATCTATTAAATAATATTTATTTCTCTAAATGCAGGGCCGAATTTAATAGTGTTGGGCAAAGGCGTTTAAGTTTCTAATAAAATTGCAAATAAATTAAAGAAGTTCTTTTGTTTTCATTTCGTCTAAAGTTACGGAACCAAAAAAATGTATTAATGTCACATTTTTTTTTTAATATATTTAGATCACTAAAATTTTTTTAATGGTGCCTGGGCTATAGTCCCCATAATCAGGCTTTGCTAGAATGGGAAAGGAAAGTTAGGAAATCAAGTCATCAAGTCAAGTACCAGTATCCAATGCCCAAATTAATAATGGTTACCTCGAACTGTCACCAGTCACATGTGATTGTAAACATAATAAATTTAAAATATTTTACTACCAGTTTCAAGAACTTGAATTATGATTCCAACGTCAATGGGTGATTTTCTGTAAACGAGTAAATTATGTATATTACGCATTGTTAAGACGAATGACTTATCAAATAATAGAAATAATAAAAAATCAGATATTTTCGAAGTCGATGCCAGCCAATACAAATCAAAGCACACCGACTTCGAAAATATCTGATTAGGTATCTATTCTAAATGAAAACCCCTGTTTAGTTATTTTTTTACTTTTCAGTGCCTGGAAGTCGGTTTTTTTTTTTAAGTTTTTTTCTATACTACTTAACTCAAGAGGTTCATTCATAATGATACCAAGTTGACGCTTATATTGTTTATATGCACTCTCGCATTTCCATCTCCAATTTTTACTCCTTTTCAAATCAAGATTGAAATCAAAATATAGCTAGTTTACCCAGTTTGATAGGTACTAATATTTTAAATAGCAAAGTATTGGTTATATTTTTTTTTGTTTTTGACGATGATAAGCAAAAAATAAACTTATAAGGAACTTAGACTTTAACTTCGGAAAAGTAGAAATAGCGGCTTACCAAATCCCAGCATGTTTTTTTTTCTAATTTTTGAATTTTTATTTTTACAATGTATTACTAATTATTCATTTATGTATTTATTTTATATAATATCTCGTAAATTGTTAAATATTTGCTACATCCACACTAAATAAAATTGACGCATGTGCGACACAAGTATAAATCTGAATAATAATAGAGATAAATGAAAATTTATAATATAAACTAATAGAAATAGCATACGCGATAAACAAATCCAAAATAAATATTTAAATAGGCAAAGGCTAAGACGTAACAGTTCAGTACCTTTTCTCCTGTTTGTCAACTGAATTTTTTTGTTTTTACCTAGCTATTGACGAGCTATAATATTATAAATATTTTTTTTGGAAACAGTTTGTTTTTTTAAACAAATAGGTAAATTGTATACATAATATGTTTTCCTCCAATAATTATTATGTTCGACTTTCGAGTTTCGACCACTAAGAGAACATCTACTCCTAATAAATTATAAATTAAAAAAAAAACGTTAATAACTTCAACAACATAATAATTAATATACGACCGACACGTATTTCACTTAATTTTTAATTATGCTGTTTGTAAATTATACCTAACAATATTTTACTTTTACTGATAAAAGTTCCTGAAAAGAACTAGCGAAAGAAACTTAGCGGAACTAAAATTATTTCTTCATATTTTTTATTCTATTTTTCGACATGACATTATAAATTACAATAATTCTCAAACATTAAACGTTCTTTAATATTATTTTCTCATGATGCTTTCTTAATATTTGCTTTTTGGAAATAAATGCGTAAAGTACAGAAAGCCCACGTATTATTTTATTTATAACTAGCGACTCACCCTCGCTCGGGTTCGTCCCTAGGTTGATTCTCCAAAACAAAATTAATCAATTAATTTGGTTTTATTTTTCGTGGGACCCTATTTTTTTTTTCTATATTAAAAGTAGCCTAAGTTACTCCTTATTACATCAGCTATCTGCCAGTGAAAGTCCCGTCAAAATCGGTCCAGCCATTTCAGAGATTAGCCGAAACAAACAGACAATATAAATATTTAAATAGGCAATAGACAGGCAGACAAAAATTATAAAAAATGTTGTTTCTTATATGTACCGTGTATACATCCATATGCATTTAGTAAAAAGCGGCTTTAATATTACAAACAGACACTCCAATAATTTTATTTATCTGTATGTATATTGTACAGACTAGGTTGAAATAATAACGAATATTTTTTTATAACTCTTTATTTTAAAATTATAGACTAAATAACAGATCAACAATTCTATTGTTGAATAATTAATTGCTTTGTATTAATAATTATTCAGTATTATTCAAAACAATTATACAATATTATAATAATAAGTATTACAAGTTATTATTGTTAATAATGCCAAATAATATAATAAGTTATATCTCTTGCAACAGGGCACAATCATAAGATAAATAATAAATGAAATTTGTATAATAATCATAAATACTACTTAAATTTTTCAATTTTTGGAAATTTTGGAATAAAATCACAGCCTAAGTAAAAAAATAATTATAACAATAATTTTTGGTTAATTCTACGATCAAAAACACTCATCTGGGTCTGTTATATAACATAAAAAACAATCGGCTTTATAGTCTGAGATCCCGATCTATGTGGTGGACCCCTCTTTTTCCAGGCGAAACATATTTTTAAACAATAAAACATATATATTAATGTTTTAATTGTTAAAAAATGTTTAATTAAAATATTTTTTAAAATATTATTTAGGTACTGATAAGTGAATTTTGGTAATATTTTATCACATAACGTTGTCACCATTACGTTTGTCTTTATAATAGTTATTACTCAAATATAGTCCGTACGCTCAATTAGTGTCGCACGCCCAAAGTACATCGTACTAAAAAAAAACTATGATCAATTTTCAATCAATCAGTAAAAAAACGTGTGTGTGTACGTATGTACGTACGTAAGAAGTTATACTTCTTTGGCATAACAGAACAAAAATAACTAAAGATTTCATCCCGTATGTTACAAATCTCTGCTTGTAAAATAATTGCAGCTAACTTAGCTCGCTTACAACTAACTTTATCATGTCGCTTTTTAGCTGTCGGTGTGCGCGCGCATTGTTAAAATTTTACTCTCATATTTTTTTTAAAACGTGCCAAAAGAAATAAACAAGATTACCTAGATTCTTTTTATTAAGAAAATGACTTATTTATTTCTATTGAAAATATAAATTTCCTCTAAATTCTGCACAACTACACTACCTGTGTTTATAATAAAAAAAAAACTGACAACATTCTTGGACTAGCAATCAAAAAGCTTTTGGTTCAAGACGGTTTTTCCTACATTTAGCAACAGAATGGTACGCGGCGTTTTTCAAAGGGGACATTAATTTAGCGAACAGACTTTACCTAAGAATATAATATTTATAGTTTATACACTTATGATAATTTCTTGCTAATGTACATTGACTTACAAACAGATAAAAAATCCTGGTCTAGATCATTTGGCTGATTTTTAAATCCGTAAATAATGAATCTGCGATACTACATGGATACACTAAGGAATTTATTTATTTTAATAAATAAATAAACACTAAGGAATGCTCTAAAGTCTAAGGATGGGGGCTACTGCGCGTAAATTCTCCGCTAGAGGGCGCTAGTGTAGAGTGAGGTCACTATAAATGTCAAATGGTACTGAACGTTTACTGTTCGCGAGCTTTATATCACGGATTTTCACTAATATTCATCATTATTATAAATATTGCGCCATTCCTGATTAATTATGGCTAACACGGTACTTTACAACAAATCTTATTGGTTTAAAAGCATATGTTCGGTCCAAAGGTTGTTACCGAACACATAAGCAATAACGCTTAGTCGGTGTTTTATAAATACATAGAAACACTCCCTCAAAAATTCAGTGCATGTTCGGACAGCAATCAAACCCGCTGCATTCATTATCATTAATTAGCACTTCATTATCAGTGTATCATCATATTAAATTAATAAACTTTACAATGATCTCAGTCTATTTAATTTAGCAAGCATTTAGTAGTAGGTCGCGTCCCCTACAGGCTACAGCAGAATTAAGATAAAGTCAAAATTTTATTTACTTGGTTATGATTAAATAATAAATAACCTGATAGAACTGTTTCGCGCTAACAATAATTATTATTATTATATTAAATTTATAGGCGCTCAAATACTTTTCAACGACAGCGATAGGATAAGACCTCACTCGCCAGTGGCGCCAACTGGTGCCACCAAAAACGATAGCCCTCATTGAAATTCTACTTCTACTAATTATTATAGTATAAGCTCTACAGGACTACTGCAATTATGTAACTAATATAGTAATAATTTACAAAATTTATTATAAAGATTAAATTAGATTTTAATTTTAGGGCAAAGGCGCATAATATGTAGTATTTAATATAATATCTAAGAGCACTTTGCAATCCTTTGCATTACAAATGCCATGCCAGCGTTACTGCCTGAAAATTGACAAACAATATATAGCAAAATAAAATTTAGAGTGAATTGTTAATAAAGATTAAAAAGAAAATAATATTTTTTTTTAAATCCAATATAAAACTGAGAAATTAATAAATATTATAGTAATAATCGAAATAAATTATATATTATACATTGGTACTAAATTATACTTCTCTTTGGGGTCGGTTCCTCATGTCTGAGGATCATAGTTAGAAATTTATATTTATAATATGGCTTCAAATATTGCTATCAATCATCATTGCATTTCAAGAAATATTCCTAAAATAACATTTGCTTAAATTGGTCTTGTTTAAAGATGGCAGTCATGTTATAAAGTTAAATAAATATTATTAATAAAATAGTAATTAAATAATATTAAAGCACTACCTCGCAAATGTATAAAATAGATACATTTATTTTTAAAAGAAAAAATATCATAATATATAGGTACTGTAATTATAACTAATAAACCTCACTAATTATTATTTAATAATGGCAAATATTTTTCATAGTAATATTTGTTTTAATTTCTAACTCTAAGTTTATATTATGTATCTATATCTACAGAGTTTGTCTATTTTCGTCAAAATAAATAATTGACAAAAAATTGGCGGGAATAACATGTATGTACTTCAATCATTAAAAATCCTTAAAAAATTAAAAATTACCAATGGACAAGTTTCATGATATTTTTAATATCATATTTAACGCAATGAAATTCGATATCGATAAATGACTGAGAAATTAATTTAAACTTCGATCGTTCAGGTCGTGTGGCGTTACGAAATTATTCTTATAAGCGCAACTTTAAAGTTACATAATTTTTACATTTGTTGAGATATTTTAATAATTCTTTCATATTTTCGTTATATTTTACTTGTATTCAGCCCTTTTTAACGTCCCACTGTTGGGCACGGGCCTAGCTTCAATACGAGGGGGATCAGGCCATAGTCCACCACGCTGGCCAAGTGCGGGTTGGCGGACTTCACATGTCTTTCGAAAACTTGTTAGGTTCTCTCAGACATGTAGGTTTCCTCACGATGTTTTCCTTCACCGTAAGGCAAATGGTAATCATGTTAGAAATGATTCGCACATGATAATATCAGAGGTACGAGACCCGGGATTTGAATCCGCTTCACTTGGTTTCCCAAGCGAGCGCGTTACCACTGGGCTATTTTACTTACATTTTTATAATCAATACAAAATAATTGGAAATATCAATATAAAAAAATTGGAAACATCTCCATTTAAAATAAAATATATTATTTATATATACTAGTGTAGTATACCATTTGGTATTCTTTTGCGCGCTTTGCAGAATTTCTAATATTTAGTTAAATTAATAATTATTTGGTTTTTTTAAACCAATTTCATCATATATTTCAGATCATCAAATGTTGATTTTACGTTATTTAAAGAGTATTTAAATTTTATTTATTTTTTAACTTGACGGAACATTATGCAAAATATATAAATAGGAGTATTATTTAATGTGTACAGAAAAAATATTCTGTTATATAAACTACTTAAACAAATGTCAATATGACAGTGATATTGGCGGGAAAAATAATTTAATATGGCACATTTATTTTGTATTACTACTTAGACTAAGGGAGCATTAATTACGGGATGTAAAGAATAATAAATGAAGCAAATTGTCAATATTAAAAAAATATTTTTTCTATAAATTTTCTTGTCTGTCTAAATTTTCTTGTGTCTTTTTTTTTCGAACGAAATATTCATACTAATATTTTCAATTCTACTGATGAGATTCTATAGTTCTTTAACTAGGCCTAATAAATTTATTCAGCTCCTTATTGCACATACTTAGGCATATAAAGGCAGAAATGATATTATAAGCAGCTAATTATAATACCATTTTAAGCTTCAATCTCTGTTTTCATTATAGTCTGCACATCTTATTTTTTTTAATTTCAGGGTTATGTATGAATCCATTTTCTATATGTATGGTTCATTAAAAATGTAACAGCATCATCAATGGGATGAACTATGAAAGGTATTGATACTAAACCAATTCCTACAGTTAATAATTTCCTAGGTGTCGGAGGTAGTTTTGGTACATTTCTTTGCAGATAGTTCTGAGAATACACACATATTCTGTAAAATAAACACATTTATTTATTAGTTAAAAGAACAAAAATATAAATGGAAATAAAAAATTAATTACATTAAATAGTCTCAGAATGAAATCACTAGGACTGACAGACAAATGAGCAGAGGGACTGATATGAGGAATATGTAAAGGTTTTGTTTTGTCGGAACCCTAAAAATACAAACGCTGTTAATTCTCACCTGAAAGAACATAATATTGTTTCATATTTATTAGGGGTTAAATTTAACAATATCTCATCATTTATTATGATATGGAATAGATAGTCTTTATATTATATGATATATAGCCTATAGGCTATAGCCTTCCTCAATAAACGGACTATCTATTGCAAAAACAAATTTCAAATCGGATTAGTAGTTCCTGGGATTAGCATGTTCAAACAAACAAACAAATAAACAAACTGCTTCTTTATAATATTAAGTATAGACTTTATATACTGAGCAAAATTTGTTACTAATGCTATTGCTATGAAATTCTATTCAGGCACATTGTTAAGAAGATAAACCATCTAAATACCTGTAATTTTAAGTAAATATTATTTTAAAAAGAAACATAATAGTAATATTATGTTTTATTTTAAATTCTAATTGAAAATTAACTTATGGTTGTTCAAATACATTTGAAATTCTTACATACCTATTTATTACAAAGCCTGGTATTGCCACAGAAGCCAGTGTTTGCCACAACAATGCATCTCCTGTCTCTAATAGAACCTTCTTCGGTGTGCCATCTTTCTGGAAATCCAAAACACAAAATTAAATTAAATAATAGTTTTAGAAATTATTTTAATATTAGAAAATAGTGTAGTATAATATAATAACACAAACTAAGTATATATAGAAAGACACATAGAAGTAATTTTAGCTAAAAAAAATTATTTGAACAATATTTCATAATGTAGACTTAATATTATCACTACTAAAATAACACTGTACTCTTATTACATGAAAACAAAAAATAATGATTATATACTCTAATCATTTTCCAACTCTTGTCCCCAGTGTCAGCCAGGACATAAGCGAATGCCAGGGCATAGCTTGCACGGACCACCTTAACAGGCACCAGTGAACGGAAGGACTCTCCCACTTCATTAGCATAACCTGAAAATGGATCTCTTTAGTGATCACTACATTATAAAGGATGAAGGGTAAGATATTCACTTTCTTTTATAACTAATGTGGACCCATAGTTTCATATTTAAAAGATTTATGGTTAGCAATTATTAGAAATATATACAACTAGCGGGTCACCCTCGCTTCGCTCGGGTTCGCCTCTAGGTACACAAAAACAAACCTATCTCACAGGAACCATACAGTTTTCCAGGGGATAAAAAGTAGCCTATGTGTTATTCCAGACTATAATCTATCTCTGTGCCTAATTTCATTCAGATCCGTTCAACCATTCTGGCATGATAAGAGTAACTAACATCCATACTCATAAACTTTCACATTAATAATATTAATATAGATATACTATGTAACATCTGTCTAATGATAATTAATGTTTAATATCATCAATTATTTTTATTTGAATAAATATTTAAGTTGCAATTTATGAAGTACTTTATTACATTAAAAATCAATATTTAAAAAAGGAGAATATTTAATAGAATATGAAAAATTGTTTTCACTAAAATTAGTTATTTATTTAGATTAAAAAAAAACACATTCGACTAACTACAATCCTAAATACTTAAACGTAACAAGTATTTTGTAACCTGAAGCAAAACTCTTCTCATAATATATTGTTACATAATAATATGAAAAATGAATTTAAATTATTTATCGGTGTTTTTACGACCAAAATATAGATCGTAGGTATATAATATTATATTTATTATTTACCTAAATATCGCACCCAAGTGTCCCGAAACAAATCTTTTTCACAGTCAGTCATTTTTCCGTAAACTTTCTAACTCCACAGTAGTGAGTAGACTTAGTTTAACGGTAGAAGACACTGATTATATCATTACAGATAACAAGTCAGCTAGTTTATTTACTTTCGGTTCAGTAAAAAAATAAACTTTTATATGTAATAAGATTGTTATGCCAAAATTTTCGTACATTAATTATAATTAATATTTTCACAACGCAGTTCTTTTAGATTTTCGACATAATATACATATTAATATAATATTAAAAGTATAAACGATGTCACACAATTATAACATGCTTAGAAATTACCAAAATAAGATTACATAAATCGCGCTCATTTTAAAATTTTCAATTGAATTGACAATTGACATTGAGATTTAAGATATTTTGAAGATAATTGACAGTGTACAAATATGTTGCCATATCTGAGAAAATATTCTACTGTAGTAGTTAATACTACCAATTTAAATAGCCTGAAATGTTGTATCAAGAAAATGAAGAGAGATTACTTTGGAATATACGTATGCATTATAAATAGGTCTGTTATAGATTTAAATTATAGTCAATATAGTAATTTAATATAGAATCTAAATTAGCTTCATTCCTGTACAGAACATTAATATTATTACATTTTATCTTTTATTATACTGCTTCTTTTTTAAAATCTACGTTGCATTAGTGCATGTTTAGAATCAACTATAACCCGACCCGAAACTTTAACCTCTGACCTTTAATCTGTAATTGTACATGGCTAAAAACTAAGATTTAATAAAATTGGATTTGGCAAAAAATGACATTTCATAAGTAAAATAAACAATGATTTAAACCTATTCAGTATATAGTTTCTGATTATTATTATTGAAAATTTTATACAAAATTTTATCCCTAAACTTTAGTTACTACGTTTTCTTAAAAAAAATATAATATACACTTATTATATTTTTCTTAAAATAAATTATTTTAGAGACATAATTCACATACACATAATAATATATTCCTTTCTTACTTCCTATTCCATATGCCAATTAAATAAATTCCGCAATAACACGAGCCGGTTTTACTGCCAAGATGCGCCAGTAGGTGTTTCAAGGCAAAATCTTATGTCCGCCTGTTAAAACTTTTTTTTAACCAAATTCATTTAAAGCTAGTTTAACTGTTACGTTATTAACATGTAACAACTGTACCTAATTGTGACAAAATTACTTATTATTAAAACATACTTGATATAAATTACTAGCAAGCCATTGAATTGAATTAAACTTTTTCGTAGGATGTTTTGTTACCATTAAAATAAACATAAACCTTACATCAATATCGCTTACGTTCAATTTAATTCACTTGTTAATAACTTTCAGTTAACATTTTAACTTCGCCAATGTCACGTAGAAACCGCTCAACTATTAATTTTATCAATCGACATTTATTTGTTTTATGTATATGGATGTAAAATCATATTATTTTAAAATAAATTATATTTTATATTTTTTGCAATAGTAGAAAAGTAATTTTTACAAAAGCCACACTCATCAGCTGTTAATTCATTCAACCTTCAATTTAATTCAGTATATAAATGACACATGAAGATCGTGGAGGCGATAGGTTATGTTTTTGTTATTTTCATTTCGCAAAACAATAAAAACATGCATTAAAAGTGCAAATATTCGTAAACGTGTTATAGTGACTAGTGAATGAGTGATTTTAAAAATTGGACTATTTAAAAATGCTTTGTAAGTCAATGTTATTTATATTTTATTTAAAGAAAGACCTTAGTATTTAAAACTTGAATGTGACAGTATATTTTCAATGCTATTACTTTCATGTTGGTATAATATTTTCAATAGTGATGTTCGCTTACTTTCCTTATACATCGATAAAAAAGATATTTATGTCATTATACTATAATTATGTAAATGAAAAAGCTAAATATTCAATTTATTAAAATAATCGAAGCTAAGACTGTGATCTAGATTTTCGTTAGAATAATAATTAGTTTTATGAAGCCTACCAACGCTGCATAATGTGTATGTGGAAAAGTTGTTAGTTTTATTTTTATATTTCACTAGCGACTCACCCTCGCTTCGCTTCGGGTTCGTCCCTAGACAAAAACAAATCTATCCCACGGGAACCGTACATTTTTCTGGGATGATATATAGCCTATAGCCTTCCTCAGTTAACGGGCTATCTAATGCAAAAAGATTTTTTCAAATCGGATTAGTACTTCCTGAGATTAGCGCGTTCAACCAAACAAACAAACTCAACTCAACTTCAGCTTTATAATATTAGTATAGATTTCATAACCATTATTTGCACATGACATGACATTCTATCTATATTAATAACACAAATATGCGTATACAAGTATCTTAACATGCATATTGAACGCGATTTATAATATATGAAAATTGAAATGTAGATGCATTTTATTATACACAAGGTACGCGGATTTTGTTCACAATTTCGTGGGTTTTAATTTTTTCTGCGGAACCCTAATTTACCTTTTTTTCTAAAGAAAATGTATCCTTAGTTACTCCTTATAACATTTGCTATGTGCCAGTGAAAGTTCCGTCGAAATCGGTCCAGCCGTTTCGGAGATAGGCCGGAACAAACAGACAGACAATTTTTTTTAAATTGGTTTTTTTCTTTAAGTACCGTATATTCTTTCGTATGCGTTTATTGAATAGCTGTTATTTCGACATTACAAGCACACTTTAATTTTATTTATTTCTGAAGATAATATACATAGTAGGTATCTACATTTTTATAAATATTTATTATATAGAAAATTTATTATTTTATATTTAAGTACACAATATCAGTTTAAGGCTATAGCGAGCGTGAGCTTCTTTATTGATCTAGATTGTAGATATTTGTTTTGTAAGCAAATCGCAAAAATTTTTTTGAGTTCAATGCAAACTAAAAGATATTTTTTAATTACGTTGCATTATAAACGATTTGTTGTCTAAGTCTATATTCTTCCGCGAGGAATCCTTCTATTCCTATGTACCAAAACACGTCTACTTAATTATTTTCCAATAAAACTTCTATCTTTACGCAGGAGTTTCCAGTTAGTGGAAAAAAAATGGATCACGTTATCTTTGTTAATGTAATGTGAAAAACCTGTATGAATTAGCAATATAACAGATAATATAGCTGTTTCGTAATTTAGTTTAAAAAAAAATAGACAAACATTCTGATCAAACAATTTAAACATAACATTGACATATGACAGGTTATGTTCAAGAAATATTTCGCGCGGAGGGAAACCCCATTCGTCATGTGAGAAGGAAAAGATGAACGATCAATGATCCACAGAGTTTTTTTTACAACACTATGCCATTATTAGTTTGTTTTTGCGCTCGGTTCTTTATAAGTACCTAATAAGAAATCATTATGTTCAATTAAAGTTCAAAAAAAATCATCAAGATGTAATCTTGCTATTACAGTTATATATTCTAGTACTAAATGAATTCTTTAAAGTTCTTGTACTAAAAAATATTTGCGATATTCTTGACTACTAACATAGGTCGTTATAGAACGTAGGAACGTCGGGAACCAAAAGTCAAAATAAATCCGCGAAATAATCCGAAAAGATAGTTTTATTTAAAATTCTAACATAGGCTTATCATGTATCATGTAAACTAGTAGTTTCTTTTTTTTTTATTTTTCATCCAAATGCTATGTTATTCACAGAGCGATCTATAAATATAATACATCATATCACGGTCTCATTGCTGTAGCTAAATAAAAGAATTGCGTATGGAAATACAACACATCTAAGGAAGTTATGTGATCAATCTTTTAACATGTCGCGATGATTTGCGTAAGCATTACAAATATGTTTGTTTATAAAATGACGGTCGCTAACTTACGTTTCTACCCAATTAGCTGATTTAGCATAAAGTAATACTGTCTTAGAATTTACGTGAATATTTGACATTCAAAAGAAATGTTCTTTCGGTTTTTTTCGCGATTTTATTTTGATGTACCATGTCTCTACTGTTGCTATTTTTGATATAAAGCATACAAAACATTGGGAACAAACATAAATGATAATTCCTAAATATTATAAATAATATTATAATATGACATTATACTATGAAAAATATTTTTTTTTGTAATGGAACTTAATAATTCAGGTACTTTACATGTAAGTTGGAAGGAATGTCTTCTTCCAACTTATCAAACAAAAAAATAGTATTATAATTACACAAATTAAAGATAAAAATATTTACTCTCATATTATATTTTGAAGGTTTATCGAAAGGCAACTATTTACATAGTAGACTTTCGATAAACCTTTAAAAGACACTAAGCCACATACCTATAGGGATTTTAAATTTTGTCTGAAATCAGCAACCGTCTGCTAGCTTTCACCTTCATGCATATAACGGCTATAACTGTTTATTAACAACCAAGTTGCACCAAGCTTTTTAGACTGGAATGATGATTATCTGCAAAATTTACATTTTCTGATTAATTACCTTATAACGCTCGTAATAAAAAATCAATGATACACTTTTAAAACGGTCTTTCCACGTCAAAATTTTAAGGATGAATTTCCGATTTTAAGGACTACCTACATATAGGAGCACATCTTAATCTATACTAATATTATAAAGCTGAAGAGTTTGTTTGTTTGTTTGTTTGGTTGAACGCGCTAATCTCAGGAACTAGTAATTCGATTTGAAAAAATCTTTTTGCATTGGATAGTCTGTTAACTGAGGAAAGCCATAGGCTATATATCAACTCGAAAAAATGTACGGTTCCCGTGGGATAGATTTGTTTTTGTCTAGGGATGAACCCGAAGTGAAGCGAGGGTGAGTCGCTAGTTAATTTATAAGCATCTAAAATTTTAAATTCAACTTGCTGTTCATAGTACTAAATTCAATAAGGTTACAGAATAAATATAAATGGCATAGTCTATACAAATGAATACATCATACGTTAAGAAAACAACAATATACATTCATTTTATCAGACTACTACAATTATAAATGCGAAAGTTTGGATGACAAAGGTGTGTGTGTTTACGTTTATTTCTTTGCTTTGGTTTTGCAACATTATTTAAGCAGGAATATCGTAACATAGTTGCAAAATATGGTAAAATTTAAAAAAATGTAATCGGGGAGGAATCCTGATGGATGACGTTATTTTCGACATTGCATTATTATTATAATAATCAGATAGACACTTATAAACTAGATGAACACAAAGGATCTCGTGGTCGAGAGTGATGTTGCGAGCTAGTGCTAGTTAAATATTAAAGAATATATAAAATATTGAAAGGAAACGAGAACAGGTACTGTTTACATTTATTCGAAATCTTACTCCTTATTCATTTAGTACGTAATAAAAGAAATATATAATATATATATTTTTTGTATGGGTGTGTTCATAGGCTTTTACGGCTTGTAATGTATGGACGGAACAAGTACTTTACCTTTAATTCTCACGCAAAACGAGAAAGGATCATTGCCATATTTGAAGTTATGCAATAAAATTACACAGTTCCCTTTTTATGGTTCCGTTGCCAAAAAGCAAATACGGTACCCTTATAATGTCGCATCTCCATATATCTTAGTTATTAAGAATGGTTCGGCGTACATTACAACTATATTGCAAAAAGATTTTTTTTTGCAAATTTGTAATTTGGTAGATACGTGACCAATATGAACTGACAGACAATTTTGAAGTCAAATTGTATAACGGAGGGGTGAAAATAAAAACATAGACGTATAGGGTATTTCTGGATAGGTCTTCAAAATTTAGATACAAGCTTTTTCTGTGTTTTTATTTTATTTAAGCCTAGAGTTGCAGAGTATATGCTTCTTACTTCTTGTATTAACTAAGAAAAAATAGTTTGAAGAAGTTACGTCCAGTACTTTTTGAGATTTGGAATTTTTTGATTCTACGCAAAAATAATTTTGTTTGTTATATAAATATTATAAAATACAAATAGCAAAAGTTGCTATTCATGTCGGAACCCTCGGTGTGTGTTTCGGATTTGCACTTGGCTATTTTAAATACTTATAATTTATTTTTATATAGGAAATAATATAATTTTGAGACCTTGTACACACTAGTCTCTTTGTTTCTTAATTGTCGCATTTCAGTGGTTTAAATATGGCTATTTATATACACTAGTAATTTTGGTTTTATCATGTAAAGACGTATTGACTTACCTATATTAATTACATATGTATTAATTAAATCACATACAAATCGAATCTGGTCTTCGAATCTTTTACTTATTTGTGGCAATACAGAGATAATGTAAGTGGAATTTGCTTTATTTTTATTAAATTAAATCTATTCTGTATATGATGTAATATTACAAAGACGTGTATTCGTTTTATGTATTCTACTGTTATGTTACATACTAACTTGTTATGTTAAAAGTAACATAAAATAATTACTCATCTACAATATTCATTATATGGACAGCATAAATAAGTTTGTATTTCTCACTATACTTTGTTAGTATTACTTTGAGAAGTTAATTTTACTGCTAAACGCGTGAAACCGAAAACATCTCATATCCCAAAAAGTACTTCACGTAGGTATCTTCTTTAAAATGATTTTCGTTAAAAATATTCAGGAACGTCATAATTTTTTCAGAATTTTTAGACCTTATTTATTTCAAAACAAGTCTTACTTCAAAAGTTAGAAGGGATGGGGAGGGAGATGGGGTCACAAAGTTTACGCTTTAGACGCATATAACTCTACAAGTATTGCTTGGGCACAATGTCACTTAAAAATATATAAATTAAACAAAGATACCCTTCACGATTAAGTAGACGTAAAAAAATATTCCTCAGTTATATGTATTTTTCCTACTTTTAAATCTACTAAATTTCAACGATGTAGCTTCAATAGTCTTTGTGTAAAGTGGCTGTGAGTGCGACAGACGTACATGATGAAATTATAAAGGTTCCGTTTTAGGCATTTGTCTACGGTACCCTAAAACACGGTTTCACGTATGTACCTACGTATGCATACTATATTTTATTAAGATATCAACATTTGAAACTAAAAATTTCTCAAAATCGATTCTATTGTTCAAGAATAAAATCACACCACTCAGCTAAACAAAAATAGTTCACACGAGTCTAATTATATCTAATAATATATAAAAAATAAAAATTTTCAAGTATAAAAATATCTTTTCGGAGCCTATCGAGATTCGAGGTTTTGTTTTATGTTTTGGCTGTCGCCATTTTGAATGCTTTACAGCAATAATGGTCACGGAAAAGACTAGGTTTTAGTCGTCTATATATCTATATTCTCTTTACTTATCTCGTAATAGCATGAAAGTATGTTACAAGTTTATCTTTAATATGCATTCAGACATATGTCTGACCTTTTATATATGTGAAATTATTTTAACATTTCCAATAACATTTAATCCATCAATCCGCCATCACAATGTATTTACATTTAGTTTGACATTTCATTATATAACTTATTAGGTCAAATGGAAACTACTTGCGTTTGATAACACACAATGCTCATCACGAATTGTACATTAATGTATTTCATGTAATACATGACGGGTCGATCGTCTTCTTCAATTTTATAAAACAAAATACTATTACCTTTTTGGTAAGAAAAACGATATTACGACTTGAGTAAAAAAAGTTCCTTTTTTTTATTAAACAGAAAAACAAATCAAACCAAATTGTTTAACTAAAACTGACTGTAATAGAATTGAGCTTGTTCATTAAATAACATGAAATCATTTTAAACTTTTGACATTTCAGTATCACCTAGAGAAAATGTAAAATTTCAAAAATATCGATAATTTTGTGTCACATCACTAGAAAATAAGTTTTTTTTTTTTAATTTATAACACTAATGTTCGTCAATATCCACTTAACGAAAAAAAAAGAAAATCAGTTAACAAAAAAGAAAGAAAAGGTAGAACTGTTTTGTTCGCTATTTATATATAGCTAGTTCGATTACCTATAGGGTGAAAGTCATCCGCTATTAAGAGTAACATTTTGACTGTAAAGTATTTAATTCAATTCAATTCTTTTATTTCATGGCTTACAGTAAAGTATTAATTGATATCAATTATCAATTATAATCAGGCGTAGTCCGAAGGGGAGGGTCACAGGGGGGACAGGAACCCCCCCAAAATGTTACTAAATTTCCTAAGTGTGTGGTGTCTACAATCGAAGTTTGCGACGATGATATCTACCCAAATATAAAGACATTGCTGAAAATTCTGGCAACTCTTCCTATAAGCTGTGCGACATCAGAGAGTTCATTTTCTACGCTAAGGCGTGTAAAAACTTGGTTGAGAGCAAATATGTTAGAAAAGAGGCTGACAGAATAACTTTTCTAAATATTCATCCAAAGATAACCTCCAGACGTCTCAAACATTATCAACCGGTTTGCCAATAAAAATAGAAGACTTCCATTTGTTGTATAATGTGTGCAATAAAATTGTGTATTGTGCAATAAAGTCTGATTAACTCGACATATTGTATTACTATTAGTGATCCCCTCCAAAATTTCAGGCTGCGACCGCGCCTGATTATAATCAAGCAGTTAGTGATTGTCACGTGTTACAATGAACCTGCGCAGATGGACAGTACCTGTCAGATGCATGACTTGACTTATCAAACACGATCATCATATCAGTCGCTAAAATGCATTGATATCTTAGTCGACACGTTTGGCTCAGTTTGTAGTGACCCTACTTGCTGTGCCAGCGGTCGCGGGTTCGAGTCCCGTTGGGGGCAATTTGCGTGATAAGCACGAATGTTTGTACTCTAGTCATGGGTGTTTATATTTGTAATATGTATGTATTTAAAGTTATATATGGATAGTGTATCAACTATCTGGTATCCATAACACAGGCCTCGTAGCTTACCATGGAACTAGATGGTGCTGTGTGTTAATGTCCCAATATATTTATATTTATTTATCTTCCACGATGCTCTCAGCGATAGTTTCAACAGTTCATACAAAGGCAGTATCAGAATTATTCGGGTCGTAATCGAGGTCAGGGTAACCTTACAAGTTTTATGCGTATGAAATTTTTACTCGATGTTGTAAAAGTTTTATCAATATACCCTTTGGCGGCGACGTTAAACTGGTTGACATTAAAATGTTAAATATATGTTGGGTTTATTATATTCTGTTCGTCCTTAAATGTATTGGATTTATTTGTAGACTTTATGCATACTTTTGCAGGTAAAGACGGAGTTTTCGAAAAAATAATAAGTAATACTACACGAATTGAACATTTTCTCCTTTTTTAAAATCAGTTTAAAATATAATATGTTATTATTTTTTATATTTCTCTCAGGCCTCGTAGCTTACCATGGAACTAGATGGTGCTGTGTGCTAATGTCCCAACATATTTATTTATTTATTTATTCTGTTTTTTTTTAATTAATTATGTTTTTACATTGAATGTTATTGTTAGATACAATAGATATGTACCTAGTTTCAATGTTTAATTATAAGTAGTAAGTACCTACTAGATAAATTACTAAGTAGAAGTCAATGATCATTTTGGAGTGTCTATCAAACGCCAATCAAAACTCGATAAGATTTGGCTTAAGTACATACATTATCTATAACAAGCTAGATGGGTTTACGTATGCTGAAAACTTATTTCGTAATAACAACTTATTTGATAAAAACTAGACTCTATCCGCGACTTTGCACGATATTCCTAATTATTCGTATGACAAATTTTCAAAGATATTCTTAAGTTAACTTCAACTATGCAAGATTTTTTTTCTATTATTACAATACCCCAAAAAATTTATTAGTTGATAATAAAAAAAAAAAAACAATTTAGGAAGATTATATTGTGTATATACGGCGCTTGCGCAAGCATTGCCCTGTTTGTCTCATATGTTGCAATAAATGATATTACACATTTTGTGAAGAAACCTGTTGACTAAATTGAAAATTAAAAAAAAAAATAAGCAATGATTAATTTAAAAAATATATATATATTTATTTATTATTAGCGATTCAGCCCTTAATATAATTATGAAAAAAAAAACAATTAAAAACTCCAAAATCAATTAAAAAATACTTCACAAACAAAATATATTTCATACAAGTCACGTTATCAGTTTAGTACAGTAGAACAAAAAATATTCTGGCACAATTTGCTAGGTTTTTTCTAGGTTGCTAGGTGATTATAATTATATTTACAAGGCGTTATGTTCATTGTTATGAGAGCGTTTTTTTATTATGTCGTGGCGTTTTTTGCGTAACGGAAAATTGTCATGTTTTCAATGTGTTTACTAACAGATACATAAATATAAAGTTGAAGAATTTGTTTGTATAAACTATTAACTACCTACTCTATAACTATCAGTCCGATAAGCTATATAGCATCACGCTACATATATATATAATTTAAATATAAAAAAAAAACATTTTGCGTTGCGACAAGTTTTTTTTAAAGTTATACTTCTTTTGGCACGTTTGAAAAAAAAATGAGAGTAACATTTTTAATACAGCCATAAAACTAACATAAGACAGCCAAAAAGCGACATAATGAAGTCAGCTAAAAACGACAAGATGAAGTTTGCTGCATTCCTTTTACAAACAGAGAGTTGTAACATACGGGATGAAATCTTTAGCTATTTTTGTTCTGTTACGCCAAAGAAGTATAACTTCTTACGTGCGTAGATAAGTATACCTACACACACGTTTTTTTTTAATCTTTCTACATAATTTAATTTTTATCATCTATCAATCATAATATATCTAATCTTAAGTCAAAGCTAGGTTGTTCACTCACATCGATTAAAAACAAACAAAAATATTAGTTCCCGCTATATAACATTATGTACACGATGTTATGCGAAATATTTCTGCAAGAATAATTTAATATGTAGTTGATTGTGCACAACGGAAACTATTGGTCACTATGTGTTTTTTAAAGTTGCCTTTAGATGTAAGTGTGTATACCTACTGTATTATAAAATTATTAAGTTTATTAAAGTACTAGCGTTTTCCCGTGGCTTCGTGGATTCTAATCATACATTTATATTCTAAGTATATAATATTATGTATATATAAAACAAAGTCGTGTTAGTTACACCATTTATAACTCAAGAACGGCTGGACCAATTTTTATGATATTTGATTTTTTGGATTTCTCTTAGTCCGGTATAGGATAATAAGTATTAAAACATCAGAAAAATTAAAAAAAAAATATATACATATATTAAAATCAATATGGCTAACGCTGGCAAATAACTATTTTAAATATCTATATATTTCTTTCTTACTCTGATGTATGAGCTATATTACTGTAAAGCTTATTCATTGGTTTTTGCATAAAAGAGTAACAAATATCCATTCATCCATCGATCCTCACAAACTTTCACGTTTATAATATTAGTAGGATTACTAAGGTTTTTGTTCACTTAAAAAAATATCAAAAATAATACGTAGGCACTGCTAAATGCAACAACTTAATATGTATTGGTAAGGCATACTCTATTACATCATGAGTCACATGGTCGCATCACGCATGCCGTCTGCATATATTCGACACAGTATAAACGCTCGCTATTATCTAAAAGGTTTATCCTGATAATGAAAATTGTATTCAGCCTCTACACAGTTATTCACTGACAATGCTATAGTAAAGATTAGCTTACCGTTAATAACTTAAAACTCATACGTATATTTATTTTGTTTAAATTCTACTATTTTATGTAATTAGGATAGTTATGTTGCCAGTGTGAGTTTTTTTTTTATAAATAAGGTATTATAATTTATATTTGTTTTTTTTTTTTTTTTGATAAAGGAATTGAGGCGAACATCACTAGATAATTAATGTAGAATATGTTTGAATTTTTAATTTCTGTTTTTTTTTTTTAATTAAAAGCATAGATAATATAGTAATTTGACGAAAGAGTCTTATTTATTATCATTATTTTCAGATTGACCTTATCCCAGTTTATTAAACCTGTTACTTAAATAGTATATTAGGTTATAGTAATGAAATTACATTATTAGTAATTAAAGGTTAGGATCCAAGTGAAAATGCTGTGATACCAGTGAATTAAGTGAAATACAGTGAAGTGTTTTTAATCTGTAATTTAATTATCAAAATATGAGAACCGGTAACGACGCGAAGGACGCCGAAAAGGAGAAGTTAAATCCCAATGGATGGTAAGTACCTACATAAGATGACAGCGTGAAAAACATATTTTGAGTACTGCTAACTTTTAACCGACGTTAATAAAAGTGAGGTACTCAATAGATTGTATTTTTTTTTAGGAATTAAAACGCATCCGAATTTTGTACCTCTTCCTATTTAAAGTCTCTCATCACTCACTAGTATTATAACCAATAAATTATAAGATTATTGAAACTTTCGGAACAACTATCCGACCTTCGTGTAATAAACTGCAAATAAAATGGCAATTTTTATACATATACGGTTAAACTATAAACTACAGCATTCCTACAATTTCGAAATTTGTAACTCATTAAGTTCTTTAAAGCTTGCGTCGTGGTAAAAGTAGACCGTAGAACTACTCGTAACCTAAAACTCAGATTAAATTTGTGATTTAAGTTAAAAAAAAAGACTACAGATTGTATATCGAAGCCTGTAGAGATAGTGCCTCTCTCTTTCTCTCTCTATCTCTCACGTTTCTAGCCCATATACTACAAGTATACTTAGGTATATAGATATTACTTAGTGGCCGATTAGTCGGGAAAGCCGACTATATTTATATTCGGCGACTAGTCGACAAAAAGTACCAACTAGCCGGGCCATTACTTTATTCATAACCTATGTGAAGTTAGAAACTGACTAAACAATAATAAATTTTTATCTATTCTATTCGATTGTACTACTTTTATGTATTTGTACCAGATTGTACCGCTTTTTAAATCGTTTGTACGTCAAAGGGGTGAGAAATAGGGGGGTTCGAATATATTCATATTACTATGAAATTAGGGTTATTGAAATGAGATTTCGTCATTATTTTTAATTACTAGCGATCGCCGCGTGGTTGAAAAACAACCATATTTATTAAGTTATATATTTATTGTCTTGCGTATATTACAATATTAATCTATTCTCAATTTGACCACAGACTTTAACAATAAACAAAAGAGTATATATGCGTGTGTGTGTCAAATACATTATTGTGTATTATTGTGTAATAGTGTGTGTAATGTTTTTTTTATTGATTTAATGTATTTTTATGCATAATTTAAAAAAAATATTAGCATTCTGCACTCCTTCTCTATATAAACTATAAGTGTGGGAAATTTCATATTCCTCCGTCCGCGCAATTATTGTAAAAAGGAGTACAAAGTTTTTGCTTCACCTATTATATATACATATTTATAGTTAGTATAAAAACATGTTTTTTACCAATTGTACTCTATGGCACTCTTTAACACCCGAACCTCGCTCAAATAAGCCCAAACTAGAAGGTCTTACAAAAATCCGTTGATGTGTTCTGTTATCTTGGCTGACTCCATCATGAGATCAGCTCAATAGGATCAAATAGTTGTATTGTCATTCGCATACTCAAAGTTTAATATTTTATAGTTAGTTAGTTACAAGGGTAATAAAAGTTATTTACCCACTATATTTAAGACTCGCCAAAATTTCATCGCAATCAGATGAATGGTTTTGGGACGCATAGAGTAAGAAATCTTCTTTTTTATTTGTTTAGTTAAATAACACAAGCGAAAAAAACCGCAGCCAATAACTACATTAATAGATTTTATTAATTTTACTTAGAAGGTGATACGTTTTTTAGTAAAAAATCTTTAAAATCATCACGCAAATTATCTCAATATAAAATATTTGTTGAATGAATAATGTTTATTTTATACATTTTCCTCTAGTGATTCTTTTCTTCTTATCGTCATACTTCTGAGTAATATCTTAAACAAAACTTAGTTTTAATTAGCTCTTTGTTGCTAAAATAAATATTGTATGAAAAGGCCTTTGGTCCTTTGAAAGTCTAGATTTATCAGTATTTCTTTGTTCTACCTGTGGCCTGTCTTGAGTGTTTCTATAATATTGACCACAATTACTAAGTAAAAGTTACGCTTCATATATCTAATATATTTAAACGAGCAATTCTTGTATATTTATATCTTTATTTATTTATTTATACCCGCGATCTCGGAAACGGCTCTAACGATTGCGCTGAAATTTGGTACGTAGGGGGTTTCGGGGGCGAAGAATCGATCTAGATTAGTCTCATGTCTGGGAAAACTCGTGTTTTCGAGTTTTCATGCAGTTTTCTTTTGCATGCTCGGTAATTTCTTACACTCATACATAAGCATTGTGGTCAAGCGACCAAGGTGAAAAATTAACAAATCAATGTGTGTCTGAGATCGAATCTCGATCGAATACAAAGTTTTACTTTTTTTTTTTTTGTATTTAGTTAAGTTTTTAGTTCTTTTTATCTAAAAAATACGATATAACTAAAAAGAACCCCGAGCGAAGCTCGGTCGCCAGGTACCTACTGCCAGTTTAAAAGAAGGACAACTCAAGCTGAGTATGTATAATAAAAATCTAAAGTTCAATTCAATTCAGTTTTCTTGATAATGGCTTCAAAGCGTGCAAGTTGAGCACAGATTACTTCGCCAATGTCGCGGAGAATTTAGAAGACGCGAAGGAGAATCTAAAGGTCTACTGGCTTTGAAGTTATTAACAGGAAAATTGAATTGAATTGAAAGGTCGGCTTGAAATGTAAGGTAGCTAAATTTTAAAGATATTATTCCGAAACTTATTTTATGATATGGATAGATTCTATATAATCAATGATACTACCGTACTTCTTTCACTACTTTTACTTACCGTACTTATAATTTTTAATTATAATAAAAATGTAGAGGTCGAATATCTATACATAGAAAAAAATGCTAAGAACCGAGACAGGGGGATGTAAGCAGAGAAATAGAACAAATCCAAATTTATTTCAAATTTTTTGTTTCTCTGTCTGTCCGTTTGTACGGGCTAATATCCTAAACTGTTGGACCAATTTAAATATAATTTTGTATGGTGGTACCTTATACCCCCGGTAAACATCTTAGATACTTTTCATCCCGGAAAATTAAAGAGTTCCCGTGGGATAGTTAAAAAACTATAGTAACTTATACGACTTAGTACACAAAAACTACTGATTGGATTTTGATGAAACTTTACATTAATATAATTCATACATCAGAATAAGAAATAGGCTACTTTTTATCCCGAAAAAATGTACGGTTCTCGTGGTATAGATTTGTTTTTGTTTGTCTAGAGCCGAGCGAAGCGAGGGTGAGCCGCTAGTATATAATATGTAATAACCAAAAATATTAAATTTTAATAGAATATTTAAACAAAAATATTTTAATAAATAATTAGTCAGTAATTTACAACTAATACAAGTAAAAAAGTTAGACAAAGCGATCTTAAAAGATCATGTAAAACAAGTACCAATATCGAGATTAAAATTCAAGCTTTTGAAACTTGGGCAAAATATTTCGATGTAACTGTGTCAGTTCAAGGTGATACTCATTTGCTGGGCCTTCACTACTGATACCTTAATATTTTGCAACTTTCAATATCTGTTCCAACTTTAGTAGAGCTTTCATTGAGTATATTTGCTTTAGTACTCGTAGCTATGGCGCTCAACACGTTACGTTCCATGTGAGAATACTTTTACTTATTAATTCATTATTCGTTATTTTAATAAATATTACTAATCTGAAATGTGGTATTTTCAAAACACGCGAGTGAAATGCTGTTTTTGACGTTTAATTTTGGTTTAATTTTTGGACAAGTGGACGGGAATGACGCAAATTAAAATAATATTATAAAGAGGTAAAGTTTGTGCGTTTGTGATTTTGTGAGTTTGTGAGGTTGTAGTGGGTGATCTCTGGATCTACTGAACCGATTTAGATGAAATTTGGTAAGAAGATAGTTTGAGACCCTGGGAAGGACATAGGATACTTTTTATTCCGGAAATCATCCCTTAAGTGGGTGAAAATGGGGATGAAAGTTTGTATTGAGAAGCAAGCTAGGGGCAAACCCGAGCGAAGCGAAGGTGAGTCGCTAGTTTGAAATAAGGATAATAAAATATAAAAAATTTTTGTAAATAAACAAGTTGTGTTAATTTCGTTTGACACTTTTTGTGATTGTCAAGACTTTAGAACCAACTAATACTAATAGTACTAGTAGTAGTAATATTGTAAGGTACTCTGGTGATATTTTTTAAATTTTTAAAATCATTTTTGTAAATTGTGGGCAGGCACTGTCTGTAACAAGTATATATGCCTTTGAGATGTCTAACACCTTAGTCTCTCCCGTGACCAAGGTTGCCGTAAAGCATTCGAAACTTCGGGAGCCAAAAATCAAAATAAATCCGCGAAATAATCCGAAAAGATAGTTTTGTATAAAATGTCAAATATTCGCGTAAATCTAAGAAAGTATTAATCCCATACAAAGAAATTGAGCATCGCTAATTCGGGCTATTTTTGTTAGCTTAAATAGTAATAGATTTCGTTATTCTGCAAACTTTGTTCTATTTTATTTTATTAATGTGTAAAAATTTTTCAGATATGAGATATTTTCCCGCAGTAAAAAGTATTCTATATGTTGACCCGGATAACCAGCTAACATCATACCAAATTTCATCAAAATCTATCCAGTTTTCTCGTGATGCGTTCCCAGACTGACAGACAAAGTAGAGATAGACAAAAATTCTAAAAACTATAGATTCGGCCTCTGTATCGATAATAGTGACTATTTCAATAAGATTTTACAAAAAATATTTAATGTACAGATTCGACTCATTTAGAATTTTATTATATGTATAGATTACAGTGAATTTAACAGTTTTTAACCGTAGTAAACAACTCATAAAAAGTATAAGCGGCATCTGTGAATATACACTACAAACCCATCATCTGATTGCTGATTTTTCAATAATCTGTAATTTAATGCTTTAATTCTCGAGCGTAATGTTTTATTTTCGTTTATCTCGATAATTTTTTAAATCGTAATACCTTTATGGAATCTATTTTTTTACTTTCGTTAATTTTATACTAACTTCAATAACTTGATAATTATAGTGACATCTATTGATATTTATTTGAACTTATTTATCTTTTTTTCTGATGCGACCCCATGCTAATATATTTTACCAAAAAACAAAAATTACATAATAAATGGTTTGACTAAAGCGTCTACCACATAAACAACCAATATGTACCAATACCAAGATCAGATTATAATATATGCATAGTTAAATAACCATATTGTACTACATTTGAATTGGGATATTTTCGTAATCCAACACATTCGACATATTTTACCCCCGTACCCTTTATGACCCGACTGCAAAGAAAGAGTTATGTTTTTCGCGCCTATCTTTATAATATGTTTGTTTATTTGTAATATTCTTTATTCCCTCATATCTTCCAAACCACTCGATGTTTTTTTTTTAATTAAGGTATTCGTCTCATTAGTCCAAGTGTTCTTGGATAGGTGACATAAAAAATAAATAAATATAGGGGCTGCTAGATTCCATAATGTAAAAAGTAAAAAATGAAAATCGACGAACTATGTCAAGTGGGGTATCATTGAATAGGTATTTAAAAATCATTTTTAGGTTTCTTACATCATTTTTCATTTTAAATAATAGTTTAGATATATAATGATTTAAAGTTGGTTAACAACCGTTCTCGCAAATTTTCCTACTTAAAAATACTTAAAAAGCTGTAAATAAATAAAAATATTATAAAAATAAAAAACCCGACTGCATAAAAGGTAACTTAAAAGGTGAACACAAGTTCACAATGGAATATATTATCACAGTGTACTAAAAAATTTTATAGACTGTGATATTATTATGCAGACGGAGACGTACATATGAGTGTGTGTGTGTACATCACGGAGCAAGGATGAAAGTTGAAACATGTATGTCTCCGACTGCATAATACTATATTCCATCGTGAACTTGTTTTCATCTTTTTACTTAGCTTTTATTAGCTATTACTATCTTTTTATTATTTCGTTGAAAAAAAATTGGACGTTTTCGCAATGGATGTACAAAACACAACTATACGCCATCGAACTAAATGTATGAAAAATTTAGTTCAAACACGTAATTACAGTTCTGTTAATAGATAATCGATTTTATAGATAACGTTATCAGTGCCCATCTCCGTAATGAGAGCTGAGGTTATTGGAACAATATACTGTATAAAATTGATATAAACATCACGGCTACAATAATTATTGTGATAAGAAAAGAGCAGTGCTCAACTATTGGTATTATAGTGGTAAAATAATATTTTGTCTTTTTTTATGTGTGTTTGTTTGTTACTCGTTCGCCTTGAAACGGCTGAACCTATTTGGATGACATTTAGTATACCGATAGACTGACGTAAAATATCACATAAGCTACTATTATCCTACTAATATTATAAATGCGAAAGTTTGTGAGGACGTATGGACGTCTGGATGTATAGATGTATGGGCGTTTGTTACTCTTTCACGCAAAAACTAATGAATGGATTTTAATGAAACTTAACAAAAGTATAGCTCATACATCAGAATAACACATAGGCTACTTTTTATCCCGGAAAAATGTACGGTTCCCGTGGGATAGATTTGTTTTTGTGTTTCGCTAGTTAGTAATAAAATTTGTCAAAAATTGAAGATGTTTCCATAATATTATAAATACATTTTTTATATTTTCCTATGTCTATTTTTCATAAATTTGTATATTTTCCAAGCGCCTTAAAAATAATTGACAGTGTTCGAGTTTCTTAATAATTTTGAAGAATTTGGTTTCTGTGTTAAAGATTCTTAATATTATTGATTAATTTAATCTCTGTGTTAGAGAATCATAATCTGTAGCGCATTTACACGGCTCTTCATGTAGTTTTTCCCTTGAAGATATGACATTTCGTATGTAGGTAAACATATGTATGTGAGTGTAGCATTGTAGTTTCTATTGACGACGCGTTTGGCTGTGTTTGTAATGACCCTACTTGCTGTGACAGCGGTCGCAGGTTCGAATCCATAACACAAGCCTCATAGCTTACCATGGAACTAGATGGTGCTGTGTGATAATGTTCTAATATATTTATTTATTTATTTTATTACAACCGAGTCTTATTTATTTTACTGCAACTTTGAACCCGTTATAGAACTACTACGACGTATGTGTATGTATGTATACATACGTTTATCACTCCATTACACTAAAACGCAGATGAAAGACTTATGACCTGGAGGCTGGAGTAACAAAAAGGCACCTAGATATGCGCCTGAGCAAAGCTAGAACTCGTTTGTACTATACCTTAAACAGACACTTAGAAATAAATTAGGTAATACCTAGAAAAGAAATAGCTAATCTATTTTTGCTCTAGATTTTTGCGCAAATTTAAGCACCAATTGTTGTTTACTCAGCCGTTACATCTTACTATCATTAGGTATATTTCACTGGTCCCAGTTATAAATTCACCAATCATTTGATTTGACGTTGATATTTTATTTAAATATATTAAAAACTAATTAGTATAGATAACTTGTTTTTGATAATTGAAAATGATATTTGTGATCTTAATATTGAATTAGAAGTTCTAAAAGGGATGAAGGCAGTGTTGTGTTTGCTCTTAATTAAATTAAAAAAAAAAAGTATTAAGTAAAGTGTTGTTTAATTTTTTTTAAAGACATAGATACTTTTTAAAATGCGCATGAAAAAAACTCTTTTGTTGTTTGAGAAGGATTTCATAAGGCGAAATACTGACGGTGAAAATGTGCCTCTCTTACAGCAGGATTCTGATAGTGACGATGACTGGTATTGAATAGTTTTTGTATTCATCTATACAATATTATATGTGGAATGTGTTAAAATAATGATTGCACATGAATTTCAAATATACGGTTACAGCTTTGTGTCATATAGCGGAAAAAGTTCCGTACGCCATGGTTTTTTTTTTTGAAGACTTATACGAGTACGAGATTTTCAGGATACAGTATTTATTAGTGTTATAACCCCAAAAGTAATCCCTGATGTAAAAAAAAAACTCTTCCACTTTTCGTTCTTTATTAAATTATATTTTAGGATTTGTGCGCGCCATAATTACTGTAAAGCATACTATGAAACATCGATAACCAAAAATAAAAATAAATCCGCGAAAAAATACGAAAATACAGGTTTGTTTAAAATATTTCTTTAACAATTTCCGCATGTTCGATATAAATGTATTGTAAATGCGGAATCCTAAAAAACATGATAAAATTATAACCATGAAAAATATGCTTTATTTAAAACATATATTACAGTGATAACTCTTTATCAGTCCCAATTAAAATGAAGAGTAAAAAGATTATCGCAAATGTCAACAGTTTAAATTATGTCTGAGAGAAATGAAAGTAACTACTTTTCGCTCGCGGTTCCGCTCGCTAGTTATGATGATTAAAATAGCTTATCCAACTTAAGAGGATTGTGAAGCTGTAAATTTTCATACAAAAAGCGATAACGTTTTCCCCCCATTAACATAGTCTAATTTTCATAATTTTTGGAAATGTTGTAGATATAATAATAACTAGGTCCGTACGTTTTTATTTTAAAGAAATATTGCGTATGATAGAAGTTATTAGCATCTAAACATCTGTATTTTTGACTTAAAAACTTCCTCGAGCGTTTTCATATTTTTTAATTAAACGAAACTGAATTACTAAAAAAGAAAAACGTACAGACCTAGATTAAGGTGTACTGAATCTAATGAGACTAAAATTGTATCATTTCGTAAATGTTTAGGGGGTGAAAACGTTATTGCCCGAAATAATATTTCAAACAGGAAATGTAGGTAATTGCCTCTAAGATTTGCAACTCTCTCTCTATCGCACCATACGGGTTGGCAAAGCGAGTGAATGAAACAGATAGCATTTTTTAAAAACCCTACTCGCGCCGCATATCGACACTTCACAATCCTCAATAGATCCCAACGACCTATCTGTGGCTTTGTGTACTACTGATGGAAATTTGACATAATTTGTATGGAGCTTACATTAAATTTCTATCTTCGATAAGTAAATCTTTAGATAGATGAATGTTATTAACAAACACTGTTGATCATCTACCTGAAAGTAAAAACCTCATGTATATTTGTCAAGCCGTTCTTCCTTAATCTTTTAACCCTTAAAGTGATCAATTCTCAATCTCTACCGTGTCTTCTCTATCCTACACAACATTGGCGAAGTAAATTGTGCCCAAATGGCACACCTATAAGCCACTGAACAAAGATCATTGAACATCTTTAACCCATGGACTATTTTTTCCGGGGATAAAGAGTATTTAATGTCGCTAACGTTTAAAATCTTTAAGACAGATGCCTTCCAAAGACTAGCAGATTTGAAATTTCAAACAAAACTTATTATGACAATATCCATATGAACACAAAGTGGGGTTGTTTTCTATCTCTAGTAAGGAAAACTTCAGATAGATTACTAAAAACTGCCTTAAGTTATAGCTTTGACAGTCATAATAAGTTTAAGTTTGTTTAGAAGCCCAAAATAACGGATTCTCACAGAAGAATATAGATTTTTTGTCACTAAGGACTTCTTATATTATACTCTTCTTCTAAGTTAGATATAACATAATATACAAAACATTTTAGTCTTGTTTGAAATGCAAATTCTTATCGAACAAAGCTTAATAAATCTTTTATACTTATCAATAATGACTTACGATACTTAGCTTGTGCTATATTATTAGATAATTTAAGAAATAATTGTACATATAGTAATACTACTATAGTTGAGTATACACTCAAGAGAAAATCCTATTGAACCGTGTTTTCCTTGTATGCAAATTTAGTTCATTTATTCAGAAAACGTATATATATGTAAAAATTAAATTCACAGATGCAATTTAAAAAAAAAACAAGTTGACTAGAAAATTCTTTAAATTTCCTTTAAGTATATATAATACGTAGGTTGTGTGTATTCGCCTTAATGAAAGAAACGATTAAAGAAATATATGAAATTAATCGTGGATATATATATATATATATATATATATATATATATATATATATATATATATATATATATATATATATATACTGAATGTTAGCATGAGTTGACATAAAGTATGTTTTTAAATTGTTACAGGCTACAGTCTCGTCCAAGTCAACAGTTCAACGTGATACGGCGAGTGTATCAACAAGACGCGCTGAACAAAGATGCTGACTATCAAGTACCAAAGAAACCTTGTAAGGAATAATCTGTATATGTTTGAACTATTTCAGTTTGAATAACCGGTGAATACTGAACTGTACATAATGTATATGCCGCCTGTTCTTTTTGATACTTTATTTGGGTGGTTGTACTTAATGCATGCTGCATTTTTGGGCTTTGTCTTGACTAACTTTGAAATGTTCTTAATCATTCGTGTAAGGGTTTTAAGGAGAAAAAATGGAAAATTTTGAAAAAAAATGGCTTTTTATTTCAAAGATCACAAACTTTATTGGAATTTAAGCAGAAAAACATCTGTCGGGTCATCTTGTTTAATGTAATGTTACATTTGTTTCAGTATCGCACAGATGTAAGAAGGCAGTTCAGAATTGTGGATTTGGGGAGTGTTTATTAAACTCTCTTCCAATAACGCGATGGCTGCCTCGGTACAATCTGAAGAAGGACTTGGTCGGGGACCTGGTAGCAGGTGCTACTACTGCAGTGATGCACATACCACAAGGTTAGCTATACGAAATAGTTTACTGAATGTCATATCGATTGGGACCAAATATTACTAATCAAATATTGTTAGAAGTTACGGAAGCTCTAAAAAGCGACGATTTTTGCCTTCTTAATTCACAAATTTTATACTAGTGGCTAATTTTTCAAAATATTCTTAAATTATAGCCTTATATCGTATTGTATCTATTCTTATCACCTTTCTATTTGTAGATAATTCCTCTATTTATGAAAACCGTATAAAAATCGGTACAGTACTTTTAAAGATTTGCCCGAACATAATAAACTAAGCGCGGCGTGGAAATAAAAAAAAAGGTATAAATAAAGGGAAACTAATGTAAATACTTGTATAGGGAATATAAAGGCCAACGCTATAAAAATTATGCATTGATTTTATATGTAACTACAATTTTCTTGTTAACGACTTCAAAACGACACGTTTGGCTCAGTTTGTAGTGATCCCTACTACTTGCTGTGCCAGCAGTCGCGGGTTCGAGTCCCGCTGGGGGCATTCATTTGTGTGGTGATTACGAATGTTTGTACTCCAGTCATGGGTGTTTATATTTATAATATGTATGCATTTGAAGTTATATATGTGTAGTGTATCAACTATCTGGTATCCATAACACAAGCCTCGTAGCTTACCATGGAACTGGAGGGTGTTGTGTGTTAATGTCCCAACTGATTTATTTTATTTATTTATTGTAAGCATGCCAGTTGAGCACAGATACATAATATGTCGCCAAGAAGCAAATTCATAGTATTATACTTAATATATACTGTCAATTTTATCAATTTTAATTTTGATGACATTCCTTCTAATAGTTCACGACTATCAAAGCTATTATAAAAAATCTATACATTTTTAATTTTTTTCCTGCTGTTGTAAAAATTATAACAATTATCGAATGTCGTCATCATAACACACTATATATTTATTATTAAAAGCAGAATTGTAATGTGACATTGGTGATAATAATTTGCAAAAGGACATTTTAAAGCCTTATCGACCTTTATAAAGTATCCATAATTGTGTTAATATCGATTTTATTACTACTATTTATTGTCTTAACAATCTTGTAGGTATTTGTTTTCGTAACGTGTGATTTAAATTAAGGTGAATTTTTTTTTAAATCTTTATTGCTTGTAAATTAAGCCTATATCAATATTTTTGAATGTAATTTCTTTTTCATTAAGAAAATAATTATTTAAAAGTGCAAATACAGGTGGGAAATTCAAAGCTGTTGAAACGCACGCCATTGGTCAGACCCAAATATGATGTCAAAATATTATCATAACAGAGCGATTAACTATTTTGTCGCTACAGTCGTAATTTTTCTATGTATGATACTGTGACGTCACGCGCGAAAAATGGCGGGCGTTTTATAATAATAATAATATTATAACCGTATCGGTATGAAATTTAAAATATATATATATATATATATATATATATATATATATATATATATATATATATATATATATACTAAATTTTAGTTTTTTTAGTGCATTAAATAGTAGCGGTTCCTTAGATATAAGTTTTTAAAATATTTTACTTCAAATTTTTTGTTGCTGTATTGATAAAAACATTAAATCGCGTAGCTCCAAGTGTCTTTTATAAGGAAAAATTTTAGTAAGTGTTTACTACTTATACTTGTAGATACTATCAAAAACTTAATCTCTTCGCGTGTTCACTCAAAATATATAATTTTATATACAATATAATATGTATACTAACAAACATGGTTAGCAGATGTCCTGCCACAGACCTCGTTTGAACTTAGAATTGTGGTTCTCACACTCAGATGACCTCTAAAAATCTCATCAAAATCGGTCGAACCGTTTAGGATATTACGAACACACGCCCACCTGACTTTTATATGTAAATCAATTAAATAATAAATAAATAAATATGTTGGGACATTAACACACAGCACCGTCTAGTTCCATGGTAAGCTACGAGGCTCGTGTTTTGGATACCAGATAGTTGATACACTACACATATATAACTTTAAATACATACATATTATAAATATAAACACCCATGACTAGAGTACAATCATTCGTGCCACACAGATGAACGCCCCCAGCGGGACTCGAGCCCGCGACCGTTGGCACAGCAAGTAGGGTCACTACAAACTGAGCCAAACGTGTCGTCAGATTGATTTAATTTAGTTTAAATCCTAATTTGAACGTTTTTAGGTATGGCGTACGCGTTACTCGCAGAAGTTCCTCCCATAGTGGGTCTCTATATGGCATTTTTCCCAGTGCTCATCTATGTGATATTCGGAACTTCACCCCATGTGTCTATGGGGACGTTTGCCGTAGCTTGCCTAATGGCGGGGAAAGTAAGTATTACGAATTAACTTAAAGTAAATTATTTATATTAATAAATGTCTTTTTTTATTTATGACCGTACGAACAGTGTTGCAATTTTGCCTTTATAATATACAAAATTACTGTAATCCAAAAAAAGCTATTGTTTTATCAGTATACAGTATACAAATACATATTTATATTTTATTTATTCCATTACAGAAAATTGTTAACGTATGCTGATAACGTATACGTATATTTAACGGTATCTAGGTAGATACTTATTTTAAATTTAAATTCCCAATTTATTTTTGACTCTTGTACGACTTGCCTATGTTAAAATATAATTATAGCCCCATGTATTATTGTCTCATTACTCATACAATAAATAAATTATGGTATATTTTATCTTCTTTCAGGTGGTAACACAATACTCGACGCGTCCGGAAATCATTGGTGTCGTTAACGCGACGGTTACTGAAGGTAATATTAAAAAAAAAAAACAATTATAATCATATATTTTGACTTCAAAAATGAAGGAACTCACTCAGTTTTTGCATATGTTTTTTTTTCTAATTGTTTGTTTAACTTCCTAAAAATGTGTTAGTAGTGACGATCCTAACAACCCACTATATCGTAGATATGTCACTTCAAATAAAAAAAAAATAGATGAAAATCGAACCTGTGACCTTCTTCTAGCGTATAACATATGTTATTGACTCAAAATATTCTAATAATAGGTATATATTTGTTCCAGATCCTAGTATAATGACGGCGGGGTATTCCCCTTTACAAGTACTAAGCATACTCACACTAACCGTTGGTTTGATACAAGTAAGTAAAATGTTTTTAAATGAAAACTAGGGTAATTACCTTCATTAGAATGTTCCTACCGCCGCCTTCATTTTAAAGTATTTTTAGAATTATTTTTTTTAAACGTTTTAATTCAAATGGAAATATTATATACTACTGGGGAAACCACGTTAAAAAAACGTGATAAGTACACTACCTCTTAGGTAGCGTGGAAACGTGTGCATATTATGGCGATTACAATTTTCACAAATTTTTGAATCGTTATATCTCAGAAACGGTGGCTCGTAGAAAAAAAAGTATATATACATTTTTTTATAGATAATTTTATGATCTACAATTTTTGTCTGAAGTATTTTTATGATAAAACTTACCGTTTTGCTCAAAATCGCGAAAAACTCATTTTTTTGACCTTTGACCCTGAATAATTTTTTTTCCATGCGGGGGAAAGTTGGGGAAATTTCACATTTTATTTATAATTACATTTTGAACGATTTCACCTATTTTCAGCTTGTTGTGAATTGAGGAGCTGGCGAACAAAACGGTATAATTACATAAAACTAAATTTTACAGGAGAGCTAAAAAACTGAATGACATACAGTGCGTTTTTGGCGTGGTTTTTAATTTACCCATATGAAGTTTGTGACTTGATTTGACATATGTTAAATCCAGATTGCTATCTCTAATACAACGGAAGATACTTAAATTTGAAAAATGCAATTATGCCGTTATGTTTGCGACCGGTGCATTTATTACGTTTTGATTGCCACGTGGATGCAATGAAGCACTTTTGATTGCAAGTAATAAGTTGTTTGTGAGTTAGGTTAAGTCAATATAAACATAAGTCAGTTTAATATTAATTTTATTTACTGTTTAATCATACCAAACTTCTTAATTCAACAAAAAAAAACAAGAACATTCTCTTCTGTTAAAAGAAAATTATTTATGTAGCTTCGAATGTTTAAATTGACCGGACTATTAGCGATTGTAGATAGTAATAGTTTTGTAATTTCACAAGTTATAACAACGACTCCGTGGCGCAACGGTAGCGCGTCTGACTCCAGATCAGAAGGTTGCGTGTTCAAATCACGTCGGGGTCAACGTTTCTTTTTCTTTTACCTTTTTTTATTTTTGACCTCCTTTTTAATGTTCATTTGTTTTATTTTTTATATAAAATAAATAGCTAAGCATGACTTTTTTTTAAAAGAATATATTAAATTAAGAACATTTTTCATAATATTAACAATATTTTACAATTTGTATTAGAAATAGATTCTAAAGCATAGTAAGCTATTCAGTGGTAGAGCATTTATAAAAATTTTTGTCTAGTGTGTGTTCCAAGGATTATATATACATTTAAATAGTTAGATAATATTTTTTTACGAACTACACGCACAGCCTAAATAAGTGGATCTTTGTACGTGAAAATTTGCACAAGACTTCCTTTTATAATGTAGGCGAGTTCTGTGAAAGGGTTTTTGTAAATTTAGCCCCTAAGGAGTGAAATAGGTCATAGAAATTTATAATAATAATAATGTCCTCCTGACCGATTCCGGCCACGGCGGCCAACCTCATTTAGACTAGCCAACTGCGCAGGAGATATTATAGTGCACAAGTGTACGCGCAGACACAAGTGCACTCTCTATTCCTGTCACTCTCATACTCCGGTGGGACGACTATTCGACACGACCGGTGAGAGTTAAGGCGCAGGACCGACGGCTTTACGTGCTCTCCGAGGCACGGGGGTGAAACACCGCCAACTTCCCAACTCCGGGCTCTTATTGAGGCTTACTATACAGAAAGACTCAATAACTAAACTTGGCCCGACCCGGGACTCGAACCCAGGACCTCAGGATGTGCAGCCGTACATGCTAGCCACTACACCACCGAGGCAGTTAAAGTTAAAGAAATTTATATACATTATTTAAAATAGAACTATGAAAATTGATATTTTTATTTATAAACAAAGAAAAAAGATGTTTTAGACTTTTTGGAAATTTATCCCCTAATTGAATGAAAGATGAAAGTTTTTATGGAAGTCTATTATTTTTAAAGTTCTGTCCTGTCGAAAAACAAACTTATTGCAGTCGATAGATAGATAGATAGTCGATAGATAGATAGAGCAAATATTTTAACTCTGACCTAACACATTAAGAATAACTCCAAACTGTGGGACCTTAAAAGTTGAATTCATATTAATAAATATACTTTTACTAGCAACTGACCCTCGTGTTGTTCGAATTCTTCCCTAGGTGCCTAACAACCTATATGTTACTCCAGGCCATAGACTATCTGTATACTAAATTTTATCCAAATCCGACCAGCCATTTCAACGTGAAGCAGTGACAAACATACATATGTATATAGCTCTGGATTTACACTAGGGGCACTCGGGGCTAGTGCCCAGAGCAGCAAAATTTTCAGGGGCGGCAAAATTCGGAGGATGGGGAAAAAAAAATCTCTTTGCGTTATCGTTCCAAAAAATAATTAATTAAAAAAAATAACTAGTATGTGTTTCGAAAAATTGAAATCATTTGTAAATTAGTTTTTTTTTTTGCATTTTTCAAAAAATTAATAATAAAAAAAAATTAAACTTTATCGAAACTTTATCCATTTTATACATTTTTTATTATCCCCAAGGGCGGCGCTAAGGATGAATCCGGCACTATAAATATGTACCTATATATAAACTTTCATATTTATAATATTAGTTCGATAGATTTTTTATAGAAATGTGTATTTTTTAGATAATAATGTGGGTGATGCGACTAGGCGCAGTTTCCACACTGCTGTCAGAGCCACTGGTGTCCGGATTCACAACGGCCGCATCGTTCCACGTGTTGTCTTCACAATTGAAAGACTTGTTTGGAATAAAACTGCCTAAATTGGGATCGAATTATAAAGTTGTTTTTGTAAGTATTAGTAATTTTTTAAACTAGAATAATGATTAATGATATAGAAAGAAATTTTCGATTGAAAAATCTATTTTGTTTGATTATTTAAGTATGCAATAATAATCATCAAAATCTGTCAAGCCCTTTCTCAGAAGACACGCACCGGAATTTATACGTAAAGCTATTTTACATATTAGAACATTTATTATTTTTCCCGAAACTCTTAAAGGATGTTCATTGATTTTCACTAGAAAAATAAGAAAGAACAGTTTTTCCATTAAATAATACCGCACCGGGATAAGGGATTTATATAATATAAAAACAAATAAATAATAATAAATATGTTGGGACATTAATATACAGCACCATCTAATTCATGGTACTCTACGAGGTTTGTATTATGGATACCAGATAGTTGATACACTACACATATATATAAAATAGATACATATTATAAATCGAAACACCCATGACTGGAGTACAAACATTTGTGCTCATCACATAAATTAATGCCCCCTAGCGGGAGTCGAACCCGCGACCGCTGGCACAGCGAGTAGGGTCACTGCAAACTGAGCCATACGTGTCGTCAAATGTGTTACATAGATTATAGAAAATTATTATTTTTCCCGAAACTCTTATAAAATTTTTATGTTTTTTTTTCCAGACTGTTATAGAAATAGTAAAGAACATACCAAATGCGAATTGGACAGCATTCGCGATATCGGCTTTAGCCTGCACCATCATAGCTTTGAACAACGAATTGTTGAAGGTATCCATTTATTATTTAAGATAACATTTATCTATACAGATAAATAAAATTGTAGTGTCTGTCTATAATGTCAAAATAACAGCTTTATACTAAATGTTTATGGAATTATATAGGGTACTTATAAGAAAAACACAATTTTTAAAATTTTTGTCTGTCTGTCTGTTTGTTCCGGCTAATCTCCGAAACGGCTGGACCAATTTTTTAATTATTTATAATAAAATAAATAAAACGCAAAAAATAATAAATTATGTATAATTCCACAGCCATGGGTGAGCAAGAAAAGCCGCGTGCCAGTGCCCATAGAGCTGTTAGCGATCGTCATCGGCACCTTGGTGTCGAATTTCATGGATTTAAAGGGACAATATGGAATCTCATTAGTTGGCACCATTCCTACTGGGTAAGTGTACTTTAATTAAAATTACTATGTTTTCTGACAATAAACATATATATATATATATATATATATATATATATATATATATATATAATATGTATGTATTTAAAAAAAGTTATATATGTATGTGTAGGGTATCAACTATCTGGTATCCATAACACAGGCCTTGTAGCTTACCATGGAACTAGATGGTGCTGTGTGTTAATGTCCCAACATATTTATTATTTATTTATTATAAACACATTTTTATCGCATTAAAAAGTAGCCTATAGCACTCTGCGGTAATGTAGTTTTCTATCAGTGAAAGAATTTTCAGAATCGGATCAGTAGTTTTAGATATTATCCCTTACATAAAAACTTACATATTTTACCTCTTTGCTAGTTGGGGTTAGAGGTAGGGCTATAGGGGTTGATCTTTTGATCATCTACCCCCTACCCCTACCTATCTTATTTAAAAATTATATATAAAAAAAATATTTATTTATTTATTAAGATTTACCAGTGGTAATTATGATGTTAAAGTAATAATTATGCTATGTTACAAAGTTCTTATTGCTAAATGTGAAATAGTTATACACAAAAACAACAATACTATAATCTAAAGAAATTAAACAAATAAACAAAATCTACCAAACAAATCGAATTATCATATATAATTATGTATTCATGATGCAGTTTTTCTTTGCAAAAATGCAAATTAAAGTGAATTTTTTAAGGTTTATAATCGTAATAAATACGTCATATAATACAAACAGCGCCATCTAAGAACACGTCATACAAACTGAATAACTTATTGTTTTTTTTTTTAAATAATCATTGATCAATAAAATTGCAGAAGTACCTATTTATAAAATCAGATTATATTTTATTATATACAGATATAGACAAATAGCGACTCATCCTCGCTCCGCTCGGATTTGTCCCTACTCACGTTTTAACGTTTAATATTGATTTCTCATAGATGAGATATTTTCCCGCAGTAAAAAGTATCCTAAATGTTGACCCGGATAACCAGTCATCACCATACCAAATTTCATCGAAATCTCTCCAGTGGTTTTTCTGTGATACGGTAACAGACAGACAGACAAAAATTCTAAAAACTATAGATTCGGCCTCTGTATCGATAAAAATGTCTATTTCAATAAGATTTAAAAAAAATATTTAATGTACAGATTCGATTCAGTCAGATAGTTACAATTTTATTATATGTATAGATAACTCTGTAAACATAGCGCCATCTATTGATATTTATTTGTAAATTTTTATTTTTAATTTTAAATCAAATTCTGTACAGATTAGAACTCACATTGATGAGTCACATACATTATTCTTAATAAAAACTTATTTTTACTTTTTAAGGTTATCTTTTAGTTTTCTCAGCTAAAATAATTTCAATGAGAAATATAATTTTTAAATAAGACTAACTTTTCGGATGTTTCCGCGGATTTATTTTGATTTTTGGTTCCCGTTGTTTCGAATGCTTTACAGCAATCGTGGTTACGGGAGAGACTAAGGTTTTAGACATCTCAAAGGTCATCATATAGTTGTTACAAACAGGCACTATCTGTACCATCCGAAAAAAACCCGAACAGATAGTTTTATTTAAAATGTCAAATATTCATAAATCTAATAAAATATTAAATGTAATTTTCCTCCACAGCCTCCCAGACGCCACAGTGCCTCCCATAGAGCTCCTCCCGAGCATAGCACTGGATGCATTCACCATCACGATGGTGACCTACACCATATCCATGTCCATGGCCCTCATCTTCGCCTCGAAGGACAAGTACGAGATTGATGCGAATCAAGAGTTATTGGCGCTGGTATGAACTTATTAGTTTTACTTTTTTTTAATTTTTGGTTTTATTAAATAGGAAATAGTGTCATGATACATTTTTTTAAATAATTTTGCTATGATTTTTATTTTGCTTTTTGATTTTTTTTTTTCTATTATATTAATAGGTTTTTAAAGAAGAATTGGAAGATTATACATATATAGATAGATAGAATATATATTTTTTAGTTCTAATTGGGATTCCATATAAAAGATCTGTCTTAATCCAGAACATATGCTATATTTATCCTAAATTTCATCCAAATCCGTGGAGTCGATATAGTGTAAAAAAGCAACTAACAAATATATTCACTTACAAACTTTATAATATTCGTGTAAAATAAAATATATAATATGTACTAATAAATATTATATATTTTATTTTACACTTACATTACATTTTGACGACACGTTTGGCTCAGTTTGTAGTGACCCTACTTGCTGCGCCAGCGGTCGCGGGTTCGAGTCCCGCTGGGGACATTCATTTGTGTTATGAGCACGAATGTTTGTACTCCAGTCATGGGTGTTTATATTTATAATATGTATGTATTTAAAGTTATTTATGTATAGTGTATCAACTACCTGGTATCCATAACACAAGCTTACAATGGAACTAGATGGCGCTGTGTGTTAATGTCCCAACATATTTCTTATTATTATTATTATTATATAATACTATGTTACAGGGGACAAGTAACGTATTTGGGTCGTTCTTCTTCTGCGCGCCGCTCTGCGCCAGTTTGTCCAGGTCTTATATACAGTATCAGGTAATTCCAACTAAATGACTACATAATTATAATTAGTAAATAACTAAAATGCAACTAATTAACCTGAGTGAGTTTTAGTTTTGAAATAATATACACAATGTATGTAACGTATCTTAAATTAAATCTTTGATATAACGCACTTTTACCTGTGTGTCTCTACTAGCGTTTAATACTGTAATTTTACATATACTAGTGATCGCCGCGTGGTTGAAAAACAACCATAGTTCATTAAGTTATATTATATTTATTGTCTTGCGTATATTACAATATTAATCTATTCTCAATTTGACCACAGACTTTAACAATAAACAAAAGAGTATATATGCGTGTGTGTGTGTGTGACAAATTCATGGTAGTGTGTATAATGTTCTTTTTATTGAAAGTATTTTTATGCATAATTAAAAAAAATATTAGCATTCTGTACTCCTTCTCTATATAAACTATAAGTGTGGGAAATTTCATACTACTCCGTCCGCGCAATTTTCGTAAAAAGGGGTACAAAGTTTTTGCTTCACGTATTAATATATAGATTTACCCAAATTAGCAGAACATCAGTATTCTAGTGTATTTAAAGTGAATTGTCCATAGAGAATTATTGATTAATTAGCGAGTAATAGTGTTTGCCTTTAAATAGAACACAATTAGATTTGTTCACCAGATAATGTGCACATTATCCAGTAATTACACACATTTCCTATTGGCATCAGGCGGGCAGTAAAACCGGGATAACGTCAGTAGTATCAGCGGGTCTGATCCTGTGCGTGCTGCTGTGGGTGGGGCCGTTCTTCGAGCTGCTGCCGCGCTGCGTGCTCGCCTCCATCATCGTGGTGTCGCTCAAGGGCATGTTTATGCAAGTCAAGGAGCTGGCTAAGTTAGTATTCCTTTTTAGCCCTTTTTAATGTCCCACTGGCGGTGGGTCTCCCTTTAATGTGATCAGGCCATATTCCACCATGTTGGCCAAGTGCGGGGCGGACTGCACATGTCTTAAGAGAACTTGCTAGGTTCTCTCACTTGTGTACTAATTTTAATCCAAATCCGTCCGTTATATTTCGGCTCAACCTCGCTTCACTCGGGTACGCCTCTAGTAAAATAAAACTCTTTCACGGGAACCGTACATTTTTTCGAAATAAAAAATAGCCTATGTGCTATACCAGACTAGGATTATAGTCTTCTCTGTGCCAAATTTCATCCAGATCCGTTCAGCCGTTTTTGCGTGATTGAGTAACAAACATCCATCCGAACATCCAAACACATTTATAATATTAGTAAGATGTCAAATATTCGCGTAAATCTAAGAAGTTATAATATGCCAGTCTACCGACCTTCGTGTCTCCTTAAGACTCGTCTTAAATTATTATTTAATACTTTCGCGGCCGTTTTTTAAAATTCCATTAATTATTAAATCACTTTATGTGAACGTTTATTGTCACGCTGCGCCTGTCACTGATAAAAGTTTAATTCGTAATACGTACATTTGTATTTACGATATATGTAAATATTGATTACAAATCGTTGATTAAATACTTTTATTCCAGGTTCTGGAGGCTGAGTAAGCTAGACGCCATTGTGTGGCTTGTGACATTTTTGACGACGATGTTAGTTAACATTGATATTGGGTAAGTGTTTTTGTACCAGACTAACAAAAAAAAATACACTATAAGAAAATAATGTTACACATAAAATATTTATATATGTATTCATGCCTTTTTAACGTCACATTGCTGGGTACGGGCTTCCCTTCTACAAAGGACCAGGATATAGTCCACCACGTTGACCAAGTGTGGGTTGGCGGACTTCACATGTCTTACGAAAAATTTCTAAATTCTCTGAGATATTCAGGATTCCTCAATGTTTTCCTTCACCGTAAGACAAGTGGTAATCATGTTGGAAATAATTTGCAAATGAAAACACGAAAGGTGTGAAGATCAGGGATTTGAACCCGCTTCACTCGCTTTATCAAGCGAGCGCGGTACAACTGGACTATCACTGCCACTACTGTCTACTACCACTTAACCTCGCTTCACTCGGGTTCGTCCCTGGGGGCCTTTTATATTTATAATATTATGTATACCTTTTGACAAATTTTATTACCAACAATAGCCTCTACGTTACTCCAGGTCCTAGGCTGTCTGTGTGAAGGTGTAATAAAAATACACACACACCTACAAACATACACATTTAATTAATAATTATAATAATAATTATGTTGGGACATTAACACACAACACCATCTAGTGCCATGGTAAGCTACGAGGCTTGTGTTATGGATACCAGATAGCTGATACACTACACATATATAACTTTAAATACATACATATTAAAAATATAAACACCCATGACTGGAGTACAAACATTCGTGCTCATCACACAAATAAATGCCCCCAGCGGGACTCGAACCCGCGACCGCTGGCACAGCAAGTAGGGTCATTACAAACTGAGCCAAACGTGTCGTCAATAATATAAGAATATATAAGAGTAGCGTGATATTAAATATATATATGTTATTTTCAGTCTCGGAGCAGGACTAATAGCAAGCGTGGGAACATTGTTCGTCCGTTCACAAAAACCCTACACCTGCCTGTTAGGAAGAGTTCTTGATACCGACTTGTATCTGGATATCAAGAGATATAGAGCTGTGAGTACATATGTCATTATAAAAGACCAGACTGCGGTAAATCCTAAGATCTTCCAGTAAAACCTAATATTTTCCGGAACATGATGGTAAAAATCCGAAATTGTCCATAATCATCGTTCTTTTCGAACTCTTACAACCATTCACTGCAATATATGTATGTATACAGATATAATAACTACTTATTTGGTCCAGTAGTTAGCATGTATGGTCATAGTTCTGAAGGTCTTAGACTCGAGTCCCGGGTCGAACCAAAGATAGTTGTTGAGTATTTCTGTCAAGAAATTCTCAGTAACCCTGTAGTGTTTGTGTATTTAATCTGTAACGAGTTGTCTCGACGGGTCGAGGATTGACACTTGACAGTTACGTGAGAGCCGAGGCTGCGAACGTATGTGTTAATCTTGCACACTAGTGACCAAACGAGTCAAACAATGTTTACTTGTATTTTATGCAAATACTACAAACCCAAAGTTGGGAAGGCGGTGGTGTTTCGTCCCCTTGCCGAGACAAAATATGAAGTCTAAACTAACTCTGTGAGTTTGAGTGTAGTCCCACTTGTTAAATGCCTTCTTCGTAAAAAAAAACTTATAGTCTGAAACTGCACAACACTTATTATCCACCACTACAATTTATTTTATTAATGTTTTAAAATAGAATTATAATTAAAGACATTTATATTAGAAATATTATTTATTTGTTAACACACATTGTTTATTCTGTATCTAGGCAACGAATGACTTGTTTCCCGACTTCCATTATCTTCCCTTTTTAGTCAAAATAAAATCTATATTCTCAATAAAATAATTATTAATTCTAAGCGGAAAGTGTCAATTGAAATACCAAAATATTTATAATATATATAGTTTCGTGATTTATTATACAGGGTGGAACAAATCGATGGGACATGGAAGAAAAGTACCTTAAATATTGAAGATATCAAGATTTACTCAAAGGAAACATTTCTTTATTTTCAAAAATAATAATAACTGCATTTATTTATTTTTTAAAAAAGCTTACCTGAACCGGGAATCGAACAAAATAAAAACGCAAAAAAGGACACCGTCACTATTTTACCGAATTAATCGATAGGGTCTATGATAAGGATAAAATTTCTCGAACAAACTGTTCGGTCCAAAGGTCGTTACCGAACACATAAGCAATAATGCCTAAACGGTGCATTATAAATACATGAAAACACGCCTCAAAAAGTCAGTGCACGTTCGGATAGCAATCAAATCGGCTGCATTCATTATCATTCATAGCAATTCATTATCAGTGTATCATTAACTTTAAATCAATAAACTTTACTTTACTTTACTTTATTTAATTTATCAAGCAATTAGTAGTAGGTCGCGTCCCCTACATTTTTTGGTCCTTCGAGCCGGATATGAACCAGCGACCTATGGATATACAGTCCACGTCCACTACTAATTTCCACTCATCTTGTATTTAAAACTAATACAAGATGAGTGGAAATTAGTAGTGTTCTACAAAATGACTCCGTATTGGCAAGGCATAAAGGTATATAATCAATTAACTAATCATTTGGAAAAAACATGTGCTAGTATATCAGACAACACGCACTGCGATATTACTCTATTACAATTACGTCATGAGTACACTGAACTAGAGTACTATAACCAGCTGCTTCTTACTCAGCATTTCAGAGCGCACGCGCGACGGCGGCGCGGTCTTATCAATGGAGTGGGTTATATTGCAAACAGTCTGTTCGGCGTATTGGATGAGCGATTCGCAGAAAAATATGAGCGAGACATTGAACTTATAAAGAACAATAATAAATACTTTTTAAATTTAATGAAGAATCAGACGTCGGTAGTGGAAGCCGAATACAATCTATTAAAAAAAATGTTCGATTACCGGTTCGGGTCACCTTTTTTTTAAAAAAAAAATAATGTAGTTTATCATATTCTTAAAAATAAAATAATATTTCTTTGGAGTGAAACTTGGTATTTTCAGTGTTTTAAACACTTTTCTTCCATGTCTTATGCTTTTGTTCCACGATGTTAGAGTCGATATGTATAATTTGTAATATTTCATCGTTTTCTTTAATTCTAAGACGCAATGTTTGTTCGAGAGATTTTATCCTTATCATAGACCCTATCGATTAATTCCATAAAATAGAGACGGTGTCCTTTTTTACATTTTTATTTTGTTCGATTCCCGGTTCAGGTAAGCTTTTTTAAAAAAAATTAAATGCAGTTATTATTATTTTTAAAAATAAAGAAATGTTTCCTTTGAGTAAATCTTGATAACTTCAATATTTAAGGTACTTTTCTTCCATTTCCCATCGATTTGTTCCACCCTGTATATAATATTGTACATTTCCGCTTTATTAAACACTAACAATATCTAAAGTCGGTAACACACTGGACTGTGAGGATGGAAAGAACAGAGGGCTCACGTAACTTTTCAAAATCATTTCAATAAGCACATAGCGAATCGTTCGAGTTAAATTCAAATAAGATTCTTTTGATATATTAATATTATATCGATATGTTCGTTAAATAAAAACATTCATTCATTTTCATATTCTATTTTATTCTTTTTTATATTAAATCTTGTTATTATTTTTTTATTTATAATATTTTAAATCAGTTTTAAATTCAGTTTTATTATTTCTTAATGATATTGAACTATAAAAAATAACAACTTTATATGAAAAAGTTTCAATTTTCTGACAATAATACTCCACGACTCATCCATTCCATTTCTCTGTCATCGTCGAAGGACAGTATGAAATATTGTAACACAGCCATAATCATTATGTTGAGGACTATGAAAACCCACCATTTCGCCACATCTAATATACCAACCTGATATTGTAAAGAGTAAGGGTATCTTTTGTCCCCAATTAAACGCATTTTTTATCATTTTCAATTCAATTCAATTTAATCTTTTGTTAATTTTTAATTATTTTACTTTTAATTTCATTTTAGTGATGTCAAAACTGTCAAATGTCAAAATGTCACCATAATTTTACATGGCTAAAATTTAAAGATAATTAAATTGGAAGTCGGTTAAAAAGAGGTTATGTTCATTATATTCAAATAATGTTGCAGAGAAGTCGTAAAAAAAGAAATTATCTGATCATACCTTCAATGTTTGACATCTACTTCTGACCAAAAGCTACATACGTTGTGTAACATCTTTTACACGTTATTACATTCTTAGATAAAGCCACAGAACGTTTTTCTTACGAGTATTATGTATTATTTATAATCTATCATAAATATATTGAGTTATCTATAAGGAACCAAATTAAAATAAGTTCGTACTTTTTTCAATACTCTGTCCGCAAAAATACCTACGTGAAAATGAAAAAAATATTTTTACTACTCATTTATAAAAAATTGGTAAAAAAAATTATATATAAATGTTTTTTTTTTTTTTCATTTAAGGCTGAGGAAATCCCCGGCATCAAAATCTTCCATTATTGCGGCGGACTGAACTTCGCCAGTAAGAATCTCTTCAGGTCCACGCTGTTCAGGAAGATTGGATACCTGAAGTCTGATGAAGACGGTGAAGATGTGAAGGGAGAGGCGTATGAGTGGGATTCTAATTATAGTAATAAGGTGAGGTTTTATCATTAAAGAAAAAAAAATGATTTTTTGTTTTAACAATAATAGTTGTTGTAGTTTATTAATTACCAAATATTTAAGTAAGTAGATGACATTTGTATTTTTTTTCTTTTTTTTTTTTGGTTTTTGTCATTTTGTTTCCTATAAATTTTAACAAAGAATTTATTTCTTTTTAGAGAATTACGAGAACATTAAAATTTGTACAAAAATATATTTTTCGGATTTTTGCGCGGTTTAATTTTTATACTCCATTCTTTTTTTTTTTAAACAGTCTTAAAAACTACAACTTTTGAGGCGGCAAGAACCTTAGTCTATCCCGTGATTATATTTCTCATAAAGCATTCGTAACAACGGAAACAAACAATTCTTTTTTTTCTTTTTTTTTTAATAAAACGTGTCCATGGCAGGTACAATGCGTGATCATCGACGCGACGGCGCTGTCGTACGTGGACGCGCCCGGCATCAAGAGCCTGGTGGCGGCGCAGCGCGAGCTCGTCGCCAACGCCGTGGCCGTGCTGCTCGCCGGCGCTAACGGTACTTGTGGGCTTTTTTTTTAATCTTAATATTATATACGCCAACCCGCACCTGGTCCCGCTAGTACATAATTACCACTTGTCTTACGAACTACGGTGAAAGAAAACATCGTAAAGAAACCTGCAGGTCTGGAAAAACCTAGCAAATTTTCAAAAGACATGCTTAGGCTGCGTCAGTCGTGTTGACGAGAGGCCCACCTCCAGCAGTGGGACGTTAAAGAGCTGAAAGCATACATTACGGACATTTTTGCTTTTTTTTTCTTTTCCTTGATTGATTATTTTTTATTATGATACTGTTTTTTTTTTATTATAATTTATTATACCCATCACAGACATTTTACTTCTTTTACATCTTTTTTGAATTCACAAACATCACTATACCGTTTATTTATAAATCACGCAAATAAATGCCCCCAGCGGGACTCGAACCCGCAACCGCTGCCACAGCAAGTAGAGTCGCTACAAACTGAACCAAGCATGTCGTCATATTATACATTTGAGTGTGTGCTTATTTGTATTTAAATTCAGAAACTATTTTACAAATTTTCTTAAGGTTTTCAGTTTTAGACTATAACTTATGAACATATAAAGAATATGAGCTCCGACAGCTATGATGAAATTTTTGAATTATATTGGTAGAATCATCGCTTTTAAGAACTTAATCTTATATTAAATGAGCAATCCTTGTATATATATGTATTATGTAGTATATAATATATTTATTTCGTGAATCTCGGAAACGGCTGACGATTTGGATCAAATTTTGAATTTAGATAAGATTTTGCTTATTAATTTTATCTATATAAGTGTATTTTCTGAAAAAACGCTATTTTTATAACTCTCCGGAAAAACAAGCGAATGGCTACATGTAAATAATAATTAAATATACAATAATTAAAAAAAAAACTAATAAAATTTCCACAACCAGGTCCGGTGCTAGAAATGATAGAGCGGTACAACTCGCTGGAGTCGGAGCAGCTGCAGCTGGACACGTTCCCGACCGTCCACGACGCCGTCGTCTTCTACAAAGTGCTGCAAAGTAAGAAGGACACCATCGTCATACAGACGTGATGCACAGGTTATCATTATATAATATCCGTTAAACATGTTAATTATACTCCGACTCAATCAACTGACTTCTTCCATCGGAACACCAGACGTACTGCAGGATACCATCCTTTCTTGGTTGACATTCCGACCATTCGCACTAAGCGCTATTCATCATCTTTTATAATGCGCACAGCCAAGAAGTGGAATGCCCTGCCTGCGTCTGTTTTTCCGAGTGCGTATGACTTGACACTCTTTAAGGTGCGTGTGAACAGGTTTTTTTTTTTATTTAACATGGTAGATCTTATCTATGCCTTCGAGTTGTGATGAAGGTCAAGAGTATGCCCATTTATATATAAAAAAAAAAAAAAAAACAAAAGAAACTTTCAATTCAATTCTCCTGTCAATGGCGTACCAGTTGAGCACGGATTACTTCGCCAATGTCACGTAGAATGGAGAAGAGGGAGATTGGTCTGTGAAATAAAATCATTAAACTAAATTAAATTATAATAAGTTAAAAAGGAACTAAACCCTTAATTAACCTTTGACCTACAAAGAAAGAGAACTAAAAAAAAAAGTTTTTTTTTTTCTTTTCTCTATGGCTTAGAGTTGCGCTAACAGACGCAATACATTCTGCCAGTGTCACGTTTTGTGAGAAAGACACGAATGAGTTTGAGCGGTAATTTTGAAATTTAGCCGCTTTAATGTGAAATTTAAACTATAAAATGAATGATCGGTCTACAGGAGTAACCTACATCAATAGAAAAAAATTAGGCAATACAAAAATGGCACAATGATTGAAAATGAAAACATATTATAATTTTTACTATGACAATTTAGATAGATAATTGCGGAACTAGTGTTGTCATTTAACTTATCAAAGTTATCGAATAAATCGGTTTATCATTTTATATTGATAAATAAAATAATAAATTGAAGTTAAATAATTTTGAATTTAAAATTAATTAATTTAAAAGATTTCGAGCCACATCCTTAATTAACTTTATTAATAGTATATTTTTGTGTGATTAAAATTATTACAAATTTTATAATTTTAACTGTGAAGTGTATTAAATATCAAAAGTTCAAAACTTAAATAAACAAACAGAGCTAAAGTTTATTTATTTCAAACAAATCTTTGTTTATATTCTTTTTTTAGTTGATTGGACCAGAGTATATGACGTTTGGGAAGTACATATTATGTCCTAAGTACATAGTACTGTATGACAATTGATACCTTTTTTTTTCTCAAAAATAAAAAAATAATCATGGTTAAGATGTTTGTGAAGTTAAGTACTTAGTACTTAGCTTTTTTTTGTAGTAATTTGGACGTATATTTGGTTTTTTTTTCTCGAATTTAAAAAAAATAGCGATTAAAAGATTGAAATACGATTTATATTTAATTTCAATAAAATTTATATAGTACTTGAGAATATTTAAGATTTATTTATATATACATAATATGAATTATATTTAAATTAATTTACATCATGTTTATGTACCAATAATCCAAAGTTTGGAAAATTAAATGGTCCAAAAATGAAATTATAAATAAATATTACTTAATTGCGATAGACTTTAGCAAAAGTGGTCTAAACTTATAAGTATTTTTTTTGGCATTTTTATTAAAACAAATAGTTGTATCTGATACACTGTATCTTAATATGTATTTTAATAAAAAAAGAAAAAAAAACTAAGTTATAATTATTAAAATTGGGAATCACTTTGAGAGAAAATAAGTTAGGACACTTTGCCATGGAGGACTTAAATATAGTATTATATTAATAAATACACTATATTTATATGTTTTTTTAATAAATCTTAGGTTAAGAGAATAGATAGATAGATAGATCCTAAAGAACATTGATTGACGCAAGAAGGTGGTATTTTATTTGTATTCTAAAGAAATGGCGCGAAAAACCTTTAATGTCATAGTGACATAAAGGCTAACTGCGGCAATTTAAATGAAATATTTTTCTCGAATTTTTTATTCCACAACTAAAAAGTTTTCAATTTTTTTTATTGATTTTTATTATTTATTATCAATCTTAATTTGTGCTAAATTTTGTTTTAATCTAAATTATAGCATATATTGCAAACATCTAAAAAATAAAATAAGGTTGTATTCAGCCAGTGAAAACAGTGGTAGCCCAGTGGTAACGCGCTCTCACCTCTTAATATATTCATGTGCTGCTCATTTCCAATACGATTACCACTTGTCTTAACGGTGAAGAAAAACATCGTGAGGAAACCTGCATATCTTGAGAGAATCTAGCAAGTTTTCGAAAGACACGCTCAGTCCGCCCGCACTTGGCCAGCGTGGTGGACTATGGCCTGATCCCCCTCGTAATGAAGGTGGGCCCGTGCCCAGTGGGACGTTAAAATGGACTGAATTCAAGATAAGATTATCGCTTGATAATTATTTCATGCGATAATAATGTACGAGAAACTTTGTGTTAATGGCTGTTAACTTTTATTGATCTTTCTATCCTATTCTTTTAACCTGAAAACTAAGTGAACTATTAAGAAGTTTAAATAATAAATACGATAAATGCGAAAGTACGATTGTAAGAAAAAACGTATTTTAAATGTTCCGAGTTTAATCTGAAACCAAAATGGCTAAAAGTATTTAATATGTAAATAATAAATTATTGCTTAAACTAGATTTAAAGACAATAATAACTTAATTGTAAATATTTAAAGTAAGAAAAGTGTTTTTTTTTTGTATTTAAACAAATAATGCGATCAAGAAACTTGATGGTAATGTGCAATTTTTAGGATATTACTTATTTTTAATGTAACTTACAATAAATATTTATTTTTTCAATTAAAAAAAAACAATTCTTATACATAATTTTTTCAAACACAAAATAATACAACACTAAAAAAACAATTCTTTTTTAACTTTAATGAAGAAGCATAATGAAATATAACTTTGGTTTAATAAATTATTATTTATATTTAGTGTTGCCATTGTATGCCTTATATACATTATAAGAAACACATTATAAATAACAATACATATATTTTACTACAAACTGAATTTAAAAGAATAAATATTTTGCAAACAATTTATGAAAGCTGACTGTACTCACCCGTGATCTAATAGTTTGTCCATGGTTCACCAAATTAAATGTTCTCCACAAAATTTCTAAAAAAAATTTTAAAAAATGCATTTTTTGGCCTTTTTTTTTGCAGTCGGTTAATAAATGTATCAAAGGCAACTATACTGTTTATTTGTAAATACATACTTGTATATATCAAAACTTGTACTTATCATAAAGGCTCATTTACTTCAACTTTTTTATTATAGGGTTACCATATAAAATATCATTTAATGTGTTCTGTTCTGAAAACATACTGTGGTTATTATTACATAAATTTGATATTTAACTTATGAAATTACAACGTTCCTGAAAATTTTGGACATTCATATTAGAATTTTACAAATGGTAACTCTATATGTTTACTTAAAATATTTATGTTATGGCAATAATTGTATAGAATTAGATGTAGTTAAATGTGTCATTGTGATATTTTGTACCTAAAGAGTATTTGTACTTATTTAAAATGAATATATTTGTTATAATCGATTGTTATTTTATTTAATAAATGCCTTTTTAATATATTTTACTAGAAGCGGTTTTAGTCTGAATTATGTTCAGAAATATTGATTTAAATGTAAATGTGAATGATTTTTAAAGGTTAAATTTTTAAAATGCTCTTGCTTGGCAATTACAGTAGAAACTCGATTAACCGGACTAATTGTTGTCCTTAAGCATTTGGATAATCGAATGTATGAAGAAAAGCGGGTTTTTTTCCTGAAACAATTGCTAACTAACTAAAACAATAACGAAACGCGTGGGGCAGTGATCCCACGGGGCGCGGGCGGGGTAATACCAGTTCCGATACGTTCATCTATACATATTATAATAAAACTGTAGAGGTCGAATGTCTGTACATAGAAAAAAATGCTAAAAACCGAGTCAGGGGGATGTAAGATGAGGAACAGAACAAATCCAGATTTTTTCAAATTTCTTGTTTCTCTGTCTCTTTGTCTGTTTGTACGGGCTAATCTACGAAACTGTTGGACAAAAACTACTAATTGGAATTTAATGAAACTTTACAATTATATAGTTCATACATGAGAATAACAAATAGGCTACTTTTTATCCCGGAAAAATGTACGGTTCCCGTGGAATCGATTTGTTTTTGTTTGTTTAGAGGCGAACCCGAACGAAGCGAGGTGAGCCGCTGTGCTTGCATAAATTCTACTTGTAGGTATATATGTAATTGATCGCGGTTGGTAGTCCGGATAATCGCGATCCGTATAACTGAGGGGCCGGATAATCGAGTTTCTACTGTATATAAATCATTAAAAGCTTTTTTTTTTTCATTATATTCCATCATATTTTTTTCTTAACTAACGGCGCAAAACGGAAACCACTTAATTGAAATAAAAATATTAGCTAAATAATGTTCATAAGTGTCGCGTTTTTAACATTCTAGAACAAATAATAATAATAATAATAATAATATCATTTATTTCAACCACCAAAGGATCATATTTTGTTAGTAAAGATACACAATAACCTAATGTTAGTAGCACATTTAACCTACTTAATCCTAAACCTTATCTAAGACAGGTTCGATTTGTCAGCATGTGCACCATTTGACAATGGTTCAGATACTGACAATCAAACCTGTCAGCAAATGCCCTCAGGATGCCATTGGAACTGGCCCGAACCCTGCGCACCAGGGATGTGCACCGTTTGCGCATGATAGTGTAGAAACAATCTACGTGCGCTTCAGCGAACATACCCGACGCGCTGCAGCAACGAGGCAGGCCCATCAGCATCCTGAATGCATTATTATACTGAACACGCAGGGCATTGTACTGTTTCTGTGTGTAATCGACCCACAGGCTGCTAGTGTAAAAGGAAGTACAGTAAGCTCTAAAGAGGGTCACTTTTACAGGGATGGAGCAACGAACGAACCTGCGTGCGATCATATTCGCCCTCACAGACAACGCCCTGCGTTCTCTTTCTATATCAGCATCATCTTTCAGGTCAAAGGATATCACATGACCTAGGTATTTATACTGAGACACCTTTTTTAACGGAGTACCGTATAACTTAATAGGTGGTAGAGTAGAGGGCTGTGATTTTCCTTTGGCACGAAAGACCATGCATTCACTTTTCTTTACATTATAAATCAAGCCGTGACTGTAGGCATAAGCTTCACATATACTCAACAGTTTCGCCAACCCACAAGCAGACGCACTCAGCAACACCATGTCGTCTGCATAGCTAATATTATTCAGGCAAACTCCGTCAATATGACAACCGACATGAGTAGTACTGAGCGCCTCCACCAGTGCATTGATATAGAGATTGAAGAGCTTAGGGGAAGTTAAGCCCCCTTGTCGCACCCCGCACTCCAATCCGTATGGCTGCGAATAAGTTTCCGACCATCGCACGACATTGACCTGATTATGATACCAATATTTGAAGATCCCGGTAACTTCTTCAGGCAATCCAGTATTTTTTAGTTTCTGCCATAGAATATCGTAATTGACCAGGTCAAATGCCTTACTAAGGTCAAGGAAACAGGCGTACACAGGCGTTCGCCTAACCGAGTAGTACTTCACAGTTTGCTTTAGACATAATATTGCTGATTCCGTTGACAAACCTGGCCTAAAGCCAAACTGATTGTCATGTAAGTGTATATGTTTATCAAGCTGAACGTTAAGCATACTGTCAAGCACTTTCGCAATAACCGTGGCAAGTGAAATTGGCCTGTAGTTGGATTTATCAGATATGTCCCCCGTTTTGTTTTTCACAATAGGAACCACCACAGTTTTCATCAGTGCTGCAGGCAAGTACGAGTGAGTTATACATAAGTTATAAAACATGGCAAGTACCCCAGGCAAATGAGGACCCGCATTCTTTAGATCGAAATAAAAAAATAAGAATAAAATTTAGATAAATTAGTTAGTTTTTTTTTGTTTAGTTATTATCGGCGAGTATTAGTGTTATCAATAAAAAAAAATGGAAACAGTTTTTTTTTATAAAGATAATGAAAATTTTATTCAAATATTTGTGTTTTCCTCAAATTTTTAGTAACGATTATGGTCGTATTCCGACCACTGCACTGGGCGAACTCCAGTAATTTTATTGAAACACTAGCGACTCACCCTCGGTTCGCTTGGGTTCATCCCTAGGTTGATTCCCCATACAAATTATTATTCCCATTTTCACCCCCTTACGGGATGATTTCCGGGAAAAAAAATCCTATGTCCTTCCCAGGGCCTCAAACTATCTTCTTGCCAAATATCATCTAAATCGGTTCAGTAGATCCAGAGATTAAGTCCTATAATCTCACAAACTCACAAACTTTACCTCTTTATAATATTAGTATAGATGAATAATTGTGTTAACGTGAACGTGTTAATATGTGATAGCCGTATTCAAAATGTTACATTGAGTGACGAATTTGACGATAGGCCTGTCGAAACAGACCACCACAACCAAGAGGTTGCTACCATGGATGACAAATAAAGCTACCTACTGTTCACTCTACTATCCGAGAAGTATCAGGAGCAACCCGTATGGCACACCGCCCACCGAGGTAAGCAGCCTCCCAGTGCGTCTTTTGGCTTAACGCCTGACTGGATTGCCGGACGCTAATGAGCCTCACCACGACAAGGATAAATTATGGTATTAAGAGATACTAAACATACTAAATGATATAAAACAAAAAGACATTTAAATTATTAAATAATGTATAATTCGTTCAGTAAATTCTCAATATCACAAAATAAAAAGATCAAGTAGAACAGCTAACTTTTAAAGCATACGCCCACTGCGGAGGCTGTGCGGAGAAACCTCTCGCTTCTGCCTCTGGTTGTATTTCGTAAGGGTTCCTTATTACTTGCAATAGAAAGCGAACCTACATAAAAATTGAATTGATGAAATCCATCTTGACATAAATAACCTGACTGTTCATTGAAGACATAAAATCTATACATATAAATAAAATTGGAGTGTCTGTTTGTAATATTAAAATAACCGCTTTTTACTAAATGCATATAGATGTATATACGGTACATATACCAAAACAACATTTTTCACAATCTTTGTCTATCTGTCTGTCTGTTTCTTTGTTCCGGCTAATCTTTGAAATGGCTGGACTGATTTTGACGGGACTTTCACTGGCAGATTTATTTTAGGAAAAAAAAATAGGGTCCCACGAAAAAAAATTAAAACCAAAAATAATTAATTAATTTTGTTTTGGGAAGCAACCTAGGGACGAACCCGAGCGAAACGAGGGTGAGTCGCTATTTAATAGTAAAATTTAAATAACGAAACTAGCCACATCTTAAAAAATTTTCAACTGTTTATAATGAAATATGTAAAAAATTTAAACTAGCAAACTAAAAAGGCGAACTTCTTTTTTAACCGACTTCACAAGGGCAGGTTCCAAAGGAAAAAGTGTTTACGACTTTAGAAGCATGTACTTCTGTAATTTACCGGTTTAAGTAGAAAAGTCTTTGAAAAATATCAGACCTTTATGTACATACATTGAAATTTTTTATCCACGTGTAACGAGTTACATATCGATACCTTATTTGGCAAACCATTGGCCAACTCCACATTTCGTCAAAAAATATTTTTTGGTTTAGATTGTACGCAACAGTAATTCAGTAGGATTTTACAGTATCAAAAATAACAGCTTACGATATTATCTACCAATGGTTTTTTAGATTTTTAATAAGTACTGTACAAAAAATATTATAAAGTTTTAAGTGTCGCCTGAAAAATTTGCTCATATGGAGTTAGCTGGTTTGCGAATTAAGGTATCGATATATGGAGCGCAATCCCGATTTTGCTTTTTTTATAAGTTTCTTATATTATTGTATTGAGATTCTAATGGATATATACCTTTCAAAATACAGTTATTTAAAACAAATAGTCTGTGGCATAAAACAAACTGACATGATGAATCTATAATGCAATAACTGATTTTTGCATTTTGACTACGAAAACCTAAAAAAGGAACTGCTTCGTTTCTAAGTAGGGATGAGCCGAGCTACGAAGTAACTTATAATACATAATTTACTAATAGAAAAGCTGCTCATTAAAAAAACAAGTGTCAACTCGAAATATACATTTTTTTCACCCATTTCACCTTTCTAGGAGCTGTATTCAAAAACATATTTTGGTAGTGGTTACCTATGTCATAATAGAAATAAGTGGTAAAATCGAACCCAGAACCTCCCGATCTGTAATTGAACATGCTAGCCACTAAACCAACGAGATATAATTGATAACCTTATCAAAATCGTCCCTCTCAGCGTCTAGTATAGCCTCGTGCAGCATCCAGTTGCGCGGCACGTACAGCGGGTTGACGGCGAGCATACGCCGCCTGCGCTCCTCCTCGAACAGACCCACCGCGCTACTTGTGTCTACTGCAGTTATATTTGCTTTATTTTATTTATTATACTTTAAAAAAGAAGGAGAAATTCGATTTGAGTGTCTGTTTTCGTATGTGTGTGTGTGTGTGTGTGTGTGTGTGTGTGTGTTACGTATATAACCTTTGCCTGTATAAACCGAGTTTAATCATTCTTTTTTAATGAATATTAAAAAAGAAGTCAAGCCTAGCCTTCAAGGGAGTTTGGTAATAAAAAACCCAAAAAATCTTTTGTAATTTCTTTGCAACACTATTGGAGGATTCCACCCCTAAATACTCCCAATGCCCACCCTCATAGATCCGGTCCGGGCTATAAATTAAGGTAAATTAATAATTTTAAATAAACATCTCGATAGTTACCAGCCTCCTTGTCTAACCGCTCGCGATATTGATCGAGCCAGCAACCCCAAGAAGAATGCGAAGACAAGCGCTTCAACGACCATTTATCTTTCAACTTAGATTCACTAGACATTTCACACGGCTCCAACTATAAATTACAAAACGAAAAAAAAATTAATAATATTACAATAATAAATATTAGAACATATATCCATGTAATAATATTGTTTATTTATTAACTAGCGACTCACCCTCGCTTCGCTTGGGTTCGTCCCTAGGTTGCTTCCCAAAACAAAATTAATTAATTAATTTGGTTTAAAATTTTTTTCGTGGGACCCTATTTTTTTTTTCTAAAATAAAACTAGCCCAAGTTACTCCTTATTACATCAGCTATCTGCCAGTGAAAGTCCCGTCAAAATCGGTCCAGCCATTTCAGAGATTAGCCGGAACAAACAGACAGACAGACAAAAATTGTAAAAAATGTTGTTTTGGTCCATGTACCATGTATATATCCATATGCATTTATTAAAAAGCGGTTATTTTAATATTACAAGCAGACACTCCAATTTTATTTATCTGTATAGATATCGAAAAAAAAATTGCATCTGCTTGCTTAGCCACATAGCTTTGGCAACCTTTATAAATTCAATACTAATATAAAAAATAATAATACAATATTTAATTTAATTAAAACTTCGTATAATAAAACTTTTCAATATCTATTTTAAATATTTTTTACTTAAGTCTTATTTTCCTTACTTCAGCCAGCTGTCTAAACGTAATGGTAAAGTCTGCACCAGTCTGCTGCATCATATCGAGTAACTTCTCCACTAACTCTTCATCCCCCCATCTCTCTTTCTTGAGTCCAATTTTTAATAGGAAAGTCTCTCTATTTATCATTTAATATAATAAATTTATTCAAAAATGTACATAGACGTAGTATATGAATATGTGTATAAATAAGTATTATAAATGAAAATGCAATTAATATTCGCTTGCAATACCGCTGTATTTCATTTTTAGCCAATTGCTTTAAAATTTTGACATATATACGATTTTTTATTATTACTATGTTGCGGCAACAGGTATTAATTACTTCGACCATTTCTCGTCTATAGTAATCGCTGCTATATACCTACGTTTTACATGGAAAAGTCGTGGGTTCGATTTCACGCTACATTTCCGGTACTAGGAATGAAAGTGTGAGAAAGCTTATAACTTAGAAAAGCGTGAATTCTGCTGTTAAATGGCATAGTAAAAAAACTTTTCAGGATTTTTTTTTTTTAAATATGTTGGGACATTAACACACAGCACCACCTAGTTCCATGGTAAGCTACGAGGCTTGTGTTATGGATACCAGATAGTTGATACATTACGCATATATAAGTTTAAATACATAATAAACACGCATGGAATAAAAACATTCGTGTTCATCACACAAATGAATGTCCCCAGCGGGATTCGAACCCGCGACTGCTGGCACAGCAAGTAGGGTCACTACAAACTGAGCCAAACGTGCCGTCAAGTATAGGTTTAGTATATATTACTATAGATTAACACACAAGCTACTTAAGTCGATACATCTACGAAGCGAGTCGCGGGCTTAAACTAGTAGGTACTTAAAATATAATACGTACAGAATTTTATTTTTACAGTAAGTATCCAGAGTTTTTAGAATGTGCGTCATGTGGACTTGCTGCGACGGCGTCAGGAGAGTTTCCAAAGCATTCGCTAGCTGACTTATATTCCATACTACTACCTATAAGGTATGGACAGTTCTGAATATATCTGGGAATATTTTGTAGATGTCAATGTGTGGAACTATTGTCTGGTTGGGTTACATGTAGGATAAGTTGATTATTATTGTATTACAATATTGTCAACAAATATTATTTAAAAGAGCAACTGTTGAGTTTCTCTTGGGTCTTCTCAGCAGAACAGCCTTCCGAGCTGGTGGTAGATTCCTCACGGACTGACGACACTCCTTTTTACCCCTTTTAGGGAGTACAATAACAGAAATATCCTATTCAGTCAGGCCAAGAGATTTTGTTTTTACTGAAACTTCATCCATCCATCACCATAGGAGATAAACATGTGTGCACATCTGTGTGTGACTTGGTCTTAATGAGAAAACTGATATTTGGCAGCACTTACAAAAACCCTCAATAACTCTTTGACCTATCCCGGAATTCGAACCCAGGACCATAATTATTTTTTCCTATACACCACATACCCAGCACCTATTAACCTAACCACTACACAAACGAGGCATATAATCTTACATCAGGTTGTTTTCCCAAAGCATATCGTCCTTCTCCATCAGAACTGTTAGCTATATAGCCACTATCGTAGGAATCGAGGAAACCGAATGGCCCATAGTCCAAGGTTACTCCAAGAAGATTCATATTATCAGTATTTAATAATCCATGAGCGAAACCTAATCCTAAAAATATATAATTATATGAAAAAATCAAAATAATGCAAAAACAAGCTAATTTAGTGACCGTTCTCTTTTTCTTTTTCCAAAGACACATCGACGTTAATAAGGAGGAATTAGACGATTGCTACAACTAACATCACACGCGAGTCGCGACATTGTTATAATCTATACATATAATAAAATTGTAACTAAGCTGAATCTGTACATTCAATATTTTTTAGAAAATCTTATTGAAATAGACATTATTATCGACACAGAGGCCGAATCTATAGTTTTTAGAAATTTTGTCTGTCTGTGTGTCTGTTACCGCATCACGAAAAAACCACTGGAGGGTTTTTGATGTAATTTGGTATGATGATATTTGGTTATCCGGGTCACCATATAAGTAGGATAATTTTTACTGGGGGAAAATATCTCATCTCTGAGAAATATATTATACCAGCTATCCTCATACCAAATTTCATCAAAATCCCTCCAGTGGTTTTTCTGTGATGCGGTAACAGACAGACAGACAGACAAAAATTCTAAAAACTATAGATTCGGCCTCTGCATCGATAATAATGTCTATTTCAATAAGATTTTCCAAAAAATATTTAATGTACAGATTCGGCTTAGTTACAATTTTATAATATGTATAGATTAAACTTTAAAACGAAAATAGGGACAAACCCGAGCGAAGCGAGGCTGAGTCGCTAGTACCTCTTTATTTGACCAACATGTAACGGCAACCACCATATTAGGTCTGTCATTCTCAAAGTTGGTGTGATTTCATTCAAATCCGTCCAGTCGTTTCGCCGTGAAGGAGTAGTTAGGACCATCGATCAAAAAAGTACTAGATACACAATCCCATGCAAAAATTCTCTTAAAATTGTCACCAATTGTGTTTAAGGAATTATTCTAATTGAAATAAATATACAACAATGTAAATTGAACCTTAAACACAATTTTTAAAGTTGTTTTTACATATATTTTTTTAATTTAAAAGCGCCCTCAAATGTTTAAATGAGCGCTCATCGGTGAAGATATTTTTTGTCGCTGATTGTGTATCTATTTTTTTGATCGATGGGTAGGACACATATACACACAGACAATTTTTTCCCATTTACAATAATAGTGTGATTTATGTAGACGTTTCTTCATTACCTTGCCATTTAGCAACGAGGTCGAGCGTTCTGTGAGCGATCTCAGAAAATAGCCTTATATATTTGTTCTCATCCGTTAGATGGATGTCAGGAAAGTGTTCCTGCAATACAGTTGTCGAAAAATGTACTAATGTATTGACGGGTTAGATCCTGATAGTCGTTTTTTTTTTTTTTGGAATTAAGAATTTCCAATCAGACTAACGGCACTTTTACCCCTGAACTTAAAACAAAGTGGCCCAATGGGTTTTTACTACGATTTTTTAGCAGTTCTCTTTCTCCACTAGGATACATTGTATGAAATATGGATAATACCAACGATTAGATACTATCGTTTGATGTTTACGTTTATTTTAAAAATTTGTACAAAAGGCTATTGACCATATAAGTTATGCTTTTTCACTATTTTATAATATATTTTAAAAATTTCCACTAACTTTTATCACAAAATCAGCCACTTGCTTCAATACCGCCAACTCCCCATTCTTTGCCAAAATTTCCAAAGAACCAAAGCGAAACCAGCTCTGTGACAATCTCAAGAGCACACTAGCGTGCTCCCGCCGCGGACAGCCAGAGTAAAAAAGATCACGTATTATTGGTTCATCGCTGACTGTAATGCAGTATATTATATATTTTGTAATGCACAATTCTACTTCAAAAAATTTTACTCAGCATTAAAGTATTACAACTGTTTGCTGAACGTCATGAGTCACCAGTACGAAAAGAAAAAGCCTAAGTCCTAAAAGTCTCAGAAAGAAATGGTGAAATAAACTCGTACCTAAACAAAATCACAAATTTATTTTATAGTAAATCTTACCGACAACAGCTACTGATCTCGTAGTAGGAACTCCTAAATGGAACATCGCCTCACTCGCAATCATTTCCCGAATACAAGACCTAAGCATAGCACGTCCATCGTAAACACGAGAGTAAGGAGTCTGTCCTGAACCTTTGAGCTGGATTTGCCAACGCTCATTTAACCTACAATATTATAAAATCCAGAAAGAGAGGGAAGATATAAAATGAGGTATTATTACGTTTTGTTTTACAGGCGAAACTTATTAATGTTTTTTTTTTATACAACACCGTTACAAGTTTAATAAGTTTTTTTTATAAAATGTGGTGTTGATAATACGATTAATTTGCTTAAAGTGATGCAAAACATACTTGTGCATTCCGATATATACCTGTTCACATATTCTCCAATAATGTGCACCCTTCCATCACCTAACTGTCCAGCCCATAGACCATATTGATGACCTCCATATCTGAATTCATTATAATTGCATTATCAGTTACATTTTTTACTAAATTTACTGATTTTTTTTTTATTTAAAAGATAATACCGATGTGCAACAGGCAAAGCTCCATATGGTAATTTTCTTCCAGCCAAAAATTCAACAAAGTCAAGACTATTTACTATATTAGGATCCATATCCAAAATGTTTACCAATACATCGTCAGAAGCACATACCAAGCGGACATTGCGTTCTAGCGGACGGGGTGTTACCTGAAGAGATATGTTGCAAAGTTTAAACATATAAGATCAAAAATACCGTCACTAATGCATAGGTCAAGTTAGAAGCAATCGTTTTTCTGGTGGATGAATATAAAATATTAACCACTATATCTTTAAAATTAAATGGTCAGCACTACAAACTTTCTAAAGTCTAGTATAGTATTATAATATTATGATCTGTGTTAAAGTTTTAATTTTTCAAAGTAGTCTTTCGCCTAGTGGCGAAATAGGGTAAAATATGAACTTCATTTTCATCTTATTACGGAGCAATTTATTGATCAGTGACAGCCATTTTCTATACAGCCATTCGATAGCAGGGGTTGATACACCACCAACTGCCCAATTACGGGCTATTACTGGTACTTTCTATAAAGAAAACCTCAATAACTAAACTTGGCCCGACCGGGAACTCGAGCCCAGGAACTCCGGATGTGCAGCCGTACAAACTAGCCACTACACCACCGAGGCAGTAAAGCTTAGGAAAGCATGAATATAGTGTGTTGTATAGATAAACAAACCTCCGAGTAAACAATATTTTTGACATTATGTTTAACTTGATCATGATTTTCATCAATGGGCAATAATATATATTTAGGATAAAGACTAAATCGCCACTCAGTTAAATTTGTTTTCAACAATGTTGATTCTCCTTCCATTTTCATGGTGAAAAATATCTACGTATTTAATTCTAAAAAACTAAAGAAAATGACAGATCTTTTTAAATTTGAGCTTTTATAATTAACCAAATAAAAAGATTTTAAATTAAAAAAAAAAATCATAATGTATTGTATAAAATATATTTTAATTATTAAAAATAGCGATACAACATTTCTAAACAATATTTTTGATACTGGTGTTTTTATTATTTGCAGCTCAGCTGGTAGTTGGTACAGACAATTATTTTGGACTTACTGCAATCCGCCTTTGGCAGAAAGTTTGGCAGAATAACTGAACAGCATAGAAAAAAAATAAAATAACCTATTTCTAGTTACAGTTGCATTATTAACTTCTATCATTTGCTGTGTGAGTGAAATTTTAATAATTTACAGTTATAGTGACGAATATGGTGTATACGGAAGAGTATTTAAAAGAGAAGCTAACCAAGGAACTGGACGCCGTTCATGTCGTAAGTATGAACTGTCAAATATTGTTGAAATGTCTACACGTACACGGTAGCGCGTGTAATCTATCTAAATATGAATGAACTCTGTCTCAAAATAATTTAAAGTGCACAAAATTCGATAATATGGGAAAAAGAGCTGATCCTGACAGATTCATCGTTACCAAGGACGCCTTACTTCCTGGTTTATTCTTTTCTTTATTCGTACGATGGTGCGTTGCGGCATACCCATATTCGGGCTTCAAGAAACCGCCGATGTACGGCGATTTTGAAGCTCAAAGACACTGGCAAGAGATAACAGTACATACTCCAGTATCAAAATGGTATTGGAATACGACACACAATGATCTTCAGTACTGGGGCTTGGATTACCCTCCTCTCACGGCGTACCACAGTTTTTTGATCGGTCTGGTCGCTGACTGGTTAGATCCAGAATCAATTCGTCTGTTCGCATCTAGAGGCTATGAAAATGATCAGCACAAAACCTTTATGAGATGGACAGTTTTTTTAAGTGATGTGTATTTTTATGTCACAGCTGTGTTATGTATTTGTATAGATGCAGAAAGACTTCTGCACAAACAGCATAATCCAAATGTATTTAAACGCACAGACATATCAACAGTCTTATTTTTGCTATACCCTGGTATCATTTTGATTGACCATGGTCATTTTCAGTACAATTGTGTATCATTAGGATTATTTTTATGGGCATCCTTTTTTATTATTGCTATTCAAAATGATACTTTAGCAACAATATTTTTTGTTTTAGCTCTTAATTATAAGCAAATGGAACTGTATCATGCTCTACCATTTTTTGTTTACTTATTAAGAAAATGCTTTATGTGTATACCTAATAAGGGTAAATATTCTCATATTATTCATAGATTTAATAAGCTCGCGATAGCTGTTATATGTAGCTTTATTATAATCTGGTATCCGCTACTTAATTCTTGGGATGATGTTTTTCAAGTGCTACATAGATTATTTCCTGTAAAGAGAGGTGTTTTTGAGGATAAAGTGTCAAATGTATGGTGCTCAGCCAATGTATTTATAAAATTAAAATATGTATACAATAATGAAGAAATGATCAGAATGTGCTTTTTAACTACTGTAATGGCAGCCATGCCTTCTTGTATAGACCTATTCTTTAGGATTAATAGAAAAAAGTTTGTTTTATCTCTTATCAATGTATCGTTAGCATTTTTCCTCTTTTCATATCAAGTGCATGAAAAGTCAATTCTATTAGTAGCTATTCCTGTAGCCATGCAATTACCTGATGACCCTTTCATGTGTTTTTGGTTCTTACTTGTATCTACTTTTAGTATGCTGCCGTTGCTATTAAAAGATGGCCTACTAATACCATTTTTATGTACAAATTTAATTTATGTAGCATTTTATAATATTTCATTACGGCTATCAGAAACTAAAACAAGCCTTTTATCATTCTTAAATGCCAGTACTGTGTATAAAGCAGTAAATCCAGCAGCAGTCTATAACTCTGTAATACTAAAACTACTCACAACCTGTTTTTTCTTCTCGCTTCAAGGAATGTTTTGGTTAGGTCTTGGTACATTATTAGTCGAACCACCACCGAGGTACCCAGATATATTTCCTTTATTGATATCTATGTTTTCATGTGCACATTTTATTTTCTTCTTAGTTTATTTTACTCATCAACAATTGTCATTGCCGATGGTATTGCCAATACAACCAAAACCTAAAAAGAATAATTAATCTAGTCTGCTATACTTTAACTAGTATTAAACATTCCAAATAAAATTTTATGATGGTTTTCTGCTGTTTTAATTTTTTGATATGATCTCTATTATAATTTCTTTTTCAAAAAAGTTTACCTCTTTCTACCGTTGAAGGTCTTTTTATATGTATTACCAGCCAAACTGGTTTGTCTAAGGCCATACCGGTACATCCAAAATATGTCAGGATATACTAGTTTAGCCTAGGTTTAGCAATCTAGTTTGGCCTAGGCCAAACTGATTGATATAACATGACACTTGATATTGGGTGTTCTGGGTTTAAAATAAAAAAAAAGGTCTAACTAGCAGTTTCATAACCTACGTTATCCAAGTCGGGACTGTCACATAATAATACTCTTCCAGAGGCCTCGACCCATATACCAACCAGCCGAATAATAAATACCTCAAAATCTGTTCGGCCTAGGCCAAACTAGTTAAGGCTAAGCAGGTTAAGTATTTAGTATTTTGTCTGGGCTGAACTAGTATATTCTTACACACTTTGGATCAATCGGTTTGGCCTAGGCCATAGGACAAACCAGTTTGGCCGGTAACATATACTTACCTATAACATTTCCTCCAATACTAATGAATTAATATTTTTTTTCTATCGTGAAACGTAATTTATAAAAAAATCCAATAAGAAATATATTCTTTATATAAGCGAAGCGTCATTATTCATGTTATACAATATTACTATATTTTTTTATTACAATTTGAATAACTGCCTTCTTATTGTGCTCAGTGTTTGACACGAGAACATGCGCTTGCGTCGCATATAAGTACGGATTTTATTTTATTATAAGGTAAAATATAGTAAATTTCTAATTAAATATTACGAATATATTGTATGAATATACATCAGTGAATATTGTGAAAATTTAGCTCTGCAACTGTAACCATTTAATATTTGAAATTTTATCATTTATTATATGTTTACATCGTTTTATTAATTTTATCATTTATTCTGTTTACGTTTTATTATTGGCTTGTAAAAGGCACTTTAATTATATACACACGACATTTATGCATAAATGTTTTACAACTCAAAAAGCGATGGAGAGGTATGTAAACATGCTAAAGGCAAGGTGGTGGTCGTGGATTCGATTATCTATTTATAAACTTATATTCATAAATAAGTAATGGCTTTTTTTTCTATCCATACAAAATAAAATTTCACCCTAATATTATTTTGAGTATATTTTAAGTATTTGCAAAGTTACAGCTAGAAAGTTACTATAACAATATCTATTAACTTCAGTCACCAGAAAATTAATATGACTTTTACTTCTTGCATAACTACATAATGTGAGGAGTACGAGCTAAGGGGATGAAACTTTATGGCGTTGCCAAACTTATGCCATTTTTAGCCAAGCAGCTTAAACGGAATTTCGCTACGTCCGTCTGTATTTTACAGCTATTTTATTCATAAACTATTGGAGCTAAATAGCTAAAATTTAATATGTAGGTGTCTTACTTGAAGTCAAAATTACAATAAAAATATTCTATTCAAAATCAATCAAGTCTAATGAAAACTGTAAGTAAAGATTTTTTTTATGTAGGAGGTGGTAGATGAGAGCGACGGGTGTGGAGGCAAGTTCTCCGCTTTGATCGTCTCTGATAAGTTCCAAGGGAAGCCGCTACTCGCTAGGCACAGGTATGACTTATGAATGCCTACTTTCAATAATAAGGAAAATGCACACATGAGTTTATTTTTAATACAGTAGAAACTCGATTTTCCGGCCCTCAGTTATACGGATCGCGATTATCCGGGCTACCAGCCGCGACCAATTAAAACAAAAACAAATCTATCCCACGGGAACCGTACATTTTTCAAGGATAAAAAGTATTTGTCGTTAGGTAGCAATTGTTTCAGGAAAAAACCTGCTTTTCTTTATATATTCGATTATCCGGATTTTCGATTATCCGAATGCCTAAGGACACCAATTAGTCCGGTTAATCGAGTTTCTACTGTAATAATCATAATAATAATAGCCTTTATTCAGACAGTATTTCATTTACAGGATCTAAATTAAATATTGGTTACAATTTTAGTTTTTACACTGTAGGATAAGTTATACTACTCGTATAACACTTGAGTTATGCATCGACAACCCTGTCTGTATGCCACGAATTGGCAAAGGCCTCCTCCAACTGCCTCCATTTCTCTTTATCATTAACCACTCTTGTCCACGTTCTACCTACTATGGCTTTAACGTCACCATTCATCAATCCATCTTTTATATGGTCTACCTAGTTTCCTTAACTTGTGACTTATGAACCAATTCATTACTAATTTTGACCATTTTTCCTTCCCTGTAATAGTATGTCCTGACCACATCCTTTTAACTTTTTTATTGTTTTTATGACGTCTTTTATTTTCAGTAATGATCTCTTATATGTGTTATCAATTTATTTGCCTACCAAATGTGTACACCTCGAGGGGGTGGCGGTCCACCCCAGGGCCTACCCAATTGGCATTAATGTCCGGGACGTTCATTCTTTCGATATGCAAAGTAAAAAAAAAAAACAAGAGTGTTTAGGGGGTGACAACTTATTACACATAGACTCGATGTTTTTGATATATGTATATTTTAAAAACTCGACAAAGGAGGAGATTTTTAAAGCCACTAGCAATTACCGCTGCGCGTGCAGGGTGTCATATTATATGCTTGTCAAAGAAACCACAAACCCACAGAAAACCTTAGCAGAAAATTTTGTTTTTTCTTAATATATAGAAGTTAATTTATGGGATAAATCTACATAAAAAAATATGTATATCTACTATCGTATAGTAGGTACTCAAAAGTATTTCAAATCCGGAAAATATTTGTTTTTTTTTTTTTTTGTTTTAATAAAAATATTGTTTGTAACACAATGTACAATTTTTTTTAATATTAAATAAAAATAATTTAATATTGAATTTCATTTGATTTTAAATAAATCATTTTTTTTTAATTAAATGAAACAGTAAAATTTTAAATTTATATTATAATTATCTCTTTCTGATCTTTGCGAATTATGCTTTGTACTGAGATGTTCCTACGCGTCAAATATTTAAATTTTTGTTATAAACCGATACAATCTGCTTGTTCATCCTGTTACGTCGGTGACGTCATGCATAACATAAAAGGATTTTACCGCTTTTTAAATAAATACGTAAAAGTAATTGTAAAGAATAATTCAAAAGGATTATGTACTTGTTTCTTTTTATAATAATATCCAAAAACGTTTCAAAATATTCTAATTTTGCCCTCGATGGTGTATACAGTAGGGCTGTATCGTATATGGATATACTGTCTTCTTGGTTTTGGGACGCGTATGGTTGCAGATTGAAATTCCTGGGTTCGAATCCCAGGTCGGGCCATTTATTAAGTTTCTGTCAAAAAAATCTCAGTAACAGCTCGGAGTTGAGAAGTTAGCGGTGTTACACCCGGCGTCCCCGTGCTCCAGAGAGCACGTCAAGCCGTCAGTAGTGCGCCTGATCTCTAACAGTCTTGTCAGAATAAAGAGTGTACTCGTCTGCGCGTACACTTCTCCTGCGTAGTGTGCTAGTAACAATAACCAATCGCCAATCAGCAATATGATATTGTCATATCTATATTCTATATTATTACTAATATAAAGCTGAAGAGTTTGTTTGTTTGTTTGTTTGTTTGGTTGAACGCGCTAATCTCAGGAACTACTAATCCGATTTGAAAAATTCTTTTTGCATTACATAGTCCTTTAACTGACGAAGGCTATAGGCTATATATCATCCTGGAAAAATGTACGGTTCCCGTGGGATAGATTTGTTTTGTCTAGGGACGAACCCGAAATGAAGGTGAGTCGCTAGTTATGCATATACATTTTTAGGAAGTTGAATGTAGTTTATAATCCAGTCAAGATACATAGTATAATTAGACTTATATAAAAATACTGATATAGTTTTCGACGTACATAAAGCATTTGTCATTCAACAGGCTAGTGAATTCAGTGCTCCAAGAAGAACTGAAGAACATTCACGCTTTTACACAGAAAACACTAACAGTCGATCAATGGAAACAAAAATAAGATTGTTATAATATTACAGTAATGTTCTAGTCCTTTCGTCTTTTATTGCCCTGTCCTATAGTAGAAATTAAAAAAATAAAACAAAATGTCACTATTAAAAGTGAAAGTTTCTGCACCTGGTAAAGTAATTTTGCATGGAGAACACTCGGTCATGTATGGGAAGTTTGCGATCGCGGGCAGCCTCGGGCTTAGGACTTCTATGATTGTTAAGGTAATCCGTATAAATATTATAAATGTGTTTGTGAGTATGGATGTTTGTTACTCTTTCACGCCAGAACGTCTGAACGGATTTGAATGAAATTTGGCACAGAAATAGATTATAGTTTGGAATAACACATAAGTCTACTTTTTATCCCGGAAAAATGTGCGGTTCCCGTGGGATAGTTTTGTTTTTGTTTTCCTAGAGGCGAACCCGTGGGAAACAAGGGTGAGCCGCTAATCTATACATATAATAAAACTCTGAGTCGAATCTGTACATTAAATTTTTTGTTGGGAAAATCTTATTGAAATAGTCATTATTATCGATACAGAGGCCGATTCTATAGTTTTTAGAATTTTTGTCTGTCTATCTGTTTGTATGTCTGGGAACGCATCACGAGAAAACCATTGGACAGATTTTGAATTTGATTGATTTTGATGAAATTTGGTATGATGATAGCTGGTATCCTATACGTTGATCCGGATGGTTATCCGGGTCGACATATATAGGATATTTTTTACTGCAGGAAAATATCTTATCTCTGACAAATCTAAATTAAACGTTAAAACGTACCTAGGGACGAACCCGAGCGGAGCGAGGGTGAGTCGTTAGTTCTATATAATTTAGATATTTTTGTTGTCTTCACTAATATTATACTGTTCTTTTTAAAATAACAAAAGAGGTACTGATATTCACTTTAATAATAATTCCAGGAAGTAAAATCAAACGCCGATTTAACCATTAACCTACATTTGCCGTCAGTTGATTTTGACCAGGTTTTACCATTAAACCTAATAAAAGAACACTTGATCCCATCCCCTAACAATACATGGGATCGTCCAGATGTGATAAACCATGAAAAACATTTAGAAAAAGTCGATAACTGCTTGCACAAGATCCTACCAGGCTATGGCGATCTGAAGAGCTTTAAGAAGAACTCTCTACGTGGCTTCTTTTACATACTTTCTGGAATATTCGATGGAGATTTGTTGAATAATAGTTTAGATGTTACAATAAATTCAGAGTTAACAGTGGGAGCTGGTACTGGCAGTTCAGCGTCTTGTGCTGTCTGTGTTTCTGCTGGTTTCTTACAACTCTTGAAATTGAAGAAAGGAATCCATAATGAAGAATTTAGTCTGGAAGATAAAATGATGATATCTAGCTGGGCGTTTAACTGTGAGAAGATAATGCATGGTGCACCTTCAGGTTAGCTGATAAATGTTAAAGTATAATATAGATTATTTTCTTTCTTCTTCATTCACTTTATTATTATTATTTTTTTAATGATATGATTGAAATCTATACAGATAAATAAAATTGAAGTGTCTGTTTGTATTGTCAAAATAACAGCTTTTTACTAAATGCACATGATATTATATACGGTACTTATAAGAAAAACACAATTTTTAATTTTTTTCTGTCTGTCTGTTTGTTCTGGCTAATCTCCGAAACGGCTGGACTGATTTTGACGGGACTTTCACTGACAGATAGCTGATGTTATAAGGAGTAACTTAGGCTACTTTTATTTTAGAAAAAAAAATTAAGATTCCGCTCAAAAAAATTAAAACGTACCTAAGGAAGTCGCTAGTTTATTAAATGTGTTTAATACACTTAATATTTTTCTGACTTCAAATACATTATCTCTTTATCAGCTAGTCTGGGATAGTTTCCAATTTTTTTTATTTTTTCAATTTTCAGGTATAGACAACTCCATCTGTACATATGGGTCTCTCGTGGGTTTCACAAAGGGGGAAAAGCCGGTAATACCAGATTACAAAATCAATTTACGTATACTCTTAATCGATACAAAAGTTAGCAGACAAACGAAACTTTTAATTGAGAAAGTTAAGACGTTGAGAGAGTGGAACACTGAAGCAGTGAACAGTGTTATGGATGCTTTGGGACATTTAGCTAAAAATGCTGCTGAGGTACGATCATCTATAAATATAATAAAATAGTAACAAAGCGAAACCTTTATATGACATATCTTTTAAAACAATGGCTATTACGTTTTGTACAGAATATAGCCCCGAAACAATAGTTGCTGAAATTTTTGTCTGTCTGTGTGCGTTTCACGCAAAAAGTAATGAACCGATTGTAACCAAATTTTGTGTAAATAACGTATTACTTTACGGGTCAACATTAACAATTGGTATTACTGAAGGAAAATCTTTTATTCCCACGTGAAAACACAATAATTGGTTCTGTCGATTCGCCCTTAGAAATTTACATGGCTGGCTAAACCTTAAGAGATACATCAAACCATTGTACTAGAAAATTGTAGGTCTTAAAAAAGTCTATAAGAAGTCCACAATAACATATGTCTATCTCCAAATATACACTCGCAATAGCTATTTTTATCTATGCAAAACGTGCGCAGGGACGCATCCGAGTGAAACGAGGGTACGTCGCTTGATTAATATAATCTTTATAATCTAATAATAAATCAATATAAAAAAGCATTTTCTAGCTCAAAGTTGAAAAATATATATCTTTCTGTTTTGTAATAATATAAGTATTAAGTATGTCTATGTATATTGTATGTATTTATACTTACATATGTATATAGTTCTGGTATTTATTTATTATTCCTAATGTTTATGTAATGTTTATAATACATATTTGTATTTATGTATTTATGTTTATATTTTATATATGAAATATATTGTGTGTATATATATTTATATATTGTATTTATTTTGTTTTACATATTTTGCTTATTCTTATATATCCTTATCATTCTTTGCACTTTCTCTTTCAGTCCCGCTACTTAACACTATTTCCCATATACATGGGTTGACTGGAAGAGATCTCTTATAGAGATAAGTCCACCTTTGTCCACGTTTTTTTCTATGTATTGTTTTTTTATTACTTGTTTAGTGCAATAAAGAATATTATCTTTATATACAAAGTCGCTTATCCTTACTGATTGGATTAAAAATTGCAGTTTTGATAGATTATTCATAAAATGTTTGTGACATAAAAAGTTAAATCTGCACCAAATTTCATGAATAAAATATATTTTTTGTAAAAGATAAAAATAAAAAACCAAAAACTTGGTTATTTGAATTTTTCACATAAATTTTGAGGTTATGTGAAAAAAGTGTAAATACAAAAGTTGTAGATATTTATATCACCTACAACTTTGCCATTTAACTTTTTTCCATAGGACTTGTAGTTTTGCCGGAAATCGAGATAAACCGTTTTTTACCCTTGGGGGGGGGGGGGGGGCTTCCACTTCCCGACCTCAGATCGCCCGTAAATTATTTTTCCTATAATTTTTGTTATATTCTCTTCCTTTTCCAATGGCTTTCATCCTACTATTATTTTTTTTCACTTTTTGCTATTTTCACACTGGACTTTTAACTCTATCAAGGGCCGGCAAAGTTTGTATGGCAAAAATAGACTATGCTACTGGTATCTTGAATATATAACCCCCTATGATTAATAGAAAGTTAAATAGGGTTATACGTTGGACGATCAGGGCATAACTTAGAAATATGCAAAGCCAGTCGTTTTTTGTACAAAATAATGCTGAATTGGTGCTTGGTGCTGCAGTGGTAGCTCAGTGGTAACGCGCTCGCTTGGGAAACCGAGTGAAGCGGGTTCAAATCCCGGGTCTCATGTGCGAATCATTTCTAACATGATTACCACTTGCCTTACGGTGAAGGAAAACATCGTGAGGAAACCTGCATGTCTGAAAAAACCTAGCAAGTTTTCGAAAGACTTGTGAAGTCCGCCAACCCGCACTTGGCCAGCGTGGTGGACTATGGCCTGATCCCCCCTCGTATTGAAGGGAGGCCCGTACCTAGTAGTGGGACGTTAAAAAGGGCTGAATACAATGCTGAATTAAAGAAATACACCCTAAAAATATTAAAACTTCAAATTTTAAATCCAACAAAATGATATTTGAAGAGAGTAACATTACAGTATTTCTTGTTCTATAGGTTATGAAGAATATTGCTGAAGAAAAAGAAGATGCTGACATTCTTTACCAGCGGTTAGCTGTAAGTTTTCTTTGGACTTTTCACGAAAGCATGTTTTAAGTAGGTTAATAGAACAGTCTTTTCGATTTTGACTATGACCTGATTGGATAATCATCTATACCAAATGTTCCTTTATAGTACCTTGGATCCATGGAGATTTGTTACCCAGGTTCCAAAAAATGCATTTTTTTTTATTTCTTCCTTATTTTATATCACATCGTTTTCAGGAACTCTGGAACATGAATCACTGCTTATTAGCATCCCTGGGGGTATCTCACGCGTCGCTAGAAGATGTAAGGGCGTCGGCCTTGAAGCACAACCTTGCGTGTAAACTGACAGGGGCGGGGGGTGGCGGGTGAGTGGCATTTCTAATATTTGTTAGTTTTTAGGGTTCCGCAGCCAAAAATCAAAGTAATAGTAAAGTTTCACAGCTATTTAAGTAGGTATCTATGGGATTTTTATTACTATACTTAGTATTTGAGGAATATGTAGGTGGAAGGCCATTCTTACGTAATATTTTATAAGTCGAAATGTGCGATTTCTAAAAGAGTGATAGATATTTGAGAGCTAAGCGTTGAGGAAAACAACTCCGAGATCTATATTTTCTTTTTTAATGTACAATTTTATTTATACATTTTATTTTGAAAATTTTTATTGTTTATTAAGTCAAAGTCAAAAATAGCCAAAATTGTCTTTACGTAATTAATAGCCCTTTTTATGATTTAAATAACCAGCAGCTTTTATTTAATTTCAGGAACGCCATTATCTTGGTTCCTCCACAGACAGAAAATGCAACTATCGAAGCTCTAATAAACGAACTCGTAAGCAAAGGCTATGCTGTACGGAACACACAATTAGGGGGTTCTGGGGTCACTTTGGATTACAAAGTTATATAAATTTAAATACTTATATGTTTATGTTAAAAATGAGGTTATTAGTTGAATATAATACTTAGGAATAAAAAAGGCTTTAAGGGATTAAGATTTCTGTCACAAAATATTGACCGAAGTTTAAAAAAAAAACAACATTCATCAACATCCATTGTGGATACGTACGACTAAAATAAAATTTATTTAATTAAATTAATTAAAATACTGAAATATTAATGACGAAATTAATTTGACGGTAGTTATTTATTTAATATTTTTTTCTTTAAAAAAAACTTACGCACAATAAACAATTTAACAAGAATTACTAGTTATTTATTTTAACGCTGTCACTATGTTACATGACAAAGTAGGTTATGGTATCGGGTTGGATATGGAATAGGGGTATTTGTATAGGGACATTTTTTAATCAATTTATTTTTTATTATAAAAAAATATTCTTTTGAATATTTAGAGACAATTTTTTTAGTTAAATAAAAATTGCTTAAAATCATGCACATTAACATTTAAAGTACAGAATAAAATGTGACTTTTATAATAAATATTTTTTTCTTTTATTTGTCTTTGTTTTATTTATGGCTAGTGTACCATCCTTCACTTACTTCTGTCCTAAAAATGTCAAGAATCTTTCCGCGGGAATTTTTTTATTAACTTTTATAAAAAAAAAATTAAAAATCATTAAATTCATTTACTAGGTAAGGAATAAATGGGTTTTCTAAAAAAGAAGAATTATTATGTTAATATAAATATTTATTATTAGTTAATTAAAATAAATCTACAAAATAAAATAAAGGTAAAGAAACGTTAATACTGTACAGGGGTGAAAATCACAATACGAGTACATTTGGTTACAAAACAATGTGAAAATTAAAAAAAAAATATGGTCCATAAATTAGTACTTATCAACACTAATTATGTACTAAAGAATAATTTCTATTACATTTTGAGATCTATTTTTATTCGAATTAAAAACAGTGCTGCCATCCTAAGGAGTTGTGTTTAAAAAATCAATAAAATCTCATTTAATTTCATTAAATTGATATCTATTTTTTTTTTTAATACTAATAATTTTAAAATGGCAGTGAATTGATTGAAATTAATTATATAAGAAAAAGCTGCCATTTTATATTATCTGTAATTTACAAACAAATTATAGTGACATAATAAAATTAATTATGAAACTGTTTTTAAACACAAAGTACAATGAAATTTCTGTAAAAACTGTGTCATTTTATTTGATATTGTGCATTTAATTTCCCTCCAATGCCAACATAATTTTGAATAACCTGCAACATTTTCTTACAACTAAAAGGCATATTCTATTTCTAAATTCGACTTGAACAGTATTTCTAATAAATATTAGACCTAGAAAACTGAGCCTAATATCTAAATATGTATGGAAATACTTTTGCCAATGCACTATAGGTGTTTAAAAGCGTATAACGTTCTACAATACTAGTTTTATTCCCTGTTGAAAAACTCCAATAGGATCCCATCAAAAGCAACCATCGCGATTTGATCTGATCCTATTGGAGTTTTTAAACAGGGTTGGTCGGCAAACAACTTGAGCTAAAACCAAGGATTGATTGTAAATTAATATGAGAACAGTAATAACAATAATGTCCTGATGAATTTTGGCCATGGCCAATCTCATTGATACCAGCCAACTGGCAGTTGGCTGGTAAAAACAAAGCTTTGCTTTTCTTAGCTTAAAAATATACCCAAAAAGTTGAAAAAATAATCTAGAAACTAGATTATTCCCCAAAAAAAAGTTAACTTTATTGTGAATAGTGTATCCAATTTTAGAAGTCAGTAGGAGCGGCAAATATTTTATAGCTTTGGGGCGGCAAATGCGTAAATCCAACACTGCCAACTGCGCAAAAGATATTATAGTGCAGACACAACGTGCACTCTCTCACACTCGCGGCGAGAGTTAAGACGCAGGGGAGACTACACGTGAAAACCGAGGCACGGGGGTAACACCGCCAACTTTCCTACTCCGGGCTACTACTTAGAATATCTTAACACAAAAATTCAGAAATTAAACTTGGCCCGACCCGGAACTCGAACCCAGGACCTCCAGATCTGCACATGTTAGCCACTAGATAACAGAAACAGTCTAAGAGAATATTATAGGTAATAAAAATCTGTCAAGATGTTCACCGATCATTATACGTCACTATGTTTAACAATGGCTGCTTAAATAAATTACAAAATTATAGAATAGGGAAGCTGCATGGAAAATTCATTTACCATAATTAAATTGACCTCATTAACAAAAATACACATTAGAAAGCCATTTTTTTCTTCAAGGTGTTGCCAATATTAAGGAAAATTATTAAAAAAAAATCGATAGTATTTGATTACCTATAGGTAATTATTTAGATCGATTATCGATGTATTTTTAATAATAAGGTCACAAATAACTGGAAATCATTTATCTTAAATTATCAAACTTATCAACTTTGAAAATGGTGGTACAAATATTACATCACAATGAGCCAAAAACCTTTTAAATCTTTAGCACCACCTTACAATGTTTAATGAAGAACAATAACAGTTTCATCATAAGTATAAAGATTTAGAATTTCAAAACTACACTAAATTATTAATTCAATAGATATCATTTGTAGAAATTAAATAATATGAGTTTGTTTAAGCGTTTTTATCATTAAAAAAAACTTGTGTGTGTACTTATGTACGCACGTAAGAAGTTATACTTCCTTGGCGTAACAGAACAAAAATAGCTAAAGATTTCATCCCATATGTTACAACTCTCTGTTTGTAAAAGGAATGCAGCTAACTTCATCATGTCGCTTTTTTGCTGTCGATGTGCGCGCGCATCGTAAAAATTTTACTCTCATATTTTTTCCAAACGTGCCAAAAGAAGTATAACTTCAAAAATGTTATGTTCAACAAATTCACTACTAAACACTATAAGGCCTCTCACCTAAAGACTCTAGCCTACTTTTCATGCAAAACTATCAATTACAAAAGCTGCAATTTTACTATAAGAAAAAAGAAACGAAAACAACTATCTTACATTAACTTTTCTTCCATAAATAAGTTATTCGACTAATTTCATTTAATCAAAGCGTAATTGTTTAAAAACACATTTTGCCGCCTTTTCTAGCCTTACAGATTATAGAAGCTCACTTTTTTTTTAATAATTTAACGTATTAATTTAAACTCCAAATCTCTTTAATAAAACTCTTGCTATTTGCATTGTTTACTAAAATAAATCTTACTTGGTAAGCAAAATGAAATGTATATAAATGGAATTGAAAATTCTTCAAAAAAACCTATAATATAACCAAAAACACATTTATTTGCCTTTGGTATAAAACAACCCATAATTATTAAAAAAAAAAAGTCGTCCGTTAACAAAATAAATAGATGATCTAAAATATATCCCCTAGATGTTATGTTCTATCACAGATGTTATATAATACCATTCCCATCACAATAAATTTTATGATTTTTTTTAAATCAAAATAATATTTAACGTCATATATTATGTGATAAGCTACATATAACATATATAGCTATTATGTTCACAATTTAATACATTTATATAAAGCTTATAAACTGCTCAATATAATACAATTAATTTTTTAAATTACATATTCAGACTAAGGAATAATATACCTATACAGAGTGTCATAGAAATAAACATGAAGCCAAACAATAAGGTTTTAAAATATTATATAATGTTTTAAATATAGAATACAAATAATAGAATATGTATTGCTACAATAAGTAAATGAATGTTAATAAGTAAAAATATCTAACTGTGAAGAGAACTAAAGCTTAAAATAATTAATAAATAAGTAATATAATTTTATTATTATTATTCATATTTTCATCTCAAAAATTGTAAATTAACGTCTAACAAAAATATATAAAATGCCTTAAAAACAACAACTATTTTTGACTTTGACATGTTTTTTGGCGGGCTCCCTCTATATTATTTTTTAGTCTGATATTATATGATAATTTATTACAATATGTCTGGAATAATGACTTAAATATGAAAATTAAATACATCATAAATTAATCTTATTATAATACTTCTTTCCTAAAACATACTTTTTTATTATAGGGCTAACATCTGACATGTTTTATAGATAAAATATGTGATATATAATATATATTTTCTTCTGTTGTTGTTCATATTGTCATTTTAAGAAGGTTCAAGGGTTAAAAGTATACAGCCATTAGTTTTTGTTGTCGACAGTTACATTAGAGGCAAAATATTTTATCCATAAATAGGTTCAAATAACGATTGAATGAAATATAAAATAATTATCACTTATTATTAGATATCATCTTTGACTGATTATTCTGTAATTAGTATACAGATGTATAAAAAAAAAATGAGCGCGTATATCCATTACGCGCCGTTGAAGTAAAACTTATTTGAAGCTGTGTGTCCGCAATGAAATTAAATCAAATCAAAGTATAAATAATAATAATTTTTATAAAATTATTAATAATAAATATATATATTTTTATAAATAATGATTATTAGAAAAATATTAAATATATATTTTTTTAAATAAATTTGGTTCTCACTTCCGTGACACTTCCGCGACCCTCATTTTTCCAATATATTGACGTACCCGGCGTCAGTCACGCCCAAAGAAGTTTTACTTCAAAAATTAAATAGATAACTGTTTTGATTATACAAAAACAGATAAAGCTAAAATAAATCATTTTGCGAGAACTATAACTTACCTATAATCTTCAATGTGTATGGCATTTCTGGCGTAAAATCTCACTTGTATTGAATCATAGGTTTTTTAAAACGTCCCACACGAACGAAAGTCTTTGGTGGAGGACTAAGAGGATTATGTTCTACAATTGGTAGCCGGTTCGAATCTGGTGGTTGTTCTCGGCGTCGGGCTGTTGGATGAGTGGCGGGGAGAGGGGGTCCTCGCTGGAAGTCACTGTGGTTGACGGCGGTGCATCTTTGAGAAACAAATATTAATTTTTATTAAATAAAATAGCATTAAAATAAATGTTACAATGTCTAAATGTATATTTAAAAATTAAATATCTATTCACTTTTATTTTATTGCCATATCAAGTTAATTTCCGGGCGCCATAATAAAATAAAATGTACCATATTATGTCATTTGAATTTAATCAATATCAAGATTACCAAACTTGCCCAAAAAGTATACATATTCAAACAACCCTATTTCAATTGGATAGAAAACATTTATGTAATAGATGCTATAAGGAAGTGATATAAAAATTTACAATAAACATTTATTCAGCCCTTTTTAACGTCCCACTGCTGGGCATGGACCATAGTCCACCACGCAGACCAAGAACGGGCGGACTGAGCATGTCTTTCAAAAACTTGCTAGGTTCTCTCAAATATACAGGTTTCCTCACGATGTTTTCCTTCATCGTAAGACAAGTGGTAATCATGTTCGAAATGATTCGCACATGTAAATATCAGAGGTGTGAGACCCGAGATTTGAACCCACTTCACTCGGTTTCCCGAGCAAACGCGTTACCACTGGGCTACCACTGCCTAATTACAATAAACATTAATAATTATAAAACATTACACAATCTAACCTACCTTCACTATCATCTTCCTCAGCCAGCCACTTCTGTATATCAGCCTGATACATTCTCCTTTGAAGAACCTCTTTTGTACGCGGCCTTGTGCCTATAAAAGTCACTTGCACCTGTTAAAAAAAAAACAAAGTACATTTAGGGACTATCAACTATCGTACTAATATTATAAACGCGAAAGTTTGTAAGAATGTATGTATGTATGGATGTATGTCTGTTGCTCTTTCACGCCAATACGGCTGAACGGATCTGGATGAAATTTGGCACAGAGATAGATTATAGTCTGGAATAACACATAGGCAACTTTTTATCCCGGAAAAACGTACGGTTCCCGTGGGATAGGTTTGTTTTTGTTTTCCTAGGGGCGAACTCGAGCGAAACGAGAGTGAGCCGATAGTTGGAAATAAAATTGGAAAATTACTATTATCTAGATTTATACCCTGTTTTTTAATCTCAGAGACTAAATTGACACATGCAAATGTCAAATTTACAAATAATGTTGCCAGCTCTTTTGGAGCAGTGTTGTACCTACGATACCGATTTGTTGAATCGTAACTTTTTATCTTTATTGGACGATTCGTTTCAAAGTTTTACATTCAAAACCGTATAACTAAAATTAACATCATTAATTTTAAATCATTAAATATCATATTTATTTATTAAAATATCATATTTATTAATTTAAATATTATATTTATTAATTTTAAATCATTAAGTATCATACAAATTAACATTATTAAATTTAAATTTACATTGTCAATTTTGTATTCTTACGTTTTAAATAAGTATCTTCACATTATTTAAGGATAACTTATTATAAAAAAAAACGATACTTGATTTTATTAACATTAATTTTCGATAGTGGTACATCACTATTTAAGAATTGCAAAAAACTGACAACCCACGAAATGTCAGTTTTGTCTCTGAGATTAAAAAACAGGGTATAGAAACAATATAGGCAGAGTGTCGTAGAACTAAACATTAAGCCAGACAATTGTGTTTTGAATTACTTAGTATAAAAAGACAATTTTTATACTATTTTAAAACATTTTTTTATTATTTTTATAATCTATACTATAATAAAGCAGTAACTTAGCGAAATCTGTACATGAAATATTTTTTAAAAACAATGACTGTAACGTATTATGTATACGATATAGACCCCAAAACAATAGTTATTATTTTTTTTGTCTGTTTGTCTGTTTGTCTGTTTGTCTGTTTGTCTGTTTGTCTGTTTGTCTGTTTGTCTGTTTGTCTGTACGCGTTTCACGCAAAAAGTAATGAACCGATTTCAACGAAATTTTGTGAACTGATAACTTATTACTCGGGTCAACATTTAGGATAACTTTTACTTTTGGAAAATCTTTGTTTCCCGCGGGAAATCGCAATAACTGGTTTTATCGAGTCCTCCTTAGGAACCCTCCGCTGGCTAAACCTAAAGACATACATCAAAACAATGTACTAAAAAATTGTAGATCTTGAAAAGGCCAACAGAAATATCTACAACAGTATATGTCTATCTCTCAAGGTACACTCGCAATACCTATTCTTATCTATACCTATAGCAAAACTAACTTAGTTAAATCGATGTGCGCGTTTCACGCAAAAAGTACTGAACCGATTTCAATTAAATTTTGTATAGTGATAGCTTATCACTCGAGTCAACATTTAGGATACCTTTTACTACAGGCACATTTTTCGTTCCCGCGGGAAAACGCAATGACTGGTTCTATCGAGTCGTCCTTAGAAGTTTATATGGCTAACGCTGGCTGAACCTTAAGAGATAAATCAAAACAGTGTACTAGAAAATTGTAGGTCTTAAAAAGTTCTACAGAAAAGTTCTCAACGGTATATGTCTATCTCCTAAAGTACACTCGCTATAACTATTTTTATTAAATGATATTACTGTTTTCTTATACGAGTACGTTATCTATACTATAATAAAGCAGTAACTTAGCGAAATCTGTACATGAAATATTTTTTAAAAACAATGACTGTAACGTATTATGTATACGATATAGACCCCAAAACAATAGTTATTATTTTTTTTGTCTGTTTGTCTGTTTGTCTGTTTGTCTGTTTGTCTGTACGCGTTTCACGCAAAAAGTAATGAACCGATTTCAACGAAATTTTGTGAACTGATAACTTATTACTCGGGTCAACATTTAGGATAACTTTTACTTTTGGAAAATCTTTGTTTCCCGCGGGAAATCGCAATAACTGGTTTTATCGAGTCCTCCTTAGGAACCCTCCGCTGGCTAAACCTAAAGACATACATCAAAACAATGTACTAAAAAATTGTAGATCTTGAAAAGGCCAACAGAAATATCTACAACAGTATATGTCTATCTCTCAAGGTACACTCGCAATACCTATTCTTATCTATACCTATAGCAAAACTAACTTAGTTAAATCGATGTGCGCGTTTCACGCAAAAAGTACTGAACCGATTTCAATTAAATTTTGTATAGTGATAGCTTATCACTCGAGTCAACATTTAGGATACCTTTTACTACAGGCACATTTTTCGTTCCCGCGGGAAAACGCAATGACTGGTTCTATCGAGTCGTCCTTAGAAGTTTATATGGCTAACGCTGGCTGAACCTTAAGAGATAAATCAAAACAGTGTACTAGAAAATTGTAGGTCTTAAAAAGTTATACAGGGAAGTTCGCAATATTATATGTCTATCACCTAAGGTACACTCGCAATTACTATTTTTATTCACTACTCGCGACTCACAGGCTGACTTATCAACGTTTAGCTCAGTTCAGCAGTGAAACGTAACTAGGGACGAACCCGAGCGAAGCGAGGGTGAGTCGCTAGTAAAGAATAAATCTTTAATAAGTTTATATTATGCCATCTCTCTTTCAAGGGGAATAGAAGTTATATTTAAAAAATACAAAAGAATATTATATAGTAATAATATTTTCGTTTTTCATTCTTTTTTCTCAAAAATTGTAAGAAAAAAAAATATTCTCTAGAAAAAAGCAATCAAGTTCTATAATACCATTGAAAATAGTAGCATAAATAGCAAAATCACGCTACTAATTGTATTTTTGACATTTTTTTGACAGATTCTGTGTATATGTTACAGTCTTCTGACTGGTCAAAACTGGTCTCTTTCGTGGTCAAAACTACTTTTGAGTGACAAAAACAGTTAAAAGTAGTTTTGACTGCAGGCCTTAGTCAATAGCAGTTTTGACTGGCATATCGGTCAAAACTCTTAAAATTATGGCGCTGTGGTCACTGTTCTAACCTAACCTTACCTAGAAAGAAAGGGTTCTTCCGAGTAATCTTCAACCTACTTACCTTCTTAACTCTTTAAGAGTTTTCACTGATACGCCAGTCAAAACTGCTATTGACCAAAGCCTGCAGTCAAAATTACTTTTGACCAACCTCTTTAGTCAAAAGTAGTTTTGACTAAAAAAATAGTTTCGACTGTAACATATATAATTCTTTAGTGTAAGTTTTACTAGCACTAATAACTCACTCCCGGAGGTAAAAAGACCCTCAGCTCCTCGGCCAAGTCGCCGCCGGCCCCGAGCCGCTGCGCCTCCTCCCAGCTCGTGTGCACTTCCTCGTGGAGAAGCTTCTCCTCTAAAATAAAGCAATAGAATATTGTCTTTTAAAAACTAAAAAAATGCACATTACTTGCGTTACAGACCAAAGTGTCGAATAAAACATATTATTATGATACTAGATTTACACACGCTTCGCCCGGGTGCGTCCCTGAGTACATTTTAAATAGATAAAAATAGTTATTGCAAGTGTACTTTAGGAGATGGACAAATGGTGCCGACTTTTGTAAGCCTTTTTAAGACTTACAATTTTTTAGAACATTGTTTTGATGTATCTGTAAAGGTTTAGTCAGCGTTAGCCATGAAAATTTGTATGGACGACTCGACAGAACCAGTTCTTGTGTTCTGGGAATGAAAGATTTTCCTGTAGGAACAGGTATCCTAAATGTTGATTAATAAATTATTACTACACGAATAAATTGTGAAAAGTAAACAGACAAACAGACAAAAATGTAACTACATATCGTTTTAGAGTCTATATTCTGACTTCAACACTTTTAAACAGTTATTGTTTTTAAAAAAATATTTCATTTCCAGATTTCTCTTTATTACTGTTTTATTATATGTATAGATAGATGTACTGCATATTAATAATGCGAAAGTGTAATTCCTCATCCTTGACGTAATTTTTTCTTAAATACATTAAGCGATTCCTGTGACATTTTAATATTTAGTATACTCGTACTACAAAATCTTCTAAAAATAACAGTCCAAAGCTAACCCAAAACTTACCGTCCCGCTTCGTGGTGCTGCGTTTATACTGTATCCTGAAGCGGAATGCTTCCAGCACACTCGCCACCACTATCGTGAGTACTACCATAGTGAATAGATAGAAGACCTGAAAAATAAAAACTCAATTCAATTTTCTTGTTAACGGCTTTAAAGCATGCCCATTGAGCACAGATTACTTCGCCAATGTCACGAAGAATATGTTTAGGGATAATATATAGCTAAAAATGTCCCATGATATTGTAAGAAAAGGAGAAGATTAACAATACTCCGGATAATTATAATTTCTCTAGTAAAATTATATTTAACGGATCTTACAATTTCCCTGCGACATATAGATAAAAACCTTAATTATAGATAAGTGGTTAGTAAATTATAATTATTTTCCCAAAAATTTTAGTCTTTAATCTAATTTCATTACACTTAATATAGCTATTTCCATAATAATTAACACAGACGACTAAACACAAATATTAATTAACAGTTAATATTAATGGAACGCGGGAAATATAAAAATATAACATCAATGTATGAAGTAATATTCGGCCATTTTAACTCCCCGCCATAGTCCACAAAGCCTGGAAAAATACGCGTTGGCAGGTCTCATATATCTTTTGAAAACTTCCTTTTAGGTTCTCTTAGACATGAAGGTTTCCTACTAATGTTTTCCTTGCGTCTTGTTGAACCCATGTTTTCCAAGAAAGCACATTACCACAACGTATTACCTATCAATACATCACACTTGACGCTAATATTACAAATATGTTTGTGAGTAACTGTTTTTTTTAACTTCTCCCGCTATAATTGCTTGACAGATTTTAGAGAAATCCGTAATAAATATAGTTTATATAACAGATAAATATAATAAAACTTAATCGCTATAACTGCAACGCGGCAAATTATTTTAATTAATAATAATTTTATCACTTACCATAAAGTAAATCCTGCTAAACTGTCCCACAACGGTCGCGTAGGCATTCATCAATATGAACCAGTTGTTGACGACCGTCAGCTCGAACAGAGACACGCCGCTTGTTAGAATGTTCTCGAAGTTATTCAGGTAGTAGTATCCGAGGGCCGTGGAACTGTTCTCTGAGTATTTGTAGAAATCTTCGACTGTCGTATTTCTGGAAATAAGAAATAGATGCTATATAGATATTGGCGAAGTAATCTGTGTTCAACTAGCACGCTTTGAAGCCACAAGAAATTGAATAAATACCTTATGTTCATATAAAGTACTAGTAGTCTAGTACTTGGGCGACCGAGCTTCGCACGGAATTCTTTTTTGTTATATCGTATTTTTTAGATAAAAAAAAACTAAAAACTTGAATAATGCAAAAAAAACAAAAGTAAAAGCTTCGTATCCGATCGAAATTCGAACTCAGACACCTGTGATTGTTAATCTTGCACCTTGGTCACTTGACCACGATGCTTATGCCTGAGTTTAAGAAATTATCGACCATATTCTGCGTGAAATAATGCGAAAGAAAACCGCATAAAAACTCGAAAACACGCGTTTTCCCAGACATAAGACTAATCTAGATTGATTTTTCGCCCCCGAAAATCCGCACATACCAAATTTCAGCAATATCGTTAGAACCGTTTCCGAGATCGCCGGTATAAATAAATAAATGTATAAATATACAAGAATTGTTCGTTTAAATATAAATATTAGATTCAATTCAATTATCTTGTGTCTAAATTATTTTATTCCTGAAGGTATTACTTTGATATAAGTAATAATCTACACATGACTGAAACTCGGTAATGTAATTCTACTGACACGGGGCAATTACTTGAGTGATATTATAACCTAAACTCTAAAAGTTCGATATAGAGGAACTCGTCCCGATTTTTTCAAGTGGAGGAAAGAAGATATTTAAGTAATAACACTAACTTCTCAAGTTAAGTTCCAGGCTATTAAGAAAAACCATCTCTGACTCCGACCCAAGACTGACCCAATGTTCGAACCTTAAAAATCATCCAGCCGTAGCTAGATACTACAACACCGAAAAAAACATTCCACGCTTTCTTTACATTATAGTTATTTTTTATTTAATAACCTTGTATATTAATAAAGAATTCAAATATTTTAAGAGTTTAAAATAGATGAATATTAAATAAAAAAATATGTAAACTTTTACAAGTTACACAGTTTTACATTAATATAATGGAATATTTACTTTATCATTCTACACAAAATCTGCATTAATCACGCCATTAATTCAATTATCCAACATTAAGACCCTATAAATTCATCTGTCAAAAATTTCAGGACAATGGAGGGTAGAGGTAAGGAGAACCATTGAAAAAGTATCCACCTGAAAACTGTACATAATAGTTCAAAAATGGACCAGATGGTGCTAGCATAGGAAAAATGTATGGTATGAATTTAGCGTTTTTTTTTAAGTGTGCCGAGTTAAAAAAAAATATATTTTGAGTGACTTGAGTAGTTATTAAAACTATTTACGTTGTAAAAAATAATTTAGTAAATATAATCTAAAAAAACAGTAGTGATATAAACGTAGAGTGATTTATTTTTTGTGAAATTTTAATAATACTTTTGTTTACTACTACTTAACGTTTCTTTTTATCCTGTTACTACTGTAGCCATACTTATTTAACAAACTGCCTCAGTGGTGTAGTGGCTAGCATGTACGGCTGCACATCCTGAGGTCCTGGGTTCGAGTCCCGGGTCGGACCAAGTTTAGTTATTGAGTCTTTCTGTATAGTAAGCCTCAGTAACAGCCCGGAGTTGGGAAGTTGACGGTGTTTCACCCCCGTGCCTCGGAGAGCACGTAAAGCCGTCGGTCCTGCGCCTTAACTCTCACCGGTCGTGTCTCGTGTCGTCCCACCGGAGTATGAGAGTGACAGGAATAGAGAGTGCACTTGTCTCTGCGCGTACACTTGTGCACTATAATATCCTGCGCAGTTGGCTAGTCTCAATGAGATTGGCCGCCGTGGCCGGAATCGGTCAGGAGAACATTATTATTATTATTACTTATTTAACGCCTTTCGACGGATACTTTTTCATAAACAGAGAAGGTTCTTGTTGCGAAATGCATTTGCGCATACTACCTGTAGACATTCAGGTGGTTATTTGGAGCTCACCGGCTAGAAAAGCCAGTACTACCCATTATAACCCAGCAAAACCACTCCCGTCTTAATGGGGCGTCGCAGGATCGCTTACGCACTCAACTACGACGCCCCGACGGCAGGTCTGCCGAAGCAGACCACAACAACCATGGGGTTGCTCCACAGTCCACTCTGCTACTAGAGAAGTACCAGGAGCAACCCGCACGACACACCGCCCACCGAAGTGGGCCACCTCCCTGTGCGTTTCTTAGCTTCGTGCCGGGCGGAACTGCCGGACGCTAATGAGCCCCCCCACCACGACAACGTAAACGCACGTTGGGGGGAAGAGAAGGTTTTCCTTATTGAGAACTTCAACCCTCCACATTAAGAACACATTCCAAAATTAAAATGAAAACACAAAGTGACTCACACACAGCAGTTGCGCAGGTCGTAGCCCGCGAACAGCTCCATGCCGACGATGGCGAAGAAGTAGTACATGACGAGCATGACGCAGCCCGCCGACGACATGAGCGGCGACAGCAGCACCAGCGTGCCGAACACGTCGCGGTAGCGCTTCTTCAGCTTGTACAGCCGCATCAGTCTGGAACGACGCTTTCTTTTTAGTTCCATAGAGAAGACCAAGTATCAATGGATATTAACTGTGTATGAGTTTTATTATGAGTGTAAAAATTACAGCTTATTTTAATATCCAATCTTCCAACTATCTCTATACGAAAAATCACAACTATGTTTCTTCGATGTGCAAGAATAACAAACGAAAACAAACATTAACATACATAAAAACAAAAACAAATCTATCCCATGGGAACCGTACATTTTTCCGGGATATAAAGTAGCCTATGTATTATTCCAGACTTTAATCTATCTCTGTGCCAAATTTTATTCAGATCCGTTTAGCCGTTCTGGCGTGAAAGAGTAACAAACATCCATACTCACAAACTTTAACATTTATGATATCAGTACGAATTACAAATGGTACCAACCATTGTTTTTATATATTTGTTATTTAAGTTAGGACTATAATCAAATATTACAAGTGATCTGCCTAGTCACGGGGGTGTAGCACCCTGAGCTCCCAGCTCTGGGCTTGCTTTGAATTTCGTAACAGACAACCTCAATAACTACTCAACTAGACCTATGACCCAAACTCAGGACCTCGTGATCTATAGCCATACATGCAATCCACTAGACCAATGAAATATAACTAATAATTATCCCACAAAAGAATCGAACCCGTACCCATCATACCATGAACCTCACCTGAGTGGTCTAAACATAACCACAATAAAGAGTTTCGGAGCAATAGTCAGAAGCACAGCGCCGAGCAAAGCCAGTAGCGTCACGCTCAGGTCGAACACGTTCCAGCCGCTCTCGAGATACACTGACAGACCAGACGCCATTATCCTCAACGATGCTTCTAAAAGGAACACTGAAATGATACACACATTAATAGAATATTCACGAATGAAAATATATTGGTTATAGATAACATTAAAAAAGAAAATGGCGGATCTTAGACGCTAGTTTGTGTCTTGTAAAAAAAATGTGGTATCGAAATACAGACTGCATAATACTATGTTCCTTCGTCAACTTTTTCTTATTTTTTTACGCTTCGCTTTTTACGCAGTCGGCTTTTTTTTTATTTTATACATTAATTTGATATTGTTTTTTCCGACAGTCTACCAATACCTCCTTATGTTTTGAATTTATTTGTATTTTTTCCTTTAGATATGTTACGCGATATTTTAAATTCTTTCAGAAGGTTTAGAAGTACTTTTAAATTATCAATTTTTATATTTAATTATCAGTATTGTAAGTTGTTATCATTCTTTATAATACAAACAACCCATCAAAGTCCATCTAGCAGCTCTCAAGTATCTCTTTCTCTTGATTTGCTTTCTAAAACTCGTATAATTATACCCTCCATTCTTGAGGGTTTTTATCGTACGAGATCATTTTTTTTTCAAATATTAACTTTTAAATTTAACTTAAGGTACATCTTCAAAAGATTAACTTACATATAAGGAAAAGCCAAGTGTCCCAAGAAGCACAGAGCAACCTAGCGCTATCCTGCAAGTCTCCCGCCGCCTGGCACACTCTAAGTATCATAGATACTCCATTGCCAATTATTAAGGCATCTGTAAAAAAAATATGTATGTATTCAGCCCTTTTTAACGTCCCACCGCTGGGCACAGGCCTCCCTCAAATACGAGGGGGATTAGGCCATAGTCCACCACGCTGGCCAAGTGCAGTTTGGCGGACTTCACATGTCTTTCGAAAACATGCTAGGTTCTCTCAGACATGCAGGTTTCCTCACGATGTTTTCCTTCACCGTAAGGCAAGGTGGTAATCATGTTATAAATGATTCACACATTTAAAAAAAAAGTGCGAGACCCGGGATTTGAGCCCGCTACACTCGGATTCCCAAGCGAGCGCGTTACCACTGGGCTACCACTGCCTTTGAAAAAAAATATAGTTTAAAAAATAAAAACAAACAGACACGTGTGTGACCAACTTATATATAAGCCTCGTCAAAACGGTTCGTATAAGCCCAAACTCGAAGAGTTTTACTCTCCATCCATTAGACTAAATTGATAGCATTAAATTATTGGAATTATTAGGACCAACGTTTCGAATGCATGAAATGCAATGAAAGCGTTTGAAACTTTAGCACATCAAAATCAAAATAAATCCGCAAAAAAAATCTAAAATGATAATTTTATTTAAAATATTGCAATAATATTATGTATGTATGTTTATTTAAATTTAGTTGTAAGTAACTTGCACTTTTTGCGTCTTCCCTAGATACTTTTCAACGGTTAGTATGGAATAGATAGCCTATATATTATTTTCACCCCCCTTTTCACCCCCTTAAGGGATGATTTTCGGGATATAAACTATCCTATGTCCTACCCAGAATCTCAAATTTCATCTAAATCGGTTCAGCGGATTAAGCGTGAAAAGGTAACAGACAGACAGACAGATAGACAGACAGAAAGAGTTACTTTCACATTTATAATATTAATATAGATTTAGTATTATAATATAAAAGTGTGATACATACATATGAGATATTCGAAGTAGGCCCACCGCACAGCCTTGGCGGCGGCGCGGCCGAGCGGCTCGAGCGCGGAGGCGGCGTACCACGGCGCGCGCGCGGCCTGCGGCGCCCAGCGCAGCGCGAACACGTCGTACACGTTGGCGAACTCCGCGCGGCTCAGCCCGCCCGACCCCGACGCGTTCAGCTGCTTGAACATCAGGTACACGTCCAGCCCACCTGCACGCCGTATTCATTTAGGTATTATTATTTATGTACGATGTATTTGTAGTAAATAATCACCAAGTCCATTATTATGGATTATTGAAAAATTTTTAAGTTGTTCTTTCGTTTATTTTGTTTGTTTGATTTTTCAATTATCAGCGTTATCTTTCTTAATGTCACTACGGCACTCATAGGCTCGTAAAGCCTAAACAACCCCGTAAAGTGCCCCGTGAAGGCGCTCGTCCGCATATCTGTCATGTCTAGACGCCTAAATTGTCTGTATGGATCAGTAAACTTGATAGTGTGACGCGAACTCACTATAATTGGGCGCGTAATGCCGCAGCAGGCCGGCGAAGTGGCGCAGGCGCACGGCGCGCGGCGCGCGGCGCGACACCAGCAGGCGGAAGGCGCGCCGCGCGGCGCCGCGCCGGTGCAGCAGCAGCGCGCGGCACTTGTCGCGCTCGATGCGGGTGAACGCCTCGTACACCACTGCCAGCATCTGGGGGGGTGAATTTAGGGTATAGAGAGAACAGGGGTAAGGAGTTGACCGTAGATATAGGAGACCCTGAATCATTGATATAAAAAACTTAAGATACACAATTAGCGTCTCGAAATTGTCCTCAAGAATGTACACAATTCGAAATTGTATTGCGCTTTTTTCAAACCTCTTTTGTTCATTGCTTTTTGGATGAAAAAATTAAAACGTACGTTGTTTCTTTTCAATAAATAAATAAAATAAAATAAAAATAGCCTTTATTCTCTGACCAGCAAAATTTCCTTATGCCTAATTAATTGCTTAATATTTTATCGATGGTCAGGTCGTCTCTCTACGTAGGCCTCCTCTGGCTCACCCCACTTGACACGATCTTGGGAATACCTTTTCCACCCGGCACCCCTGTGGAAGGTCGTCTTCCTATCTCATCACATATCTTCCTCTGCGCCTCTTTCCGTTCCTTGGATACCATACTGTTATTTATTTAGTCCATTTGTCTTTCTAGGATCTCATCATGTGTCCTGTCCAGCGCCACTGTAGTCTTTTTATTCTAGTGGTAACATCTGTTACTTTCGTTTTTGCTCTAATTTTTGAGGGCCTCTATTTATCCTATAGCTTTTTTCCTTTCAATAAGTAGTAAGTAAATATAAATATAGTAATAGTAAATATTTTATGTGATGCGCGTAAATTCGAATTTGTGTTTAGACAATTGTCGATTTTTGAATTGTGTTTTGATTTTTAAATTGTGTTCTTTAATTTGAACTTCAATATGTTCAATGTGTAAAAAAAATGTATGTTTAAAAGTTAATTATAAGAAATCCTACCAAATTCATAAGAACGTAGAGAACAGTTATAATGTACAGGATGAAGAACAACGCGTACCACTTCGACTTGGCATAAGACGGCATCATCACATCTGGGAAACTGCAAAACATAATTTAAACATAAATTATCTAAAACAACATTTTTAACATATTCAGTAACAACAGCAATATTTAAAGATCGCCCCATTGCCGTGCGCGACAATAGAAGAAATTTTTCTTTAACGTCGTATGCGATATTAGAAAAAGAATTGTACGAAAATATTATGTGATCAAATCTAGTATAATTTAGATAAGATTTTGCTTTTCAAGTTTATCTAAATAGGTGTATTTTTTTGAAAAAACGCATTTTTCCCAAAAATAAATTATAACAAATTATTATAGCCTTATTATATCTGCTCTTATGCTGACAATGTCATGTAGCGCCATCTCGTAGATTTTTGTGGTACTTGTATTGTCGCCAAATGGATGATACGTAAAGAATGGACTGAGCAATACTCGCATGGAATTGACCAGTGACCACTCTCTAAAAAGAGAGAGAGAGAGCGAACGTGCGGCCAATACCTGTCTTTTATTCCGATTTGAATTTATAAATGGAATGTAAAAAAATATATAAAACAATATAATATAAAAAACTAGTTACAAATGTCTGTCTTCAAATTAATCTTACTTCAATAAAAAAGGCTTCTGACCGTACTTTTGTTTTGTCTCTGTCGCGTCTTTCCGCCATTTTAAATTTATAGATATCAAAGAAACACTCAATCCTCTCTCTATGTCTATGGTCGCAAGGTACTTAAAATTTAAAGATCAACTTACTTGGCAGTCGTAAGAAGAACAAACATACTGACAAAAGAGTCGCTTATTGTTTGAAAGTGTCCATTGTCGATATGCTCCGAGAATAAATAGTATCCTAACAACGAATATGTTGCCACGAAGAACATTAATAGACCTGAAAATATATAATGTTTATTTACATTCATAATGACCTCAGACTATATACCTTATAAGACAGAGTGTCATAGAATTAAACAGGATGCCAAACAATAATGTTTTAATAAAAGTATACAAATGGAGATTTGTATACTGAGTGATAATGAAAAATAGAATAATTATCTAAACACAATTGGTGACAGTTTTTAGAGAACTTCTGCATGGCATTGTGTATCTCGTACTTTTTTGATCGTTGTATATAGTATCATAAAATAGTCTATGAAAATTGGAGATCATTAAAAACTAATAACATCTTAAGGAATGTTGCTAGAATCAAATAATTCGTAATAAATAAATGGACATCTTACCTAACATATCTATAATAGGCGGTAAAGATTGCAATATCTGTCTAATAAAACGTCTCACTCCACCACAGTGTCGTGTGTCTACCAAGAAGATGGGCCGTAAGGCTCTCGTCACTCTAAAATGAGAGGATTGCCTACAAAGTACCACCACTGCTTCTAAAACCATTATTAGGAGTGTTATGCCCTGAAAAAAAAAAGAAATATTTTAATTTTTTATATTAAATTTTTTGTTAACTCTTAGAACTCTTTAAATTTCATTTAAAAGCTGAATTATTTACTTTGTAATTTGGACATTAACACACAGCACCATCTAGTTCCATGGTAAGCTACGAGGCTTGTGTTATGGATACACGAGACACTACACATATATAACTTTTAAATACATACATATTATAAATATAAACACCCATGACTGGAGTACAAACATTCGTGCTCATCACACAAATAAATGCCCTCGACGGGACTCGAACCCGCGACCACTGGCACAGCAAGTAGGATCACTACACACTGAGCCAAACGTGTCGTCATACTTATACGAAATTATCGCGATTTTTTTTAAATAAATAATTAGGTTCAATATTAATACTTTGTTATATTTACGCGATTATTTGAATTTGAAATTTTAATGTAGGTACTTTTATATGTAGCTAATTAGGTATGTAATCTATTTCAGTTATTATATAAATCTATTATCTATCAATACCTTTAACATCGTCCTCTTATGTTTAAAGATTGTGCCCCACCCAATCCATTTAAGTTTAAGATGTAGTTCAACACCTATCACAGTTAATGCGAACAATTCTATAGTACCGTGCGCCCAAACTGGAAGCTGAAAAAAATTATTTACAATTAGCAAAAAATAACAAAAATATTTCGTGATATTTAAAAATAAAATTAAGAATTTATTGTCTGAGTAAATATTTTTATTCTTTGAAAAAAAAAAAACAGAAATACAAAAAAAAAAATATATTTTCACCTTTTCTCCAAGAACGACCCAAAAAATAAATAACTAATGACTAACCGTAATAATTTCCTGCACATAATTAAAAATTATTGGTTTTCATAGTTTACACAACAATTTTGTTTAGCCATAAATATTGTATCGCTTACCTCAAAAGTGGGAACGGCGGGATCTTCAGTGAATGCGAGCAGAATAAGAACTAAGGAAGCCAGCAGGTCTAGCCCGTGGTACCAAGGGTTGTGGACACGGAGGTACGCTGGTAACTCCTCGGGACTTGACGGATGAGAATCAAATTTCTCATTATTTAGACCTTCCTGAAAGGAAAAAAAATATATTGTTGTTGTTTGGATTGAATTTTGTACTATGACTGATCTAACATATACATTCGCAAATATAACCTACCCAATAATGCGAAATGGTCAAAGGTCTCACGAGACAAATAAATTAATTTACGACATCTACACAGATAAATAAAATTGAAGTGTCTGCTTGTAATGTCAAAATAACAGCTTTATACTAAATGCATATGGAATTATATACGGTACTTATAATAAAAACCCAATTTTTAAAATTTTTGTCTGTCTGTCTGTTTATTCCGGCTAATCTCCGAAACGGCTGGACCAATTTTAAGGGGACTTTCACTGGCAGATAGCTGATATTATAAGGAGTTACTTAGGCTACTTTTATTTTAGCAAAAGAACTAGGGTTTCGCTCAAAAAAGAACTAAAATGTACCTAGAAACGAACCCGAGCGAAGCGAGGATGAGTTGCTAGTTAGTTATAAAAATCATATCGAACAATCAGTTGTACAAATTAAATACACCTACGTTAAAAGTATAAAAGTGCTCCCTCTATTTCTTTCACTCTCATATTCCAGTGGAACAGTATTAAACTGGCGGCGAGACCAGACGCAAAACCAACGGCATTACCTGTCACAATGCCAACTTCGGGTTCTTGAACCAAGAATTTCATGGCAGAAAAATACAACCTGGGCCTCTAAGCCAGGACACCTGCAGCCGAGAATATATTCTATCCACCAGTGTTAGACCAACCAGGTACCTAGTTATCGTTTTCGCACCATTCAATTACAGTGAGTATATACAGTAATAAATAATTTTGTATACTAACTTCTAAATAAATAGCAGCTTCATGATAGTTCATCTCCCAATGCTCGTCCTCCGACATCTGCAGGCCGGTGTGGAGGGACGACCGGCTGCCCATGTCCAGCGTACCATCTCCTGCGCCATCTGTGCCGGTTCGAGTATCTGGAAACAAATAACCATTGGTTTGTTAAATAATCTGCAATTAATTGCCACTGCAACAAATTCTATAAACATTTAAATAAAACTATCTTTTCGGATTTTTTCGCAAATTTATTTTGATTTTTGGTTCCCGACGCTTCGATTGCTTTACAGCAATCATGGTCACGGGAGAGATGTCTCTCTAGTGATTGATGAAGTAGAAGATAGTTTTATTTAAATGTCAAATATTCGCGTAAATCTAAAAAGTATTATTCTATAAACATATCAAACTAAGAGATTAGAAAACCAAATCACTACGAGAAGAAAATATGACACTATTACAGAGTAGGTAGTATTATCTCCAAAAAATGAAACTAAAACAAACTTACAGAAAGAAATTGATTCAATCTAATAATGAACTATTTAAATAACAACAAATTTTAACTAACTGCAGGTTGATCAGACAAACGTCGTCATGTCTAAATTTCAATAAAGTTTGTGTACTTTGATTTCATTCCTTATTTTCCGGGAAACTTTTCCATTTTTCCCTAAAAATCTTATTCAATAAATAATGAAATTTAAAAAAAAAATCTCAAAGCGGATCATCCGACTCCGAGAGATCAGTATGATCAGTATGACAAATTAAATATTAATATTTGTTTTACTCACTGAAGAATTTAGTAAAAGATGAATGAGCCGAGCCCCAGCGAGAGTTATTTTTAACTGAACACAATATTTTATTGAGTCCCATGTTTTAATAATAACTAAAAATTACTGAAAAAACTAACGATACCAGTTCCTTTACTCAAAAGATATCATAAATGTTAATAAAATTAGGGGAACGTCAGATAGAAGTCAACAGTAAGATCTACAAAAAAAAAATATAAAAAAAATTATACAACTTTGATTTTATTTTTCTGTCATTATACCTCCTAAACGGATTAATGCGGTTATCTATACATATAATAAAACTATAGAGGTCGAATGTCTGTACATAGAAAAAAAAATGCTAAAAACCGAATCAGGGAGATGTAAGAAGAGAAATAGAACAAATCCAGATTTTTTTTAATTTTTTTGTTTCTCTGTCTGTTTGTTTGTTTGTTTGTACGGGCTAATCTCCAATACTGTTGGACTGATTTAAATAAAATTTTGCATGGTGGTACCTTATGTCCCCGGTCAACATTTTAGATACTTTTCATCACGGAAAATTAAAGTCTCCCTGGGATAGTTAAAAAACTACAGTAACTTATACAGCTATACACAAAATCTACTCATTGGATTTTAATGAAACTTTACAATAATATAGTTCATTCATCATAATAACAAATAGGCTACTTCTTATCCCAGAAAAATGTACGGTTCCCATGGGATACATTTGTTTTTGTTTGTCTAGAGGCGAATCCGAGCGAAGCGATGGTGAGCCGCTAGTTATAAAATAAACCTAATTAAATATAGACAATGTTTAAAACAATCCAAAATTATAATAAGGTGATATTTTTATTATTTCATACAGTACACTTAATGGTCCAAAGGTCTCAAGTTCTTTCGTGCTTGAAATCTTAGAATAGATAGATTGTTATTCAATACCAGTAACATGTAGATACAAATTAAGATAAATATAAAGCAATGAGGGCCACCATTTTTTAACTTAATATAAATAGGATAACAAATCATAACCATTTTTTTTCTCTGGTGCCTTATCAGTGATAGAATAATTAATAACATAATCTAATCTAAAGCTATTTTCAAAAACAATATTATATTACACATACCAATTACTTTATTGGTGCTTTGATATACCTATTACCTCTACATTTATAAGCATTATCTAAACACTAAACAAAGATTTAAATAAATAGTGACGGTACAAGACCTCTACCGTATTTTACTCTTTTTACTCTTTTTTCATACAATTCAAATAGAAAAACATAACTCTTCTTCGCTTTGTCCCGCTCTAGATGGAGTCGGCATAACATGTTTCCTTCTTCCACTTCCTCTCAGTCATCATCTCAGCCCAAACTCCTTTCACACACACACACACCCTTTTACATACAGACTATCTATACCTCTCTCGGTCTACCTCTACTTCATTCAATTCATACTCAACCTAATATCTTCTTGCAAATATGACTTTCTTTCCTCCTCATGATATGCACACTGTACAGTTATCTTCTTTTATAACTAGAAAAAAATAGCTGTTAGGTATACAATTTTGGGAATGCATTCCTCATTTGTATTTTATTAAAACATTTTTTCATTGCTTTGTAAAAGTGAAACAACTATTTTTTGCTGACGCTACACTATCTTTACTACAAACATTTGCTTTGTGATATTTACGTTATTTCACTGTAGACGTAATTAAGTCAAGGTAATCAAAAGTGCGATGTTTATATTAAAAAAGTAGGAGTATACATACTACTAGTCTTTACCCAATATTTATAATATGTTGATAAATATTAAAATATTAATTATATAATTTTTTTTTGTTTTTAAAATAAATTAAATTGTAGAATACAATTAATGACGTTAGAAACATAGTGGTCCAAGTCACATTTTCATCTTAAGCACTTGGATCAGTGTGGCATGAAAAATATATAACTTATGTTTGTTTGGGATGTTAATGACAAAAAGTTCCTTTTGACAAAAATGTCGCTTGGATCACTATGGTTGTGACATCGTCAATCATCGAGACTGAAAAGTAAAAAATAACTAAACGGGGGTTTTTATTTAGAATAGATACCTAATCAGATATTTTCGGAGTCGGTGTGCTTTGATTTGTATCGGCTGGCAAGTGGCACCGACTTCGAAAATATCTGATTAGGTATCTATTTTAAATGAAAACCCTTGTTTAATTATTTTTTACTTTTCAATGCCTGGAAGTCGGTTTTTATTTTATTTTTTTAAGTTTTAATTTTTTCATTTTTAGTGTAAACGTAATAAGCGAGTAGTTTGTAAGAAAACAGATTTTTAAAAACATATTCGGACCCCTAATAACAGTCATAACCCATCTAGGTGTAAAGTTCTTGTCAATACAAATTAATCAAGCCCAAACATCAGGTAATTGTTGTGAATAGTCGAGGAGTTCCCTCGACTGTCTTTCGGCTCCATCATCAGATCGACTCCAGACCTTCATTAAATAGTAGTGCTTTAAAATACTTAATGAAAAATATTAACAAACGCACTAGACGCCACTACGATTTTCGAAGGTTCCCCTCGATTTCTCTGGGGTGCCATCGTCAGATTCTGGTTACGTTATCATGGTATCACCCTTGGGATATCTCCTTTCCAACAAAAAAAAATCATCTAAATCGGTTCATAAACGACGAAGTAATCCACGTACACACATAAAAAATATATATACGATCGATTTAAGAACCTCCTCCTTTTTGGAAGTCGGTTGATAAACTAAAAATACTCGATATCATCCACCCAAACCCAAATGAATCATAATTGTGAATTGCCCTTTTTTAAAGATGTGGAAAATCTATAAGAATAGGGCTTTGGTAATTTTAACTCTTATAGCCTACCCAGTATCAAAAATTTCGTAATCTTAATTTGTGCTAGATGTTAAAGTTATAGCTGTACTGTATAGGGCTTCGTTCGCGTGTGTTTATTTCGACAACTGAAAAGAACAGCATTGTAACTCAGTATTGGTATTATCTATACATCTATACAGATAAATAAAATTGGAGTGTCTGTTTGTAATATTAAAAATAACCGCTTTTTACTAAATGCATATGGATGTATACACGGTACATATACCAAAACAACATTTTTTACAATTTTTGTCTGTCTGTCTGTTTGTACCGGCTAATCTCTGAAACGGCTGGACAGATTTTGACGGGACTTTCACTGGCAGATAGCTGATGTAATAGAGAGTAACTTAGGCTACTTTTATTTAAAAAAAATAGGGTCCCACGAAAAAATAAATTTAAAACCAAAAAAAAAATAAAAAAGTCTGTTTTGGGAAACAACCCAGGGACGAACCCGAGCGGAGCGAGGGTGAGTCGCTAGTTTAAGAATAGAATTTAACTTCTCACATTATAATATTTAAAGGTTTAATTCAAAATAGCTACAATGTTGTTCCTTGCATTAAGTGTTGATTAGTCCATAACTGCTTGACATAAACACTTTATATAGTAATGCGTAGGACCAGAGCTCAAGGTACGAATTTATTATTAAATAAACTTGACCTTTTGAGGCAACTTTTTAAAACTTACTAACTCATATCTCAAAAGTTGGACTACAATCAACAGATTGTTAATTCAGACTATTACCTACATAACTTTTTTAAATACAAGGGTACAGCGACTTCTAAATCACAAAATACCTAGTAATTTAGACGACACGTTTGGCTCAGTTTGTAGTGACCCTACTTGCTGGGCCAGCGGTCACCGGTTCGAGCCCCGCTGGGGGCATTCATTTGTGTGATGAGCACGAATATTTGCACTCCAGTCATGGGTATTATATATAGAATATGTATGTATTTTAAGTTATATATGTATAGTGTATCAGCTATCTGGTATCCATAACACAAGTCTCGTAGCTTACCATGGAACTAGATGGTGATGTGTGTTAATGTCGCAACAATTATTAAACCGAATATAATAATATAATAAAATAGAAGTGGATTATTTTTTTGGAAACATACATGATAAGATACAATTTATATGAAAATTTATTGAAGTAATTATTAGATTTATAATTGCCGAAGATGTCGCGTAACGTACTAAACCTACACGCAAATTGAGCATTTCCACCGAGTGGTGAGACACATTCGAATCAAACAGTCACAAAGTTTAAGAGGGTTAAAATAAAATAAATATATCGAGTGTTTCATAGATGGATGTTTTTATGTGGGTGTAAGCTGTGGGAGGTGTTGACACAAAATAAGAAACAACTTACACGTAAAACTAGAAAGAGCTTTCTTATGTACTACTGAATGATTGATTGAACTTTGATGTCTTTTGAACTAAAATATTTTTCAACTTTGCTATTATGAACTATTCTCTTAGAAAATTCAAATAAAAGTACTTAAAAATTATTCTGTCTCAAACTTTTTCTTTCGAAATATATTAAAATTGGTTGATACCTACTTAATCTAGAGAAAAAATTACCTTGTGTTGAAAGCAAGTACATAAGATTCATTATAAAAACACTCAATAATGAAATGAATAATACAATACACAAGTACAACGATTAAACCTAATTCACAAATACCTTATTTAACATTAAAACATAAATTAAAGTCACATTAAATTAAAATAGCAATTCGAAAAACTACTTTTATGCTATATATTTTTATCAGGCGCACGATGTTTGTAATTTTTAACCGCACACAACTGTGTAATATTTAATCATAATATTTATTATTATTAGAAATTAATTTAGATATTTAAGAGATTGGAAATAAAATATTTTACGGAAATAATAAAATTCGTAACAATGTTAGGAAATGTCTATGTCTATCATGCAATTGTTTTAAACGACCTTGCTGCCAAGTGCAAGTATGAAACGGCTACCGACAAATCGTGATTTTCAAATGATTACACAATATGATGAGGAGAGAATGTCGTATTGTTAATTTGTAAATTATTCAGCTCTTAAAATACATGGTGCAGTTACAATTTGAACAGTATCTTAGATATATATAATAAAATTCAGAGCCGAATCTGTACATTAAATATTTTTTGAAAAATCTTATTGAAATAGTCATTTTTATCGATTCTATAGTTTTTAGATTTTATGTCTGTCTGGGAACGTATCACGAGAAAACCACTGGACAGATTTTGATGAAATTTGGTATGATGATGGCTGGTTAATGGTTATCCGGGTCAAAATATATAATACTTTTTACTGCGGGAAAATATCTCTGGGAAATCTATACTAACCATTAAAAAGTTTAATTATATAATTTAAAGTACACGTTAGTCATTTGATACAGGATATGTCGTCTCGTAATATACCGTATCAATTATCAAAACACTTCTCATGCTTTATTTGAATAGATAAAATTGATAATCCATACTAATATTATAAAGCTAAAGTGTTTGTTTGTTTGTTTGGTTAAACGCGCTAATCTCAGGAACTACTAATCCGATTTGAAAAATTCTTTTTGCATTAGATAGTCTGTTAACTAAGGAAGGCTATAGGCTATATATCATCCCGGAAAAACGTACGGTTCCCGTGGGATAGATTTGTTTTTCTCTAGGGACGAACCCGAAGAGAAGCGAGGGTAAGTCGCTAGTTGTTTATATAATTTTTAGCACTAGCTATACTAGTATTAATACATCTCACATTCATAAATTTTATCCACGAAAATTAGTTTGTTACGCACAAACATGTAATGAATCACTTTTAATTGGCTGTTTAAATTCATTTTACGCACTATAATTGGATTATGTTTTCGTCGAAAGTTATGTCTTTTATAATTAAGAGCTCCCACTTATCCAATAGTAATAATATACTTAAATATTTGTTCCGTTTGTCTTACGTTTTTAAAACAATTATGTATTTTAGTGTAGGGTTAAGAAGCTCAAGAGTGCGCAGTTCGCACCAGTTCCTAAAGAGCTGTTCTTCTATATAGATTACAAATCGTTTAAGAACGCACATTAAAGGCTAACGTTCAAAGAAAAATTATTGTTTTTGCGCAAGAGTTTCATCACAATAGTTTAGAAGCTATAGTAACGAATAGAGGACAAACATACGACATAAATTTCCATTGGAACCAAGTTCCTTATGAGACGATGCGTAGAGGTACCTTAGCCGGCAAAAAACGTCCGTAACGTCCGTAACGAAAATGCGTGGAGTAAGATTTTTATGTGTGTTCGCAATACAGTGTCTAATGTATAGTCTACGTGATGACTGTTATTATTATATATTTTTATGAATCATTATGAATAAAATAAAAGTGTTAAGATAATTTTGTTAAGTAGTTTTTAATTTTTATCAATAAAAAAAAATTATACCGGAATAATTATTTTCTTTTTACCTCGACTAGATCTTGAAATTAATATTTATGTAATAAGGAACTTTGTTCCTATCTGGTGTTCCACAACACCACATTTTATTTTTTATATAGAAGACTATGGGCTACTAAAACTAGCAGACTTTTCGGTAAATCTTTTTAATACCTACAATTTTCTAGTACATTAGTTTGATGTATCTGTGGAGCATTAAAGTAAATTTCTAAGGACTACTCTACAGATCCAGTTATTTTATTTTCCCATGGGAATGAAAGTTTCTCCTGTAGTAAAAGGTATCCTAAATGTTGAACTGAGTAATAAATTATAACTACTCAAAAATTAGTTAAAATTGTATCAATACTTTTTGCAAGAAATACACACAGACAAACAGACAAAAATTTCAATAACTATTGTTTAGAGGTATATATACTGTACACAACACATAACAGTCATTTTAAAAAATATTTAGCTTTCTTACCATTTTATTATATGTACAGACAAATAATATTAATAAATTTCTATTGTACAGAATTACTGAAGGATGCATCACATGTAACTAGGGTTTAAAATAAGTGAGAGGTTATTAGTAACAGTCTGCTTATAAAATAAAAGCTAATTTTGGAAGAACATTATACAACTCATTTAACTTACATAATTTTAATTGATACCACTGATCCCTAATAGAATTATAAAATTTACTTGGTATTCTCGCTAAATTTGTCATGTCACACAATAAATATAAAAACTATTGTTAGTCACGCACAACTCAGGAGCAGATGATTTATCTTATGTCAAAAGTGATAAGATAGTGTTTGCTCCGAAGCTATTATTTATGGTATAAAATAAATAGGGCAGTTTGTCTCTTATGAGCAAAATTTACTTATAAAATATTTAATCTGATAAAAGGATTTTCTTGTTATAAGGAATTTACAGTATCTTTCTGTCTTTATGTTAAAACCAGTGCTAAATATTAATTAAAATAATATAATTTATGTGCTCAATTTAAATTAATATAATACAATATGTGCATAGTGTATATTTATATTTAAATAATATAATTTATGTGCTCAATTTAAAAAAAAAAATGTGCTCAGTAATTTGTTTTAGGACTCAATGTGTAAATATTTTTAATTCAGAAGTCAATATGTTTAAATAATTGGAAAAATTATTAACCTACACCTATTTTACATGAGTTGAATAACAAAACAACATCTTGTATAGTATTTCCAAGTTCCAACAGATTGAACAGCTTGTTCTATTATATCTTTAGTTATATTGGATTGAATAATGCTATGATAGTTGAAGAAAATGGGGCTTTGAACCAGTTTGAACTAGTCATAATCTAAAGATTCCCTATAATTAATAAGCGAAATACAACCCTTCCATTGAAAGGTTAAAGCTTTCAATGCATAATGAACTGTAAATTTTAGTGTTTAATTTAATATGCACTATTCTACTTGTATGCTTACTTATGTGCAAAAATAATAGCGACATGCGGGCAAAGCGACTATACATGCAGAGATATAACTTATTTATTCAAGCCGTCTACAGGAATTAGGTCGACCGTTTTAAAACTAATGTTTATTGTACATGGGTTAGTAACATCAATAGTGACTCATTGTCTACGTCAGTATCCCATATAAGTCTATTGATCTCGCAAAATTAATATGAGAAATATTATATTAAAGGAAGAAAATTAAACAAATGTTAAAATGCATTAGAAATGTATTGTTAACAACAAAAGCGTACACATATTGCTGCGGCTACTGTGCATTGAAAAATTTTAGCTTCTCGTTTACTTGTGACGTTGGAGCCGTAGTTGTTGACGCTGGTATTTGCGAAATCATCACTAAACCTTTTATAACCGTCAGTCGGCGAAGACGGGCTTCTCAAAGAAGCCATTTCCGAATACTGATTTTTTTAATTTTTATCATTATTGAAATTGACGTCAGATTGACACCGTCAAATTAACTCTTGACATTTTGCAATGTCGTTCTAAATATATTGTTCATCACGATCAAATATAATTTTGATTTCAAAATTTAATTTTTTACAGTTGATTTAATCAAGTAATTAATCAAATAGTTTTACATGTATATATAAATTGAATCTTAAAAAGATTTTTTTCTATGTACTTCTTTTATTTTAAAACCGGTAAAATATTTAATAGTACATCACTGCTTATTTGTTCACATTATCTGTGACAGCTTATGTCAACTTCTTTTTCTTGATCCCGGTTCTAATGTGAGTTGGAGTTGTGTTTGTTTAAAATTAATCCATTTGAATAAGTTTAATACTAGAAGCATAAAACAAATCTATGTATGAAATTTACTATTTATGTTACCAACAAGTGATCCCATCCTATATTTTTACTTATATTATCTTTAAAAACGCTATTGTTGAGATCGAAAGTTTGACGTTCAAGAAAGTGGACATGAATTTATAGTGTTTAGCGAAGTATTTTTATGCAATGTGATGAATTAAGATATATTATTGCATTGATAAATATATTACGGTCTACAAATACAAACTACAGTTTTCATGTGTATAACCTGTAAGTAAAGTCAGATGGTCGGTTTGTTTAGAGGTTGTGTTTTGTTATAGTATGGCTCCACCACAGCCCAAGGCGGTGGCCAAGGCCCCTGCAGCCCCAGCGGGCGGTGTTCAGAAGCCAGCTAAGGTTGGCAAACCGAGGAATTATGATTTGGGAAATGGAATCGTCAGATTCTCCAAGACTAAAATGTTCCACAAGAAGGTAAGAAAAATAGATGTTCGCAAATATTAACTATACAATTATATAATTTATTATTATTATATATAATGTTGGCTTCGTATTATTTGCTCGCTTATCATTTTGAAACATTCCTATATTTTAAAGATACATAAGTATCATAGAAATAATAAAAAATAATGTCCAGAGCTATACACTTACCCAAAATAACTATTTCTTTACAGGCTAAGTACAAGTTTGTTGGTAAGAAACACCCTAAAACAGTTAAACCCAAGAGGCCTTCAGTTGTAGTGAAGCCTATTGGTGGAGAGAAGAATGGAGGCACCCGTAAAGTGCTTCTGCGTCGCAGAAGATCCTTCTACCCTACCCAGGACAAGTAAGTTTATTTTGTTTATAAGAAATTAATATTATTGTTTATATAATTATTTTTTTTTCTTCAGTTACATTACTTACTATGTTAACTTCAATATTTTTGACACTATCTAATAATTGTTTGATCATATTATAGTTCTATTGCCAACAAAGCAAGTTCTGATTTCTTTTTATTAAAGAATAAAACTTAAGTCATGTGATGTTAAGACATTACATACTTTCTTGTGAAAGTGTTTCTCCTGTTTGATTTGTTTTTAATTTATCAATATAATTTTCAGAAAATGTTACCTGATGAAATTTTTAAATTATTTCATTAATAAGAATATTTATTATACAAACATCAATAAAGCTCATTTAACTAGAAAATGAACTAAACCATACTTATATTATATACTAATATAACAATATTGTGTTATTCAGGATCCGCAAAATTGCCCACCACAAAACATTCAGCAAGCATGTAAGGAGGACACGCCCCAACCTCACAGTGGGTACTGTGTGTATCCTCCTGGCAGGCAGACATGCTGGCAAGCGAGTTGTGTTGGTCGGAGTACTCCCTAGTGGATTGTTGCTAGTGACTGGACCTTTCGCTGTGAGTTTTTCATATTTTAATTTTGCTGAATGATTTCAATATTTAATTTAAAACATTTTTAGGGTTCTGTACATGAAAGGTGTTAATAGAACCCTAAAGCCCACACTGTCTGTCCATCTGACTGTCAGAGGACTGTATCTCATGAACCATAATAGGTAAACAGTTGAAATTTTCACAGAGTGTGTATTTCTATTGCTGCTTTAACAATAAATAAAAATACAACTTTTTTTTTAATGTTTGTAATCGATCATTGAAGTTAATATACTACATATAGAATAAAAGGTATATGTACGATTATACAGCACCATTCGTATGCGAATTTGACCCGCACTTAACCAATTTTTTTCTAATCATACTTTATGAATTATTTTTTTTATTATGGCACATATCCAAAGTCTTCAGATCTATTTACAAACATTATTTTTCATTTTTTGTTAAACTTTGCTTTCAACAAACATACAGAACTAACAACATATAACATATATAAACATCTCTTATGTTAATAACGTATTTTAAAATGTAATATATATTGTTTTAATCATTATATTTGTACAATTTCCAGTTCAACTCATGCCCCCTCCGCCGTATTCCTCAAAGCTATGTGATTGGCACCAGCACCAAGATAGACCTCGGTGACTTCAAGCTTCCCGCTCATTTGGATGATGCTTACTTCAAGAAGAACAAGAAGAGCACCAAGCGCAGTGTCAAGCGCAAGCAGGGTGATGATATCTTTGCCTCCAAAAAAGAGGTAAAATCCTTGTTTTCTTTTTCAAAACAATAACAGTTATGTTGCTAATATATGAACATTTTTTTTTAAACTTTTTAATTATAATTAATTAGTTGTATGTTGTACATAAAAAAATCTATGAAATTTACAGCATATAATAAATGCATTGTTACATCTTATAATAGAGAGTGGAATCGAAAGTAAATAGTAAGACTATCTAATTAAAAAGAAATTTATGAGACAATCTAATAAGTTATATCTTTCTAAAAACAAATTCAATAGAAGTAATATTATATTTTTGTGCATAAATGAAACTCTTTTGGAATCGTTATGCTTTGAAACTCGATGAAACGGAAATGCGACACTAGAAAGAGAGAAACATATAAATATATATATAATACATTACCACGTTGCCATGGTAACCGTTGTTATTGTCTGACAAATGTATGTTGAAATAACTTTTAAATTTAAGTAAAAATATTATAAATAAATAAACTTTATAATTATCCTACTCCTGACACTATATTCATCTCATTCTCTCGTAGGTTACTTTTCTGAAGTTTCAATTCTACCGTGTGCGAATTGCACACACACGCACTTTTTTCTATATTGAGATGTGCAATTTAGGAGTTTTTCAGTTAAATATAAGTTGATATATTTTATTTTCGTCTTCGTAGAAATACGTTCCATCAGAGCAACGCAAGGCTGACCAGAAGGCGGTGGATGAGATTGTGATCAAGGCGATCGGCAAGCGCGGCGACAAGAAGGTGCTCCGCGGCTACCTGAAGGCTGCCTTCGGGCTCCGCTCCAGCCAGTTCGCACACCGACTGGTCTTCTAGTTCGCTAATAAATATTATACATTATCATGTGTTATTTTATTCCATCGTTTCTTATAGATAGAGGAAATATAGTAGAGGAAATTATTTTATGACATTTGATATCATTTTGATATTCTAAATAGTAGCTATTTGCTTTATCATATTAACTGTGGTTTATAACTTTAAATTTTTTTTTTATTAAATGTCTAATGTCAAGAAATTATAGTTTGAAATAAAATATGGAAACTTAAGTGCTCAATTGGTGTTTTAAAACAATAGTTTTAAAACGCCAATTATGTTAATAAACAAAAAATTTGAATTGAAAATATTTACTCACCATCACTTCAATCAGGTTCGTCCTTACTGAGAAACAAAAACGTATTATCCCACGGGAACCGTTCGTTTTTCTGGGATAAAAATCTATGTGCTATTCCAAACTAATCTATCTCTGCCAATTTTTTAATAAATTCATCCAGATCCGGTCAGCCGTTCTGGCGTAATCGGGTAACAAACATCCATCCAAACTTTCGTATTTATAATATTAATGGGATTCTGAATCATTTAAGATAAAATGAAGTCAAAAGAAAAGTATTGTTTATAATTTATAAAGAAACATATATTTCAATAGTGGCTTCTTTATTTGTATTTGATGGGGCGAGAGCGCGCGGAGGGAGCGTTGCGAGTCTTCGCGCCGTGACGTTCCCGCCATTCCGCCTCTAAGCGCGCGTACACGCCGCCTGGGAAATAAATATATTGTTATCAATACATATAATAAAACTGTAAAAGTCGAATGTCTGTACATAGAAAAATAATGCTAAAAACCGAGTTAGGGGAACGTAAGAAGAGAAATAGAACAAATCCAGATTTTTTCATTTTTTTTGTTTTTTGTCTGTTTGTATGGACTAATCTCCGAAACTGTTGGACCGATTTAAATGAAATTTTGCATTTTGGTACCTCATATCCCTGGTCAATATCTTAGATACTTTTCATCCTGGAAAATTAGAGAGTTCCCGTGGGCTAGTTAAAAAAACTAGTACCATAAACAGCTTAGTACACAAAACTACTGATTGGATTTTGATGAAACTTTACAGTAATGAACTATTCATCAGATTAACAAATAGGCTATTTTTTATCCCGGAAAAATGTATGGTTCCCGTGGGATAGATTAATTATTGTTCATCAATGCGATTTATTTAGGCAAACCCGAGCGAAGCGAGGGTGAGCCGCTAGTCAAAAGATTAATATTTTTGACTAACGACTTACCCTCGCATCAACCGGGTGCGTTTCTAGGTACATTTTAATTTTTTTAGCGGAACCCTAATCTTATCTTAAATAAAACTGGCCTAAGTTACTTCTTATAACACCAACTATCTGCTAGTGAAAGTTTCGTCAAAATCAGTCCAGCCGTTTCGGGAATTAGCCGGAACAAACAGATAGACAAAAATGTTGAAAATTGTGTTTTTCTCAATAGTACCGTATATAATTTAATATGCATTTAGTATAAAGCTGTTATTTTGATAATACAAACAGACACTTCAATTTTATTTATACGTATAAATGGAAATTGATCAAATGAAGCATTAGTTGAGCCGTTTACTAAAATTGTGTTCACCATCGCTGACTACGACAATCTTAATTCTGTAATTTGTCTAAATACCTATGAAAAAAACTTATAAGTGCACACAATGGTTTATTACTTTACATTTTCCTGAAAACTTAAGGTACCTATCACAACCATCTATGCTTTCCACAGACGAACTTGTTTGCACTAGATACTGATACTTTACCAAATTTAATTAATTATTAAAAAATTGTTTTAATCAACAACAGAAGGGAAAGAAGGATTGAAGCCATTAAGAAAAGAATTGAATTGAGAAAGAATAATGTACATATATATTCTATACTTCATTTTAATTTTTAAATGTAAACCGTTCAGATTTGTAGTGCCGATGAACTAGCCTATATTCAAATTTCTTATAAGTACTTACAACAATATATCTAGTACAGATCTGTATCCTATCCCATACAAAGAAACAGGATGGCCCTAATTGGGGCTAATTTGTTTACATAAATAGACTATAGATGGCGTTGATCCGTAAACTGATGAATATTTTAAAGTATAGCAAAATAAAACGCCTTCTGTATTTAACCTGTCAACGACCGCCGAGCCACCAGTGGTCCAGTTAACAATTAATCTCTTAGAAATTAAACAGGAGGTGTTAATAAGTAATAAAACAAATATCAGTAACTTTAACCGTGGTATACAACTTACAAATTAAGAACAGCGCCATCTATTGGCAGTAGAAATTCATTAACTAATGACTGTTTTTTTATTACCAGTAAAATTATTAATTTGATTCAAGAATGCAGTAGGTATTACATTTTCCTTTACCTGCGAATATTTTAGAAACCGTAATTTATATTTTTAGGTTTTTTTTTATTTATTAACTTTACTTGTACCTACATATTAAATATCAATAACAAACATTGGCGGCACTAGCTTTGCTTTCGCTGATCTCAAGCAGCTAGCATGTGCGACAGCAGATCCAGTGGTCCTAGATTCGAATCTCAGGTCGGACCAAGTAAGTACCTACAGTTATTGAGTTTTTCTGTAAAGAAACTTAGTAAAAGCCCGGAAAATTAGCAGTGTTACACCCCCGTGCCTCGAATATGACGTAAAGCGATCAGTCTTGCGTTTGATCTCTCACCGTTCAAATTGTCGTCCCACCAAAATATTTTGCGTGCACCTATGCACTATAATATCTCATTGAGATGGACTGCCATGGCCCATATCGATCAGGGTATCAGGGCATCAACTGGTGTATACCCAGCTTATATCCCCTAGAGCCTGTGATCTCACCAGGGTTGGACCTGTGCCGCGAGGTGTGGTGGTGCCGGCGCGCGAGGGCGGCGCGCATGTGCTGGGCGGCGCGCTCCTCGAAGCGCCTCTGCCCGTCCTGGTTGCTGCGCGCCGACTGCGACGACACCCACACCCTGCCTTGCACGCGACCGCGGCGAGCTCTGTCCGTGCATGATACATTTATCATATTACAGATTTAGTAACATAATAAGTAATATCTCGCAGTCAAAAGACGAGGTCTCATGCAAATAAAAAAAATAACTATTAATGAAAATCCTACAGAACTCACACTCAGTTTTTTCCTAATTTCTCAATTTTCCTAAAAAACTTATCTGCACTGTTACGAACATTACTATTTCCATATCACTCGAGTCGTTTTAAAGTGATGCGTACATATAATAAGTAACATATTTTATTCGTAATGATTATTATAAATATTAACTTATCATTTTTGTTTATTCTAAAAATTGATAAATATTAACTACTGTAAGGTTGCACTTTTATATTTGAGCGTTTTAATGGAAAATAATATATTTGATTAATTTGTAATGATTTATGTATGTCTATGGCATGTGGTTATGTGATATTGGCCGATAAGAATGTATTTAAAAAAAATAAAAAGAACGCGGAGATTCTTTTGTTTTCCCCGCGATTGACAGAGGGGCAGGTCTCGTACCATCCTGTAGTGACTAGTCATAGAATGATTGGAAAACTGAAAATGTTTATTGTAAAAAATTATGTAACTCATTATTTAAAAGATTAATTGTTGAGTTTCTTGCCGGCAGTGATGGATTTACCCATAGGCCCGTGAGGCCCGGGCCTAGGGCGGCATAATTTTAGGGGCGGCAAAATTTTCGGGACGTCAAAATCCTAAAGGCGAAAAAAGTCAAAGGCAATTCGAATTCAAAAATCGATTATATTAGATTCTCTTTGAAATATGAAAAATCCAGTAAAATATCTATCTAATATATTTAAACGAGCAATTTTTGTGTATTTATATCTTTATTTATTTATTTATACCGGCGATCTCGGAAACGGCTCTAACGATTTTGCTGAAATTTGGAATTGCGGGTTTTCGGGGGCGAAAAATCGCGTGTTTTCGAGTTTTCATGCGATTTTCTTTTGCATTATTCTACGCAGAATATGCTCGATAATTTCTTACACTCAAGCATAAACATCGTACTCAATCGACCAAGGTGCAAGATTAACAATCAATAGGTGAGTCCGAGTTCGAATCTTCATCGGATACAAAGTTTTACTTTTTTTTTGTATTTATTGAAGTTTTTAGTTTTTTTATCTAAAAAATACGATATAACAAAAAAGAATCCGAGCAAAGCTCGGTCGCCAGGTACTATTAAATAATATTATAACGATTGAATTTACTTTTTAATTAATTGCAAGATTATTTTTATAATAGATCAATAGATTTTTATTAACATGAACTATTTTACTAACATATATCGGAAAATGCTGTCGATTTATTTACAAACTAGAGACTCACCCTCGCTTCGCTTCGGGTTCGTCTCTAGACAAAAACAACTATCCCACGGGAACCGTACATTTTTCCGGGATGATATATAGCCTAAAGCCTTCCTCGATAAATGGACTATCCAACACAAAAAGAATTTTTCAATTCCATCCAGTAGTTCCTGAGATTATCGCGTTCAACCAAACAAACAAACTCTTCAGCTTTATAATATTAGTATGGAAGAGGAATAATAAGTTGAAAAATTTTGAGTAATGTTCTTCTATATTTTTTGTATTTTCAGTAAAATTAATTTCACTGTACATTGTACAGCACCCTGAAACAAGTTTTAAATTTATTTTTAGTATTAAATATAAATAGTCAGGCTTAGGTAAGCTAATGAGAGTTATATATATATATATATATATATATATATATATATATATATATATATATATATATATTTTAAATTATTTTAATATTGATGTTACAACTTTTTTTGCCTGTGAAAGCAATATTTACCCGTATTTAATCTGTTGCGTCATAAAAATGATTTGAATAAATATAAGTTAAAGAGCCAAATTTTCGATTGTTTTCGAAAATTTAAAAGCAAGACCAATAAAAATCAGAAAGCTTCAATCAGATGAGTTGCGGGCAAATGAAAGTGCACCTATTTCTAGACTAGAAAATTTCCGTACAAATATTTATTACCCAATTTTGGATACCTTATCTGTACAATTAGCTGGGCGTAGAAATGCGTATGATAAGCTTTATGTTAACTTTAGTTTTTTTTTGATAATTCATCTGACGTTGATACAAACGAGTTGAAAAATCAAGCAAATGAACTCGTCAACAAGTATCCTGATGACTTAGAAGAGACATTGGGGGATGAATGTATTCACTTACATTATCAACTCAAAGAATTAGCAAATTGTGAAGATGTGCGCTCTGCACAAAACATTTGCAATATATTGCATTCACAAAATCTTCGGGATGTTTATCCTAATGTAGATATTGCTCGACGTATTTTTTTGAGCATCCCAGCAACAAATTGCTCAGGAGAAAGATCTTTTTCTACTCTAAAAAAGGGTAAAAAGCTACTTACCAGAAAACATGGGTTAACATTGACTTAATGCTCTTGCATTATTGTTTATTGAAGCTGAATTAGTGGAAGAAATTGATTATGAAGATATAATCGACGATTTTGCGAGAACTAAAGCCAGGAAGAAAAAACTGATTCCATAAATGATAATTTAAATAAATTAAGAATAGAAAGATGTTATGTAATCCTTTGATGGTCGTATACACACCGGTGTATATGTTAACGATTAGTTTCCCGGAAATTCGCACGGAGGTAAAATATGGTACCTTTTCTCCTGAGATAGAAAAAGTTTTTGCTGTAACTATGAATCCTATATCCTATATTTCAAAAGGCACTAGGTGTTATGCTATTGCTTTTATGTTTTGGAAGGTGAAAGGTGCAGGCAAGGTGTTCATAAAAATTTATTGAAAAAAATTCAAACTTTAAGAATTCACTGTTTTCGGATTTTTTTCCTTATATGCATACAATTACCCATCTGGACACCAAGTTTCAGCTTTTTAGGTCATCTGGAAGTGAGTTAGGTCTTACTTCTATATGTCAGTCAGTCAGTGATAAAAATGCCGATTTTTAAACGTTAATATCTCAATTACCGTTTGTGCCGTATTTATGAAATTGGATATTGTTAATCTAAGTGGATTAAATAATGAACCAAATTTCATGTTCATGTATCATATGTTAAATAGATTTTGAGTTATTACGAGGTAAAAATTGGCTCCAAATGGTTCGTGTAAAATATACACACGGTGCTGCGTCGCCAGTTTCTTTTGGCTTGAACTTGGCTGGACACGCTACCGCGTGTCTTGATGTTAATTACTCATCTTTAAAAAGTTATGTCCATATTTATAATTTATATTCGGAATTCTATTTAATAAATTAATATAGATTAATTAATAAGAAGTTGTATTTAATTTAATAAAATTTTATCGATCAAAATTTTAACATTTGAAAATTAAATCTTTAATTTTTAACCCCCGACGCAAAAAGAGGGGTGTTATAAGTTTGACGTCGTCTGTCTGTCTGTCTGTCTGTGGCATCGTAGCTCTCAAACGGATGGACCGATTTCAATGCGGTTTTTTCATTTGAAAGATAGTTTCCTTGTGGTGGTTCTTAGTTATGTTTGGTTAATATCGGTCCAGCAGTGTAAGAGTATCAGCTCTTTTCCAAAATGAGATAAGGCATTTTGGCTTATGATTACTTGATTAAGTGCTTCACGTGCGTAGGGGGTTTTTAAATTTTTAATTTATATGTATTGTTATAATAATCACTCCCTCACGAAGCAAAAAAGGCGGCCTATCAATCGGGGCCTAGGGCGGCATCAAGCCTAAATCCGCCACTGCTTGCCGGCTCTTCTCAGAAGCACTGTTTTCCGAGCCGGTGGTAGCTTTTACACGGACAAACGTACTGACGAATATAAAAGTACTGAATATAAGAATGCATGGAACATGTTCGTGTTTTATTGATGACCTCCAACACTACATATGATAAAGGCAAATGTAAAACTCAATTACTTCTAGACAACAACTATTAGCAGTGTGTAGATTCCCTGCCAATCTGTCGTAATACTAAGGAAATCTTATCACTGCCTATATAATATATTACCTAGAAACAAAGCAACAAACACATAAATGGTATACTTACGCGTTTCTAGTAATTGGTGGAGCCGGTGCAGGGGGCGGAGCCCTAGCCCTGCCTCGGGAGCGCCTCGGTACGTCCTCTTCACTCTGGCCACTGTCCGAGCTTTGCTCGCTCGAATCGCTAGACGAATCGTCTACAGCTTCACCCCCTTCTGCACTGCCAGCACCTGGCTTTCCATATATTATCATATTATAACACATTCTTTAAAAAAAAACATTCTTTTTTAGAAGAAATAATGAAAGTAAGTTCTTTTACATTTAATAAAAAAAAAATGATAATCATTGGTTTACTAAAAAATTTGTTTTTAAAAACTTACCATTTTAATAAAATGGTATAAGTATTTGGTATTGTAACTATAGGACATCACACGACAAACACCGAACCTAAAAAAATATTCTACAAAATAATATACATATATTATTATTATATGAAACAGGACAACGATTCAAACAGTACAATTTGCAACTTCACATATGAAATAACATAGTATTGTTACCGTGTATTGAATATTGATCTTATGTATGTCAAAATGTTTCTAATTATCAAAATTTTGGTGAAATGAAAAGCCTTCTAAAATACATGATAATACATTAAATCAGCTAAGATATGTAATCTACACATATAATACACATAATCTACACACATACTAAACACAAAAATGTTCTAATACACAATATAAAACTAAACATAGAATTTGGTCCTTCGAGCCGAACTTACCTTTTTCGAATTTTCATCTTTTACAGGTGGTTTCGGTTTGATTTCGCGTCGCTCCGGCGAAGCACACGTACCAGTTGAGCAATTCCCAGCCAGTGACTGCACAGACGTACGAGTTGCACCCAAAACGGGCGATCCAGGACGCGCGTTCGCTGTGCATGTGTCGATTTTGATGGGATTTGTGTTACTTTGACGTGATTTTGTGTTGAGGCAATTTGCATTCTATATACAGTACGTTATTATGGATCTAAATGAAAAACCGCTGTGATACTTACTCCAATCTCCGTTTCGCCAATTGAGTGGTTTCACAAGCCGACTTGGTAGTAAAAAATTGCTATCACATTTCAAAGTTATTTTCCACAGATACTCTTGTATGAAAAAGAATTTGTTTGACAAAATTTTTAATTTAATTTGGAAATCAAGTCATACTCACTTATTCTGGTTGTAGTTTAGTAGGTACAAATTATCTTAAGATAAAATATACATTACCTACAAGATGAATCCATATAAACTACATACAATTTTTTTTAATAAAGGGAATTCAGAATATCGTGAAAAAAACCCTGAAAATAATAAGTAGGTATAATTTTGACAAAGCAACGACGTTGTAATGAAACTACGATGTTGCCAATGTGGAGAGCGTATATACAGCGGTCTTCTATTGGCTGGGGCTCTTATGTTAGTGCTATCATTTGCTTACACCATAATATTTAAGAATAAATAAACTATATTTACAGTCGAAGCTACCAAAAACGTTAACACACTTTTAATTTTTTTTTATTCTTTGAATTTCTCTCATACATTTCTTGTTAAATTCATTTTAATGATATCAATATTAATTTATTATTCAACTATGTTGAAGTTATCTGTTATTATTAAACAATGATTTGAAATTAAAAAATAAGCAAATCATGACACCAAACTAAAACAATTATATCATTAGTTGATATTAGCCTCACGGTTGAACTTAGTGTTGCTAGTGTAGAGCTTCCCGAGCAGGCCGAGGGTCTGTCGAGGGGGAACCAGTTGGATGCCCTCCCACCAGAACACTTCCTTGCATTGGAGACGGCCGTTAGCGTCCTCGCCACCCTCTGCAACATCGTCTGCTACATTTTGAGTTTAAAGTTCAAAGTCAAAAATTTCCTCCGATAAAGTTTTTACTTAGTGTGTATAATTTATAAAAAGAATGGTCAAATTATTCATGAACAATAATTTACTATTCCGTGGTCGGTCGGTTCCTACAATTACACTGTAAGCTGCTTTTATTAATTCCAAAAATAGCCACTGGCTTATACACTTTTTTTTATTTTTCAATATACAAACTTGAAGAGCCTAAATATAAGTTCGTAATGCAAAAAAAACAGTAAATATTTTAAGTTTTACCTCTAGGTACGAGTCGAGTAAGTCTCTCTGGAAACATTAACTGTGGCGGCCTCATAGCTATTATGTCTCTGAAATTATTGTATATTTCCATCACGGCCGCGTCCGCCGCCAGGCTCTCATCGGGAACGTGTTCGCGAAACTGGCAACCCTGTAACGGTGGTAAAAAATAAAATATTTTCAGATTCCAAACAGTTTTATAAATATAAAAAATGAAGTACATATTTTTTTAAGTCATAACCATAATAATTTAATTTTTGAATTCTTGCTGCTGGGCATAAGTCTCTCCTTAAAGTGATCAGTGATGACTGAGTATACTGACAAAATGCAGGTTGGCGGTTTTTAAGCCGCATCTGTTAAAAACAAGTTAGATTCTCTTATTATAATATTGTAAGATCTTTTCCCTCAATGCATTATCAATCATCATAATGCATTGTAAATGATTATTATCATATTGAAACTAAAATAGGTACATGAAAATCTCAGAGGCTTGACAAACATGGATTTGAACCCACTCATTTAGCAAAAGAGGTTACAATGAGACCTGCGGGCTATCATTGTATTTATTTATCATTAAATATTATTATTCCACTACTCACGGTATTCCTGGCGATGGTCTCGAAGCGGTAGGCGCGCTCGCCGCAGCACGCGTAGCGGCCGGCGGCGAGCGGCGCGCGGCCCTCCAGCGCGAACATGTGCGGGCCCTGCTCGTGGTGGGAACACCACTCCATCTGGCAGGATACATCGTTTGATTAAACTCTACTTTTTTTAATAATTGTCGTATTTATAAATTAATTTTACCTTATATTTTGGCACGGTAAGAATTTTTTGAAGTCAAAACTCAAAGTATTGTAGGCCATCTCATCAGACAGGTTACTGTTAACCCTAAAGCTGTTTCCCAAATGATATATAAAATTACATACGTTCGACAATCAGTATCGCGTCTCTCACTACACGCCCCCCACTAGATGGACTACAGATGCCTCCGCTAGATGGATGGATTAATAAACTGTGGTACCTAGTAAACTAGCACCTGATAGACGGGGAAGTACGAGTCGCAGAGCTGGCAGCGCAGGAAGTGGCAGTCGGCCCACAGGCGCCAGTACACGCGGCGCCACGCGCGCAGCTCGCCGTACAGCCACGCTATGTACTCGTTCAGACTCCACGACACGTCCCTTTATTAGCATAAAAAGCTTTTATCCTCTTTTCTTGGAGTTGCTTGTTGAAAATTTAAGATTTGACTAAGTATAATTTAAGATTGGAAGTCGATTTTTAACTACTAATTGTCGTATCGACTTAAAACTTTGCAAGTATATGAAATCTGGAGCTGAAGATGATCTGATGATGAAGCCTTGGCAACATCAACATCGACTGAATAGTTTAATTTCTGAATGACTACTAGTTTCAATGGCTACCTTCGAATTTAGGATAATCTTTAATTACATATTATGTAAGTTCCATAATATATACATCACAGTTGGTCAAAAGTATATTTTTGGTTAAATCTGTAATTAATTATATTATTAAAAATATGTTTTATGATTTATAAAAAGCCTGATTACTGAAAAACATTTAGAAAATGTTGTCCATCTATGTGCCTGTTTATGTCCGCTTATCTGCGGAAAAGCTCAATAGACTTTAATGGTACATTAAATACAAAAAAGATTTAAATGTAAATGGCATAAGTTACTTTCTATCCCGAAAAAGAAAAAAAAGTCTCAAAGGGTAAGGTATAGAAGGAGATCAATTTTTATGAGACTCACTAGTTCGTAGATTCATTTAAAAATAAAAGGTGACATAAGTCATTTACATTTTATATTATTTTTATATGCCGAGATATAGACAATAGATATTTTTAGAAAGTCACAGAATACAGAGAGGGTTAAAGTGCCAAAAACAAATCGCTTGTACCATGGGATCACATCACGAACAAAATGAAATTAGTTAAAAAAAATCATAATAGATGGCGTGTTATGTATCGATTTGTTTTTATGTTCATGTTAAATTCAAAATTTGAAAAAAATTAAATGCGAAAAGCATATATTCTAACTTTAAAAAAAAATACCTAAAGTAAGAAAAAAGGAAGTAATGGACAAAAGTATAATGTTTTTGAAGTTTTATAAAATTCAATAATATCGTTATATTTCTGGCGGCAATAATGGGTACTACATTGTGATAGCACGATCTTTAATAATAATTATGTAAACTGTGTTCATAGATGGCGCTCAATATAATAAAAAGTTTTGTAGCACTTAAAGACAATATCTCAAAAATATAGTTTGTAATTGTCATAGTAGTCTTGAGAGACCTTACATAGCTACCTACAACATTGCGCAGCAGCAGCTCGGGGATATATACCCTTAGCTTTTAACGCCATCTATCATTTAGACTTGCTAGATGTCGCCTTATTTTTAATTCTCACTTGCGCCATCTATTATCATTTTAGGACAAAAAAAATAGTGTGTCCAATAGCGTGAGTTAGCGATGTCCAAATATTTGTATGGGATGCACTATCTGTACTCTATATATGATCTGTGCTTGTACTAAATAAGTAATGATAAGTAATATTTCAAAAGTTATAATCATAAACTTATGTACTTTGTATGATTGGAGATAACATTTCCGCGTCGGTCGATGCGCATGCAGGCGGGCTGGCACGGCACTTGCTCTGCGATGTGACGTCCTAGAAGCTTATTACACCTATAAGCATAATGCATTTGACTTTTTTTATTTTACTAAATTCATAATAATATAGTTATAGTTGTTGCCCATTAATTCAAAATATACTTTATTTCAAAAGCGCTTTTATAAGCTTTTCAATCTTCCAAATTTAAATTAATGTAGAGTAAATGCGAGGTGAGTTATTGTAGTGTGCGCGCAAACGATCCTGCAACGTCAAATTACACTGTTGCAATACTGCTGCGCTGTGGGTTTTAGTGGGTGAAACTCTCACTTTTTCCTGCCGTTGACAGCCGGCAGGAACTTTATAATGAATTTCCCCAACGATAACAAAAAAGAAATGGGTAAATGTAAGGCAACCTGGCATTGTAAGTTATATTTAACAAAAGAGGCATTTTTTCAGCTTATTTCTGTCCGCTGGACATGACTGAATGAAACCCTCTCCTACAGAACGCCAACCATCCCGATTTTTGGCAGTTCGCATCCATCCCGTACATGCCACCTTTTTCACTTGCGTTTTTGCAATTTATATGGTATCACACAAGACCTTTTACCTTAAATAAAAGAACTACATATTTCTTGAAGTTAACCTTAAGAAAAGTATATTTAAGATCGCTTAACAAAGATGTCATTTTATATACATACTCATATTTTATATACATTTTGATACAAAGTAGGCAATACATTACTTGCTGCACTTGAAGAGCGTGGCAAGCGTGGCGTGGTGGCCGCGCAGTGTCTCCGGCACCGGCTCCGCCAGCGAGAGGATCATCTTGCAGTAGAGACGTGATTGTATCTTGTCCTTGCGGTCGCGAATAGCTTCTAGTTCCGTATTTGTATACATTGCTGCCAATCTGTGGAATTTGAGTGTTTTTATTATTTATTTCATAGTTCATACTAATGACTTATCCTGCCCTTGCCCGGGTGCGTCCCAAGATGTCTCTTACGACTTGTTATAAAAACATCGACTAATCTCTATATTTTTTGACAGTTTTTACTAAAGGTAGCTAATGCATTATTACAGGTCATATGCATTCTAACTTTCACTAATATATAATGATACGGGTTATATGAGTACTTTGAGAAAGTATTAGAAGAAGCTTTGTTAAAATTAAATAGTTCTAATAAATTCATTATTGTTTGTGGTGATTTTAATATAAACTTATTAGATAATTCCATTATAAGTCTCAGATTTAAATCCATGCTTCTATCATATAACCTGAATAATTTATTTCTTGAACCGACTAGAATCACTGCTACCAGTGCTACATGTATTGATAATATATTTACAAATTATAAACCATCTTCTAAATCTATTATAAACAAGTTGAGCTCAGACCACTGTGGTCAGTTAGCTTCATTTTCCTATACTTTAAATGCCAATAAAAATATGTTAAAAAAGACTTTTGTCCCCATAAATACTACACGTATGGAGAAGTTCAGAGGTAATATTGTAGCAAAACTTCCTTATTTATCTTACAGCAATGACCCCAACTTCTTATATAATTCTCTATTTAAATTAATAAAAACAGAATTTTCTACAATATTTACTTCTAAAACAGTCAATTCAGGGGGTCTCTTGTCATTTAGTGAATGGGCAACTCCTGGCATCTACAAGAGCAGGCAAAGACTATATGAATTGTATGGTGAAAAAGCTTATAATCATAGTACATCGTTTGCTTCTTTTGTAAGTGCCTACTCAAAAATGTTTAGGAGAGTATGTTCCATGGCAAAATCTTTACATATTAAAGACAAAATAAAAAATGCACATAATAAAGTAAAAGTTACATGGAACATAATTGCTTGTGAAAGTGGGAGAGTCACAGATCGCGGCTTCGATTTTAAATTAAATATCAATAATAATTTTATTACTTCAAACCTAGAAGTTGCATCTGAGTTTGAAAAATTTTTCACTGACATTCCAACTTCAACAACGCAATCTCTCAATTCATCTCCCGCTATTGCCGAATCTTTACTTAAGAATCACGTTAAAGAATGTAATTTGGTATTTAAATTTAAACTTGTATACCCCAAAGATATCATCGCAGCCTTCAAAAGTTTGGATGTCAAGAAAACCGCTGACCTATGGGGTATATCTGTAAAAGTTATTAGTTCGGTAATTGATGTTGTTGCACCTCATCTAGCTACTGTATTTAATAGCAGTATAGAGCATGGTGCGTTTCCTGATCTAATGAAACACAGTAAAATCATTCCTATTTTTAAATCAGGTAGTACCTTAGATCCTAATAATTTTAGACCAATTTCGGTACTGCCAACGTTTAGTAAAATTTTTGAAAAAATCATACTCGCGCAAATGTTAACGCATTTTAATGCACACAATCTACTTCATAAGAAACAGTTTGGATTTACGAAAGGCCGCTCCACGGCAGACGCTAGTGTTGAGTTAGTAAAACATATTTTTGAGGCTTGGGAAAGGTCACAAGATGCACTTGGGATATTCTGTGACTTATCCAAGGCCTTTGATTGTGTGCATCATGAGACGCTGATCAGGAAACTGCACCATTATGGTATTAGAAATAAGGCACTCGACCTTTTGAATTCGTATTTAAAAAATAGAATACAGAGGGTTGATGTTAATGGTAAGAGATCTCCTGGAGCTCCATTAGATATGGGGGTTCCACAAGGGTCTATTCTCGGCCCCTTTCTTTTTCTAATTTATATTAATGATTTGCCATTTTTTGTACAGGACAAACATGAGATAGTATTGTTCGCTGATGACACTTCACTTATTTTTAAAGTGAAGCGAAATTTGCCAATGTACGACGATGTAAACGATGCTCTCTCAAAGGTTGTCTATTGGTTTGATTCAAATAACTTATTATTAAATAATAAAAAGACAAAATTAATAAAATTCTCAACACCCAATGTTAAACTTGTTGATAATGGTGTAATATTAAATGGAGAAGTGTTGAAACCGGTAGAGTCAACTAAATTCTTAGGTATTATCATAGATTCCAAACTGCAGTGGGGCCCCCATATTGAGGGACTAGCGAATAGACTCAGCTCTGCAGCGTTCGCGGTAAAAAAAATAAGACTTCTTACTGATGTAGATACAGCTCGCATAGTATATTTCAGTTATTTTCATAGTATTATGTCCTACGGTATCTTATTATGGGGAAATGCAGCAACTATTAATACGGTCTTTGTCCTGCAGAAAAGAGCTATTCGTGCAATTTATAGTTTAGGTCCTAGAGTGTCATTAAGAGATAAGTTTAAAGAAATAAAAATATTGACTGTTGCTTCTCAGTACGTGTACGAAAATGTTATGTATGTTCGTAAAAATATACACGAATTTCCCAAGAATTGTGACATGCATAACATTAATACTAGGAGCAAACACAAACTTGTAATGCCTGTGACTCGTCTACAGAGAGTCAGTAATTCTTTTTATGGACAATGTATACGCTTGTACAACAGGATCCCAGAAAATGTTCAAAAAGCTTCCATCGCTAAATTCAAAAAAATTGTTAAAGAACGTTTGTGTGCTAAAGGCTATTATACAATAAATGATTTTATAGAAGATAGCACGCCTTGGGAATGAAGTGATCGCCTCCAGGCTACTTCAACTTTATAGTAATATTGTAAACTATAATTTATTAAAAAAAAAAAAATTAGTCCCGCTGAGTTTCTTTCGCCAGTTCTTCTCAGGTCTGAGGCTTCTTCTTTCCGAACTGGTAGTAGACTCATGACGTTCAGTAAAAAATTGTAATAATTTAATGCTGAATAAAATATTTTGAATTTGAATTTTGAATTTGAATATATAAAATGTATGTGTATAATAATAACATATCAATATTTGTTGAAAGTTGAAGTATTTAAATTAATTATAAAATGTAAAAAAAAATTATTAAATAACACATTACATCGTTGACTATTGGAGTAATAGATACTAGTATGCATTGCTAGTACATATCATATCGCATTACTTCAAACAGTTGAATATAATTTGTCCAGTAAGAATCCAATAAAAACACCAGACGAAAAAGAAATAGAGCGTCCCTAATCAGGGCAATTTTTGTTTGCTTAAATATACGATAGATGGCGTTGATCAACAAACTGCTGAACTATTTTACTTTTATAAGTGTGTATGTTCTAAATTTTGTGAAGTAATCAAAATTCATTTTGCAATTTATAAAATAAATTTTAGTGACTTTACATAAATCAGAATATTTGAAACCAAAACAGTGTCTATATAATAACTTTTTGGCGTCTATAAAACATTTTTCTTTTAATTATAATTTTACACAATCATACGTTATTATTACACAACATATACATTATACATATTATATATTTTACAAAAAGAAATCTATACGTATATTACATGTACATACAATGTATGTATATCAATTGACATTTAATTGAACAATTTTTTTTAATTAATATTACCTATATGATCTGTGATGTTATTCAATTAATAATTTAATTTTAATTTATTCTATGTAAGCAGTACACCTAATGCTATTACACTCTGTGATCTCACTCTCACACTCACTGTTAATAGGTACTCTTTACTACTCGATTATTAGTAAAAAAAGACGTAAAGAACATTATACATAGAAATCAGGTAAAGTTTTGCCGTATTAAAGAAAGATTTTGACCGTGTTAAAAGTGCATCACTGAGGCATGCCAAATTGGTTGAAGTCTTCACAATATCGTTCATATGCGCGTGGCAGTAGATCAAGCAGTCGTGAAGGAGGGGCTCCATCTGTTGGCAACCATTACTAATCTTTTATAAACTATACAAAGTATGTAATAAATATATTTTAGTCATTATAGTTACAGGAAATAAACAAACATTAATACTTATAATTAAGTAATTATCTTTTTTGCATAAAGGCACTGTACCTGAGAGTAAAGTGAATGCTAAAAATAACTTTTGACCTACTAATAAATTAACAATTCTCTGTCACAGATTAGTGCAAAGAACTTACTTGTAAAAAAGAGGCAGACACCAGAATAGGTATGACATTATGAGGATCCAGAAGAGGCCAATCAGCCACTAGGATAGTGTCACGCTTCACCCAACGCATTAGCCAATCAAAAATCTAAAAAAGAAATTCAAAACAACTTCTTCACAAATTATTCATTACCTACCTTTTTAAAACTAATAATAAATTATTATTTTTATTATTACTAGAAAGGTTAGATTTCTAAAATTTGCTAATAAAAATTAAAAGAAGTTTATTGTCAATACAAGCAAACCAAAAGTATTAGGTTAGTCTATATTATTTTTAATCTATATACGTATAATAATATTATACCTGAATATCACAATGTACAGATATATCCATATCCTCCAGTCTTTGTCCGGCGGTCACATCGGCAAAGTATCCCATCTTAGACACCAGTAGCTTTTGAGGACATCTAAAATCCTTTTTCAAGCCTTTGACTTCATCACAAACATGAATTTCGACGTCACCACTGAAAAAAATATAAAAAAAGTTATTCCGATACCGGGAATCGAACCCGAGCCTCCTGGGTGAGAGCCAGGTATCCTAGCCACTAGACCATATCGGATATGGGATGTTGAACGAAATTATGAATTAGAAATTACTCAAATAATAATATTTTTTTTTTTTAATATTTTTAATCGACATTAAGGAGGAAAGTATATGCTTAACTGTTATAAAATAATACTTTTTATGTTTACTTTTACATTTAGAAAAAAGAATCAAAACTTAAAGATTAGAGCATTAGTTGTAAGTATTAGGTAAGAAAATTATTTTCATATAATATGAAATTTTCTTTCAATCAGAAACGCTTTCGTATTTTTTGTTTTATTAAATAAGCAAAAGCTAAATAATTAAATCATTTTACTCTTGTTTTTGGTTCCCACGTTCTTGTGCTGCAACAACGGAGGACTTGCGTCGTCCCAAGCGATCTCTCGATTCCTTTTCACTTATAAAACCTTAAAAAAATTATACATGCAAATGTCCTTGTTTTGATAGTATAGTTATTATTAAACAATATGAATTATACGTATACATTCCAATATGAATTGTATTTTGTTATAATATGTATGAATAGAAGAAAACGACTATCGGCATACCTCCAAAACTAGCGGGCTTCTTTACATCTGTCGATGTGGTTGAAGGAGTTTTTTTTATTATTGGTACATAAACACTTGTAGTTTTTGAGGGCTTTTTATATCCCACCAGATAAGGTAGAATGGAATCCAATATTCCTTCGTTTATTACCTGAAATATTTGTACAATTGGTGATCAGCGCCATCTATCGTGGTTATAGTAAATGAACACCTAAGAAAAAGGGCTGCGAAAGAAATTCAGTTAGTTAATACATAAAATATAATAAATATATATTCGTACGTCGTTTAACTTGCAATTCAAATTAGCTTCGGTCCAAACTCCTAACATTTCTACTCTTGCTTCGGGTGGTAATGAACGTCTGCGACCTTTGCCTAAAAAAAGGAATAATTTAAAGTTTGCCAAGACTTGGCCTATTCCAATTACACATTCAAAAAATACTACACCAATAATGAATAATAAAGTACATATTTACCTTATCTAACTACTTACTTTCAATTTCACTGCAGCTATATCTCTTCTCTGTACGTTCTGCATCGCTATTTTTTCTCTCAATGGCAGTGTCACTTTTGCTAGTTATAGGCTTTTGTTCAGTATACGCAGTTTGGTACAGGAGATCTCTTTCTTGTTGTTCAATGACATGATTAATAACCGTTAACTTCGTTAATTCCTCCCAATTAATTTTAGAACCCTCGTCTTCATCACCCTCTAAGTGTTCATAGACTTGATAAGCGGTTTTCATAAAATCAAAGAAATCTTTAACAGTAATTACTTCTGCAGGTAGATTCTTTACAAAAGAATTTCTTCTGGATGATGGCTCAGATTTTGTCGGACTTTTGGTCTTTTTACTATCTCCCCTTTGCATAAACATAGAAGATGAATCGGTTTCGGGATTTGGACTAGCCATTTTGTTTAAAAAATAAATTAATGCAGTAAATCTATTGGATTTGAATTTTCTTTTAATTAGTATTGATTAAACAAGCCACCTGGAAACTAAGGCACATACAAATTCGAGTAAGCAGATAGAAACTGAAAATTTATATATTTTTCTAATTTTTTCAATAGATATAGATCTCCTTATATATATTGAGAATAAAAAATGTAATTTAATTTAAAAAACAATAATATAACTTCAACAATATGTAATATATAAACAAAAACTTAACAAGTATATTTTACTGTAGTGATAAGGTTGTCATAATTATATTAGTCATTTTATTATTTATTTTTTAATTTTTATCTAACAAAGAGGTTTATATAAAAATATCCATAATATCATTCTCTTTGCTCAGTGTTTACATTTTTACCAGAATTCATTACATAATCTACGTTGCAGCCGTGTAAGGAAAACATTGTCTATGACCTAGTGATATGTCATATCAATATTTTCGTAGTATTTTGTTGTTCAGTAAAGTTATTTAGAATGTCTTTGAATCTATTTTATTATGGAAAGCTACCAAGCCGAATATGACAAGAACGGATTGGTGGCTGACACGTTCTGGAGGACTCCGCAGCGAGCTGTCCCGGGGAGACCGTGTCAGAGGGTCGAGCGAGTCGAGGTTATGTCTGGTTCATCGTATCAGCAGTTCCAGGCGTCAGTGAACGATGCCTGGGACCTGGGGGATGACGACGTTATCTCCGGCATCGCCGAGACGAAAATATCGAAAGCCATATCGCAGACTGCAGCTTTAAATGTTATTAATTCTCATCGGAATAGTACTAAGAACGTAAACAAAAGTGACGTCAAAGATAGTGATAGTGTTAAACCGAGGGAGGAGGCTGTAGCAGTAAGAAAGAATGAAGTGCGAAAAATTGGTACTGCCCCTAGTAGTTCAGGGCCGATGCGCCATTACCCAGGGCGACCACGTCCAGTAAGATTGTCCGCCCTTACGTCCCGGGAAGAGAGCAGTGAATCAAAGCTGGAAAGGTTTCAACAGGTCTTAGAAAGTTCTGTGCTGGACCTTGATGAATTGAAGCAACTTAGTTGGTCAGGAATTCCAACAAAGGTTAGTGATTTCTATTAACAGTTATTTAATGTTTGTGATGAGTCACTCTTTAACTGTCTTTACATTAATAATGAAATCAATGAACTGTGTCTTTACACTCAGATGTGTAATCTATCTCCATATTACTATTAAAAGTAGGGTATTTTATATTATATTTTTTTAGATTGTTTTAATGTTAGGTCTTTGTTCACTTATTTACCTACTAAATTAATTATATTTTTATATTTATCATTTGAAATAAATTATTTAAGCTTATCATTATTGATATATTGTTTTTTTATAGATGTAATTATGAAGAATAATATTTTTTATTAATAATTGAACGAAAAAATAATGAAATAATAAAAGAATAAAACCCATGAAATTTCAATTTTACATAAAGTAAAATGTAGTAAATATTCAATTGTCAAGTATAAGAAAACCTTGAGTTGACCACAGTCACCACATACAATGTGGTGCAGGCTATTATGTTACTTATGTTTATATAATATAGAGTATATATTTGTAATTTACAAGTTTCATTTAAAATTAAGAGGATACAATTTAGTTCATGTTTTTTTTTACTTGGAAGCTAAGTTGAAGCTTCTCGTAATTAACAACCTGTATATAAAAAGCTTTATAACAAATTAATATTAATAATAACAACTGTTCATTTATGTATATATATTTTGACATCATAAAAAAGAAGGCTGCAACTTCATCAAAATTGATTTCAAGATATTTGAAGTTTTGTCTTAGAACTTAGTAGTAGTTTGTACATAGTTACAATGAAAATGGTTATGGTATCTCTGGATTCATAAGACTTTGAACTTTATGAGTAAGACTATCAAGTAGCATTTTTTTTTTGCTGATTCTGAATATGCATTTAAGTAATTTTTGACCAAATTGTTAGTTAGAGCCTTCTTTTTTATGACAACAGTATTTTTTACATGACCTTAAGTTTAAAGTATTATTTTGGTTATAATAATATATTTTATAATACAGTATTAACATTTATTGCAAATTAAATTTAATATAAGTATTCTTTAAAATCCATAAAGAATTACAAAATATTTTTTATCATATGTTTGTAATCAGAAGACCGGTTTTACACGCAGGCATTTTATGCAGCGGGCAAAAGATAAATTTTTTAGTTTTTGTTAAGTCCATCTCGTGGCGTACTGTACCTAGTAGCAAAAGTACCCACCTAAGTAGAAAATAAAATGCCTGCTTGTAAACCCGGTCTTGTGACTTACCGTAATTTCTTTTCTCAAAATTCAGTTGGCCTCAAAGAGTCCTTTGATCAGATTAAAAAATTGGACCATTTGTTTTTCCATACAAAATGTATGGGAAAAGATTTTGGCGATTTCTGTCATTTCTAGTACTCAAACCTTAAATGGTCCCATAGAGTCTTTTGATCCCTACATGAAATAGGATCGATTGACATAAAAAAATGTTGTTTGTATTTTAGCATTTTTCTCGCTAACTGTACATCTTTTCCAAAATCTGTTAATGCACTTCAGAATATCTCAAAAAGTTATGGAATGTCTCCTAGGAACGTTTTCCGGTAACTATAGTATTTAAGGTACCTGTCCTTACTGTTCCGTCTCAAAAATCCACCCTGTATATATATACATTCTCATTTTTCCATCTGCAATTAGCTTAATGGCTATAATCAGATATTTTAAATTAATAATTTTGCACATCTCTATTAATCACTATTTATTATATCTTGGACAATTTCTATTGAGGCTGGTCGAGTTTTTTTCAAGAACATCAATAATGTTAAAGAAGGAAGCTAAAGCAATAGAGACTACAGTGAGAGTTCTACAGTGTATGAGATTATCTTGCACTTTTTCTGTTCCACATTAGAACTAAAGTGATAAATAGCGATACACTGCCATTATAACTGCAAATCATCATAAAATAAAAATATTCTAATTTAAGTTAAAAGCTAGAAGTAAGGTGTCCAAATAATTTTAAATAAAACTATCTTTTCGGATTATTTCGCGGATTTATTTTGATTTTTGGTTCCCGACGTTTCGAATGCTTTACAGCAATCATGGTCCCGGGAGTGACTAAGGTTTTGGACATCTCAAAGGCGTTTAGGCGAAATAATCCGAAAAGATAGTTTTATTTAAAATGTCAAATATTTACATAAATCTAAGAAAGTATTATGCGTCCAAATAAGTTTATATATGTATATATATTTTTAATAACAATTGCAGGCCAGAGCAGTAACTTGGCGGATGTTAGCTGGGTATCTACCAGCAAATGCCGAACGTCGTGCAGAAACCCTAGAAAGAAAGAGAGCCGACTATAAACATTTAGTACGACAGTACTATGATGCGGAGAGAGAGGAGGACACGTATCGGCAGATACATATCGATATTCCAAGAATGAGCCCGCTTGTGGCACTTTTCCAACAAATTACTGTACAGGTAAGTAAGAATAATTTTATTTATAATTTTGCAACATTTTCTCAAAATAAATGGTAATGATTGACTTTGCTCTCTAACTTCCTTTGATTGTATACAAATATTGACCTCATACATGAAACCATAACCTTGTGTAATTGGTACAATCTATGCAGATAAATGAAATTGAACTGTCTGTTTGTAATGTCTAAATAACAGTTTTTACTCAATGCATATGGAATTACTCAATTATATGCTACCTATAAGAAAAACACAGCTTTTAAAATTTTTGTCTGTCTGTTTGTTCCGGCTAATCTCCGAAACGACTGCACTGATTTTGACGGGACTTTCACTGGCAGATAGCTGATGTTATAAGGAGTAAGTTAGGCTACTTTTATTTTAGAAAAAGAATTAAGATTAAAAAAATCAAAACGATAACGGGTAAGTCGCTAGTTATAATTAAAAAAACTCAAAATAATCTATATTCTGCATAAGTTATTATTAAATTAAATACCACAATAAATAATGCAAACAAAAGTCTTAGTAACATCCTTGGACTAAGAATGTAAACACATTAGATAATGTTAATTAAATTATCTCATACATAGCATTGGTAGTTATCAAGATAAATTAGTGTAGGATGACAGACATTAACGAAATTGACGGTCTAAATGACTAGACATTGACAATTGTTGTATTCTAAGAGCAATTTCAGACAATTTTAAAACAATTACCTTTTTCAATGAAACTATGAGAGACACGGTCTCTCTCGTGACCATGGTTGCTGTAAAGCATTCGAAACCAAACTTCAAAATAAATCCGCGAAATAATCCGAAAAGATAGTTTCATTTAAAATATCAATTATGGCGAAGTCACTGTACATTCAAACATTGGTCTTTTAAGTCATAGAATTGAAAAATAAGCCTGATTTTAGCAGTAATGTACGACGAACTTCGGAGAACTTCGCGAGTAGTGTAATGAAAACATAAGAAGGTATTACAATTACCTTTAAGACACAAAAGATAGTTTAAACATCGAAAAGACACAATGGGGTATTCTTGTGCAAAGTTTCTTACAATTAGATTTGTACTTGTGAGTACATGCCCGACTCATCCTACTAATACTATAAACGCGAAAGTAAGAATGTATGTATGAATGTATGGATGTATATTTGTTTATTACTCTTTCACGCAAAAACTACTGCATGGATTTTGATGCAACTTTACAATAATATAGCATACACATCAGAATAACACATAGGCTACAAGTTATAAAGATATAATGTGAATTACCGTTGGAGTTACACGTATGTAAGGTATAATGAATATGTTTGTCTATACCACAGATCTTATATAGAGTACAGATAGTGCATCCCATACAAATGTTTGGACATCGCTAACTCACGCTATTGGACACACTATTTTTTTTTTGTCCTAAAATGATAATAAATGGCGCAAGTGAGAATTAAAAATAAGGCGACATCTAGCAACTCTAGTTGTAAATGTAAAGGCTCTAAATGATAGATGGCGTTAAAAGCTAAGGGTATCTATCCCCGAGCTGCCGCTGCGCAATGTTGTAGGTAACTATGTAAGGTCTCTCAAGGCTACTATGACAATTACAAACTATATTTTTAAGATATTGTCTTTGAGTGCTACAAAACTATTATATTGAGCGCAATCTATGAACACAGTCTACATAATTATTATCAAAGATCGTGCTATCACAATGTAGTACCCATTATTGCCGCCAGAAATATAACGATATTATTGAATTTTATAAAACTTCAAAACATTATACTTTTGTGCATTATTTACTTTTTTCTTACTTTAGGTATTTTTTTTAAAGTTGGAATATATGCTTTACGCATTTAATATTTTTCAACTTTTGAATTTAACATGAACATAAAAACAAATCGATACATACAACGCCATCTATTATCATTTTTTTTTAACTAATTTCACTTTGTTCGTGATGTGACCCCATGTCTATACTAATATTATAAATGTGAAAGTTACTGAATATGTATGTATGGATGTTTGTTACTCTTTCAGGCCAGAACGACTGAACGGATCTGGATGAAATTTGACACAGAGATAGATTATAATTTAAAATAACACATAGGCTACTTTTTTTCTCGAAAAAATGTACCGTTCCCGTGGTATAGGTTTCTTTTTGTTTTCGTAGAGGCGAACCCGTGCGAAGCGAGGGTACGCCGCTAGTATTTAATATTAAAAAAAAAAAAACATTTAAATTGCAATACCTATTTTTATTCCTCTTCATAATATCTCCGAGGAGGTTACTAAAATAAAATAAATACTAAGAACATTTTCTACATTATAGAAATACCTCATCTAATGTATTGAGATAAATTGTTATTAGTCTATGATTAAGAAATTGTGTCACAAATCACAATCTGTGACATTGACCTGCTGTCCTATTGCGGTGTGAAAAAACAATATACCAACAAATGTATTATTTTTATAATATTGAAAGATTTTATAATACTTAACTTGATTACTTCAAAATTGTAATCATAATAAATTAAATGTATAAATTTACAGGTAATGTTTGAACGAATCCTCTACATATGGGCGATTAGACACCCGGCATCTGGCTATGTCCAGGGTATCAACGACCTGGTCACCCCTTTCTTCATGGTATTCCTCCAGGAAGCAGCTCCTGGTAAGGAATTGGATAACTTCCCCCTGGACAGTCTGACAGAACAACAGCGGGATATTATTGAAGCTGATTCCTTCTGGTGCCTGTCGAAGTTTTTAGACAGTATCCAGGATAATTATATATTTGCTCAGCTCGGTATACAGTATAAGGTAAGTGTTTTTAATACTATATATAAGCTGTAGAAAATTTTTTTTTTTTTTTGCCAATTTGCGGTAAAGGAACTGCGTTGCGAGACTTGCATTTTTTTACATTTCATGTTTTTCATGAGATTATTTTTAATAACACTCCATTTGCATAGTTTAGTTTTTTTTAATTTCTCTCTTCTTTATATGTTACTTTAGATAGCCTATAATCTATCTCACTAAAGGATATTAAATACAACGAAGACTTTTTTCAAATCAGACTGGTAGTCCTAGAATTTATTATTGAAGTAAAACTTCTTCGCGTATCTGAGAGTAAAATTTCAAGGTCGCGTCACGAAAAACCGTCACGCTTGCATTGGGTTGCCATAGTAACTGTTATTGTCTGACAAATCATATATTATATGATAATCTTTCTCTTATTATCTTTAAAGATAACTATTTTTTACTAACTTGTTTTCAAATATGCAAAATATTTATAACTTTTGAAATATATGTATATTACCAATGAAGTTTTACTTCTGACACGTTTCCATACAAACTAGATTTTTTTAGATTTACAATGAAGCAAAACAAAATCTTGTTTGTTTTTTATTATTATCTTTCATACTTCGACCCGAAAATTGGTGATAGACGTTTTGCATTTAAATTGAGGACATCTTTCCAAACAACTAGCACAGACAATAATGTTTGTTTTGCTAATTAGAAAAATCCTCGAATGGATCGCCATCATTAAAGATTGTAGGCAAGTTTACTGTTTACTGTTAAAAATGTTTTTATCAAACAATGCTGTAAGTTAAAAGAACTGTATTGTTTGAAAATGTCCAAGGAATATGAGTACATGTATGATATTTTTGAAAGGTTAGTTACTAACTAACCGCAACAACCAAAAATAATCTAGAATCTAGATTATCTCTAGGTCATGAAGTTATTAAAAAATAACCTTAAATAAGGTGGGAATGAAACTCATTATTATGAAAAAAATCAACACGTGTTACAATTACAGCAGCGTACCAGCCATTGTGTGGCTAATAGAGGTCATATGTCTATATTTTCAATATTCAATTGAATTAAAAAATGTGATCCATCAAAACAACTGTTAATTGTCATTATTTTTTTCAGTCACCAGAAATCTATTATTTTTGATATAGTCTTCTTATCTGATAAGTTTAAAAACATTAGACGACATGTTTGGCTCAGTTTGTAGTGGGTCACTTGCTGTGCCAGCAGTCGCGAGTTCCAGTCCCGCTGGGGGCATTCATTTGTGTGATGAGCACGAATGTCTGTACTCCAGTCATAGTGTTTATATTTATAATATGTATATATTTAAAGTTATATATGTGTAGTGTACCAACTATCTGGTATCCATAACACACAAGCCTCGGAGCTTATCATGGAAATAGATGGTGCTGTGTGTTAATGTCCCAACAAATTTATATTAAAAGTAAAATAAATTTTCAATATAGAAATGTAAATTTTTGTTCTTATATCCTTTCCAGTGAAAGATGTCGATTATTTCATTAAACTCCTGTTATATTAATTGATTTTATTTGCAGGTAAACCAGCTCAAAGAATTGATAAGGCGTATAGATCTTCCACTACACGAGCATCTACAAAAGCACGGTGTAGATTATCTGCAATTCTCATTCCGTTGGATGAATAACCTTCTAACTAGGGAAATACCTCTTCCGTGCACCATTCGTCTGTGGGACACCTATCTCGCAGAGTCTGATGGCTTCGCTATATTCCAGCTTTATGTTTGCGCTGCTTTTTTACTCCACTGGCGAGAAAGACTGATGTTAGAAAAGGATTTTCAAGGACTTATGATTTTACTCCAAAACGTTCCCACTCAAAATTGGACCGACTCTAATATTAGCGTGTTGGTCGCTGAGGCGTATAGGTTGAAGTTCGCCTTCGCCGATGCTCCCAACCATTTGCACAATGCCGGCAAGTCGGATAGATGACCTGGATTGAAGCGTTGATTGACTAGAACGCGGCGGTCCATACCATATTGTTGTACCAATTTTGGTCCATGTCGGTTGAGCTTTCCGATTTAATATTGAAATGTGTTTGTTTATTTTTAAAGTTGTTAGTGAATGAATATAAGCCATTTTGTATAAGTAAATTTTGCATGGACCGAATCTGGTCCATGCACACAATAACATGGGCTATTAATACCGTTTTCAATGTCGCATTCAAGTTATTTATGATTTAAGAAAATGTGTTGCAGATATGTGGGTGTTTTATATACAGATTACAAAAAGAAAAATGAAAGCCATGTATTTATTAGAGGGATTATTTTAAGAATCGTGATTGATGAAGGGAAAATTGTTTATATACTTTATTTCGAATTATAATTTAAATAAAACTATCTTTTCGGATTTTTTCGCGGATTTATTTTGATTTTTGGTTCCCGACGTTTCGTTATTTTGTTATTTTGTGGGTGTGGCTGTCTGTAACAACTATATAATACCTTTGAGACATCTAACACCTTAGTCTCTCCCGTGACCATGATTGCTGTAAAGCAATCGAAACGCCGGGAACCAAAAATCAAAATAAATCCCCGAAAAAATCCGAAAAGATAGTTTTATTTAAATGTCAAATATTCGCGTAAATCTAAGAAAGTATTTCGAATTATAATTTTGTCTTCACATGTATAACATTTGTTTGATTTGGTTAAAGAAATGAAATTTAAAGAACATATTAAGCACAAATAATATCTGCTTTCTAGAAAACTACAGCTGTATGATATTAGAAAATATCGAAATGAAATTCTAAATTAATCTGTTTTAATAATAGGTTTATATAACGTTAAAATGATATTTGTTCAAGTTGTATATTATATTTTACTTCGTCAATGTGTTTTTTTTTATATATTTTAAATAACTGTATATTTATTTAGTAATTTGTCTGGCAACACTGGTACAACACAGGATATTTACTTTACATAATTATAAGGAGGGTAGGCCTAAGGAGAACTATCTCTGTGATGAGAAAGTGTCCGCTGAAAAGCGTTAAATTAGGTTGACGCTACTGTAGCAAGTGGGTACATTTTGGAGAAAGTGCCGAAAGTATAAATAAAAGTTGACAAAAAATAAGTCACTCTGTACGTTTATATCACCACAGTTTTTTACGAATATTTTGGGCTCATCGATCAAAAAAGTATTAGATACACAATCAGCAACAAAAAATGTCCTCACCGAATGAGCGCTCATTTGAACGTTTGAGTGCGCTTTTAACTTTTTTTTTTTTGGTAAAACAATTTTAAGCCTTGCATTTAAGGTTCAATTTACATTGTTATATATTTACTTCAACTAGAATAATTATCTAAACACAATTGGTGACAGTTTTAAGAGAACTTTTGCATGGGAATGTCTACCTAGTACTTTTTTAATCGATGTTTGGACTAAGAAAATACTAAATAGTTTCAATAACTACTCAAGTCACCCAAAACTGCTAAATTCATATTATATCCTCTTGCTACGCTGGCGCTATTGTGGTGGGTTTTTGAACCGTTATTAATACAACACTGGATACTTCAACTTGTCTCCCATACAAGATGGTTCTCCTTACCTCTACCCTCCATAATAATTGTCATAGATAATTAATTAACAAAAGCGAATATAAAGAAAATGTGAATAGAATAATAAAATAAATTAATTTTACACATTTTTATCTTGTAATATTCAAATATGTTACATAAAAAGATGGCGAATTTTATGGCTATTATATATATTAAGAGGAAGCTGCCATCTTTGTTTAAATTATTAAAATAAAAAAAGAGATTTCTCTAACATCACATTCGCCTTGCTTATACGTGTCTGTAATATACGTTGCATCGCTAAAACGGCACGTTCATTTGGAACCTTGTCACACTCACGGATCAGAAATTTGTTATAGAGCTGATTGATATTGTAATAATTGTTAGTATGATATGGTTGTATCTCATTGGATTGGTACATGGGGACCGAAATTAGTGTTTCGAATGTTATATAGTCTAAGAGATGGCGCTAGGAAAAATGTAATTTTATTTTTTCATTGTCCCAATGACGAAGTGACAGTTTCGTATAAAGACTGAAAATATTTGTTTAAAATGTCTTGTAAACGTTTAGAAATGAATTCCAAACGTTTTTGTGCCGCCATCTCTTAGACTATGGAGTAAGTCTGATTTTGAATGAAAACGACTAGAGGGCCTATTCATAAGTAATAGTGTATTTGTTAAGCGGAAAAAATGCCGCAAAGATATTTGATTATTGATTTTTTTTTTTTGACTTTTATTTTACGTAAACGTTACTTTACTTGGTTTATAGCACTATTTGTAAAGTTTCGCCTTAATAAATATATTATTAAACTATATTGAAATACTGTTATTTATTACTCTCATCCGTCTACTAGCAAATATAATATATGTATGTGTATTCAGCCCTTTTTAACGTCCCACTGCATGGCCCATGTCTCCCTTCAATACGAGGGGGATCAGGCCCCAAGTACGGATTGGCGGACTTCACATGTCTTTCGAAAACTTGCTAGGTTTTCTCAGACATGCAGGTTTCCTCACGATGTTTTCCTTCACCGTAAGGCAAGTGGTAATCATGTTAGAAATGATTCGCACATGAAAATATCAGAGGTGCGACACCCGGGATTTGAACCCGCTTCACTCGGTTTCCCAAGCGAGCGCGTTACCACTGGGCTACCACTGTCTTTTTATAAATATAATATTGACAATTTAATGTATAAGCTTAATCTTAAAACATATTGAATACTTAGATAACAACGTTATTATAAATTGAACAAACTGACAGAGTACGGGGCATCGAATCTGTGATCTCGGCTATAGTAGATTGTGCAGTACTGCAGTCTGCAACACATTGGCTATGATTATTATATTAAAATAATAAAAATCTAGAAAAAATATGTAATATTTCACATACAGTTACACTGAACTAAAAATTCGTTTTATTGTAACAGAAGTCGATTTTAATCTACTTGTAATGGTAGTATCGTTTCGAAATTTATGACATTATGATAATGATGAATATGAGAGAATATGAGATTGTGATAACGATGATGAATATTATGATTGATATTTGTATAGGATCGAGCCGATCTGGTTCTCCTGCACCTCTTACCTCCATCAGTCAGGAGGTCGATAATGGAATTATTTTATTGCTATTAGTATAACCTTTTTGATCTCATGACTCATCTGAATCGTTTTGAAAAATAACATACATTACAGTTGGTCAAATGCGTACTTAATAGTTTTTTTAAACATAAAAAATACAGTATATAAGAATATATTTTATGCAATTTAAATAAAAAATATTAAAAGTATACACAAAAATGATTAATCTTTCTTTTTTATATAAGTTTTATTTTTAATATAAATACGCCTGTCACGAATATAAAGCAACATACTTACATTGCTATTACATTCCATCAGGCGCTTTTACATAAACAAAATACCAATGACCTCACACTTGCGCAGAAAGATCGACCTTGGCCTAGACATTGACAGCTGACTGCTATTCGTAAACAAATCTCCACATTCCACATTAAATTTCTTAATTAATATGTAATTTTTACTTAGAATATAAAATCGTTGATTACCAAGTTAGTTACTTGAAAATATTTGTGTGTGTAGTATGCTTTTTATATGGTGTTTGTAGTTTCAATATAAGATCGATCCAGGCATATCCTCGGGTATAGTAACCTTGAACTAGAGAGTGTAGCTCAACTATATCTAGATGATTGCAGTAGCAAAAGTAAGTGCCGTGAGACATTGTATTGCAGAGAAGGTAAGATCTTATTTCTTGAAGATTCTAAGGAAAATATTCTTAAATACGTCATTTGATCTTTAATTTTAACACAAAATACAAAAAACAATTGTCTAGATATTTATCAACATTAAATTGAATTAAAAAATCAAAAACAATATGAGGCTGATGTACCTAAATAAAATTTGCAATTTGTAAAAATCAAGCTCCGGTATTCTAGTATTTATCTACGAGTATACTAATATTATAAAGAGGTTAAGTTTGTGAGTTTGTAAGGTTGTAGGGGGTAATATCTGGCACTACTAAACCGATTTAGATGAAATTTGCTAAGAAGATAATTTGAGACCCTGGGAAGGACAAAGGGTACTTTTTATTCCGGAAATCATCCCTTAAGGTGGTGAAAATGGGGATGAAAGTTTGTATGGGGAATCAACCTAGGTACGAACCCGAGCGAAGCGAGGGTGAGTCGCTAGTGTATAATATTTGGATATTGTTACACAACATGCGAAAGCCTTAAACAAAGTAGACTATGTTTTTTATTGGTTTTCACTGAGGATATCCTTTTTCAATCCGTTGTCTTCCTCTCCCCAGCCTTTACATGACGACCAGGACTCCTTGTGGCGGAACATGGGCTCCAGCCTCCACCACTTGACAACGACACCTTCCGCATCATAGCATGGCATTGGGGAGACCACTAACCACCTGGTAATGTGTTTCCATAGGATAATATTTCATATATGTTATTTTAATAACCGTTCTGTTCTGAATCTATCAATAACTGGCGCTCCCAGAAATGATGAGAAAAAGAAGATAGTTTTCAAGTGAACCAACAATTGCGTCAGATTCTTCGTCGTTGGAGAACTCTTTGTAAGTAAATACATATAATATCTAATGTTCTACAAGATGCTGGATGAGATGAAGGTACTGCCACAGGTCACATAATACTATACTGGGCACTATTAACTATATTGAAACGATCAAAGTATATTGATTACCGATCCTAAATACATAATATATTTTCGTCAATTTTTTTCGTTAGAAAATGTGGGGGGGGGGGGGGGAGGAAGTAAGAGGGTGAAAAATACTTTACGACCTATTCTCATACCTACCAAATATACAAAAAAAAAACATTCAAATCGGTCGAGCCGTTTTGGAGGAGCCGCAAACACCATGACACGAGATATTTATATTATGACCGTTTATGATTTTTAACATATTCTTATGCCACTCACGCCGTACAAAATTATGTAGGTACTAAGGTAGGTACTTATTGAGAAGATTTACTGGAATATAGCATTATTTCCTCGGTATTTTCAGGAATTTCCTCTAAGTAAATTCTTTCCGATACGTGCTTTTGTGTATGGAATACTTCTTCTATTTGTAGTATTGTTATACTTCCATTTTAATAAATTAAGTATGTCAAAACAAAACAGTTTACTATATAACTAAAGGAAAACCACAATTAATTGAGTTTCATGTATTTTTGACTAGATACCTTTATATATAGACATGTCCTCATACCAATAAATAAATAATTATTATTTTAGTCATTGTTCTAACGTCCAATTCCGATTCATTTATTGATGCTGTCGAAAAAGTATAAGTATGTAGGAGACATTTTATTTGAATGTCAATTACAGTACAACAATGATGATGGTGATGTCTAACCGATTTCGGGCACCGCGGCCAACCCTGTTTAAAAACTCCAATAGGATCCCATCAAAAGCGACAAAAGCCGCATAGAAACCAATAAATATTTATTGGTTTCTATGCGGCTTTTGTCGCTTTTGATGGGATCCTATTGGAGTTTTTAAACAGGGAATCTCATTGAGATTAGCCAAATGCGAAGGAAATATTATAGATAGAGAGTGCACGTACGTGCAGACACAAGTAAACTTTCCATTCCTTTTATTCTGAAACTCCGATAGGATGATAATTGGACACGACCTGTGCGAGATCAGGTGCAAGACGGCTTTACGTGCTCTCCGAGGCACACGAGTGAAACATCGACAACTTCCCAAGTGCGGGCAGTTACTGGGTTCTTAACAGAAAGACTTGACATCTAAACTTGGCCACACTATACCACAGAGGCAGTGGTATGTATGTATTCAGCCCTTTTTAACGTCCCACTGCTGGGCGCGGGCCTCCCTTCAATACGAAGGGAAACAGACCATAGTCCACCACGCTGGCCAAGTGCGGATTGGCGGACTTCACATGTCTTTCGAAAACTTGCTTGGTTTTCTCAGATATGCAGATACGATGTCTTCCTTCACCGTAAGACAAGTGGTAATCATGTTAGAAGTGATTCGCACATGAAAATATCAGAGGTGCGAGACCCGGGATTTGAACCCGCTTCACTCGGTTTCCCAAGCGAGCGCGTTACCACTGGGCTACCACTGCCTACTTGGTATAGTTATATATTCTTAGAGGCAGTGGTACAGTACAGTAATATTTCTTACAGAGCCACGCTTTTAAAGCATAGCCATACTAGTTTAGTATTATATGATTTGTGATCATGGTTATCTTGGTGGGATATGTGTACCTACATTGGTTTTATCATCTACACCAGGTGATAGTAATTTTTACGACCGTTGGTCTCAGGACCACGCCATCGCTATTCTTTGGGTATTGCAGAAAATGTCGTTATTATATTTTATATATTAATACATATTTTTATTGAGAACCGCCGTTAGCCATTTTTGAGATGAGAAATAAGAAGTGATGACGAATTTTGTAGTATGAGAAGCTCTTGATGTTGATCTGTAAAAACAAATAGATTTCAAAGTTTTAAATTTTACGATTCGGTTTAAAGTTAGATTTCATATGGGCAAAATAAACATCACAGAAAAACAAAAACCTAGTAAAAGAACGTTTGAGTACTAAAATGTACTATAAAATAGATAATTATAGTATACAAAAGTTATGTAAATCCTTGAAAATTACACGATCATTTACTGAAAGTTATTGAATTTATCCACATATATAGATCCATTCATCCATATTCATTCTATCTATCCAATTTTATAATTCAAACTATTTCAATGTTGAAAACTTATATTATTAAAAAATAATAAAAGAAAGATTAATTATTATTTAATGCCGTGGACTTTTTACGTTATTTCTGTCCAGATCTAAAGCATACATGTCTGGATAGACTCAATAACTTTCAGTGAATGCTTGTTTTTTTTTTCTTTAAGAAAAATTTTAGCTTGCCTAATTCTTCAGCAGCCTTAGGTCTAATCAATTTCTTTTAACTTTGAACCAAATAGTGGAACTGATATTAAAAATCTTAACAAAACAAACATGTCGAGATACAACAATAGTCATCATCTAATTTAAAATGTTTTGCGTTTAGCCATATCTGTCAGTGGTGTACCCTTCCGGCGACGTTTCCTGTTCAAAACGATAAGCAATTATTTTATTAAGTATTTAGTGATGTACTTTTAATATTATAAAAATAAATTAATATTTATATAATTATGGCAGTATTGTTGTACCATGTTTAGGATATTTATTTCAATAATGTACAGTTTTATGGTATTTCTTTGGAAATTGTGCATAGAAACCAATGAATGGGCAAGTTATATGAATATTCATTTTAATTATGTTTTAAACTTTTTCTTGCTTATGTGATACGTCCTTGTCATTCATTAAAAATAAACATTATATAGGCATAGATATCGTGTAACATACAAATGAAAAAAATATAAACACCCAAATTGAGTACCTACACTCTACTATACTCTGCACGAAATCCAAGTAAAGATCTCGATAGAGATGCGAATGCAAATATTGATTAAAATTTTTCTAATGTTTTTATTTTTAATTTTATTTGAAGTTTAGACCACATACTTATCCAGTCTTAAGCTGTTACATATTATAGGTTAGTTCTTAGTCTTCTTCAACTTTCTAACTTCGCATCCTACTAAAAGTCCAATGTGCAAACTTAGCTTGTGTTTTATTTTAATTTTTTAACATTATAATGAGCCAGAGATAGTAAATACCTACTAATTAAATCCCAAAATATGAAGTACTGATGCAAACTTAGAGTCCGATCGAAGCAAGGGCAGGTCACTAGTGGTTTTGAAAACCTTTATGACATCGTGTCACATCACTAACCGCAGTACCTACAAATTATTTCCCTAAACCGATGCGTGCACAGCTGCCAATTAGCTGCTTTTAATAACTCCGCGGCTTTCCTCATAGATAAAGTTAGTTTAAATACTCCGCGTTATTGTACCAGGGCATTTGTGGATTGGGCTTTGTGATTTATTGTTTCTCTTCTTGTTTATTTTGAAACAATTAAAGTTTCAAGTAAGTAGGATTCTTTTGGATATAGGTAAGTGTAAGAATCAATTAATTTTCAAATACTTTTGTGAAACTTTAAGAAATAATAATAAGCTAGCTCTTAAGTTCAATTTACTTTTAATTTAAGTATAAAATACCTCCGTTTTTATTTAACTATTTCGAAGTAATTTAAATCAGAAAAAAATATGTGTGGTTTTTTTACATTACTATAATATATTCTGATGACGAATTGTTACAATATTCATTAAAAATACCTAATTAGTTTATCGCGCAACGCAACCGCCGTGTGACAACACACAACCACGTAATTTCTGTATAAAAATTACGATGTTATTAAACAAATAAGTTCTTTTACTTTATACTTTGCGGAAAATTCAAAAGGCTACCTTTTAGAGTTTAGAAGCTTAGGTATCTAAGCTTTTAAACCCTTTACGGGTAGAGAAAAATACAGATCGAGAGAAGAGTGGACAGTGGACACACTGACGTCATTGTGAACTACAGTGCTACAAGGATCATTTGGCACTTAGGTGACATTGACATGAGGGCGTGGCTGTGAAATTAGGGTTTTTTTTAAAACATACTAACCTCTCGAACACCACTTCATATTTTGAGATATTTTTATTGAAATAAAAGCACGAAATATCCACAACAAACATCAACTCCAACTTCTCTCAAGAGTGACGCTTTACAAGATGGCGGTGTTAGTTCTGATTTCAGCCACGTGCCAAATGATCCTTGTAGCACTGTACCTATTAACTAATAGGGTTCTGACTGAATCCGAGCTCTAGAAGAGTTGCCTTCTCTTTGACCAGCCCCACGTTAATTTGCTAAAAATAATATAATCTTAGATTGGCGCGAATATTAGACGTATTAAATAAACTTCGGATCTTTTCCCGGTTTTATATTTATTTTTAATTGTTGTAAAACATTCGAAATTTTGGCATACAAAAATCAAAATGAAACCGCGAAAACACGAAAACATTTTTTTTATTTACAGTTAAAAGTATTATTAATGCTAAAATAATTAATTTATAATTTCTGTTGACACGTTTGGCTCAGTTTCTAGTGACCCTATTTACTGCGCCAGCGTTCGCGGGTTCAAGTCCCGCTGGGGGCATTCATTTGTATGATAAGCACGAATGTTTGTACTCCAGTCATGGGTGTTTATATTTATAACTAGCGACTCACCTTCGCTTCGCTCGGGTTCGTCCCTAGTTACGTTTTACTGCTGAACTGAGCTAAACGTTGATAAGTCAGTCTGTGACTCGCGAGTAGTGAATAAAAATAGTAATTGCGAATGTACCTTAGGTGATAGACATATAATATTGCGAACTTCCCGGTATAACTTTTTAAGATCTACAATTTTCTAGTACATTGTTTTGATGTATCTCTTAAGGTTCAGCCAGCGTTAGCCATATAAATTTCTAAGGATGACTCGATAGAATCAGTCATTGCGTTTTCCCGCGGGAACGAAAAATGTGCCTGTAGTAAAAGGTATCCTAAATGTTGACCCGAGTGATAAGCTATCACTATACAAAATTTAATTGAAATCGGTTTAGTACTTTTTGCGTGAAACGCGCACATCGATTTAACTAAGTTAGTTTTGTTATAGGTATAGATAAGAATAGGTATTGCGAGTGTACCTTGAGAGATAGAGATATACTGTTGTAGATATTTCTGTTGGCCTTTTCAAGATATACAATTTTTTAGTACATTGTTTTGATGTATGTCTTTAGGTTTAGCCAGCGGAGGGTTCCTAAGGAGGACTCGATAAAACCAGTTATTGCGATTTCCCGCGGGAAACAAAGATTTTCCTAAAGTAAAAGTTATCCTAAATGTTGACCCGAGTAATAAGTTATCAGTTCACAAAATTTCGTTGAAATCGGTTCATTACTTTTTGCGTGAAACGCGTACAGACAAAGAGACAAACAGACAAAAATTTTAATAACTATTGTTTTGGGGTCTATATTGTATACATAATACGTTACAGTTATTGTTTTTAAAAAATATTTCATGTACAGATTTCGCTAAGTTACTGCTTTATTATAGTATAGATATATTTTTAAATTATTATTATAATATATTATAATTATTTACTTTAAATATATATATATATATATATATATATATATATATATATATGTATGTATATATTTAAAGTTATATATGTATAGTGTATCAACTATCTGGTATCCATAACACAGGCCTCGTAACTTACTATGGAACCAGATGGTGCTGCATGTTAATGTCCCAACATATTTAAAATTTAATTAATTTATTTAATTAATGTTGATAATGGCAAAATATATAGAGTAATTTATGGAATTTACAAATTAACATAACGATGATACAACTCAAGTCGACTGCGGCTCATCGTAAGGCAGTTTGCTTGTGTGGTCCGCCAGCTGCCTAGCGAAGGGCAACAAACGACTTAGTTGTTCTACAGAGAAGAGAAGACTAAAAGAAGAAATGTGAAGAAAGAAGAGAAGATCATACGAGAAAATTAATGTTATTGTGAAAAAAGCGTGGGATGCGTCAGTTGCTATAAATATTCCATTGGTACGATTTCTAAAAGTAGAGTTAGTATAAATATATAGTACAAAGCACCCTACGCTTTTTTCACAATAATATATTTTTTTCGGTAATCAATTTATTATTATACAAAAAAATATTTTTTTACTTTTTAGGTCGGTTCATCATTAAAGCGTGTTTTTTAGTTTTTTAAACTACCTATAAGTAATTTATTTTCCATTTTTTAGTTTGATCTGCAATAAAAGCGCGTTTTTTTTTAATTTAATATATATTTTATTTTATTTATTAATTAGGATAGGTGAGATACTAAAAATAACGCATATTAGGCATATTACAATCATATATTTATAGAATATCATTTAAGGAAAGAATATAATATTATATATCATTTGTCAGACAATAACAACGGTTACCATGGCAACAAACGTTCGCCTCGCCCGTAACGTTACACTTTTGGCATGGCAACAAACGTATACAGTACGTTTTTTCGTAACGCATTCACCAGCTTACCCCCCAAGACAAGCATACGTAAAGTTTTACTTCAAAAAATGGTTACTTTTTTAATATAGATAGGTAAATTCTATTCATACATGTATTCCTTTCCAAATATTCAATAAAGATTATGGTCGAATTGTAACGACTGAGCGAACACTACTACCTATAAATATTCTGTAGCGTGCATTTATTAACCAACTTGAAACAGGAGGAACCAGTAACATAATCAACGTTTAAAAAGGACTATAAAAACGTGCTTTTGACTAATTGTAATGTCTCATCAAAAGCCCGACTTGAATATTTTACTAATAGCCATTGACGTATTCCACTACCCACGCCTTGGCTGCATCATCGAAAAATATATGACACGATTAATGATTATAGCTTATTTTTTTTAATATTAGTGACTAGCGACTCACCCTCGCTTCGCTTTGGGTTCGTCCCTAGACAAAAACAAATCTATTCCACGGGAACCGTACATTTTTCCGGGATGATAGGTATATAGCCTATAGCCTGCCTTAGTTAACGGGCTATCTAATGCAAAAAGAATTTTTCAAATCAGTAGTTCCTGAGATTAGCGCGTTCAACCAAACAAACAAACTCTTCAGCTTTATAATATTAGTATAGATTAAACAAATAAAGGTATAATCATTAATCACATTAGTGATTAAACAAATTAAGCTTTAATCATTAATCACATCATGTCTCATGCCAGTTCAGTGGTTGTGGTTCACAAATGCATGACTTTACCCCGTAAAAGATAATAATCCTGGAAAATTAAAAAGGGTCTGGGTAAAGTAGCAGCGCTAGTATTTATACCATTTAAGTTGTGTATGAACAGGATATTTTGTAATTTACATTTCAGCAATTCTTAACCGCGTGTGGATGGCTCCTTGGAGCTTTGACCGAGAACAGCAAGGCCACGGCAGGATATTGGTCCCCGATTTATTGTTATAGGAGTAAGTTATGCATTTAATTTACTACCTACTGACTCGTTTCTTTTGATTTTTGAACGTTAATACCATTATTGTTATAAGGTAAATTCTGAAGAATAAAGGATATTTAGATTTTCAAGGCAGTCTTCAAAATATATTAGACCTCTTCCGCCTTCGCTGTGCTGTTTTTCAACTTGATATTTTCATAGACATACTAAAACTATTTTATTACGTGTGTCGAAGAAACCTTTAAAAGCTAAGTTTTAGCAAAATATTTTTTTATATATAAATATTGACCATTCCCTGCCCTTTAGCTTTCATTCATTTTAACTTTCTTAGGAATTGAATTTTAAATATTCTTACAATTTCGTTATCCTGTGACTTATAAACGTGCCAGTTAGATGCAGATTAGATCGCCAATATCACGTTGAAAAATTATTTTTGTCCATGTCTCTTTAAGAATCACATTCCATAGTAAATATTATAAATGCGAAATTTTGGATAAATATTTGTAACTCTATCACGCCAGAACAGCTAAACTGTCGGATCTGGATGAAATTTGGCACAGAGATTTTAGATTATAATCTGGAATAGCATATAGGTTCCATTTTATCCCGGAAGAATGTACGTTTCCCGTGGGATAGATTTGTTTTTGTTTTTCACTAGGGACGAAACCGAGCGAAGCGAGCGTGAGTCGCTAGTAAATAATATTTATTGGCATCCTGAACGACCTTTTTCACTAAGTACGCAGAAGGTATTGTAGTTAACACAATTAGTGGGCCAACAATTTGACACTCGGGGTAAAAGATGAGGCGCGGTACCAACACTTTTATTGCTCTGGGATGTAATCAACTCCCAAATTGAGAATTTGTTACGAGAATAACGCAACAGCTATACTCGACCCGACCTGGAACTCAAACCCAGGACTCCCGAATCTACAGCCGTACACGCTAGTTTAATAAAAGTTTTAATCAGTGGTTTGTTTTAGGCGTTAATATTAAATGCAACATATTTTTTTTAAAATAACAACAATTTAATTCCAGTATAATACTTTCTTAGGTCTTTTCTCATTTAAAATAATTCCAGTATTCTTACCATGCAGTCATGGATCTAGCGAAGTTATCTTTTTGCTACGGGGTAACTTGGGTCGCACTCAAGGCAGTCCGGTTTCCTTGTAATGCCTTATCAGTAAATTACAGTGGGTAGAATTTATGAGAGAACATCAAACAAACGTACTTTCTTACATTTCAAAAATTTATATGTTAATAAAAAATGTAAATAAATAATTAACGAAAAAAAATGTGCGTGTGCATACCCACGTATGCACTGTCTGTAACAAGTATATAACGCCTTTGAGACGTCTAATCTAAATCTTTAGTCTCTCCAGTGACCATGATTACTGTAAAATATTCGAAACGTCGTCGGGAACCAAAAATCAAAATAAATCCTCGAAATAATCCGAAAATATAGTTTTATTTAAAATGTCAAATATTCGCGTAAATCTAAGAAAGTAATAATTGACGAAAAAATTAAATTCGAGTATAATTACCTACTAATATTCGCTCAGTGGTCGACATTCGACCGTAATCATTCTTTTTTATTGGTAGCATTAAAACTTGTCAATAGATATCTGCAAATGATGATAAATATGTAGGTGCAAATAATATGTCCTCCTATTTGATTTTTAGTCTATTTTTTTTACCAGGCTCACTAAATTCACTTTCCAAAAAAATCATTAGCTTTTTTTCTCTATGAAAGACAGTTAAATAAAAAAATAAATAAAAAAACAATTAAAATAAAATAATCTAAAATAACCGGTATTTTGATTTGACGAATTTGGTTTTTTCTTGTACTTAATTTTTTTATCGCTTTTTGTTTTTGGCCAGTTAGATAATTGAAATTTTATTTTAAAATTTGTTATTCCATAAATTCATTAAAATCATTCCTTATATGCCCCGCTACAGTCGAGTCGGGTAAAAAGTGACAAACTACAAAAAATATATATAATCAGTGTGTAAAATCATCTTAATGGCTCTTTGTCAATGCACATTATTCACAATAAAAAAAATAAGAAAAAAGATACTTATGCTATATCTTTAAAAAAAACTTTTAAACTCGCTATATTTTTAATATTATGTTACCCTCTAACATATTTAAATTTCAAACTATAATTTTGTTGACTACTACATATTATATTCAATCTTTAAAGATTTTGGGCTAGCAGTATTTTCATGAGATAGGATGCACAAAGTATAGGACCGGTCTTGACAGAGCTTCTTTTTTAATTAATAATCTCCTCTGTTAATAGATGCTATTCATTTTATATTAATGTGACAGTTTTTAAATAACATCTGATCTAACAAATCAACGTTGGTATATCAATGAATCTGCAGTGCGAGCTTACACGCCATAACCTATAATAAACAAACAGCTTGTCGATATTATGTAGATTTATCAGATCACTAGAGGTAACATTTCGTACAATTTTTATATTTGTAGAACAGTTTATTCAGCAATATGGTATATTGATTGCCTAATTTATCCCTGTTAACTTTGGAAAACTATATTATATTAAAAATTACATATTTATTTTCTATCTGTCTTCGACTGCATAATACTATGTTCCTTCATTAAAATGTTTCCATCAATGAAATCAAATCAAAATCAAATTGGAGTGTCTGTTTGTAATATTAAAATAACCGCTTTTTACTAAATGCATATGGATGTATACACGGTACATATACCAAAACAATATTTTTTACAATTTTTGTCTATCTGTTTGTTCCGGCTAATCTCTGAAATGGCTGGACCGATTTTTATGGGACTTTCATTGTCAGATAGCTGATGTAATAAAGAGTAACTTAGACTACTTTGTTTTTAGAAAATAAAATAGGGTCCCACGAAAAAAAAAACCAAATTAATTAATTAATTTTGTTTTGGGAAGCAATCTAAGGACGAACCCGAGCGAATCGAGGGTGAGTCGCTAGTGCATAATATTTAAAAATGCTGGGCTGTGGTGACAAAGATCATCCTTTATCTGATGGGATATCAGTACCTAAGTAATGAATTTTCATTAATTTAAACTCGTGTAATTGAATCCTCGGACGTTATAAATTGTTAGAATTTATACATGGCGGCTTGACGCGATAGGACACTAAATAGACTTTTACACGCAAGCTTTTAGCTTCCTACGTGTTTTTATTTCAATATAGTTTTTTTGTATACAACATTTTCTCACGAGCCGAAATCGAATTTGTTATCTTTTCTTGCTTGAAATATTTAGACACCTAACATTTGAATGTATAATATGTATTCAGCCGTTTATAAAATCCCACTGCTGGGCATGGGCCTCCCTTCAATAGAGGGAATTCGAGGGGGATCAGACCATAGTGGAAATCTTGCTAGGTTCTCTTAGACATGCAAGTTTCCTTAAGATGCTTTCCTTTACTGTAAGACAAGTGGTAATCAATATGTTTAAAATAATTCGCACATAAGAATATCAGACGTGCGAGATTCGAACTCGGGATTTGAATCTGCTTCCTTACTTTCCCAAGCAAGCGCGTTGCCACTGGACTACCTACTATCTGTCACCTAACATATACCGTTATTATTATTGGTTAAAAGGTTGAACGGAATAAGAATGGAGCATATATCCTTTAATCCTATAAACTATCCATATTACGTGGATTTTGTGTTCAATTAAAATTTTGAATGTTTTATCTATGTTGTTTTTGAAGAATTCATATCTGAATTTAGGAATTATGATGTATTATAATACTATTGTGCTATGAAGAAAAAGTCCCAACTTGAAATTACAACCTTATTATAATAAAAAATTAAATAAAAAAGTTGTACAAACTATTTGAAAACGAATATTCCAAGGAAACCTTTTTCAACACATTTATATTTTTATCAAAATCCGAAACATATTTAAGTATTTTAAAGGTACAAAATTATTATCTTTTAATTATTTAATTCAGTGATGTTGCTTCTTCTTTTAAATAACATATCAACGGGAACGAGACTGGCCATTGACACTTCGTGTCTTGATGTTCTTGGCCTTGACGAACTTATGTCGTCCTCGAGCCATCAAAACCAAAATGGCACAATGACGTACAAATACGTTAATATTCTAAACCAATTGCAATTTTTTACTTCATTATTGCCTATTTTAGGGGTACGTGAATCAGGAAAATTAAAATGATTTATTCGAAAAGGCAGTAAAGGCAGTGGTAGCCCAGTGGTAACGCGCTCACTTGGGAAACCGAGTGACGCGGGTTCAAATCCCGGGTCTCGCACCTCTGATATTTTCATGTGCGAATCATTTCTTGCATGATTACCACTTGGCTTACGGTGAAGGAAAACATCGTGAGGAAACCTGCATGTCTGAGAAAACCTAGCAAGTTTTCGAAAGACATGTGTAGTCCGCCAATCCGCACTTGGCCAGCGTGGTTGACTATGACCTGATTCCCCTCGTATTGAAGGGAGACCCCTGCCCAGCAGTGGGACGTTAAAGAGGGTTGAATACATTCGAAGAGACTTGTGGTAGTTCAGGCTTGGGTGCAGGCTGGTTCGTTGTAGTGGATGCGCAAGCGATCGTACAAGGTCATACTGTCATGACGTCAGGTACCGCAGTAGTGTTGTAGACAGGAGTTGAGACTATACTCGGCCCACTATCGGGTGGCAGAGTGGTGGGTTTCCACAGCAATAATGGGGCACTTTATTAGGGGTGTTGCAGTTTATACCACGACAAAAGAGTCCCACGATAGGTTTTAGTGACTAAGAGTCTCACAGTCCTTTGTTGACAGGCGGCAGAGACCCCGCTCGCAATGATACTACGAAAAACACGAAATTTCAAGCAAATATGTCCAAGGAATAAAAAGTTTTATACAAACTTTTATCCCCTATTTCACGCCTTGGGGGTTGAATTTTAAAAAATCCTTCCTTAGTGGATGCCTTCGTCATATGAGGAATACGTGTGCGAAATGTCAATTTTCTAGCCTTAAAAGGGTTTGGCCTGTGCGTTGATACATCAGTCAATCCCTTTTGCCTTTTATACTCGTATATATAGATTATATTCCCAGCGAAAACAATACAGGAGGTACTTTTCTAGCACAATCACCGCTGTAGCGACAAACAATAATACACATGGTGACGCATGTATAAACTCTACTGTATGATAATTTCTCTATTACGTTACTTTAATTGTAACCGTTTAAATAAGCTAATTAATTAAATATAATTCATTCTTTTACGAGCTTTCGATTGTTTCATTTTACCTCCAACGTGTGTACTGTGTGGACTCACAATAAACTATACGCGGACAGAGCCCGGGCGACAGCTAGTTCATTAAATGCATAACACCAGACTGGTCTAGCGAAGGTCGCAATTTTCATCCTGCGATCGGAAATATTTATTATTAAAGCATATTTTAAGTCTGATTATTGCGTTGGAAACATTTAGCTCGCATTATCTCATCATCGGTAATGCGTAAAGGCATTATATATATAGGGTAAAACCCGGATAGTCGCCTCAGTTGGATACTTGCCCCGGTTTTCAATACGCTATATTAGAGATGTCCCTGACGTTAGCGCTCTTCTGTAATTTGAAGCACCTCTTCCACAGACCTTAGCTATGGGGCAGTAGAAGGATTAGGTACAAGTGTTTTGTCTATGTGAGCGAAAATCTTCCGCGGCAGGACGTTGACGAGCGTTGAAATAATATTCATGAGTATTTTCTATTGAGTATTTTTTGTTACGGTTGTTGATTGAGTCAACTTTTTGCTTCTACGCATGCAGTGAAGTTTAAATTACACTACCTATTACCTTATACTGTTAAATAGTTTTTATTTTTTTTTCAAAATATAAGGGCAAGTATCCGTACCGAAAAGGATAGTCGCCCCATATAATTTTGCGGATAGTTGCCCTAAGGGCAATTAGAGTTGCAAGTAGGCGAAATGCCTCGCAAATATGAGCAAGAGCTTAGCATGTCTAAAAGGGATAAACAATCTGCAGAAGTTTTAAATTCCAACGAAAAAATTGTCCAAAAAAGAATAAAGAAGAAAAAACAAACATTACTAAAGAACTACAATGGAGACAAAGAAATAAAAGGATTTTAAGACGGTAGAAAATAAATCAGTTGATAGCGAGATGAAAATTATGAAGAAAAGAGATCGAAATGAAAGTAAAAGATCATAAAATATGTCGATTTCTCTAGCAGTGAAACAGAATGTGAAAACATATACGAGTATTAAATTAAACTGAAAGAAGAAAGGGCTGTAGGATGACAAATAACAATTTATAGTTCCGAAAGTGAAAGTGAAAAAAGCATTATAAGTACAAAAATAGCCAAAAAAAAGCTATACTAAAGGAGTACAAAAAAAGGAGTAAGAAATTAAAGACACTGAAAGATAAGAGACATTGAAAAGACACTAAGAGAATTATAAACATTAATACAAAAATAGAAAATGCGAATGAGAAAAGTTCAGTTGATGATTATTGTAAATGTTTTGAAAATTATAATAATACTAAATCCAAATCAGACTGGATTGTGTTTCCAGGTAACCTGTTCATCATTCAAAGAATATTGTGTGAGATGTGAAAAATTGAAAGTTCTGGCTTCGTAATTGATTTTAAAAATTTTATGGTGATATCCGCCTACCCACTAATTTTAATATTTGTGCCAAAGTTGATTGCCATATTATTTTATCTTTAAAGTTAATTATTATTTATAACTTAAATTTTGTAAATTTTATTTGTATTTAAAAAGTTGTATTGATTAATATTTCGTTTAGTACCTTCTTAATAAATTGATGTTAATAATTAATAATGGTTGCTTACATAAATTTGTTTTAATCCAAAAAAAAATCGAAGCAATTTCATAATGAGACTTCTATTACCGCATGAGGCAAGTATCCCCGAAAGCATTTTTAACATGTGACAACTATCCGCCACAGAGGGCAACTATCCCTTTTTGTAGAGGTCAAATAAAACAGGGTTAACTGAAAAACAATATTGATTGTGTTTAAAACAATAGGTCAAAATGAAAGATTAAAGACCAATCTTTGATTACACACCGAGCATGTTGTAAGTAGATACATAATTTTTATGTAATTGAAGATTTTCAAAAAGTAGGGCAACTATCCGGCTCTTATATATATATATATATATATATATATATATATATATATATATATATATATATATATATATATATATATATATATATATATATATTGGAAAGCGAATCACTATCCATATACATACGTTATACCAAAAGTAATTTCCAGAAACATCACCAAGGGACGAGGGTCATTAGTTTATACATACATATATATTACACAATGGTTTCATTGGTGGGTAGTGGCTAGCATGTACGGTTAGAGATCTGAAGATCCTTTATTGGAGTTGTGCCGTACGTGAACGAAATCAATCAGAACGACATTTTTATTACTATAAAAATAATAAAGATATATTAGAATTTAGAACACACAGAGTGCTATTAGGGTTGGTAGCATAAAATATCAGAAGAGGCCTATTTAGTAACTCGTCCGTCCGTTACTTTGGCGAGAAGACAATAGTCCCGTTTTGAAGGTTGGATTGAGTCCAATAGTAGCAACTAAGTAACAGAACCTTCACTATTTAAGATTTTTACATATATACTGATCAAACTTCAAACACATATCCCTCGTTTGGGCTTCGCCGCTGTCTAGTATAAAGATACTATGTTAAGAGCATGGTAATACCGTAATAAAGTTGAATGTCTTGTATAAGCGACTTAATAAGCCAATTAACTAGCTATTTGTAATAATAAAAAATCTTCCATCTATATTTTATAATTATAATATTGCATGACTCATGTCACTTCACAAATAATTAGCTGAGAAGTTTTATATTTTACTTGCAACTTATCCTCGATCCGCTCGTGTTCGTCCCTAGTGAAAAACAAAAACAAATCTTTCCCACGGAAACCCTAAATTTTTCCGGGATAAAAAGTTACCTATGTGCTATTCCAGACTATAATCTATCTCTGTGTCTTTCATCCAGATCCATTAAGCCGCACTAGCGTGATTAAATAACAAACATCCATTCAAACTTTCGCATTTGTAATATTAATGGGATTAAGAAAATTATTTTATTTATACTTAGCTACCTATAGGTACTTAAATAACTATTCAGAGGATCCGTAAGACACTTGTCTTACGGGGAAAGAAAACATCGTGAGGAAACTTGCATGTTTGAGAGAACCTAGCAAGTTTTCGAAAGACATGCTCAGTCCGTCAACCCATATTTGGCCAGTGTGGTGGACTATGGCCTGATTACTGATCTCCCCTCGTACCGGGAGGCCTGTGGGACATGCCAGTAGTACCGGGAAGCCTGTGCCCAGCAGTGAGACGTTATAAACGGCTGAATATATTTAGAGGATCGACATTCTGCTATTGATGGCATGTGTAATTTGCACTGCTTACAAGGATATTGCTAAATTTAGTACACTACTCGTAATAGGCTATCATACGCTATTGTTAAACAGTCAGACACCAGAGCGAAGCAAGGATAAATTGCTAGTGTTTAATAATCTGCTGATATGATATCAAAATATTGTTATTAATTATAGCTTCGTAAGCCGCGAGGTCTGTTGACCGCTAAGGTTGCCGTTGTGTTTAGAGTTCAGATTCCTTTACATATTTCCTGTTTAAGTATATATTATGTATATAAATAATAGTGTTTTCTTACAGCTCCGTCTATATCGTTTAATTATTATAGAGAGTAACTCTTTACTTTGGTCTCACAGTTCATAGCATGATAATAACTATAACCTTTCTCAATAAATCTATACATGTAATAAAATTGTAACTAATCAGAATCTGTACATTAAATATTTTTTTTGAAAATCTTATTGAAATAGACATTATTATCGATACAAAGGCCGAATCTATAGTTTTTAGAATTTTTGTCTGTCTGTCTGTCTGTTACCGCATCACGGAAAAATCACTGGAGGGATTTTGATGCAATTTGGTATGGTGATAGCTGGTTATCCGGGTCAACATATAGGATACTTTTTACTGTGGGAAAATATCTCATCTTTGAGAAATCTATACTAAATGTTAATACGTAACTAGAGACGAACCCGAGCAGAGCGAAGGTGAGTTGCTAGTAGGCTATAAAACTCAAAAAGTTTTTTTTTTTAAATCGGACCAGTAGCGCGTTCAAACAAACAAACAAACAAACTACAGCTTTATATATTAGTAGGTATAGATTGCGGACAATGATTGATAAACATTGGGTCAAAGACCCAAACAACTTTTCTCAAAAAAGTTCTGTATAAGTTGAGATTATTGTTAAGACGACAAAAGATTCGCGAAATTGCTGTAATATCATAAAAAAAGTGCATGTTTTTATTTCACTCTTTAACACGAATACTTATTCTAAATCAAAGTTATTTTTCATACTATTAATCTATACATATTATAAAATTCTAACTAAGCCGAATCTGTACATTAAATATTTTTTGGAAAATCTTATTGAAATAGTTATTATAATCGATACAGAGGCCGAATTTATAGTTTTTAAAATTTTTGTCTGTCTGTCTGTCTGTCTGTCTGTCTGTCTGTCTGTTACCGCATCACGAGAAAACTACTGGACAGATTTCGATGAAATTTGGTATGGTGATAGCTGGCTATCCGGGTCAACATATAGGATACTTTTTACCGCGGGAAAATATCTCATTTCTGAAAAAAATACAAAAACTGCAAAGTAAGAGTATACTAATATGTAATACCTAAGAATTTGGTTTTTGGTCATCTGAACGCGGGCGGAGCCGCGAGCAATGCTAGTAATGTACATATAATGTAACTAGCAACTCACCCTCGCTTCGCTCGGGTTCGTCCCTAGTTATGTTTTAACATTTAGCTCAGAGATGAGATATTTTCCCGCAGTAAAAAGTATCCTATATGTTGACCCGGATAATCATATATCATCATACCAAATTTCATCAAAATATATCCAGACAGACAAAAATTCTAAAAACGATAGATTTGGCTTCTGTATCAATAATAAAGTCTATTTCAATAAGATTTTCCAAAAAATATTAAATGTACAGATTCGACTTAGTTACAATTTTATTATATGTACCTATAGATAAGTAAGCTAAAAGATTCATAATATAACTACATAATACGAACTAAATATAACTAAATAATTTAAAATGGCGATTTTGTATCAATTGTCACATACCTTTCTTCCTACTTTTTGTAGTCAGTCTAAATTCTGGCTTTTTACAAATCGTATGAAAACAGAAATTTTTCTATTTCTCGCTCGCAATACAAAAGTTAAATAAGATGTTTATGGGGAAAAAGAAGGACTTTTACATGAACACTTTGTTTACTTGCTACTTTAAAATAGTACACATATATTACAGATATTTTTATTTTTTTATATTTCTATCCTTTTACATTATCTTTCTTTTTTCGTTATAATTTATGTCAAGATTGAAATAAAACTTTTTAAAAAAAATTTTGCTTGCTCCAGCTTCCAAATTCTGTACAACCTTGGCTCTATATTTTCTTCTTCTTATATCTAAACTAAAAAATAATAATAATTTTGTACTAGTTGATTAATTATGTTTCATTAAATATGAACTTTCACGTTAAACAATCTTTATTTAAACATCTATACATATAATAAAATTCTAACTAAGCCGAATCTGTACATTAAATATCTTTTGGAAAACCTTATTGAAATAGTCAATATTATCGATACAGAGGCCGAATCTACAGTTTTTAAAATTTTTGTCTCTCTGTCTGTCCGTCTGTTACCGCATCACGAGAAAACTACTTGACAGATTTTTATGGTGATAGCTGGCTATCCGGATCAACATATAGGATACTTGTTACCGCGGGAAAATATCTCATTTCTGAGAAAAAATAGAAAAACTGCAATCTAAGAGTATACTAATATGTAATACCTAAGAATTTGGTTTTTGGTCCTCTGAACTCGGACGGAGCCGCGGGCAATGCTAGTATAGGATCATATAAACTTTCACGCTAAATTTATTTTTTCATTTATAAATGCGTAAATCAAATATTAACAACTAATATAAATTATACATCTGCTATCAATTAGTACTAAAACTCACTGTTCCAGTCATTATACAAATAACAAGGATGTCTCCTTTTTTGTATGTGAGAAGATACATTGCTAATTATATATTATATATGTTATAATTAACATTATTTAACATACATTTATGCAACAAATTAATTACTTGAACTAAGATAATTAATATATGAAGAATGAGAATTAGTGTAAAATATTTGTAATAATTATTTTATAATGTTGTTATGATATTTGCACCACTGACGCAGTGACGTCGAGTCTGACTGACTATCGTGGACACAGATTCGATTTATAAGTGAAATTATATGTAGAAACTCCTACATCTGTATAAATATTATAAATGTGATAGTTTGTGAGTATGGATGTTTGTTACTCTTTCACGCCAGAACGCGCGCGCACACCGACAGCCAAAAAGCGACATGATGATGTTAGCTGAAAGCGACATGATCATGTTAGCTGCACTACTTTTACAAACAGAGTTGTGACATACGGGATGAAATCTTTAGCTATTTTTGTTTTGTTACGCCAAACAAGTATAACTTCTTATGTGGGTACATAAGTACACATGTACACTTTTTTTCATTTAGGGATGACATGACACTGTCGATAATCGCTCCGAACGTCAACCCGTAACTAGCTACGCCACTGACATTTTCATTCAAATATACCCTTACTCCTTGGCCTATAGGGTCGTAGTCAGAAATTACTACTACGAGTACTTATTAGCTCTTAAAGTTGTTTTTACCATTTAACGGGATTTGCAGGTTCGCGCGATACATAAGGTACTTTAAAGTAAATATTTATTTTGCACTAGCGACTCACCCTCGCTTCGCTCGGGTTCGTCCCTAGTTACGTTTTACTGCTGAACTGAGCTAAACTTTGATAAGTCAGTATGTGAGTCGCGAGTAGTGAATAAAAATAGTAATTGCGAATATACCTTAGGTGATAGACATATAATATTGCGAACTTAACAGATATAATAGACAAACAGACAAAAAATTTAATAACTATTGTTTTGTGGTCTATATCGTATACATAATACGTTACAGTCATTGTTTTTAAAAATATTTCATGTACAGATTTCGCTAAGTTACTGCTTTATTATAGTATAGATAATATACTCATTTCAAGACTAAATTTTTTATTTTTTTATTTATTCTTATGATAATGTTTGTTATATATTTACGTCAGAAGATTGTACCTATGGTCAGATAACGTATTGTTTTTATTGTTATACATTATTTATTTCCACCCTTCCAACAGCTTTTACATGACCAAAGCTGTGTTTAATTTATTTGCAGGATTTGTATGCATAAGCCAGTGCTTATCAACCAAATGTTTTTCTCACTGCGTCTACGTACTGCAACTATTTAATTATTAAAGTGAGATAAAAAGTTTAATTTGAATTATGTATACATCCATTGTCATCAAGCTTCCTTAAAACTGAGAAAAATAACTTCAAGTTCATCCAAACAAAACAACGCAATTAAATAATTTCAAGAAAATTCTCACGTTATAGACAACACTCAATTCGAACCGCCATCGTCAGTTTGTCACTGAATGCCGCGAAAAAAACATCAAATCTAATCTTAAGTATTTCTGTTTTTAAAATATTGTTTAATTAATAATTTTTATACAATATAAAAGTACTGATAATTTAATTATTATTAACATCATCTTTAGTCCATTTTGTACCAAAATAAAAAACGTTCACACCTGTTTTATCGTACAGTTGCGTTTAAAGTTATTCTAAAAATAGGTAACTAATAAATAAAAAGGGTTTTTATAAAGGCTGGATGTTTCATCCCATGCAGTTGTGTTTTGAGGATCGTGCGGAAAGGACCTTCACCATGTCACTCCACCGGTTAGTGTTTTTTTTTTAATTCCCGAGCATGTTCGACTAACAGTAAAAAGTGCGTATTTAAAATACATTTTTTTTTTTAAATAAAAAGATAGAAAAATACGAATTTATTAATTAATAAAAAGTTTTACAAACCAATAATTTTTAAATAATCAAAGTAAAAAATACATATGTACAATATACTTACAGATATGAGTATATTCTAATAAAATAGTACAGATTAAATAATATTTGTAATGCTATAGACTACAATAAAAATTATAACTTAAAAAAATCTTAATTTATTACATAGAATAACTTGCTTTTAGTCTGTAAAGAATTATGATTTATCTATACAGATAAATAAAATTGAAGTGTCTATTTATGTCAAAATAACAACTTTTTACTAAAGGCTTATGAAAGTATAGACCGTACTAATAAGAAAAAAACAATTTTTAAAATTTTTGTCTGTCTGTTTGTTCCGGCTAACCTCCGAAACGGCTGGACTGATTTTGATGGGACATTCACTGGCAGATACCTGATGCTATCATCAACTTGGCTACTTTTATTTTAAGAAGAATTAGGGTCTCGCTCAAAAAAATTAAAACGTACCCAGGGACGCGCCCGAGCGAAACGGGTAAGTCGCTAGTAGGTATATAAAAATACTTTCAGCTTTTTTTCTATAATTAGTATCTTCAATTTAACAAAATGAATGGAAAATGTTAGAAACATATAGGTACAATTTTAATTAGATACATTATGCGTTTAATACCGCTCTACAACAATGTAATCTCTACATAAGTAACTGTGAAGTAGTTTACGATAAAGAAACATTAAAAAACGTGCGAAAAGATCCATATTTTCAGTTATATAATTAGATATAGAATGCTTATCGAACACTGCAAACTTTAACTGTCATTATAATGTCAATATAATGTGTTTTGATTATAACATCATATTGACTCTATTTAATAAAAATATGCGACTTACCCTCGCTTCGCTCAGGTGCGTCCCTAGGTACGCGGATTTTGTTCACAATTTCATGGGTTTTAATTTTTTTGAGTGGAACCCAGATTCGTTTTCTAAAATAAGTCGTTTTCTAAGTTGCTACTTATATCATCAGCTATCTGCCAGTGGAAGTCCCGCCAAAATCGGTCCAGCCGTTTCACAGATTAGCCGAAACAAGCAGATAGACAATTTTTTTTAATATTGTTTTTTTCTTATTAGAACCGTATAATGTAATTTCATGTGCATGTAGTAAAAAGCTGTTATTAATTTGACTTGACCGTTATTCGAAGCTTATATTTTAATAATAGAAATATACTATGTATCTAGTGCAATCGTGCAACATTATAAAGTAACAACAAGTTGCAAACTTGCAAGTATATCTGATGATATAATATTACTTATTATAGAATAATAAGATCTCAAAGTAAAGAAATTATAAACGGATGCGCTCAAGATTGTGACTAAATTTTGTTAGGGATAAGAAGATTACTATTTAACTGAAAATTAACAATTCACTTCAAAACCTCTTTAAAAATATGTATTAGTCCAACGTCACGGTAGGATTTTTTAAAAATTTATTTGTAACTAGGTACCTACCGGCTACCTTTTGAATATACTAAATAATTGATAAAAAAAAATATTCAAGAGTTCGCAAAGACACAAAACATGAAAAAAAAACTCAGCTCGAATTGTATATTTCTTTCTCTTTGAAATTCATTAAAATAGGAATGTCTTTCTTCTTTACATTTAATCAGAATCTGCCCTTACTTTCTGTATTTTACTAGGAATTCTGTGAAGTTACTCAATGAAGAGTAAACCAAACATTACTAACTTTCAATAATAATTAAATAATTAAATATAAAATAAAATTACAAATAAAATTTATCTTGTAAAAAAAACAAATGTTAATATACTTTAATTGTGATGAAACTCTAGTGGTTATTTTGTATACGTCTGCGAAGCTTGCTGGCACAAAAAAGAAAGATTTTTTCTTTGGACGTTTGTTTTTTATGCTTTCCTAAGCCCTTCATCCTTAGGGATGCACAAATTCACTAACATAAATAGGTATAAAAAATAACATCCATGATACCTACAGGATAATTAATCAAAACTTCATGTTCACCTGTTAATTTATAATTGCTTTTTTATTATAATGTTAATGAATAGATACTAAGTTAGTTAATTACTCTCGTGTTTTCATATAATTGGCGTATAGCTCTGTTCCCGCCTGTTACCGCGGTATTGTTCTGACACAATGCGAGATTTTTTACTAACGTTGCGTTCGCCGATACGTTCGATGAATGTTAAATATATTTATGACATACTTCTCACAGATATTGTCATTGATTTCTACCTGTAATGGCATTCCTTACAAATTATATTCGTGTGAGGCCCACTTCCTTCCACAAAATGTCTGAACAATATTTCCATAAGGAAGCTTTATTCGGTTGATATAAACTCCCTAATGTTAAGAACATAAAGCGTTCCCTAGGGCTCTGGTGTTTATTAATCAGTCAGTTAGTCAGAAGCCGTCATTTTATAGGAAATAGGTAATAGGAACTAATAATAAATTTTGCCTTGTTTTCACAAATGTAGCCAGAAAACATGTCTCTGCAGCAGAGGTCGCAAATTAGACTCTTACTTAGTTAAAAAGTGGTAATATTATTTTTATTATAAATATAATATTACCCCGCTAATATTTACTTTGCTATAGATACATGAATTGGCAGTACAAAATCCGGCTGGACGAATTTTCTCCTTTGCGATTTTTTTTTATATTTGAAGCAAAATTTTTGTCGTTTTTTTTTCGGCATTTTTTTTGTTTCTAAAGTTTCGATTGCTTTACAACAAAATACAAACAGTAATGAGAACCTCTCTTCCAATAAAAAATAAGATAATATTACAGTATTACTTGAGAGGTTAATGAAATAATTTGTATATAATACAAAGATAAGTCTGTATATTATGTGTATACATTATTCCCAAATATCGTATGAGAACATCTAGACGCGTGCGTGGTATAAACTGAACAAAAAGGCATAAACAATATTGTTTTGTCTGTGAATGAACAGATAATATTTCATTTAGTATCTATTGTTATAACATATTATATATTAAGTAACTTATCTAATGCAACCTAATAATAGCATAACTCTAAATATCTGCGATTTCTGACTATTTTCCTATATAAGACTTTAAAATATAAATTAAACAATTTTTAAAATGGAATGTAATTTTTTAAACAAAGTCGAAGCTTGAGAATTCAATTTCAATACGCGATAAATGCTTATAATCTTAACTTCTTAGGATTGTGAGGAAGAATAAATAAGATTTTATCATATAGGAATAAGGAACATGACCGAGAATCTACTGAATTTCCATGCTATACCAAAAAGGATTCATTTTTAATTCTTTTTCTGCAAAATATAAATTTGTTAGAAAATCTGTATAAATATTATAAATGTGAGCTTGTGAGTATGGATGTTTGTTACTCTTTCACGCCAGAACGGCTGAACGGATCTGGATGAAATTTCGCACAGAAATAGATTATAGTCTAGAATAACACATAGGCTCCTTTTTATCCCGGAAAAATGTAAAGATAGGTTTGTTATTGTTTTCCTAGAGGCGTACTCGAGCGAAGCGAGGGTGAGTCGCTAGTATCATATATGGGTGTAATGCTTGTCAGTTAATATACTCTCTTTACGTTCTAAATAATAGAAATCCATAGCAAAATTGAATATGCAATATTGATATTGTTTTTTCTTCTAGAAAATTTCAATTGAACAAATGTTGTAAAATTAGGGAAAGTCTGAGCTACTGTTTTTATAACCTTGAACCGTTACTACAGTACCTACTAAAATTAAGAAGTTGCAGAGACGTTACTATATATTTCGTGGAGAATTTACTAAATAATACAAAACAGTTATAAAAAATTTAAAAACGAATTCTTTTAACTAATTTTAATAGATGAGACTCGCAAAAAATAATCGAAACTTAAGGTTTAACTAGTGGCCATTAAAAATGGTGGTAACCAAATCGATGGTAATCAAATTATTGTATTGTCATCCATGTTTCACTTATTAATAAAAATATTAATTACACTTTTAGACAAAAAAAAACATTTTTAAACAAAACAAAATCTATACAGATAAATAAAATTGATGTGTCTGTTTGTAATTGCAAAATAACAGCTTTTTACTAAATGTATATGGAATTATTACACTACTTATAAAAATACAATTTTTAAAATTTTTATCTGTCTGTTTGTACCGGCTAATCTCTGAAGCGGCTGGACTGATTTTGACGAGACTTTCACTGGCAGATAGCTTATATTATAAGGAGTAACTGAGGTTACTTTGATTTTAAAAAAGAATTAGGGTTTTGTTCAAAAAAATTTAACCGTACCTACCGTAATTTTGTATAAGCGAGGGCAAGTCCCTTGTCTTAAGTGAACTAAAATACAACATTTTATTTTTTATTTTTAATTAATGTGTAAAAAAATACTATCGGATATTGAAAGCAGAACGGAAAGTAGTGTTTATATTTATTTGTATCTACTAAATTAGTCGTAGCTTGGGCAAATTAAACCTGTTTAAAGAAAAAATCAATATTGGAATCGGAATATTTTGTTGGGTCAAAGACATTGAAAACTAACAACATACAATTTTTTTTGTATCTATAAAAACGACTCTAAAATACAAACCTAATTAAAATTTATTATTTCTCATTTATATCAAGCAGTTTTATGTTATAAACAAAACTGGTTCGATTTTTGATAACGGTGGGTTACATTGACTCGCAATAAAACTTGTTATTTAATACCTACTTATTGAGAAAAAGATTAAATAATAATATTGTTTGTTTTCAGAATCATAATTTCAGTGCTTCTATACACGTGTATAGTAAAGTCTGCGCCACAGGAATCCAACGTAACCTTTCTTAAGATACAACCATATCAGGAATACAACCCCCTCTCCAGCAACCGGACATCCAGATACGAAAATCAACCGATAACAATAAGTACCTTAAATAATTTAGCAAAAAATAATTCAAATACAGACTCTATCACGACATTTAATGCTGAATACGACGCTAAAATCGAAATACTCAATCAAACTACTAATGTTTCTTTGGAAAATAATGAATTCTTGCGTCATGTTAGGAGCGATGACGTCACAACCGAGCTCGACCAATCAGAAACGACAACAGATCAGGATATAATTACTGAAGATGACGTCACAACTATCATTTTACCCAAAACAACGACTACAATACGACCGATACCGAAATTTCTGCCCAAATTAAGTTATTTGAAAAAATCGAAAAAGAATAGCGTGTCTACAAACTCCTTGAACACGTTTATTGCAAAAACAAATAAACCTTATAAAAGGAAGTTTAAAAGTAGATGCAGGTGTGAGAAAATAGATAATTGTCCAAAATTGCAAATCACCGTTCCAAGATGTCCTGATGAATACTTTCTATGTTGCTTTTAAACTGAACAGCAGAGTGTATTTCTATGGATGAATTTCGTGTACATTTATATGTTAATACTTTTTTCTGCCATTGTAAAGCAATTTAGTAGTTAAGTAATCTGTGAATTTTTAAATTTTAGCAAAGATCAAAAATAAATTTCATAAAATATTATTAAGATATACAATAATATTCAGTCAGCCGTTTAAGGGTTTCGTAGCCAAATGGAAATGGCTAAGAACCCCTATAATTTTGTCATGTCCGTGTGTCAGTCATTTTACTTGAAGACTATTGAAGCTACATTGTTGAAATTTAGTAGGTATGTGTCTTATGAAAACCGCTCGACAATTCTGTAATCAGATTACGAAAAATAAAAAATTGGGTCCATATATGTTACTGAGGGGTGAGTTTTTTTAAACATGTCTGGACGGGTCTATTTTTAACGTCTCACGCTGGGCACGGACCTACCCTCAATGCGAGGGGATCAATAAAACTAATTACAGCAGACTTCCTCACAGTGTTTTTCTTCACCATAAGACAAGTCCCAAGATTTTAACCATTTCCTTTAGTTATTCTAACGTGAGCATTACTACTTCTAGCTACTGCCCTTTTTAAATAAATAGCTAAATATCATAATTTCCTTTAAATAAGAATTGTATGTATTTCAATTTCCGCCTATAATAAAATATTTTATTCTATCATCGTGTCCTGTCTAATCCCACCGATATCTTTAACCATATAGAACTCTGGAATCTGATAAAATGAATTTGACAGCTGCCAACATTTTTTTTTTATATAATTTGAAATAATTAAATCATGTACATAACATATTATGGCTAAAATAAATTTTATAGGAATATTTTTGTGGTTTAATAAAGTGCATGTTTAGATTTAAATATTTATCTTGATATTTAATTTAACATTATTTATTGACTTGTAGCATTTATCTTTTTTCATTTAGCATTTACGTTTAACTAAATAACAGTGACTGTTAATTGGACGTAGTTATGCAAAATGGATCCAGTTCACGAAAACCGTTTTTTTTAGTTACTGTCATAAATGGCACCTACATATCAACTTATATACAGAAAGTAGATAAAATACCCAATATTTAAGAGGTATTTCAAAAAAACTGCAGTCTTGTTATGTTGATATACCAATTTTACTAAAACTTCTATTTTTTTTAAAATAAGTTTTGGTGGTTGGGTCTATTTAGCATAACTACGTCCAATTAAAAGTCACTATTATTCAGTAGAAAAAATATGTAAATTAAATAAATAATAAAAAAAGTTGTTTTATTTTCATTAAATATTTATATATTTATGTAATATTCCATTCTCATCCATCATTTGTCCTTCAATATGTTTCATTTTATAAGATGTGAATGATTTTAATCTATACAGATAAATAAAATTGGAGTGTCTGTTTGAAATGCATATGGATGTATACACGGTACATATACCAAAACAACATTTTTTACAATTTTTGTCTGTTTGTCTGTTTGTTCCGGCTAATCTCTGAAATGGCTGGACCGATTTTGACGAGACTTTTACTGGCAGATAGCTGATGTAATAAGGAGTAACTTAGGCTACTTTTATTTTAGAAAAAAAAAATAGGGCCCACGAAAAAAAATTAAAACCAAATTAATTAATTTTGTTTTGAGAAGCGACCTAGGAACGAACCCGAGCGAAGCGAGGACGAATTGCTAGTAAAAAATAAATAAAACACTATAAAAATAATAATGTCCATTTATTGATAAAAAAATACACAAAAATATATGAAGGCAGTCATTTATATTTACATTTTTAGTTCTTACGTCATCTATAATATATGAACTTAGTCATATGGCGGTTTTCAATTACCTATCTAATGAGGCTTTCCCGTCAAACTCCATACAAATTATATCACTATCGCTAGTAAGGAAAACCATGTTATAGTTTATTAAGAACCGCCAATAATATATTAACTTAACTTAGATGATATACAAGTTTGAGTATTGAAACTAACATAACATGATTTGATTTGAAACTTTTATATGACAAATAAACTATAGGAAAGTACACACATTCGATATTTTAAGCGTTAAATATTTTGATACGCATTTTTCCTTCCTCTATTTAAGCTACCTATTCAATTTATATAGAAAAATGAAAAAAAATAAAATATAAAGCAATATGTACAAACTTAAATATATATGTATATATAAAATATCAAATGTGAGCACTGCTGCTATAAAAAAATATTAATAATTAGTACAATCAGAATATTTTTTATCTATACGTCATATTGATCATTTATTTTTCAAATATTAACTTTAATTAAACATTACATTTTTAAGGGGCAATAATTAAGGGGCTTGGCCTCAAATCGTACAATAATAAAATTAATAACAAAATACATGCATATACCCAATAATATGTGAGAAATACCACATAGATTTTAATCACAGTCTTGCCAGTAACATTTTTTTAAAAGAATTATTTTTGTGATTATTCGTGTATTATCTGTAGATTCAAAGAGAATCAGCTCAATGAAAAAAAAATCTTACATTATTATATCTGTCACAATAAAGAATTCAATATTATGTATATTTAATTTTTTTTTATTATAGACTCTACACTTGGCTCAGAAAATAGCAGAATATAAAGCAATTTATACTAAAAATATAATACTTTTAAACTAAAACCTTAACACATTTTACTTTTAGTTAAAATTGGCAGAGACAAGAGTGAAACCATAAATAAACAGAATGGATTTACCGCCATTCTCAAGAATTTAAGGACTAAATGAACAAATCACGTGTCTTTCAAATAACTTTTATATTGTTTAACGGGATATTTAACACAAAACATATTTAGTCTAACACAAAAAAATTACTGACACAATTGATTTAATGCTGATTTAGCCTTGTCTCGCTCACACTTATGTACTTATCTTCAACAGTTTTCAACAGAATAATTTCCGCTCTATCCATTCCCTTAGTCTATGGTTTGACATTTGTTCAATGAAATACTAGCAAAAATGATTTGTTTTTTCATAATATATATATATATATATATATATATATATATATATATAAAGATATAGATATGTTGCATAAACGACCAGACATTATGAAAAAGACATGATTAAAAAACAACATCAGAATACATTGACCACATACAAGGCATTGTTAGTTATATTCATTTTTGAACATTACTAGTATGTATATATGAAAAATAAAAAAAAGCAGACAGAGATTCGTTCATAAAGAAAACTTATACATATATTTAAAAAACAAAACATAAAAAAAGGAAAAAAATTAAATGTTATATGGATGTAGAATTTTTGTACACATTTTAGATGTTTACCATGTTTGGTTTAAACTAACAATGTTGTAACTCAGTTTTTGACAAAATTTAGAATAAGGAGTTTATATAATTTATAATTTATTTTTTAAATTTCACAGCATTGAGTTACTACGTCATTCTATTAAAAAAGATTAAGTAAATGCTTTATGAGAAGATGAAGAAAAAGACGTCATATTTTTAAGCCAAGGAGAAAATTAGTATAAATTTGTGTCTTAATATTAAACGTCAAAAAATAATAATAACACCTGCAAGGAATAACATTGTAACTTAATACTGAAGCAATTTTAAATTTGGACTCTAAATATAAAAGAAATTATCTCAATACCAAGTTACAATGTTGTTCTTTGCAAGTGTTGATATTTTTGTTTTTATGTATTACAGGTTTCTACTTTTCATGAAATTTTGATTTAAGCACCAAAGTTCTCTTATATGTTTATTCTATTATAATAAAACAAATTTACGTTTGACAATGGAAGTTTTTACAGATCCTATTTATGCTTTTGATATTTTTTAGAATTGATATTTCTACAATGTATAAAGTTTATTGTCAGATAAGCTTCACCCGCCAAACTTCACTGAAAAGATTATTTTTTTATTAAAAAAAATAATACCCATTGTGTACTAGGTAGAGAAAATAATCATATTTTTAATATCGATGAAAAAAGTACTAGATACACTATTAGCGACAAAAAATGTCGTTACAGAATGAGCGTTCATTTGAACATTTGAGCGCGCTTTTAACATTTTTTTTGTTAAAACAACTTTAAGCTTTGCTTTTAAGGTTCAATTTCCATTGTTGTATATTTATTTCAACTGACCTAAACACAATTGGTGATAGTTTTAATAGTACTTTTGAATGGGACTGTGTATCTACTACTTTTTTGATCAATGATTTTTAACAATAATTCATAAACTAGATAATTATTAAGATCGATCATTATAATACCTATGGAATAAAATGGTTATCCATCGTGAATACTATAGTAAACTGTCTCTTGTTTTGGGCTTTACCTCATTAAGACAAACAGACAGACCAATCCTAAATTATTAAATTGTGTAACATCCCACTCAACAATTTATCAAATATTTTAGTTTTATATCTATAGTAGAATTACAATTGTATTAAATGTATAGATAATGACTATAATTTCAAGTTTGTAAATGTATAATGGAAAGGGAGAGTTCTCGCTCCCTCTCTCTCTCTCTCTCTCTCTCTCTCTCTCTCTCTCTCTCTCTCTCTCTCTCACACACACACACACACACACACACACACATACACACATACGCATTCAGTGTTTTATCAAAAAAGTAGTAAAATACAAACTTACGTACTTCATTCGATGAATGTCCAGGGAGCTGTTGCAAGCGAGACCATCAATCGGGGAAGAGTAAATTCGCATCTCTACCACATCGCTCCTGGAAGAAAGACGCCATTTTATTAAAGTTTGCCTTCTTAGCTTTTTTGAAAAAAAAAAAAATTTTAGGTAATAATTAAATACATGAATAGAAAAGTTACTTTTTAGGGTTTTTTTTTGCCCTGAACAAATTATACTCTAATTTTTTTTTCCACCATATTTTTTATAAACATTCCTTTTATTCTTATAATACTTGTGGAATAAGTACTAAGGGGAAATTCATATTTAACTAGCGACTCACCCTTGCTCCGCTCGGCTTCGTCTCTAGTTACTTTTTAAAGTTTAGATAGATTTCTCAGAGATGAGATATTTTCCCGTAGTAATAAGTATCCTATATGTTAACCCGGATAACCAGCTATCATCATACCAAATTTCATTAAAATCTGTCCAGTAGTTTTCTCGATATACACTTCCCAGACAGACAGACAGACAAACAGACAAAAATTAAAAAAACTATAGATTCTTTGTATCGATAGTAATGACTATTTCATTAAGATTTTTCAAAAAATATTTAATATACGGATTCGACTTAGTTAAAATTTTATTATACATATATGTATAGATAACTATAGATTACTATTTTTCACTACAACGTAATATCAAAAGGCGGTAGAAACATAGACGTACTGTAGGCACACACAAATGTACATACAGATATACATATATATCCATCCTTTTTTTATACTTGTACATTGTTTATTAAGACCTTTTTTATTAACCTTTTTTTTTTTAAATAATATCTGTGACATATCAGAAAAACATTGGACATTAAAAGGCGTAGTATAATAATTCAATGAAATTATTTTATTTATATTTTCAATAAAATAGAGGAATATAATAATATATTGTCGCTACGACCATAGTACAATAATGAATTATGTTATTTAAACAGAAATTATTTATTAAAAAGTAATTTACATAGGTTTAAGGGAGGATAGATTAACAATGAAAAATAGTGTTAGGGGAAAAAAGCAACCGTTTTCTAAGCTTGTTGGCGAGCAAGTTGTCGCGCTGTTATACCCCTTGGCTGTATGGGTTATTGCTTACTTATGATAAAGCCCTACTGACTATTGTCATTTGTACTCTATATAATATATATCATGTAATTAAAAGTAAGTTCAGTTCGAGAGTATCGTCGGTCGCGAGCATTAGCTCCTCTTAATATTGTATTAATTAATTAATCAAGTTATTAAAGTGTTTTCAGTAATAAATAAATCTTTTTTTTTAAAAAGGGTCTTATCCAGGGACCCATAACAGCGCCATCCGCTCTCGTACCACATGGTTCACAAATGAACAGACACTTTTTAGGAGCGAACAAAATGTTTACCTATTCTGGTAGGGTTGGCACAAGAGCATAAAATAAACAAAACAATTATCAATTTTTTATTAAAAAAACTATAATATAATTTCTTTTTAACACAACCCTCGTAGCTTACCATAGAACTAGATGGTGCTGTGTGTTAATGTCCCAACATATTTATTTATAATATATAGCAGACTACATACCTGATGGTCACTCAAAAGGTACACGGGCTGGGGCTCGGTACAGAACTCGCAAGGTATGAAAATGACGGGATCGCTGTGCGAATCCCGGGGGGTAGTGGGAGCGGGATTCGGTGTAGACGTGGGCGTGGGATTGGGCTTCGGATGTCTACGCCATGGCTTGTATTGTGCTAAGTCTGGCCTGCAACCCGTCTGTAACCATGTTGATAATATTATTTGTTATTATCTTAGTAAAAAAAAATATATTGTAAGAATTGGACCACTATTATAAATGCAAAAATTTATTTGTATGTCTGTTTGTATATTTGTTACTCCTTCACGATGAAACGGCTGAACCGTTTAGGATGAAATTCAGCACACAGGTAGATTATAACCTGGAGTACCACATAGACTACTATTAGGCACTATTATATAAATAAATAAAACTTGGAACTGACCTGATGCTGCACCAAATCGTCGAGAGGCACTAATGTATCACAAAACTCGCAGGGCAAGCTCACGTCACCTTCGTCTGCCGGTGAGCGCTGGTTACGATTACTGCTGTAGTAAACACGATACGGTATAAAGTTAAAATTCTATTAGGTACAGTTGTAATATAAATAATTATATCATCATATAAAATTTCATCAAAATCTGTCCAGTGATTTTCTCGCGATGCGTTCCCAGACAGACAGACATACAGACAAAAATCCTAAAAACTATAGATTCAGCCCCTGTATCTATAATAATGACTATTTCTATAAAATATTCCAAAAATATTTAATGTACAGAGTCAACTCAGTTAGAATTTTATTATATGTATCCTGACATGAAGACAAAATAAAACTGAAGTAAACTTACATTTGACTGACATCATTATTTGAATTCGAATTGTACGGAGCTGTGACCTGAAAATAATAAAGATTTATTTTCAAACTCAGTCTAATTTTTAACTATAATATATTGTACCAAAAAAAAGTATAAAACTTTTATCCCTTATACCACGGGAACTTTTAGTTTGAACAAGATTAAAAGTAGCCTATCGTCGGTAGTAAAACTATTGTATGTATGTATTCAGCCCATTTTAACGTCCCACTGCTGGGCGCGAGCCTCCCTTCAATACGAGGGGGATCAGGCCATAGTCCACCACGCTGGCCAAATGCGGGTTGGCGGACTTCACATGTCTTTCGAATCGAAAACTTGCTAGGTTTTCTCAGACATGCAGGTTTCCTCACGATGTTTTCCTTCACCATAAGACAAGTGGTAATCATGTTAGAAATGATTCGCACATGAAAATATCAGAGGTGCTAGACCCACCCGGGATTTGAAGTCGCTTCACTCGGTTTCCCAAGCGAGCGCGTTACCACTGGGCTACCACTGCCATAAACTATTGTACATATATATAGAAAATATCATATGTATCATTTTTATTTTTATTTTTCTTAACTCTGTTATTTGTTCACACCCTTCCACTTCACACTTTACTATTTCCTACACCTAAAGGTTGCCTGAAAGAAATCGCTGTTTTAGCGATAAGGCAGCCGCTTGTGCATTTTCCTACTACTGTATTGTTCTTTTTTTTTATTATTTCTTCCTCTTTTGTATGTGAAATAAAGAGTTTCTATTATTATTATTATTATTATATCGCGTAACTTGGTAGCGACTAATTTTATGTCTATTAGATGTCACCCAAATCCGTCCAGCTCTTGCGTAAAGTCGTAAAAAACATGCTAACTTTCGCATTTATAATAGTAGTGTGATTATTTTTAATATATTTTAATAACAATAATAGGGGATATGCATGATTTTTTTTAATGTTTCATACAATAGCTAACATCGTTATATAATTGTAAAAAAATATCCAGCTCCAGAAAATTATGTTTTTAAAAAAAAATATCAAACCGATATGGATACTTTAAACGCCCGCCATTTCGCGTGCTTGGCGTGACGTCACAGTATCATACATAGAAAAATGACGACTTTAGTTTATAGCGACAAAATCACTAATCGCTCTGTTATGATAATACTTTGAAGTTATATTCGGTCTGACCAATGGCGTGCGTTTCAACTACTTTGAATTTCCACCTATATTTGCACTTAATAATTACTTTCTTAATCAGAAAGAAATTACGTTACAAAATATTGACATAGGCTTAATTCAAAAGCAATAGAGATTATAAAAAAGAATATTTCACCTATATTTAAATCACACGCAAATTCCCTATTAACTAAATTAACGAAACATATAAAAAAAGGAATACCTCATTCAGCCCCCGCCTCAACTCTCTTAGGGAAGATTTAATCTGGCTGAACCTATCCGCCTTCACCAGCTCTTCTGGTTCCTTCCTTAAATGTATCTTATTGAATCTATCCATGAACTCTTCTGGTGTCATCGGCTTCAGATTCTTCAAATCATTCCTTCTATCCAAATCTGGCGACTTCGATTTTGACTTCCTTCTAGAAACTTCTAAGTTCTGAGAAGTATTGGGTACGTTGGATGAACCAAGGACATGACCAACTGGCGTGATCTCTGGACTCATCCACACTCTGCCTTGGAGACGGTTCTTATAATCCTGGTCATCGACTACTGGGTTTTGAAGAGCATCCATCTTTCGAAGCTTTTCAAGTTTCGCTGCCGGGTTTAGGACGGGGGGTAAGCCTGTGAATACCATTACACTGCAGCTAAAATATAATTAATTTCACCATGGTATTTATGGGGGATCCAAAACAAAAGCAAACAAGGCAAAAGTATATTTTCGTATTTTTGATAACAAAATTTTATTTTTTTTATATGTTGGACTGGCAACATATGTGTATGAGTTATTCGTTGCAGTTTAAGGCCGGCCGCATATTATAAGTTTTTTTTTTGTGTCAGAAAATTTCTGATGACCGCCGGTACCACCCCGCACACTTATTAGAAACTTCGCTTCAGCGAGTCTGACAATGAGTTTAGTTCCCGTCGTCCGCTCGACACCTGATGCGAATTTCTGACAAGTGTGCGGAGTCTAATACAAAATGTATAGAGAACGCGCTCTCAGACGTCCCGATCAGAAAAAATCTGACGTCCTATTGATTGCATCCGGGACTCATCAGAAGCGGACGTCAGACACGTCTGAATTCTGATATATAGACCAAAACATGAGCAGAGTGCCTTCCGGCGGGCGTCAGAAGTATTCTGACAGAAAAAATCTTATAATATGCGGCTGGCCTAAATGTAGCTCGATTAATGATGAAGAAGGTTTGAACTATATGGGTCACCCCATATTGGTTCATAGGTTTGAATACTACTAATTACACCAACATCGGTTGATTTATAAATAAATAAAAAAAATACATTTTTGTAAGTATCAAGAATATCCATCCACCAAGTAAACACATAAACAAAAAGTTAATACGGAAACTCAAAAAATTGCCAGATATAAATAATTTTAGCAAAATATTGCTATAAGGACTAAGGAGTCACATAGTTAATATTAAATGATTTTTCAATTTTCTGTTTATATCTTTAAAATTTACTTAAAACTATACATCATTAATGTCTCACCACACAGTAAAAGTGAGAGCCAACATCTATACAAATAAATAAAATTGAAGTGTCTGTTTGTAATGTAAAAATAACAGCTTCATACTAAATGCATAATATGGAATTATAAGTATGTACGGTACTTATAAGAAAAACACAATTTTTAAATTTTTTGTCTGTCTATCTTTATTTTTCGGCTAATCTCCAAAACGGCTGAACCAATTTTAACGGCACTTTCACTGGCAGATAGCTGATATTATAAGGAGTAACTTGGGCTACTTTTATTTTAGAAAAAGAATTAGGGTATGTTGAATTTTTTTGCGGATTTATTTTGATTTTCTGTTCCCGACGTTCCGAACGCAATACATACAGCAATCATGGTCATAGGAGAGACCCAGTGTCTAGTTTTATTTAACATGTCAAATATTCACGTAAATCTAAGAAAGTATTATAAGAGCCAACATACCAACAGACAAGTTATAAGCAGTTTGCTCCTGTCTCTGCCTCTCTTCGTCTTGCTGCCGCTCCAATGCACTCTGTAGAGGCAGGTCCCTCTTGGGGTCGGCGGGGGCTTTGGTCGGGGGCTTCGGCGCGGGCCGCTTCTTGACCGCGCCACGAGATGCCCTGATAATGTTACAATCTTTTCACCTTTCTATATAGAATATTTGTGTTATTTTATACTTTTTTTTTTCATGTAAAATAAAACAAATTTCAGTGATTTAAAACAGTTTTTACTATAATAAACAATTCTTAAAATGTTAACAACTTCATCTACGAATACACTTTTATTACGGAAACTTAATTTGATGACGCATTAATTCAATTTCCTTTGAAATTATTTGTTTTTTTTTTTTAATAATTTTATACAAACAATAACAAATCAATACATATAACGCCATCTGTTGGCAATTAATTGAACAAATTGATAATATCCATTATTTTAGTGTCAGATATTAGAGCTGGATATATATACGTCTTATTGCTATTGAAATAATCCTACGTCAACGGATAATTTTACGGAAACAATTCTTCGAAAAAACAATTATCGAACTTGTTAACTGTTGTATTAATTTATTTTATAAATTTATAAGACATATAAGAACTCTATGATGTTACTATAAATTATATAAAATATTTAATGATGACATTACAAGATAAATTCTCAAGCTATCATGTAGTTTTATTTTAATTAATATAATATTAATTTAATATAACAATATATAATTCGAGCAATTGTCATCCGATAAATTGTTTTTTCGACCAAGTATTTTTCGATTAACTGTTTTTTTACGAATTGTTATTCGAAGAATTTATTACTCGATAAAATATTTCGATATTAAATCCTAATCTAAGCTATAAAACTATTTTTAATTAGAAAATTTCTAAAAAAAATATGTTCAGATCATTCGACACATATTTCATCATGTTCGAACGGCTCCTGTTTGCGTTAAACTAAAATGCGAGAGTGTATAATGATGCCTCTTAGACACGGACGAGACAATACGAAGGCGAGGTGTGCACTCTCGTTCTCGGCATGTCTCGGGGTGTCTCGGCGAGAGTGTATAACTGCCTTAGGCTATAAATATATGATGTTATCACTTACCATAAATCTTTCTGCACTTTATCAACAGGAGCCATTGTAGTGTTCACTTGAGGTTGATCATTTGTCCTTTTAGTCCTCGGTATGGCGCCATTTTGAGCTGAACTGGTCCCAACTAACACGTCATTGACTTTGGCACACAAATTGGAAAACTTATTTATATTTGATAGGCTAGGTACAGCTCTATTTATACTGGTTATACTCTGCGCTATTGTAGAATTTGGCCGAGACGAGTTTGTGGAACCGCTCATACTTGGTCCGTTGATTTGAGATCGCGATGTGATTGGAATATTTTTAGAAGTGCTTGGCATATTTTTAGATACATTTGAGGATGTCGACAAAAAATTCCTTATATTTTCTACATTTCTAGAATTTTCTGTTATACCATTAATTGGATCCTTTGGCTTTATTTGATCAATATAACCGGTTGGCAAGTTTGAGGGTTTTGGCACATTTGTCGTTTTCACATCCTTTTTTATTGGCACCGGATCTGCAATTAAATTGCGTAATATGTAAGAATGATGGACTAAAATATTATACTGTCACTTTCAAAAAAGAATCTTTATACGATGTATGTAGTTGATGTTTAGCCAAAAATTGACTAGAGGCCAATTACATATATTATATCAGTTCATATTTTATAGATAATGCTTAAAGAGCATTATTTTTTTATTAGAGTTTTCTGAATTTCAAATACGTCCTAATCTCATATTGACTAGCCAACTGCGCATAATGTAGGCGTGTTTGCGCAAACATTAATGCCCTCCCTAGAATCTGACATTCCAGGACCTATGGCTTTATCTATTCAGCTCTACGTTCTCAATACCGGGTATAATAACGTCACCTTTCCATCCCCCACTGACAGTTCCTTAATTGTTACTAACCCGGGACCCAAACCTTGGGCTTGAAGACTAGCAGCCACTACGCCAATGAGACTAAAAGTTATAATAAATGTATCTATTATTTTCAATGTAATGTGAGGTGTTCTACTGAGAATCAGCAAAAAAAGTGAAGCATATCACAAAAAAGTAATAAAGTAAAATTAATAATTGGAAATAAGAATCCATACTAATATCATAAATGCGAAAATAACTCTGTCTGTCTGTTACCTTTTCACGCTTATTCCACAGAACCGATTTAAATGAAATTTGGTATGAAGATAGTTTAAAATCCTGGGAAGGACATAGAATAGTTTTTATCCCGGAAATAATCTCTTAAGGGGGTGAAATGGGGGGTGTAAATTTGTATAGGGAAACAATGATTTCTCATGGGGTAAAAAAGTCATCATACCTATATATATATACAGTCCATCTATTTCATACCAAGCACCAAAACGTACCTAAGGAGGCACTCAAGCGAAGCGAAGGTGAGTGGCTAGTTTTAAATGTCTATGGCATACCATCGTCAAGTCTGATGAAGCCATGATTGGAGTCCAGGTGGAGCTGCCGGTACTTGTGCATGACCCACTCGCCGCAGTCGGCGCACTGCTCGGTGCGCGCGCCGCAGTAGCGCTCGTGCGCCGGCATCGACCCGCGACGCAGTTCCAGAGCACAAAATCTGTTTTATGTTAAGATATGCTCACTAAATTGTGGGAATCCCCCAAAAACCCACTATCTTGGTACTATTTTTTGTAACTTGACGATGAAATTGTCTAGTGGTTGACATGAATCACATACCTACATCGATCAAAAAAGTACTAGATACACAATCCCATGGAAAAGTTTTCTTGAAACTGTCACCAATTGTGTTTAGGTAATTATTTTAGTTGAAATATATATACAACAATGTAAATTGAACCTTATATGCAGAAAGTTTTTTTCATTCAAAATTTTAAAAGTTTAATAAAACATTGATAAAATATATTTAAGTACATAATTAATCTTTTTAAAATAGAATAATGCCTGAAAAACAACTACGGGGTTACCTGCATGTCTTCATCGTATGCGCACACGAGTCGCGTATGTGGTCTTCCAAGTCTGTTCCGCACACACTTTCACCGCACTCCTTGCATGGCACTATGCAATACATATACAAATATACAAAAACAAGTTTAAAAACTTAAAACCGATATTATTCTGCTAACATCAACTATGTACAAATGGCATATTTATTCAATAATTATTATAGTATAGACTAGTGACCCATACCACCTAGACACCATAATCGCTTCGCTTCGCCTTTGGTCTCCCTAGATTGCGAAAGCTTTCAGAACGGACGATATTTTCCAGTTTAATTACCAAATATCATAATACCGATAGTTTATTTGTGCAAAATGTCCACAAATTATAGTACATAATCTTCTTAAATAATCCTTCTTTATATTGAAGTAAATCATGTATACATTTTCCGAGATAAGCCCGAACAAACAAACTCAACGCTGTGGGGCCTGTGGCCTATGTAGTGATATTTAATACAATTAAAACTGCGGAGGTTCAATAAAGGTATGGTTTTGGACAATACAAGTTATTAATATTCATTTTTAAACGATTTTACGAATTCATGTAGTCATCCACAGAGAAAATTACATCGCCATAATGGCGCAGTTCACACGGTCATGTTACTATCAATAAAGTGCTTTCAAATGGTGTAATGGTTTCTGCACCCATTAGGTTATCTACATAAGACTTTCAATAACAAACTCGATACACACATGTACTTATAATTTAAGTTATATTTAAGCTCAACTCAATAACAAAGCGATATCTGTACGACAAATATTTTTTAAAAGCAATGACTGTTACGTATTGTGTACAGGATATAGAACCCAAAACAATAGACAATACAATAGTTGTTGAAATTTTTGTCTGTTTGTTTGTATATCTGAATGCATTTCACGTAAAAAGTAAACAAATTTTAACATAATTTTATGTAGGAATAATTTAGTACTCGGGTCAACATCATCCCTTTACTACAGGACAATCTTTCACTCCCACGGGAAAAACAATAACTGGTTCGATCAAGTTGTCCTTTATACAAAGTTGCTGTCTGCCTCTGTCTGTTTCTCCGCTTACTTTTCCTAAACCCACCACTAATTTTGATACGGTTTTCCCTAATAGAAAAAGTGATAAACGAGAAAGATTTTTCTACATAATTTGTAAATATTTTGTACGAAATGGCTGAACAATGACGGAGTTTTGTTAAAAAAACTATTTTCGTATGCTAATACGTAACACTTAGCATTATTTATGTGTTATGAATATGACATCCACATTATTTGTAAGGATAGATTTTCTCAATAAACACATTTTTGTTTGTATTCTAATAAGAAAAATAAAGAAAGCTTACACAATTTGTGTAACTTTTCATGGTGCTCCTGGAGTTCAGCCTGAGGTATAGGTTCCTTGCAGACAGGACACACGCGTATATTCCGCGCGCAGTGCACTGTGTGGATTGTGAAGTTAACCGCTGGTATCTCACGCTTGCTGCATAAACAATATATTCCTATAACCTTTTATATTAATAAAAATTAATGTTCTTTAATAACAACACATTAAAAATGACTGGACCGATTTGGCTAAATCTTAATTTTAAAATGTCTGTAATAGTCTGAATTACATTTCGAGGGTAAAAATGGAAAATAAATAAAAATTGGAAAATTCGGGAAAACTGAAAAGTGCTTTTTTATAAGACTTTCCTATGACTCCAAAGTAATGAAATTTAAAAAGGACATTATCTGTCAATTCAGCTATCATATAATTTACAAACAAGTAAACCAGACACATCCTAATTTACTATAATAGATATACACAAATTTCCAGCGGTTAAACCAATTTAATGCTAGTTCTTTTAACCCAAAATTAAAATGAATAAGAGGGATAGTGTCCTAAAATAATCCTGTGTCCTAATTTTTTATATATAAAGAAATACAGTAACGGCAGTAAATTTAATCTCATAACTTTTGTGAATAATTACCTGATTAATTTTCATATGTACCATTTACAATATAATCTGATGTAAATATATCATCTCTTTATATTACAATATTTACATTATTTTTTACATATACCTAATAATACCACATTCATAGCATATCAAGCCAAAGTGCTGGTGTATTAACCTATATGGATTCATTAATCAATAAAGCACAAATAGGAAATGTAGATACATTTTTGCTACAACACAGATTGCTGACATCATCTCATTTATATAACATAATGAGGTACTATGTAATATACTTAATTTCACGATTTATAAGTGTTGATAACATTTTTAAATTATGAGATTATTTAAGGATTTATAAGTATTAAAATGAAACACAAAAATCCAATCATATGGATGCTGGTAAGATCTCTATGAGATATCTAATATTATGAGATTAGAATTTTACTATTACTACAAAAACAAAAATAAACAGAACAATCAGTATTACTATTATTTGTTAGATTAGATACGTTTTTGCCATTTAATCTTTTATTACTCAATATTTTTCTGGCTATTATTTTTAATTTTTAAATGGTCTGTAGGAGGGTACTTATAAATCATGTATAATAAGGTTAAGAAGGTGGAATAAAAAGAGTTTCGCACAAATGAATCGATGAAAAGGTAAACAACCGCATGAACAGCAACTGACACATGTAATTTGCTCCATTTATCCCAAAATAAACGCACAACGTATGAAGTTATAAATAGAGCAATTATTGACACAACATGCAACTACTTCGCAAGGTAGAGAAACTTACCAGTTCTCACAAGTTTTCGTTTCTCCTTCGTCCATGTTTCCACAGGAAGATAGAATTATTAAAGAAAAATCACTTAATTTTGAGCAGCAATGATAATTATTTACACAACTAATGCATATTCTTTGCCACAAATATCAACATACGTATGTAATACTGTGCGACGTTTTATATATGTTGCGAGTAAGCGATCCGTTATCTTATACAAGTAATAAATATACTATAGAATATGAAATAAAGTGTTTAAACTACCTAGATTGATACAAGTTTCAATAGCGATTACTTTAAAATTGGTAAATCCCGTAATTGCTTAGATTTTGACAATTGCTCTTAAAGTTGCCATGCACATTAACTAGGGAATATCGATTTTGAAAATGGATAAGGTTGATAATCGATTGATCTAGTATTAAAAATTAAAGTTAAATCGAAAAATTATGCATGTAAATATATCATACATAGTTTTATTATCACAAAATATTATATAGGGTATACGTATTTATTTTGCTACAAAACGTTTTACAATTTTGCTCATATTCTAATTAATCTTTAACATATTGTCTTTTAATTTGAACCTATTTAGAGCGTAAAAATTTTTGTGAATAAAATTATACTCTAATTATTTTATGAAAAACTGATAGATCTCAATTTCATATGAATAATCTTCTTTTTAGGCTTTTTAATATTTAACCAGTTTAAGTGTTGCCAAAATATTTTTTTTTTTATTATTTATTGAGTAATTTCTATTAGTATTACAAGAAGTTATTTAGTGCAAACTTTATTTTTTAAATAGTATTAATAGTTAAGATATTATATATTGAGACATTAGACTTATACTGCATGTTCTTTATTATATAGGAATATGCAAATGAAACTATGCAATAACTTTAACTAACTGTTTATATTAACCTTTTTCTACAACATTTAGCTTAACTTAGGATTCTATTAATTACTATTATGAGGAGACTAACGACTGTCGACTAACAACGCAACGCAAATCTGCTGACGCCGCTCTAGATATGACGTCGCCACAAAACTCCCCTCCTGTTTCATATGTCTCATTGTTCCTATTTAGTACTCTAAATGGTCCGTTGTAATTTAGTGTCAATGGTTTTTTGACCATGTTATTTCTAATAAAAACGTGATCACGACTTTTAATCTTTATGTACGAAAAACTTACGTAAATCTCTATTTGCTCATGACTTGGGTTTGTGACTACTTATTACCGATATCAATTTGTCAACAAATGCACTACGTGACATGCACTTTGAACATACCTCACTTGAAAAAATCGCCAGGCAGTCTTAGGTTGTGACCTAAAACTATTTCTGCCGCGCTCATATCTCCGTCGCTTCTACAGGCTGCTCTCAATCCATACAAAGTAATTCTACGAAAAAGATCAGTCCATTTTTGTTGTCGTTGATGCAAAATCGGTGGTTGTCGCTCAGACTAGTGCAGGTCTCCACCACAGACTGCACTGCGCCTAGTTTTACATGCTGTCCTTCCAATTGCACGGTGGTTCGCAACCACGAGCTCTCTCTCTCTCTCTAAACTTGTAATGCGGTCAACACAACCAATCAGATCTGTTCGGTGTGCGCCAAGGTGTTCCTCTTCCTGATGACCTAGTCCTGAATCTACGCACGCTTCCGCTGCGGTGGCGTGTTCGGCCACGGTAGCGTGTGTGTACTCTTATCGCGTTTACCTTTCCTCTGAGTTGTTGAATTTCTAGCTACATGCTTTTCATTTCTGTCAACAGCCTGATGTTGATCCCAGCATCCAAAGTTGACAAACAGGGCTGCTTGTCGACAGCTGCGACTTCTCCTTTTCCTTCTCCTATTCAACTATTTTGTCGGCCATTTTCCCTGGATTGTTCATGATTATGTTTTACTTTGCACACTGAACAGTTAAAATAGAGCACTATTGTCTTTTTATTTTTCACTGTCTCTGTACGTAATGTTGTTTTTGACATAAAGTTTGTAAAGTAGCTTACACTACAACGCACTACCCGACGGTCGGCATTCCCCCTCTGGGTCGCTGTCCGCTTAGTTTTTACGTTATAAATTACATCGGGTTATCTAGCACATTTTAAATCAAGCCACGTTTTTGATCACATCGAGGTCACCAATTTAGAGTTCTACTACGTATTTTTTATTATTTAGGGATGTTCAAATGTAAACATGGATTTAGAAACTTTAACTAACTGTTTATATTAACCTTTTTCTACAACATTTAGCCTAACTTAGGATTCTAATAATTACTATTATGAGGAGAGGATCATCGGGGCACTCGCGAATCTAACGACTGTTGACTAACAATGCGGCTACGCTCAAGGCGCGGGCGCAGGCGCAAATCTGCTGACTCCGCTGCAGTCACTACGTCGCCACGACCAAATCCGCTGACTCCGCTCCAGACACTACATCGCCACAAGTCTATGTAAGTTTTTCTCATTTCACTCAAAATAAATTAAGTTTATTAATTAACAAAATATTAAGAAGAAGTACCTCCCTACATACAGAGTACCTACTCTACGAGTGCAATGATAGTAGAAAGTAGAGTAAGGCAGATTCAAGTCCTGGATCGTATATCTATTTTTATGTGTGAATCTCAATCTAAACAAAAATATTTACTAATATTACAAAGTGAATAACTGAAGCCACTTGTAAGTCGTGATTTATTCAAATTCATATTATTTTATGCAGCACTAGCGATTCACTCTCGCTCCGCTTGGTTTCGTCCCTAGGAACGTTTCGACGGTTAATATAGATTTCTCAGTGAAGAGATATTTTCTTGCAATAAAAAGTATCTTATATGTAGACCCGCATAACTAGCTATCACTATAGCTCATCAAAATCTGTCCGTGTCTCGTGAAGAGCTCCAAACATATAGACAGACAGACAGACAAAAATTCTAAAAACTATATATAGATTCGGCCTCGATAATAATATATAATTATTTCAATAAGATTTTCCAAAAATATTTTATGTACAGATTCAACTTAATTATATTTTTATTATATGTATACATTAAATTATTACTATTTTTTACTGAACATCGTGAATCAACAGTCTACTACAGTTCAGAAACAATGCCTGAGTTTAAACTGTTGAAAGAAAAAGTTTATAAAAATTATATAACTCAGTTATCAATAGGGAATTCAATCCCACATCAATATCTAAATCCCGTAAGCTTGCAGGATCAAGGTCACCAATCCTGCGGATCTGCGCGATTTGTGAAATTGTAAAAAAATCATACTTTTTGTTATTAGTACCTAGTTATGTTCATGAATTTGTGAAGTGCATGTATGAAACAAAAGACAATTATATTTAAAAAACATACTTTTCTTAGGGAGCGTTCAAGTATTACGTAACGCAATGTGGAGGGAGGGGCATCTTGTAAAACGTTACGATGCATTACAGGGGCGGAAAGGAGCGAACTACGCGTTGCGTAACATTGTTTCTTTTATTTAAATAAAAAACTAGGGAATTAAAATCTCCCAAGTTGGTAACCCTTTTCGTTTATGTTTTACAGGGAATCCCTCGGCTGTATTGTACGTCATTTTTGTTTTCGAAGAAATGATAAAATATTAAAAATTTCGTATTTTAAATTCGATCTATTTTGTTACACATATACCCAGCGGCGGAAACACACGTTCAACTTTAACACTGGTGGGTGAATTCAACTTTACATAGTAGTTATAAGTAGCTTCTAAGTACTTGCCTCTATTGCCTTCGCATCAAAAAGCGTTAACCGTCAACTCATGTTTCATCAAACGAAAGTTGTTTTATTACCTATTAATCAGGCCGGGACAGGACGAAATAATATTTAGAAAGTCTGCGCCCATTTTTTTTTTTTAATTTCATTTTTCAGTCCCGCAAAAATGGTGCGGCATTTGATTCTGTTCTCACAAATCTCAAAGATCAATTATTTTTTTGTTATAATAGAATATATTTTGTGCTATTATAAATTACAGCAATTTTTGCTTTTACTGCCATTATAGTACATTTTTAAATTATTATTAAAACTAGCATTTTTTATAAAAAATAATAGACTATGGCCAAAAACTTCCTGAGAACATCTTGCTGTCTCCATATTTATACTCAGATACTGAAAAAAAAGGGTGCAAAGTATAGCAACGTCTATCTAAATGTGAAAATTAAACAAAATCTTAATAATAACTTTTATTACTTTTTATTATGTAAAAGTAGTGATCATTGCGGGTGAGGGCATCACGTGAGCACTACGACTAAAGCTGATTGACATTCATTTACCAAATTTAATGACTATAATATTTCTCACTAAAAACAATCACATTCGTTTACAATTATTCGTCAAAAATAATTCCGAAATATGTATTGAATTTTATATTTGATAAATAAATGTCTGTATCCAGCGCATTAATTACAAAACTATAGAATTACTTATCACTATGGAACAATGGTTACTACTTTTACTAAACTACATATTAATTATATCACACAAGCCTTATCAATTATTTTCGATTTAAATTAAAACAAAATAGGAATAATGAGGATCAAGAAGTAAAATAACAATTGAACCATAGGGTTCATACTCAAACTTCTCCATTAAGAAACTATACACAATATGTTGTATGTACATATTAATAGATAGTAACAAAAATAAAAATAAAGCTACTTAAAGTTATCATAGAATCAAATCTCGATACAATGTAGCCATGAATATGCTAACTTCTAAATATCTCTTCTAGATAGATTTATCTATATTTAATTTCTTTTTTTTTATTTATTTATTTTAGTGCTGTTATATCTGTTACTACAGAGAAACCAGCCTTAATCATGTTTGACACAATAAAAAGAAAACAAATAACAATTTACAACATAAATCTAAAAAAATCTTAGGACTTAGCCAGATAGATATTCTACAATCGCTATCCACTAATAGAAACCTTAAAATGAATAAGTATAACATCTAAAATAAAATATTTAAACGTCATCCATATATATTTTTAGTTTTCTATCAATACAATTGCACAAAATCATGTTGGCTTATACTAAAGCACATATATTTGGGTTTTCATGTTATATGAGATGATCACTATATTTTATACCAGTTTTATATTCTAGTTAAAAAACAATGTATGTGACCATAAAAATATTAAAATATTACTAAATAAATATTTTTATTCTGTTTATTTATATTACAAACTTATTTATAATTAATATATTTTAAATGACGTAGTGCATTATATACTACTTGGTGTTTCTGGATAAAACATTCTATTTATTATCTGTGAACTGTATTGATATGTCTGTGAGTTAAAACCAACTAACTAAGTACGGATTTCCATTTTGTGTATTAGAACATTTTTTATACTAGCGACTCACCATCGCCTAGTTTGGGTTCGTCCCTAGGTACATTTTAACGATTTGTGTGGAATGTATAGACTATATATTATATTGCATATAGCCTATAGCCTTCCTCAATAAACGGGCTATTTAATGCAAAAAGAATTTTTCAAATCAGATTAGTATTTCCTGAGATTAGCGCGATCAAACAAACAAACAAACTCTGCCTCTTTATAATATTAGTATACATTAATGTCTTATATGTAGGATGTTTTGAGAATCACTATTTTTTTCAGTTGGTCAGCTTTGAAGTTAGTGCGAGTAACTATTCTGTGAATGGTTTTAAAATTAAATAGTTTTAAAACATGGAGTAACTAATCTCAGACCGAACTACTAAAATCTCACTAATATTTCGATATCGATGAAAAAATGGAAGAATGGACTGTATCACTTGAACTAACATCATCAGACTATTCGAGCAGGTTAAAGTAAATATGTATATTAATATATTTTTACACACAAGTCTGTACACTCCGGGGGCACTAAAAGTTTCCTCGTTGGAAGCCGAGGCCGACCCCGCGCATGGTGTGCGTGGTGGCGCGTGCCACTTCGTACTGCGCTTGCATTGCTTGGAACAGCTCCTCTTGCTTCTTATTGGGGTCTACCGCCTCGTCGGCCGGTTCGGGCGGCTTCACTGCAGCTGTGATATTTAATGGTATATTAATTAATTTAACGGTTAAATGATATTTAAATTCGTAAAACGACTAATAAAAACGAGGTAGTTGTGTTTACAGTATTTACATCATAGCATGGTGCATGGCGTGGGTGATATTAGTCAAACAGTTCCTTTTCACTATAAATGTTCCTATAATTTACAAACATGGCGTTATATTTCTGTTCTAACTTACGGCTTGCGTCAAACAATTTTAACCTAAAATATCAAATATGTAGCTATTTAACAATACATTCAAAATAAACAAAAACAATGTGTTTCGTAATACATGCAGCGTAACATCAATGATGAGACATTATTGTTACGATGAGTGGTGGATATTAATTATATTATGTAAAGTATTTTTTGTAAGTTATTTGAATTTTTCTTTTTCAATGAAATCTAGTATATTTCTCAGAGATGACATATTTTCCCGCAGTAAAAAGTAACCTATATGTATATCCAGATAACCAGCTATCATCATACTAAATTTCATCAAAATCTGTCCAGCGGTTTTCTCGTGATGCCGTCACAGACAGACAGACAAAAATTCTAAAAACTATAGATTCAGTCTTGGTAACAATAATAGTGACTATTTCGATATGATTTTCCAAAAAAATATTTAGTGTACAGATTCGACTTAGTTAGAATATTATTATATGTATAGATAAGGAGTTTATCAGGTGTGCTCTCACCGGGCTCCTTGATGCCCATAAGCCGCATGAACTTGGACACCTGGCGGCCGTCGTTGTCCTGCGCGAAGCGCGCGCCGCTCCACTTGGCCGCCTCCGCCACCGCCGCGGACTTCTCCTTATTCGACCACAGCAACTTGCGCTTCTGGACCTGTAGCATGATGGCATTTAACTATACACTTACTTACGTTTTATATTGTAAAGGATTTATGTATAGCACATACCACGTTGGTTGTTCCATACAAAATTTATATATTAATTTAAAAATGATAACATCATATTACGTTACATAGGCTGCATTACATATTACAGTCTCAGACACAAATGAGGAAACTTTCACATCCATAACATACATGTAATATTTTAAATTTCCCAAATGGCACGCCATAAGCCAAAATACAAAGAATCGAATATTTTTAATTATAAACATATTATAAAGCAGTATTAACCTGATCCAATATCTTGTTAGAGTTGACAGCGCAAGGGTTATAGTACGAGGGCAGACCGGAGCCGGGCCCTGCCTCGCTGGCGGCCGCGCGCAGCTGCTGCGCCGTCGCCATGGAACCGTCCGGGGTTTTGATTTGAAGACCTGGAATATGTTATGTTTGTATATTTATGTTACGTACGTTTGTGAAAATATTTCCCAAGAATTGTGACATGCATAACATTAAACATTAATACGAGCAAATGTTATGATTCCGTTGCAAGGTACCAATAATTATTTTAATGGTCAAGGTTTTAATAATGGCAACCCAGAAAACACTCAAAAAAAGATCTATTGCTAAATAAAATCTTAAGAATGAAAGATAATATACAATAAAATGAATTCAGGCTATTTGTAGGAGAATTATTGTAATATATAATTTTATTAAAAATATATAACCAATATTTTAGTCCTAAGTCACTTTCGTCGCCAGTTTGTCTACAGGATGTAGGATTTCCTTTTCTTTTCTTTCCAGCAGGAGTACTCATGATGTTCAGTAAAAAATTATAATCATTTATGCATTTTATTTTTATGAGAACTATCAACTAAATAAGAACCATATCCATACCCATTTTTTCCATAACTTCAAGTTTCTTGTTAACTTTATATGAAGATGGCCTGTAGTCTCCGGATGGTGGTGAGCCCCGTCTTTCATTTGAAGTGCTGACAAAGAAGGAAAATTTGAATTATCACTTAAATAAGTATTTGTTATATAGTTTTGTCCGTGTATGTGCTAGTCAAAATATGTGTTAATCTTTGAAGATGTTCAAGTAAAATCTTAAAAATTAAAAAACAAATATCAATTTGTAGTATCAGTTCAATAAATTAAATAACTTTCCCATTAACTCTCCTGTCATTGAACTTATATTTACAATGCCAGTTGATTCTAACTTATAAAGTTCACTGAAAATATGCAATATTAATTTAAGTTGGATAGTGGAAAGAAGGTAGGAGAAAATAGTCTTATACATTAAATTTTCCCAAAGTGGTGTTCTTTAAATTATATTTATTTATCGTAATATAATATACCTGGAATATGGTGGAGGAAAAGCAGCTCCACGCGATCGCGAACGGTGCTCTGAATTCCTATCTCTCCCAGACCTGTGAAAAACAACATGAACAAATTTTAATTTTGATCTTTTATCTATACAAATAAAAAGGAAGCTTCTACGAAATCATAAATTGGTAAAATAATTGTGAAACTTAATTCCTAAAAGACTGAAATCCCACGATCCTATAAATAACACATTTTCTCATCATCATATTACAAATGCAAGTTTGTAAACTTGATTTTTTTCAAAAATCATCTACATGCAATTCTGAATCGAATAACACCTCATTTATATTTTTCCGAGACTGCTGAAAAAAGTTGACCAAAAAGGCACTTGTTGACTAGACTACATATTAAGTACGGAATGAAGTTAGCTTATATATATTATGCTAAACTAGCCATCACATGCCCACTTTTCTTTCTGGCTAAATGTTTCTTTTGGTCTTCAGAGGCCTTAATGTACGCTTAAGTTTTCAGTTATAAACTAAATATTTAGATTAAATGAAAAAAAAAAGTGTAACATCTTTTATTTGCGGGAAAAAAATATTTATGTAAGTGAATAAAAAAAAATGGTGAACAGTGCAAAAAATGAAACATACAAAAAATAAATTGCCTAAAACCATCTGCTATCATTTTATGGACTACATCGCAAGCGGTGCTGCAGGCAGTAACTAGTGAGTATAAATGTATATATTAGGGTGGGTCGCTCATGTACGGAAAAAAAATAAAGTTTCGTGATTGCATTTTAATAGCGATATTTTATTGTCTTATGAGTAAACAAATAATTCTATGTAAAAAAAAGTCAAATTAGGTTGAATCTTTAACCCGCGCATGTGGTTCAAAGTTAAAGAAAATTTAAATAAAACAAGATAAAATCAAACTCAATTATTTAATTAAGAACCTACAATTTTAAATATAAAAATCAATATTTGGTAAAGAAAAAGCACAAAAATGAATGAAAACTCAAATATAGATAACTTAAGTTGACTTAGTAAAAACATTTTACTTATAAGTAAATAGTAAAAAAATGATTAAATTTATCGTAGGTAATTTGTTCAAGAAATTTTGTTTGCTTTCAAATCTGGGCATTATATTTCGAGACGCAAGCTTTGCTTGAATCAAGGCTTCTCTTGATTTGAAAATCATGCTTCTGTCATTATTTTTGCTGCACGTTCGATCTTCGATATTTTTACTGAGCTATCGAAATATAAAGCAGCCAATTAAACCTGTGTTTGTTGTTTAGATAATTCCTCAGGTTATTCCTTCCTTTCCCGACGATTTTTTGATTTATCGACCACTTGAAGATCTGCACTTATATCGTACAAAATACAGAAGAAACAAGTGCAGCAGCTGCTATGTCAGAAATACCATATCGGTCGCAGGTTTTTGACAAGATAGGCAAATTTGTAATAGTATTTTTAGTGTTCGTGTTTTCTTGTTATGTGGATGGATAATGGATGGATGAAATGGATGGTAAATTTATTAGATCATAAGAAGACACACTATCTTCAGAATTACTCGAAGATGATATTAATTCCTGCTGTTCATTGTCGTAGTCTGATTGGTTTTCATTTATATGTAAAGCTGTGTTTTTGGCTTATAAGGCTTGTATCACCTTTTTTTTATAATTTAGCAGTAATAATATGGTTTAATCCACCAATTTGCAATTTCCTTTCCTCTCTCTGTTCAATCAAAAACTTCTGTTCTTCTTTAGGGATTTTATGCTCTCTCAGGCAATTACATTGTTCTTAACTTTTACATTTACATGCACAAATATCAAATAAAACTCTGCTACTCTGCAAGAATTCCTTTTTTTGATCTTCGGACATTCTTTATAGAGATTTAATAAGATTTTTGTACTTTAAATGATAGTTTTTTATGAGATTAATTGTTCTTGTGTGCGACACACTAGGAATAATGCTTATCTCCAAATTGCTTCTACTTTTTCAGCCACAAGTTTGGCAATTTCTAAAAAAGTAGTTCTTTCTTTGTATTCCTGCTAATTTATAGCTGTAGCCTATTACATTCATAATATTTCATGATATCTTCATAAGTTGGTAACATATTGTCCTTAATATCTTCAACACTTCCGAAAATAGGACACTGATGAGTTTGTCTCTTTGAAATCATTGTTCTTTTTGTATATTTAAAAAGAAACACAAACAAATATTCTATACACGACAGATTTTAGTAAATTTCACGTATATAATATGTTTCTTTTTGCACTAAAGTCAAATTAAAATAGCAGCGTAATTCAGTGACGAAGTAAGCCCACGACAACTTATTCCTAGCCTCTTTAGGTAACAAAAATTAAGCTATAAGTCAACAATCTCGACTAATAATCACTTTACGTTTCAATAACAATACTTCAGCATAGTTTTTATCTACCATAATATTTTTTGATGGTGTTAGTATCGTATCCTCATTTACACTATTTTTACATTATTTTAATTTCATAAAGTGCAATGCGCGGGCTGTTACCCTGAAAGTATTTGAATAATATTTTACAGGCTTGTTATTTATCTAATAAGACATAATATTTTGACTATTACAAAAAAAAAAGAGAAAAAAAATTTTTTCGACCCACCCTAGTATATATATATTATCAAACCTTCTTTCTTCCGAGCGTCTGCTGTGTCGACTTTCCCTGTCGCGATCACGCTCTCTGTCCCTGTCGCGACGGTCACGGTCTACGAATCTTTAGAACAAAATATACCTTGTTTAAAATATATGTATATATGTATTTAATATACAATAATACAATTTCATGCAGTTTACTTGATTAAAATAATTGTTTAAATTTTGACTTAAAAAAAAATAAACCAACTTCAAAATCACATGAAATAAAATATTTCAATAGTTATATTTTTTCATTTAAATATAATGTTAACCTATAATTTAATTTAAAAAATATTAAAGAGTGCGTGTATGAATGCGTACACGCGCAAGAAGTAAAACTTCTGTAGGTTATCATTACTCTTTATGAAATTCAATTTATGTTTTAAATAATTAGGATAGATGAAATACTAAAAAAAATAATTAAATAGCGCATTTTAGGCATATTACAATCATATATTTATAGAATATTATTTAAGGAAAGAATATAATATTATATATCATTTGTCAGACAATAACAATGGTTAACATGGCAACAAACATTCGCCTCGCCCGATCACACTTTTCGTAACGCTCTCGTTACGCATTCACCAGCTTACTCCCCAAGTCAAGCGTGAGTAAAGAAGTTTTACTTCAAAAACTAAAATTCGGTTATAACTGGCGCAATAATTGAAACACATTAATCAAAAAAATACAGCTAACTGAGATTATCTTCCTCTTCTAAAGTCAATTCAAAAATATATACAAAATTTATCAGTACCTGGGAGAAACAGCATCACGAGCGTCTTGCGAACGGCCTAGTCCTGGTGGTGGTTCTCCACCATACGGCTTCAAGTCCATGAGTGCAGGCATCTGGGAATTATCGTCGTAATTTATCATGCTGGCCTCATTATATCAATATTATAATGATTAAAAGAGCAGCCTAAAGTAGGCATGGAACATTTCATAAGTAGCAAGTGAAAATTCATATGAAATGCGTTTTCATACGTCGCACCTGCTACTTAAGTTCTCATTGACTGCTAAAAATCACACTTGATGAAATCACAGATCGAGTTCGGATTTCATCGTAGAATTAAATCGTCGTCATTGCTACTTAAAGAGCGAGCGAGGAGGCATGAAATGGGCATGTGGGCGAGTTAGAAAGAGAAAAATATATGTTGATGATGCGTGATTATACCAATTACCAACGGCCACTTACTTGTAAACAATAATATACCGTAGAACTATGACTTCGTGACCTTTTAAAATAAACTTTAAGTCCAGGGGAATAAAGTTTCGATTTCCTTATTAATTTGAATTTGTAGCAGGTCACAATTTATTAAAAATCACAAAATATAATGTTACATTAAAATTCTTATTGTACATAAAAACAATGAACTTTTAAATACGCCAATGTAAATATTGAACTTAGCTTAATACAATTTTACCGTGTGATATGATATATATTAAAATTCATTTAATTTTACATTGTCAGTCCCGAGCCTGTAGAAGTATGGGGGAAAGTTCATTGTTTGTAAATAGGTTCATTCATAGCACCATGGACTCTGTTCCATGTCATTTTAGTAGCGCTATTGGTAACATTTCATACTTCATTTTAATAACAAATTATATAAAGTGTAGTGTGTAGTACCAGACCGTCGAAATTAAAAATCATTGCCTGTGAAAAGTAGCAGGTGAAATCACTGTGAAAAATTTACGTAATTTCATCAAATGAAAATGAATTAAAAGTAGCAATCATTTCCATGCCTAGCCTAAAGTAGTTATGATACATATTAATTATTAAACTAAATTAATAAATAAAAATAAATTTTTGTATGTTTGTAATTTATGCATTCCTAAACCATCGATCCAATTGTGATGAAAATCTGGTGGATTATTCTGTATATCTTCAGTCCTAGTGCAAAAAAAAAATTTCGTTGGACGTTTGCTTTTATGCTTTCCTGTACTGAAGCGAAACCGAGCGAAGCGAGGGTACATCCCTAGTTATTATTAAATATACGCTTCTTATTAACCAACTAGATATTGCTCTTGGCAGCACTACAGTGTATCGTATCAGGAACTTGCGTCGTCTGAGCATATTTCTGTCCGTATATTGCGCTGATGCACTTAATAGCACCTCTGAACACCATATTTCTGTAGTAAAACGACACATACTAGTTGCCTTCTTGCCACATCTTAATATTACTCGTTTCATAAACATATTGTATTCTATAGGAGAATCATAACACTCATCAGAGTATATGCAATTAGATTGGCATTTTTAACATTTATTGATTAGTTTATATATAAAGAAAATCTTACCTTATTCTCAGCAGGTCTTTCATCCGGCCTGTCGCCCAGCAAACCACGCTTGGGCGCATCATAGGCGCCTCGATTACGCTCAGATCTAGAAGTAAAATATAATCTCTAATACTTTCAATTAATAAGATGATGGCGAGTTATTCATAATTTAAGGATGTATAATATATTTTATTTTTAAGGTAGAGTCGCATATAATAAGCGGACTCTAATATTTCATTCGTTTTCATATCTTTTGACTAAATATGTTGCCGCGATAAAAATTAATTGTGAGCAGCATAGCCTAAGTCACAAGTATTTTGAAGAATAGATAACTAATATTTATTTTTATATACTCTATAAAACAAATTGCTGACATATTGTATGTACCTATCTCTATTATTTTCTCTGTATTTCTCATCTCTCCGCGGAGAGCGACGCTCGCGCTCATGGCGGTCCTTGTCACGGCGACGATCGCGATCCGATGTTCGGTCACGCTCGCGATCACGGTCACGGTCGCGTTCTCGACTGTCGTCTGTTGAAGAATACATTGAATTAAACATACTTAGAAATATTCTTTCTGTTAGTCTTTCTGTTGTCTGTTAAATAAACGGCAGAAATGCAAAGGCGGCTTTATCACTGACAGCGATTTCTTACAAGCAAATAATGCAGACCTTGATAATGTGTTAAAAAGCAGAAAGATTTATTATTACATTTTTTGTTAAAATTTTAAGTGCATATTTTTGAACCACCTAGAAAGTCTTTGTCAATTAATCACAGAACATTATACATGTAGTCTTAAAAGTATAACTCACTTGAACCTTGCCGAGCACCCCTGGAAGATTGACGTGAAGACTGCTGCTCAGCTGAAGAAAGCTCGGGCTCCGACTCTGCTCCCTGGGATTCCTGCGACAAAATATTATTGACGTCATCATCAGTTATATACTATGCTTAAAATGTTCTGTGAATAAGCATTGTATTATTTGACTAACAATAGTGTTATCAAATTGGTGAATAAGGCATAGTAATTGATTAAAAATAATCTAAGCTTAGTAATTGTAAACTTAAAATAATTTTAGTATAGTTTTTATTTGATCGAGTTTGTTTGAGTTGTAACCTTTAGAAGCAAAAAAGGAATCCTCCAAAATATAAATCATGGTGCCACAGATTAAGTCTTGACAAAAAAAAATTTGGACTTATTAATACCATATTATGACTTGGTAAAAGTAGAAAACATATTTCTCTCACATAAGAGAGAATGTTCTGTTCTCTTTATAATTTCCATGCACCAATATGAATATGTTTAAAATATTATGTTGCTTCTGTCAAAGAAAAAAATATACAAGTTTTAATTTGTATGAATCTTACCTTATTTACTAATAGGGAAAAATTGTATAAACAAATATTTTATTATATGATTGGTGTTAGTATAAATTATAATTCATTTCATATACATATTGAACCTGCTTAAAAATAAATATAAAATAAAAATACCTTTTCACCATTTTAAAAAATAAAAATACAGATAATAATTGTTTTCCATCATTTCTTTATCTGTCTTAAGCCTATGTACTCACATGCTGGTCTTAAGGGAGGGCCACATCAGATGCTCATCTTGAAGTCGCAGCGTTGGTATTTGACTTTGTTTTGTGTCAATTTACAAATGGGTAACATATAAAATAATAAAAGTGTTAATATCATCGTTGAAAAATTTTTTTATATGAATTTGAAGTTATTTTTCAATCATTTTTTTTATATATATAATATTTTGACTTTTGGAAATGACACATACTTTATCCCATTGTAAATATTTTACATAACATAAATATCCATAGTGGTTTTATTTATATATTTGATATTTGAAGTGAACTTATAATAAATTTGAAAAAGAATAATTACGAAACTGACAGTACTTATAATAAGCATATATTTAAAAATGTATTACTTATAATAAGAATATGTATAAAAATAAGTATAGTTGTAAAAAATTACTCATTTCTTTGGTCTTCATTTTAAACTACATGTTACTTCTTTAAATTTTAGTTTACACAAAGATATCTAAATGAATATGTAAAAATTCCACTTCAGTTCATTGTACAACAGAATTTTTCTTTCATTAAATTCATGCTAATTAAAAAATATAGGAGATTTAATTAGAATAACATATATCTAATATGTTTCTAAAAGTAACAATTAATCTGAGATGTAATTTAAATGAATCAAGCATCTTAAATAGCAAATCTTATTAAAAGTACAACCAGTTTCATAACAATAAATACCATACATTACTAATGAAAACGCTATTAGCATATCTCATCTAATAGAACCAACTTCTACTTATTTTGTGACCAAATTGTTAATCTAAACCCAAATACACAAATAATAATATATTTTCAATTAAAAGCAGCTTACCTCGCTCAAATCCATGTTGACATCGTCGTAGTTAGTATCATCCTCCTTCCGTTTTCCTCCGGTGCCCACCTAGAATATCAGTCTATTGTCAAGCAGAGAAGATAGATTAATATAATTTTCTAAAAAAACACTACACTACAATATTAATACCTAATTTTACTTTGTTGTTGTACCCAAATTCTTTCGTTATACGTATAGGTACATTTTTTACGCTTAGAACTCTTCAAGGTAATTCAAGCCATATGCAAGTAACAATCAAACAAAATGATAACAAGTAAAAACTATACATAAAAAGTTAAAATATTACCCATTAATATTATGCTTATTGTTAGATATTTAAGACTTAAGTTTCTTGACTGAAACTTCGAAATGTAGAGAAAATTCAAGAGGTTTTTTACTTACCGAAGAACGACGCCCATATCGATCAGACTCATATTCATCATCGCTTCCATAACTAACAAGAGAATTCATTTTAGTAATATCTAGTAGTGTCGTTGATATTCAGAAATTGATATAGTTTTTAAAGTAATTTTTATGAAGATAATAATTACACAAGCGAAAAAATATGGACGCAATTCAATACGACAATATGGCTGACCACAAGTCACAGATAACAAAAATTAAAAAGAAAAACAGAATAAAATGAAACAAACTGTTAAAATAGCGATTGATATATTTATAAAAATAGCATTTAATTCCATCCCATCCCAACCTATAAATATTATAAATGCGAAAGTTTGGATGGATGGATTTTTGTTACTCAATCACGCCAGAAAGACTTTACGGATCTGGGTGAAATTTGGCACAGAGATAGATTATAGTCTGGAATAGGACATAGGTTACTTTTTATCCCGGAAAAATGTACGGTTCCCGCGGGATAGATTTATTTTTGTTTTTCACAGAGCAAGCGCTCGACTATCTATTCCATACTAACCGTTAAAACGTACCTAGAGGCAACCCGAGCGAAGCGTTGGTAAGTCGCTAGTAATATAAAAATATTTTATGTTCTGTAATCTGTTCAAGTTACATGGCAAACATTGATAAGCTTGAGGTATGAGCTATTCGAACTACTTCGGGGATGAATTAGGTTTAGCACCTATCAGGCTGAGACTTTCCAAGTCTTCTAACGTTGCCGTTAGTTTTTTTTTTTTTCATATATACATTATATTATGTTATGTGAAAGACATGGTCTAATTTGCTGACAGCACCGAATGAATTCTGGAATTACATCAAGTTCCATTAGCGGATTTAATCTAGTCTTAATTAATGTTTATTGAGTAATAGATTAACTGCCTCGGTGATCTAGTGACTGACAGAGTGCATGTACGGCTACATATCTCGGAGCTCCTGAGTTCGAGTCCCGGATCAGGCCAAATTTAATTATTGAGTTTTTCTGTTAAAGATATTCTCGGTAGTAGCCTGGAGTTGGGAAGTAGGCGGTGTTTCACTCCCGCGCTGTGCCTCGGAGAGCACGCAAAGCCGTCCGTCCTGCTCCTTAACTCTCATTGGTCGTGTCGAATTATCGTCCCATCGTACTTTGTGAAAAAAAGGAATAGAGAGTAAACTTGTCTCTGCGCGTAAACTTGTGCACTATAATATACCCTGTTAGCTAGTCTAAGTGGGATTAGCCGCCGTGGCCGAAATTGGTCAGGACATTATTATTACTAATAGGTAAACAAAACACTCCTCAAATGTGAGAAACTTTAAAAGTTAATTTTTACCATCTTCATTGTATTCATTGAAGTATCTATACTCTATACAGATAAATAAAATTGGAGTGTCTGTTTGTAATATTAAAATAACCGCTTTTTACAAAATGCATATGGATGTATACACGGTACATATACCAAAACAACATTTTTTACAATTTTTGTCTGTCTGTCTGTCGGTCTGTCTGTCTGTCGGTCTGTCTGTCTGTCTGTCTGTTTGTTCCGGCTAATCTTCGAAACGGCTGAACCGATTTTGACGGGACTTTCACTGGCAGATAGCTGATGTTATAAAGAGTAACTTAGGCTACTTTTATTTTAGAAAAAGAATCAGGGTTCCGCGAAAAAAAATTAAAACCCATAAAATTATGAACAAAATCCGCGTACGGCGTACACATCCGAGCAAAGCGAGGGTAAATCACTATATAATTTAAATGAATATTTTAGGAATAGCAAGCTACTATTTATATATAAACATAGCTAACCGTGAAAACGTACCTAGGGACGAACGCGACCGAAGCGAGCGTGAGTCGCTAGCAGTGGCGGATTTACCGGGAAGCAAAGGAAGCAATTGCTTGGGGCCCCGCTTGGACAGGGGCCCCAAAATTTACAAAATTTTGAAAACATTTTTTTTTGAAAACATTTTGAAAACATTTTTTTGAAAACAATTTTGAAGAAATTCAAAATTTTCACATCTATGTGAAACAGGTATACGGAGACGAGCGTAAAACATTCGTTGAATTATACCAAATCATTTTCAAAGATGAATTGTTTTCAGCGTTTCCAAATGTTGAATGCCTCATCAGGCTATTCCTTACACTACCGATAACTAATAGTACAGGGGAGAGATCGTTCAGCGCATTGAAACGCGTCAAAAATTATTTACGCTCGTCGATGTGCCAAGAAAAAGTGAGTGATTTAGGCTTACTGTTTATCGAAAAAGACAAGCTTCAAAAACTTGACTTTGATGATGTCATTCATCAATTTGCGACTGAGAAAAGTAGGAAAAAGTTGTAATTTAGTTAGTAAATTATAAGTAAACTGAATAATATATTGATTTTGCAAAATTAACTGGTTATTTATTATTTTGAAATATTTGGGGGGGGGGGGGTTAATGTCAGAATGAGGGCCCCAAAAACCTGAAATTGCTTGGGGCCCCGTCATAGGTAAATCCGGCACTGGTCGCTAGTACTGTATAAAGTTGTGAATTACTTTTATATAAATATGTTCATCCAGAGTCAGACCCCGAAAAGATCACCTCTATTACCATTATCCATATTATTACGATTTTACTACATTGCCGGTAAGGTTTATATTTTTTCTAAAATGTAGGTACTGCAATATTGTAAAGGTAAGGAATTACAACGAAAGAAATGACAATAAAAGATCAACATTACCTACGAAATAAATTCTTAATAATAATAAGGTTATATTAGTAGCCCAGTATTAATCACTCGCTGCCGTTTGGAAAACTTAAGCGGGTTAAAGCCGTTGGTCTCTTTTTCTGATAATTTCAGGTTCGAATCATTATGTATGAAAGACATGTGAAATCCGCCAATACGTAGTTGTTTAAGAGGTACCCCTCGTAAAGTGGTGCCTTATCCCTCTCGCATAGAGGAGAGACCCGTGTTCAGCAGTGTGACGTTAATTTTTTTTTTTTATAATAATAAATCCCTAACTGTATTAATTGATTTGTTTAAGTATAACGCAGTTGTATAGCATTCGATCGAACATTGTTACTAAAACAGAATATAGATTATAGAAGTAGGTATTCAACAGGCATTTATCTCTATATTATGTACACTACTCTAGGAAAACAAAAACAAACCTATCCCACAGGAACCATACATTTTTCCGGGATAAAAAGTAGCCTATGTGTTATTCCAGTCCATAATCTATCTCTGTGCCAAATTTCATCCAGATTCGTTCAGCCGTTCTGGCGTGACAGATTAACAAACATCCTTACTCACAAACTTTCACATTTATGATATTAGTATAGACCTACATACGACCTATACCTACATATAATATTCATATCCATATTTCTATACTTATTACTTTTTACTTATTATTTATAAAAGGTATAATATAAATTTGACAGTGTGTTTTCTGTTTGTTAAAGTGAAAACTTCTATAGGCAAGTTTGGATGGGAAGTAAATTCATTTAATTACCGACATGATCATGTGACATGTTAACACTTAACACTAACTTAGAGTGCCAATAGATGTCAAAACCAGATAAATGTAAACAGTTTTAATTTACAAATTTTAATTTAAGATCAAACAATTCATTTGAATATCCAAAAATAACAACTGTTTGTTTATAGTTTTAAGTTTTCACTTCTGTCGGCAGTCCTCATGACTGCTTTTTTGTTTGTCCTTCTTTCACATCGAAACAGTGACGAATTGGCGTAATCTTTTGTGTGGAGATAGTTGAAGAATGAAGAGCTGGAGAATGACATAGGCTACTTTTTACCGCGGGAGATTATCTAATTCCCACGGGAAAATACGTTAAAATAAAAAAAATATATATATGATCAGAATTACTTAAAACTTGGTATTAATGCACCTCAATAAAATTAAATAAATACGTGTTTTAGAATTTTTCGACATTCATCCTATAAGTGGATAAAATAGGGGATGAAAGTTTGTATGAAACTACTTTTTAGATTTTTTTTGTAGTTTTAGCGCGAGCGAAGCCGCGAGTTTTGCTAGGTAGAATATAAATGAAAATATTTAATATATAAAGTATGAGTCCTAATTTGAATACATCAAGAGTTTCACTTAAATGTAATACCTAAGCACAATAAAGAAAATATTAGTAGAAATTATCATAGTTACAATAAAAGATGTTTAAAAAAGGATTCTACCAGAAGTCTCAATTACTTTAGTGGAATTCATGAATTGAATGATCAATGAATTGAATATCGACGCATTACCTATCATTACCATGCGCAAACTAGTTGATACAAATCGGATACAGTGACTTGCAAGCTCAATTTAATATAGTCTTAGATTTATAAGCTAAATATTTATATGAAACACATTATCTATCTTTTTGTCTTTCGAATATTTATAAAACATCGTTAGCAACTACATATTATTAATGAAAGTAATTAATACACTTAAGAAACGAACATTTAGTTCATATGTTTAAAATCTTTGCAAAGTATCCGATCGTGCAACAGTATAATATTCTTTCTCTTTTCATATTTTTTTAATATGGCGGAAGCATTGACCGCCGTCAGGTCGTCTAGTTTTTATCGAGTGTAAAATTTGTATTTTTTCGCATTAATTGTTTCGCGAGTGTCGTTAATGTGAAGATACTTAACAGTTTAAACTTTTTGATTAACATTTTTGGAGATTAAAACGCCACAAACTTTATTTCGAGTATAAAAATGGTAATGATAGTTTTTTGTTTTGATACTTTTTTATGAACTCAACAATGTTCAATTTTTTATTTTTTGTTTAATTTCTATACTTTTAACATTATGTTGGAAGTAAAAATAGAAGCAATGAAGAAGAATAGGGTGTGACAATTATAAAAAAAGCCATTTTACCGTTTTTTTTTCGTTGTTTTTAAGTTTTATAACCAAAAAAAAAGTGTCATGAGGTGATGGCAGGCTCACATGTGATGTTACTTGAGTGATTATATCTTAAAATTGGTGGGTGTTAGGTAGTCTAAGCATTTAATTATGCAAGTTGGGTGTGGCTGTATTGATTTTCTTGGAAGGTTCTAGGTCTAGTACTAGAATACGTCCTAATAACTGCACTTTAGCTATGCACATCACACTTGTCTTATGCATTGTGAATGGATTTTACCGATGTTTTCTTTGTTTATTAGTTTCTTTTAACGAGTTATGTTCTAATATTTCTAAAGTTTAGTCAAATTTCTGCTAATAAGAAAATATAAATTAGCTTAAGATTTGTTTTGTAGTGACAACTATGTTTAGTCTATGTATGCATCCATTTTTCATTTCAGTAAGGGTTATAATAGTTATAGTAGTAATAAAAAGCATTATAAAACACTGTTATCAGTTATGTAAGTTCAATATAAACTTGTACACTTGCCAGATGAAGAAACATTGAAATTGAAAATACTTATGTGCCAAAAACATAGTTTTATTGTTATAATAACATTATTTGTATAATGTAAACATTTGTAATATTGAATAAGTATATAATTCTATTAAAATATAATAATGATAATAAAATATAAAATATCAATAGTGTTAAATATGTTTTGAAATTACATATATAAATTACTATCATATCAGTATACATATATACTTACATATGTATTTAGTTTTTTGAGTAACTTTTGAGATATGGATCAAATGCATACATTAGTTTTTTTGTTTTTAATGCTTGTTTTGATTGTTTTACATTGGGTTTTTTGTAACCATACAATTAATGCCTATTAGTCATGGCAATTAAAACATTTGAAATAAATAACATTCAATTTTAAATTCCGAATTAGTAATCAAGAACAAATGAGTAGTTAAATTTTAAATATTTTATTATCTAGACAATGTGTATGATGTAGAGTGAGTTTTATATAGCATTTAGTAGGATTAAAACACTAGTTGCTTATAATAACTTTGTTCATAAAATATTTATCCAAGACAAATTTTATTTTAATGTTTCTAATTTTATAATTGTAGGAATCAAAGTACTATGGTTAGTGATTAATATAATGACTGGTGAATTTAGTTGGTTATCTTAAGTTGCTGAATATTCTCTTAGCATCCACATGTTATCCTTAATATTGTAATAAAATTTAGTTTTAAGCAAAATATAAGTTTTATATTATAAATAATGTATATCTAAGGGAAGTTTTGTGCCCATAACAGTTAATTTGGCCCACTTATGTTTAAGCTTATCCTAATAATGAAATTTAACTTATATGTTAATTCTACATGTGATATTCTGTTAAAAAAAAATTATATTGCAGTCAAAACGCAAAGCATATGGAGATGATTCTCCTGCAGCATCGGATGATGATTCAGACTTTGATGATGATGAAGACCCAGACAATTTGGAAGTACCAGGTATATATTTTGATATATTTATTTGTATCTTCGATAACTCTTTAGAAAAATTCTTGATATTTTTATAATTTTATTATTACTACATATTACAATATATTATTAAACTAATTGTTGTAATAATTATATTTATTGTAATAGGCCATAATCTATATAAAGAAATGTCTTTGTTAAGGTGGGGGCAAAACGTTGGCTGCGGCAGCTCGTATGGGTGACAAAACAAAGACTCCAACCACTATACCTGTTGTTGTCAAGGCGACCACAAATCCGTTGGCTGGTAAGTTTTTTAAATTTATAGATCTATAATGTTTTATTATACTTTCAAATCAATGCACTTAAATTATTATAGGAATGACTTCATTGGTGATTCCTATAATTAAAAAATTATTAGAAAAAAGTTAATTTATATATACAGGGTGGATTGTTGAGACGGGACAGTAAGGGCAGGTACCTTAAATACTATAGTTACGGGAAAACGTTCCTAGGAGACCATCCATAACTTTTTAAGATATTTTGAACTGCATTCACATATTTTGGAAAAAATGTACAGTCAGCGAGAAAAATGCTAAAATACCAAAAAAAATTTTTTATGTCAATCGATCCTATTTCATGTAGGGATCAAAAGACTATGGGATCATTTAAGGAATGAGTACTAGAAATGACAGAAATCGCCAAAATCTTTTCCCATACATTTTGTACGAAAAAGCGTTTAATCTGCTCGAAATATTTTTTGTTGCCAAACGGTCCTATTTTTAATGTGATCAAAAGACCCTTTGAGGCCAACTGAAAGTTGCGTACAGAAACTACGGTAAGTCACAAGACCGGGTGTACACGCAGGCATTTTATGCAGCGGGCATAAGAAAAATTTTTTTAGTGTTTCTATACTCAAACTTCAGTTGGCCTCAACGAGTCTTTTGATCACATTAAAAAATAGGACCGTTAGGCAACAAAAAGTATTTCGAGTTTATTAAACGTTTTTCCGTACAAAATGTATGGGAAAAGATTTTGGCGATTTCTGTCATTTCTAGTACTCATACCTTAAATGGTCTCGTAGAGTCTTTTGATCCCTACATGAAATAAGATCGAATGACATAAAAAAATTTTTTTTGGTATTTTAGCATTTTTCTCGCTGACTGTACATTTTTTCCAAAATCTGTGAATGCAGTTCAGAATATCTAAAAAAGTTATGGATGGTCTTCTAGGAACGTTTTCCCGTAACTATAATATTTAAGGTACCTGCCCTTACTGTCCCGTCTCAAAAATCCACCCTGTATATATATATATATGTTCTTTAGTAATATTTTATTCAGAACTTGATAGTGTCTTCTGTATGTCTGTCTGTATTTTCTGTTTAAAAAGCTACATTTTTATAAGCTATAATAAAGTCAGTTAATGATACCTTATAAATAATTAATAAAAAAAAAAGGGGATTCTTCATACAAGAAGCATTTTTTCTTGAGTTACTTGCCTTTGGATATATTTAGTACACATTTATACAAACACTGAACTTAGGTTAACTTATATTAATTACTATTATTTTCCCGTTCCACCTGCATAGTATTTTTATGTATTACTATGTCTCCGTAAATTTGTAGTCTATGAGCTTCCTAATGTATTTAAAGCTATATTATTGTAAAGTTTATCAAAATATGTTCAGTAGTTTTTGAGTGAAAGAGTAAAAACTGCACACACTTTCGCACTTATAATACTAATATTACCCAGTAGAAGTTTCCTAGACAAATGATACAACTGACCATATTTAGGTGGGATTCCCGCTGAAAGTATAATAAATAGAAATAAGAAATTTTATGCTATATTTTGTAATACATATAAGACAACACATTGTATGTTGGGTTCCTGGTTCGGGAGAATCTGAATGTTATCAAATCAATCATAAAAATATCAATCATATCAATAAAAAGTATCTGTTTATGTATTTAATTGTGTTTATATTACAATTTATTTAATATATACTTATATTACAATTTATTTAATATACTTTTGTAAAAGAAATTATGCAATCAATAAAATAAAGCCTGGTTTAAATTTTAAACATAAATAAATGTGTTAGGACATTTAGTTCCATGCTAAGCTACGAGGCTTGTGCTATGGATACCAGGTAGTTGATACCTACACTATAAACTTAAAAAATAAAACCCTTATTTTGTTTTCCTTTCAAGTTTAAAAAAGATATTACAACTTGATTTAAAATGATTGCTTTATATTTTATTTAATTGGAAATGTATCACATTGGTTAAACAAGAGTTATGCCTAAGTTTTCAAGGATAGTGGTCAATATATTCTTACTCTATTGTCATGTCCATGGGTCTAGTAGAGAATTGGTTATAATAATATTATATTTATACAAATATTTTGTATTTTTAAATGAACGTTGGTACTGTTACAATTAACATTGTTATATATATAAAGTCTCAAATAATGTAGTTATTTTAACTGAAACGATAACAGATTTTTCAAGTAAAACCTTAATAATATTTATCTATTCAACAAAAATAAAAGAGAATCGGTGAATAAAAGACTATGGCGTGTTACTTTAAAAATAAGAAAACGAATTACACTCATACAAAATGTAGATTTTGTAATAATATTTTTTGGACGAACGCAAAATCTGTTTTAAAGTCACGAGTACTGTAAACGTGTATATTTTTACAAGCACCGGTAACAAATCCGATGTCGCAAGGACCTCGCTCTAACAACAAACGTTGAAACAGAAGCCTTTAAAATGTTAAACTTCACCGAAAGTGTTTCGAGATGTGAGGGGAGGTTGGGGGAACACGACCCGCCACCCACTTACCTAATGGAACTTTATACTGCAGTACATATAAACTAGACGTCCACTGCAATGCCTAACTCGGGATGAGCAAATATATCGGGAAATCAATAGCTTCGAGATTAAATGTAGTTTGGAATTCAAACGAAGTTATACAATGCATTCTATTTATATATGCTTTGTATATATGCTACTAAAAGGCACATTTGGTATTTTATAAACAATACTAGCCACTTACTCTCATTTCGTTTGTGTGCGTCCCTAAGCTTTAATGGTTTATGAGGAACGTATAAAAGACAAACATCCAAAAAAAAAACTTTTTTTTTGTGACAGGAACCTTCGTAGGCGTATGCAAAATACTTAATCCACGAGAGTTTCGTCACAATCGGATTAATGGCTTAGGAACGCATAAAGGACAAATATATGAACATTCGTTTTTATTTAAATAGATGTCACGTTAAAAACTTTAATATTTATATTTGTATGTATTCAGCCCTTTTTAACGTCCCACTGTTGGGCACGGGCCTCCCTTCAATACGAGGGGGATCAGAGCATAGTCCACCACGCTGGCTAAGTGCGGGTTGGCGGACTTCACATGTCTTTCGAAAACTTGCTAGGTTCTCTCAGACATGCAGGTTTCCTCACGATGTTTTCCTTCACCGTAAGACAAGTGGTAATCATGTTAGAAATCATTCGCACATGAAAATATCAGAGGTGTGAGACCCGGGATTTGAACCAACTTCACTCGGTTTCCCAAGAGAGCGCGTTACCACTGGGTTACCACTGCCTATCCTTATCCTATATATGCCTATCCTATGCCCATATATTTATATTTATGTACATAAATATATTTTGATTTACTAAATAAATTGCTAATGTTTGTCAGTTTTAGCTAATTTTTAATTTATTTTTCAGCACCATCTGGTTTAGCTTTCGGTCAAGCGGCTAATATGAAGCCTATCAAGATATTAGGCAGCTCACTCACGAAACCTTTAATAGGCATAGGCAGAGGAAGTAAGTACTTTATTTTTCAATAAATACCTACTGATATGAAATTATGAGATATCATTAAAAAAAATGTATTCTTTTAAGTTACTGAGATTAAATGAAATTGTCTTAATATTTAATTTAGAGTCTAGTTTAAAAACGTAATTGGTTTATTTTAAACGGTTTTTACCTTAAAAGTGGATAAATTTCTTTATCTATTGTGACTTTTTAGCAAAGAAATTGGATGGATTCATCAAATACGCCAATACTACGTATGTTCCTTCTGTAACCTGTTTCTGTTGCTTCGTTTGCTGATGTCACTACCAGACAATCCATATATATATATATATATATATATATATATATATATATATATATATATATATATATATATATATATATATTATATAATAAAATTCTAACTAAGCCGAATCTGTACATTAAATATTTTTTGGAAAATCTTGTCTAAATAGACATTATTATCGATACAGAAGCCGAATCTATAGTTTTTAGAATTTTTGTCTGTCTGTCTGTCTGTGACCGTATCACAAGAAAACCACTGGACCGATTTTGATGAAATTTGGTATGGTGATAGCTGGTTATCTGGATCAGCACTTTTTACTACGGGAAAATATCTCATCTCTGAGAAATCTAAACTTAACTAAACGTTAAAACGTAAGTAGGGACGAACCTGAGTGGAGCGAGGGCGAGTCGCTAGTTATTAAATAAATTTCTTTAAGTTGACAACCATGGACTTGGGCTACGATGTTAGATTTTAATATTGATCAAAGAGACAAGATAGCTTTAACATAGCCCTAAACATATAAACCACCATGATTGTCATTCATACGAATTTAATAAACATAACCCTCTTTTGGGATTCTCCGCAATCGGGTAAAAATGAATAAGTATACAAAGTTAGCATAGTCCATTTATAGGTATTTGTTGAAGCACGTAACGTTAATAATGTATTGTAGCATTTTATTGCAGTATAGTGCAGTAAAAAAAATTGGTGCGTGTAATCTTTACGCGCAGATGTAATAAAACTACTTTGCTTTGTGGCAGATACCGCAATGAAATTAAATTTAAAACAAATCAAAATATGACTATTTAATGATTTTTTATTATTAGTAATCATTTTCATAACATTACTAGCGACTTACCCTCGCTTCGCTTCGGGTTCGTCCCTAGACAAATCAAATCTATCCCACGGGAACCATATATTTTTCCGGGATGACACGTAGCCTATAGCCTTCCTCAGTTAACGGGCTATCTAATGCAAAGAGAATTTTTCAAATCGGATTAGTAGTTCCTGAAATTAGCGCCTTCAACCAAACAAACAAACTCTTCAGCTTTATAATATTAGTATGGATTAATAATTAATATATATTTTTCTAAATAATAATTATTATAAAATATAATATATATTTTTTAATTATTAATAATAAATTTGACTCTCACTTCCGCGACACTCATTTTTTCAATGTATTGACTTACCCCTCAGTCATGCTTAAAGAAGTTTTACTTCAATAATAAAAATTTTATTGGTCAATATATCAAATCATGTATGTTCATTTAACCTGTCTAATGAAAAAAATCACGCATGATTGGTTTTCTCGATCATATATGTAATAGTATCTTTCTAATAGTACAAGTTTTACTACCCTTTTTACCAAATTAAAAAAAATAAACAATTTACGATTTAACATATGAATTTGTAGAGTTAGTTCTTTTTTCCCGTATAAAAGAATGTTAGAAACATTGTAAAAAGTAGCTTAATTTATAATTTAAGTTACCTATATTTCGATTTCATTGAAATCCATTGAGGTATAATAGCGCGAAGTACCTACTGACGTACACACACTCACTCAAACTTGCGCAATTGTAATATTATTATTATTTTTCAGTACCATCTGGTTCAGCATTAGCCCAAATGTCAAACATGAAGCCAATTAAGATATCAGCACTCAATCCTCTCTCAAAACCCATCAGTTTGGGTTTAGACAGGGGAGGAGGAGGTAAGATTTTTTTTATTTTTTTTATTATATTCCTGATATAGGCTTAACAATGTAGAGGTAATTAAAATATTAGATCTCGAAACATACAAGCGTTTTGTTCCTTATACATATTAAAAACTATTAACGATTATAAAAAAAAAACGCATTTATTATTAATTGCTTTATAGCAATATTTGACACTTGTTAAGTTTTTTTAATTAAGTGTTGTAAATTATAGGATGAATACGATGTATATAAAAAAAGTTATATTTATTAACTTTACCTCTTTAATCTGTTATCAGCTGAGAGCGTAAAAAAAGTAATTGGTTGAATTGAAGCAATTTAATTGCGTACGATAGTGGGGGTTCCCCGCCTCCATGATTGTATTTCGAACAACTTTGTCAAGTCTATTAATAAAATATAATTGCCGCCGTAGTCGAAAATAGACCATTTAATTATTTCAACGTTATTGTTCTTGTGGTTAGAGTTACGTAGGTAGACTGACCTGAGTACCTCAATAAAGTGAGATTAGCGCGTTCAAACAAACAAACTCTTCAGCTTTATATATTAATATAAAATTGTTGGAGACTATCAAACATCATAATGAACCCTTTAGAAACTGAGTAATACATGAATTATACGAGCGAAGTCGAGGGCAAATCAAGTCAATAAATTTTAGCTTTCTGCTGACCCCATATAAACTTTTAACTTCTCTAAACTATACTCATTATGATTAAAAAGTCATACAGTATTCTCTCAACACGTAACACTACATAAGTTCTTAATAAAGTCCTCCGCCGCCCTAATTTTGAGTTTGTTCTGGAATCTCAGAAACTACTGTACGGATCTTTATACGGCTTTCACTTATACTCGTACGAAGAGGAATTCGCATCGAAGGTTATATATAGGCTATAATTCCCTAGCAGTTTAGTAACGTAAATTCGAATTTTGCGTAGTTTTTAAGAGTTTTCGCTTTTCGCGCTGGAACACTAAATGTTTGTTATTTATGTAGCCTTACAAACTTCTTTATCTTATAGTGAAAGTCTCATTGTAATTGGTTTTTCCTATTAATTTTTATCTGTGTGGTTAAAAATTTTAAAAAGAGTTATTTATTAGGTACTGGTATCATATAAATACTAGTGATGTAACGAATGTTCGATTTTTTCACATTCGCGAATGCGAATATTTACCTCCATTCTCCAATATTCGCGAATACGAATGCGAATGGTTACTTTCAAACAAAGCGCGTGCAAAATGTTAAACATACAGGTTTGACATTTCGTGTCGGCCATATTTAAACAGAACATAGCCGAGCCGATACAGTTTGAATGAACGAAGTTAGTCACATTAAGTTCGTTCGAAAAGCTTTCTTGTGATTTGAGGATAGTTTAATATTATTGCATTCGTCAAATTTAACTAATACCTAGTCAAATTGACAAAGTGATATAAAAACATGAGTAAAGCACAGTTTTATTATCATTCCATATCCGTTCATTCCAAATGTAAGTTCTTTTTTGTTTGTCAAACACATTCGCCTAGCATTCGCATCGTTTCTTGCGAATACGAATGCGAATGTCAAAAAATATGCGAACATTCGCATATGCGAATGCGAATATTCGTTACATCACTAATAAATACCCCTATGTACGTGAGAAAAAATAGTTGTTTTGAAATGAAAGACAGACAGTTCTATTATATTTATATATACATATGTATAGATTACGAAACTAAGCTACTAGTATTATGGTAATTCATCGGAAAATATCGTTATTTCTGAAAACTTTTACCGTAGTTATTGCAAATACGTAGGGCATTTAGGGCTGCTAGTTAATATATAGATTTAAATATAATGTATATAAAATAATATGGTAAAGTGTTAAAGTCATGTGTGTTGGTAGCGGGTCCGGTCGCGCCGCTCGCCGCCGGCACCTCCGCCTACAACGCGGCCTCGCTACTCGCTCAGAGTGAGTACTATATAGTATCTGTAGGGGTTGTTTGCACGATGATGGCGAACACCTACAATAGTTGTTGCTTTTTTTAATTTAGTAACTAAAATAGTGTACCGGCTTCAAAATCATTTTTAATTAATTATTTCTGTGAATTTTTCTATAATATAATCTTTATAGAGGAGAAATATAAAAAAAAAATCAAATTGACATTTCAATACAATTAAAATATTTAATTCAAATAATCGTAAGCCATTGTTAGTATATTGTCTCCTCTAAGCCCGCTGCATTAGGTATTTTTTTTTTGAAGTTCAATTTTCTTGGTAATTTCAATTTTTTCAAGCAGTTGAGCACATATTGTCATTGCATTTGTCGACACGTACTCTGTTTTTGAAGTCGGTCATAAATAGTATATTTTAGAAATAAATAAACATATTTAATTATGTTTCCTTTTCGCCATCTTGATATTGTTTTTGATGCCAGTAGTTCCTTGACAGTGGCGTCGCTTCGGTTTAGACGCAATTTAAAAATACTGAAGTTTAATTAAAATTTGTTTTATATTTTTAAATTTAAATTTAAAATGTTTTTCAATCAAATAGATTTGTAGAAGGTTTTATAACTTTTATAATATATTTTTTTCAATGTAAAAATTCGACATTTTACGTTTTTCTTTTTTAAAATCAGTGTAGTCTGTAAGGAAACTACCGTCGTGTTGGTTCGCTTTTTTAAAGTTTTTGAGTACTATTTATAGGTTTATAGGTTTATATAATATTATTAGCAATGATCAGAAAGCTTACTCGTGTATTAATCTTAGTAGATGTTCGATGCAGTAAAAGTTTAAATTGGATAAGTTTGGCAAATGAAAATAATATTTTAAAACTAGATTTAAACGATGATTCGATTTATCAAGATGATTTTTATTTTAGTTAATACTAGCGACTCACCCTCGCTTCGCTTCGGGTTCGTCTCTAGACAAAAACAACTATCCCACGGGAACCGTACATTTTTCCGGGATGATATATAGCCTAAAGTCTTTCTCGATAAATGGACTATCCACCACAAAAAGATTTTTTTAATTCCATCCAGTGCTTCCTGAGATTAGCGCGTTCAACCAACCAAAGAAACAAACAAACAAACAGCTTTATAATATTAGTATAGATTATTTAAAAAAAAGAAGATATTCTTTTTTGGACATTTTTTCCTTTTTTTTTAATAAAATTTTAAAAGGCTTTTATGGGCACTGATGTTCGCTTTGAACGTTGACGCAAAATTATTTTTTAATTACGATTTATTACCGTTTGCGACGCCATTGTAAAGAGTGTGAAATTTAATTTAGTAAGTTAACTCACAAGTATTTGCATTACATAGTAACACCTGTAGTTAATGATTGCATTGTAGCGCGAAATTGCTTATTAAAAATTAATTTTACGATCCATCTTCGATATCGAAGAGTCGCTTCGTATGTATTATGCTAGTGGTCATAGGTTCGATTCCTACGCGGACCAAATGTTTTTTTGTTAGTTGTATCATAAGCATTTTTATTTATTTGAGTTAATGACACAATATGTTTCTGTATTGAATTTTTTTTTTCATATCCCATATAAAATTTCATATGGGCTTTTAAAATATGAAATTTTAAATTAAAAAAAAAAAATATATATTTTTTTTAATGATTGTGTATTAGAACTAACAAATTCATTTGATACTTTTATCTATTTATATCGTGGTAATAAATTTTACAAAATCTACGTTTTTTTTCTTCTGACCTTATCTTTTTTCTTTTAGTAATCCATAGTTCATTTAAGTAGCACTAGATGTGTGTCCTTACTAGCTAGATTTGCTTTACTGTTTTACTTGCCGTTAGTTTTATTAGGTTTGAGCTTAGAGATTCTTCTTTGTATTTTTTAATATGTTATAGTGTGGCTCACGGTATCCACTAATGTAAGACCTATTAAGTTAGTAATAAACAGGACTTGGTACATGAAGGTTGTCTCATTTAATGAAATCCATTACATGGCGACCCTTCTAGTTGGTGCGCTCACTGCGTGCACTGGCTGGCCATCGTAATAAACTCAAAATAAATAAGAAATCTTTAGTTAAAAAAAACCAGATTGAAGAAATTAAGTGAAAAAAGTCGTAGAACCTTTAATAGCATCAATACAATGTTTTTTTATGTCACTATAATTAAGCTTATTTTTTATAAAGTTTAGAAAACAAGATATTGTTAACTAATGCTTAAAAAATTGTAGCGAGAATGAGATTTAACTCATAGAAAAAGACTAAGATATAATTGTATGACAAATATATATATGCATCGCATACCCATTGATGTTATTTGCACTTGGGTAATAATATTGACTGTAGCGCGATTATTTTAAGCATATTACAGAGTATCATATAATAGTATGAATACTGTACTGTTGTATTTTGAAAATCCCTTTCTATTTTAACCTGTTCTTGTACTGTTTAACTTCACATCCAGTTTCCATTTTCCTCTTATCACCAGCGCTTGGCTCACTCCACAATCACTCCACTCTAATCCGCTCCATGGCTTCTCAATCACTAGTGTAATTTTCAAACTTAACTTGTAATCAATTCCTCTAAAAAAAATTTGTGACTCCTAGGAGTCACAAATTTTATTTTACTAGTAACTCTACACATTCATCTCAATCTCTCACTCATCTCATCACATCTCATGTACAAGTGGCATAATGAAAGTGTAACAAAATATATATTAAAAAAAACGTGTGTGTATACTTATGTACACACGTAAGAAGTTATACTTCTTTGGCGTAATAAAACAAAAATAGCTAAAGATTTCATCCCGTATGTCACAACTCTCTGTTTGTAAAAGGAATGCAGCTAGCTTCATCCTGTCGCTTTTAGCTAACTTCATCGTGTCGCTTTTGGGCTGTCGGTGTAGTCGGTCTTTTGATTTTTTCCAGACGTGCCAAAAGAAGTATAAGGTCAATAATAGTAACATATTCCAATTTTTATTCGATGTGTAGTGGAAATGGTGGGCCTGACAGGCATGAACCCGTTCATGCAGCAGAACTTGAAGCAAGTGTGGGCGGCCGGCATGGGCGCGTCCCTGCAGGGTATGCTCGGCCAGCTCGCACAACTGCCACAATTCAAGACGTGGCCTATGGATAAGGTATGGTTATTGATCGACTTTAGAAAAGTAAGAGGTGCTTAATTTGGTTGAATGTGTTTTTGTTGGTATGTTACGATACGAGATGTTTTTGGAGACTGATTTTTACGATTTTTTTAGTGAATATGTCATATGCGATGGTCTTATTACATAATTTTAAAGTGATTTTGGAGTCGGGTATAAAATATCTTAAAATATTCATATTCATATATAATGTCTGACACATTCTGGTTAAAGTTTTTAATCTCTTTTGTCTTCTTACCTAACTGTTGCTGTGGGGAATTTTATAATGAACATGTGTCTGCAACACAATATGTCTTATGTTTAATTTTTTTGGTTAGTTTATGAGATTATGGGGGTCAATGGGGGAAATGAAGGAAAGAACAGAGTGTGCGACTGAATTTATGGTATAATTTTATTTTTTAAATTGACAGATGCCTGGTGAGGAGGAAGAAGTGGATGATGAAGAAATGGGAGTAGCTGAGACATATGCAGATTACATGCCTACAAAGCGTAAGTTGTTAATGATTTTAAACAGTATATATATATATATATTTTTAATTTAACTAGAAAAAGAAAAGCATGTAAGAGTTATTTTCTTATTATAAATAAATTTATGATGTTTAAACATCAGTTAGGAATCGAATCAGTGATTCGATCTGTACAAGATGCTGTTACATCGTTAACATTGACGGAATAGTGAAATGCTACTAATCTTATGACGGTGAATCGTGTCATCCAGCGAAGGCATCTAGATAAGATAATCGTGTGTGTGTTTGGGAGGAGAACCGGATGAGTATATTCTGTTAATTGTAATGAGAAGACACTACAGCGCTTTAATTTCGAAATCGTCCGCTATAAATGTTGGTATCTTTTGATAACCTTTGTTTTGGCTGGATTTGTTTATTGCGGTGAGTATCACAGTAAGAGTGACTTGTGTGCGGTGTCGGTCGCAGTGAAGCTGGGCCGCAAGCACCCGGACCCCGTGGTGGAGACGGCGTCGCTGTCGTCGGTGGAGCCCGTGGACGTGACGTACGCCGTGTGCCTGCCCGACGACACGGTGCGCGGCGGCCTGCTGTCGGCGCTGCAGCTGGAGGCCGTGGTGTACGCGTCGCAGGCGCACGAGCACATGCTGCCCGACGGCACGCGCGCCGGCTTCCTCATCGGTACGCACACACGATCATATATATATACATTTCTCATTATGATAATATGAATATTAAGAACATAAACAATCGAGTAAATTAAACTGTACCATATGTTTATCTGTGTATGGTACAGTACAATTTTTGTATTTTTTTTTTAACTTTCAACTTTCAATATAATTTTTTATCCCCATTTTGACCCCCCTTAAGAGATGATTTCTGGCATAAAATACCCTATGTCCTTCCCAGGCTCTAAAAGTATCTTCTTATCAAATTTCATCTAAATCGGTTCAGTAGATCCAGAGATTATCCCCTACAACCTAACAAACTCACAAACTTTACCTCCATATAATATTAGTATAGATGAAGAATTTAAATAGTAATATATTTGTGAATATATGGATAAATTGAAAAAATTCTGTGTCCGTAATAATAAAGGAATGTGTCTAATATGAAACCTACGCGCAGGCGACGGCGCGGGCGTGGGCAAGGGGCGCACCATCGCCGGCATCATCTTCGAGAACTACCTGCGCGGGCGGCGGCGCGCCGTCTGGGTGTCCGTCTCCAACGACCTCAAGTACGACGCCGAGCGCGACCTGCGCGACATCGGCGCCGGCAAGATAGAGGTGCACTCCTTGAACAAGGTAACCTTGCTCTCATATGTTCACACATTAACACACAGCACCATCTAGTTCCATGGTAAGCTACGATGCTCGTGTTATGGATGTCACTTAATACACTATACATATATAACTTAAATACATACATATTATAAATATAAACACCCATGATTGAAGTACAAATGTCCGTGCTCATCACACAAATGAATGTCCCCAGCGGGACTCAAACCCGCCACCGCTGACACATCAAGTAGGGTCACTACAAACTGAACCAAATATGTCGTCAAATGTAAAAATATATAAATATGTCCTTTACTATGTTATAATACGTGAGGTGAGGCGAGTTGAGTCCTAGGTTTTAGTCCCGGATCAGACAAAGCGAGGGTTGGGATTTTGTGTCCAGAAATTGTCAGTAACAAGGTGAAGTGGGTGGCGTGACACCCTTGTGCAATTTAACAAAAACAATTTGTTTTATTATTGTATTAATTAAATTAATTTATATTATGTTCATTTCGAAGCAAAAATTATTTTTCCAAATAAATTTTTTTGTAGTGTTTTTGTAAATTAAAACGTATGTTCACTTTAAATTTTTCCATAACTTTAATATAATGTAAATTTTAATCATGTCCTATTCTCGTAATAATATAAACAAAACACATCATTTTTCCAGTTCAAATACGCAAAAATCTCATCGGCCATCAACGGCAACGTGAAGAAGGGCGTGGTGTTCAGCACGTACTCGGCGCTCATCGGCGAGACGCAGGCCAACACCAAGTACCGCACGCGCCTCAAGCAGCTGCTGCAGTGGTGCGGGGACGACTTCGACGGGGTCGTATCCTTTTTGAGGAGAGGGGGAACAGGGGGGGAGGGGTTGTTTAGTGCTTTGCTGGACAAATATGATTGTAGGATTTTATATGGACTGTATTAGGCATACAGATAGGATTGTTTGGTATCTTCTTACAAGTGTGTAAAGCTCAGTTATTTTTTACTAGTGGTTTACCTTTGCTTCGCTCGGATGACATCCAAAGGTGTCTAACTATAACTCTCTCTCTTTATATAAATTAGCAATAAATGTTCCCTAACCCCAGCACTCAGATCGTATTCGACGAGTGTCACAAAGCGAAGAACTTGTGCCCAGTGGGATCGGGCAAGGCCACGAAGACGGGCCTCACGGCGCTGGAGCTGCAGAACAAGCTGCCGAAGGCGCGCGTGGTGTACGCCTCCGCCACCGGCGCCTCGGAGCCGCGCAACATGGCGTACATGGTGCGCCTCGGCATCTGGGGCGAGGGGACGCCATTCCCCACCTTCATGGACTTCATTAATGCCGTTGAAAAGAGGTTGGTTGGGTGTTTTTGAAGTGGAACTTCTTTAGAATCGTTGTGATTTGAAACTCGATGAAACGATAATGCGACACTAAAAAGAGATAAACACATAAATATATAGGATTACGGAGGCGAGAGAATGAGATAAAATACATTTCCATGTTACGATGGTAATCGTTATTATTGTCTGACAAATATATAATATTATATTCTTTCCGTTTAAGATATTCTATAAATATATGATTTTAATATTCTAATGTGCCTTATTTAATTATTGATTTGTTTTAATTTAATTGCGATATTTGCCAAAGAAGTTTTACTTCAAGGCGTAAAGGTTTTTTGTATAGACGTATTTGCACACAGAGCGTAAGCTTAATGGGCTTGTAGCGTACAATAATTATTCATAATATTCAATTACACATACAATTTAGATAAATAATAATGTAACATTTTAAGTCATAAGTTGCCAAAACGTCACTTTGCAACATTGTATAATCTGTATCAAAAACTAGTTCCATTTCTGTCATTGTGTGTGAGAGACCTCCGTATGCGTCGCTAAGACACTAAGCGTAATTAAAAATCTGGATATTTTGTAAGGAAATTAATTGCAATAAACTAATATCTAGCAATACCAAATGAAGACTGTCGTTTATTATCGTCAATCGCGACAGGTTTTCCAAGGCATGGATTGGCTGCTATTGAATAATTCATGAGAAAAAACCTATCATTGTTATTAATTTATTTAAAATGTATTTATTCCCAACAACCAGAGGCGTAGGCGCCATGGAGATAGTGGCGATGGACATGAAGCTGCGGGGCATGTACATCGCGCGCCAGCTCTCCTTCCACGGCGTGTCCTTCAAGATAGAGGAGGTGCCGCTCTCAGACTCCTTCAGGGACACCTACGACAAGGCGGTGGCCCTGGTACGTCACTATTATTTATGATATGTACGGTGTAATGGCTATGACGGTTTTTATTTATTTTGGGATATAAACATAATGAATATTACTTAGTTACAAATCGTTCATAGGTTAAGTTTTGATTTTATACATTATCGCTATAAATATCATAAACTTTCGGATTCGAACAAGAATTGATATAGTAATCACAACGAAATAAAACTAAAACTTAATTAAAGGCACAGACAAAGTCTGTGATGCTCGCATACTCATAAAAAAATTAAAACTACAAAGTTAATGATAGTATAATTAAAGTCAACTATTGGGAAGCTATGTTTGTGAGATTAATGACGCTTGAGATTTTCATGTGTGAAATATATTTTCAAATAGTAAGATGTAGGAAACAACAAGAAAGAAGTGTGTATTTGAACTAAAATAAATAAAATAAAAATAAATAAAATAAAACATTAATCTCTTTACATCGAGGGAAAGTCTATGCCCTGACGCATTAAAATGACTAAATTATTAATATTGTATTTTGTCTTTTAAATAAACTATGTTATTTTAAACAAATTTTTCGGACTTCGCGTATTTATTTTAATTCAAAATAAATAGGCGGATAAATCCGAAAAAAAAATGTATTTATTTAAAACAAATATTTGCGTAAATCTAAGAAAGTACTATATTTTGTTTTATTTGTTTGTCAGTGGGTGGAAGCGATGCAGCGCTTCACAGAGGCGGCCGAGCTGATCGACGCGGAGCCGCGCATGAAGAAGACCATGTGGGGGCAGTTCTGGTCGGCGCACCAGCGGTTCTTCAAGTACCTCTGTATTGCTGCTAAGGTATACGGTCTTTTATATTATGTTGTTGTAAGTTACTTGTATTAAGTTGACGGTTCGTGGATGCTGAAGATTTTATATTACAATTATTTATTGTATGAGAATTGAGTCTGTATTAGTTATAAAAAATGATAACTAATTTTAGAGTAATAGTCACAGAATAGATGAAAGATTTAGAATGGTAATCACACGTAATTTGTATGGGAACCACTGTCGCCACTTATCCCTTCTTGATGTTTTTACTACACGCGCAAGTCAAATAAACACAAGCATTTGCACACATACGCAACCCTTATCGCAGCCCTGTAATTGGTCAACACATAGATAATTAGCGTTGCGTCTGTGCTGTGCAAAAGCAAATAAAATTACACGTACGCTAGTGGTTGAAAATGAAAAAATGCTATCGATATTTTTGTCGATAATTTATGTCAGTGTATTAAAATTTTATATAATATTTGTTTTTTTACAGTTATTAAAAACAATTTTTTTAAATGAATTAGATTAGTTCAATTTAAAAATAAAATAAAACAACGTTTAACTTCTAATAAATGTATTTTTAATGTTACATACATGGTAAGTGAATTCTTAAGTAAATGTAATAAAATTTTTTAATACTAAAATTATTTTCACTAAAAGGCTTAGAGCATATAGTACTGGACTTTGTCGGAAACCAGTTTTACCTGCCCGTCACGTCAATCCATTGTTCTTTTATGGAAGGTTCTTTAGGAAACCTAAAAGTATTTTTTTGAGATTACCAAATCATGCACGAGATATTTTTAGGTAATATATAAAATTGATTTTTCCTTATCTCTAAAATGAACCTGTATATAAACTTTAAATTAGCCATAGAAAGTGTTCAATCACATTATTATACAAAAATCATTGTCTTACCGATTATTTTGTCTTACAACAAAAGCACATCGCTATTATAATATACAAAAGCGAAGCACCGCAAAGAAGTGTGGGTTTCGCAGAGAACGCTATCCATTGCGGACAACGATCGCGCGTTGCTTTGATTATGCGCATGCATAGCAAGCAATGTATAGTTTTTGTTTTAGCTTATTGTAATAGTATCGTTTGTTTTGAATTTTGTAATCGTTGCTACATTTTTGAAACTAAAGAGATATTCATTATTATTTTTGACTTACCGATGAAAAGATATACCTCCTCGATCGATACTCGAAGTCTGACTTTTTGTCTTGCATGTAATAATAGCGCAACACGGCATTATAACACTATTTATCGTAGCTCCGTTCCCGACGCACGCTAAACAAGAACTACAAGCGGTGAACGCGTGAATCAGTTGAAGTATGATTGTTTAATCATAGTTACGGCGCGGCTGTTACGCCCACATTACCTTTCCAGCCTTTTTTACCTATTCCGTGGTAACAGTATACATTATAAAGCATTTTTTTTTGGTTAAAACTAGTTACACCATCTGCAAAGTAACCTTCTAAGTATAGTACTAATTTCGTTTTACTATTTAATATGACTGTACTGTATATAGATTCAGGACATATACATACGTTTAAAAAATGTTTAATATTAGCTCACTATATATGACATATATGTATGTATGTCTGTGTCTCCCGTCCGCAGGTGAACCAGGCGGTGGTGACGGCACGCGAGGCGGTGAAGTGCGGCAAGTGCGTGGTGATCGGGCTGCAGAGCACGGGCGAGGCGCGCACGCTCGACCAGCTCGAGCGCGACGACGGCGAGCTCACCGACTTCGTATCCACCGCCAAGTAAATATATGACACCTCACTATACTACACAATGACAATAGTAGTACACATGTCCTATCCTATATAAAGAAAGAAAAAATAATTTTACGGTATGAATATGGACTATTTTTTTGCTTAAGTAGACTATAAATGGTGTTAAAACTCATTTTGCATTTTGCAATAATAAAAAATGTTAACAGTGCTCTCTATGAATATACAGTACAAACTAATTATATAAGGAAATATAAATTGCCATGAAGCTAAAACTAAAAATAACTAAAGATTGTATTGATACAGAAATACAATAGCTCGAAAAATACATACATGTTTTATATCAGCTATAATAGTCATTTCATTTTTATAATTGTTTTTTTCAGAGGCGTATTCCAAACCCTAGTGGAGAAACACTTCCCCGCGCCCGACAGGGAGAGAATAAACAGACTGTTAGGATTGGAGGCGAAGGGCAAGGCGGCGCCCGTCGCGCCCGTCAACGGCAAGAACGGGCTGGACGACGGCAATACTTCTAAGAGGAAATGTTAGTGGATATTATTTTAGTGAAAACGAATTTTTTTTTTGATGTGAAATATCTATTGGTGCACCTTGGCCGTATAACCGATTCGTATGCCGTGACGGCAAATGGAACGATGCCATTGACTCCCTTGTGTGTGCGCGCGCGTACACACTTTACACTTTGTTGCTTCTCTGTGTGAGCTGCATAATGTTTCTATCCTACTATAGTATACTTGACACGTTTACTACTTGTATACACGCTTCGTAGTTTTTAAATAAATATTTTTTCTTTTAAAAAAATCAGAATAATTTGTTATTATGTCATATTTACTGCCTTTAAAAACTATCCTGTCATGCATATTTGCTATACAAAATAGTTACGATGTTTCACATCTGCCAGGCGACGCACAGTGTGGTATTATGAAAATCTAGCGGGACAAAATTATTTTGTCCCATATTATGTGTTATTAGTTTGTAAAATATAAATAAATAACAATAAAATAAAAAAAAATTGTAGTTTAAGACGTATAATTTAACAAGGGACATATTTTCACACGTTTACAACGAAATTAATATAAAAGTAAATATAATAAAACGTAATAAACCTAATTGTCCAAGATCCCAGAGCGATATGACACAACTTATTTTCACACAAATGAAACTTTAGGATCTCAGTCATGTCTCATGGGCTTTGAATACCTGCGTACTTGTGGAGTTCGCCCGGTGACACCTGGGCAGGTACCAGGTGAGAAAGGTAACTAAAAATAAGTGTTACTTAACTTAATTTTGTATAGCAGATTTTTACATATGTTCTGTAGAATATTATCCTAAAGTAATATTATAAGTGTCTGACACTTTCCATGGACCAAAACTTTTGTAAGACGCTTTAAAGCTTCACAAGAAATAAATCAACTTCACTTATTTTTACATGTCTGATTTTGAAATATATTGTTAAGATAACTATAACAAAGTTATATTTCATCAGTCATACAAATAGTAATGATCAAACATCCCCTAAACATGAAAATTATTCAGCCGGGAGTATGAGCGCGAGAGCACTGTGCGCATGCGCCATAGTGTAAAATATTTAAATATCGGAAAAGTACTTACTGCTTTAAATTCAATATTTTTACAGCTTTATTTAAATAAGATGAACTTCAACATTAAGGTAATAATTAATAAATATGAAGGTAAATTAATTTATTGTTTTAAAACAATTATTTTGATTTTATTATAAAAAAAGTACCATTAGAAACAATTGTAAGAAAAATCATTTGAATAAAAAAGAAATTAACTATCATTAATAAAAGAAAGTATTTATTTATCTTTTAATCATCGTTATCATCGTCATAATCATTGGAATTTTCATCATTATGCCAGTCATGATACTGGCCATACAAATACACAGCATATACATATACGAAATAGGCTGAAACAGATTGTGAGCTTAAGAAGGGGAACTGAGTTACCATAGATGTCTCACTCGCTCTGAAACATATGCACAGTGCTCTCGCGCTCATACTCCCGGCTGAATAATTTTCATGTTTAGGGGATGTTTGATCATTACTATTTGTCTGACTGATGAAATATAACTTTGTTATAGTTATCTTAACAATATATTTCAAAATCAGACATGTAAAAATAAGTGAAGTTGATTTATTTCTTGTGAAGCTTTAAAGCGTCTTACAAAAGTTTTGGTCCATGGAAAGTGTCAGACACTTATAATATTACTTTAGGATAATATTCTACAGAACATATGTAAAAATCTGCTATACAAAATTAAGTTAAGTAACACTTATTTTTAGTTACCTTTCTCACCTGGTACCTGCCCAGGTGTCACCGGGCGAACTCCACAAGTACGCAGGTATTCAAAGCCCATGAGACATGACTGAGATCCTAAAGTTTCATTTGTGTGAAAATAAGTTGTGTCATATCGCTCTGGGATCTTGGACTATAATAAATTTAGTACAATTAATATTAATTACCAGTAGAAGAAACAGATTCTTCAGAATCTTCGTCAGATTCTTCAAAACTTTCATCCGTATCTTCAGATTCTGATTCAGATCCATCAGAATCTTTATCTGTTTCGTCTACTGGTATTTCACATTCAATAATTGGAATTCTTATTTCTAATAGCTCATTTACCTCGGGTTTAATTTTACCACGTTTTGTTTTGGTAGCTGCACGTAAACTAGCAATATACGGATCCGATGAAATTAACAATCTATTAAGTAAATCTCGATTTGTATTAATTCTCGAAGATTTTCTTGTAAAAAGTTCCCTGAATTTCCTATTGTGCTTATTTCGTGCCTCTTGAGCTTCTTCAGACATTTGACCTATTGGTAAAACACATGCAGCAATTATATCTTTACCGTGAAATAAAATTTTATGTACGCTTACTGGCATTGGGTACCACGAATACTCCTTAAAATACAATTCTCTTGTTGCCTTGACGAATTCATGGAATTTATCAACATTTATAAAATACCCACTATTTATGGTCTCTAATATGATATGAAAGCGTTTGATAAGCTCCACATTGACACCAGTTATTTCTGCTGACTTTTCAGCATTTTGAAAAAACTTACGAGCTGTATTGCCATCATTTGTGTTTCCGGTCTGTTGTTTTGGCATATCTACTAAAAGACCCAATTCGCTTCTAAACTTTTCTTGCAAATACTTCTTTTTTTCAACCACTTTAGTTTTATTTTCGGCTCCCTTAGCCTGCCATGTTTTTGTATCCAGACGGTAAGATATGTGCAGGATGCATTCAAATAATCTAATCCAAGAATGCAGAGGTGACATGCCCAGAGATAGAAATTCACTTTTTACCGGCTTTTCTAAAATAAGTTCTTCATTATTCATTTCACTGGGCTTGGCACCACATATGTAGCATGTTTGTGTGGATGTACATGAAGATACTGCATTACATATTTTACCGTCTATCATACAGAATATCAGTGTTGACTTTACTAATACTTCCATGTCATTTACAATAATTTTAGTAGGCACCAGTGATTTAGCTTGTTCTTTGATTTTGTCAACTTCGGTCACAATAACATTTGGGGTTTCTTTGGCAAAAACAAACTTTATGGGTCGACAATATCTGGTTGATGATGTCGAAGGGTTTTGCCAAACAATTTGTTTACTACTTTGGCCATTCATTGCATACATTTGTATTGGCACCATTGAAATGCTGAACAAACTTTCATCACTAGCATGTGGTTCAGAAAATTTTTGTTTGTAACGATTTTGTTCTGCTCCATCACAACCCCATTTAACAATAATATCTAGGTTTCTTAATTCTTTTATCGTTTTCAGGACCTCTTCTTGTACTTTGCATAATCTTAATATAGTGTGATCCATTAAAGATTGAAGTTTAACTTCGGCATGTGTTTCTGAAATATTAATTTCACTTGGATAACATAATTTTTTTGCGGCTTTCACTTTGTAGTATGGTGGATACAGTTTTTTTTTATTAACTTTGATTGCTCGCGTATGATACTATATTGGTGTGTTGTCAGATTTGCATCAACCATTAATGCCAGAGCTTGATCATTCGAAAACCCATCTTGCTTTGGGTTGATTAAACATCTTCGTGCTTTTTTTATTTGTGTACCTCTTCTGGGTGAAAACAGGCAAAGCTCCTTAACAATAGCTGCTGAATCCCTCTTTCCTGATTGGCGAAGCTGCATTTCGTTTGCCATCGATATCTCTTCTGGACACGTAGTTTCAAGAAGATGACGAATTCGCCGTCTTTTAGTTTTCTCACTACAAAATTCAAAGTCTTTCGGTGGTCTTCCAGCCCGGTTACTTGTTCCAGGTTGTGAAATATCAACGATAGTTTCACTGACAACACCTGCAAATGATATATTCTCTTCTAACCATAAAGAATTCGTTTTCAGAAAACGTTCACGATGTCTTCCGGATTTCGACCATTTTTCTTCGATTTTTTGACTAAGTCTACTGATTATTGCTTTTAAAGTCTTCAAAATATCATCCGTAACAGGCTGAATACCAAGTTCTTGCAAAATATATTGCAACAAAGCATTTTGTCTTGATTCTTTAGCGTTAGCAAACCAAACGTCAAAAAACGAACGACGAGAAATTTGTGAAGTCATTCTGAAAATAAGAAAATGTTGTATGAGTATCGCAAACTTTCGCAAGCAAATGAATACTTTTCTTGTAGTATATAAATATACCTTTCAGAAAAATATACCCAGTGTACAGGGAAGTGCAGAGAAACTAACTAAAACTTTAGATGAAACTGAAGAAGTACTGTTTATGATTAAATAAAAACCTCACTCTGTTAATTTACTATTTATGATTAAACTAATATACATACTATCAATAAAATATATGAAAATTTACCTTGAAAGTCACACAAACACGACAACAACACAAAATCACCACTAGCACAGAGAAACACAGCGTATTCATCGAGCGAACTCAGACGAATGAAACGCTAGCAGCGAGCGGCCGGTCCGGTCGGTCGGTATGGTTCTACCTGAACGCTGGCCGTCCCGACCTGTTTATACCTGCTATTGTTTCGCGTGGATTCCCAGAAAATGTACTAGATTGTAGTATAACTTGTTAGTTTATAATTTATTTCGTTAAAAGCATATTTTAAGACATGTTCCTAAATTGACTATTGTCCGTCTAGATTCTCAAAATATCATACTGTGCGACGGACGGAGGGACGGCTTTAATTTTATTATATTTTTCATGTTTTAAGCTTTATGGAATAAGGGAGTTACTACCTTTTAAATGGAATGCTTTGTTGCTGCAAGACATTCAACAGGTGGTCTTTTGAGTTATAGTATTTTTAATATAAATTCAATCGAATAATTATAAAAAAATTGTGGAGTTCATTTAATGTACCTGTGCAAATAATATGTAAAAATCGGGCAAGTTCGAGTCTGACTCGCACGCCGAGTGTTCCATATATTGAAATATGTATTCAATTTTTATGTTGTCTTAGCGTACATAATTTAGTTACCTAAACTCTGTTTTTTAATATCGGACACTAAATTGACACATGCAAATGTCAAATTTACAAATAATGCTGCCAGCTCTTTTGTGCAGTGTCGTACCTACGATACCGGTTTGTTGAATCGTAACTTTTTATCTTTATTAGTCGACTCGCTTCAAAGTTTTATATTCAAAAGTATAATCAAAATTCACATTATTAATTTTAAATCATTAAATATCATATTTATTAATTTAAATATCATATTTATTAATTTTAAATCATTAAGTATCATTCAATTAACATTATTAAATTTAAATTTACATTATTAATTTTGTATTATTACGTTTTAAATAAGTATCTACACATTATTTAAGGATAATTTATTATTAAAAAACGATGCTTGATTTTATTAACATACATTTTCGATAGTGGTACATCACTATTTAAGAATTGCAAAAAACTGACAATCCACGTAATGTCAGTTTTGTCTCTAAGATTAAAAAAGGGCTATAAGTGGACACACGCTAAAGTGGCGGAACCATTATTTATCCTTTACGCTGCAGAACCTTAAAAATTACTTTAAGGATAAAATGTATATTAATAAAAGTATATGTGAATATCTTTCTGATTTGCAAATAAATATATTTATTATAATTCAAGTTTTAATGTTAATTCCAGTAACCGCCCGACAGCAAGTGAACGCAGCGTCAAAGCGCATGCGCGGCGGCTCCTCGTCCGACGAGTTCGTACGCTCCGACGACGACGCTGACGCCGACGCCGACTCCGACGACGACAAGCGCGCCTCCGACTCCGACCTCAGCGACTTCAACCCGTTCCACGCCGGCAGCGACAGCGACGACGGTGGGTCTTGTGTTCTTACATACAACAGGAGGTACTTGATTTGAGTGTATGTTTTGGTGTGTGCGTGTGCGCGTGTGTGTGTTGTGTAGATGAGTATATATGTATGGCTTGGGATAGATATTGCTTTAAATTTCTACGATAATTATTAGTATTTTTTTATTATTGTAACTATGAATGAGTGCTGTTCTTATTCATGTTTTAATAATGTAATATATTTTAATATATTATGTAAAATATTTAAATATAACTGAATTAACATTGTATATATCATAAACATACTTTATGGCAATTAATTGATAGATCAGAATAAATAAGTGATTTGCTTGTCTCCAAAAAATAGTGTACTAAAATTTTATCACTATATACGGTAACACATTAGGGAGGTCAATTTTGTATGTATAATATAAAAATATTAATGGTTTTAAATAAATATTAATTTGTATAATATTAATAATACTAATCCAACTTTTGCAGAACCGTGGCTGGGGCGTAAGAAGAAGGTGGCGAAGAAGAAAAAGCCAAGTGCGAAGAAGAAGGCCGCGAGCACGCAGGACAAGATCGAGACCATGTTCGAGCGCAAGTGCCTCGCGCCCACCGTCACCGTCACGCAGGCGGGCCGCTCGCTCACCGGCACGCCTGTCGGCACCAATGGATTGTATTTAGGTTGTTTATTATTATAATTTTTATGTGTGTACTTCTTCGGACTCGGTTCGAAGGAGCCCAGCCCTATGGAAGGCTTGCGTGAGGATATAGGTTCAACATGTAGAGGCCCCTTAAGAAATTCAAGTTTGTTTAATGTGACGCATCAGCCGGGATCCATTTCTGAGTAACCCATAAGGAATTGACCGAAGATGGCCTCCGTATAATGCGTAGGGACTATGAAAATATGGAAAAATTAAATAGGGTTATGGAATGGAGTTTGGAGGGAGTAAAACATCGGGCTTTTGCTTTCTCAACAGTCTCAGATTGAATATTTGGCTGACGGTCGCCTTCCATAGATGGCCCCTAAAAAGCGGCATAGTGCCTCGGGCGCAATAAATCTAGATGAGCCAAGAAACTGGTCTATTGAATGAGGCTAACGGATGTCTTATTCCATCGTCGCTCATGAAAGGATTTATTCTTCGTTATTATGTAAATTAAGGCTTCCACCTTTTGGAGCATCAAGTCCTTTACTTTTTATGCCTTTTAGAATTTACATTCTTATACATATTACTGTGATTTTATTTTTTTATGATGTCCTCTTTTTATGAAGTTTTGTATGTGGCCAAGTTTCGTATAATCCAAATTTTGCTTATATGAAAAGTATCCCTATATTTTTAAATTCCCCATCTTATTGAAAATGTATAGATATAAGTATACCTGTAGAGATATATGTTTAATGTCATAATGTATGCGCGGCAGGTCCGACGCGCAGCCAGCCGCCGGCCCGCAGCGCCATCGAGCGCGCGTGCAGCATGAAGGAGCAGCTGCTGGCCGCCATCGAGCGCCTCGGCCGCCGCCTGCCGCCCAACACGCTGGACCAGCTCGTGGACGAGCTGGGCGGCACCGACAACGTCGCCGAGGTACGGTACTGCTGCCCGACATCATCCATCGGATCGTAGACGACCTGGCGGACTACTATCATAATGATAATGTAATCCTAAACGGTTTTGGTTATGACGGTCAACCTCACTGAGACTAGCCAACAGTGTGAGATATATTATAGTGTAGAGACGAGATAATATCGCAGTAATTCTTAAGGACCGAACCAAAAATCGAGTCTAGCATCTTTCAATCTGCAGTCGTTCATGCTAGTACCACATATCTACTTTAAAGCTTGCTTAGTAAACTAATTAGTATTGACATGTTCGCTGTCCGGAGGTCCTAAGTTCAAGTGTCAGGCTGGGCCAAGTATGGATATTGGTTATTTTATAATATAAGGTTAATTTTCTGTGATGGATTTGTGACTGCATTTTACTTATATAGTACTAGCGGCTCACCCTCGCTTCGCTCGGGTTCACCTAGAAAAGCAAATACAAATCTATCCCACGGGAACCGTAATTTTTACGCGATAAAAAGTAGCCTATCTGTGCCAAATTTCATCCAGATCCGTTCTAACGTGAAAGAGTAACAAACATCCATACATACATACTCACAAACTTTCACATTTATAATATTAGTATGGACTAAAATCAATCAAGTTGCGCTTTCATAATTATTTACGATATAAACATTTGTTTTGTTATCTTGAATATGTATGTATGTATACATTATTATTAATTTTTGTTTTTATTATTTAGATGACAGGTAGAAAAGGTCGAGTGGTGCAAACAGAAGACGGGCAAATTCAGTACGAAAGTCGGTCCGAGGCTGACGTTCCTCTGGAAACGTTAAACTTGACCGAGAAACAAAGGTTCATGGATGGAGAGAAAGACGTCGCCATTATCTCTGAAGCTGCGTCAAGTGGTATATCATTGCAGAGTGATCGAAGGTAATGAAAACTATGATTTAGCTACTTTTTAATTACTTTTACATAAAGATATATTCTGCTTTAAATACATAAAAATAAATTTAAATTAATTAAAATTAAATAATGACTTTGTACTGGGTATCGATAGATGGCGTTATTAACATGAGTTCTTTACCACGGTTAAAGACGACTAAAGTTGCGGACTTAGCATATGTTTTGAGCACTTATTAGACTTTCTCAGATGGGTTTCCTTATATTGTTTTCCATCACTGTATTAACAAAAATAGGCTTTGAAGCTAAAAAAAAAACAAAAAAGTAACAAAATGTCTCGTGTTTTTAAGTTATATAAACAGTAACTATAAATACATATATTGATATTTTTCCACAGAGCGAGAAATCAAAGGCGGAGAGTTCACATAACGTTGGAGTTACCTTGGTCAGCCGATAGAGCTATACAACAGTTTGGTATGTTTATCTTTTTAATTGTATTTAAAGTGTATACATTGTTATGGTGTGAATTATAGAATAACATTTTATATTAATAATAAAAATAACTTTTAAGCTTAATTTAGAAAATTACTTTGTGTAATGAAGGTGTTTTCATACTTTTGAAATAGATTGATTTTCAGTTTTCCGACATTTTTTTTTCAATATTTTTCTTTAATTGTTTTACTATTTCACATTTTAAAAAACAAATTATTAAAATTGGTCTAGCTGTTCTCTTGTGATGAGCTTACCAATGAATAATATTTTATTTCTATGTTTACTCTGAGCTGGTTGTAATTAAGGGTTCAGAGTTGGCATACAAATAAGTTAATATAAATTGTATATAATTAAGAATTAACGTGTCTATATTTATAACTGTATGAAGAACACATACACAAAATTATTATTAGAGGTGGTGAAGTTATTGTATGTAAATAAAAAGTGTTACTTTCTACTGTTTTTTATGGCCATGTTCTTTTCGCGGTTTCGTACCCGAAGTGTACCTACTATTATTAAGCCTCCACTATCCGTCAGTCAGCCGCAGTGTCTCAGTGTCAGTAGGCTGTATCTTATGAACCGTAATAGGTAGAGATTTGAAATTTTACAGAGTGCATTTTTCTATTGCCGCTATAACAATAAATAATAAAAAACCAAGATGGCGAATTTCAAAATGGCCGCCATACAAATTAAAAATCTTGTATGATAGATAGTACGCAATTCTTCATGTGCAAATCCGATTTGCGCTTCCGGTTTATTTAAATCATTTGTTTACACCGTTGCCCCACAGGTCGCACACACAGATCCAACCAAGTGAACGCGCCGGAGTACATTTTCCTGATCTCGGACCTGGCGGGCGAGCGCCGCTTCGCGTCCACCGTGGCCAAGCGCCTGGAGTCGCTGGGCGCGCTCACGCACGGCGACCGCCGCGCCACCGAGACCAGGGACCTCAGCCAGTTCAATATTGACAATAAATATGGTGATTATATGCTCCATTAATATCCTTGTTTTGCTTTTATACCGTTTATTTTATTAATTTTCGTGGAAATACTTGGTTTTTTTTCCTCAAAATACGTTCATATTTATGATAGGTCAGATTTCACTTTTGATAGAATTTCAAATATATTACGTCTTATAAGTCTGTTATGTCAAAGAAAGCTCAATTAAACTAGTTGGCAGTAAGACATTATTGTACATAAGTGTGTACGCAAACATAACGTGCATACTCTAATTCTTTTATTTTTATACTCCAGCACGATAAAAAACGAAGAACCGACGATTTTACATGTTCTGTCTTAGCGCAGGGATAGGACACCGCCAACTTTTCAATTTGAAAAAAATGTCACATTCGACCTAAATCAATCATCAATAATAGCATTTTTAAAATCGGTTAAGCCATTTTTCTAACCTTTTTTGTATATATAAAAACAGCTACTGTAACTTCTATTACTAATAGTGTGTAGTGAATAACTAGATTGAAACCATTAGAGGATTTCATTAAATGGTTTAGTAAAAACTAGGTATAATAATATAGTTGGTAATAATTCAATATGCGTCCGCAGGCCGCACCGCGCTGGAGGCCGTGATGAAGGCGATCATGAAGTACGAGACGCCGCTGGTGCCGCCGCCGCGCGACTACGCCGGCGACTTCTTCCAGGACGTGGCGTCCGCGCTCGTGGGCGTCGGCCTCATCGTCAACAGCGACAGCGCGCCCGGCATACTGGCGCTCGACAAGGTGCCTGGCTTTGATACGTTCATTCGATAGAATATATATATATATAAGCTCCGATACTAACGTCACTAGGTAGTAGCTTAGGGTTGTCAGTTTTGTAGATTTTGTAGTTTAGTTGTTCCAAAGATTTTAGAAGTTTAGTAGTTCAAAATCAACAGAGGTTGTTTTAAGACTTGAAATAAATTCGTACAGACTTGTCTATTTATTTATTAGCGTTTTCTCGTGTAACCGCTCGCTTTATTAGCTATTATAGTAAAGTTGCATCAAAATTCATTTAGTGGTTTTTGCGAGAAAAAATAACAAATATACATTCTGTGAGTGTATATGAATGAAATATATTCATTACACATTTATATAACATTAAGTAACCCAACAGAACCGTTATCCGTGTAACTGAGGTATCGCAGGATCACTTACGCTCTCAAGTATGATGTCTTGATGGCGGGCTTATCGGGACAGACCTCCCGTCCTCCACAATTAACAGAGAATCGCTTCATCAATTCAAAAAAGTTTTTCCAAAATCGACTAATGCAGCTCCAGATTTTATCAAAATCGGCTCATACCTGTAGCATTAGAAAATAAAGAGCAATTAGTCCAAATACATGCCAATAGATGGCGCAATATGTATGGATTTATTATATTATTTATAATTTTTCTTTTTTTTTTATAGGACTACAACAATATGTCGAAGTTCTTAAACAGGATATTAGGCATGCCGGTGGAGTTACAGAATAGGCTGTTCAAATATTTCACTGACACGCTCGCCGCCGTCATGGAGCAAGGTGAGTCGGATGTTTTATAATTTCCGTTATTTTAATATTAATATGTAAAATTAATGAAGCCATAGTGATATTTATTGGTCTTCCGCTGTTTTTTTATGTTTTGAGTGATAATATGATGAGGCTTAAAATGAAAAAAAAAAAAAACTTGATGTGTGTGTGTGCCCGCAGCGAAGCGCAGCGGTCGCTTCGACCTGGGCATCCTGGACCTGGGCAGCGCGGGCGAGAGCGTGCGCCGCGTGCGCTGCGTGCGCTTCCTGCGCCGCCACGCCACCGGACAGGCGCCCGTCGAGCTGCACACCGTGCACTCGGAGGTAACACGTTTGCTCGTCTACTCATGTGCTTTACTTAAACATTTATTTATTACTAGCGACTCACTCGGGTTCCTCCCTACTTACGTTTTAACGTTTAGTATAGATTTCACAGAGATGAGATATTTTCCCGCAGTAAAGAGTTATACTATATGTTGACCCGGACAACCAGCTATCATCATACCAAATTTTATCAATATTTCTCCAGTGGTTTATCCATGAAACAGTCACAAACAGACAGACAGACAAATAGACAAAAATTCTAAAAACTAGATTCGACCTAAGTATCGATAATAATGTCTATTTTAATAAGATTTTCCAAAAATATTTAATGTACAGGTTCGGCTTTGTTACAATTTTATTATATGTATAGATTATTATATTATTAAGAAACCTAGCAAGTTTTCAAAAATAATGTGAAGTCCGCCAACCCCCACTTGACCAGCTTGATAGACTATGGTCTGATCCTCCTCGTATTGAAGGGAAGCCCGTGCCCGGCAGTGGTACGTTAAGAAGCTGAACACAAAACAATATACAATTCGTTCCCCCCGCAGCGCGGCATGGAGTGGTCGGAGGCGCTGGAGAAGTGGCACGCGGCGGAGGCGGAGGCGCGCGCGCGCCGCGCCGACGCCGCGCCCGACGGCTTCTACGTGTCGGCGGCGGCGCGCGGCGGCAAGCACACGGCCGTGCTGTGCGTGGCGCCGCGCGCGCGCGCCCGCGACCGCGACCGCGACCGCGACCGCAACAAGAAGGACCTCATGTTCCAGGTCTACAGGTCAGCTGGCATCTTTGTTTGCTTTTGTTTTTTTTTGTTTTTTTGATGACGGTGATAGATGAGACGTCATGATTGTTTTGTTGACGTTATGACGCCATGTTTGTTGACGCATTTTGAGGATGGTTTTATCGTGACATTGGTGGTGCTTTGTTTTTTTTTTTCACCACAATGAACCTTCCATTGTGAGTAAAACCTACTGTGAAGTAAGAATCTTATTTAAAAGTGTTTGTTTAAGTTTATACGGTCTTACTTTAAATTCATTATAGGTGCTCCTTAAAGGCTGAAATATCAAACATTCCCATTGTAAATATTCAAATTGATTATATTGTGTAATAAAATTCATAAAAACAAAAAAAAAAACATAAAAAGTACCGCAGAACGAAACGTTATGATTTATTATGTTAAGTGTCGTATACATATGTATGTATGTACTGTAATATTGCAGACCGAACACCGGTCTCCAGATCCGGCTGGAGTCGCTGGCGGAGCTGGAGAAGAAGTACCGGCGCGCGACGGCCGAGGAGGCAGAGGCGCCGTGGCGCGCGCAGCACGCCGCCTCGCTGCGCGTGTGCGCGCACGCCTACTGGCGCTCCGCCTGCCGCAACGCGGACACCTGCGAGGTGTGCAGCTTGTATAATATTTTATAATACCAAATTTCTACTGAGCCCATGTCTGCTAACTAATTCTACTGCGCAAATATTGATATTTTGCATTTTTGCCACGAAATTGGTACTATTGGTAATAATTAAAGAAAAAAAAATCTTGCTGGATACCTGTAAACTCTCATCATTAATAATAATACCATTTTCTCAAATATACGCTTCGTGCAATTTTAACTAATTGGCATTTTTTGTCTCTATAGTTTAGACAATGATATATATATGTGTATGAATAAAATAATGTCGTATCGACGTGTACGTGCAGGTGGGTCTGCGCGTGCGCACGTACCACGTGCTGGCGGGGTCGGTGCTGGCGGTGTGGGCGCGCGTGGAGGCGGCGCTGGCCGCGCGCTCCGCCGCCAAGATGCAGGTCGTGCGCCTCAAGACCGACGACGGCCTCAAGATCGTCGGTCGGTATACACACACAAGCATACATACAAGCACATGCACGCACGCACACATACATACACACGCACACAAATGTACACACACATATGTACATACATATACAAGTTATGTTCACCTATAGTTATATAAATGGGCGGCTTGCGTGAATATGTTGATATGTCTTAGGTTAATTTTATAGAGCCACCATTTTAAAGTTTGGGAGGATTTATTACATCACATTATTTGTAAAAATGACAATATTAAATGAAATTAATATAATAATTTTCATACTATTTTATAATCATTAAATGACGTTAAATCGTTTATCGTTAAATATTTAAAATCGCTGCCGTGTAAATTTGTCATTTAAATATATCAACATATTCACGCCAACCACAGAAATATAATATTTCGCTTTCTTCTCTGTTTTGGATATTTTGGATTAAGTTCTAACTTGCATTTTATATTGCGATTTTCTTGTAGGATTTCGCGATTAAGATTTTAAATTTTATTTTAATATATTTTTACTAGCGACTCACCCTCGCTTCGCTCGGGTTCGTCCCTAGCTTGCATTAAATCACGATTGATCAGTTTTCGACCGGAGAGGAAAAATGATTAAATTACTAAAATGGCTATTAAAAAATAAGGGTTGATCGTAGAAGGGTGAAAATTGAGGATTGTATGTATTTTTGTATGTTGTATCATAAAAAAATAGAAATTAAAAATTTTGTCTAAAAAATAAAAAAAAAATTTAGGGGTGGACTACCCCTAACATTTAGGGGGATGAAAAATAGATGTTGGCCGATTCTCATAGATACCGGATAAGCACAAAAAATTTCATCAAAATCGGTCAAGCCGTTTCGGAGGAGTATGGCAACGAAAACTGTGACACGAGAATTTTATATATTTTTATTTTAAATTCGTAGTATAAATTGCTAGCAATAAATAAATATCTTCAGAATATCGTTTCTGAATTATTCGTATCGTTTCTTTATAATTATAAAAATATATACATATTATAAGCTTTTAAAAAACAAAACTCAGTAAATAAAATAAGCCATTAGACATAATAATAAATAAATATTGAACAATCCCACAGGTACGCTTATTCCAAAGAATTGCGTGGAGACGCTCAAAGAGACGCTGTCGTCGGACGCCGTGTCCGTCACCGAGCAGACCTTCGACCAGCCCGACCTCAAGTGAGCGGGGCCCGGGGCACACACAGTTCCTCTATCTCTTTATTTTATACCTCGGGACCATAAACGGTTGGAGAGAAACTTGCCAAAAATAGTAGACTACGCTCTATGGATGATGGATTGTCTATGGCAATTGGCAGTGCGTCGTCGGCCCCAGTCCGGCCCGGACCTACCGAGTCAATTACGGCGGCACGCTACGACGCGGTACGACTGATTTCTCATAAGTTCTTCGCTAATTTTACGCATACGTAAATGTGCACCTTAAGAAAGTTTACTCTACAGGGTATTTCAGTTTCCTTTTTTTATATATATAACTCCGTCTCGCTCTCTCTTTTTTATCTCTCTTTCGCTCACCCGCGACAGAGACGGAGATGGAATGTCCGCTTTCTTAATTTGCGCGAGTTACTTAGTTCCAGGTTTTAAGTATAGCGGTATCGTTTGGGATCGTCTAAGATTTGTGATATGAGTGTTTAATATGGATATGGTTCCTTTATGTCTCCCGATTGTATGCACACGTGCATTGTTTAGTTTTATATTTTATTTATATGACTTTGTATGAGATTGTGGAATTTTGACATGGTCCGTGTACCACCAATGGTTCCGATGATTAGGTTATATGTTTTCGTCTCAATTCTATGCTAGGATGTTGTATACGATGTTCGTTTTGTACAAATGTAGACCGTTAATTGAAATCCCTCACTCGTGTTTAGGTTATCTTGAATATTTTTAGACTCGACATGTATTATAGATGTTATTGAAGAGATATTGTAAACTGATATATTTTAGTCGACTGTCACAATTTTCATAACAAATCACTCGCTTTGTATTTAAATTTACAAATATATATATTTTTTGTCTGTGACTTGGAAATGTGACTAAAACTATCATAAACTGTGTATCGTTTCATTTTCGTTCAGTAGTTCTGTATGAAATGTGTCTTTATGAATTTTGTCTATTATAAGTGCAATAAAAGTCGTATCAGACGAGATTTGTAAACGTAGTGTTTCTATCATCGATCAAAAAAATACTAGATACACAATCCCATGCAAAAGTTCTCTTAAAACTGTCACCAATTGTGTTTAGCTAATAATTCTAGTTGAAATAAATATACGACAATGTAAGTTGAACCTTAAATACAAGGCTTAAAGTTGTTTTTACAAAAAATTAAAAGCGCGTTCAAATGTTCAAATGAGCGCTCATTCGATGAGGACATTTTTCGTCGCTGATTGTGTATCTAGTACTTTTTCGATCGATGGTTTCTATTGATAAAATTTACAATATAATTAATTATATTATGTGAATATTAAATCAATATATTTTTTAGTGTTTGCGTTTGAGCAATGTTTTAAGCAATTTTTAATACGTCATAGTTTTAAAGTACACTTTCTGATACATTTTAGTTATCTACAATGCAAGTGGACAGTGAATATCGATGATTATATGATATATATAAATTCGGACCTAGTCTATTTAGTTGAAATTGTACCTATTTGTATTATGCATAAAGTGGAGCTTCATAGACTCATTAGTGTTGATTTTATTTATTTATATATATATAAAAATACACAGATAAAAATGTTATTAGAATATAGAAGCTATTTTTATCAATTTCCTCTAAAACAAACTGCGTAGCTTATGAAGCTCTGCTTTTGTTCCCTGTAAAATAAAACCGTCGTGACTTCAGTGTGGTAAGAAACGTTTTATAGTATAAAAATGAAGACAAATATTACTTTTAATGTATGTTAAGATAATTTCTCAGATTTAGATTTTTTGAAGTGTACATTCACATTGCAAAGTGTTTCAGTGCTGGATGTCAAATCACTAATGTCGAATTCATCTCTGTCTTTATGTAAAAAGACAAATAAATGTATATAATTATGAGAGAATTGTTTTATTGTATCGAGTAGCACCTTAAATTTTTATTTGTTTTTACGAGTTTTACTTTCACAGTTTTTACTTTCTTTCACATTTACAATGCTACAAGGATCATTTGGCACTTAGGTGACATTGACATGAGGGCGTGGGTATGAAATTAGGGGTTTTTTTTAAAACATACTAACCTCTCTAACACCACTTCATGTTTTGAGATATTTTTATTGAAATAAAAGCACAAAATATGCACAACAAACATAAACTCCAACTTCTCTCAAAAGTGACGCTTTACAAGATGGCGGTGTTAGTTCTTTCCGCCACGTGCCAAAAGATCCTTGTACAACTTTGTTGTGGATAAAGCTAGAAGCCTGAATTTGCAGTGACTAAAAGGACACAATATAACTAGGTATATTCCCGAATTACATTCAATTGAATGACTTGGTCATCCGGACGGAAACAATCACATAAGAATAATTTACGATTTTAAATAGTCCTAATTGAACATATCGTTAGCGGATCAAATCTATGCATACACAAACAAATAATGCGTTCAGAACGCTAATATTAAGTAAATTTTGTTGTTTGCCGTGTGCTATGGCCAAGTCATTGTATTCATTAAAGAAGTAAAAATATCTAATATTGATACGGTCTCTATAAAATGTTGTTATTTAACTAATAGGTTACAATTTGTGATAAAGTTGTTGGATAGATTATAGATGCTTTCATATATACAGTATAGATATTAGGTGCTGAGTAAATTAATCGACTTGATTTTACATTAAATCTCAAAAGTTACTGCAGTAGAAGAACTGCGTTGCGAGACTTGTATTTTTTTACATGTCATGTTTTTCATCGGATGAATTTTTCATCTCTTTTGTTCATTTACATCAACTATCTTTATCGACAGTCCACCTAACGAAAAAACAATTTTACTCATTGTCGATATTCGACCTCTTCATTTTAGGGAGTCCCCTAAGTCCTTAAGAGTTACCTAAGTGTTGGTAGGGATGAGATTTCCGTGTTACCTAAAATACTTAAGACTTAGAGTTAAGAAATGGACATAAATTTGCTCCATGAAGTAAAGTAAAAAAAGTGAGTTAAATTTTTTGTTTTTTTCATAATTAATAGGGGCTTTTGATAGGGGAAAATGGAATGTGGAAGTTAATCATTTTTGTAGTTAAACAGTTTGGTTAAGATTTATGTATTCGTAAATAAATTGTTAATTGTTCATCATTTCATTTTAAAAAAATCAGTGTTTTAACTCAAAATTATTTTTATTAATTTAAATCTTATAAAAAATCAATGCGCTTCTACCCGATTGCGATAAAGCTCAAACCTTATTTTATTATATTATTAGATAATAATATGTAAAAACAAAACGCAATTTGATTTTTCTTTACTTTCATAATGTCAAATTGTCAATTTAAATGTCAATGTCAATGGTTTTGTGATAATGGTCGACTTTGTACGGCCGTTTTTATATTTATTTTCTACTAAATTGTAACTGAAAAATTTGCAATTTTTGATAAGTATGACTGAAAAAGAGATTACCATGGAGCAACTAGAAGAAACCGTGAGTTGCGTGTTTGATTTTTATATAAATTGATGTTGATTTTAACGGGACTGTATTTAGGTCAAGCGGCCGCTTTTCTGCATTTGATTTTTATTACATTACGAGGCTGTTTACATTAATTAAGTACTCAAATAAATGACTACGAACTACTACTTTGTGTAAAGTAAAAGTAAAAAGATAAAAAAAATATTTCATACAATATTTTGATACCTTAGAGGGCGCGCCTGAGTTCATCGATAATTTTACATAGGGCATTGTTTACATTTCTAAATATCACTTTACTGAATAAATTTAAATGTAATCAGTTATGAATTACTATATAGAGATTTTATTGAATTGATTTATAGGTAAAACGCACAGATGAACAACTAGACCTTATGGAGTGGAAAATGGATAATGTGGAGAAACAGATGGTTCAACCTATAAGCGATCAAGATGTTTGTCTTGTCAATCTACTCAAATCTGTCTCTGAGGTAGGCCTTTAGTTTTTAGAGTATAGATATAATAGGTATGTTACACCTGTATGGTAATTAAAAAGCTTAACACAACTTTTAACTAATGTATTTTGTTTACAATATTAACACCTATATAATTGCCTAATTCCATAATTTAATCAAACCTTGCTAAATATTTAACACCTATTCATTCATATTAAAGGAAGTCCTGCTTAATTATTCTGAAAACAATGACTCACTTTAGAACAACAGGCCACTGTACTGATTGTTATGTTTGAATTAGTCACAAATTAGATAACCAAGAGTCAACACATTACACACAAGACCACTTTACATATATATTGGTAGTTATAAAATAAAAACTTGTATAACAAAATTAAAAGGAATGCAATATTTATTTTTCAGCCCCTTGCATATTAGTGTTGGAAAGGTCAGAAAATAATAATTAGTGTATCTACATATGTTGTCATGTTGCTTGCAGCTTGCTATTTCTCTCAACATAATTGATTTTAAAGTTGATTTTCTTACTGTGAAAAAAATCTGTTAATTTCAAATAAAGTAAAAATCCTACATATTAATGATAATTTTGGGTTTTTTATTTCTTAATTATTAATAAATTAATTATGATCATAAATACTTTAAATGATCTTTTATAAATACAAAAACTTTGCAGTGACAACTTCAATAATATGGAAATATTGATTTATTTATAAATAATTTTGTTAAATTCATTTGAAGAAATAGCAGACTGTAGCTATCATGCTTGTTAGCTGAGGAGGCTTAAATGTGGTACAAATTTAAGCCAATAAAGCCTTATGAACAGGGCCAGCTTAGTACAGGGCTTTGATAATATTACTTTGTTGCCAGAATTGCCATCTGAGAAATTGTTGACTTTTATATACATAGTTGTTTATCCACAAGTTGTTTCTATACTGTTTGTTATTTGTATATGTACATATGTGTCATGCTCGCTGAAGTTCATCTGTATAAGGAAAAACATAATGTCATATTACCATTGTTTACTTAATATTTGCAATAAGAATTTATTTTGACCGAACCTATGTCTTGCTATCAAAAGAGCCAGCATGATACAAATTTTTAAAGCTTACATCTTAGGTTGATTATCTTCATGAAAATCGCAGTTTCACTCATATGATACTTCCAATGGACTCTTTCGTCCATTTCATTTTATGTTACTTTCTTACCTGTGGAACATTTGCAACATGAAACATAAATTTCTGAGCCTCTCTCTCTTTCTAACTGCTTATGTGTGAAATAGATAGAGCGCTGGAAATGTTGCTTCAACATTTAATATATACGATGCAATTTCAAAAGCAGATAAAAGTTAATATTAGAATGATCTTTACTCTATAGAGCTCTATATTGTTCTTAAAATTAATGTTTTCAATTTAAATAATACACATTAAACATATATCAGTATTTGTCTGCTTTTGAATACGCAGTATATAATCTGTGAGCATACAAAAGGTGCTTCATACTGCACAGGTGCGTTCCGACTATCAACAGCTGCGGGCCGAGCTGATGGAGGTGCAAGCCTTGCAGAGAGAGCTCTCAACGCGGCTGCGCACTCAATTACGTCTGGTTCATGGAAAATTTGCGCGATTACGTCAACGTATCGCCGCTGCATCGCCTCCGCGCTAATCCCATAGATCATATTTTATCATTTTGTCTATCATATGTGCGAGTTTTCATTTGTATTGCTTTGAGAGTTAAATTGTTTCAGTTGCTGTCTTTATAAACAAGTTTTTTTAAATATAAAATTTATTTTCCATACCATCCCTGTTGAAAAACTCCAATAGGATCCCATCAAAATCGACATAAACCACATAGAAACCAATAAATATTTATTGGTTTCTGTGGCTTTTGTCGCTTTTGATGGGATCCTATTGGAGTTTTTAAACAGGGATACGTATGCCAGTGTTTCGTATTACTATAAGTCACTTACATTTTTCGAGTTCATATATTTTTATATGTTTAAAATGTATTTCTTAATATTTTTGTTAATGTATTTATTAATTCATTTTATAAAATTACGTTATTTGAATACTACTCATAGTTCTCGTCATGTTATCACGATAAATAAATACGAACGAATAATCGAACACGTGCCAACATAGACTTAGTAAAACGCACATCATTCAATATTTCTCACTATAAGTAACAATGATCTCATAGTAAGTTGTGAGTCTTTATTGTATATACTTAAATAATTCGTGGTTAACGCGATTTACTGCGATAAAAGTGATCGTGTGAAGATCCCTTAAGAGTAGACTCCACTAGTCCGCGTTAATTGACGTTTGTTTCCCATAGTTTTAATAGTTTCGTTCTAATATATTGTAAGTTTGGTGCTACGCATGTTGCGAGTGTATGGACGCTACATATGGAATATGATAAAAATGATTTAATTGTTAAATACAGCGGCATCTGGTTGTATTTCAAGACTTATCTTTCTAATTATGACGTAGAAAGTTTAATGTTATGTTTACTGTTCGATCACGTTGAAATAATTAGAAAAGGAAATCCTATACTAAATTTCTTATAAAAAAATGATGTTACAACTAGATTCCGCTGTATTCAGTAGCTTGAATTTGTAACGATAAAAACAAATTTATTTTATTATATCCATATTTTGATATTGTGAAGGGCTTAAAGTTTCGTTCAATTCAAAAGGATTCGCTCGAAAAAGGTTTAATGCATTCCTACAAAATGACATCAATTATAGTAGGCCAGTTGGGTTGCCGAAAATAAGAGCCTAGCCCCGAAAACATTTTAGTCCAAAAATTTTATATCACCAGCCTTAAAGTCACTGGGTGTGTAAATTTAAAATTGCGACCAAATTCGAGCGGTGCGTTAGCCGTCATCTTGATTTTAAGGGAGAATCGTTTAACCCTTGGCTATTTTCAACTTTTCGAGAAAAATCATAAGGACTAAAATTGTTAATTATTCAATTCTCTACATTTTATTTCTTGCTATCGATATTTTCCAAGTTAAGGGCGAAAAGCAGGGAAAATATTTTATTGAATTATCTCGGTTTATTATTGACTTTAGGGCCTAAATGTACATGAATGGCTGATGAAATAAAATTTCGGCCTTGAATTTTTTCGGCATTCAGTGCTAACACGACTAGACTATAGGATGAAAGTAGACTTAAAAAATTCTAAATTTTGTTTTTAACCGAATATAATATTTTATCTGTGCCTACACTACCGATGTCGCCATTGGCTTAGAGCAAATCAAAGAAAATTAAAAAAATAAAATAAAATGTCAATTTACAGAATGGTCAAGAGTTGGAAAACTAGATCGAATTTATAAATGTGCTTAATGAAAGTGTTAATGGATGGAAAATCAACAATCGTTTGGTTACGGTTTAGAATAATTATTAGATATTATTGATATTATTATCTTCTCTATTCTAAATTAATTGTATTAAGATTTTGAGCACTTATCGATTATAATGCATTTCTTTGCATGAGGCTCGTTTAGTTAGTGTATTGAAATATTAGGTGACATTTTCTAGAAATATTTTATATGTAGTAAAATATATTAGTCGTAGTTGATGTTATTCTATTGCATTTAATTTTTTTTTGATCACGTTATTATCGTTACACACATATCGTGTTGCATGCAAGTTTATATTAGCTATATAAAGTGAGCTGCATTGGAAGATTTTGACCATGTGTTACTGCTTAAGTAATATTCTATCTGCACTAATATATGTCAATCGTACTTGAGCTCACAAGCTCTATTCACGCATGGTGTGAACCTTTAAATAAATAATAAATAAATATGTTGGGACATTAACACACAGCACCATCTAGTTCCATGGTAAGCTCCGAGGCCTGTGTTATGGATACCAAATAGTTGATACACTCACTACACATATATAATTTTAAATACATATATATTATAAATATAAACACCCATGATTGGAGTACAAACATCCGTGCTCATCACACAAATGAATGCCCAGCGGGACTCGAACCCGCGATCGCTGGCACAGCAAGTAGAGTCACTACAAACTGAGCCAAACGTGTCGTCGTGTTTATTTTAACTAATTGTATTAAAAGCAGAAGTGTGAGTGAAATTCTTATATCAAACAGTTTATTAATTCATGCACTCGTTTAACAAAAGCGTGTAGACTGGGCTCTCGTGTAGGGTGAGACGCTCCCGACTATCATACATACTTATATAAGATAGTCGGGAAACTCTTCTTAGGGTTGACGACTTAATTGTGCTCTCTTTAGTTGAAGTTCTAAGATATACAAAGGATTTGTCCTATTTTTTCATATTATAAACTTATTTTACCAACTAATCTCGATCTTGGCTTCTCCATTCTACGGTGAAACAATCTAATCGAATTGGTGAAATAATCGATGCTCAACTGGCATATTTGGCGGTTATAAACAAAAAAAATGACTTGATAGGTAACTTGCCACGGTCGTTGTCATGGCACTACAGCGCTATAACTTCAAAACCGTTGACCATGAAAATTGGTATTTATTGTCAATCGGAAATCCGCATTTCTCTTCAGATGAAAAAACAAGGCCTAAACGAAATATATGTTAACCGTACATTACATACCTTTGTCTGTTTCCAGAATGGTCTATTTTATTAGGCTTATAAGAGCATAGACCCAAAGCAAATAAGTAAAAATGGAAAATTTTAAATTTGCATGTTTTTTAAAAAAAACTCATGCAGCTCACTTTAAAACTTACTCACTGTAGTATTAAGAAAAGTACATGTCTGAACTATGTCTAAGTCGTAGACTCTAACTTACCACGTATACCTTATTTACTTATTAGAATTAGCATCCTTGATGATTTTTGATGTGATTTTACAAATACCCATTTGACTTTTTTAAATTTTACATTTCATTAAAGTCAAAACGGTTGTGTGAATGCGACTGATTGACAATGGCCAATTCGGCTGAGTTTAACTAACATCGAATGTGGATTCTCAGTAAAGTGATATAATCTCCTCCATAGAAATGAACACGTTTTTTTTATATCACATTAAAACCTATATTAATTTAATTAAAATAAAATTAATAAGTATTTCAGGAAGAGATTATATAACCTGTACTAGAATCTTGTTGTTTATTTCTTATATAGTTAGTTAAAAAGTTTTTATTTATTAATGTTATGGTAGCCAAAGTTTTTTGTGTATACAATCACATAAAAAATATTGAAATAAAACGATTTCTCATACACTTCATTAACTATGATAGTTTTATTAGGTTGCTTGCAAGAATCCGGTCCGCTAATAAGTAAACGTTCTATTGCCTCAGATGTATGTCTTCAGCACGTCCATTTCTACTATTCACACTACTCACTACTATTAAGTAAACAGAAATTGTTTTTCACTGCATTTATTCATATGTTAGTTCTTCACACGAGGCCAGTACGTATGTCATGTTTTTACATAGTCAAATATAAAAATAGTATATGAAAAGGACGACATAATCTAAAAGTTATAAATCTTAAATAAAACTATCTTTTCGGATTTTAGAGACCAGTCTCTACCGTGACCATGATTGCTGTAAAGCATTCGAAACTTCGGGAACCAAAAATCGAAATAAATCTGCGAAAAAATCCGAAAAGATAGTTTTATTTAAATGTCAAATATTCGCGTAAATCTAAGAGTATTATAAATCTTACTTTACTTATTCTTCAAGTGGCCTTTATGGGAATTATGCGAGACTATTTGCACTAATTCAGACATATAAAAATTAAAACGGGGGCTTCGGCTGATGGCTCCAATATGCTGCATGTTTAAGTTTCTAAAGACTGATTAGATCGGGGCTCGGTCCAGAATATCCTTCCAGATAGTATGATTTTTGATTGCTATTTTCAGCTTCGAACAACGATTGTCTTTGGCATCCACCCAGCGTAAGTTTCTTACGTTACGTACGGTCGACCTACGTTTTCGTAATATTTCTTTTTTAATGTTAAGAGACTCGAAGATGTACGCATCTCTTACATTCACTCCACACTACCCAGATAGCGCGGATTTCACGTTTTTGACAACGTATTATTGCGAAGAAATACTTATAAGTATATCCTTCTCATTGAGTTATTTGATTACCAAAGATTACATACATATGTATGTACATATATTTTTTTCCCTATTACCTTGTTTATTATGTTCAAGGTAGCTAAGTCTTCTAAATTAGTACCTAAAAAAAAGGATTTTGTATGAAACGGTTGAAACTGAATGAATGCAGTGATCAACAAATTTTGCTACATCTACTCGTAACTATACAATTAACTCACATATAAAATTTTAGACCGCTTTTTATGATGCATCCATCCACTATATTAATTTGTCAAATTAAGACTTATTTTTTACTGTAAAAACTATTGGCAGTGATTTCTCTAGTGGCTGTGTCCGAAACTAACCGCAGCATTCTACAGTAGTAGGAACTTAACAGTATTAGAATTAGTTACATTATTATTATTTGTATACTAGCGACTCACCCTCCTTTCGTTAGGGTTCGTCCCTAGTTCGTTTCCCAATACAAACTTTCATCCGCATTTTCTAAGTTCCTACGCAATTTTCTGTTTTTTTTAATGTAAGAACATTCTCCTGACAATAAAAAACACAACAAAAAAAGAATTAGTGAAATCGGTCCAGCCGTTCACGCGTGATGGCGTGACCAAGGGCAATAGGGATTCATTTTTATATATATAGATAACATGATGTTTAATTATGTTTATAAAAAGACAGACGGGTTACATAACAACTTCATAAGTCTAATTAATGCGGTCACTTGCCTGTAGAGAAATCTGCTCACCGCCAATAGCCAGTAGCCCGTTCCTACAAAAACTAAGGCATGTTGTAAATATTTTTACAAAATAATATTATAAGTAAAAATAATTATTTTCCTCCCCATGAATTTGTGATTTGCTTATTTTGGGAACATTAATTATAATAGTATTTTGTAGGGGCGGGACAACCCTATTTAAAAACTCCAATAGGATCTCATCAAAAGCGACAAAAGTCACATAGAAACCAATGAATATTTATTGGTGTCTATGTGGCTTTTATTGGTGTTTATGGGGATTTTGTCGCTTTTGATGAGATCCTATTGTTGTTTTACAATAGGGAAGCACTAACAGTATTTATGCCTTACCTTATGAATTAACTATTATAGTACTTTTTTATATACATCTCCTATTTTCTAAATTTGTGCCAAATAATAATGGTTGAGTCAATTGTAATCCAGCTCTTATAAAAATGAAATTCATTTACTGCCTTTAAAGTCGTAAAGCAGTATTTTTTTTATGTATTGAGCAAAATTGGATTTCAGAAAATAAAATAAAAGAATATCCTATATCTATATATTATTAAAATAAAATAATTTTTAAAGTATCAATTTGCTTCTAGAGCTGTGCAACATTGACTCGACTCTTAAATTAACTAGTAGTGATTCAATGTTACCCAATGTCCAAAATTGACAATATTATGCACTTATATTCCTATTTATAAGTAGTTACTTTCTACTATTGCGTGAACGTCGGATATTTTGTATTTGGTTTGTATGTAAAGTTGTAGGTCGCGTGAGCGCGCGAACCGCGGCGATGCAGGAGTTACTTTGTTTAGGCCCGTTTAAATTTTTTTTCTAATAAATGATATTTTACGGTTAATTATGTGTTTTATTTATTTTTTTAAAGTGTTATTTCCCATATAGAAAATATTGTGTCAGCAGTACTGTAGGGTCGAGCATCGCTGACAGAGTTGCGGTAGAATGCGAAAGCGATCCCGTGGCCCTGTCTTTTGCGAACGGTATCACTGTGGTGGTTTTAGTGGGTAGTCTGTCGCGCTTCTCGCGGCAGGAGTCACACATACTCGGGCACCCGTAAAGGGGTTTCCCCGTGAATCAAAAAAAAAAAAAAAAAAAGAATAAAAGGTACTGTAGGATATTTTAATCTTTAATGTTCACTCATTTCTCGTTTCTTTCTCATATCGCCAAAAAGGAGATTATATTTTTTGTATTAAGCGTAACTTAGTTATAATATGTACGTAGATATGGTCTAGTGCCTCGCATATATCGCTGTAGTTCCGGAAGTCCTGGGTTCGAATCTCGGGTTGGGTCAAGAGTACTAAAAGTAAAAGTCTGGAGTAAAAAGTTGGCAGTGTTACACTTCTCTGCCGTAGCATAGCGCATACCACCGTCGGTCCTACATTAACCTCTCACCGTTACTCGTCGCACCGCACTTTGGAATTACACTTTTATTTGCGCGCATGTTTGCTCAGTGCTCAAGCTCAATGATATATTATTTCTTATATGGCTAGTTTTAGTGATATTAGCCACCGCGACCAAAACTGGTCCTCCTGAGTCTGACATATTAACGTAGATTTAGTAAGGCCTATCTAGTATTTGTAAATATGCAGACAGACAAGTGTAAAACTGTGCTAGCATCTGCATATGTATAATCGCATTAAGTTTTATAATAAGGTGATTAAATAAAAGAAAGTGTTATTGAATATACTCCTTTATTCTTTGTTCTTACAAACCTACCGGCGCGTGGAATGCGGGAGACAGAGCTCGTTGTTAAGCGGTTAAAAGGTTAATTTGATTGGTTAAAATTAACTTGCAGTCAAACTACCCATTATAATACTTGTTATTGCAACGTTTTACAAACAAAATGTATCACAGATAAAGTAAAATGAGCACGACCTGTCTCACATCGTTGAGATTATTCAGATTCATTTGGGAATATTCGCCAATGTCATATTTATCAAAATTTAAACATTTGGTTTTGTTCAACAATTTTATCGGGATGTATAGATAGTGCCATCGACGAAGGCGCGCGATTTCAACTGTCAATAAAGAGAGGGTCGCGTCTTCGTGGATAGCACAAACTTGTATAATGCTTAGTTTTTAAAAATATCATTGATTGATATAAAAATATTATAATTTAACCTTCGGTCTATATTAAATTTAACATGATTTTTGTACATTAATCTGAATATTCCCATCAGCCAAATTCAATTTTAAAATAAATTCAATACATTCGACTAAAGCAACAAACCGTTGTCGTTACATAAAGCTGCATTCACACAATGTTTTTAATAAAAAAGATATTTTATACTGCTTAACGGTTATATATCACAAAAGATGCAGATTTCAACGAGCACAAACACGTGTGAATGCGCCCTAATAATACAGTATATGTAGACAGAAAGACCTAATTAAAAAATATAAAATAAAATGGCACCCTGTGTCACAAAATATCAGCCTTAAAAATAAAAAATAAAATGGAAACTTATATCTAATAATGTTAATAAATTAATTGTTAATGTATTAATCGATATAAGTATTCTAAATAAACAAAAGGCGAAATTTCGTTTTTTTTTTACCACTTAGATGGATTCAATCCCATCTAGTTATTAAAATTACATAAAAAAATTAATTCAAATAAAAAAAAATGAGAAATATCTTTAAGTCGGTTTGAGATTGCCATTCAACAGGTCACTTATGACACTCCTACTAATTTTTTTTAACATTTTACAAAATAAACTATGCAAAGAACAAAACATATTGTTTAAATACAATCAAAAGTGCAATTTTAAACAAAATATCTAGCGATCTGAATAATCTGTACTTTTTTCTTATTTATTTTGTATATAAACGTGCAAAATCTCATATACTACACAATAATGTTGGGGATTTTAATCTGGAATTATCTATTATCATACGATTGGTCGGAGATATGGAATAAGGAACATATACATATTGGTTATATACGTAAAGTTTTTTTTAAATTATATGTTGCTTTCTTTCTATTATAAATTATTAAAATCAATTCAAAGCAAGTGATCGATGATACATGAAATAATATCTTTGCAAATACTTTGTTTCTCGCTTTTTATGCAAAGAAGCTTCGATCAAAAATACTACTAGATATCGGGTCGGCGTCAGAAATCCGTCTCGGTAAATATAAGCTCACTTGCAAAGAGAGCGTATATTTCGCTTAGTTGTATTGAAACACTGCAAGCGTATACACGTTCACAATGCCGCAATGTCTATTTAAAAGTTGCAAAAATAATGCGCGAAGAAGAAATTTTTCAGAAGTAGTTTCTTATTTTCGGTAAGTACATGTAGATTAAGTGAATATTTTAAAATTAACAATAAAATTTTACAATAAATATTATAAAACTTACGAAATGATCGTAAGTGTATGATGATAATTTGAAGATTTGTGACTTTATTACAAGGTGTTATGGTGTTGATTAGATTGAAAATAAAACTATTATAAGACTTTGTGTTGGTCCGTTAGTATACAAATGTAGCTGTATAAGTACATATTCGCGCGGATAAAATTTAGCTTTAATTTTGTTATAACACGTTATCTAGTAGTATTGTTGATCGAAGCAAAGAAGCAAATGAATTGTTAATGTCATTTAAAACCCAAAATTTTCAATTAAGTAATAAATCGAGACACCATACACATAATATGTTCCTTAAACCATGCTTTCTATTCAACTCTGGTATAAAGATCAAAATGTTAATAAACTAGTATCAAACACAATATAACTGTTTTAGATTTACGCGAATATTTGACATTTGATATAAAAATATCTTTTCGGATTTTTTCGCGGATTTATTTTACTCAAGAGGTCTCCCCCGTGATCATGATTGCTGTAAAGCATTCGTAACGTCGGGAACCAAAAATCAAAATAAATACGCGAAATAATCCAAAAAGATCATTATATTATTTAAAATAGTGTGAAACACTGTCAAATCTCACATATTTTAAATATTAATTGCAAATATCATCATTTTCTATCAAAGACAATGGTTATATTTTTATTTTACACTATCTCGCATTATAAATGTATAAAAATTAATATCTAATCTGTATTGTATTTTTTATATCGAAGTTGAAAGGATGTGAATGTAAAAATGTATTATAATTTTTTTGGTAATATAAAACGTTTATGTCTATTTAAATGTTTTTTTTTTAGGCCGATAATGTAAATGTGGCATAATATACTTATGACATGGATAAAGAACAAAGAATTACTTTATAATTTGAATTTCATTAAAATATTTTCATAAAATAATACGTATATTTAAGTAAATTTTTGTCAAGCCACTTTCACACTGACAGCCTAAACTGGTATTGGTCTTTGTATAAATGAGTTTAGAAAAACTGTAATCTTGAATTGTGAACAAAATATTCAAAAGATTCAAAAGCAAAAGATTTTAAAAATATATTATAAACTGTTCCATTGAAAAATAATTATCGAGACATTACTTAGAAGTAAAGCAATAATATTTCTAATTTATCATTATATCTAACGTATCGTGTACACCACTCCATTGTCACGCCGATTTCAGGACAATGTGTGTTACCAACTTTATCTATTTAATAATATATAACACTAATTTATTCGGTTATTTCATATTAAACAATCTACGCGTCGAGTATAATTATCTAAGAGGCGACCATAAAAAGTAGAGCTTACAAAACCTGTGTCACTTTATCTAAAATAAAATGACCAATTTCTATTAAATATTATATAATATCAAAATGTATGTATTGTATTCAGCCCTTTTTAACTTCCCACTGCTGGGGGTGGGCTTCCCTTCAATACGAGGGGATCAGGCTATAGTCCACGACGCTGGCAAGTGCGAGCGGACTGAGCGTCTTTCGAAAACTTGCTAGGTTCTCTCAGACATGCAGGTTTCCTCACGATGTTTTTCTTCACCGTATTTATATTAAAAATATCTTTAAATAATGTTTTTGTATATTATTATCGTTTATAAGCTGCTCGTTGTACAGTCGTCTCCTGGACTACGTGTAAATTGACGAAGCGACAGAAGAGCACTACGCAGTCTTGTGAGAAGGCACCGCCAACTGCACGTGCTACGAAGCACCGCTATCAATCTAATTATGAGCAGTGCTTTGAAATAATATAATAAATATATAAATAAATATGTTGGGACATTACCACATAGCAATGGATGGAATGGATAAAACACATACTAACAATAATATAACTATGTATTATCAATATTTTAAACTATCCGGTCGGACAGACATTGCCCTGTCCTTTTAATAAAGTTTGTGATCTTTGAGTTCATACAAAAAAAAAAATGAAAATTTTCTAATTTATAATCCTGTCCTTATAAGAGTTATTAAAAACATTTAAAAAAAAACATAATTAGTCAATGTGCTCCAGCCATTCTCAAGTAATGCGGTTACCAGCGAACAGCATTTCACATTCATTTATATAGATTGGAATATGTAATTTTGTAATTGTTACAATTGTGAAGACAAAATTAAAAAAAAAGAACAAAAAAATGTGACTAAAACTGATATGGTCCTTCGAGCCGGATTTTTTTTAATACATTCTTTAATCTAAATTATTTTTGATCAATAATACGTTTAATATTATTTCCTAGCACTGCTTTACCGTTATAACAAATTTGCATGACAGTACTACAGTAAACTGAGCCACGACGTAAGGCTATTCACAACTATGTATATATGTAATATAAAAAACCGTAACTCTATTGAAATTTTATCAAAAACTTGAGTAAATAACGAATAATCTCGATATATTCCACTATACCTATAATACTATAACGCGTCACTATACGATGTACATATGTATTAAGACTATTTTGGCATCGGTAATTTTGTACAAATTATAGAAAATAGGATGCGTTGGCATTATATTGCTTAAAATTTTATTAAATTACAAAAGAACTTAAAACGTTTCTTTTTTTTAAAAAAAAAAAAACGTTATTATTGTCACAGAGAAAGTAAATACTTGAAAAGATAAATTCCGTTTTATTTTTTTAAATCCTGTCCTCATTTATATATAACAACGACCACGCACCCTATTTAAAGCGCAGCATAGAAAAATTTAAAACTTATATATCTGTACCTGAAAAGTATAACACTGTAACTCCGTTTTATACGAGTTGTGTTTTTTACAGTATACTATTGTATGTGTCCTTTTCTATAATGGCATAACACTGTTTGTATCAAAATTAACTATCTACAGTATTAAATAGCCATAAACTCGGAAAAACGGAGTTACAGTATTATGCTTCTCAGGTACAGATATTTCATACTAGCATACAAAATAATATAAAGAAAGACTCGACGTACATTGTGGAAATTGACGCCCCACAAATACTATTTATTATGTATTCTATAAGACAAAAAAATAGCAACAAATCTCCATATTCAGCGATAGAAAGGCATAATATTTATTTACAATGTACGATGAACCTTTAAATTCAAACAAAATGGCGGACCTGTGACGTAACAACATAGAAATATGAAAGCGACTTCTAGCGAGCTATATATTATAGTAAGCACTACATTGTAATGTATACATCTGCACCTGGCTCGGCAACTTGAACTTTGTAGCGTAATAAAAAATAATATACAGGCTGGTTGAGATAGTTCATACGTGTAAAATAAAAAAAAATAACTGAAATAATTTATTTTCTGTACTTTTAACGCCAGACACTACTGTTATAAAGTATATGTCTATCTGTTTGTGGTTTTATAACTCCTATATATATGTACCAATTTAAGCAAACGTTATGTATCACAAGATTAAATATATCAAGATGAAAAAAATGTACCTTATAAAAGTTTCTTCAGACAGCTTTACGATCCCGATTAACGAAAATGAAAAAAAAAAGTCAATTTCAACCCCCTGTATAACATAAGTACAACAATCCAACATCTGTATATCACTAGTGTTTAACTTGGCAAGATGTAGATTCGACTAAGTTACGTTAAAAAATAGACGAAACAACTAAAATAACAGTATGAAGAAATTCGTAACCACAATATATGAAAAAAAAAAAAAACATTCTAAAGAACTTGATAAACCTTTTAAAATATTTAATTTTACTTGAAGTAAAAATTTCATTCAAAAAATTGGTATAGATTTTTTTAATATCAACATATTAATTGTTCAGAATAATTTTTTCTATATCTCATAGTCAGGTATCTCCATACTGACTGGTGTAGAGCAAAAATAAACCTTATTATTATTAGAGATTCGATATATTTTTAAAAACCAGTGGCTAACTCAAGGTTATATAAATCTAAATATATGTTTTATGGACATGAGCATGGACAGAAAGATGATTGCAAACGTCAAGTTAGCCACTAAAGTATGCAGGAAAAGAAAATAATGTAGTGTCATATTGCAATATATGAGTAAATTGATAAGAGGTCATGATATATCAAGTATCAACGAATCAAATGAGATTTTTCATTATTTCACCACGACTTTTTTGTTTGAGCTATGGCTTAGCTATTATAGCTATTATGATACAGGATGTTTATTTGTTTTAAAATGTAATATTGTGATTGAGATTGATATAAAAATCGACCCTGTGACTTATGCCTCTTATACAACACAGTATAGGATTCGGTCATTAATGCTCACTTGAGAATGTCATATTTAACAACCTCTTATCACCAACTTATGTTGTGTTTTGATTTGAATAAAAAAAAAATTACGAAATTAAGGGAATGTTGCCTTACGTAATATTCAACAACAATTCTAAATCCCATACATCTAAATAAGCTCTTGTTTATAATATTCCGAAGAAAGGAAGAACTCTGAAAGATTTACCTCAAACAGAACATACGTACATACGAAAAAAATCAATCCAAGATTAAAATGAATTTAATTAATTTTGGGCTGAATGATGTAGCACCTTTGCCTTTGTAATAAAAATAATCAATCTGTCAAAGTCCTTCCTATATCCGAATTTAGCTTTCTTTAATTGCAATATGCACCATATCATAATTAAATAACCCGTTCGACGGGTGAATTTTCATCCGTATCACTCTTTTTATCCGTCATTTGCAAATCTTTACTTATCCGTAAATTAGCCAACTTCACGTAATTACTCCTAGAGATGCCTATTTCACGTCGTTTTGGTATTTCTTTGTCGTCTTTTTTATCGACTTTCTTTTCGATAACGGGCGCCAAAGACACAGTATTTTGCGTGTTGCGATTTAGTTGGGTTAATTTTTTTTCGACAGCCCCCATTGGATTTTTGAATCTGTTCCGGCCTATTTCGTATTTATCTGTTTTAGGTTCAAACCTGCGATCTCGACAGCTATACCTGCCTGTAAAGTCTGAGGTGTCAGATGGTAAGTGTCTTCTGAAAATAGGTGTCATTGGTTTCCCCATACTGGCTAGTTTGAGGTCACTCTTCAGGACTTCTTGGTTCAAATTTGGTTTTTTCTCCGGTTCAGGTCTGACCCTGTGATTTGATCTGGTAATGGGGGATGTCGGACGTTGTATAAAGAATTTACTTCTAGATTTTTCCTCGTTATCATTAAGTTCCGGTTTCCGTACTACTTCTGTTGTATTGGGTTTAAATAACCTGCTAAGTTTTGGGGAGAGTAATTTTTTTGTAAAAAAATTAGGTTTCTCTTGTTTAGCTACATCTAAGCTCTTTGGAATGTTGTCTATGCCCTTGGACATGACGGGGGATTTCTTTAAATAATCGATATTAAATCGTTTGCAGTCTTCCGCATCCACACTTCTCTCGTCTTTATGTCGTAATGTGACATCTGTGACGTCATAGCTAGCTTTTTTTGGAAGAATAATATTTTTGATGTTTACTAGATTATTTCTAGGGGTTTCGATTTGGAATTCGTCATCTGACGATGAGGAGTCCCGATCTGCATCAGGGATGCTGTAGTGTCTGCTGAATGGGAATGTGTCTCTGCAATCCTTGGAGCTCGTCTCCAGACCCTCGACGGATTGGTTTCGGAGGAAGGAGGGTAGGAGGTCTTCGTGCAGTTTGCGTGTTTTGTTGTCCAGGAGGTTGTTGAGGTGGGCGTCAGGGCTGCTGCGTTTGAGTGGGGGTGGAGGGCCGAGCCACTCGGAAATGTCGTCCACCTGGAACGCAAATAAAGTTTAGTATACATCTACTTATAAAAAGTCGTATTAATAAAAATAATAAATTTAATTTTCGAAATAAATTCAGACCAAACATAAATCTGACAAACTTCATCAAGTTTTTATTCTTCACTAGCTACTCACCCTTCGGTTCGTCCCTAGGTACGTTTTAATGTTTTTGAGCGAAACCTTAATTCTTTTTCTAAAATAAAATTAGCCAAGTTACTCCTTATAATATCAGCTATTTGACAGTGAAAGTCCTGTTAAAATTGGTTCAGCCATTTCGAAGATTAGCCGGAACAAACAGACGGAGAGACAGACAAAATTTTTAAAAATTGTATAAAGCTGTTATTTTGATATCACAAACAGACACTTCAATTTTATTTATCTGTATAGATTATTTCGTTCGAGTTTAAATTTATCGAACGGGTGATAGAACACGTCAACACTGTATTCCGAGCACTGTGACGTGATGACAGGCGGTGTCGTCGGCGGCGCACCTTGGTGATGTTGATGCCGCCGCGGCCGTCGCTGAGGATGTAGGCGGGCGCGGGCGCCAGCGCGTGCGCGCTGCGGCTGAGGCGCGGCGGCGGCGCGCGCGCGGCCGGCGCCAGGTGGCTGGCCGACACGCACTTGCCGAGCGCGCGCCCCCCGCCGCCGCCCCCGCCCCCCTCGCCCGCCGCGCCCGGCGCCAGCTGCGCGGTCGACTGCGACTGCGAATTACATAATATAATAAATACTATTACATTGTTTTATTTAGTTTACAATTAATTATTATTTAGTAAAAAATAAATCTTCAGTTATTAAATTCAAAATTAAAAAAAAACTTATTACTTAAAGGTTACGGCCAACTCTAACTCGAATCCAAACTCATAACCTAGAGACGTACATAAAAGCCGCTACACCAACAGCACACACACCTTGAGCACGCCATCGTCGACGCCGGCGTCCCCGCCGAGCGCGCAGCGCACGAAGATGCCGCCGCCGTCGTGCGCGCCGCGCGCGGGCGAGGCGCGGCCGCGCGAGGGCGCGCGCGCGTAGCGCAGGATGTCGGCCAGCAGCGGCGGCGGCGGGCCGCGCGCGCCCGCCAGGTGCATCACCAGCGACTCCAGCCAGATCTCCATCACCTCGAACGACGGCCTGCCGGGTTGAATCGGTCAGTGTCGTGGGACAGGGGTAGGAACTTCGTTCCGCCCTCGGCTCATACAATTATTTACAATTATATAGCTTTTATATTAACTATTGTTATTTTTAAATGAACAATTATTTAAAGCAAAATTTGCAATTCTATTTATCAACATTAAGTAATAAACCGATTTATTCGATAACTTTGATAAATAAAATGACATCACTAGTTCCGCCATTATCTGTCTGAATTGTCATACACAATACTCTATTTGTAGAGTTTCTTTAGATTAGATCGGAGTATATACATACATTCCTCTCGAACAATGTGTAGGGTACACACCTGGCGTCGGGGTCCAGGTCGCAGGCGAGGAAGGCCAGGCGGTAGAAGGGCTCGGGGCAGGCGGCGCAGAACTTCTCCAGGAACAGGCGCTCGTTGAGGCCGAAGTCCGAGCGCCGCGGCAGGTAGTCGGGGTCCGCCGACACGCGACCTATTATCTATATATAAAATTGTATCGTTCGTTGATAAGCGCATCACTTGAGAAACTACATAATACATCAAATACGGTTTTTAAGAATGAAAATTGGGAAAGTTGAATTTGGTAATTGTTGAAAAGTTGAAAAATTCGGGAAAATATGCTTTTTATATAAAATTTTTCCTTTTCCACGAAAATCAGAAACAAAATAAAAATTTGGACAGGGCAACTTAAGTTATAGTTGGGTTTCAGTGGGCAGTATTGGCTTTTCTAGCCTTCTTGAGTCCCACACAGTTACCAACATTAAAAAAAGAGTCAATCTAATATTCATATTTTTGTATATTATATATCCCAGCTGTATCCTATGTTAGTAGTTTCTGTTAAATGTATGCCATCGTTACTAAAAGTCGCAAACATTCTGTAAATTTCATTATATAAAGTGTGGAATCTTTGAAATAATAAAATACAAAATAGTGTAGCTTAGCTAAGCATAGCAAATAATTAGTAAATCTCACCTCACAAAGTATGATGCCGAAGGAGAACACGTCAACCTTCTCATCATACACTTTACCATTCATCATCTCCGGGGCCATCCAGTATGGGTTCCCAACCACCTGTATTGAAAAGAGTGCTTTAGTAAACAAAGTATATGATTTAGTCTTTTTTAATTTAATTCGATATTTATAAGTAACTAGCGACTCACCCTCGCTTCGCTTCGGGTTCGTCCTTAGACAAAAACAAATTTATCCCACGGGAACCGAACATTTTTCCGGGATGATATATAGCCTATAGCCTTCCTCAATAAACCAGCTATCTAAAGCAAAAATAATTTTTCAAAGCGAATTAATAGTTCCTGAGATTAGAGCGTTCAACCAAACAAACAAACATACTCTACCTCTTTATAATATTAAGTATAGATAAGTAAATAAAAAAATTACTTTTATTTTAATAAGTGACAAGCTTCTCTGATTGTAAAAAAAATTAAGTATATGTGGTGACTTTGGAATTACTGTTTTGTCACGGTCCGTCTATGGTCTGTTCCGATGCTACTATTTAAATTTTATTTACTAATTGAGACCCTGAGAAGGACTTAGGATAGTTTTTATCCCGAAAATCAACCTTAAAGTTAAATAAAGGATATAAAACTCGTCATATCTACGTTTATATAGTCTATGTATTCCACACCGACCGTCAAAACGTACCTAGGGATGAATCCGAGCGAAATGAGAATGTGTAGCTAGTATTATAATAGAAATTGTAAAATAATTTCGGCGACTTGACGTAAGTCCATATGAGCGAGTGCTACACACGTACCGTGTACCGCTTGCGGCGCAGCGAGGAGTTGGGCAGCGAGCTGCTGGCGGTGCGCTGCACGATGCGCGCCAGCCCGAAGTCCGCCACCACCACCGTCAGCTCCTGCACGCACCGCACTACGTTAGTGTCCGTGTGGATGAGGGCCAGCTTTGAAAACTGAATCCCATATAAAATAATTATAGGTTTTGGTCTGGGGACCATTTAATATATTATAATATTGTAACATATTAATGAAGGTTTTTTTATCATTAACTTTTAGAACAATCTTTCCGTACGTCATAAACAGTTTATTTTAAGTCCATTAGGGCTACGTAAATTAATAAAAAATATAAATAAAAGTAGTTAGAGATGAGCTGCTAGTTGGTCGGTCAATCGGTCTGTCGTCGGTCAGTCGGCGACTAGTCGTCGTTTGGTCGGTCGGTAGTTCGGTCAGTCGGTCGGTCGGTCGGTCGGTCGGTCGGTCGACGGTCGGTCGGTCGGTCGGTCGGTCGGTCGGTCGGTCGGTCGGGCGCGGCAGGGCGGCGGTCACCTCTCCGGGGCGCACGAGGCAGTTGTGCGAGTTGAGGTCGCGGTGTATGACGTTGCGGCGGTGCAGGTAGCCCACGCCGGCCGCCACGTCGCGCGCCAGCCGCGCGCGCACGCTCCAGCGCAGCGCGCGCGCCGTGTCCTGCAGCAGCGCGTGCAGCGTGCCGCCGGCCACGTACTCGGTGAGCAGGTGCAGGCGGCGGTCGCGGTACAGCACGCCCGCGAAGCGCAGCACGTTGCGGTGCCGCAGCGACCGCAGCACCGCCACCTGCAGGCACACATTGTTATTACATCAACAAACTTGTCGCTACGAGGTTTCAATAGAGTGCGCTGTGCACACACTCTATTTAGATAAGCTTATAAAAACAGTAAGATGGCGTACTTTGTGCGCCTTCAAACAATTTTTTTTTCAACACAAAAGTAATCAAGACATCTTTACTGAATGCTGAAGAAAGAATTTTTTCTGTATGATAAAAATAGTAAGCGCATCACATGAAAATATTGGAGCGATGTGGGTAATTATGTTTATTTTTATTTTATGTTTTTTTAGTAGTCTGAATAAAAATTTTCAAGTACTGGTCTGCAATATCTCTACCACCACCACTCCTCATAAAAAAAAACAACAAAATAAAAAGTCAAAATAACCTCCTTCAAGAAGTTGTTCTGCGCGGCCTCGTCCACGCGGTACAGCTGCTTCAGCACCATGACCTCGCCGGTGGCGCGCTGCGTCACCTTATACACCTGCCCGAAGAACCCCGTGCCGAGGAGCTCGCCCTGTTACACGTTTTGATATTACTCAAGTACCTATACACTGTGCATTACGGCTAAAACAGTGGTAGTTGTAGTAACAACAAAGTAACAACTTGGAAAACCGCGAAAAAAAGTGGTATCGCCATCTATTGGCACAGTTTAATAATTATTATAACGCATCAATTTTTCATGCAGCAGTGTCCCATATACATATACTGTATTGTAGTCAGCCCTTTTTAACGTTCCACTGTTGAGCACGAAGGGAAGCCCCTTCAACACAACTGATGCGGCCTGAGCATGTCTTTCAAAAACTTGCTAGGTTTTACCAGACCTGCAGATTTCCTCACGATGTTTTCCTTCACCGTAGTCCGTAAGACAAGTGGCAATCAATCATGTTAGAAATGATTCACACATGAAAATATCAGAGGTGTGAGACCCGGGATTTATAAATAAATATGTTAAAAATATTAACACATAACATCATCTAGTTCCATGGTAAGCTACGAGGCCTGTGTTATGGATACCAAGATAGTCGATATACTACACATATATTAACTTTAAATACATACATATTATAAATATAAACACTCATGACTGGAGTACAAAAATTCCTGCTCATCACACAAATGAATGCCCCCAGCGGGACTCGAACCCGCGACCGCTGGCACAGCAAGTAGGGTCACTACAAATTGAGCCAAACGTGTCGTCAAATTCGGATTTGAACCCGCTTCACACGGTTTCCCAAGCGAGCGCGTTACCACTGGGCTATCACTGCCTCCTATACATATATATCCATCCCTTTCCCCTCGTGCACTATTTTATTACTCATATAGTCAACCGTAACTCGGGGAAACATTAGCCCGCCTTAAGTTACACTCATACCGACATAGAAGGATAGAGGAGGAAAAATATAAAAAGTGTCGTGACGGTCAAAATATTACACTTTTTTTTCCGTCTAGCTCTAATTTGCCCAGTAACGAAATAAGGAACTTCTTTCCAATAATAATCTAGTTATCATTACCTGTATCAAATCTGAAGCGCGGAACACTTTCTGTCCGGAACATGGCTCAGCTCTAAAAGAGCGAGCTCTGCTCAAGTCTCCCAGTACACCATCGGTTTCTATTTCTTCACCTTCTACACTAAAATCAAAAGAATACCATTTATATCTGCATACGTTTTAATATAGAATGTCAATCTTTAAAAAAATATTAAAAAAAAAAAAACACTTACACGTCCAACAATTTCGACATGCTGCTACTTCTCTCCTTATCACCCAAAAGTGGAGACGATGGAGTTTGTCTCTTCTTTATCACACGAACTTTCCCACCATCTTCTCCTTTCCTCTTAAACAGTCTCTCTCGTCTCACTCTCATTTCTTCTTTATCAGTGGAATGTTTGTTTGGAATGTATTCTTTAAACAGTTTTCTTTCGACAGGTGATTTGACTTCGTGTGCTGTGACTCTGTCTTTTTCTAGTTTTTGAACGTCTGAAGTACCACGTTTTGCATTTATTGTGTCAGGATTGTGTTCTATAGTTAGCTGAAATTGATTATTTTAGATTATACTCAAGTACATTATTATTATATTCGTACCGTTACGTCGTTTGGCAGTACATTAAAAAACGTATAAGCTTTTTGTAGGTATAGGTATATACAGATTTCGCTTTACCGATACTCGGTCTTGTCTCGGCTTAATAAATATCCCGTCCTACATCCCGCAGGAATAAATATCTATTTTTTGCCTATATCCGTCTCCTTCTTCCCTTCTTTGTGCGCTAGTTGTGCTTTGTGTGATTGATTGATAATAAAACATACATATTATAAATATAAACACCCATGACTGGAGTACAAACGTTCGTGCTCATCACACACATGAACACCCCCAGCGGGACTCGAACCCGCGACCGTTGGCATAGCAAGTATGGTCACTACAAACTGAGCCAAACGTGTCGTGATTTTGTGTATTTGGTGTGCGTGAGTTACATAAATGTTGTGTGATGGATGATCGCTGGGAGTCCCCTGTATGTAATGCTTGTTGCATACCTGGTATTGACGTTTGTGTTGTTTGTTTTGTGTCTGGTGTGGACTCCTGCGTGTTTGGCATTATTATTTTCTACGATATTGTTATATTAAAAAAATATATTTAGAACTTTTATATAACAACAAAAACCAATAAACTTAAATCGGTCTTTAATTTGAATAAATAAAGATATTTCCCATAACTCACCTGTATAATTTCTGGTCTCGCCAGAACTCTTTCTATTTCGGACAGGGGTCTGTTGCGCACTGGAGTGCCATTCACTTCGAGCACTTTGTCCCCTATGTGTAGAGTCAGCATGCCACAGCTTGAATCGATCCTATGGATGAAATGTTTTTGAATCACAAAATTTCACACAAATGTACGAGACCAGGCTCCCATGACCATGATTGCTGTACAGCATTCGAAACGTCGCGTCGGGGACGAAAAATCGAAATGAATCAGCGAAAAAATTCGAAAAGGCAGTGTTATTTAAAATGTCAAACATTCGCGTAACGCCTATTCATCTATACATTTATACAGATAAATAGAATTGAAGTGTCTGTTTGTAATGTCAAAATAACAGCTTTATACTAAATGCATATTCAATTATATACGGTAGGTACTTATAAGAAAAACACAATTTTTAAAATTTTTGTTTGTCTGTCTGTTTGCTCCGACTAATCTCCGAAACGGCTCGACCAATTTTAACGAGACTTAGCTGACTAGCTGATATTATAGGGAGTAACTTAGGCTACTTTTATTTTAGAAAAATAATTAGAGTTTCGCTCAAAAAAAATAAAGCGAGAGTGAGTCGCTAGTAATGAATAAAAATTTAACATCTATATATAATGTCTTCACTACATATCAGTAACGACTTACCCTAACTACGCTTAGGTGCATCAATATGTGCTTAACAGTAGCTTATGTGTTACTCTAGTGTACTAAATGTCATCCAAATCTGTTTAGCCATTTCAGCGTAAAGGAGTAACAAACAAACAAACAGACAGACACATACATACAAACATTCGCATTTTTTATAGTATATTTAATATTTTAAATAGTACTCCGATTTTCTGTGATATCAAAAGCAAAACGTGCGTAGGCCTTAATTAAACTCAATAACACAAACACTACATGCTTCAAAAAACAAAATATACATATGTATATATTAAAATAAAATAACTTAAAAATGAAGGCGTAAAGCTAAAATAAAAAAAAATAATATAAAACCATTGCACACTACATTAGCGACCGGTGTTAAGAAAATTCCGTGCTTTTTAAACATTCACAGTAACAAAACAAAGTAAAAAACAGACAACACTATATTCTGATCTCTCGAAGTGTACTTATATATATATATATATATATATATATATATATATATATATATATATATAACATCCACAACCAATAAATAGTATTGAGCATTCAAATACTTAAAAAAAAAACCACAAAACCAACTAACTGATACCAAAATACAGTGTACCTTCTAATTCCAAAGAAGAAAAATTAAGCTCAAGGAATTTCAACTGAACATTTTTCACTAAATATCATTAAGGTTAATAAAAATAAATTACACAAAAATGTAGGATATACAAGTTTTTAACATAAATATATAATACTGACATTAAAATAATTTAAAACGAGTAAATACTTCTTTGAAATTTAACTACATGAGACTAATCTATTGATTAAGAAAAAAAAACATGAAAAATTCATGATTAGCGAAGATATCACGTAGAATTTAGTACAAACGAATGAGTACCTCCTTTATTTTAAAGTCGGTTAAGTATAACTACTAAAGCAAAGTAAAATGAAAATATATCGGGTCATTTTTTTAATTTAATTATATGTCAAATATTTTAGACCTACTTATAATACATCCTTTACATCTCTATAGTTTGCTGATCACCATACATATGTATGAAGGTCTGATTCTTTCAAAGTGAACTAAACATAAAGTAAGAACAAGATGAAGAGTGATTTGGGTTTTGGAGAAGATTGAATAACTTTTTGTGTTTTAACTTTGTGTATAAGGTGTATTATAAGGTGATAAAGCAAAAAATAAACAATAGGTTGAACTATAACGGTTTCTACCGCTATAATGTGGAGGTAATAAAAAAAATGGCTGCGTGTAACCTTTACGCGCGGTTGAAGTAAAACTTCTTTGGCAAATATCGCAATTAAATTAAAACAAATCAATAATTAAATAAGACATGTTAGGCATATTACAATCATATATTTACAAAACATAATATATGGAAAGAATATAATATTATATATTTGTCAGACATAAACAAAGGTTGACAGCATGACAATGTATTCTATCTCATTCTCTCGCCGGTTTAATCCTATATATTTACGTGTTTGTCTCTTTTTAGTGTCGCATTTTCGTTTCATCGAGTTTTAAATCACAACGATTGTAAAGAAGTTTCACTTCAAAAATCTTTAAGCAGTTACTAGAAGTGCTAAAAAAATAATGAGGGGTTGACGAAAAGTACAAACTTAGGCAATAAGGGTATCAACTGCTATAGCTTGTTGGTAAGAATAGCTAGGAGCTAATAAAACCTTTAAACAGTTACAAGGTTAAGGGGTTTAGGGGGGTTTGTACTAAAACTTTGAGCGTTTACTAAGGGTGTTAAAGTAAAAGCAAAGGATGAAAGTTTTAGGGGTTTTGGGGGTTTTGTACCGCACCTATGGCATGTGAGATGTAGACACGCACGCAGAGCGGCTCGCAGGAGCGCACGCACCGCTACACGCATTTTGCCCAAACACCGCTCGCTGCCATCATTTTATTAGTTAGCATGTTTACTGTTTGTGTTACCCGTTTAAATAATAAACAATAAATAAATATGTTAGGACATTAACACACAGCACCATCTAGTTCCATGGTAAGCTACGAGGCTTGTGTTATGGATACCAGATAGTCGATACACTACACATATATAACTTTAAATATATACATATTATAAATATAAACACCCATGACTGGAGTACAATCATTCGTGCTCATCACACAAATGAATGCCCCCAGCGGGACTCGAACCCGCGACCGCTGGCACAGCAAGTAGGGTCACTACAAACTGAGCCAAACGTGTCGTCAAATAATATTTACATATTAGTATAGTCTACTAATCCATACAGTTGCATAACGTCTAGACATATATATCTGGATATACAGGTATCGAGCGGGCGAGTACGTGAGACGCTCCCGACTATCATACATCTATACATATAATAAAATTGTAACTAACCTGAATCTGTACATTAAATATTTTTTGGAAAATCTTATTGAAATAAACATTATTATCGATACAAAGTCCGAATCTATGGTTTTTAGATTTTTTGTCTGTCTGATTATCTGTGACCGCATCACGGAAAATCTACTGGAGGGATTTTGATGAAATTTGGTATGATAATAGCTGGTGGTTATCCGGGTCAACATATAGGATACTTTTTAGGATTTTTACTGCGGGAAAATATCTCATCTCTGAGAAATCTATACTAAACTTTAAAACTTAAAACTTTTATATGACACTCGGGAGACGTCTTTAGGGTTGACAGTTATTTTCGTGTTAATTTAATGAAAGCCTTTTTTTTCAAGCAAAGTAAGAAATAATTTATGATATAAATATCTCATAAACATAAATTTTTGTTTATGTAAAATATGATTATTTGAAAGTTTTTTATCGATTGATTTAAAAATTTAAATACATTTTTTTCACTACCCTTGCACTTGGTCCCATTTATGTTAGGAAGAAACGCAATTGATGGATTTTTAGACTGTGGTACTAATATGGAGATTATTATATATACATATAGCCAGTTCGATTCCCGTTATTTATTTAGTTACGTAAAATATTAACTGGATTTCTTTCTGGACCTTTGTTGATTCTTGGAAAGGTCAAAGTTATAAAATGGCAATGTAAATACATAGCATACATAAGTGTATTTCTTTAAAGTGTTAATTATGAATTAATTAGACATATTAATCATTATATCGTTAAATATAAATTAAGACGTAAATCATTAGTAAGGTTAATCATTATGAATTAATGATGTTAGGAAATGTTGAATGTGTCATTTTATATACGGTTTTAGAATTTATTTCTCAAAAAAAAGAATACAATTCACTTTAAGTACGAGTATTTGAGAAAACAAAATACATATTAATAGTAAATATGAGCAAACAGGCGGTACACAAAAATGTCTACTATAGAAGTTAAATTCATCTGGCATTACCGTAAGAGGCACAGGGCGCGGATTCAATATCAACACAAGGTTTTCCTGTAAAATTTTTATACCAAACAATCGAACCCACGACCTCTTCCCCTATCATTCGAGACACACAAGACAATATAATTAACTTTATATATGTATATAGAGAATAACAAAACTCACTGTGCAACAATGAATTCGCCACAAGCCGTGTCCGTGAGACGGAGAGCGCGGGCCGGCGCGCGCACCACGCGTATAGAGTGCGCGTCGTGCCTTCCTCTACGCAGCCATTCCGTATAGCACGCACCACTAGAAGCCCACGTAGAAACAACACGGTTATTTATTTTTAAATTTATTTAATTCGTAATAACAATAAAAACTTAAAAAAAAAACCGACTTCCAGGCACTGAAAAGTAAAAAATAACTAAACAGGGGTTTTCATTTAGAATAGATACCTAATCAGATATTTTCGAAGTCGGTGTGCTTTGATTTGTATTGGCTGGCACCGGCATTTGAAACAAAAAAAGAATTTTCCAAATCGGTTCAGGCGTCTTCGAGTAATCGGCGAACATACATAAAAAAAAGGTTCTGACGAATTGAGAACCTCCTTCTTTTTTGAAGTCGGTTAAAAATAGATACAAATATACTCCTTAATCTAATAACGATTATTGTATAACAAAACATGGGCGATGGAGTGCTGAGACGCACGCACTAGGAGACCCTGTGTCGCATACGTCTAACCTTCCACAGAACCCTCTTATCTAATTTAAGACTATAGCTTATGGTGATAAGTAATTAATTAATTATAAAAATATATATATTTACTAGAAACATCCTTCATTCAGAGCATTCAAATTAAATTTCCTTATAGTGACGTAAGGAAAATTACCCATGTCCTATTGCATTATAATATTTGTTCAAAATTCAAGATATTTTATTCAGCATTAAATTATTATAATTTTTTACTGAACGTCATGAGTCTTCTACCAGTTTGGGAAGACTAAGCCTGAGAAGATCTGAGAAGAGAAGAAGCTCAGCGGGACTAATATTGTTTCGTTATCTTTTTTATAAACTATAAATACACTAGTGAATTACCCACGCTTCACTCGTGTTCGTCCCTAAGTACCTTTAAGTTACCTATACTACTTATATCTGTGTTACGTACTTCAGCTCTTAATATATGTTCTAAATTATCCATCGGCATTGATTTTACACATGATTGTGACGACACACACGCACACTTTCGCATATATAAGGGCGGTTCGTCACCGGGAGCATTCGCTTGTAATGTAACAGTTCAGATTCGAGCATTACTAATATTAATGCTCAGATCTTCTCCCTCACTTACGTAATGGTCGAATCTGAATTGTTACATTACAAGCGAATGCTCCCGGTGAGGGACCGCCCTAATATGCAGTACATTCAGAGTTTATGCTGTAAAAAAATCTGTTGCATACGACTGATACATACGACTGTTACATATGACGAAAACGTATGTATTATGATACATTTTATATAATCCTACTAATATTATAAATGCGAAAGTTTGTGAGGATGTATGGATGTTTGTTACTCTTCCACGCAAAAACTACTGAATTGATTTTAATGAATCTTTACAATAATTAGAACATTAGAATAACACATAGGTTACTTTTTATCCCGGAAAAATGTACGGTTTCCGTGGGATAGTTCTTTTTTTGTTTTTCTAGAGGCGAAGCCGAGCGAAGCGAAAGTGAACCACTAGTGATTAATGAATTATAGTTACTAATAGACAATCTGCAATATATTTTACTTATCTTTTAATTTTAAACAAATATGTAGATCTTAAAAATATATATGCACTGCTTGTATTCAAATATGGCGTGTCTTGTTAATGATAATAATTAACCTAAAAACTCAATACTATTAAAAACTCATCTTCCATAGATACCCAAATAAAATATAACTATATGTCTTACTACTATATGACGACACGTTTGGCTCAGTTTGTAGTGACCCTACTTGCTGTGCCAACGGTCGCGGGTTCGAGTCCCGCTGGGAGCATTCTTTTGTGTGATGAGCACGAATGTTTGTACTCCAGTCATGGGTGTTTATATTTATAATATGTATGCATTTAAAGTTATATATGTGTAGTGTATCGACTATCTGGTATCCATAACACAAGCCTCGTAGCTTACCATGGAACTAGATGGTGCTGTGTGTTAATGTCCGAACATATTTATTATTATTATTTATTATTACTATATGAATTACTCTTGCTTCGCTCGGATCTTCCTCCCATACATTTTATTGCTTTATTTAAAATCGTAGGCTGCGCACATCGATGAAACAACACGCAAGTTAACGGCCCGTTTTTTGTTTTCGAATTCCATTATTACGATTTTTGTAAGTAAATACTTATGTAGCAGAATAAAACACGCATACGTTTTTTTCAGTTTGTAGTGACCCTATTTGCAGTGCCAGCGGTCGCGGGTTCGTTTGTGTGGTGAGCACGAATGTTTGTACTCCAGTCATGGGTATTTATATTTATAATATGTATGTATTTAAAGTTATATACGTGTAGTGTATCAACTATCTGATATCCATAACAAAAGCCTCGTAGCTTACCATGGAACTAGATGGTGATGTGTGTTAATGTCCCAACATATTTATTATATTTATATTATATAAAAAACTGTTTATAGTACTCGCCACTCGGTGGTAATGTAGCTTCCTATTAGTGGAAGAACTTTCTAGAATCGGATCAGTTGTTTCAGAGATTACCACTTACAAACAAACTAACACACTTTACCTCTTTATAATATTAGTAAGACGAAACAGATAAAAAATATACGTGGATACAAATTAAAATCTAATTAGTAATTAGCGACAACTATGTCATCACTCATCATACAAAATGTGTCAATGCACTAATAGGTACCTACCAGTACCTACGTAATTTTCGCGACGTCATATTAAGGAAAAAGTTAAATACATACGAACGGAGAAAAATATTTTCATCACGTACGCAACATAATATATAGATGATGATTCTTACTTATATAATTTTTATATAATAAAATTCTGAGTCGAATCTGTACATTAAATATTTTTTGGAAAATCTTATTGAAATAGTCATTATTATCGATACAGAGACCGGTTATGTAGTTTTTAGAATTTTCGTCTGTCTGTCTGTGACCGCATCACGTAAAAACCACTGGAGGGATTTTGATGAAAGTTGGTACGATGGTAGCTGGTTATCCGGGTCAACATATAGGATACTTTTTACTGCGGGAAAGTATCTCATCTCTAAGAAATCTATACTAAATGTTAAAACGTTAGGGACAAACCCGAGCGGAGCGAGGATGAGTCGCTAGTATCGTTTATATAATCTGACTATAATATAATCATAATACACACCACCACAATAATATTAGAATGCAATTAGAGTCACTTTGACACTTGAACACATTGAAATTCGAAAAACTATTATACACTACACAACGGACTAACTGTACGGCGTTAATATGCTGCAATGGTTTAATCAACAATGTTAATAAAAATTGCACTGAATGGAAGGAAATTACGTCCATACTAATATTAAAAATGTGAAAGTGTGTTTGTTTGTTTGTCCTTCTTTCACGTCGAAACAGAAAAGAAGGAGCAAGTGACGGATTGGCGTGATTTTTTGTGTGGAGATAGCTGGAGGGTTGGAGAGTGACAGGCTACTTTTTACCGCGGGAGATTATCTAATTCCCACGGGAATACATATTATAATACAACCCACAAAAATATTTATGATCAGAATTAGTTGAAACTTGTTATTAATGCTCTTCAACACAATTAAATAAATACGTATTTTACAATTTTTCGAAATTCATCCCATAAGGGAGAAAAATAGGGGATGAAAGTTTGTATGAAAGCTACCTTTTTAGTTTTTTCTGTAGTTTTAGCGCGAGCGAAGTTGCGAGTTATGCTAGTAGTGATATAAATATGATGCCCCACCGATTTCGGCCACGGCGGCTATTCTCATAACTCATTGAGACTGGCCAGATGCGCAGGAGATATTAAAGTGCAGCGCGTGTGAGAGAGAGCGTAGACACAAGCGCACTCTCTATTCCTGTCACTCTCATACTCCGGTGGGACGACACGAGACACGACCGGTGAGAGTTAAGGCGCAAAACCAACTGCTTTACAAACTCTCCGAGGCAGGTGGTGAAACACCTCTAACTTCACAACTCCGGGCTGTTACTTAGGTTTATTAGACAGAAAGACTCAATAGCTAAACTTGGCCCGATTCGGGACTCGAATACAGGACCTCCGGATGTGTAGCCGTACACGCTAGCCACTACACCACCGAGGCAGTTAAAAGAAAGGAAAGGAAGGAAATTACATACAAAAGTATAAATTGTTAAAAAAAAAGAAATATTATATTCATCATTCAGTTAAGTACCAAACAAATAAATACCTCCATTTTGAATCCCCTCACAAATAACTTATATCAAATGCATATCTAACGTCTCACCAGTATAATTCCGATCGATCGAGCAGTGCGTAGGGCTCCGTGTCCTCCAAGTGAGCCCTACACGACACACAAGCGAAGCACTCCGGGTGGAAGTGGTGTTCCCCCGCCGCCATCACCGGACCCGTTATAACCTGAAGATTACTCATATACTTCAGAATATGGACAGAGTGGTTTAGAACTAAATATGAAGCCAAATAATAATGATTTAAATAATATATAATGTTTTAATACAGATTACAATTAATATTAATAGAATATTCATTGCTGTAATAAGTAAATAAATATTAATAAAAAAAAATAGCTAACGGATTTTATTATAATGAAAAAAAAATCTGTACTAATATTATAAATGTGAAAGTTTAGATGTTTGGATGGATGTTTGTTACTCAATCACGCCAGAACGGCTAAAAGAATCTGGATGAAATTTGGCACAGAGATATATTATATCCTGGAATAGCACATAGACTTTTTATCCCGGAAAAATGTACGATTCCCGTGGGATAGATTTGTTTTGTTAATTAGTGGCGAACCCGAGCAAAGTAAGGATGAACCGCTAGTAAAAATATTATGCTCATAACATTATATCTCTTTTACAAGGGAAAAATAAAAAATAATATAATTTTAGTAATTAAAACTTATTTTAAAACGGGTTTGTTGGGTTTTAGTGGGTAGTACTGACTTTTCTAGCCGGTGAGTCCCACATAACCACCTGTGTGTCTACTGGTGGTATGCGTAAATGCATTTCCCAACATATAAAAAAAAGATAACATATGCAAAGTGAGAGCGAGTCATTAGAAAATTCTAGAAATTTCCAGTCAATATTCACCTGGCCACATTGTTGGCAGTTATCGCCATACCGAGTCCAGTAGTCCGCCTGACAGAACAGCATGCCATCCTTCTCGAAGTACCACGTCGTCAGTTGAGCGTCACATTCTGAGCACCTGTGCCAGGCAAGTGAAGGCTATTTAATGTTCAACAGATGCTTTGATATTCAATTAATAATATGCGAATTTTCCCGTGACCATGACTGCTGTAAAGCATCCGAAACGTCAGGAACCAAAAATCAAGATGAATACGCGAAAAAATCCGAAAAGATAGTTTTATTTAATTTATCAAATATTCACGTAAATCTAAAAAAGTATTATACAACGATCTACTAAGAGTTACAAAACACGAATTTTATGTGAAGTTAAAAAACGTTCATAAAAGCTGTATGTAGTATACACATTTTAATCTATTTAAAACACAACTAAGGACGCACCCGAGCGGAGCAAGGGTAAGCCGCTAGTTTTTTATAATTAAATTACAGCATTGCCTACCATTGGCATGAGGAACCTACGTACCAAATTTCAGTAATATAGCTATGATATAATAATCTTCGAGTAAAATGACTGTGACATAAAGACAGACGGTCATGTCCGTTTGTCCTTATGTCGAAGTTCTAAATTTCGTTTTATCCTTTTAGCTACGGAACCCTAAAAAACATACTGGAAAGCGAGAACTGCATAAAAAATCTTTTCAAAATCAATTTAAAATATATTTTTTACTACAGTATCAACTTTATATTTCACTATGATTAGACCGAACGGGTTATATATTGCATGACGCGCAATTATCAAATCACAGCAATCATAAAATTTACTTTGATTAGTAAGTTAGAAAAATGTAGAGCCAATTGTATCTTGTAGAGTTATACAAGACACAATTTGCATAAAAAATAATATGTCCATACGTAGAAGCTCGAGTATTTTTCCTACTTTACATACCTACTCGTATTTTATACATATAAGGTTGAATATAGCTTCAAGTTATGGTTTTGACATCTATACAGATAATAAATAAAATTGGAGTGTCTGTTTGTAATATCAAAATAACCGCTTTTTACTAAATGCATATGGATGTATACACGGTACACATACCAAAACAACATTTTTTACAATTTTTGTCTGTCTGTCTGTTTCTTCCGGCTAATCTCCGAAACGGCTGGACCAATTTTGACGGGACTTTCACTGGCAGATAGCTGATGTTATAAGGAGTAACTTAGGCTACTTTTATTTTAGAAAAAAAATCAGGGTTCCGCGAAAAAAAATAAAACCCATGAAATTGTGAACAAAATCCACGTACGGCGTACGCACCCGAGCAAAACGAGGGTTAATCGCTATATAATTTAAATGAATATCTTAGGAGTAGCTACTATTTATGTATAAACATATCTAACCGTGAAAACGTATCTAGGGACGAACGCGAGCGAAGCGAGCGAGAGTCGCTAGTGATAAATATAAGAAAAAATATCATAATACTAGAGAGTCACAAACAAATATCCATCCAAGATGTTTGTTACTGAATCGCGCCAGAACGGCTGAACAGATTTGAATAAAATTTGGCACAGAGATAGATTATAGTCTGGAATAGCACATAAGTTACTTTTTACCCCGGAAAAATGTACGGCTCCCGTGGGACATCCATACAAACCGTTAAAACGTACCTAGGGATGAACCCGAGCGAAGCAAGGGTGAGGTCGCTAGTAATAAAACAAAAAAACTGTGTGTTTAAAGGCGTTAATCTCTGACACGACTAGACCGATTTAAAAAAAAAAGGTATGTTATAGCCCATGTACAGAAGAAGGTATCATCACAGTATGGCTCCTATGAGAATGTGAGTCTTCTAAATAAAGAAATGGGGGTCGCAGCAAAAAAATATCATAAAATATTTTACAGACTGAATTCTTTATTATCCTCAAACGAAACTAGGACAGACATTATTCAGACGCGTTCTTATTGATTGTAGAGAGATAGAGCACTTGGCTCAGAGAAAAATAAGTAAGTTTCAGACGAACAAAAAACGGGGGTAGATACATATAACGGTCATTGACTTACCTAAAGCAGTCTTTATGCCATTCCTGGCCGAGTGCCGAAATGTAGTCTTCATCCCCGATATCGTTCAAACAGCAGGCACAACTGAGAATTTCTGCAAGGATATATTAATAATCAGACAAAAATGTTTATTATTCTTTATAATATTACTAAATAAAAAATTAATAGACAAATAGACAAATGGAAAATAGAATGGTGAAAAAGAATCATTTTTACGCGTTTATTTATTGTACAGAGTTCACACGATATTCCACTGCACGTTTTTTATAAGATTACTAGCGACTCACCCTCTCTTCGCTCGGGTTCGTCCCTAGCTTGCATTAAATCACGATTGATCAGTTTTCGACCGGAGAGGAAAAATGATTAAATTACTAAAATGGCTATTAAAAAATAAGGGTTGATCGTAGAAGGGTGAAAATTGAGGATTGTATGTATTTTTGTATGTTGTATCATAAAAAAATAGAAATTAAAAATTTTGTCTAAAAAATAAAAAAAATAATTTAGGGGTGGACTACCCCTAACATTTAGGGGGATGAAAAATAGATGTTGGCCGATTCTCATAGATACCGGATAAGCACAAAAAATTTCATCAAAATCGGTCAAGCCGTTTCGGAGGAGTATGGCAACGAAAACTGTGACACGAGAATTTTATATATTAGAGAATATATCGAATAAGTACCGAAACATACATAGGCTTTGTTATATTAATAGGGTCCGGTCCGAACCCGACGAGCAAAGGCAATCTAAAAAACAAACTCATTTTCGCATCTTCTTAATAATATAAAGAGATAGAGTTTGTTTGTTTGTTTTTTGATCGCGCTAATCTCGAGAACTACTAATCCGATTTGAAAAATTCTATATAATATCATATAATATATAGTCTATTATTCTATACTAACCGTTAAAATGAGCGAAGCGAGGATGAGTCGCTAGTATTGTACAAAAGCAAAACGCCACTCACTGATTAATCACGAAATCTCAGAAAGTATTAATGTTACACAAAGTAAGGGAGTAAGTGTCTAAGAAAAGATTTTTGGAAATTCAACCCTTAAAGGGGTAAAAATAGCAATGGAAGTTTATACAGTAGGTTTGTATATTATAACAGAAAAATTCGGAATATTTTGGAACAACGGTATTAAAAAGCATACTTATTCTCAATTTATGTTGAGGTATTCATAAGAGTAACAGAATAAGCCTATACTTAGTATAAAAGTGTTGATTAACAATGCTTATATACTATTTAAAAATTAAAATAGGTTATATTATTTGCAATGCCAGAAAAATAAATATTTCATATCTGATGTTATAGGGAAAATATGTAGAGCGTGAGTCAGAGGCGATGAGAATGTTTTTTATGTCACTGCGACATCAGGGCGACAGTTTTTGATTATTACTTTAACACTATATAGATTTATTATAATTTTAAATAAAATATAAAATATTATAAAGCTGAAGAGTTTATTTGTTTGTATGTTTGGTTGAACGCGCTAATCTCAGGAACCACTGGTTGGAATTGAAAAATTCTTTTTGTGTTGGATAGTCCATTTATCGAGGAAGGCTTTAGGCTATCATCCGGGAAAAATGTACGGTTCCCGTGGGATAGATTTGTTTTTGTCAAATATTCGCGTAAATCTAAGAAAGTATTATGCTTTATTATTATTTAAGCAAAGCAAATACTTTTAACTATAAATAACGTTTTTATAGAAAATTAACGACCCACTGACTTAGTTAAAGATTTCAACATATTAATAAAGTTCTAAATAATATCATGCAATTCAAAAAATAACTTGAAATTCAAATACATAAAATAAATTATAATTAAGCATACAGATAAAAACTTCAGACTACGTAAAGAGCGAATTAAAAATAAGAAAATAAGTTATTGAAGGAAAAAACAGTATTATGCAGTCGAAGACACGCGTTTTATCCTTGCTGCGAGTCTACCTAAGTGTATGTTTGTACAATAGCACTCTGGTATCATTATTCCATGGCTAAGAATGTTTTAAATCGCATAAAAATAAGTATAGATTTTTAACTGCCTCGGTGGTGTAGTGGCTAGCATGTACGGCTGCACATCCGGAGGTCCTGGGTTCGAGTCTTGGGTCAGACCAAGTTTAGTTATTGAGTCTTTATGTTAAGGAAGTCTCAGTAACAGCCGTCAGTCCTGCGCCTAACTCTCACTGGTCGTGTTGAATAGTCGTCCCACCGGAGTATGAAAGTGACAAGAATAGAGAGTGCACTTGTGTCTGCGCGTACACTTGTGCGCTAAAATATCTCTTGCGCGGATGGCTAGTCTCAGTGACATTGACCGCCGTGGCGGACATCGGTCGGGAGGACATTATTATTATATAGATATTTATTTGTATGGCCAATTCAAATCGAAAAACAGCTGTTTTGAATGCTGAAGAAAGCTTCCTAACCCGATTTTTCTTGCACAAATAATAGTCAAATCAAAACTTATGTAAATCAGGTATAGTTCCCAATCAAGTTCCGACGACGACCGTGGGTAGTTCCCGACGCATAAAAGGGTCAATAATATATTGAACTTTAGTTATTTTATACTTTTTAAGAGATCTTTTGTTTCTTGGCTAATATAAAATATTATTTTTATTGTTTTTGTTTAGATGAGGATGATGATATTAAGTCCAGTTAGAGTTTAACCTCCGACGTGACACTTTAAATTCTTGGAAGAGGAATGTTCTCACGAAATAAAGGATAGAATAATATAGTGTCTCTTTTTGAAAAATTTGAATTTTCTGAAAAATTGAATTTTCTTCATCCATTCATTCATTAATCATTATTAAGCTGAATTCTCATGAATAGTTTGTTTTGATAATACACTCAACTTTTTTCTCTACAAAAATTATATTATATTATAATGGAGGGGATATTAAAGGTGTTAATCCTTTCAGAAATATTAAGTTATGATACCATAGAAACAACTTGATATGCTAAGATCAAAGGTAGCCTAAATCTATCTGGCATTATTTAACTCAATTGTGAAAGAATTATCAAAATATGATCAGTAGTTTTAGAATTTACGGTTTTCTTTATTTTAAAGTTTATGTTGTTATAATATGGAAAAGGGATTTTTATTATTTTTTAAGGATGCTGAATAAAAAATTAGGAACTTTTATTGATATGAATGTTGATTTTCAATACATGATTCTTTTTTTAATAATTTAGAGCACATATTTGAAATAGAGTAGAAGATAGAATAAAATTTTGATAATATTTTTGCACTCAAATCACACTAGTTAGATGAGTACACAATTTATAGACTGACTGTCTGCAACTCTGTGTTCAAGCATGCCAAAGTAGTAGTAGTAACATACATCAGAAATTATAATTTGTTAAATAAAAATTATAAAATATAATATACTTATATTTCTCATTATTTAAAGTATACAATAATATATAGACATTAGATTATATGCACTATCAAAATACTATAATTTGCCACGGACCTCTTCCAATAGTCAACTCAGAAGAGTGGTAATTTATTAAATCATTTTTGTTTCTCAATATTTCCAAGGACTTGCACAGAGGAAGGAGTTTAATTCCTAGTCTCTTCACGGCAATTAAACACGCCTCACACATTTAACTAGTGAAATAAGCACTATCAATGAAAAAGTACAAAAATATGCATTAACACTAAAAAAAATGCGTTTTATGCATTTGCATATGCAAACATGCAAATGCATATAATTGTATGTCTAATAACATACTATCAATATTATTATGAAATCAGTGTTGTTTTTATCATGTTGATACATAAAATAATTATGAGTATATTTTTACATATGTGAATAATAGGAAAATTTATTGTAACTAATTGATTACAAGAAATAGATTTAATATCAGATTTCATCAAAATAAAACTATTCTTAATAAATTACCTTAAAACGTGTAATATTCACAAGCATGAAAATAGAATAAACATTAATAATAATAACGCGGAAGTAATTTATACATATTTATTTTAGTTTTAATAATACAGCAATAAGATTTCTTACTATATTCTAATCATATAATGTATTAAATGATCTTTATTAGTTGTACAGCAGGTAAAAGTAGTACATTAATATATAATTTTCCGTATAACTTAGGGTGCGTTTACATCAAACGAGCGAATGCTCATTCTATCCCCACCCTATCAAATTCTTTTAATTTAAACAGAGACAGAGCATTCTTTCGTTGTTCTCTCTGCGTTCGCAAACATTCTATAGAATATTCTAAGAATGCTCACTCGCTTGATGTAAACGGCACTAGAACGTGCGAACAATTTCTTAGAGCGTTCTTAGATGTTCGAACGCGCTCGCTCCCCGTAGCGGTCTCTTCAAAGCGTTCTTGTGTTCTAGCAATTTGAATATTTACGAGTACATAACTACTTATCAAATCATGGATTGGTCTCAAGATAAATGTCTATTAATGTCTATTAATAAAATTTGTCATCCACCAACGTCTCTTTCTTCTTTTCTTTTTGACTGTTTGAGACGAAATAATAACCACAAAATTGACAATGGGCAATGAGCATTCGTTCGGCTGATCTAAACGTCATTGCAAGAATTCTAGTTCTATGTTCTCATTTTGCTCGTTGATCTTTTGGTGTAAACGCTGAAATCGAGATTTCGTTTACACTAAAAGAACAAGAAAGAATGCTCTTGCTCTAGCTCTAGTTCTTTGTTCGTTTGATGTAAACGCACCCTTACGCGAATAGCAAACAAAAGATAGTTTATAATATATATTGCGATTTGCGCCCACTCATAATATCCAATGACAAGAACAACACTTTATATAAACAAATAAATATAAATAGATTTCAGTAAAGGTAATATCAGCTTACCTCTTGGGTTCGTTCCCTCCATTTCATCGCAAACACACACTTTTCTATTAAAATTCAAAATAACATAAAAATTGTAGGAATGTTGTGTTCAATGTCCATGATTTCGTTGACATGAATGACTAATGTTCACAGATAACAATAAAGAAATGTCAAAATTGAAGTTTAGCAATGTTACGATAGCAAAAAAATATTTATTTAAAAAATAAAGAAATAAAGAATGGAAGTGTTGCAATATTATTAATAAACTTAATATGAATGTAATTTAGATACACACTATAAGCGGTATGCCTTTTGCATTATTAGTAACAACTCTTATTCGTTGTACTTGTTCAACTTTTAAGTTAGACCTATGGAAACTAAATTATTTTTGGATGATGAGTAGGTATCTACGAATAAATATTAAGTCAGGAAGTCTAATTCAGAACAAATTCCACACAAAAAATGGCCCTACTTCTAACCAAAACGACGGATAATTCAAAATACGAATCACTTCTGAGGTTTCAAATAGTCATGTTCTGTGATTAGTTTAAATTCAACGTATGCTGTAGTATTTAAAATGCTTTTCTTCGCAAGCTTTTTTAATTCGACTCATATGTAAGCGATTGAAGCAGTTACGTATATTTCCATAGAGTACATAACTTAAGCATGTATATATAATACTAGCGACTCACCCTCGCTTCGCTCGGGTTCGTCCCTGGGTACGTTTTACTGCTGAACTGAGCTGAACGTTGATAAGTCAGTCAGTAAGTCGCGAGTAGTGAATAAAAATAGTAATTGCGAATGTACCTTAGGTGATAGACATATAATATTGCGAGCTTGCCCATATAACTTTTTAAGACCTACAATTTTCTAGTACATTGTTTTGATGTATCTCTTAAGTTTCAGCCAGCGTTAGCCATATAAATTTCTAAGGACGACTCGATAGAACCAGTCATTGCGTTTTCCCGCGGGAACGAAAAATGTGCCTGTAGTAAAAGATATCCTAAATGTTGATCCGAGTGATAAGCTATCACTATACAAAATTTAGTTAAAATCGGTTCAGTACTTTTTGCGTGAAACGCGCACATCGATTTGAGTAAGTTAGTTTTATTATAGGTATAGATAAGAATAGGTATTGCGAGTGTACCTTAAGAGATAGACATATATTGTTGCAGATTTTTCTATTGACCTATATCTATATATATTATATAGGGATAGCAACAGCACTTGGGGCGGCCCTTCATCCATAAAAAGAAACGCAATAGTATGTATAATTCTACTTTATGTCGATATACATTGAGACTCTACGAATTACATATAATTTAACTATTAGTTTTTTCCCAACACGTTCACGCTCATTTCAACAAGAGAAATATTGCAAAAAGTCATTAGATCTAGATGGATATAGGAGTTAACGAGGAAAGGTGTGTGTGTGGAGGTGACGACTGGTGATAAGAACAAGATGATCATCACTAGTTCACAAAAACAACATGATATACTTACTTGGCTGTACAATGCGCAGCTGTAACAACCCATTCCTTGTGAACAATGCTGCCACCGCAATTATATATTCTGCCACCCGAATTCATCAGGCGTAAGGCAGCCTGATGTGGATGTTGGCCTAACTCGGCGTCCCAGCCTGACTTAATGCGAGATCCTAGCGCTGCATCTAATTGATTTTGTTAACAATTAGAAGATTTTTACCACTTTTCTTATATTCTTTTGTTAGAGCGAATTACTTATATAGGTAAAATGTAAATCTTAAGTCTAATATAGCAAAAGTTCAACAGAATCTTCGAATCAGTTGTTCGGTTAATTGTCCCTATACTAAAACTGACAAACTTGATTTCTTTATTATATTATTAGTGGAAATCTTATTATTGTTTCTATTTTATTTAATGATAATAAAGGAAAAAAATAAAATAAAAAAAAAAAGCTTATCAATTTCGTCGTTTTTAACACTGTTTTCAGCTCGACAATTTGTGATGATTGTTGTGAACGATGAAGAAAAACATCGTGAGGAAACCTGCATGTCTGACAAAACCTAGCAAGTTTTCGAAAGATATTTGAAGTCCGTCAACCCGCGCTTGGCCAGCGTGGTGGACTATGGCCTGATCCCCCTCGTATTGAAGGGAGGCCCGTACCTAGCAGTAGGACGTTAAAAAGGGCTAAATACATACATACAATTTGTGATACCACAGTTAAGCATTTTTCTAATTGGCACATACAAACAATAAATATATAACTAATATGTATTTAAGATATAGCATTGAGCTCTTTTACTGATTAATACTTGTTATCCGCGAGTACATACCTACAGCAGAAAGCTATAGGTTTAAGTTAGTAAAACGTGCGTTAGTTTAAAGATCTTTTCAAAATTCAATTTGTTTCTTCATGGTTCTTTATCTTATAAAAAATTAATAAATAGAAAATAAAAATCAAAATAAATATTACTTAATATACTAATTAATATTTTAAGAACATATTTATCTAGTAAATTATGATATCGTGCCCAAATTAATGTTGATATCAAATAAAGTTTTTATTATTATTATTATTATTATATAATCAATCAAGATTTTGTTTATTTACTACGTCATTACCCGGTAACCGATAAAAATTAAAGGATACGACAACCTATAAATTCTGGTTTTTATTATAGTTTTCTTTCAAAAATGGCCCTCATACTTCAATAGTTAACCACTCCTGTATAATTTCTCAGAAATTAATTGTTAACTGAACCACCGGTGTTCCCGCGTCCTTCAACACGATACGTAGTCATATTTTAAGTACATTTTCACTTAATATAAAATTAGGTATTTCCACGGTAATGCTATCAACATTATTATTTTTTAACGTTGAAAAATGCATTTACGCATACCACCTGCATACGTACAGGTGATTATGTGGATCTCTCCGGCTAGAAAAGCAGTAATAACCACTAAAACCCAAACGGAAACTCCCCCGACTTAATAGGAGGTCGCAGAATCACTTATGCACTCAACCACGACAACCCGACGGCAGGCAGACCTGCTGAAGCGGATCACAACAAACATGGGGTTGCTCCAACGGTCTACTCTGCTACCGAAGAAGTACCTGGAGCAACCTGCAGGTCGCCACCCTCGTCAAAACAACGGGAACACGGAACGCATGTCGATTATTACTGATTTAAAATTTAAATAGACAGTCTTACTATTTTGACCTACCTCCAAATTTTCTACGTGTGTAACAGGATAATATTTGGCTGGCACCTATAAATGAAAAAAGAATATATTATATTTATTTAATAATCGAAAAAATCAAAATAAATCCACGAAAAAAATCGAAAAGATATTTATTTACAACTAGCAGAACCCGCGGCTTCACTCGCGGCTAAAACAACAAAAAATCTTTTATCCCCTATATTTTTACCCCCTTATGGGATGAATTTCGAAAAATGCTAAGACACGTATTGAATTTTATTGAAGAGCATTAATACCAAGTTTCAAGTTCAAATTCTGATCATAAATATATACAATACCAAGTTTCAAATTTCGAACATATTTTTTTTTTATTGTATTATAATTTATAACTTGTTTTCCCCTGAAAAAGAGGTAATCTCCCGCGGTAAAAAGTAGCCTATATCACTCTACAGCCCTCCAACTCTCTCCACACAAAAAATCACGCCAATCCGTCACACTATTTCGACGTGAAAGAAGGACAAATCAACAAACAAACAAACTTTCACATAATATTAGCATGGATGTCAAATATTCGCGTGAAACTAAAAAAATATTAACTGTCTCTCTAAAAAATAAATTATGCTGAGGATTAAACTAATACCTAGTAATTTAATGTTAATATGGCGATAAGGTTACTTGATTTGATTAATGAAATACCGACTTCAAAAAAGGCGATGTCTTCACCTACGGTGAACGAATTTTGATATTATTAAAGCTACAATTAGGCAGTTTGATACATTGGTACATCACACTTATTACTGCACTTATTACTGCAACGATAAGATTTATTTGATAACAATATAATTATAATTACATTATTATATTAATTACATATGTATTTTATTTTGAAATTACAAATCTCTATCATGTATCAAGTGGGAACTTTATCTTCTTTTTCTACCGATCAAAAAAATACTAGATACATAATCAGCGACAAAAAATGTCTTTATCGAATGAGCGCTCTCATCTGAGCGCGCTTTTAATTAACATTTTTTGTGTAAACAAAACTTTAAGTTTTGCATTTAAGGTTCAATTTACATTGTTGTACACTTATTTCAACTAAAATAACTATCTAAACACAATTGGTGACAGTATTAAGAGAACTTTTGCATGGGATTGTGTATCTAGTATTTTTTTTATGGGACCAAAGGGGCAAACGAGCAGGAGGAGGCTCACCTGATGGAAAGTGATCACCGCCGCCCATGGACATCTGCAACACCGCAAGGCTTGCAAATGCGTTGCCGGAAATATTTTAGCGATAATAGTAATCGTATAGGCTTTCAAATTGAATTTATGTAGTAAATATCGTTTTGGAAAAATACTTGAGAAAAAAAATATGACTTACTAAAAACGAAAACAAATACACTACAAACCACTACCTATTAACACGTTTTTCTATAAGAAACAGCTGAAAAAACGAAATTAGCTTTACTACAGTATTCACTACTTCTCCAAAATCTTTCAAACAAACTTAAAAAAGAATAATTTTTCCAACGTCGCACATAGGGGTATTTTGCATTTCTAGCCGGGTGAAATTAAAAAAACAAATTCAAGAATAAAGACAAAAATGAATACTTATTAGCAAACCAGGTAGTCAATAAATAATAGACGACCATTTGCAGATTCGTGCACTGCTTCTAGCCAGTCAGGTTAAGTCGAAACTTTACCGTTGTCGCGTACGCTTACGTCTTGATGTTGGCAACATTTTTAAAAACCACGCTGTTTTGTGCCATAGTGTTTTTTTCTACGATTTCGTTTACCAAAATTACTATGGATTATCATAATATAGGTAAGAACAGTTAACATTTATTACGATTCACTAATATTTAGATATATTTAGAAGGCTCATACATAAATCAAAATAGTCTCTCTTTTGTAAGCAGTTTTTATGCAATTTGTATAATTTAAAGTAATTTTTGTTTTACTTCCGAGTGCTTCCGAGTAACGATTATTGTTATATCGTATGAATAACACTTTCAGTAAATAAGTGTCTCCAAAATTAGGTGCCACTTTTTGCCTTTTTCGATAAAACTGACACATTAGTATTGGCATTGGTTAAAATGTAGTAACTATTATTTTTAAGCAGGAACTATTATTTCGAAGGATGAGGCTCTGACAGGCACAAGAAGAATAAAATTAATGAACTACGGTCAACTGTTAGTCAAGAAGTCCTAATACATGCTGCTAAAACTATCTTAGAAACGTCCGACCACAGAAACACGTCACGTTCACTGTCTGAAATCATGAAGTCACCGAAACGACCTAAAAAATACAAAAAGGCTTATGCCAAATCTTTGCAAGCTAATGACGCACAATTACCTCCCTTCAAAGTATTCCCCGTGCTATTGCTTATCGGCTTACTTTCTGAAAGAGGCTGCTGAAGCTCGGAACAAGCATTTTAGAATGTATCGATACAACTTTGCGAGGAAATTTTCAAGAGTAGATTGCAATACAGATATACTTAATCGCCTCCTACTATCCTCGGATCCACTGTTCACTAGTTAAAGGCCAAAGCTAAAGAGGAATATGTATCCTTTTTCAAAAGAAACAATACGAGTAGATATGATATTGCCTCTTAAAGAAGATTCAGATTCTGAAGAATCTGAAACAGAAGAGATGAGAGAGTCTAATGATGAACTCTAGCATCCTTCTTCATCAAATTAGTTTATAAATAAAAATTTTTGAAGAATTATTAGTACTGCTTTTTAATTATTTTATTATCTACTAATTTCACTAGGAAACGGTCTTAAGATTTTTGCATCTACGGCTCGCGCACAATTTTGACCAAGTTGTCTGTCCATCTTAGTAAGTCCTACCTACTTTTTAGCGAAAAAAACTACACAAATAATTTTGACCGGCTAAAACAGCGAAATACCCCTATGTGCGTCGGGTGGTAAGTTCACACAGCCAACAATAACGACTATTTGAATATGATGTTCTAAAAAATATTTAATGTACAGATTTGACTTAGTTAGAATTTTATTATATGTATTGTATTATATTATAGCGTAATATTCTTTATTTCTCGCACGGTGCGCGCGGGCTGTATATATATAGCCATATCATTAAGCCAATAAAGTTTCCACTAAAAAAAGGAATAAAGGAAGTTAATTTAAAATTGTCAATAAAATCAAACAAAAAAATTTTACAACAGCCCAGTGATACTTAAATACAACTACAGTTCCTCAGAGCGAGACGAAATTCAATAAAGAAGCAGCCTTATACACTCCTTCACATAACGAAACCATAATGTAATTCATGGTAGTAGTAAAAATAATTACAACGCCATCTATCGAGTTGAAGCGTACACCTTTTTTAATAATTTAATAGCATTTGATATTATGCCATTTCGTTTCAAAGTTTGAAAAAATTCACAGCAAAATTTTCAAATGGCCGCTATCTATCTGCTTTTCAGGCAATCCCATTCTGAAGTGTTATCAATATTTTACCGACATCATCTTTAGTGGTTACTAATCTTGTGGGCGTTATCAGGGCTTAAATAATAAAGTATTTAATGCTCAATACAATTTAATGAGGGAAATAACAATGTTATAAACTTAAAACTGTAATTCTAATAATTAAGCAGCGGGTCCTTAACACCGATCATCTGAATTCCAACTACAATATCAAAATATAATTATCCAATGACCCGCCATGATCATCAACGTTACTAAACCACACAAACGTCATGATGGCGACACGACCTCGCTTGAGCTTGAGACGTAGCCTCAGCTCTAAATTTAAATGGAATAAAAATTAAACTAAATTACGTAGTGACTTTAAATAATAATAAGGTTTTACATTCTAGCAGAAAAAGATAACTAAATCATCCTCCGACACACATATATTTTCTGTACCTATGTAAGAATTTTCATAAAAATATTTTGTAATTTTTCGGGAAAATCCTTTTAAATTGTAGCTATGTATCTACTACATTTTGTAAGACTTCATTACTTTTACAATAATTTAATTAATTCATATGACAGTCAACGAACCAAGTACAATATAATGAATGAAATAAAACCAAATAAAAGGCTTCTTATATAATGATTTGTTTAATAAATATCAACAATTTCAATAATTAGTCTTCATTTTCCTTTGTTATATTTTTTTTCTGGCCATATTTACTCATTTTGACCTTGACTTTGACTTTGACTTCCAATCTTTTAAGCAGTTCGGAAAGTTCCTCATCATCATCATCGTCGTCGTCGTCGTCGTCTTCATCTGAGTCAGGTGTGGTTGGTGGGGTTGGTGTGGTGGTTGTGGGGAGAGTAACCGTAGTTGATTCGGTTGTAGGCTCAATAGTAGTAGGTGGCAAAGTAGTGGGTGGCAAAGTAGTGGGTGTGGTGGGTTCTTCTGTAGTGGTGGGTTCTTCTGTAGTGATGGGTTCTTCTGTAGTGGTGTCATCTCCAATATCATTAAGGTTATCAAAATCTATGCCAGTAATTTGCTCGAACCAGTAATGGAAAGGCCCGGGACGTATGAACGCTACAATATAAAAAAGGCAATGTCCGTTATTATGTAATTAATACCCTTATAATACGTACAAATAAAAGTTTAGGAATAAAAAATGTCTGAATTAATGAGTGTCTTTTGTTACTTTTTCATTCTATCATGGTAACGGATTTGTGTCAAATTCAAAATGAAGATTTTTTAAAGCTCATATTGGGAAATAACCGACATTCATTATTTAGCTATGTTCTGGGAATATTTAAACAGCTCTCGCTAGGTCAGTTAGACAGATGGACGGAGGACAGACAGCGTAGTATTGGTAACACCTTTTGGCTATATAAACAACGACACTTTAAACTTAATAACTCATTCATAATAGATCTACTTTCTCATGTGAAATAGTAATTGTTCAAGGGGAAAGTTATTTAAAATATTATACATGTAGGTCGGATACTTTGTCAGACATATACATATAATATATTTAGATATAATAACATATTTAGATATAATAACATATTTAAATATAATAACAAGGCCAAAAAAAAATATATGAAGCTTACCACCGGGGAATCCTGAGTGACAGCCGTGAGGTACGTCAGGCACGAAGGAGCTTATACCAATTAGGATGGGTTCTCCTTCAGATGACACGTGCACCAGCGGACCGCCGCTGTCTCCCTACAGATTACATATGAATTACATTATAAGTTTAAAAATACACAAACATTATAGTCTTAAATGATAAATAATCACGCTACATATTTACTGGCCCACACACGGTTGGGGTCCGTAAGAATCCACAACCCAAGTAGTAATAAATCAATATTATACTGCCATAATAAATATTTGTTCAGCGGGACTCGAACCCACGATTTTCTGCGTTAAGGCAATACTTAGGCTATAATTAATCGTGAGGTGATATTCGAATGCTTATGTGTATATCGCGAAAGTAAGGATTGATTATTGTAGTTACCTCCTCTAACCTGATCGGATAGTGACAAACCAATAATTTTAATTATCTATACAGATAAATAAAATTGAAGTGTCTGTTTTTAATGTCAAAATAACAGCTTTATACTAAATGCATATGGAATTATATACGCTACTTATAAGAAAAACACAATTTTTAAAATTTTTGTCTGTTTGTCTGTTTGTTCCGGCTAATCTCCAAAACGGCTCGACCAATTTTAACGTGACTTTTATTGGCAGATAGCTAATATTATAAGGAATAACTTAGGCTATTTTTAAGCGAGGGTAAGTCGCTAGTTAAGAAATAATCGTCCTTCTTATAACTATATGAATTAAATGTGCTTAGGTACTTATATAGTAGCATAAAACTGACCATGCACGCATGCATTGGATCTGTTCTTTGATAAAAGTTCTTTAAAAAAATACTCGCATTTACCCTTGAAGGTAAATATGAGTTAATATGACTTATTATTGATGGCAGGATAGATTATCCCATAATACTATTAACATACTTGGCAGATAGATTGTGAAGTAACGTTGAAGAATCTGGCGCAGATGGTGTTGTCGTTGACGACCCTCGTACCATAAGTTCTTGCACAATCTAAGTTGGAGACTCCACGAAGATACACCCACTGTAGTATTTCTGGTTGAGCACCTAATAATCAGAACAATAGAGAAGATGAGAAGATGCAATTAAGAAACCAATTACTGCAGATTTCTATTCAAAGAAAGGCTACAATTGGAACAGTTTATTTCAATTTAAACTAAGGCGAAAAAAAGCACCAATTATTAAATTTAAAAAGGTTTTCGAATGGCTTTTTTTAATGAAAATTGATCATAATCCAGATATAATCGTCACTGAAAGTTTAATTATCTAAAACAACACTCAATATGAACTATTTACTGCTATATGAGTCGTATACCTCATTTTGTGTCATATTAGAGTATAGATTATTATGTATTCATTGTTCGAATTTACATCCTTATTGCTTTATACCTTTTAATACTAAATAATCTTTAACTTTCTGTAGCCAATAGTTTTTTTGCATGTGTTTATTTTTCATTAAATACGGTGACAGAGTAGTAATTCATAATGATGTCCTACCGAAAAAGTGTGTGACAGTGTTTTCTCGAAAATCGCCACAAAACAAACAACATTACGGGCATGAAAATAAAGGTTAAATGATCCAAATGAAAATTAAATACATTTGCAAAAAAATGTCTAACACTGAAATCAAAATATTGTTACTTGAAAACTCGAAAAACTGAGAAACACCAATTAATTGTCGCAAGAAAAGAAGAACGACCCATATATAAAGTGAACGGCGATCATTATTAATGTTAATTAAAAAGTGAGTGTATCTCAACGTATATTCTCTTACCTCCAGTCCAAGTACGTCCAAAGCCACTGGCGTAAACTATTTCGTTTGCGTAATCTCTGAACGCATCCGATGATGGCTGGAGTCGGATAGCACGGATGTTTCCTAAAAATATCCATAATATTAGTAATTAAATATTAATATTATAAAATGATACGAATATTAATGCTAAAGAAATAATATAATTCCAAGTTCAAAGAGTAAGAAAAGCAATTCTAAATATAAATTATTTTAATTTAATTATTTATTTCATTAAGTTCATAAATTACTCTTTTCAGACATGTCGCTTGAAAAGTTTTAAAATTAACTAATCAGACTAATTCATCATCTAATATACAAATTGAAATTCAATAAAATTAGTTTCGAAAAATGTTTATTCTATCACCAGATCCCTAGTTGAAAAAAGGCTAACGATATTTTAAAGATGTACCGTTGAGTGCAGAGATATTGTAAAGAGTTCACACAGACAGAAGTAACAGAATCCAGTTTAAAATCAACGTACGTGTAAATTCAAGGGGTTCCTGGAGTTGTAACAGCGAGACATCGTTGACTTGTACGACCAGAGGCCTTGAATCGTCATATGATGGGTAGAAGAAGACTGCGGAGGCCTCAGTCGTTACATCTGGTCTAGATAACTGAACTCCTCCAGCTCGCACGTAAATTGTAACTTGCCTGGAAAGATTTGGACTCACATTTATTCATGGTTACTTAAATAATTAATATTGTATTACTTGAAGCCTGAAGATTATTAGGACAATTAATAAAATAGGTTTCAAGAATTAATCTAAATTAGTTTAATTTTATGTTGTATAGTATGCTTTTAATTCAATTTAACTGAACATGTTTGTATTAAAGATGATGTGACAAAAAATGTTCACGTTGAACTGTCACGTCTTATCAAAAATATCTGTTTATACTTATTCAGAATCACGTCCCAATCACAGAATCAAGTTCTCAGACCCATATAATAAAAAAATAAAAAAATAAAAATAAAAATCTTTTATTATCAAACAACATAGGTTCATAGTTTGTTAGTACAATATAATTTAACTTAAGAACTGTGTTAGTAAAACAAAATAAATAAACCTACCACAGGGAGATTGATCCAGTCACATTTTGTACATGTAACTTGATAAACCTCCCCACGGTCGGCCTATCCAATCTTTCCGCAAATACCTTCAGGATGCTTACCCTCACCCTTTGTATTACTGACGCCACTTTCTTACGCATTATCACGAAATAATCGTTTAATTAAGATTTGTTTTTTGTTAACATTTTCGGTCTCACCAATATTTAGTAATAAATTATAGCTCGAACTTTAAATGTTTTATATATACTTACGTAGCAGAACAATGCGCTGCAGTAATAACCCATTCCTTGTGTATAATACTACCGCCACAACTTTGCACCTGGCCAACTGCGTTGATCAAACGCAACTGAGCTTGATGCGGATGCTGGCCTGGTTGGGCGTCCCATCCCGACACAATACGCGATCCAGATCTCGATGCTGAAAGTGGAAGTTAATTAGAAGATCTTCAATCTTCGCATTTCTTTTGTTTTCTTTTTCACTAGCTTAGATTACAAGCTTGGACCGCTTTTTTTAAATAACTGCATTTTAGTTGGACTGGATCAAGTAGGTTAGGATTTCCACAATCATTTGCCTCGTGCAGGAATTGATCTCCCCCAACGTGCGTTCACCTCGTCGTGGTAAGGGGGGGGGGGGGGGGGGGGAAGGCTCATTAGCATCCGGCAATACAGCTGAGCGCGATGCCAGGAAACGCACTAGGAGGTGGCCCACTTCGGTGGGTGATGTACCATGGGAGTTGCTTCTGGTATTTCTCTGATAGCAGAGTGGACTGTTGGAGCACCCCCATGGTTGTTATAGTCTGCGTCGGCAGACCCCTAGGGGTTGAGTGCGAAAAAAAGGGATTGAACTTTAGGCACAATAACTATAGCCAGCTAAAAGTGATAAAACTGGTTCCCTGAGGTAGAGTACTGACGCCCGATTTCTGAGCTATTTATAAAAAAACTAATAATAGTAGTATAATATGTTATTGTTGCATAGTTGGAAGTATAGACCGTCTTTAACAGATATAGTAATAATGCTAAGAGACTGGATTAAGCAAGTACCTAGTGTATGTGAACTGCTGAAAGTGAGTCTTGAGAAACTAAACTAATTAAAGGTGCAAAAGATGTGCTTTATTTTTTGATCCCAGAACCTAGCTCGTAACAATATTATGTCCTTCTAACAGATTTCGTCCACGGCGGTCAATCTTATTGAGACTAGCCAGCTATTCAGAAGATATTATTGTACAATCTTATCCTTACTTACTAAGTTATTGTTCCACCGGATTTTGAGAGTCAAACTCCGGAAGACTGGTGAGAGATAAGCCATCAGGACCAACTCTAGGTGTCTAGATGTAATACCCTTAATTTATCAATGTCGGGCTACTTCTATGAATTTTTCGCCAAAAAACCAATTGCTTCTTTGCTATACTTCTTTGAATCGAATAATCTCATTTGCATATAAATATGATAGTGAGTAGACGAACGAGGTAGTCGTTACATACATTAATTATTATTAATAATATTAATTAATAATGTTTTTGATATATACATTATTATTAATAATTAAAACATCTGATAAAATTAGATAATGCAGAGATATGAATCTTATCAACGATTTATAACTAAAGCAGATACTAATTGCGATTATTGTTAACTATAATTGGTCCTAGCCTTGATAATGTAATAGAAATAGATATTTTGCGAAATGCTAAATGGAAATTGTTCTAGGAATTTTAGCGAAAAATTGAAATAAGGTGTAGTAAGTTAAAATAAGGAAAATTCAATATTAACATTTATTAATCAGGTTTTTTTGATAAACAAAGAAATAGAAATTAGAAATGTGTATAAAATTTGTAAAAACATCACAATTATATTAGTGACTAGCGACTAACTCTCGCTTCGCTTCAAGTTCGTCCCTAGACAAAAACAACTCTATCCCATGGGAATTATACATTTTCCGGGATGGTATATAGCCTATAGCCGTCCTCAGTTAACGGGCTATCTAATGCAAAAAGAATTTTTCAAATCGGATAAGTAGTTCCTGAGATTAGTGCGTTCAACCAAACAAACAAACAAACAAACTTTTCAGCTTTATAATATACCTAAGTGTAGATATTTATCCAGAATAAAAAGAGTTTCTCAGTTTATTTCTGTTGCTCGTCACTAAAGAAGTCGCGAATTAGTCTTTTTTAGGGGCATGGTAAAATTTCGCTTAAAAAATAAAAACATCCATAAAAATAACTTACCAAAGCTATTACTATCAATATTTTCTACAAATCCGACGGGGACAACTTCAGTGGCTGGTGCCTGAAAAATTAAAACATAGATGTGTAAAAAATAGGTTTTTACCCGTCTGCGGCGAAGCCCAAAGCAGAGTAATGTATTTGACCTGTATGTATGTATGTGTGTTATGCATATGTATCTATGTATGAGTGTAAACATGTATGTATGTCCGATGCTATGATCTCTCGTAATGACTAAACGGCTTCCCAATTTTAGTCATTCATACTACGAGTGTATGGATTTTTATTATTTTAAAACCTCGGGTTTCAGACGACAATTTGTGTGTCGTGAAAAAAATATTTTCCATATCCATCGAGTGGTATCATACTACTTAATTTATTTAAACGAGCAATTCTCGTATATTTATTTATACCGGCGATCTCGGAAACGGCTCTAACGATTTCGCTGAAATTTTGCATGTGCGGGTTTTCGGGGACGAAAAATCGAGCCAATACAAATCAAAGCACACCGACTTCGAAAATATCTGATTAGGTATCTATTCTAAATGAAATTTTTATGTAGCTTAAAATTTAAAGCTATTTTTTAAGGTATTTGTTAGTTTAACGTCAAATTGCGGGTTCGATTTCAAAACTATTAAAATTCGATACTAATGTGGAAATTGGATATTTTCACAAAATATTTAAATATGCAGTCAAAAAATTATTTTGCCTGTTTCTTTTATTATATAAAAGCAAATTATTATTATTTATATATTTCATAACGTACTTCTATCTTTTAAATTTTATATTAATTTATTTAACTACAAATATTAATAAATAATTAATATAGTCCTCACCTGGTGGGCCGCCAGAGCCAATATTAAAATTGCCACCCGCTGTAACATATTCCTTTCTACTGATCTCGACTACGTTTGTTTCTAATAAAAATACTTCAAAGTAGATAAGTTGAAAGAAGCCGAAGAAAACAAATCACAGTAATCGTATTGATAAAATTGATAATACTTTAATTAATTATAATAATCTAAATCTACAATATTTATAAACTTACTGCTAATCTCCTTTAAACGATTTTACGTAGACGATAATATATCTACGTGATGTCATCTGTTAATTGATCATTTTTGCTATCGGTTAAATGTATTGGCGGTGTTAAAATTTCCCAAGTGGCTATAATATAACCTATGTTATACCTACTAAAAATAATATAAATTATTAATTATATAAAAATAGGATTTATATGTATTATTGTAAATTAATTATTTGATTCTTTATGTTGTCATTCTGATATAAAATATTTGTTTTCTGACGTTGTCATCTTGAGTGTGAAAAAGGGCGGGAACAGCGTTGTGTTTTTGTTTTATGACTTTGTGCAACGTGTCATTCTTGTTTGTAATGCCGTTTGAGGCTTTACTCTAACTCTGTATAAAATAATAAAAACTATGTGCTGTTACACCGAATTTTACTTGGCCTACCTGACCTACTTCTGAAATAGTTTCTTAATACCTAACAGCAACAGTTTCAAGTACCTACTACTTATTTTAATTTTTAAAGAATTTCTAATTACTTTTTAATCTGTGGTAACAAAATAATTTTAATGGTTGAAATTACCTTTGTGACAGTTAACAGCAATTTAAACATCAGTTCTAATCTTGTCCGTGATTGTATCAAACACACAGCACACACAGACTGCATTTGATTCTTAAATTGTTCCAAAACTAGCGACTCGCTTACGCTCCGCTCGGTCTTGTTATGTTTTAATATTTAGTATAGATTTCTAAGAAATGAGATATTTTCTCGCATTAAAAAGTATCCTATATATTGACCCGGATAACCAGCTACCATCATACCAAATTTCATCAAAATCTGTCCAGCGGTTTTCTCGTGATGCTTTCTCAGACAGACGACAGACAGACAACAGACAGACAGACAAATAAAAATTCTAAAAGCTATAGATTCGACCTCAGTATCGATAATAATAATGGCTATTTCAATAAGATTTTCCAAAAAATATTTAATGTACAAATTCGACTCAGAATTTTATTATATGTAGGTACCTATAGATTACCTACATTCTAAGGCAAACAGCAAACGGTTATCCATTTTTTAATATGTTTAGTGTGTGGGAACGATATACACAAAATTCAGTTGGAGTATTTATTTATCATCATCGTAGATTGATCACCTTCTTTTATAAAAACCAAACCAAATAAAATAAATTTTAACCATATCTGTCCAGCTTTACACATTATATATATATGCAAACTTTCGCATTTATAATATCAGTCTGATGTCCTTCACTCCGTGTATTCCTAGGTACAGGAACATCCCAGCCTGCTTATTGTAGTTGTATCAGCTGCCAAGATATTACTGCGTACCGGCAATTTTGGCTCATAAGGATCTTGCGGAGGTAATTACGTCTCGTTACATGAGTGAAATCGGGGATATAGAGCAGCTGTCTTTCTTGGCTGAATAATAATAATAATAAAATTCTTTATTTCTCACCACAAACAAATTAGTACATAGTACATACATCAATATTAATTATCTTACTTTAGCATAAGCTGGTTGTTAAAAAATTTGGTTGTGGATCCTTCTCTCGGAGCCTTTAACGTGGGTATGATTTCTCTAACACAGGTCAGAGTCTTCTAGTCCTCATACTACAGTCTCACTACTCCATCTTGTAGGAAAATTTTTACTTATGAATAGAAAGGGCGAAGGGTAGTTGGAATAGTGTGGCAGTCCTTTTTACCTGACTACTGCAGCGAAGCCCAAAGCAGGGTTATGTGATTGACCTGTATGTACATATGTACGTATGTCCGATCCTACTTTACCTAGTAATTACTAAACAGCTAAACCGATTTTGATGATTCATAGATTTGTCCGTTAGATTTGTCTTGTTAATGCGATTTCTTCTAAACTTATCGGGTTGGGTATCAAAATGTACGCAACTTATACATAATTATGTTTAAAAGTAATTTGGGATAGGACATTGTTAAATAAAACTCCAAATGTCTAACTTACTAAAGCAAAAAGCTCTATAGAAAAATTTAATTGTAATACGTAAGTACCATCATGCAAAATTAAAAAAGAGTTTACCTATTAAAAATTATGATCTGCATTTGAAAAAAAAAATGGATATTGCAATCAATATACATGGTGCATTTTCGAGACGGGACAGTAAGGGCAGGTACCTTAAGTGCTACAGTTATAGGAAAACGATGCTAAGAAACCAGTCGTAAAATTTACACTTTATAGTATAAAAAACAAAATATCACCTCGACTACATATATTCACTGTAACGAAAGTCCGAGGTCAAAACCCCCAGGCGCTCCACTATATTATATCTGTTAATAACGCATCATTTGACTGATAACACGACTTAATAACTTATTTTCAAGTTCAGTAAGTACATACGGGTATGAATATGTAGATAGTAGTTACCTACATGATACATCATTTAGCACAATATATATGAGATCGTAATCGTAGCATTATTGTTGTTATTTATCAGTTAAATTTTATTCAAATCTTATGACTATATATAATTTAATACAATGGCTACCATCCTAATAATAACGCAATTATAAACCTACTCCAATCATAATTGTGATATATAAAATAAAAAGTAAAAATAAAATAAATATGTACGGACATGGGACTACACAAAGCACCATCTTGTTCCATGGTAAGCTACAAGGTTTGTGTTGTGGATACCAGATAGTTGATACACTGCACTGGAGTACAAACATTCGTGCTCATCACACAAATGGATGCCCCCAGCTGGACTCGAACCCGCGACTGCTGGCACAGCAAGTAGGAACACTACCAACTGAGCCAAACGTGTCGTCATAATTTTATTATGTATAATAATAATGCTATAATACCTTGCATTAAATTAATTTCGATGGAACTAAAGGCAAATGAAATGAAATATAAAATGTATGAGACGTTTAATAAATTATTAACAAAATATATTTTTTTATTGAACATCTATCCCTTTTTCCTTCTTAATTTTTTTTGTCTTTCCATATTTGCTAAGCTTGACCTTAACTTTGACATTAACTTGCAATTTTTTAAGCAAATCCGAAATTTCTTTATCATCATCATCATCTTCTTCTGAATCGGGTGTTGTTGGTGTCGTGACGGTTGTTGGTATTGTAGTTGATTCTGTTGGTTCAGTGGTTGTAGATGCCCAAGTGGTGGATGGCAGAGTGGTGGGTGCTACCGTGGTTGGGTCATCATCATCCTCATTTAAATTATTAAAATCTATACCAGTAATTTCTTCAAACCAGTAATGGAAAGGTGCAGGACGTATGAACGCTAAAAATAAAATAAAAACACCACATAAAGTATTTGTTATTATAATATCCTTAATAATAACTTAACAAGTATTTATATATTGAATATGGCAATACTGAAATTGTATTTTAGTAGAATTTTTAGTATTCTATTATAAAATACAACAACATTTTAGTTTAGAAGCTTACCACCGGGGAATCCTGAGTGACAGCCGTGAGGTATGTTAGGCACGAAGGAGCTTATACCGACTAGGATGGGCTCTCCTTCAGGAGACACGTGCACCAGCGGACCGCCGCTGTCTCCCTACAGATAATTTGAATCATTATTAAAAAAATTATAATATACTGGCAAGACATTGACGAGGTTTTGATGCTCAATGAATAATTTCTTCTAAAATTATGAATCTTATTGTAAAATTTATTAGCCGACTTCTATAAAAGAACTGTTTGCTCAATCCAACATTTATTATGCAATGTTTTCGTCAACTGTGAACCGATTTAAGTCATCATTTTTCTAATCATAGTGATACACGGCATATATTCATAGATATTGAAGTAGGTAAATATTGAAGTAAAAGGTTTTTTTTTTTACTTAGAAGAAAGTCATTAAAACCCTGTTCTATTCTTCATGATTTTAAATTGATAATAACTTTATAATAATGTTAGATGAAAATAATATTATACAGTCTATAATAGTCGACACAAAATTGATAAGTACGAAGATCTAAAAACTCTCATCAGTCATCCTAAGTAATAATTTATGTATTTGATCATTTCATAGTTTCATGTACGTACGTGGCAAACAGATTGTGAAGTAACGTTGAAGAATCTGGCGCAGATGGTGTTGTCGTTGACGACTCTCGTACCATAAGTTCTTGCACAATCTAAGTTGGAGACTCCACGAAGATACACCCACTGTAATATTTCTGGTCGACTACCTGATAATCAAAATAAAATAATTTTAATTGTTGACATCAAGTTATGAAATTCAATTCAATGGCTTCAAAGCGTACCAGTTGAACATAAAATATTTCACCAATATTCCTTTTAATGAAGAAGACACGAAGGAAGTTACGAAGCTAATACCAACGCATTTCCATAGTATAGTACTAGCGATTCACCCTCGCTTCGCTCGGGTTCGTCCCTCATTGCGTTTTAAGGTTTAATATAGATTTCTCATAGATGAGGTATTTTCCCGCAGTAAAAAGTATCCTATATGTTGACCCGGATAACCAGCTATCATCAGCTATCATCCAATTTTCATCAAAGTCCCTCCAGTTTGTTTTCCGTGAAGCAGTAACAGACAGACAGACAAAAATTTTAAAAACTATAGATTCAGCCTCTGTATCGATAATAATGTCTATTTCCATAAGATTTTCCAAAAAGTATTTAATGTACAGATTCGGCTTAGTTACAATTTTATTATATGTATAGGTATACCCGTATGTCACAGATAATGTATGATAACGATAATATAATGTGAATTCGGGATTATCTGTATAAATAGCTGGAGATTATGTATAATGACTAAACTATGTAGATAATGTAACCTGGCTAAAGCAATAAAAATTGTGTTTAAATCTAAAAAAAATAAAACGTATCTAGGGACGAATACGAGCGAAGCGAGCGTGAGTCGCTACTTACATATATAATACATGCTGTACATCAATTAATTATATTATTATCAGTCATACGAATATCTTGATAATTAAGGAAAAAAATGTTTTATAATGATTAGTTTGTAAATGGTTGGTTTTTATACTTTCAAATTCCTTTTACCTTCAGTCCATGTACGTCCAAATCCACTGGCGTAAACTATTTCATTTGAGTAATCTCTAAACGCATCCCATGAAGGCTGCACTCGGATGGCACGAATGTTTTCTAAAAAATATTCCCACAATAGATATTTAATTAAACGAATTATTACTCATTCTGCTTGGGAAATTATCTTATTTTTAGTTTAACTAAGCTCCTATCTATTTTAATTTTCTTTAGGTGATCATGTGAGTCGCCTGCACAAAACATATTATCATGTAGGTGATAATATGCATTTCCCAAAATTAAAAAAAAACGAAAAATATTTCAACCATGCTCTGTGTAAGCAGATATTTGAATTCGAAAAATCAGACTAACAATAAGTTCAACTGTTTCTACACGTCGAGTTCAGAAAAGCTGAGTTTTTTTTAATTTTTACTTTATAAAATGTATTTGTAAAATCAAGATTTTTAACTTTGTTATAAACATACGGGTATATTGAAGTGGCTGCAAGAGTTTTAACAGTGATACATCGTTGAGTTGTACGGTGGTAGGCCTGGAGCCATCGTATGTGGGGTACAAGTAGAATTCGGAGGCCTCAGTCGTTACATCTGGCCTAGATAGCTGAACCCCTCCCACTCGCACATGTATAGTGAGTTGGCTGGAAAAATCGCATTTACATATTTATTTATGTTTCCTAGAGAAATAATTAAAAAAAATATGCTTAGACAAACAATGCCTAAGTCTGGTTTTAAGGATTCCACATTTTTACAATGTTCGTTATAAACTAAGTTCAACTATGCAATTTGTCCATAATAGATAAGGTCACAAAAGATGGCATTATGTCGGAAGTATTGGTCTTGTAAATAAATATGCTTATTCTTAATTGAAATGTGCCTAACAAAAATACATAATACGTATTATATATTTCATCATAGTTGAGTTATTTTTATCTAAACTCTAAAGGTTGCCATTTTCAGTCTTTTTTTACAGATTTAGTTACTTCCAGTCTTCTCATCATGTTTTAGCCTTAACTTTGGATATTATAAATATGTACTTACCCAGCAGAACAATGCGCTGCAGTAAGAACCCACTCCTTATGTATAATACTGCCTCCACAAGCAGTTACCCGGCCAACTGCATTGATCATACGAAGACTAGCTTGGTGTGGGTGCTGACCTGGTCGGGCATCCCATCCCGACACGATACGAGATCCCGATCCCAATGCTGAAACTGGAAAGTTAATTAGAATTTTTTGTTCTTGCTTTTAGATTCTTGATTAAAATGAAATTTTGTTACTGTTTCTAATATCAGGGTACCTGAAGACCATATCGTCTTGTATAAGCTAACGATTTTCTATAATTTTCTAAGAAGTTCGTGTGAGAATAAATAAATTACAAAGAAATGAAAGGAAATGAAATGAACAAAAGGAATGCAGAAGGAATATAACCTGCCAAAACTCCAGGCTTAATTAATATTTGAATATACAAGCATAGTAGGACGTATGTAGATCGATAATTGTCATTTTGGCTGAAGAACTCTCGACTATTAGGCACAAACCTGCCATAATGTTTGTGTGGTTGCACAGTTTCTCATATTATGAAACTTTTTTTGATATGATTAAAACCTTATTCATAAACAGATATTCTAACCTTTTTTGTGAATAATGTTTAAGTTTTGAGTTAATCTTATTCTTTATTGTATTACAAATTTAAAATTTTATACAGCTTACCATCGTTCCTGTCAATATTTTCTATAAAGTCAACGGGAACAAATTCTTTTGCTGACGCCTGAAATAAAAAAAAAGTAATAATACTTAATAAATGAGCATTGTAAGCCATTGTAGTATCTACGGCTGTAGGTCCTGGGTTCGAGTCCCGGGTCGGGTGAAAAGTACCGAGGTTTTTCTATCACGAAATATTCAGCAGCAGTTCAGAATTGGGAAGTTGGCGGTTTGTAAACCGCCATGAACAGAAAGCCATTAATGCAGATTTATAGAAATATGTCGCAAATATTTACTAAAAATGTTTTATCTCTTTCCCTAAATATAGCGTAAGATCCTTTGTAAGATTATTAAGTTTCATAACTGGACCAAAATAATTATTAAAAATAATTATTCGTAAGTAAATAAAAATATTAGCCTCACCTGATGGACCGCTAGGGCCAACACCAAAATTGCCACCCGCTGTAACATTTTCCTTCCTACTGACTTCAAATTCGTTTTCTTTTTCAATAAAAATACGTCAAAATAATCAAAAGATACCGAAAACAATCAAAAACCCCAATCACAGTAATTACATTTATATCCGATAACTTAGATAATATATTGATTTATTACAATAATCTTAAATCTTGTGTATACATATATATATGAATACTAATCAGTTAGCGGTCGAGTCATTGGTTTTTTTTTTAATCCCGATGATAAAAAGGGAACCGGAAAGTTGGAAAATAGATGATAATTTGATTGAAATTAAATTAAAAAAAAAACGTGTGTGTATACTTATGTACGCACGTAAGAAGTTATACTTCTTTGGCGTAACAGAACAAAATAGCTAAAGATTTCATCCCGTATGTCACAACTCTCTGTTTGTAAAAGGAATGCAGCTAACTTCATCATGTCGCTTTCAGCTAACTTCTTCATGTCGCTTTCAGCTAACTTCATCATGTCGCTTTCAGCTAACTTCATCATGTCGCTTTCAGCTAACTTCATCATGTCGCTTTCAGCTAACTTCTTCATGTTGCTTTCAGCTAACTTCATCATGTCGCTTTCAGCTAACTTCATCATGTCGCTTTCAGCTAACTTCATCATGTCGCTTTCAGCTAACTTCTTCATGTCGCTTTCAGCTAACTTCTTCACGTCACTTTTTGGCTGTCGGTGTGCGCGCGCATCGTAAAAATATCGGTAGTGTTCCTAGGAAAGCCAATGGTTCCTTGTAAGGCCGAAAAAAGACCATCAAAAAATTGACAAGTTGGCCTTGCTAGGGCACAAGGACCTTGTTAGGAACATTTAGGAATTACGAAAATATTAATACTTAGTTTTTAGTTGTAAATACCTATCGGGAAAAGAAAAACGAAGTATAAATTCATAATATTATTGCTTATAATCATGCTTTAAATAATTTTATTTGAAAACTCCATTTGGCCTTACAAGGAACAGACCCATAAGAAGGCCATTGTAGTCGGTTTCAATTTTTTTTTATTTCACTGTAAAGATTATTAGCAAGTTATTTGATATCGATATAATAGTTATTAAAATTATTTTTAAAACATTTTCACGAATACATTCTTAGTTTTATGATAGTGTTCAAGTAATGTTTGTTGACTATTTTTAAGTGCATGTATTATGATATAAATGTTTCATTTTAATGAAAGACCTTTTTATGAAGATTTAGGATAACCAGATATTTTGATTGTTTCACCGTTAGTTTTAAGTTAAACGACTGATTTATTATATCGGCCTTGTAAGGAGCGCTGTTTCTTGCAAGGCTATTTTGGAAGGGTTCAATAAAACTTAAATTTAATAAATAAGAATTAACTCTAGAATAAAATAAAATGTTATGAAAGTATAACTTATGAAAGTTACATTAAAGAACAAAGTGTTACTTAATAATTTGTTTGTTTCATTTATCCAATAAATAAAAGAATAACTGATAAGGTACAATGAATATATAATTATCCATATCAATTTATATCTTTGAATTTATATGGATTTCTCCACTAAAACGACGTAATCCTATAAAAATTCTTTCCTTATGCCCAAAGTTGATGCCATTTTACATCAATTTGATTTATAATGGCATGATAATCACTTGACGGTGAAGTTATGGTGTAGTATTATTTACTGTTCCTCAAGTCTGAAGACCGAAAACTTTATCCACGTGAATATTTTAGAAGTTATTACCATTTTGTAATTTAAAATTGTCAACATTAGCAATAGCTTTGCTAAAAATTAATCTCTCGAACGAGGCAAGTGGATCAATCATTAGTCTAAAATATGAGAGAAATCGAGTGTAAGGAAAGTATATTATTCTAGTATCTAAAGCCTTAATATTTTCTTAGATTTACGCGAATATTTGACATTTTAAATAAAACTATCTTTTCGGATTATTTCGCGGATTTATTTTGATTTTTGGTTCCCGACGTTTCGAATGCTTTACAGCAATCATGGTCACGGCAGAGACTAAGGTTTTAGACGTCTCAAAGGCGTTATATACTTGTTACAGATAGTGCCTACCCACTATTTTACAAAAATAATTTAAAAAATTCAAAAATGGCACCAAAGTACCTTACAATATTTGTTGATTTTAATTCTAAATTTTCATAATTCAAAATTAAGTTATTCAAAATCTCGGTATAGCACTGATCTAATTTTAATTTCATTTTATGGTTTGATTCACTTCTAATGTTTCTGTAAAATGTAAAGAAGTATACTACTGTAGTTTTATTCCTATTTAAAAATCGGTCAAGTACGAGTCGAATTCGCACACGAAGGGTTCCGTACCATCGTATACGTATTTTTATAACCCTCTACCTATTACGGTTCATGAGATACAGTAATCCGAAAGACGGACGGGAGGACAGACAGTGGAGGCTTAGTAATAGGGGTCAGATGGCACCCTTCGGATACGGAATCCTAAAAAAAGGATTGGTAAAGCGTACTTCACTAGTGGTAGATAAAATAAAAAACAAATTGTATTCATACGTATATTTTATTAATTACATTGCCGTTGGTTTACGCTTTATTGTCGTTGGTTAGTTCTCTCTTTTCTTCTTTGTTAAGTTTGACGTTGACTCTTATGTCTACTTCCATTGCTTTTTGCAGCTTTGAATTATTCACATCTGGATTTCTCTGGACGGTAGAGGAAGAAGTAGTGGAAGTTGGATAAACGGAAGAAGGTTTAGAGGAAGTAGTTGGGGGTGAGACTGTGGAAGTAGGATCAGTAGTTGAAATAGTAGTAGGAGTCGAAATCGTGGTAGGCGAAGTAGTGAGAGACGAAGTTGTGGAAATAGAGTCAGGGGTAGAATTAGGATCAGAAGTAGAGTAAGATTCAGAGGTGGGATAAGTAGTAGTTGATTCATTCTTCTTTACTCCATGAAGATTATCAAAGTCTATTCCACTAACTTCCTTAAACCAGGAGTGAAAAGGTCCGGTTCTCGTAAAAACTACAAAAGAACGATATAAAGAATATTTATTGTTATTTGTGTATATTTTGTCGTGGGGCACTATACAAGCGATGAAGAACAATTATCTAATATAATATATTTTGACAGTATTAGTCATTTTATTACATGAAGAAATAATAAATAATAAGTACTTATAAACTAAAATACAGTAAAAAATATCTCGACACTGATATAGTCTGCAGAGAAGCGAATAACATCGATATATGTGGCATGTCTTTTATGTATTAATCGAAGTAAAGATTGTGATATTTAAATTTCCTAATTACGCTAAATCCTAAATGTTAAAATGATCTTAATTGCTTTATTTGTCAACCATAAATGACCCTTGGGGAAATAATCTTAAAATAATGTAGTACTATGTAAAAGAAAAACGAAGTTAAAGTCCAAAATAAACACAGTTCATAAACAAACATATCGCGGATGTTATTTTTAATATTTCCTCATAGTATTTCCCTGGCTTATTATGGAGAAGATGCAGAATATGCGCATACGCAGAGTAGCATTGCGCGCACACTTTGATGTTTGTTGTGTTATAAGAAGAAGGCGTACCTACAAATATAAGCTCGCCATTAAGGCGAGTAAACTGTAAAGGCACAATACATTAATGAAAAGCGCATCCAAATCGATTAAGCCATTTCTGAGATTAGCACGCACGAACATAAAGACAAACAGACAAAAATTCTAAAAGTCATTGCAATAGAATCCTCTATTGCGTTATATATACCCACAATAATAGTTTTTCTCAAATATCTTCCATGTACAGACAGCGATCAGTTACACTTTTATTATATAATATATTACTTATATAAAAGGGAGCTTACCGCTAGGATAACCAGCATGACATCCATTCTGACTGTTAGCAACGAACGAGCTGATCCCAATGAGGATGGGTACATTATCAGAAGACATGTGCACTAGTGGACCTCCGTTGTCACCCTAGTAATGAAGAAGTTTTAATTTTTAAAGCTCCTTAAATATTTTACTAAATTTTATATATATGCATTCAGCCCTTTTTAACGTCCCACTGCTGGGCACGGGCCTCCCTTCAATACGAGGGGGATCAGGCCATAGTCCACCACGCTGGCCAAGTGCGGGTTGGCGGACTTCACATGTCTTTCGAAAACTTGCTAGGTTTTCTCAGACATGCAGGTTTCCTCACGATGTTTTCCTTCACCGTAAGGCAAGTGGTAATCATGATAGAAATATATATATATATATATATATATATATATATATATATATACATTTTTTTAGAAATAACAATGTTTTTTTTTACTTTTTATTTATCTTCTTACTTTCTGTACCTTAGTAGTTAGTATTTAAAAAAATACAATATAGCTCCAAATTAATTACATGGCCCTCGCTTATTTCGGTATTCTAATGTGCGTGTCTGATAAAATAGAAAAGAATGAACTCCTATGATCAGTTATCAATTACAGCAGTTATATGGACCACTAGTAACTTACCCTCGCTTCGCTCGGGTGCGTACGTTTTAATTTTTTTTGAGCGGATCCCTAATTCTTTTTCTAAAATAAAAGTAGCCTAGTTATTCTTTATAACATCAGCTATGTGCCAGTGAAAGTCCCATCAAAATAAGCCCAGCCGTTTCGGAGATTAACCAAAACAGACAGACAGACAGACAAAAATGTTAAAAATTATGTTTTTCATATGATTACCGTATACAATTTCATATGCATTTAGTAAAAAGTTGTTATTTTGGCATTACAAACAGACACTTAAATTATTTTATTTATCTGGATGGATATAGAAGTAAATTATACTTTTATAAAGGCAAGACACGATAACGATCATGTCGTCTAACACAAAATAAGAGAAGAGTCTCTCAGCTTTCTCATACTCTTAAGCTTACCTGGCAAATGGATTGAGACGTCACATTGTAGTAACGGGCACAAATGTTGTTTTCCGAGATATAATTGCTGCTAAAAGCCGATAGGCAGTCTTCATTAGGTATACCGCGTAAATACACCCACTGCAATCTGTTTGGGCGAATACCTTAAAAAATGAAATATACGTATTGTTTTTCATAAACATTGAATATTTCGACACGTACAAAGAACAACATTTGTAACTCAGTATTGAAATAATTTAAATATTACTAGATGTTCATTTTAAATAAAACTATTTTTTCGCTGATTTATTTTAATTTTTGGTTCCCGACGTTTAAAATGAATTCATTTTGTTATTTTGTGGGTAGGCCAGGTAGGTAGGTAGGTAGGGTGTCTGTAACAACTATATAATACCTTTGAGACATCTAGCACCTTAGTCTCTCTCGTGACCATGATTGCTGTAAAGCAATCGAAACGTCGGGAACCAAAAATCAAATAAAAAAATAAAAAAAAAATCCGCGAAAAAATCAGAAAAGATAGTTTTATTTAAAATGTCAAATATTCGCGTAAATCTAAGAAAGTATTAGATGTTCATTTCTCATATTTTAAAGCCAAAATTTAAAATTGTTTCGTTTTATATGTTTGATTACTAGCGTAAAAAAAATCAACAAACTAAATATTTATGACCATCACGTGAGGAAAAATATGGCTGTAAGAATATACCAAATAAATATCTTAAATATAGACATAACTTCACACTATACTAAAGAGAGATTTAACGACTAACTTCATACTGTAGTCTAAATCTGTCGCATCGTAAAAAAAATCACTCATCGTTTTTTCCCTAACGCGTCAAAAGAAATATAACTTCAAACATATGTAGAATAAATTGTGTTTAAAAGGTAGTTTATAGGAAATGTTAAATTTAATTTTAAAGTTTACCGGCAGTCCAATTACGTCCAAACCCGCTCACGATTAAGGTTTCATCTACGTAACTTCTATACGCTTCTGCTGCTGGTTGAATGCGAATGGGGCGCAAATTATCTGAGAAATACAAAAACTAAATACACATATAATAAAACAAGATAGAACGTTACTGTAAGCGACGCATTATTAAAAACTATACTAATTACATATAATATTAAATTACCAAATTTCGTCTAAATCGGTTCAGCGGATTAAGCGTGAAAGGACAGACAGACAGACAGAGTTACTTCAGCATTTATAATATTAAGTATGGATAATATTGTTTTCCTTTGTAAGCAACGCATTATAAAAATTATTATATGAAATATACGAGTATGGTAAACGGTTCGTAATGATTGTGAAGGGGACGCGGGCGCGGGGGGGACGCACGGATTACGTTTTGTTGTTCGCGAGAGCGCGCCACTATGCACTTTACTCTCATCACGAACCGCGACCCAACTAGATCTCAATTCGACTTTCATTTAACTTCGCTATAAAGTGGTCTTCGAGCCGGATTATACTGTTTTATCTATGTTTACCACACCTCCATCATCTACAATGGTCAACACGCGAAATACAGTGCGTAAAGAACGTGAAATGTCGAAACAAGCGGAAGCGTCGACCAGCCAACCGTCAACTTACCAGCCGAACGTGCAGACAGCTGAAGTGCCTGAAAATAATACGTTGATTAAGAAGGAAAATATAAGAAAAAACCTGGATAGTACTTCTTTGTTACCTGAAAAGTGTAAAAAAGCAGATGGCACGCCCATTGAAGTACCCACATCTAAAAAAAGTGAATCTAAAAAATCATCATCTTCTTCTATAAAGGCTCGAAAAGCTAAGCTGGAATTATTGGCTGCTGAAGCTAAGGCTAAAATACAGATGGAATTAATTGACAAGAGGTTGGCAACCGACTTAGCAGATCTAGAAGATGAGCAAAGTGAACCTCGAGATAATTACTCACATAGTACGGTGAACAGGTGGTTAGAACACAGTCAAGAAGCAATGGAAAAGGTGCAGCCAGCCAACGAGCATGGTAATGATTTAGGCGAGCTGCATCATCCAGGGTCAGTTCACCCTGGAACTTCACATGGAACAGTCCAGATGCTGGCTAGTGCACTAAGGGATCTCGCCGCCTCCTCCAACAATACTACTTCTAACGCTAAACTACTGAGCCGCTTAAGCACGCCTCGAGACTTACCAGCTTTCTCAGGCGACCCCATGGAATGGCTGCAGTTTAAACAAGCATATGAAGAATCAACGGAAGTGTGTAATTTCAGCTCTAAAGAAAACCTGTGGAGAATACGTAAGTGTCTTCGTGGACCCGCCAGGGATGCTGTGGCGGCCCTCTTAATCAGTGCCACGGAACCTGAGAAAATAATGGCTACACTAGAGCTACGATTCGGTAACCCCGACGGCATTGTGATTAAAATCATGCAAGATATAAAAAAGCTGTACCCAATTTCACAAGATTATCAGAAGGATATCGTTGCATTCTCAGTAAAGGTACAGAACTTTATAGAAGCCATTAGATCCGTTAAACGCGATGAATATCTACAAGGAATGAATATAGTGTCGCTCATTTTGTCTAAATTACCTACAGTCCTACTCTCAAAATGGTCAGACTATAGTTTCCCGCTTATCACCGAGGGCAAGAAGTCACGATTGGATATTTTAGCAGATTTCTTACAAGAAGAAGCGGTGAAAATCTCGACGACATCTAATATTCATCTTATCGGCAATAACTTCAACCGCGTACATAATACGGTGCTAGTGACAACAGACAATCATGACTTTAAGTGTTTATACTGTCGTGTTTCTAAACATAAACTAACAGAGTGCAAGCGCTTTAAAAAATCACTGCGAAAAGATCGGTGGCGTCACGTTAAACGACACGGCATCTGTTATAAGTGTTTATTATCGCGGCACGATCGAGATACATGTCCGGCCGCGCCGTGTGACATCGAAAACTGTGGACAGTCGCATCATCGGTTATTACATTATCCTATAACAAAAGACATTCGTTCCCCGGGTAATATAAACATTACGGAAATAACAGAAAGTGCAACAGTGACGAACATTAATCTATCTCAATGTAAAGTGTTTTTGAAAACCGTGCCTATCAATATCCATGGGCCGAACGGTGTAATTAGTGCAACCGCTTTGCTAGACGACGGGTCGACCGTATCGTTAATAGATTATGAACTTGTAAAAAAACTCGGACTAAATGGACATAAACAAACTATGCGTGTGAGTGGTGCGTGGAACGGTAGCTCATTAGAATGTGTTTGTGAGATAGTAGACTTAAACGTGTCAAACAAAGACGGAACTACATTTCCTATTCGCGTGAGAAGTGTAAAAGACTTAAACTTACCTGTACATGATTCAACGTCGATTGATCTTACTAATTATGAACATTCTATACCTATAATAAAAAATTGTTTAAATAATGAACTCTGTAAACCTAAACTATTAATTGGTCAAGATAATTATGATTTATTGTTACCGCTTCAAATAATAAAATTAAAAAATAGTAACTTATATATTACACGCACTGAGTTAGGCTTATGCATTCATGGATGTTTACGCGAGGCATCCCCGCTCCACCAGACTCCGCCCATTAAGCGAGTACTTCATTCAGCGTTATTCATTACTAACGATTCAAATGAAGAAAACGAAAGTAAGTTACGAAATTTAGAAGAACAAATTCGAATGTCATTTACAATCGAATCAATGGGCATCAGCATGAAACCCAGGCAACATCCAGAAGATCTTCAAGTTATACAATATTTGGAAAATACATCTGTACTTAAAAACGGAAGATGGCATGTCGGTTTACCCTGGAAAGATAAGAACTGTAAGATGCCAAACTCGTACCCTAACGCCGCGGTAAGATTAAAAGGAATAGAGAAGAGACTGAAGACAGATAAAGATTATTCTAGAAGATACACTGAAAGAATAAACCACTTACTTGAGAACGACTATGCTGAAAAACTTACCTGTCAAGAAGATACCTTAAAAACCTGGTACCTTCCGCACTTTGGAGTCGATAACCCTAATAAAAACAAATTACGCCTAGTTTTCGACGCCGCTGCAAAAACCTGTGGAGTTTCATTAAATGACTACCTCTTGAAGGGACCGGACCTACTTATGGGATTATTTGGCATCATGTTGAGATTTCGAGAAAATAAAATAGGAATAACCGGAGATATACGAGACATGTATTTAAGGATAAAGATTTTACCTAAAGATCAAGATGCTTTAAGATTTCTTTGGAGGGACAACCAAGAACAAAATGGCCCTATCAATACATACACTATGACATCTTTAATTTTTGGTGCTAATTGCTCGCCCTTTATTGCTCAGTTTATAAAAAATAAAAATGCAAAGCAGTATGAGTCATTATACCCGGCCGCCGTGGACGCTATTCATAAGCAACACTATATGGATGACTATATAGATAGTATAGAAAATGAAGCTACGGCTATTAAAACTATACAAGATATTATACACATACATAAAAGAGGTGGCTTCGAGATAAGAAACATTACGAGTAACAATGAAGCGGTATTAAACTGCATTCCACAAGAGACCTTAGGAACGACTGCAGTAAGGTTTAAAATTGAACAGCCAAATGAGGGCGAACGTACACTTGGATTGATTTGGTATCCGAAAGAAGATCTGTTGTCTTTTGATGTTTCTTTTAAGAAGATTCCTGTTGATATAATAACAGGCGACACGCGACCTAGCAAGAGACAGATGCTTAAAGTTTTAATGTCAATTTTTGATATATTTGGATTTCTTTCGCCTTTTACAATCAAAGGAAAAATTATGTTACAAGACGTATGGAGATTACAATTAGATTGGGATGAAAAAATACCTGAAACTATTTATGAAAAATGGATTGAATGGCTACAATTATTAAAAGAAATTAATCAGCTGCGTATACCGAGACATTATAGGACGGCCGCAAGAGTAAACGAGACGGAACATTGCACTTCCTATCCGAATGCGCATACGTCACCCGAGCGGCCGCCGTTGCCAGTGTCTTATGTTAGTGAATCCGCCGCGCCTAACGAGCAGATAACTTTGTGTTATACAAACCTACAGCTACATATATTTTGTGACGCTTCGACTAAAGCAATGAGCGCCGTAGCTTACTGGCGTTGGACAGTGAATGATCGCTATTATGTTACGTTCGTCGCGAGTAAATGCAAAGTTGCTCCGCTTAAATATATGTCAATACCTCGCATGGAATTACAAGCTGCGCTGCTTGCTGTGAGATTAGCAGATACTTTATGTAAAGAACTTAAACATAAACCTTGCAAAAGATATTTTTGGTGTGACTCAAGTGTTGTACTGCATTGGATTCGAAACAATACGCGCAATTATACAACGTTTGTCGCTCATCGCTTAGGAGAAATAGATGAATTGTCAAAACCGAACGAGTGGCGTTACATACCTACGAAACTTAATATCGCGGATATCGCCACTAAGGAGACTTGTGATTTATCAGTGTTAAAGAATGAGTGGTTTTATGGTCCGGCGTTTCTTCGTGATCGAGATACTGAATGGCCAGTAGACACACAGCTACCGGAGATGCCCCATCTGGATCTCGAATATACTATGACCATGCAAACATACAACAAACCCTTACCAGCTGTTCCTGATCCTGAAAGATTTTCGTCGTGGTTACGTCTATTGAATGCAACCTGTAATGTACTTACCTTTATTAACAAATGCAAGAAACTGGATACTAGCTTTGATGGATACACAAGGGCGGCTGCTGAGCGATGGCTAATAAAATATTCCCAGCTACAATCCTTCCCTGGAGATATTGCCAACCTGGAAAATAAAAAAGAAATAGATAAAAAAAGTAGATTACTTACCTTATCTCCTTTTCTGAATGAACACGGAATCCTATGCGTGGGTGGCCGTATCAATGCAGCTACCGATGTCCCTCTGCAGCTGAAACAACCTGTTATATTAGATGGACGTCATCACGTTGCCCGGCTTATTGTACGATATTACCATGTGAGAGCGGCGCACGGTTACAATGAAGCTGTTGTTAATGAACTGAAACAGAAATATTGGATATTAAAATTAAGACCGACAGTAAGAAGCGTGGCTTCACAGTGTATGTTTTGTAGAATAAGAAAAGCACAGCCGTGCCCATCCAGAATGGGTGACTTACCTGCGGCCAGAATGGCATCCAGATGTCGCCCTTTCACACATTGTGGTATAGACCTATTTGGACCGATGGAAATTACTGTAATTAGACGCAGAGAGAAAAGATATGGTGTATTATTTACATGCCTTACCGTAAGAGCTATTCATATAGAACTAGTACCTTCGCTGAGCACGGACTCCTTGATCATGGCCCTCAGACGCATGGCTGCTCGTCGAGGTTGGCCTCAATATATTTACTCAGATAACGGTACCAATTTAAGAGGTGCCGATAACGAGCTGAAAAAGGCAACGCTCGACTTGGATGAAAATATATTAAAAGCTGAGGCCGTCAACTATGGAACTACATGGACCTTCATTCCTCCAGCAAGTCCTCACTGGGGTGGAGCTTGGGAGCGACTCATTCGTTCTGTAAAAGACTCACTAAAAATTATCTTAAGAGAAAGGGCGCCGCGTGAAGAAACCTTAATAACGTTAATGGCTGAAGTTGAGCAAATAGTTAACAGTCGACCCCTTACACACGTGACGGTTGAGCCCAATAGTAATGAAACAATAACCCCTAATCATTTTTTGCTAGGTTCATCATCTAATCTACCTATTGTAGGCGCTTTTGATGACTCCGATTTATACCTAAGAAAACAGTGGAGGCTAACACAGAGGCTAGCTGATATGTTTTGGAGGCGCTGGGTGAGAGAAGTGCTACCTACTATGCTCCCCAGACAGAAGTGGAACCGCGACACAGAACCATTAAGAGTCGGTGATCTAGTACTAATCGCTGACCCCGAAAGCCCCAGAAATACCTGGCCCAAAGGCATCATACACAGAATAATCCCCGGAAGGGATGGCCGGGTACGAGTGGTTGAGGTAAAAACGAAAACAAGGTTGCTACGACGTTCGGTAGCACGCGTCGCTAAAGTACCTACTGAGGTCGAGTGCTGATATAGCACTGGGGTGGAGATAGTGTAAGCGACGCATTATTAAAAACTATACTAATTACATATAATATTAAATTACCAAATTTCGTCTAAATCGGTTCAGCGGATTAAGCGTGAAAGGACAGACAGACAGACAGAGTTACTTCAGCATTTATAATATTAAGTATGGATAATATTGTTTTCCTTTGTAAGCAACGCATTATAAAAATTATTATATGAAATATACGAGTATGGTAAACGGTTCGTAATGATTGTGAAGGGGACGCGGGCGCGGGGGGGACGCACGGATTACGTTTTGTTGTTCGGAATACTACCGGAATACCTTCGGATACGGAATCCTAAAAAAAGGATTGGTAAAGCGTACTTCACTAGTGGTAGATAAAATAAAAAACAAATTGTATTCATACGTATATTTTATTAATTACATTGCCGTTGGTTTACGCTTTATTGTCGTTGGTTAGTTCTCTCTTTTCTTCTTTGTTAAGTTTGACGTTGACTCTTATGTCTACTTCCATTGCTTTTTGCAGCTTTGAATTATTCACATCTGGATTTCTCTGGACGGTAGAGGAAGAAGTAGTGGAAGTTGGATAAACGGAAGAAGGTTTAGAGGAAGTAGTTGGGGGTGAGACTGTGGAAGTAGGATCAGTAGTTGAAATAGTAGTAGGAGTCGAAATCGTGGTAGGCGAAGTAGTGAGAGACGAAGTTGTGGAAATAGAGTCAGGGGTAGAATTAGGATCAGAAGTAGAGTAAGATTCAGAGGTGGGATAAGTAGTAGTTGATTCATTCTTCTTTACTCCATGAAGATTATCAAAGTCTATTCCACTAACTTCCTTAAACCAGGAGTGAAAAGGTCCGGTTCTCGTAAAAACTACAAAAGAACGATATAAAGAATATTTATTGTTATTTGTGTATATTTTGTCGTGGGGCACTATACAAGCGATGAAGAACAATTATCTAATATAATATATTTTGACAGTATTAGTCATTTTATTACATGAAGAAATAATAAATAATAAGTACTTATAAACTAAAATACAGTAAAAAATATCTCGACACTGATATAGTCTGCAGAGAAGCGAATAACATCGATATATGTGGCATGTCTTTTATGTATTAATCGAAGTAAAGATTGTGATATTTAAATTTCCTAATTACGCTAAATCCTAAATGTTAAAATGATCTTAATTGCTTTATTTGTCAACCATAAATGACCCTTGGGGAAATAATCTTAAAATAATGTAGTACTATGTAAAAGAAAAACGAAGTTAAAGTCCAAAATAAACACAGTTCATAAACAAACATATCGCGGATGTTATTTTTAATATTTCCTCATAGTATTTCCCTGGCTTATTATGGAGAAGATGCAGAATATGCGCATACGCAGAGTAGCATTGCGCGCACACTTTGATGTTTGTTGTGTTATAAGAAGAAGGCGTACCTACAAATATAAGCTCGCCATTAAGGCGAGTAAACTGTAAAGGCACAATACATTAATGAAAAGCGCATCCAAATCGATTAAGCCATTTCTGAGATTAGCACGCACGAACATAAAGACAAACAGACAAAAATTCTAAAAGTCATTGCAATAGAATCCTCTATTGCGTTATATATACCCACAATAATAGTTTTTCTCAAATATCTTCCATGTACAGACAGCGATCAGTTACACTTTTATTATATAATATATTACTTATATAAAAGGGAGCTTACCGCTAGGATAACCAGCATGACATCCATTCTGACTGTTAGCAACGAACGAGCTGATCCCAATGAGGATGGGTACATTATCAGAAGACATGTGCACTAGTGGACCTCCGTTGTCACCCTAGTAATGAAGAAGTTTTAATTTTTAAAGCTCCTTAAATATTTTACTAAATTTTATATATATGCATTCAGCCCTTTTTAACGTCCCACTGCTGGGCACGGGCCTCCCTTCAATACGAGGGGGATCAGGCCATAGTCCACCACGCTGGCCAAGTGCGGGTTGGCGGACTTCACATGTCTTTCGAAAACTTGCTAGGTTTTCTCAGACATGCAGGTTTCCTCACGATGTTTTCCTTCACCGTAAGGCAAGTGGTAATCATGATAGAAATATATATATATATATATATATATATATATATATATATACATTTTTTTAGAAATAACAATGTTTTTTTTTACTTTTTATTTATCTTCTTACTTTCTGTACCTTAGTAGTTAGTATTTAAAAAAATACAATATAGCTCCAAATTAATTACATGGCCCTCGCTTATTTCGGTATTCTAATGTGCGTGTCTGATAAAATAGAAAAGAATGAACTCCTATGATCAGTTATCAATTACAGCAGTTATATGGACCACTAGTAACTTACCCTCGCTTCGCTCGGGTGCGTACGTTTTAATTTTTTTTGAGCGGATCCCTAATTCTTTTTCTAAAATAAAAGTAGCCTAGTTATTCTTTATAACATCAGCTATGTGCCAGTGAAAGTCCCATCAAAATAAGCCCAGCCGTTTCGGAGATTAACCAAAACAGACAGACAGACAGACAAAAATGTTAAAAATTATGTTTTTCATATGATTACCGTATACAATTTCATATGCATTTAGTAAAAAGTTGTTATTTTGGCATTACAAACAGACACTTAAATTATTTTATTTATCTGGATGGATATAGAAGTAAATTATACTTTTATAAAGGCAAGACACGATAACGATCATGTCGTCTAACACAAAATAAGAGAAGAGTCTCTCAGCTTTCTCATACTCTTAAGCTTACCTGGCAAATGGATTGAGACGTCACATTGTAGTAACGGGCACAAATGTTGTTTTCCGAGATATAATTGCTGCTAAAAGCCGATAGGCAGTCTTCATTAGGTATACCGCGTAAATACACCCACTGCAATCTGTTTGGGCGAATACCTTAAAAAATGAAATATACGTATTGTTTTTCATAAACATTGAATATTTCGACACGTACAAAGAACAACATTTGTAACTCAGTATTGAAATAATTTAAATATTACTAGATGTTCATTTTAAATAAAACTATTTTTTCGCTGATTTATTTTAATTTTTGGTTCCCGACGTTTAAAATGAATTCATTTTGTTATTTTGTGGGTAGGCCAGGTAGGTAGGTAGGTAGGGTGTCTGTAACAACTATATAATACCTTTGAGACATCTAGCACCTTAGTCTCTCTCGTGACCATGATTGCTGTAAAGCAATCGAAACGTCGGGAACCAAAAATCAAATAAAAAAATAAAAAAAAAATCCGCGAAAAAATCAGAAAAGATAGTTTTATTTAAAATGTCAAATATTCGCGTAAATCTAAGAAAGTATTAGATGTTCATTTCTCATATTTTAAAGCCAAAATTTAAAATTGTTTCGTTTTATATGTTTGATTACTAGCGTAAAAAAAATCAACAAACTAAATATTTATGACCATCACGTGAGGAAAAATATGGCTGTAAGAATATACCAAATAAATATCTTAAATATAGACATAACTTCACACTATACTAAAGAGAGATTTAACGACTAACTTCATACTGTAGTCTAAATCTGTCGTATCGTAAAAAAAATCACTCATCGTTTTTTCCCTAACGCGTCAAAAGAAATATAACTTCAAACATATGTAGAATAAATTGTGTTTAAAAGGTAGTTTATAGGAAATGTTAAATTTAATTTTAAAGTTTACCGGCAGTCCAATTACGTCCAAACCCGCTCACGATTAAGGTTTCATCTACGTAACTTCTATACGCTTCTGCTGCTGGTTGAATGCGAATGGGGCGCAAATTATCTGAGAAATACAAAAACTAAATACACATATAATAAAACAAGATAGAACGTTACAAAATTAATAAAAGCGTTTTAATATCTAGGTACTTGTGGCCACCATGTTGTCGAAAATCAGAATTCATTGAACATTATTGAGTTTCTTTTGCTAAAGTTGTTGGTCTATTTAGGCTACTGCTTTCTGACTATATAATGCAAAAATATTTTTTCAACTTCGACCCGTAGTCCAGTTCAGAGATTAGAACGTGCAGACAAACAAACTCTTCAGCTGTATCACGCTGCAGTTTTTAGGAGCGAAGTTATTATACATTAAAAAAATTAGGCAAGTGAAGCAACGAGCAAAAACAATTTATTAAATTACAGCTTTACCGTCCTTCTCCATATAAACGGTAACTAAGCCATAACTGATACTGCTACGCGCAACAGAAGAGGTACAAAGTTTTCTATTATCGTCATTTATATAGATACTACTACTAAATTGCTTCTCAAAACAAAATTAATTAACTAATTTGGTTTTAATTTTTTTTTCGTAGGACCCTATTTTTTTCTAAAATAAAAATAGCCTAAGTTACTCCTTATTACGTCAGCTACCTGCCAGTGAAAGTACCGTCAAAATCGGTCCAGCCATTTCGGAGATTAGCCGGAACAAACAGACAGACAGACAGACAGACCTACAAAAATTGTAAAAAATGTTGTTTTGGTATATGTATCGTGTATACATCCATATGTATTTAGTAAAAAGCGGTTATTTTAATATTATAAATAGACACTCCAGTTTTATTTATCTGTATAGACTATAGATAACGTACCGCTATACTTAAGGGGTTGCTCCAGTTGGATCATTGATATATCGTTTAGTTGGACGCTGGCCGGCCTTGAGGCGTCATATGATGGATATAAGTAATGCTTAATGGTCTCCACTATCATCTCTGGTTTGGTTATGTCGATTAGTCCAGCGCGCACTACAAATGTCACTTTCCTGGAAAAGAAATATGTTTATTATTATAATTGTTAAACCGATTGATGTTTAATATAAAACGTTATTTACAAAATACTTCTGTCCAAAAGATTGTATAATCTTTACTTTAAATTACGAAGTTAAAATAAAATGTGCTCGCTAACCGTTTTAAGTAACTTCATGAGACAAACTGTGTTCTAGTATCGACTATTATCTCATTACTGGCACTTAATTAAAATATATTAGATGTAAAGTTTTTTTTTAATTCTTCCTTTTTCTTCCTTAGACTTCAAAATTCATTATTTTAACATATTTTTTTAATATGTTGACACATTAACACACAGCACCATCTACTTAGTTCCATGGTAAGCTACAAGGCTTGTGTTATGGATACCAGATAGTTGATACACTACACATAAATAACTTTAAATACATACATATTATAAATATTGATACTTGTAACTTAAAAGTAATCATAGTACAGCCTACAGGTTAATTAAATACATCGACACGTTTGGCTCAGTTTGTAGTGACCCTACTTGCTGCACCAGCGGTCGCGGGTTCGAGTCCCGCTGGGGGCATTCATTTGTGTGATAAGCACAAATGTTTGTAATAACAATTTAAAGTTATATATGTGTAGTGTATCAACTATCTGGTATCCATAACACAGGCCTCGTAGCTTACCATGGAACTAGATGGTACTGTGTGTTAATGTCCCAACATATATATAATTAATTTATTTATTTGTACTCACCCAGCGGTACAATGAGCAGCAGTTAGAAGCCACTGCGTGTGCACAATGCACGCTCCACAAGTCGCTACACTTCCATATTTGTTCACCATGCGGATGACAGCCTGATGAGGATGCTGGCCCGGCCGAGCATCCCACCCTGACACTATACGAGACCATCTTTGACCTTTAAAGACCTTATTATATTAACTGATCTATCATAGATGTTTATATCAAAAAATCAGTGTGGATGTTCAAGATTATAAAAGTTGCTTGTTTTTAAACTATATATTTTTCAAAAATACTTATTACCTAAAGTTTACTTTTTTTTTTTAAATAATGTATGTTGGACGCCATATCTACAAATGTTCTCTTGATCGATTTCAGCACTTAATCTCTTTAAGAGTTAAACCATGTGCGCAAGAGATATTATAGGACACAAGTGTGTGAAATACAAGTGCACTCTCTATTCATCTCATTTTCAATGTCCAGTGGGACGATATCAAATCGAATAAACCGGTGAGAGATCAGGCATTTCATGCTCTCCGAGTCACGTTGGTGTAACACCGCCAACTTTCCAACTCCAGGCTGTTACTGAGATGTTTTTACGATCAGAGATAGTGACCTGTAGCCGTTTATTAGGTATTTAGACTTTATTATTTATTATTTATATAAAAATGATTCGACAAATAAAGTTGATAAAATAATCTTTCATATCTATGACGCAAATCTAATGATTATTCAATGTAACAAAATATGTAATTGCGCTTATTTTATTTGCAATGCGAGGTGTATTACACATAATTTACACTTTTAGATCAAAGATATAATATGTTTAATGAAGTAGGTAGGTAGCTACGTAGAAAACGTCATCCCGCGAGTCGTTAATTTAACAATACAGAATTAATGAATTCGCGCATTAATATGAAGTTCAACCCGTCGCGTCGTACAGATAAGATAATAAAATATAACAATTAAATAGTTTTAAAAAAACTTCAGAATCACTTTACCATAATTATCTGCATAGAATGTGGTACGACTTGTGGGGAATAGAAAAAAGGTTTGTATCAAGCAACATACGGTAGTATCAAGTTAAAAATCTTTTATCTATACTATAATAAAGCAGTAACTTAGCGAAATCTGTACATGAAATATTTTTTAAAAACAATGACTGTAACGTATTATGTATACGATATAGACCCCAAAACAATAGTTATTAAATTTTTTGTCTGTTTGTCTGTTTGTCTGTACGCGTTTCACGCAAAAAGTAATGAACCGATTACAACGAAATTTGGTGAAGTGATAACTTATTACCCGGATCAACATTTAGGATACTCTTTATTTCAGAAAAATCTTTCTTTCCCACGGGATATCGCAATAACTGATTTTATCGAGTCCTCCTTAGAAACCTTCCGCTGGCTAAACCTTAAGACATACGTCAAAACAGCGTACTAAAAAATTGTAGGTCTTGAAAAGGTCAATAGAAAAATCTACAACAGTGTATGTCTATCTCTTAAGGTACACTCGCAATACCTATTCTTATCTATACCTATAATAAAACTAACTTAGTCAAATCGATGTGCGCGTTTCACGCAATAAGTACTGAACCGATTTTAACTAAATTTTGTATAGTGATAGCTTATCACTCGGATCAACATTTAGGATATCTTTTACTACAGGCACATTTTTCGTTCCCGCGGGAAAACGCAATGACTGGTTCTATCGAGTCGTCCTTAGAAATTTATATGGCTAACGCTGGCTGAAACTTAAGAGATACATCAAAACAATGTACTAGAAAATTGTAGTTCTTAAAAAGTTATACAGGGAAGTTCGCAATATTATACGTCTATCACCTAAGGTACATTCGCAATTACTATTTTTATTCACTACTCGCGACTCACAGACTGATTTATCAACGTTTAGCTCAGTTCAGCAGTAAAACGTAACTAGGGACGAACCCGAGCGAAGCGAGGGTGAGTCGCTAGTAGAATCCTAAATTATTGAATTTCAATTAAACATAAATTATATACAAGTGTAATGCACAGAAACTTACCTGTAGCACTTTCAACGCCTTTTTCATATCGATCGAGGTTAAATGCCTGAAAAAATATAAAATCTATATGAGTATGAATATTTTTTTGAATTTTTAACAATCGAAGGTAGTGGTAGCCCAGTAGTAAGTAGCGCGCTTGCTTGGGAAGCCGAGTAAAGCGGGTTCAAATCTGATATTTTCATGTGCGAATGATCTCCAACATGATTACCACTTGCCTTACGGTGAAGGAAAACATCGGAAAACAACAGCCAACCTGCACTTGGCCAGCGTGGTGGACTATGGCCTGATCCCTCTCATACTGAATGGAGGCTCGTGCCCAGCAGTGGAACGTTAAAAAGGGCTTAATACATATAAATAATTCAATAAAATTTGTCTGGCTTAAAGAAAAGAAGTGAAATGTTTACTAATTTTTTTATCTATCTAAAGTTTGCCTTAAGCCTGTGTTTGTATTAATTCTTAGTCACTGTCTAGTATAACACACTCCGTACATTAACTTTTGAGTGGATTACAACGTGGATGTAGTGTCCCAACCCACATAATTAAAATTTAGGTTCAAAAACTCTAACTACATGCATTGCTAGGGTACTTGGATTGATTGGATGCATTGCATTCAGACTTCAGTAAAGGAACCAAATTCAAAATATTTCCATATATTATACTTCTTTTGCAAGTTATGTTATAGTTATCAAGGATCACTTGATAAGATTTCATTTTCTATTTAATTAAACTTACCCCATTATAAAAAAGAAAATGAAACAATATTAAAAGTTTCTTTTAAAATTAATTTTTACGTATTTTTTTTTGAGAATGTAATTTTTTTAATTATTTAGTATTTAAATCTTACCTGGATAACGGTGAAGGCAGTTATTAAGAGAGCCGCCTGTTGTAACATCTCTCTATCTACTGATGTTAGAACTTGGTCAAAAGCAGTATAAATAAATGGCAAAATGAACTAACTCAAATATTTCGCGTTAATTGCAGTATGATAGATAAGATTTACTAAAAAGTGTTTAAATGATAATAATCTACACAGCTAGATGCATGTTAACATGATCGCGGATGAGGGTGTGGTGTGGTTTGTCATCGTCAATGTCACGCGCCACGAACACGAATCTCAAAAACCTAATAAAAATATTATTTAACTAACTGACAGTTTATCCGCCAACCCGCACTTGACCAGCGTGATGGACTATGGCCTGATCCCCCTCGTATTGAAGGGAGGCTCGTGCCCAGCAGTGGGACGTTAAAAAGGGCTGAATACAACTGAAACTTTATCCTTTACTAGCGACTCACCCTCGCTTCGCTTCGGGTTCGTCCCTAGACAAAAAAATCTATCCCATGGGAACCGTACATTTTTCCGGGATGATATATAGCCTATTATAGCCTTCCTCAGTTAAAGGGCTATCTAATGCAAAAAGAATTTTTCAAATCGGATCAGTAGTTCCTGAGATTAGCGCGTTCAACCAACCAAACAAACAATCAAACAAACTCTTCAGCTTTATAATATTAGTATAGATATGCAAAAAAGTCTGTATAGAGAGGAGACACCTGTTTTAGTCCTCAATGCTCCATAGGACAGACATACTGCATGTTTAATGTATTGGAGTTAATGTAAGCCCGATTAGGCGACAGCTGAGATCTCAGCATCTAATATTTAATGAGTTGCTGAAACAAATGATAAGGTACAAGACGTAATTATTTTATTAGTCAATGTTGATTTTTTTTTGACACTATCATCTTACGATCAATATTATTGGGTTACATCTACGGGAAAGAACTTATACTTAGTATGTAAATGAGTGCAGAAACGTAGATCTCTGTATCTGCTCCTTCATCCTGTTAAACGATGAATAGGCAATCCAACTGGACTGGTGAAAGTTTAAGGCGTAGAAACAACGTCTTTAAGTATTCTTTATTGTATAGGAACGCAATGAAACACCGAACTTCTAAACCCGCAGCTGCTTTTAAGAACCTTTTATAATAAAAAAAGCCAATATCCAATTATCCATCCATCTGCATATAGCTAATAAATGAACAAGGCAGTTTTTACAATTATGATGAACAAATAAAAAAGGCTCGAAATTAAGAGTTTATTGAGTTGCAAAAACAGTTTTTCCAACTTAAGACACTGAAAAATCTTCATATTCTGTGAAAATATCACTCATTTTAAATTATTTTTAAAATTAATTTTGAATTTATGTTGATTATTTTACCCTATTTAGCGTTAAGAAACCTGCATGTCTGAGAAAACCTAGCAAGTTTTCAAAAGACATGTGAAGTCCGCCAACCCGCACTTGGCCAGCGTGGTGGGCTATAGCCTGATCCCCCTCGTATTTAAGGGAAGCCCGTGCCCAGCAGTGGGATGTTAAAAAAGGACTGAACACACACACACACATTTTACCCTAAGTAGAATTTTATTTATTTTGTTTTTTTTTTCTACATTGTGAATATAAAAATCTTTATTTAAACGTTTATTTTGCTCCCATAGCCCGCAATATCACTATAACAAGAAACGCGATCAAATCGATTCTTACACTCAAAGTCGAGACAAAGCGTTTTCTTATTTTAATTTACCACGTAAAAGGGAGCAAGATTTTGATTGAAAACCATTTTACTATTGCATATGCAGCTATTTCGTGAGATGTATATTGGGCGACCCCTGATATAATAATAATAAATAAATATGTTGGTACATTAACACAGCACCATCTAGTTCCATGGTAAGCTACGAGGCTTGGGTTATGGATACCAGATAGTTGATACATTACACATATATAACTTTAAATATATACATATTATAAATATAAACACTCATGACTGGAGTACAAAAATTCGTGCTCATCACATAAATGAATGCCCCCAGCGGGACTCGAACCCGCGACCGCTGACATAACAAGTAGGGTCACTACAAACTGAGCCAAACGTGTCGTCGTGCAATCGTACCAAGATCAATTCTTGATTACAAAGTTATAAAATTAGTATTTTAGCCTCTTTCTACATTAATACCCCCTTTTATCACAAAAGTGAGTTTATTTGAGACCTAATACCAATTTTTTTTTAAATAAAAATATGTTTAACATAATGTATACATGTTTTAATACAGAATGTACAAAATATGTTTTTCAATATAATCTACAGAAACCGTCGAGATATTTAAAATGCTTTTTAAGGTGCGTTGCAATACTTCTTGACAGTCACATAACTCGTTAATTTCGTGGAAACTTGTAAACGTTCTTCATTTGCTTAAAAAATCTGTTATATTCTTTGCTACTCAATAATGTGACTTGGCAAATTTTTATTTAAAGTGGTAGTGCCATGCTTGTTACCGTCGGGTAGCAGCCGAAAGGGCCGGCACGCCCCGTATAGTACCACTCTCTCACAGGAGACCGGCGTGAAGTGGCAGCTATGCTGTCGCGTTTCGTCCGGTAAGTGAGAGTTCGGGAGGCCCACTCCCCATCCCTCCTCCCTTCCTCTCATTCCCTCCCTTTCCTGAAAGGCCGGCAACGCATCTGCAAGCCTTCCCATCAGGTGAGCCTCTTGCCCGTTTGCCCCCTTTGTCCCATAAAAAAAAGTTTTTACACGCCAATTTTAAGTACAGTTAATGGCACATCAAGGACTAAAATATTAGACAGTTAAACTTTGTTTAAAAGTTTTAAGTTCAAGTTCAATTTGAGCAATTTGACTAAAAGTAAATTTTTAGATTATCTACAAATTATTTTTTATCTGTTACCTATATATGCCATTTTAGGAATGAGCAGTCGAAATTTTAGCTACTCGGTCCCGTAGAATAGTCTAGGCCAGCGGTTCCCAACTTTTTTTGGCCACGGAACCCTAATTGATCGAAACCCACACTGATTGACGAAACCTAAATGATTTTGATAATAATTGAACTGATCGTGTTGTAGTTAGAATATTTTCTTGTTTTATTTGAAAGAACAAATCATAAATGAAATATTTATTGTGCCAAAAATATAACCTATTTAATCATTAACGTGATGCATGAAATTTTTTCACATATTTATTTATAATAGCACTAAAATTAGGCTTTACATCTGACAACGTTCTATATAACTGTTAGATGAAGCTCGGAACCCCTATGCTTTTGCACGGAAGCGGAACTTTAGGGTTCTGCGGACCACCATTTGGGTACTGCTGGTCTAGGCATTGATAATTCTGTCAGGACCAGAAACACTTTATATATTAATACATACATAATATTAATGTATAAAGTGTTATAATATTAATATAATAATATTAATAAAGTTAATATATACAGGCAGTGGTAGCCCAGTGGTAACGCGCTCGCTTGGCAAACCGAGTGAAGCGGGTTCAAATCCCGGGTCTCGCACCTCTGATATTTTCATGTGCGAATCATTTCTAACATGATTACCACTCGCCTTACGGTGAAGGAAAACATCGTGAGGAAACCTGCATGTCTGAAAGAACCTAGCAAGTTTTCGAAAGACATGTGAAGTCCGCCAATCCGCACTTGGCCAGCGTGGTGGACTATGGCCTGATCCCCCTCGTGTTGAAGGGAGGCCCGTGCCCAGCAGTGGGACGTTAAAAAGGGCTGAATAAATAACATAATATATACATCTTCTGCTCTTCAGTTTTAGATGTTGACAGACTAATATTACCTAAGTAATTATTACGGTATGGAAGAATCGCTCAAAAGCAATCGTGGGATTTTATCAGTAGGCATAGACTACACAACAAACAAACTGCCATATTTATATTTGTAAAGAAAAAAGAAAGGATTATTAAATGTAAATAAAACACAATGTATTTTCTATGCGTTTATAAAATGCAAGTGCAACAATGTGGCGGCGCGAGCACCGCCGGGTGCGTTAACTAGTTAATGACAATAACATATCACATGACTCTTCCATATAAGTTTTTGTAAATAATATTAGTTTTACATATTATCTTATCGTTTTTAAGGCGAAATACATACATACATTTTATATAAATGTCTCCGCATATTAGACAGTTTTAAATTAATAAGTAATTTAAAGTTTAATTAAATACAATTTATTTTATGATTTTAGGAGCTCAGTTCGATTATGGTATAGTTTTTTTTTTTGGGAACTCCAGTTAAACAAAAGGGAACCTCTTAACGTGACATGATTAGGTTGACAAGTCAACCTACATACATATCTATATTATTTTATTATTTATAATATCTATATTTATACAAACAAATGAATATTAATATACTAAAAACAACAAATTAATAGTAATTAGCCATTTATTCACGCCATATACGAATTTATCGAGGAATCAAAAACTATCTAATATACGGATACCATTACAAATGTAAATTAAAACATAAAACAAAAATATTGTACATGTACAACAATAACAATTCCCAAATTTTAAGATAAAAAAATTACATTATATATATATATATATTACTGAACTATACTTCAGTTTGAAGTCGGGCCCATATACATATATAACTTCAATCATATATAGGCACGACTAGCGGGTAAAAGCGCTTGTATGCGCTTTTGAAACATAATGGCGATTACTAACTTTTGACATTTCACTTTCTAATGTGCCTGGAGATTAGAAAACAGGAAAACAACTCTCATATCACATATGTATGTTTGTACTTTAACCCGAGCATCTCGTATATCTGTAAATTTATATACTTTATATATAATACTGTTTACTGACGATGGCGTCACGAAACAGCATTTTATGTAAAGGTAACTGGTTATAGTACTTATATCCAATAAATAGCAGAAGCAAACTAACCAGTATAATAAGAACTATTAGCAAAAGAAACCCGCCTTTTGTCGATACAACGTCATCACAGCCCTTTACAGAGTGCTTTCCTTTTCTCTAATCCATATGATACAGGGTTCAATACCCGTGAGGTTAACGTGTGTAATTCAAAATATATTTGCCACGGTTTCTTTGGACAAGTTGAAACAATTGGATTTTAGAACTGCCTACTGCTAGCATATTTTAATCATTATGAAAAAAAAGCTCTGTAAAGCGCTTTTTCCGCTATGCTTACCAAGCATAAGAAAAATAATTTGACTTTCGCTCATCAAACCTACCACCTACCTTCAATGCCCGCCATATATATTATAATTTACATACATACACTATTATATTACATATTATATTTATGATAAAACTTGTGCGTCCAATGGACTTGTAAATTAAATTCCTTCTAACGAATTATAATTTACGTTTGGTAACTTTGTCCCCATATTGATTGCTTACATAGATTACACAGAAGGACAAAATTAATGAACTAGATCTTTAACGAGAGAGACTTAAACGAGCAAGATATGAAAAATTTACAAAGAAAAAACATGGTGCTAACGTTTTGTCTTCATCTTTTTACCTTTTACTAGCCCACCCGAACAGACCCAGTAGGTAGAAGTCATGCAACGTTACTAGCGAATTTAATTTAATTTAGAAATATAGTGGTGCTGGGAGGCTGAAAATTATAGAGTTATGTCTTTTTATGTGAAAAATCCATTTTTTTTTAAACAAACAAAATTTATCAGTCAACGGAAAAATCGCAATATATTCTTTATATAACAAGTATTTTTTGGATTATACAAATCGACGCTAAGAACCCCATAATTTATAAATATGCGACATGACGCTGAGATACACGTTAACAAAATGGAAGGAAAGGAAAATTTAATCTAATTATATTATTTTCGACATACATCCATATATTGAATATTAATAACAGTACAGCATTACTAATACAATATTACAACACAAATTTTAATTAACTGTATTAGTCAGAAATTGTTAAAAAATATATATTTTTGAGAATAGATAAAATCAGTAGGTACAGAGATACCATCAAGATTGTAATTTAAAAATTTTGCAAGATAACAGTCACGTATTAATGATAGATAAAAAACTACGTACAAAACTAATAATAAAAAAAACTTTGTTGACGCATAAATCTAAGTTGATAATACAGTCAAATTAGTTTTTCCTTCTAACTTATATGTTTTTTAATTATCATTATTACAGGAAAAATCAATTATTAAAAATAACAAATGTGTAAAGGATGAGTTTTATTTATGAATTAGAAATAAGTAACTTCAGGGCTTAGATAAGATGCATTCTACAATCGATAATAATAAAAAATAATAAAAATAAATATTAAGTGAGGGCTACCGCGCTTGAATTCACCGCGAGAGGCGCTAGTGATGAGTGAGGTCTCTAGAACTGTCAAATGACATTTTAATTTACAGTGCTAAAAGGATCATTTGGCACTTAGGTGACATAGACATGAGGGCGTGGCTGTGAAATTAGGGTTTTTCTTTTATAAAAAAAAAAACCTCCTAACCTCTCTAACACCACTTCATACTTTGAGATATTTTTATTGAAATAAAAGCACGAAATATCTACATCAAAAATCAACTCCAACTTCTCTCAAAAGTGACGCTTTACAAGATGGCGGTGTTAGTTCTGATTTCGACCACGTGCCAAATGATCTTAGTAGCAATGTAACTGTTTGCGAGCTTTTAATCGCGAATCTTCACTAATTATTCATAATTATTGTATCGATCGTGCAATTTCTGATTAATTATGGCAGACACGGTACGGCACAACAAATGTTATTGCTTTAAAAGAAGAGCTAAGAAAAGTCAATATTTTATCTATTTGATAATATATTAATTATTTATAACAAAATCCTGATGAATTGACGCCGCGCTAACAATTATTATTATTAATATATTACATTTTATGGCCGCCGCACTAACAAAAACTTTTTAGAGACAGCGGTTGGACTTTACTCGCCAGTGACGTCAAGAATTTGTTTTACTTTGTAGGAGTATGGTATTGGCACAATTTACTTCGCCAATGTCGTGTAGAATGGAGAAAACACGTTATATTTAAAATGACCGGTGAAAAAGAGAAAAAAAAAATACACTAAATCTGAATACATTTAGAAACAGGGCGATTCGTTGTAAAAAATAAATTGTATGAGAATGCCATGTATATATTTAGGCGTTACTTCAGACTGTCATAAAATGTAATTTTTTATATATTATTTAATTTTCTAGCTCAAGTCCTAAAGCATAGAAATTTGTAGAAGGTCAACTTATCTAAGCTCTAAGTTTATCTGATAGTTCTAATCTGTTTTGCATATTAATATTAATATGTTTTTATAAAAAATTACGAGGAAGATAACGTGTCAATAACTCATGTTGCATAATATAACAAAAAAAACGTATCGTAGGCATAAAGATGTAGTACCATATATAGTATTTTGGCAAAAAAAAAAAACGATAACAAAACATATCCAAAATTGATAACGCTATTAAATAATGACGGTCATTTCAACAATATTACTGCAATAAAATAAAGTATTCAAGTATATTTTAATATTATTATAATAATACTCAAAAACAAAACTTGTTACTCGAATATTGGACATGCCTGTCAGCACTTAGTACCTTTATACTTACGATATGACCTAACGGCGGTGATACACTTCCCTAGTGGCAGTTTTCGGAACTAACATCAGATTTGTTCTAATTACTTTATCATCTATTAATACTTTGATCTATAATTTTATTAATAGTATCCAATGTAGCCATAACGATAGGTTGAAATAGATATTATCCACATACTAAATAATGACTTTGGCTGCACAAGTTTGTTCTTTGACTTGCCAAAAGGAAATCTGCTCAATACCAATAGGTAAAATGTATACACTACATATTTTTTTATTTGTGTAACGAAAGATTAGCAACATCGGAACACAGTCCATGGCGCTTACAACAATGCTCGTTAAATATTTTCTTACAACAATGCTCGTTAAACATTTCACGTCACAAAAATAACGCCATGAAAAATTAAAAACAAACTTGTATACACTACATTTGTTAATATAAGCTCGTACAATTTTTAACCGGAATTTTTAAACGGTTAATAATCTTCAATTAATCACAAAAAATCACAAGTAAACGAAGCGTAAAAAATATTTGAATAATAAAAAGTTTAAATAATATTTTGGCATTATTATTGGAAGATGTAGAGTACTGGAAGGTAATAAAAGTTAAATACAAATCCAAATAAATAGATAAAAAAATGCTATTACATCCATTATTATAATTTTATACATATTTTTTTATTCCCATAGACAAGATTCCTTTGTAGTTTTAGAAAAAAAAAAGAAAAGCGCAACACGAAGGTTTACATCATACATACATTTTAAATTAAATAAGAGTAGTGGAGAAACGTATTCATAATATCGACCAGTCTAAGGCTGTCCTATACAATGTCAAACTACATGCCGCTAAAACACTAGAGATCGGCATTAAAATCTAGAATATCTTTTATCTACACATAATTGGATAGTTCAGCCTTAGTTTCACTGTTAAAAATTATTATTTATGATTTACTTAAATTATTGACATTAAAAAAAATACAAAATGGCAACCCTAAGCTTCTTCTTCTTTCTTTTCATATCAGACCTATTCCATTATTATATATTGGAAAATTAAAATCAAAAGAAAAAAAAGAATAATCACAAAAATATTAAAAAAAAAAGTTATACGTATTTTTATCTCCTCTGTCAATTTATAAAAAAAAAATGTATAAATCAAGAAACTTATTGAATACTGTTTAAAATAAATTTAATATGAAATATAGTAAATGCGTATGGAATTTACTTTTGTTTATTACATAATTACATCCTTACAAAAAAAATAAAGTCCGGTCTACTTGGCGACCATTATATTATCATAAACTAACGACTTATCCTCGCTTTGCTCGGGTGCGTTCTTAGGTACGCGGATTTTGTTCAAATTTCATGAGTTTTATTTCATTTGCGCGGAACCTAATTCTTTTTCTAAAAAATAGGACTAAGTTACTCCTTATAACATCAGCTATCTGCCAATGAAAGTCCCGTCAAAATCAGTCCAGCCATTTCAGAGATTAGCCAGAGCAAGCAGGCAGTCAGACAAAAAAAAAAAAAGGTTGTTTTGTTATAAGTACCGTATATACTTTCATATGCATTTAGTAAAAAGCTGTTATTTTGACAGTTACAAACAGACGCTTCAAATTTATTTATTTGTCTAGATTTTAATTCGATACATGAATATATTAGAGATAAAGTGCAATTTTGAATATCGATATAAGAAAGAAGCCAAGAATAATGTGAAACATTTCAATTTATTCTCAACCATCACACATCAGTTTTGCAAAAGAAACAACAAAGGTATAACAAAATATTTGCAAATTCGAATATATTAAAAACAACACAATCTTGAAGCTAGCATCTGAAGGAAGCGTTTTATATACATTTTCAAAGCGAAAGATGTTTCAAAAGATTATTATGAACATTTTAAATAATAAATTTTGGATATTTTAAATAAACTATCTTTTTGGATTATTTCGCGGATTTATTTTTATTTTTGGATCTTATGTTGTTACTGTAACAAGTATATAACGCCTTTGAGAGGTATAAAACCTTAGTCTCTCCCGTGACCATGATTGCTGTAAAGCATTCGAAACGTCGGGAACCGAAATCAAATTAAATACGCGAAAAAATCCGAAAAGATAGTTTTATTTAAAATGTCAAATATTCGCGTAAATCTAAGCAAGTATTAAATTATTATGGACAATTGATTTATGGATTATAATGAAATATCAAGGAAAAAAAAGATGTAGGTAGGTAAAAGCTGCATATTTAATAAAAAAAAAGAAAGCTTGAATATTTCAGCCACATAATGAGAAACCGAAAATACGATCTACTACAACTCATCACACAGGGCAAGATCCAAGGAAAACGAAGGACGGGTCGAAGAAGAACATCTTGGCTGAAAAACCTACGCCAATGGTTTGGAAAAAGCACCTGTTCCTTATTCAGAGCCACGGCATTAAGGATACAAATCGTTTTAATGATCGCCGACCTTCGAAAGAAGATGGCACTTTAAGAAGAAGAAGGAAAAAATACGAAAGGATAATTTTTCTTTTCGTAGAGCAAATATATATATAAAACCAGAGATCCAAATAAACTTATAAAACAAATTTATAATTATAAAAAAAAATATTAGTTGTTCTTTTTTCACCACACAAAAACAGATCACGACACATTATTATTATATATCAAAAGCCCACATAAATATTATCAAAGCGTATAATTTATTTAAAGCAACAAACACATGTTCTTAAATTATGAATGTTAACGTTAGTACCATTTAAGATAAGCGTAAAAACGTCACACGTGCTAAAGGCCTCGAATTTGGGCTTAGCGCCATTTTTTTTTTTTTTAATTTTTGATCTAGAAATGGACGATTACAATTGTATGGAGGAAAGGCAATTTTTTTTTAATTAAATACTCAAAGGTTGTTAATCAAACTGCCAATTAATATCAATAAAAATAAAGTTATGTTATAATAACAAAATAATAAGCCTTATTTCAAAAAAACTATCGATTCTAATCGTTAATCATCCATCTATAGCGATTTTCTAAAAAAGCTAACAATTTTCGACTTTACGCCGTCGACATAAGAACGTCAAATACTAAACTATCTACGACTACTTCCATAAGTGTCTTAGGAAAGCACCATTCAAAACATTACGCTCATTTAGAGTTATAGTGATCTAATATAAAATGGAGAATGGATCACAAAACAGCGTTACACGGCATATCTTTTATTTCATTAGTTACCGGTTCGAGTCACGTACAAAATGTACGCCCATAGTGACCATAGAGATTTTAAACTCGATCTAGTTAAGCCAAAGAAGGAACCATGAAGGAGAATTAGATAAATAGAAAAGAGGACATGGAAACTGAAAAATAAGGTTTTTGTATTAAAAATTAAATAATATTTTTTTCTAAATCTAATTTACATTAATTTATGATTAAAATTGGAGATTCTATTAAAGATTCAAATATTAAAAAAAATTTAAAACTTACAAATTAAATATTTCTTCATTGATCACTATAATTCTAAATGTGCGATTCATTATCTACTTACACTAACAGGTTCACAAAAAACTTTGTAAGCTCATGTCCGGTTATGGAACAAAACATAATATTACCTTATTTTAAAAAATGAAAAAAAAAACATGTATCAATATCTAAAGGCGCAAGAAGTGAAACTTCTGCAGGTTTAAGGTTATTGATACTTTGTATGAAATTCAATTTACGTTTTAAATAATTAGAATACGAGAGATACTAAAAAAAAACGAAAAAAATACTTTATTATTCACATAGTGATAGTGTTAAAATAAAATTAAGATTAATTTTCAGTCAAATGTTGTAATAATTCAATAAGTTATAACATACTCCAATGAAATAAAAAATAATACATACCAATTTTTTTTTGTGAAAAAAAAAATTATAGTGTATAAAAAATTATTTTAAGTAAATAATTTTTAACAATATTCATTTGATACGATACCATCGCTCATTTAAAAATGAATGAAAGAATTATTTTTTTATATTTATTTTTATTTAATTTATTCTTTGAAATATTCATATCATAAATTAAATAGTTTTTAATTGACTATTTATTCACTTCCGTAACGTAACGGTTGAGCGTAACCGTTTCCGTTACAAAAATCGTAACCTGTAATGGCGCGCCTAAAGAAGTTTCACTTCAAAAGCTCTAAATAGATATTTAAATCGTCTGTGAACTTCTGTTAACTCCTAAACTAGCATTTTTGCGCAAAACTTTATTTTTTTAAATTTTAAACCATCATTTGGCAAAAGCAACATAATACTAAGTGCATTAAATTATTATATCATACGAAAACGTAAATTCAAACCAACTATGTACTTGTTTTACCAAAATTCTCCACGATTTTATTTTAAATTAATAAATTAGTTTTATGTTCCTTCTGTAAAATTTGTCTGTATATAGATAGAGATAGAAGATCTCAGTTTTTCAAATTCACGGACGAAATAGCAAACTTGGCATTACCGTTATTAATTATTATATATCCAATGCTATTTTTTTTAATGCTATTATTATCTGCTCCAGCATATTTCGATTTAAAAATGGCGGAAGTTTAAAGACAATTATTATACCAATTTCATCGAATTCATGGATGAAATAACTAAAATGTTAATTTGAATTCTCGTTGACTTTCAAATGCGTGGATTAGGCCATATTTGTAAAGTTCTTTTTTTAAATATATATTAATTTAAATCATTTTAATATAAAAACTTTTTTATGACACAATATAAGGCGAATTATCGCGAATATACCTAATAAAATACATCGTTGACGTAGGACGCTATTAAATAATACCATTAATATATTAAATTCAATTATAGTTTTAGTTGAAGCCTCAAAAAAGTTTTTCCCACAGATAAAAAAATGTCAAAATTTAAGAGTCAATGTCGATATCAAATAGACAAAATCCTAAACGTCAAACATAATATTAAAAAAAATTTTCAAACTAAACGAGATAAAAAATGAGATAAATAATGAGATTAATTTGTGCTGTTATAAAATTAAATATCACATAATATGAAAATAAATATTATAAGCAAATGCTATACAAATGCAACTTATATATAAAAATGCAAACGGAGCAAGTGGAATACAAAATTTGACGCCTGAAATGGTATTGTTTATTAGTGTATAGTAGTTGTATTTAGAGCCGCTATTGAGACATTTCTAAACTTCAGTTTCATTGTTTTACACGTAGTGGCGTAACTAGCCTTTTTGGGCCCCAATGCAAAAAAAATATGGTAATTTGCCCCTTATAGCCCTTGCCTATTTTGAAAACGAATGTGTTCCTCAGACAGACAGTTTTTGAAATTCTCATTTTTTTTAAACCGCTCTCACGTAAGAGCGGGTGGAGTAAAATTTAGTAAAAAAATCTAAGCTTAAAGGACCATTCGTTATAAATCATAGGTACGATCACATTCCTCGTGGTCCTCATAAAAAATAATATGCGGAAATTTAAGATATTTTTTCTTGCAGTTTTTTTAAACTTCTATGAGGACCGTCCTCGAAAAAATGTTTTGAAACAAAAGAATCGTTTGTGTCCCGCTGGGGCCCCCCTGAATCAGGGGCCCCTTGGAAACGCATTGGTTGCATTGGTATAGCTACGGCACTGTTTATCTTATTTCTCACGCTCTATCTTATTTTCTTATTCAATGTCACAATAGTCGATTTTAATCTATTTGACAAACTGAATTGCGTAGAATAGAAGTATTTATAAAATGAACCTGGCATCGATCAATGGGAGTCTACATACAAAAACTCAACTAGAATGGCGCCCCTAGTATATGGACATTAAAAAAAAAAAAAAGAATTTTCCCTGATTAAGCACAACTTGAAACTTCTCCAATTGTATTGTTATTAATAAATTATGTTGTTAATTAGAAACCATGGCAAGATTCAACTCAATTCAATTCTCTCGTCAATGGCTTCAAAGCGTGCCAGTTAGCACTTATTACTTCACCAATATCACGTTGAATGAAAAACAAGATTATTAACAAGAAAAATGAATTGAATGAAACCTGTAAATAAATAAATCATTATTTTTTAAATTTATTTTTCAGTTTTTTTGTTTAAAATTTATTTTATTTAAAATTTTAATTTTTATGTTATATACTAGTGACGTCACAACAGATATCTAGATTGAGATCTCCCACTATCACAGGATATTTGCATAATGCCTTAACGTTTATTCATCAATGTCTCTACTTGTGCGTGTGGAAATATTTCATAAACTCAAAAATTCTATCTTCAAAATTGTGCGGAATCTTTTAGTTGGACCGAGTCTTTGGCATTCATTAGTCTTTCCATGTCAAGGCAAACGTTTTTTATTGCGCAATTTTATTATAAAATAATAAAATTATTATTTTTTTTGTCCAAAGTACGTCAAAAACGAAAATATATTTAAATACCTTCCTTGACACGTCTTTTAATGTATTTGTGAATATTAACGCATTGCTGAAAATAACAAAAAATAATATAACATCTACAATAGCTATTATAATAACTACGAAATTTGTATTTAATGCAGAGAAAAATCGCATTAAAATCGATTTAATAATTTAATAAGTAAATAATAAAAGCTGACAAAAAAGCTAATAAAAAAAACTAACTAACTGCATTAGCGATAGATTGAAATATAATAAATTATTCCGTCAAGAGTTAAAATTAGAATAAATATAAAATTAACGAATAAAAGAACAAAATTAAACCAAATATTTAAATACATAAAAAAAAAATAATTTAAGACGAGGCATTCTGGAAATAGACAAAAACTAACTAACTAAACGTAACAGTCCTAAAAAACCAATCATCTGCCGCATTAATTGAAATGAAAAAAAAACTCCTTTTGATTATAAAAAAAAAAAAAAAAAAAAAAAAACAAAAAAGAAAAACGTACAATTTGGAAAACCCGATCAATTCAAATGCGATTTAACTCCAAACCCAAATACAACATAACAGTTGTCAAACTAAGATCGTTTCTTATACCGTCTCCGCTTGCATCAACTACGTTTGTCCGTGTCTCCGGAGGACAGCTCCGAGGTCAGCTCACTCTGGCTGGTCTTCTCCTTCGAGCTGCTCTCGATCTTCGCCTTCTTATCCTCGGAGGTGGTCCCGAGGAACACCTTCACCGCGCCCACGGACATGAGGTAGAACCAGTAGAACTGCGGCAGGAGAAGGATCGTGATGGAGATCTTGCAGCCTAGTGGTAGTGATTTTATTGCCTGGAAGCAGAAAAATATATGTTAATTGTGGTAGATTTATTAGTAAGGGAAATATTCAGTATGAAATATTTATTGAATAAATTGTTGATAGCACTAAATAATTCAGGTAACTCAATATTTAAAAAAATCTACATTTTTATATTAATGTGGATTCTAATATAATATGTACATATATCACAGACAGACAGAATCGGAGCAGTAGTCTCGAACTAGTAGATAGTATATCTGTTATACATAGGTGTGATGAGTTGTTTTGGGTTGTAATATAACGTGTTTTAATGTGTGTTCTCCTCCACACAAAAAATCACGCCAATTCGTCACTTTGTTTCGATGTGAAAGAAAAACAAACAAACAAAGACACTTTCACATTTATAATATTAGTGTGAAAATAACATCAATCAAAAAAGTATTAGATACACAATCAGCGACAAAAAAATGTCCTCACCGAATGAGCGCTTATTTAAACATTTGAAGGCGCTTTTTTTTTGCTAAAACAACTTTAAGCGTTGCATTTAAGGTTCAATTTACGTCGCTATATATTTATTAGAATATTTCAGCTGTAAGAGAAGTGTGGGCCGGCACTCGCCTGCAGGTAGGTGAGGTCGGCGGCGCGCGCGTAGAGCAGGCACACGTAGGGCAGCGCGGCCACGCGGCACAGCGCGAAGGCGGCCAGCATGGCCAGGCCGTTGGCGCGGTACAGGCGCGAGCGCTTGCGGCGCAGGCGCGCCAGCACGCCGCGCAGCGACACGCACGGCGTCGACAGCTCCATCAGGTACACGAAGCTGAACACGCAGTCGCCGAGCCCGCCGCGCAGGTACTGCCCCCGACAAACACACACACGTTATATCCTCATCCTGTCACTCTCGTACTCCGGTGGGACGACACGAGAGTTAAGGCGCAAGACGGACGCGACACGTGCTCTCCGAGACACGGGGGTGAAACACCTCCAACGTCACAACTCCGGGTTGTTACTTAGGCTTACTAGACAGAAAGACTCAATAAACTTGGCCCGACCCGAGAATCGAACCCAGGACGGACCTCCGGATGTGCAACCGTACTTGCCTACCTACCTGTCTAGCCACTACACCTTCGTAGGTAGTTGCACATAATATACACATTTATTCATTCATTCATCTATTTACATAATGATAGTAATGTCCTCCTGGTCAATATCAGTTACAAAGACCTATCTCACTGAGACTAATCACACGTGCAAGAACTATTATAGTGCAGTGCACACGCATATGCACAGATACAATTTACATTCTATTACTTTTGTCTTCATATAAAGAAGACTGTAGTCGAATGCAATTAGTTATCACAAATGAAAAATGACGGACGAGAGGAAAATTTCAAAAGGTAAACTTTTTAGTTTTTAGTATAAGAAATTCAAAAAATTCAAAATCAGCTAAATACATTAATTATATATAGCTGGGTTTCGAGGTATAAACCTAATTGCACCGTTAAGCTTAATTGACGATGTCACAACCATAGTGATCCAAGCGACATTTTTGTCAAAAGGAACTTTTTGTCATTAACATCCCAAACAAACATATATTTTTCATGCCACACTGATCCAAGTGTTTATTAAAGGAATTTTCTTATAGAAATTCATATCTCTCACTTTGGAATAAAACATAATTTCTGAAATCCTAAAAGGCCATACTGATCTAAGTAACAGGGCGCACTCGGATCATTATGATTCTAGTTGTGAAAAAAAGCCGAAGTGATCCAAGTACATTATAAAAACTTTTGTTTGTTATGTTCACATTTAAAACGTGCAGTACATGTGCAGTATTACAAACTAATTATTTTTAAATAGTATATAAATATGGAAACTAATCCGAAAACATTATATTATAGTACAAACAAAATGTATACATAAACATACATAAATATATTAGAAACTACCCGAGGCTTCGCTCGCCTTAAAATTCGAAAAAGTAAGATTACGGTTAGTATAGATTTCTCAGAGATAAGATATTTTCTTGCAGTAAAAAGTATCTTATATATCGACCCGGATAACCAGCTATCATCGTACTAAATTTCAACAAAATCTGTCCAATGGCTTTCTCGTGATGCGTTTCGAGACAGATAAACAGAGAGACAAAAATTCGAAAAACTATAATATTATTATATTATTATAGACATTAAAAAGGTTTTGAAGTTTGTTCCCCCCATTCACCACACTTTTTACTTATCCATCCCACATGTTCCTAGAAGAGGAGGAGGTGAGGACATTCCAGAAGATACAGACATACTACCTGCACTGCTAGGAGATAATTAGATTAAGTTTATCATGTTTAATTTATTTTTTCTACTCGTGATCTACTTAAGCTACAATTTAATTGTTACTTTTTGTTTGTGCTAGAATGATCCAAGTGAATTTTTGGGTAAAAAAACCAATATTGTGTTTAGAACAATGACCGTTGTTAATTAAAACCTTATTTATACTTTATTCTAAGTTCTTAGGCATAATTTTAATAAAGATTTTCGCCCAAAAAGTACTTAGTTTTTTAATAACAAGTCCAAACGCGTTTCCCTCATTTTCTCAAAAAGATGAAATTGTGACTTGGATCACTATGGTTCTAACGTCGTTAATTTACCTACGTATTTAGTTAGGAAAAAGACATTAAATATTTTGGCTCGACCCAGGACTCAAACCCAGGATCTTTCGTTCATTTTAAAGAATCAAATAAATCTAAGAAAGTATTACTTTAAGATTAATTTAAAAATAAAACCATCCATACCACAATAACCAAAAACCCGAACCCGCCAATGAACAGATGGTGCATCAGGATGACGGGCTCGTGGCGACAGTACGCGAAGAAGGAAGGTCTCTTGGTGTTCGTCGCGTTATCTCCGGACGAAAGAGATTCGGTTTTGTTTAATCGAAATCTCCTCCTGAAGTAGTCTACATTCGTCGTCATATGTACATATACCTGGAAATTATATAAACAATAACTAAACAAATATGTTAGGACATTATCACACAGCACCATCTCGTTCCATGGTAAGCTACGAGGCTTGTGTTATGGATACCAGATAGTCGATACACTATACATATATAACTTTAAATACATACATAGTATAAATATATCTAATATATTTAAACGAGCAATTCTTGTATATTTATTTATTTACTTATTTATAGCGGCGATCTCGGAAACGGCTCTAAAAATTTTGATATTTGGTATGTGGGGATTTTGGAGGGCGAAAAATCGATCTAGATTAGTCTTATGTCTGGGAAAACGCGTGTTGTCGAGTTTTCATGTGGTTTTCTTTCGCATTATACTACGCAAAATATGGTCGATAATTTCTTATGCTCTGGCATAAACATCGTGGTCAAGCGGCTAAGGCGAAAGATTGACATTCACAGGTTCCGGGTCCGAATCCCGGTCGGATACAAAGTTTTTACGTAAGGGTGTTTGGTCAGATATATGTCAGGAATCTGAGAGAATTTTGGGCTATGCGCCGACATACCTACAAATAATCTTCTTCTAAGTCGTTACAGTCTTGACAGACTGGTCGTGATCATCATATAGGTATTGTAACCCGTTGGACTATTCGCCTCCAGTCGTCTCTATTATATGCGTTTCTCGCACATTCATGCAGTGGGACGTCTACTGCCGCTCTGACTCTGTCTGCCCACCTCATTGTCGATCTACCACGCGCTCTAGCGCCCTCTACCCTTCCTTACACAACTAAGCGTTCGATGGCCACATTATGGCGTCTAGACACGTGACCAAAGTAGGTCAAGATTCGAGCCTGAACTATATAACTATATAAATAATCACAACTCCATGAGCAATATTACGATTAAGCTCTTTTATTTCTTTTGTTGCGGCTATGAGTATCACTTACCTACCGCTGTAATAAACTGTAGGATTTGCTTTAGGGGTACACTTCATGATTTCATCTGAGCCTAGAAACTGTTTCCCAAAATGAAGACTGCGCTTATGCATAAGAGAGCCACACTCCCCCAAAAGACGAGGAAGCGCTTCATCTCCATACATCTTCTGCGGGTTTGTCACTCAACCCTAGCCTCCGGCTAACTTTACAAAGTTCTAAAACCCAACACTCACCATGTACATAGACCAGATGTCGTAGAAGAAGTACGCAGCGCCGAACCACGCGTACGCCTCGGACATGAAGTGCGAGGAGCGCATGAAGTCGCGCGTGCACGACCACGCGCACACTATGGCGCCGGTCACGCACGAGAACGCTGCTTGCACTGCCGATACTAACCTAGGGAATATTTTATTATAATAATATTATTATTTATTTTTTTAAGTATAAGAATCGTTGATAGAAAGACCAAATTTTCCGAAAAAATGCAAGTTTTACAAAAAAAATATTTACAAGCAATTATTAGAGATCTTTTTGTGAAATCTATGGCAAAAAAACACCTATTGTATATTTACATTATTTTCTTAATATCTTATACTAGTGACTCACCCTCGCTTCGCTTCGGGTTAGTACCTAGACAAAAACAAGTTTATCCCACAGGAACAGTACATTTTTTCCTGAATGATATATAGCCTATAGCCTTCCTCAGTTAATGGGCTATCTAATGCAAAAAGAATTTTTCAAATCGGATTAGTAGTTCCTGAAATTAGCGCGTTCAACCAAACAAACAAACTCTTCCGCTTTATAATATTAAGTATAGATTATAGGGCACATGTTTATTCTGGTATAGTGCCGCAAAAATGTAAATGTAGGACAGTTTATGGAATTTTATTATATATATGTAATACGTAAGTATATGAAAGTCCAATAACCTATGTGTTCACCGCTAGTTACATACAGATGAGTTATACTTTTTACACATTGTTTTTTTGTATTCTATTTTTATATACATATGTATAGTGATATAACTCTATTATTTACATCCCTTGCCTCTTACAATTTTCCAATTCCAAGACCTTAAGATTGTCTGGAAGAGATCGCCGTTTTAGCGATAAGGCCGCCTCTTGTACATTTTCTATCTTTTCTGTATTTATTATTATTTTTTTTATTTTTCTTGGTTTACAATAAAGAGTTTATCATTATTACTAGCGACTCACCCTTGCTTCGCTCGGGTTGGACCCTAGGTTGCTTCCCAAAACAAAAATAATTAATATTTTTTCGTGAAACCCTATTTTATTTTTTCTAAAATAAAAGTTGCCTAAATTACTCCTTATTACATCAGCTATCTGCCAGTGAAAGTCCAGTTAAAATCGGTGCAGAAGTTTCAGAGATTTGCCGTGTATACATCCATATGCATTTAGTAAAAAGCGGTTATTTTATATTACAAACAGACACTCAAATTTTTTTTATCTACATATACAGATTATCATCTACGCGGGCAAAGCTAGTAGCATATACTCACTTATTTGATATGTCCAACACTTCCCCACAGCTAAGTTTGTACTTGTGCCTGAGCCGCGCCCCGGCCCCGGTGAACAAAGCCGCCACATTGATTAGCTCGAAGAGTGTCGCGAAGTAAACCAGGCCTAGGGCGGTCAGCATAGACCCACGTTTGATTGAGATTCTGAAGAAAACATTTGGACTACTATTAAAAATGCGAAAGGTTGTATGTGTATGTTTGTTAGTCATTTAAACTGAAACAGCTGGTCTGACTTGGATGAAATTTAGAGTGCATAAAACTATGATCCGGAGTAGCGCATGATCATATTTGTAAGGCCCACTAAAGAAGTAAGTGGCTAGTATTAATTTGATGTTATGCTATTTGTTTTATTCTGTGTATTATACGTATTCAGCCCTTATTAACGTCCCCGTGCTGGGCACGGGCCTCCCTTCAATACGAGGAAGATCAGGTCGTAGTCCACCACGCTGGCCGAGTGCGGGCGTACTGAGCATGTCTTTCGAAAATTTGCTAGGTTCTCTCAGAGATGCAGGTTTCCTCACGATGTTTCCCTTCACCGTAAGGCAAGTGGTAATCATGTTAGAAATGATTCGCACATGAAAATATCAGAGGTGCGAGACCCGGGATTTGAACCCGCTTCACTCGGTTTCCCAAGCGAGCGCGTTACCACTATTTTTTTTAATTATGCATTAAAAATACATTGAATTAATAAAAAAACATTACACACCCTACCATGTATGTGATGCACACACGCATATATACTCTTTTGTTTATTGTAAAGTCTGTGGTCAATTTGAGAATAGATTAATATTGTAATATACGCAAGACAATAAATATATAACTTAATGAATTATGGTTGATTTTCAAACCCGCGGCTATCACTAGTAGGTATATATAAAACTACGCAAATATATCTTGTCCAAAATAAAATTTGCAACGGAAGCAATAAAACCTAAACTGTAAATATTGGAGGCGGATTTTTAAGGAAAATAACAAAACAGTTCAACCATATACGTAAATAAATAAAATAAATGTTGGGATTTTAACAAACAGCACCATCTAGTTCCACGGTAAGCTATGAGGCCTGTGTTATGGATATCAGATAGTTGATACACTACACATATATAACTTTAAATTCATGCATATTAATATAAACCCATCACTGGAGTACAAACATTCGTGCTCATCACACAAATGAATGCCCCCAGCGGGACTCGAACCCGCGACCTCTGGCACAGCAAGTAGGGTCACTACAAACAGCCAAACCTGTCGTCAGAGTAAATACATTCCTACCAATTGACAAATGACATTATCAGCAATGAATTTAAAAACTAAATTGTGACTCACTCAGTTTATCACTTTATGTTCATTTGAATATGTACACAAAAAAAGTTAAAAAAATTAACAATTTAAAATTCTAGACCCATTGATATACAGGAAGAATGCTTCCTGAGGTAGACGGTCGCGCTCTACCGATGCGATATGTGCAAAATATTTACTGAACATTATGTTATACAGTGTTTTACTCCTTATCTTTTTTTGTTTTAAGGTCATCTTTTCTAAAAATAGAAAGTGACACGCTAAAAGATAAATTAAGTATCCTGCAAATCTTTCTAATCTTTCAACACGAACTGATCAATGTATAGAGATTTAAATTAGTTTGCTTTTGTCACGATATCTATACATACCTATAGGTAATAAAATTGTAACTAAGGCGAATCTGTACATTAAATATTTTTTTGGAAAATCTTATTGAAATAGACATCATTATCGATACAGAGATCGAATCTATAATTTTTAGAATTTTTGTCTGTCTGTCTGTCTGTCTGTCTGTTACCGCATCACGGAAAAACCACTGGAGGAATTTTGATGAAATTTGGTATGATGATAGCTGGTTATCCGGGTCAACATATACGATACTTTTTACAGTGGGAAAATGTCTCATCTCTAAGAAATCTATGATAAACTTTAAAACGTACATAAGTAGGGACGAACCCGAGCGAAGCGAGGATGAGCCGCTAGTTTTTTATAAAACAGATGTATAAAATGTATTCAGGCCTTTTTTAATGTCCCACTACTAGGCACGGGCCATAACGCTGGCCAAGTGCGGATTGGCGGACATCAAATGTCTTTCGAAAACTTGTTAGGTTCTCTTAGACATACACGTTTCTTTACGATATTTTCCTTCACAGCAAGCCAAAAATATTGGCATTTTTTTTATAAAATATTGGTTATTAATTATATTTAATTTTATGGGAAGATTGTTGAATTATTTATTCGATCACAATAAAATGACAGACTTGGCTCTCTCTACAAGGGATCTCACGTTTTACATCATCCATACTCATACAGTGTTCGAGGCTTAATCTTAACAAACTTTGTAATATAATTTAATAACATAGTTTAAATGTATAAAAAAGTTATGTTCATAAAACGATATAAGTATATTTTGACGACACGTTTGGCTCAGTTTGTAGTGACCCTACTTGCTGTGCCAACGGTCGCGGGTTCGAGTCCCGCTGGGGGCATTCATTTGTGTGATGAGCACGAATGTTTGTACTCCAGTCATGGGTGCTTATATCTATAATAATATATTATAATATGTATTTCTTTAAAGTTATATAGGTAAGTGTGGTGTATCAACTACTGGTATCCATAACACAAGCCTCGTAGCTTACCATGGAACTAGATGGTGCTGTGTGTTAATGTCCTACCATATTTATATTTATACTTTATTTATTTTAAAATTTTAGTGACAATTCGAAGCGAGAATAAATCCCATATGTAATGATAAAAATTCATAAGAAGTTTCAAATGTAATCTAAAGTTGTAAGTAGGTGTTGTTAATTTAACTTTAACATGTTCATCTAAACTACAACGCGTTACGCGTATAGCATTGACGGCAAAAAAAAGATAAAAGTTGGAAATACATGCATATGTAATGAGGCAATACCTACGTAATATATTAAACAATGCTAATTATCCTCTTTAAACTATTACAGGTATTATAAACTGGGCGACTTCGCGGCTTTTGTCGGAGAAGAAGATATTATAATCTATTCAGATAAATAAAATTGGAGTGTCTGTTTGTAATATTAAAATAACCGCTTTTTACTAAATGCATATGGATATACGGTACATATACCAAAACAACATTTTTTACAATTTTTATCTATCTGTTTGTTCCGGCTAATCTCTAAAACGGCTGGACCGATATTGACGGGACTTTCACTGGCAGATAGCTGATGTAATAAGGCGTAACTCAGGCTACTTTTATTTTAGAAAAAAAAATAGAGTCCCACGAAAAAAAATTAAAACCAAATTAATCAATTAATTTTCTTTCGGGAAGCCACCTAGGGACGAACCCGAACGAAGCGAGGGTGTATCGCTAGTATAAATTACGTTTTTTTTTAAAAAAGCAAACCCTTATCTAAATACAAAATTTGATCCAAATCGTTAAGTTCCGTTTTTAAGGTACACGAAACGAATTTATCCGTATTAATATTATAAATGTGAAAGTTTGTGAGTATGTATGCATGTTTATTACTCTATCACGATAAAACGGCTGAACGGATCTGGATGAAATTTGGCACAGAGATAGATTATAGTCTGGAATAACACAGGTTACTTTTTATCCCGGAAAAATGTACGGTTCCCGTGGGATAGGTTTGTTTTTGTTTTCCTAGAGGCAAACGAAGCGAGGGTGTACCGCTAGTATGTAATACACTAACTATATAATACACTAGCTCTCGAAGACATTCTAAATCCTAAACAAAATTTTAAAATCCGATATTTAAGCAATAGTTATTTTTAATGAAAAAGTGAAAAAACATAAAAAAAAACGTATATCGTGTCTAATAAATTTAAAAGTAAACGGTAATAAACATAAAAAATAACTACGTTTCTGGTAAATTATATAGTACAAAACTGAAATAAAACTTAATTACTAAAATTTTGCTTCAACATTTTAACATTAAACTGTCCAATAATATCGTATACGTACGTATATTGATACGATATAATTTATACAAAAGTAAATTAAGTCATGACGTTCCCGATAAAAATACATTCACTTATCTAATAAAATCAAATAATTCTAAATAGATGCAATTTTTGAATAAAATAAAGCACTTCAAACAATTTAAAATAGCGAATTATACAAGTATATTTCATTTTTTTAAATTATTTTGAGGTCTTAGAGGGAATGACGTCGACGTATATATATATATATTTATTCTTTTTTTGTTCTGTTGGGTGGTGTGACAGGAGAGGTTTAAGTATAAAAAAAACGTGTGTGTGTACTTATGTACGCACGTAAGAAGTTATACTTCTTTGACGTAACAGAACAAAAATAGCTAAAGATTTCATCCCGTATGTAAATAAATAAATAAGGCATATTACAATCACATAATATATAGAATACCATTTAAGGAAAGAATAAAATACTATATATGATTTGTCAGACAATAACAACGGTTACCATGGCAACAATCAGCTAACTTCATCATTTCGCTATTTGGCTTTTAGCGTGCGCGTGCAGCGTAAAAATTATACTCTCATATTTTTTTCCAAACGTCCCAAAAGAAGTATAACTTCAAAAAAATTTGGGAAAACCCTAAAATACAGCTGGAAAATCAAAAATTTCAGAACTGTTTATTTTTTACCTATGCATATATAATATATATTATGTAATCTACCTATACCATACTAATCATTGAAACGTACCTATATACCTATAAAATAAAAATGTTATGAAATAACACAAGAATGATGTCATAAGTTGTTTATCTGTACAGAAACGTTAACAAAACTTGACAAAGCTATTATAATCTCATTAATTGTTTAACACTAACTTAATAATAAGCCTTACAAAAAAAAAATTGAATTCTTTCAAATAACTCTACTTATTTTTGCGTTTACGATTTCCTGGCAATTTTTAATGTATTCAGCCCTTTTCAACGTCCCACTGCTGTTCCTCACGATGTTTTACTTCACCATAAGGCAAGTGGTAATCATGTTAGAAATGATTCGCACAAGAAAATATCAGAGGTGCGAGACTCGGGATTTGAACCCGCTTTACTCGGTTCCCCAAGCGAGCGCGTTACCACTGGGCTACCACTGCTTTTTTAATGTAATAAATTAAATAACTCATCAGAGTCCATTTTGGAAAATATGAAAACACTAAAATAGTTTTAGTTACTAAATGATAAATTATTTCGAACTAAGTACCTACGCGATTATTTTGACCTTATAAATATAACCGATAAAAGTAACCGGCATTGTCCTTGCCATCACCTTGATAATAACAGATTGTGATATTATATTACAATTGGGCAGTTATCACATGACCCCTTCCAATAACCGCTGTAGTGGAACCTCCATTCATAAACATGATATCAATTCGAAGAAGTTTATGCACAATGCACATATCTTAACATACTGTAGCTGTATATTAAGAAACCAGGACAATGCTCTGACTGATACGACTTTCTGTCGGGTTCATAGTTAGTATGAAGATTTAATAATATAATGTATTCATCTAATACATCATCATCACACCAATATAAGTATCTGGGCGAACGAGCTTGGCTCGGAGTTCTTTTTTGTTATATCGTATATATCGTATTTTTAGATAAAAAAAAAAACCCTAAAAACTTGAATAAATACAAAAGTAAAAACTTCGTATCCGATCGAGATTCGAACTCGGACACCTGTGTTTGTTAATCTTGCACCTTGCTTTGACTACGACGCTTATGCCTAAGTGTAAGAAAATATCCACCATATTCTGCGTGGAATAATGCGAAAGAAAACCGCATGAAAATTCGAAAACACGCGTTTATCCAGAAATAAGACTAATCTAGATCGATTTTTCGCCCCCGAAAAAGCCCCACACACCAAATTTCAGCGAAATCGTTACAACCGTTTCCGAGATCGCCGGTATAACTAACTAAATAAATAAATAAATATATAAATATCCCAGAATTGCCCGTTTAAATATATTAGATAAATACGATACTTTGTATGTATGTTTGTTACTCCTACACGCTAAAACTGCTGAACAGATTTAGATTTAATTTAGTATACAGATTTCACACAGAGAAAATTTTCCAAGAGGCACTCAGGAAAAGTGAGAGTATGTCGATGGTATCAACATAATATTTAAAGCACCGAATTAAATTAATTACATGCGCTCGCTTGGAAAATCGAGTAAAGCGAGTTGAAATCCCGGGTCTCGTACCTCTGATATTTGCATGTGCGAATCATTTCCAACATGATTACCACTTGTCTTACGGAAAAGGAAAACATCGTGAGGAAACCTGCATATCTGAGAGAACGCAGCAAGTTTTCGAAAGACATGTGAAGTCCGCCAAACTGCACTTGGCCAGCGTGGTGGACTATGGACTGATCCCCCTCGTATTGAAGGGAGACCCGTGCCCAGCAGTGGGACGTTAAAAGACAAAACTAGGGCTTAATAATACAAACTAATTGCAGGTATAGATTCCATATACGTATTTTATCTAACAAAAGCCATGTTAGTGAATTGTCTCTAGCGGAGATCTATTACATAACTTACACAACCATTAAAAAGAATCATCATGTTACGTAAGTTTTAATTAGAGCTGGAAATCGACTTGAATCACGAATGTTCTACGTTGTTTGTAAACTATTTGAAAATGAAGGAAATCTTGCCTCTGTTAATTTCTATTTGCATTAACTATACACATAATAAAACTGTAGAGGTCGAATGTCTGTACGTAGAAAAAAAAATGCTAAAAACTGAGTCAGGGGTATGTAAGAAGAGAAATAGAACAAATCCAGTTTCTTTTTTCAATTTTTTTGATTCTCTGTCTGTTTTTCTGTTTGTATCGGCTAATCTCCGAAACTGTTGGACCGATTTAAATAAAATTTTGTATAGTGGTACCTTATATCCCCGATCAACATTTTAGATACTTTTCATCCCGGAAAATTAAAGAGTTCCCGTGGGATAGTTAAAAAACTCTAGTACATAACTTATAAAGCTTAGTACACAAAAACTACTGATTGGATTTTAATGAAAATTTTCAATAATATAGTTCATAATTCAGAATAACAAATAGGCTACTTTTATCCCGGAAGAATGTACGGTTTCCGTGGGATACATTTGTTTTTGATTTTGTAGAGGCGAACCCGAACGAAGCGAGGGTGAGACGCTAGTTACAATATAAAAGACCAGGTTACTGTTAGCGGCTCTGGCAGTTAGTACTTAAATTTCTATTTAACTCACATGTATGTAATGACCTCCGCTTTATAAACAACCGTGAAACTCATACTAACATAATATTTTTAGATGCTAAAAGGAAGCTATTACATACTTGTACTCGCCAGTTCTCATGACGGAAACATTTTATTTAGACTTTGGGCTAAAATGATATATAAAAATATTCTGAAAAGAACCTCCTCCTTTTTGAAAGTCGGTTAAAAAATTAATCGTCGGGGACTCGTGGTTGAAAGAGTAAGTGGGCCTACGACGCCTCATTAAAACGGGGATGGTTTTTAGTGGGTAGTACTGATTTATCTATGTAGCGAATCCACCATACCACCATAACCACCTGTATGTATGCCGGTGAAATACGTAAATGCATTTACCAACATTAAAAAAAGGATACATCATACGTATTATCCCTTCCATACAAGCACTACATGCTAGTATGATCAAAATTTAAGAAATACTCGTAACACGTTAATTTTTTGACATCACATTATCTTGTGCATTTTAGAATAAAAATATTAACTATATTATCGCTTGTGCAAACATTGAATTTATCAATGTGTTTATCTCGTCCCATAAACCTGTATAAACATTTTGTCGATTAACGCGCCAGATGCTAAGGTCACGTTCTTGAGACTTACTTATTCGCTATATTGGATGATATATGAATTATGAGGAGTATATGTATACTAGACGCTGTCCGCGGCTCTGCTTGTGCAGTTTATTTATTTGCTCATCTCCCTAACATGGTACCGTAGTAATAGGCTTTAGTTTTTGTCAATAAATAAGCTTTAAGATGCAAAAATTTCTGTTCCAGAGAATGATTAACGCGATCAAACAAAAACTTTTCAAACTTGGCTGATATATTACACATCAAATCCGGCCCCAATGCCTCGCCAGGCGAGTTAGTTTGAAGGCTACACATTGTTACAACTTTGGCTGATATTTGAGAAAATGCTTGAAGTTACATTCACTCTCAGAAAAAACTAGTCGCCGGTTTGGAAAGTGCCTAAAGACTAGTGTCATCGCCAAACTTGCCTTGATTCCTACAATAGGTATATTATCTTGAATAGCAAAACTTAGTGATCGGCTTAAACGTGTAAACGGCCTCACGTAGGCTACATTCACGTATTCGTAAATTCGCAAGTCACTTGATAAATTGCCTCTATTTTTAATTTTTATCATCTTCAGTTAAATACTATTTTGTATTCCGTACCAAAACATTATCTTACAAGTAAGCACTAAATATGAATTACTTTTTTTTCATTTATATGAGCCCATACTTGATGTACCTAAAACCTGCTTGGGTGGTCTAGTGGTTAACATATAAGGCCGAATATGCGGAGGTCCTAGGTTTGAGTTTGGGGTCGGGCCAAGTTTAGATAGTGAGTTTTTCTGTTAAGATATTCTCAGTAACAACGGGATTGGGAAATTGGCGGTATTACATAACTGTGCCTTGGAGAGCACGTAAAGCCGTCGGTCCTATGCCTTAGTTCTCATCAGTCGTGTTGGTGTATCGAACTTTGAGTGTAAAAAGGTATCGTGAGTGCACTTGTTTCAATATCCCATGCGCAGATGGCTATTCTCAGCAAAATTGGCCGCCGTAGGCAAAATCTGTCAGAAAGGCATTTTCATCATAATCAATGATGAAATATTTGAAGAAAAAACACCACCCGAAAGGAATGGAAATCTTTGAAGGCGACTTTGGAGTCAGTTTTTTTTTGTTAGAAAGTAATTATTACGCGTTTTTGTTTTATTTATAAATAGTGTAATAATGCATAATAATAACATCATTTATATAAGTTAATAATAAAATATTATTTTATTCTTTAGCTTAGTTATTCAAAAGATAATTTTGATAAATAAGATGGCTTGGTTACTATGTAATACACTACTAACTTGAGAAAACATAATATTTTTTAAACTTCCTGCAGATTAAACTAGGTTTTTTCAAGAGTAACAGATTTTAATTTAATCGTGACATACAGCTCTGCTAGTGTTATATAATTACACCAACAAAACTCAGAATAAGTCGCTAACATAACATAAAAAAGTAATAAATTATTCACGCCTTGGATTTATTGTTTGTAATTTTTATAAATTACATTATCAAATGCTTTGAGCATTATAAATTTCATTTTAATTAAGACAACCTGAAAATTAAAAAAAATATATATCATTGATGATGATAAATAAAAAAAGATTTAGATAGATTTTCTGAATGGTGTGCGGGGAATCATTTAAAATTGAACCCTCAAAAATATTGTACAAATATTTATACCAGGAAATTGAGTAACATTAAATTTGATTCATACCATAAATTATCATGTTTTAGAAGGAGTAAATTATCAAGTGAAATATCTAGGGGTTCTAATTGATTCAAAATTAAATTTTTATTCCACATATTGACAACATAAGTAAAAATATCACTAAAATTATTGAGATTTGAGGTACATAATAAGAAATGAAAAAAAATTAAATATTCCAAAAACCAATTTCATACTATAAATACTTTAATAAGAAGCAAATTAGAATATAGTACATTAATATAGAGCCCTTTCTATGAATTTCACAAATGGAAAATAGAAAAAAATCAAAAACAGATATTTTAAGTTTCAAAAACAATAAATAATAAATGGTGAAAAACACTATAAAGATCTATTTTAAAAAAACAAACACTTTCTTCATCTAGCTGCAAAGAGTTCCCAGATGTCAGCTTTCTAGTTTCTACATAAAATTTTAATGGATATGTGGACTGCCTGAGCATAGTAAATAAATAAAGTAAATTTTTAACAGTGCCTCGGTAAAATACCAGAATAAATAATGTTTCAAATCTAGATTTGCTACTTAAATAATATTAATAATAATTTAAATTTAAATGCTCCACTAAATAGGACCATCAAGTTTACAATTTAGTAAATGAAGAAGATATTGATATATTTAGACATTCTAAAGAAGTATTGGAAACGAAGATCAAAGTATACTTCGATGGTAAAGGAAAGTTAGTTACATGGTTATTTATTGTTTTATTTTTTACATTGTTTTTATTATATTTTTCATACTTCTTATATCAATAGATTATAGTTCTTAGTGTCTTTTTTAGTAGATTGATTATTTTCTTATGTTTTTATATTTAATTGATATTTTTATTCAATTTAAAGTTAGTCACAGCATAATTTAAACATGTTGTGGTAGCCTTAAGAATATACATCTTGCTTTAAAGCCATTAAGAAGAAAATTGAATTGAAGAATACATTATATACATTGTACATTTTTGTACTTATTTTAAACATTTATATTGGTTACTTTAAAATTTAAGATAATTTGTATGTTCTGTTAGCTTCTTATTTAAATAAGATAACTTTAATAAATATACTTATATTGTATCAATTCAAATTGAATTTTAATGATTTATTATTTTACAATTTTTTGTTTTTTGAATAAAATTTTCTTTACCAAAAATTTATTATTATTAAATAAATAAAATAGAACTTACTTGTCCTCTGGATTCAGCCCTACAACTAAATTAAGTGCCACAGCTAGTGCACCCGCATTACAAGCAGCCAGTAGACATATCACCTTCCGATGGTGGTGACCCTAGAACAGATAATAATAAATAAATGATCCATATGATATTCACCTATTCTATTAAAACAAAAGTGGATTTATTAAAATAACTCAAACATATATGTTTTTCAATAGACAATTTTGATTAAGGTAAAACACTTAGTAAAATTTTAAAATGACTCAATATTCACTTTAGTTATGGAATGTTTATTACATAATACTGTATTTGCAAATTTTACATTTTAGAAATTGATGAATATTGAATGATTGAAACTTAACATTTATAATAATATTATTTTTTGAATTCCTAATATTGGTCAAAATGAGTAAATAACATAAAAAAATAGTTAAACTAAAATTGTACATTGTTACATAAATTCATATCTTAAAAAATGAATAACAAATGTCACATGTTTCTCATTATTTATGTAAATTAAATGCATACAAAGACCTGCAATATGATTCATTCAATATTTTGTTTCATTACAATGTTCAGGGTGCAAATAGAGAAGAGAACTTATTTAGTAAGATTATACAATAAATATAAAGCTTCCTAATTATTAGATTACAAGGATAATTGTAATACAGATTTATTGCAAATTGGAATGTGTGAAAAACAAGTTGAAAAGAACAGCATATACTGCATTAATAAATAAAATGTTAGTTAATATAAAAATTTAACATTTGAAATATATACCAAAACGTAATATAAAAATACAAAATCTTATTATAAACAAAAACACCTAAGTATATATTAATAAGCTTTTTGGTATTTATTAAAATGCGTACAATTCGAATAAGAATTTTAAACACCAGATCAAATTACCTTTGAAATCGTAAGTTCCATCGTCGAAAAAACTTTACTTAACTGGAATGTTTTAAAACATTATAAAGGCCGGAAAATATTAGTAATTATGCAAAAATAGTAACAAATAAATATTATTGCCGGAAATAGTTTCAAGAGCGATCACATACACACACTGCAGTGAAAAAAAGTGACAAGTTGACAGATGTTAATGTCAATTGTCAATATCAAATCAACACAGGTAAAATATGAAGAAAAAGCCACAGAACAAAGAACATTGAGATAATGGAAGGATAATTTATTTTAACTACGTCGTTTTTAAATGTGTTACAAAAAATTCATTCCAAATAAAAACACATTATATTGATATTTAAATATTTTTATTGTTTAATCATATTTTACTCATGTTACATTTATTTTTATTAAACGATATTATTAATTATAATAAAAAAAAAACAAACGTTTTTTTACCTATTTTATATTTACTTAAAATTAAGTAAATGTAAAATAGGTTACATTATACGTACAATAAATATTTTTTTACACTTTTTATCCAGGGTAGAAATATAAATTATTACGTCAAAAAATCACGGATTACGGGAGGTAAGAAATTAATTTAAAAAATCATAGTTATTGTCTCGTTACAAATTCAAAGATTGCTAAATCGTACACGATAAATTCCATTTTAATTTTTTACTTTATATTTACTGCCATGGATATTATAGATAATAATTGTGAACCAAATATAATTAAAATGGATATTGATATCTTGGTAAGAGCAATAAGTACCTATAATATTTTAAGTAGTCATTCTAAATTAATTTAACAATGTAATTGAAATGATTTCTTTTATAAAATAGATACAACAATATTAATATTTTTTTAATAACTTCTAGGACATTAAAAGACATAACAGTTTAACAAGCCCTAAAATAAAACGGGCACCAATTGCTAAGAGGGTAGGAAGGGAACGTTGTCATAGCTATCATGCTCAAGATTCAGATAAAACAGCAGAAACTCGTCTGGCACCAAAAGTAAGATTTTTTTAGTTATAATTATCAAGTATTTTCAAATAAAATATAATGAACGCAATCATAATTTGCACACATTTGACATTTTTGTGTTGCGTTTAGAAATATGAAAATATTTTTCACATAGTGTTTAAAATTTGAATAGATAAATGTTAATATTCTTCTATTAAACATTGCTATAAATTTAAAATCATATTCTAGAATATTTGTCTCATCCATATTGACTAAATCGCCTTATCTCCAGTAATTTATAATCAGTAAATGCAGTCGCTGTAGGCATTACCAAATATGGAGTTCGCTCGTTTTCCCAACCGTCCTCCCTTCGAACCTTAGCAGCTCTCAATTTTAATTTCTATAAATCACTCAGTAATATTCAAATGATTTCATTGATATATTTAGTGTAAATATTATAATTTCTTCTTATATTTAAACGTGAGTTAAAATTTGTTAATCGTTATAGCTAATGTCAATATAGGTCAGACAAGTATTGGCGTATAGGTTATGTTTTAAGTGAAATTATTCGGATAAAACACAGTGTGTATTGTATTGTTTATAAATGCGCGTATTTTGGTTTACAGATGTCGTTTAGAGTGGTTCGTAGTTCTAAATTCCGCCACGTTTACGGGCAAGCCCTGAAAAGGGAACAGTGTTATGATAACATCAGAGTATCGAAGAGTTCATGGGATTCTACATTTTGTGCAGTGAACCCTAAGTTTCTGGCTATAATCGTCGAATCGGCAGGTGGAGGCGCCTTCATAGTCTTGCCTCATAACAAGGTGAGTCTTCCATATACAACTTATTGCTTAAATCCAGTTTTTCAAGTGAGATGTCAATTTAAAAGATGACTAAGCCAACTATTATTCGAAATTACGAACTGGTTACTTTCAAAAATGACTTTCTTTATTGTGAAAATTTAATATATTTTATGTTAATTATTTTAATTAAATCCAAAATTGGATATTGTGTCATTGTATGGTGTGTGTATGGTGACAGATTTAAAATATATTTATAATTTGGCAATTTCAGTTATATTTTACAAAAATAAATGTTCCTTTCTTATTTATTATGGGATCATAAACTATTGTAAACATATTAATTTAAACTTTAACTTAATTTTTGCTAAGAATTTAACTATTCTTAACAAAGATATAGTTTAAATTTGAGTTTAGAACAAGGATATGATGTATTTCATATTAATCTAAATAAGTTTACACTAACTAAACTTGAAAGCTTTAATAATTTTTCTTAGTAAGTAAACATTTTCTTTTTAAAAATGTATATTTTTTCTCTTTGAATAAAAACATCCCTTCTATAACACAAATATAAATATGTTCCTAGGAACAAAATAATAATATTATTTTAATCCATTCATTGACTAGTCTATAAATATATTTCTGACTTCGTTTAAAGTGTCACAATGATGAATGTATGAAGGCAGGTGTAAATAAGTAATAATTATCTTGTTAAGTAATAATTGTAGACAAATATTCAAAATAATTTATTTTATATGAAACATTTAAAACTGAAAACTCAAGGAGCAAAAATTAATTTACCGATTCTACTAGCTGTTGCAATGTACTTTAATATTACTTTATGTGACTGTTTTACAATTTAAATTTCAAGATATATTTTTTATGAATATTACTGGTAAGACTATAAATACCTAAAAATGTCTCCATGATATTGTAAGAAAATGAGACAATTGACAATACTCTGAGAAATTATAATTTCACTAGCGAAATTGTAATTTAACAGATCTTCCAATTTCTCTGTGACATATATTTTTTTTTCGTTCTTTTAGAGCCTCGAGTATCACTATTTCGAAAACTAATTGAGATATTAAAAAAAATATTTTTATTTTTTGTTTTAATTTTTAAAAATAAATCGAATTCCGTCAAAAAAGTAAAAAAAATCATTTCGCGATTTTGAGTATCGATAACGAAAACTAAGCAAAATATTGAAAAATTTTATCTTTACTTTTCGTCTTATTTCATCGATATATATATGTATTTACAAATCTGCGTTCAAATTGTTGTGCCGTAAGAACCGTAGAACCCCCCTATTATTGACTTATTCTTTTAGTATCTAATAATTAAGGAAATTTTATTTTGAGGCTTTACTCAATCTAAGTTTAACTCATACATATACAAATATGCTCCATTATAATTTTAAATTCCTTTAATTTATTCATTTTTTGTAGTATATAACATTTCTGAATTAAATGCAAGCACAATAAAAATTAAAAATATCATACCTGAATTACATAAACATAGAAATATTTAAGATATGCTCTGTTATCTTATCTCTTTACATGGTATCGAATTGATAATATTTGCACACTAGTTAGTATTTGTTTCTTTGCTTCTATAATTTTATTTAAAAAAAATACTCATTATTAATTTATACTATAACTGCTTTTCAGAATGTTAGAATTGCTAAAGTGATATTTGTTGCTTTATTGTAAGAAAATCACTTTATTTGTTTGAACCCAGTTAAGTGAACTGTGTAAATTGAGGTAATTGTATGTAGAGTAATTATTCGCTGAACTGCTATAAACTTATGTTATATAACAAAATAATCTAAATTAAATTTTAAGCCACAGCAAGAAATATCTCTAAAATAATTGCATTTGTTAATCTAACATATAATAAAATTCTAACTAAGCCGAATCTGTACATTAAATATTTTTTGGAAAATCTTATTGAAGTAGTCATTATTATCGATACAGAGGCCGAATCTATAATTTTTAAAATTTTTGTCTGTCTGTATCGGAAAGCATCACGAGAAAACCACTGGACAGATTTCGATGAAATTTGGTATGATGATTGCTGGTTAACCGGGTTGACATATAAAATACGTTTTACTGCGGCAAAATATCTCATCTCTGAGAAATCTATACTAAACGTTAAAACGTAACTAGGGATGAACCCGAACGGAGCGAGTATGACTCGCTAAATATAATATAAAGTGTCACTTGTGAGTAAATATTTTTTTTATAAGTAATATTTGTATAGGAAATATTTATTGTTTACTGCACATATACAAATAGGACCAAGTCCAAGTTATTATTGACAATGTAAATAATTATAATCTTAAGTAATCCTCTTTCCTTAATAACGTACAATGTATTGTTTACTAAAATATAACAAATGTATGCACATAATTGATTTACCTCATCTTTATTATTTAATTTTCTCGAGCTCAGTTCTTTAAGGATCGGTGTTACTAATTATTTCTTTGTTTATTTCATTTTAGTGAGGGCAGCTAATCTATATATTAATACGTAAAGCAAAAACTTTGTACCCCTTTTTTACGAAAATTGCGCGGACGGAGGAGTTTGAAATTTCCCACACTTATAGTTTATATTAAGAAGAAGTGCAGAATGCTAATATTTTTTTTTAAATTATGCATAAAAAATACATTAAATCGATAAAAAAAACATTACACACACCTACCATGTATTTGACGCACACGCATATATACTCTTTTGTTTATTGTTAAAGTCTGTGGTCAAATTGAGAATAGATTAACATTGTAATATACGCAAGGCAATAAATACATACATATTTTAAATCAATAATTAAATATTAGGCATGTTACAATTACATATTTATGGAATATCTTTTAAGGAAAGAATATAATATTATATATCATTAGTCAGACAATATCGTAAAAATTTTACCCTCATAATTTTTTCCAAACGTCCCAAAAGAAGAATAACTTAAAAAAACATTTTTTTACAATTGTTTTATTTTTTTTAGTTATTCGTATTCTTATCAGCAAACCCTTTTATTTGATATCCTTATCATGGGGGTTCATAAAAAAAAAACGTAATACGCCATCTTTGGGAGATTGACGTCACATAGCTAACCATGCATTGTCATCCAAACTAAACGTACAGACAAAATTTCAGCTCCCTATTGAGGTGAGAATATCTGCTTTAAAATTCAATTGCAAGATTTAACCCAAACTAACATACTGACACGGCAATTTAAATAAAAGCGGTGTAAAAATGAGATGTTACCTAAGAAAAAGGTAAAATATTAAGACTAAACTTATAATGTACTTAAAATATGTTATAAATTTGCTCATTACAGCAGACATTTGCAATTAAAAACAATTCTCTCGTAAAAACACTACCTTTGTAGTATAATATGGTATGTAGGTATTATCAACCATTCGGAAGTTGAATTTTTTTATTTTTTTCTATTTGAAATACATGATAATAATACATTATCTCGCAGGAAACACCGAAATGCATTATTATCATCGAACAATGCGGTACAGTCTGCCCCAATTACATGTCACTAAATAATCTAAACAAACTAAAATAACCTTTATAATTGACGGTACAAAGTTCTATTTGCTATGTTTCGTATATTTTCAGCTTTATCGTACATAGTGACATTGTGCAACAGATATGGGACAATGGGTGTTCAACAATAGGGAAAGATATCGTTTCTGGGAAGGTTTACTAACTTTTTGTGTGGATTCCTAAGAATGTGTCATAATCGCACTTAATTGTTCGCGCGAGCCGTGATCGAACTGTTTACATGTCAGTAGCGTATATACATATATACGACTAGCGAGTCATTCTTCCCTTTTTTTTAACGTTGGGAAAAGCATTTACGTATACCACCTATAGACTTACAAGTGGTTCTGTGGGACTCACCGGCTAAAAAAGCCAGTTCTACCCACTAAAACCCAACACAAAAACCTTCCCCGTCTTAATGGGGCGTGGCAGGATCGCTTACGCACTTAATCACGACGCCCCGAAGGCAGGTTTGCCGAAAAAGACCACAACAACCATGGGGTTGTCGGTCTACTCTGCCGTCAGAAAAGTACCCGCAAGGTACACCGCACACCGAGGTGGGTCACCTCCCAGTGCGTTTCTTGTCTTCGCGCCCGGCTGGATTGCCGAACGCTAATGACACCCCAACCACGAAAAGGTTAGGAAATAAGAAAGGAAAGCACGTGGGGGGAGGGGGGGGGGGGAGTTATCCTTCCCTAGGTGCGTAACAATAACCTATTTGTTTCTGAAGGACGCAGTCTTATCTTTGCATTAATTTCATCCAAATCCATCCAACCCTTTTAGTGTGAAGGAGTAAAAAAACAAACACACATGCATTGCAAACTTTTCCATTTATATTAGAAGTACGACGAGCCACTCGCCCTCACTAGTTCACTACGCCCTACGCTTCAGTAACTAACATAAATCCAATTGGATCCACTATATCGGAATAAAAGTTGTCTATATTAGGCACTCTTCATACTGTTTCTTCGCCCTTTTCTGGATAGGGCTTATGCGCTACATAAAAAAATCTAAACTTGGCATATGTCTTTACATACATTTTACTTACTATAATTAAGTAAAAAAAAAGAAAAGGTATGTTATTCTGGTTTACTATGAACTTCGATCAACAGTAGTATTTTTGATCGAAGACTGAAGATTTTCTCTCAGAATTGTTTTTTTTTTTTGCAGAATAAATTACGCATTTTTTATAATACTTTCTTAGATTTACGCGAATATTTCACGTTTTAAAGAGACTGAGTCTCTCCCGTAATCATAATTTCTGTAAAGCATTTAAAACGTCGGGAACCAAAAATCAAGTTAAATCCGCGAAAAAATCCGAAAACATAGTCTTATGTATTTTTTATTTCTAACTGGAAGTATATTCTACATTTTCATCGAAGGAGTGTAATTGATTTATTTATATTTAAAAATGCTTTTATTATACTGGTTTCTAACGAAATCATAAGCTAAAGTGAGCCTTTGATAGACACGTTAGTTAAACAAATTGTTTCAATGTCACTTTCAACTATGGAAGATTAGAATATTGTAGGCTAGATTGAATAAGCGAACTATAAATTATTCATGTGACGGACAGACTGACATACAAATGGCCACCTTCCAAGTGTTATATACATAATATATATATATATATATATATATATATAATATAATTCTATATATATATATATATATAGAAACCATATGCTAATTTGTTAAAAACGAAGAATTTTGGTTTTACAAACTCAATTTGTAATCCGACAATTTATTTATATTATCCTCTCATTTGTGTTGCCCACTTATGAAGCTTTATGTCAAAAATGCAGCTTCGTGTAGGGTGGTTTTAAACAACCCCTAAAACTTTCTCGCGGGTGTTTAAAATGACGACATCTGTAAAGTTTTGTATGGGAGCTATAGTAACTTATATCGTTGGAATCGTTATGAAATAACCTAACACATTTAAAAAACCACAATAAAAACTGCCTTACAATGTATTAGTAAATAGACCTGGAAGTCAGGGAACCCGATGTTACCCAAAAATCTACCTAAAAACCTTTATAACTTAAAAATAAAACCATTATTTCAAATTTTTGTTTTTTTTTTTATTTCATAAGAACTGTATTATCTCACATTAATAAACAAAAAGAATACACCTCTCCATATATTTTTTTCACCACACAAGCTTTAGAAAATTTCACCCTTTTTTTTCACCCGCGCGAGTGAAATAAAATAATAAAATCCTTTACTTTTCAATATCGAAAACACTGTAGGTCAAGTGGCTTAGGGTAATAACTTTTTATGTAATACGATCCACATACTTGTTACAGACAGAGTTTCAAGTGTTTGAAGTGTTTAGTTTACAATAAATCAAACTACAAGCCAAGCACTTGAAATTAAAAACAAAAAAAAAGGTCTCTCAAATGTTCGCAATAATTGAAAAATTCTTTGCATTTATTTTAAACACTAATTGACCTCCTAAAATATGATTATAATGACAATGTTTTAAGCACAACGATAATATTATACGCTTCCATATTGAAATATTTCTAAAGTAAACAAATAGAATACCCCATCTGTGTAGACATCTTTTAAAATATGGTATTTTTTTATTACAATAATACGAATTATTTTTACATTTGTTTTTAAATTAAATGTTTCGTAAAGATCATAAAAATAATAGACTACGTGTATAATATATTATATATAACGTATATAATACACAATGTTTATAATAAAGTTAACAAAAAATATCGACGAGAATGACGCCATTTTGCCGCGAATAATAGCGGCGATGTTTGTTAAAACCACTATTTCTATACAAAATCTTATTCAATTGTCCTAATCATGTAATTAATATTGATCTTTACTTACTTAGTCATAATGTAAATCCATTTTACGATCACTTTCACTCCACACACAATAGATATTATCACAAAAAGAACACGCGAACAATGCACACGGCTCGCGCGTTTCGACGAAACCGAGGGGCGACTTTGTATAGATTATATCTCAATAATAGTGTATTTTATAAACTTTGTCTTCAGTCTTATGCTATGCTTATTTATTTGAGTATACTGTGTGAAAATTAGAGCGATACAAATAAGATTTGAAAAATGTTATTCACTTACATAGAGGATGCGGAATTTGAATGATAAGCGTGCTTAATATGCACGAACTTTTGACGTTTATTTTGACACACTGCTTCAGAAGCACAGTCTAACACATGAGAGGTTATTTTTGTATATCTTGTTATTAGTGTAGCATTTTGATTGTGAATATTTTTTTTGTTAAATAACAATAATGTATATATTTTATTCCAGAAATACGGTTCCCGTGGGATAGGTTTGTTTTTGTTTGTCTAGAGGCGAACCCGAGCAAAGCGAGGGTGAGCCGCTAGTTTATATTATATAAGTAGACAAGAAAGAACAGACCACTTATAAAAATTAACAATCATCCCAATTTGCAATCAATGTGTCAAGAGTGGGCGAATCAGTAAATAACAATAAACGTAAATAACGCGTGCAACATTCGATTACTGCACGTTTTAGTGCCCGTGCAAGTGAAATAGGTCTTACATACAGATACAGAATCACAAAATGTTGCAAGATTGAGATATGATTTTTGTTATTTAGTAGTAGTAGATAGTTGTTATTCAACATTTTCTACCATACAATTATTTTTAAATTGTTTACGTTGTGTTCTATTCTCGGATAACTTTTATTTCAATCGTCATATTGAAATACTAGCAACTCACCCTCGCTCCGCTCGGGTTCGTCCCTAGTTACGTTTTAACGTTTAGCTCAGAGATGACATATTTTCCTACAGTAAAAAGTATCCTATATGTTGACCCGGGTAACCAGCTATCATCATACCAAATTTCATCAAAATCTGTCCAGTGGTTTTCCCGTGATGCGGTTACAGACAGACAGACAGACAGACAAAAATTCTAAAAACTATAGATTTGGCTTCTCTATCGATAATAAAGTCTATTTCAATAACATTTTTTAAAAAATATTTAATGTACAGATTCGGCTTATTTACAATTTTATTATATGTATAGATATAGATTGTTTATTTTCAACCGGGTTTAGAAAAGGAGAAGGTTATATTAGGGTGTACCTCTGTTTTTGTATGGATATATGATGTGATATCACCAACTAAGATTTTTGACTTACTGAACATTGCCGGCTTATTTGTGTAAAAGTGAAAATTCGTTACCAAAAATTTTTAAGATGTTGGAACGAAATTCGCACAGGACGTCCTTACTGATAAAATAAATACGGAATTACTTTTTTTGTTAATGATTTCAAATCCTATATCAATAGTAATTAAAAGCACGCACGGAAAGAAGGATATAATTGGCTGGTATATACTTTGTTCTGTCAAAATGTTAACGATATTTAACTTAATGATAGATATCACTAGCAGTTCACCCTCGCTTCGCTCAGCTTCGTCGCTAGGTACGTTTTACATAGATATATAAAATAGTTATTTTCCAGCGTCAGCCATATTAATTTTTTTTTTTTAATTTTTCTGATGTTTTAATACTTATTATTCTATTCCGGAGTAAGAGAAATCCAAAAAATCAAATATCATAAAAATTGGTCCAGCCATTCTTGAGTTATAAATGGTGTAACTAACACGACTTTGTTTTATATATATAAATAGATATAAATTTTTAAAGGGATAATCAAACATCGATTTAAAATTTAGATTAGGTATAGCAATTTTTTGTTTTTTTTGAATAAATTAGAAAAATTTGCACGTTTATTTTAACCTGTCAAACCACAGCTATACCTTATTTTTCGTCGAAACAATTATTGTTTTGGATAAAAAAAAAATATTTCTATCAGTAGAACAAATGGAAATCTATACTAATATACTAATAATATTATAAAGCTGAAGAGTTTGTTTGTTTGTTTGGTTGAACGCGCTAATCTGAGGAACTGCTAATCCGATTTGAAAAATTCTTTTTGTATTAGATAGCCCGTTAACTGAGGAAGGCTATAGGCTATATATCATCCCGGAAAAAGGTACGGTTCCCGTAGGATAGATTTGTTTTTTGTCTAGGGACGAACCCGAAGCGAAGCGAGGGCGAGTCGCTTGTTAGTTAATAATGCTAAACTTTTACATTGATCACACAAATCAAAACCTTCGAAGTAATACAACAGTAGAAGTGAGAAGTATAAAATTAAATTTTCAGATTGTTTTCAAACATCGATGTTAATGAGTCATGTTTATATAAGTCAATGACATATTTTCTCAGGTGTAAATCGATTCCAATTAAACATTCCAAGTCACGGCTTAAATCATTCATCGTCATCTAAGAGACGGCTTGCTTATTGAACTGCGTGTATTTTACAAGTCAAGAACGGAAACTACCTATGGCGATACATTTCTTGTAAAGTAGTCAAAGAAAATGCAGTGGGTCTCATATACCTAACCTTTTATTGATGGGGCTTGCCAAATATTTGCGTAAAATCAAAGAAAATATTATATACTACCGACTTACCCTCGTTTCGCTCGGGTGCGCCCCAAATAAGTGGATTATCTTCACAGTTCCATGGGTTTTCATTATTTTGCACGGAGTCCTATTTAACACACTTGTTTCAAAGTACCATTTTATTAACTTTTTAGCATCATCTTCTTCAAGAGTAGGATCCGATAAGAGTAGAGTCTAGAAAGAAGACTTTTATGAAGGAACTAGCGGCTCACCCTCGCTTCGCTCGGGTTCGCCTCTGGAAAAATATAAACAAATCTATCAAACGGGAACCGTACATTTTTCTGGGATAAAACGTAACTTTGTGCTATTCCATACTATCTCTGTGCCAAATTTCATCGAAATCCGTTCAGCCGTTCTGGTGTGATTGAGTAACAAACATCCAAAAACCAATCTAAATTTTCACATTTATAATATTAGTAAGATCTAACCCGTGAGCTTCTGTGAGTGACGGCGGGTTCTTCTTGTAACTTGTAAAGTTTGTATCTTACAGAAAATTTGCTTGAAGTAGTAGAAAGGCATATACGAAAAACCTATAAAAATACAAACTACGTAATGAAAATTCTCAAATCGTATACAACATTGGGACATAGATATATTACGTCATTCGCAATTTTATGAGTTATATTTAGACACACAGTAGGTGCTTGTAGGGTTAATACTATGTAACTAAATTTAGAACTACCCACATACTGAAGGATTATATCCACCGTCTTCTTTTTACATTTGCGCTATGAAGGACGTCAGCGCTAATAGTTCTAGATTGCTTTTATTTACAAATATACTAGCTTTGGTCTGCGGTTTCGTCCGTGTCGTAGTTAGGACTATAAAAAAAGACTATTAATTCAGGAACATGAGCTATATATCTCCATTGTAAATTTCACTTTATCTTTTGAGCCTTTAGGGCGCGAAGAGATAACAGAGATATTTATAATCTTTGTTCTTTTTAATATCATAGTGATAATGTATAGTTAGTTACTTTATAAATGAAATTGAAGTAAATGACCGATTTTGAAAAAGCTGCCCCAAAAAAAAGTACTAAAATCGTTAAAATGAATGTTTTAGATGGATGAATATTTTGTTAATTTTAATTTAAAGCTTAAAACATAATATAAATTAAATATTTCATGCTTTGGTAACCTCGGTGTGCGACTCGAAATTTAGAGAGAGAGTTAGTGTGTAATGATGTAGAGCTAATTAATCCGATAAGTATCGTTTTAATTGACTAAGAAGTCAAGGTCTCGTACGTTCGGCAAATCAAATGCTAGGCAGCTAGTCGCATCACAGACCGACGACTAATATTAGTTTCCATTTTCAGCATTTTACCTAATTAGTGTATTGCTATTAAAATCAAGTGCCATGAAATCTTAATTAAAAATAACCGAAAACCGGTGTCCCGTATTATTCATTATTAATGGTAATGACGCGCTTTCATTTGCAAATTTTTTTTTTCTAAAAACTAATCTTAATTTATAAAAAAAAAAAAAAAAAAAAAAAAGATAAAAAATTGCCTTTAAAATATTAAAATCCAGATTATAGATAAAAAATAATTTTAAACAAACGTCAATGGACTTGTAATTTTCATCCTTTCCCAAAATTATTGGGATGGCTAGATTAATAGAGACGGAATCATTACTGTTTCGTTTTAGTTTAGTTAAATATAGGCACAAAGGTATTATAAACAGAATTGTTTATATAGTTATTTATATGGGGGTTAGGTAATTATTACGTTAGCCGACGGAAATCGAGGGCCCGCCCACGCGGGACAAGAAAAGCATAAGCTCGCTGCTCGTGTGCAACAACGATTCTCGAATGTGGCAACTGATTATGAATATGCAAAACCCTCTCTCTAACACTGGAACTATTTTACACAAACCTAGCTGATCAGAGCTTCAGATTTCAGACACGGAGAGATTCGACAGACGTCTATCCAAATTGCAATTTTTATTGTGATGTTTGCGTTTATAATGAAAAGCAATTTTAGTTTTTATCGATTTTTTTTTTCTCTTAATCTATATTCAGAGTAATAGAAGAATTTAAAAAAATAAATTAATTAGAAAAATCAGTCTGCCGTTTTCAAATGATGCGCTTCCCAATGCAAAGTTACGAATAGCATTTCATTTTTATTGTATGACTAGCGATTCACCCTCGCTTCGCTCGGTTTCGTTGCTAGGTACGTTTTAACGATAAGTATGAAATAGATAGTCTATACATAGGTACAAAATAAACAATTCTGAACTTTTCGATTTTTCAGCTGTTTTTTTTTTGGGGTTTCTCTATTTTTTTATACTTAAACCACACCTGACACACTTCCAATAAAACAAAAAAAGAATTATTCAAATCGGTCCAGCCGTTTTTGAATTTTAACGAGACTAACGAACGACAGTTGATTTTCAACCAACTTCCAAAAAGAAGGAGATTCTTAAGATTACTTCGTCGTTTATGAATCGATTTTGAGCATGAGAAGGAAAGCAGGATCTGATAATGGCATCCCAGAGAAATCGAGGGGACCTTTAAAAATCGTAGTGGTGACTAGTGCGTATGTTAATTTTTTCATTAAGTATTTTAAAGCACTTCTATTTAATGAAGGTCTGGAGTCAATCTGATGATGAAGCTGTAAGGCAGTCGAGGGAACTCCTCAACGATTTACAGAACTTTACACCTATGTAGATGGGTTGTGACTGTCATTAGGGGTCTGAATAAATGGCGAAAATCGATTATGTTTCTAAAAATCTTTCTTCTTACAAATTACCTGCTTATTACGTCTGCACTAAAAATGTAAAAATAAAAACTTAAAAAAATATAATAAAACCGACTTCCAAGCACTGAAAAATAAAAAAATAACTAAACGGGGGTTTTCATTTAGAATAGATACCTAATCAGATATTTCCGAAGTCGCCGAAGTGGATGCCAGCCAATACAAATCAAAGCACACCTGAACCCCCGAGCGAAGCGACACTTTCGGTTCGCCTCTAGGAAAACAAAAACAAACCTATCTCACAAGAACCGTACATTTTTCTGGGATAAAAAGTCTATGTGTTATTCCAGACAATAGTCTATGTCCGTGCCAAATTTCATCCAGATCCGTTCAGCTGTTCTGGTGTGAAAGAGTAACAAACATTCATACTCAATAAACTTTCACATTTATAATGTTAGTATAGATGTCAAATTTTCGCGTAGATCTAAGAAAGAACTATAACACCGCTAATAGGGAATAATTACTATTTATTACTATACTAGAAAAGGTTAATCAACTTCAAATTCACGTTCCTCCCTTAAAAATAGTTTTTTTATTGAAACTACAAATAAATTCTCATTTAAATTTCGTACTTGATATACATATCAATACATAGTATAAAACAAAGTCGCTTCCCGCTGTCTGTCCCTATGTATGCTTAGATCTTTAAAACTACGCAACGGATTTTGATGCGGTTTTTTTAATAGATAGAGTGATTCAAGAGGAAGGTTTATATGTATAATACGTGCATAATATAGTTCAGAAAAGCCGAGAAATTCAAAGATTTGTATTTCATACTAACCGTACAAATGTACCTAGAGACGAACCCGAGCAAAGCGAGGGTGAGTCGCTAGTATTACATATTCATTAAAAAATAATGAAGATCGGTTTATAATTTGCGAAAATATAGCGTTTCAATAAAAAACAAGATACAACCCTCTTTGTGTACCTTATTCTGACTACTTTAAAGGTAAGTAAATCGTTAATTAATTATTTTTGACGACACCTTTTATAGCTCAGTTTATAGTGACCACGGAATAGGTAAAGAAGGTTTCATCAATTCTGTGATAGTGACCCTTCTTGCTGTGCCAGCGGTTGCGGGTTCGAGTACCGCTTGGTGCATTCATTTGTGTAATGAGCACGAATGATTGTACTCCAGTCATGAGTGTTTATATTTATAATATGTATATATTTAAAGTTATATATGTATAGAGTATCAACTCGATGGTGCTGTGTGTTAATATCCCAACAATCAACATATTTATTTATTTATTATTATTAACCAAGTTAGTAACGATAAAGATCAAAAAGTACGTTAAACGAGAGATCGAATACGTATCGGTAATTTTACACCCAAAGATTACATTTTAAAAATGAATTTGAGACATGAATCATTTATTGGCGCCGATGATTAAGGGACAGTCTTTGTCGAGTGATGGCGTGTTATTATCACTTATTGCCTCTGTATTCGGCTCGTGCGTCTAATTACATATCAATGTTTCAAATGTGTCATATTCTCAACATAAACTATATTTAGCAAGTTATTTCTAGAGCTTATTTATTGCTACCTAAATAGATGTCGAAAACAACATGATTTAGTATTTCACAAGCGACTTATTCTCGCTTCGCGTGGTTGCGTCCCTAGATCAACGGTTCCCGGTTTTTTTGACCACGGAACCTTGATGGACCATAATTTTTTATAATGGACCCCATTTTGTTATAACTAAACTGATTGTGTTGTAGTTAGAATAATTTCTTGTTTGACTTTAAAGAACAAATCATAAATGAAAAATATTAATACTTATAATAATATTTATTGTGCACAAATTATAACTATTAATTAAAGTGCTAAATGATATTTTTTTACACATTTATTTATAACTAGCGGCTCATCCTCGCTTCACTCGGGTTCGTCGCTAGGTACGTTTTACATAGATATTTGCCAGCGTTAGCCATATAATTTTTTTTTTAATTTTTCTGATGATTTAATACGTCTTATCCTATTCCGGACTAAGAGAAATCCAAAAAATCAAATATCATAAAAATCGGTCAAGCCGTTCTTGAGTTATGAATGGTGTAACTAATACCACTTTGTTTTATATATATATAGATAGCACTAAAATTAGGCTTCACATCTGACAACGTTTTGTTTAACTCGGGACTTAAAGTCGGAACCCGTACGACCGTTCCACAGAACCATAGGGTTTCGCGGACCACCATTTGGGAATCGGTGCCCCTCTACTTTTCCAGGTCTATCTGTGTATTAAATTTTATCAAAATCCGTCCAGTCCTTTCAGCGTAAAGAAGGAATAAACATACATACACGTACAAACTTTTGCATTTATAATAATAGTGTGATAGTTTTTAATATTCAGTAAAGCCAGCTTTAAAGTGTTTTCGGTAGCGTTGTTTAAGTAGCAAGTAGCGGGTGTTAACTTCGCACTTGGTTTAATCCGTTATTTAAACATTTGTTTTATATATAAATAGGTACATATGCATTAAATATGTTTTTTTTTAATGTTTTTGATGAGATGCTTGGCATGCAAGCTATGTACGAGTACATCTAATGCTATTATATTTTTTTCTCTTCGTCTGTTAAGGCATTTCTCATAGATTTTTAACTAAATAAATGTACTGATTTTAAATTATTTTTGTTGACTTATAGATACATAAGTATAAAATGATTTTGTCACTTGAACCCTTTTTAAAAAACTCAACCTCATGCTTTTCAAATATGACTACTTATTATTGCTAATATTCATTATTACAGCATTTTATTAAACTTATTCATCAACAGGTTTAAACTTTTTCTTTCGAAGGTACACACATACATATATTTTATGAGATATTGGCTTTACTTTGCAAAATGTCAAATTATTGACATTATAAAAAAATCGATATCCATTAATCGATAACGAATATTTTCTAAACGGTGCCCAAATGGCACTTCTAGAAGCCATTGAATATAAGAATTGAACGAATACTTCATTCTAACAATTATTCACGTTTTTGATGGTTTGGTACAATAAAAGGTACAAAATGTGAACCCTCTCGAATCTAACAAAGTTAAAACATCGTAATAACCACCGATGGTAAGAATGCGAATTAACTTGAATGAACATAGAGATTCCTTGCCGTCCCCCATGAGTCATGGAATGTAAAATTTATAAACGGGGTTGACACAACGGTGGGCTATGCAAAGTTTGGTGTTATATTGGCGGCGCGCCATCACGCGCCTCGAACGCTCATAAAATCAGAAAAGTCTCTTCACACGACACTAGGTAACGCTACGTTCTTAACCATTGAGTTAAACGTGTGTGTCTCGGAAGCGACTATAACGATTTGTATCGAGTTTTGTATTTAGATAAATCAGTTTTTTAAGTTTATCTACATATAAGCATATTATGTTGGTCTATTCTGGAAAAAAAACTATAATATAAGGTGTAACATCTATATAATTATAGTAGTTACAGACAGCCTACCTATTATTGATTAATAAATTTACTAAAAATTTTTGATAATTATAATAATAACAGCTTAAATTATATAAATAATACTCCATATTCAAGTATAAAAGTAATTAAAACTATAAAAATGTTAAAAATTAAATTTAACAAATATTGTAAGGTACTTCGGTGCCAATTTTGAAGATTTTGAGAAGAAAACTATCTTTTCGGATTATTTCGCGGATTTATTTTGATTTTTGGTTCCCGACGTTTCGAATGCTTTACAGCAATCATGATCACGGGAGAGACTAAGGTGTTAGACATCTCAAAAGCGTTATATAGGTACTTGTTACAGACAGTGCCTACCCACTACAAGTATATCTGATAGTTTTATTTAAAATGTCAAATATTCGCGTAAATCTAAGAAAGTATTAGAAGATGGTTGTATCCTTAAAGATAAGGATTATAAATTTTTATCTGACGCTGTGTACGCATACGCCTGTCGTATTATTATTTATCTCATTTAATTAATTTCTTGTCCGATTATCAACATTTAGATAATAATTTGTAGTTATAATAATTATTATTTATTATTATTTAAACGTTATCGCATTTATAATTATTTAAATAATAATTGAAAATTAATTATTTATACCTATACTAATATTATAAATGTGAAAGTTTGTGAGTATGGATGTTTGTTACTCTTTCACGCCAGAACGGCTGATCGGAACTGGATGAAATTTGGCACAGAGATAGATTATAGTCTGGAATAACACATAGGCTACTTTTTAACCCGGAAAAGTGTACGGTTCCCGTGGGATAGGTTTGTTTCTGTTTTCCTAGAAGCGAAGCCGAGTGAAGCGAGGGTGAGCCGCTAGTATTAGTATACTATTATTTTCTACACTGGCTTTGATTGCACCTTTGATGTTAAGTTTTCGTAAATTTTAATGAAAAACATCTCTCGTTTTATCAATAGAGTTAAAAACTGTACTAACGGTTTATTAAAGTAACTTACTTAAAGTTTGAAGTAAACACACACACAATCATACATTATGATTGATTGACATAATATGTACGGTGTGGTGTTGGAAGTAAAATGAAACGATCGAATTCCCGAATAATATTGAATGTATATTTTGTAGACCATCCAATATAAATAATTACAATTAGGAAAACATAGAGTAATATAATATAGAGTATTGATATAGAATAGTAGTATCTGAACATGCATCACACATAGATATGTACTAAAATTTAGAAATATTTTTCTTCCTCGTAATGCGTTGTCACTCTGTTGGTGTGTCATTTTGTTCATTAAAACAAAAATGTAAATAGATTGCAAATCAATATTTACTATATAAATCATCAGTAAATTATTGACTGACTTTGTAAAGGAAAAGTACTAAATTCGGTTGTAACTTTTCTTCTGGGTTACGTTTTGCGGTTTGTTTGTTGAATATGGCCAACTTTTATATTTGTATTATTAACTAGCTACTCATCCTCACTTCGCTCGGGTTAGTCCCTAGCTTGCTTCCCAATACAGACCTTTATCCCCATATTCAACCCATTAAGGGATGATTTCTGGGATAAAAAGTATCCTTTGTCCTTCCCAGGGTCTCACACTATCTTTTTACCAAATTTCATCTAAATCGGTTCAGTAGATCCAGAAATTACCATGTACAACCTCACAAACTCACAAACTTTACCTCTTTATAATATTAGTATAGATGATTTAAATAAAATTTAAAATAAAATCCCATCCCCTAAGGCAAAATGACTATTAAAAATACTAGATCTACTAAAATATATTTTGAACTCCGTGTATTTATGTAATTTTCACTTAAAACGTCAATTTTAACGTTGTCAATCTGAAAGTACCATAAAGTATCTTACGGCCAGGTGTTAGATTTCAACCAAAACCTAAAGATAATGCAAGTTACCGCTCTAAGGTTGTCTCGTTAAGTGTTACATGTAAATATAAGCTGAACGACAGACAGATTGGCGGCACGCCGCGCCGTCGCCTGGGAGTGCGTGTAGCGAGATCAAACGAAAGTGATTATGATTCTTGATACTGGCATTAGTTACTTATGAGCCTTACAACATTACGCTTTATCTCGCTACTATTATAAATGCGAAACTTTGTATGTGTGTATGTTTGTTTCCTTCACGTTAAAACGGCTGGACGGATTTTGATGAAATTTAGTCCACAGATAGGCTATGACCTGGAGTAATTACACAGTCCTAATACTTTCTTAGATTTACGCGAATATTTGACATTTTAAGTAAAACTAGCTTTTCGGATTATGTCGCGGATTTATTTTGATTTCTGGTTCCAGACGTTTCCGATGCTTTACAGTTTACTGCAATTATACTATCCAAACTTTAATAGGAAAGATGGCTGTGTATTACCATCATCGTGGGATCCTATAATGTAATGGATGAACATTGAACATATAATTTAATAGATAGACTATATATATAGGTACAGGTGGATTTTCTCTATTTTTTTATACTTAAACCACACCTGACACACTTCCAATAAAACAAAGAAATATTATTCAAATCGGTCCAGACTCCAGCCGTTTTTGAGTTTTAGCGAAACTAAGGACGGCAATTGAATTTTATATATATATATATATATATATATATATATATATATATATATATATATATATATATATATATATATAGACTAGTGGTTATACGCATTGACGTCAAAGCAAACGTATTGAATATCGTGTGGTCTGAAACCACAAACTAAAATATGTTATTTATTCATCGAGTTGATTATAGATTATAGTTAGATTTCAGGTCACCTGTGCTCGGCTAACAATAACTAGATTTATCTCGTTGTCTACTAACTTTTGCCAATGAGCCTAATTCATATATAACAACTATTCGTTATTTATCTGTTGTAGTTTATAGAGTACATAAATTATGATAATTTCTGTCTCGCGCGTGCAAAATGTGGAACGATCTACATCTCAGATTTTCCATTTGCCCTATAGTATAAGGCTCTTCAAATGTCGTATGCAGGTCCCTTGAGGCTTTAAGGCACGCCGGTGACCTTGAGCAGACTGACATGAGAATGATGCGTATTTATCGCGAGCATTTGCTTGGGCATGTATTTCGGGTAATATAAAATATTGATACGCAGACGTACTTACGAGCTTAAAAAGAATTTACCAGGGAAATTATCATATTTTTAAATCTATACATCTATACAGATAAATAAAATTGAAGTGTCTGTTTGTGATGTAAAAATAACAGCTTTATACTAAATGCATATGGAATTATATACGGTACTTATAAGAAAAACACAATTTAAAAAAAAACTGTCTGTATGTCTGTTTGTTCCGGCTAATCTCTGAAACGGCTGGACCAATTTTAACGGGACTTTCACTGGCAGATAACTGATATTATAAGGAGTAACTTAGGCTACTTTTATTTTAGAAAAAGAATTAGGGTTTCGCTCAAAAAAATTAAAACGTACCTAGGGACGCAACCGCGCGTAGCGAGGGTAAGTCGCTATTTTCCTATATTTGAATGTAATAATCAATTAGATCGCATTAATTGTTATTGCGATATTGCGCGCTATAGGAGACAAATAGACGTTTGAAAAAGATTTTTTTATTTACAATGTAGATAATAAAATAAAATTCTGCTCACCGCAAAATAATCAACACAAATTCTCCTCATGAGTGATATTTTTTAATTTTAATAACATTTGTAGGTTTTTCAGTATTTTGAGTTGAAAAAACTGATTTGGCAACTCTAATAAGCCCTTAAGGCCGCGCAAATCCTTTTAAGTTGTCAATGTTTATGCGCAACGATAGCCATATACTGTCCGGTGGATCGTTTGCTTGTTTGCTTTTTTTTCTTTAAAAAAAAAAAAAATCTTATCGTGTACGCTCTTGTAGCTTATTTATGTTAAGCTAGCATTTTCTCGTACTCCGCCCGCGTATTTAAATTATGTTTTACTTTATTTACTATATCTTTATAAATGATAGCCTATTTGTTACTCTGATGTATAAGCTATATTACTGGAAAGTTTCATCGAAATTAGTTTAGTAGTTTTTGCGTGAAAGAACAATACAAGAATCCATCCATTCGCACTTAAAATATTAGTAGGATTTCTTCGCTTATCAGAGTCGCGACGTGATGAATAAATCCTCCAATAAATATATTTTTTCAAATCTGACTGTTAGTTTCAGAGATTAGCGTGTTTCTAATTAGTATGTAACACACCACAGACATAATATCCGTGCTTTTTTTGATCTCTTTATTTACTTTGCTGTAAATGTAAACAGTTAAGCTATTGCATGTTTGTCGTGAGATTAACGTGTTTGAAGCAACCAATTCTTCATTACACTAAATTAGACACGAGATGCCTAACACGTTGCGACGTGGCTGATTAAGATGAAAGATTTATTAGATTTTAAGTACATAATAACAATATAACAGATAAAAAACTATAGTTGTTACTTGTTGTAAAAGTTAATAAAGTTTGTCGCAATTATTAAATCTCTCCACCAGCATAATTACAAAAAAATATGTAGGTATATATAAAAACAATAATAAAAACACATTTAAAAATACAAATATAACACTTTGGAAAATAAATATTTGACAAGACATTAGGTACGTATATTTTGCTCGGGTGCGTCCCTAGGTATGCGGATTTTGTTCGCAATTTCAAGGGTTTTAATTTTTTTTTGCTCGGGACCCTAATCCTTTTTCTTAAATGAAATTAGTATGTACTATGTAAGTTACTCCTTATAATATCAGCTACCTGCCAGTAAAAGTCACTTCAAAATCGGTCCAGACGTTTCGGAGATTAACCGGAACCAACAGATGGATTTTTTTTTAAATTGTTTTTTTTTCTTATAAGTACCGTATATAATTTCATAATTCATATGCACTTAGTCAAAACCTGTTATTTTGACATTACACATGACATCTGTATAAATTATTATTGTGTAGCGTGTTATTTCATTAAATTTTCCATTTATTTTCTCGTAACAATGTTTTATGATATCAATGTTATATATGTACCTGTCCACATTCTGGACAAAGTGCTATTTTCAGAACTCGTATAATTTAATGCGTTTTAGATTAATCCTCTACTTATGTTAGCGGTTTGTTGTGTGAAATATATTTTGTCAAGCGGGAGAGTAGGTATACGACATAATGTATTGTATTTTTATTTGTATTCAGCCCTTTTTAACGCCCCACTGCTGGGCACGGGCCTTCCTTCAATACGAGGGGGATCAGGCCATAGTCCACCACGCCACGACATAATGTACGAGTATAAAATATATACATGGATCTATTTTATATTAGTTAATGTATATGCACGTACAAACATACTTACATATGCAAATCAGGAAAATGATAAAAGTTTGACTAATGTTAAAAACGGTTTCATATGGTAATTTATGGTAATTTTTTCAGCCGATTTGAAATGAATTATTTCCTACATTTCAGACTTGTTCCTCTGTATGGTTTTTCTCATCCAATTCTAGTCTATAGTTTACTGTCCAGTCAATTCTAAATCGATTGCAAAATTTCTACGGAACATGCAAAATAGCGAGTTAAAAAGAACGTGGTAATACACGAGTATCAACTACAAGCTTATCGTCACGTCGTACTGTACTGTTTCTTGTACAATTTACAACCGAGGACGTGATTGATACTGACACTTTATCGAGAGTGTGTAAAAACAATTTTCAACCTTTACAAAAACAAATAGTTTCGAAGGAAAGTGACTTTGAAAGCGGCGCAATCGAAATATTTCAGTGAAAGTAATGCTTTCTCACCTCAGCGCCTCGGTCCCTGCCAAGAATATATTCGGTTTATTTGGGTCACGCTTAATGAATTATATTACACGTTATTAACACAAGTGGGTCTTAAGAGAAAACTGATGTTTGTTGGTAATCATTTAGAATTAACGTTTGCCAAGTTTTTTTTTTTTAATCTTAATTGGGGTTTTACGTTGTTCTAGACCTTCTAGATACTTTAGTGATTATATGACTGCAAAACTTAAGGTATCGATCGAGAAGCAGAGGCCTCGATGTTAGGGCTGGTACTTTAGAGAGCACGTTAAATGAAATGAAAGTTCTATCCTATCCTAACCTATCCTATTAATAATTATCATCTGTTTATGGGATTGAGGGAAGAGTGATTGTACCTGTGTTTACGCACAAAAATCAAAAGTACTCATTCTCCCTCAGACACAAAAATGTAAAAAAATACTGATTTTTGTTCAAACATAAAAGTTACCTAATGGTATAGTGTATAGGGTTGTGAATTAACAGCGACAAATCATTGCGAATCTAAAGTAATACCTACCCTTTTAAAAATTACGATAAGGGGTAAGTTAGTTTCGGTTTTTTTTACGCAGTCGGTTTTTTTCTTTTACAATTATGATGTTAAACTCTATGTATAAAGTAAGTGAGAAGCATGGTAAAAATATACATACACACCAAAAATATGTATACACACGAATGAGTACCTCTTTCCTTTTTGAATCGGCTAAAAGAAATACATTTCAATTAAATAATCTATATACATATATATAAAAATCAATTGCTGTTCGTTAGTCTCGCTAAAACTCAAAAACGGCTGGACCGATTTGAATAATACTTTTTTTGTTTTGTTGGGGACACCCCCAAGTCAGGGGTGGTTTAAATAAAAAAAAATATATAGCAAAAACAAAAAAAAAAACAGCTGGAAAATCAAAAAGTTCTGAACTGTTTATTTTGTATGGGAATCGCTAACCGTTAAAACGTACCTAGGGACGAACCCGAGCGAAGCGGGGTTGAGTCGCTAGTAAGTTATAATAATTGCAATAGTATCAACGATTTCTCTGTACTCCACCAGAGCAAGTGTTTCACAGAATTTGTTAACGATGCAACGCCTAATTTTAGTTAGTCTCGGACTGTTGCTTTTAATTAACACAAACAAATGGTAACAAGAGAAAAAGGAGTAAAATATAAATATATGAAACTAAGTATAAGGCTAAAACTTCCGACTACCTAATTGATCCTCGAAGAGTAATTTTGAACAACAGTACCTACATTAGATTTTCTGTTTACAGTCTGGTGCCTGTGCTGTTAGGTAGAATAATTAGAAATAATTTTAACTAATGACATTAATCATCATTTTGAGTCTCTCGCCGTGCTGAGTACGTGTGTTGCGAAAGCAAGCTACCAGCATGATGATCTTTGGAAAAAATCGCATTTTTATATATATACATATATAGTGCGTGCGCGCATGTTTATTAATTTTTCATGTTATATAAATGGCCAGCATGATATCTAGATACATATGTATGTACGTATACCCTGGATTTATTACTTTTATCAATCTATCTTCAAGCGGAGTCGCGAGTTAAAACTAGTTATATTTCATATCTGTATACTTATTATTATCAACTATATATGTATAGTAATACACTTGCCGGCAACTCAGTTATCAACCGCAATGTCGACCGACTCATCTATACTAATAATATTATAAAGCTGAAGAGTTTGTTTGTTTGTTTGGTGTAACGCGCCAATCTTAGGAACTACTGGTTGGTATTGAAAAATTCTTTTTGTGTTGGATAGTCCATTTATCAAGAAAGGTTTTAGGCTATATATTATCCCGGAAAAATGTACGGTTCCCATGGGATAGATTTGTTATTGTCTAGGGACGAACCCGAAGCGAAGCGAGGGTGAGTCGCTAGTAAAACTATTTATATGATGACAGTACGTAATAATAATTATTGTTTTTAATGAATTCTAAGAATTTTTAAATTAAGACTACCTAACCGTATAATATGTAACCGTATAATATTATGCTTGTTTAACATATTTGTGCTTCCAAAGTTGTTATTATAAAATCATGATATTACTAATTATGAAGTAATTTAATTCTGTGTCTGGTGTTTTTATGTGTAACTTAGTAAGCGTAAAGAAATAATACTTCTGGCAAAAATTAAATTATAATTTGGAATCAATGCTCTACGCAGTGGCATAGCTATGCCAATGCAACCAATGCGGTCTCATGGGGCCCCTGATTCAAGGGGACCCCAGCTTGCCACAAATGATTCTTTTATTTCAAAACATTTTTTCGAGGATGGCTCTCATAGAAGTTTAATAAAACCGCAAGAAAAAGTATCCTAAATTTCCGTATATTATTTCATAATTATTTTTTTGAATTAGTAGTCCACATTCGCTTTTATAATAGGCAATGCGGGGTACTTCCATTTTTTGTATTGGGGCCCAAAAGGAGAGACCACTGGCTCTACACTACGCTGACGTCTAAAGAAACATACATACTCGTATATCTGCATTTAAAAAAAAAAAAACCATTGCCAACCTACCTAAAGGATTTAATTTAAAATTCCTTAGGCCTAAATAGTTCTACGGGGAATTAGAAAATATGAGAGTTAATTTGTATGTAATTTTTTTTTTAAAGATGTTGTTACTCTTTGACATAATTAGTGAATAAAAGACGAATGAAGTGTCAAATAAGGATCTAGTCGCTAGATTATATATAATAGAGTAATTTAAGTGTTTTTTTTTTCTTTCTCAGGTCGGGCGCATCCCAGCCGATCACCCACTAGTGGGCGGACACAAGGGCCCGGTGCTGGACATCGCGTGGTGTCCCCACAACGACAATGTTATAGCTAGCGGTTCTGAAGATTGTGTAGTTAAGGTAAACATACAGACACTAGTATAACTCGTGCAGAAAAAGAACGTGATTTGAAATGGCGGCTCATTAAGTCCGTACGTACGTAAGGTGAAGCTATAACGATTTGTTTCACCAATTACGATATAAAAACTGCTGTTGCCAATATTTAGATTTAGATATAACATTATTTTTATTTAGATGTAGATGTTATTTTAGGAATATTTATGATTAATTAATACTACATTTTATGTATATTCAAAAGCGCTTGTAAAAGTTTTATTGATTTAAACTGTCGGCTTTTTTATTTTGTTATGTCTAAACTTTATAAACAAACCTAAAAAACTGCAATTCAGATTCAAATTCAAAATATTTTATTCAGCATTAAATTATTACAATTTTTTACTGAACGTCATGAGTCTACTACCAGTTCGGAAAGAAGAAGCCTCAGACCTGAGAAGAACTGGCGAAAGAAACTCAGCGTAAATATAATAAATATAATATAATAACTCAATATAAATATATATACTCCAGGTATGGCAAATCCCAGACGGCGGGCTGTCTAGGACGCTAACAGAGCCGGTGGTGGACTTAGTATACCATCAGCGACGAGTGGGCCTCGTGCTGTGGCATCCCACTGCACAGAATGTCCTACTGACGGCTGGGTCCGACAATCAGGTGAGTGATGGTCGAATGAAAATAAAATATTGTAGCTTGAATTTAATTGATTTTTTCTTCTTCTTTATTTATAACTAGGGGCTCAAGAAAAACAAAAAACAAAAGTAGCCTATGTGCTATTTCAGACTATAATTTTTAAATATTCGAGACAATAATCTATCTCTGTACAAAATTTCATCGAGATCCGTTCAGCCGTTCTGGCGTGATTGAGTAACAAAATAGACGCTTGAAATATTCTCTGAATATTTAGTTATATATTTATTTTAAAAAATAAAGAAATAAAACAAATATTTCAGGGAGGCTCCCATACAACAGACATGATTTTTTTGCCGTTTTTATAAATAATGGTACGGAACCCTTCGTGCGTGAGTCCGACTCGCGCTTTTTTAAATTTTCTTACATTATTTATATTAATCATATGTGTAGCTTTTTGTAATTTCACGTATTTTACTTGTTAAATATTCTTCTAGATGTTGTTAATTAAGCAAGTCCGTACGACCAATTAGTATTAAAGCTAATTAGCTAATTTTTTTGGGGGTGCAGGTTTCCAATTATGATCTCGGCTAAACTTAAAATGTATATCCACCAATCACTATGTTGTTATTATTTATTTTTTTATACTACAGACCCAAGTAGCAGGTACTTCCTAAATTTGGACATTTACAATGCTTATTATTTGACTTCTCCATTATATGTGGCATTTGTGAAGTAATCTGTGTTCAATTGGCTTTGAAGCCTTGAATTAACAAAAAAATTGAAATGAATCAAATGATTATTACAAAGAATTACAAAAGTCCAAATTACGGTATCCACAGGAATGTCCAAGATCGTACATAACCACTTATACCAACAGATAGCGATATGGAACGTGGGCACGGGCGAAGTACTCATCAGCCTGGACTGCCACCCGGACCTCATCTACTCGGCGTGCTGGAACTGGACGGGCTCGAAGCTGCTGACCACGTGTAGGGATAAGAAGATCAGGTAACGTCCAGACATCAGGATGATCATTTTCATCTCTTAAATAAAACTATCTTTTCGGATTATTTCGCGGATTTATTTTGATCTTTGGTTCCCGACGATTCGAATGCTTTACAGTAATCATGGTCACGGGAGGGACTAAGGTTTTAGACGTCTCAAAGGCATTATATACTTGTTACAGATAGCCTGTTAAAATGTCAAATATTCTCGTAAATCTTTTTCATCTTATTATAAATGTGTATTAGATCAAGCTGGTTTTTAATGAAGAGCATTAATTATTCTTAAGCACATTGATATATAAAAAATGGCGTCGACATGTAACGTTAAGTCAAACCAAAGAATAAAATTCAAAAATCTTAAGTTCTAATTGTTTAAACACAAATTCAAACTTGTGCACACCACATAAAGAATTTTTTCAAACGAAACAACGTGCGTTTTAATTTTGTCATTTAAAAAGCAATGAACAAAAGAGATTTGAAAAAAAGCGCAATTCAATTTTGAATTGTGCACTTTTTGGAGGACATTTTTGAGACGCTTATTGTGTATCTTGAGTTTTTGTATACCAATGATTAAGCAATAATGATTTTAGTTACCGCTACATAGCTTAGCGGAGTCTCAAGACTTTTCTGGTAATTCTTTAATTGATCTAATCAAATATAAATGTTCTAGAATAATCGACCCGCGCAAAGGAGAGGTGGAGTCAGAAGCGATCGCTCACGAGGGAAGTAAAGCGTCTCGAGCTATCTTTTTGAAACATGGCCTTGTTTTTACTACTGGGTAAGCCGGTCTAGAATTTATGCACACAGTAACATATATATTAATTATAATTGATTTTTATAGGTGTTTTTGTATGCATTACAAAAGAGAAGAGAGAACAGGGAATCTATTTTACAATCTGTTTAGTGACGAAAATTGGCCAATTTCAGTATAATAATAAAGATTTAATTTATAGTTTTTACCCACGACGGAATTGAGACGGTATATGCGTTTGGGCTGAGAGGAAGTTTGTTTGTTTGTGCAAATCCATGTTGCCATTTTTCTCCAAAACTACTAGTCCGATTTTGATGCAATTTTCAGTTATAATTTATTAAAATCTTATAAAGAGTTACAAAATTTTTAAGGAAATTTAAAGTCTTGACAAAAGTTTTGCATAAATACGTAATAAGTATTTAAGAATATTATTATTATCAAAATGAATAATGATAAAGCTGAAGTAGTAAGCAAATTAGAGTACTTTTGAAAAACTTTTTTGTAATGAAGCGGCATTATCTAATATATGTATATTGTACTAGCGACTCACCCTCGCTTCGCTTCGGGTTCGTCCCTAGACAAAAACAAATCTATCCCACGGCGACCGTACATTTTTCCGGGATGATATATAGCCTATAGTCTTCCTCAGTTAACGGGCTATCTAATGCAAAAAGAATGTTTCAAATCGGATTAGTATTTCCTGAGATTAGCGCGTTCAACCAAACAAACAAACAAACTCTTCAGCTTTATAATATTAGTATAGATGTATATTGTGTGTATATAATATGTCCCCAGGTTCAGCCGCATGTCGGAGCGGCAGTACACGCTGCGCACGCCCGACGCGCTGGCCGAGCCCATCGTCACGGTGGAGATCGACACCAGCAACGGCGTCATGTTCCCGCTCTACGACCCCGACACCAACCTCGTCTACCTCTGCGGGAAGGGCGACTCCGTCATACGCTACTTTGAGGTTAGTCACCGCTCGCCGCTCACCGCTGACCACTGACCACTGACCATTGGCATAGGGCACTTTGAGGTTAGTGACCACTTACAGACTGTTGGTATACTATACTTCGAGGGAAGTGACCATTGGTATACTATACTTTGAGTGAATGACCATGATTGGTATACGATACTTCGAGGGAAGTGACCATTGGTATACGATAGCTTTGGGTGAGTGACCATTGGTATACGATAGCTTTGGGTGAGTGACCATTGCTATACTATACTTCGAGATGCAATCTATACCTTTGCTAAATTTTATCAAAATCTGTTCGGTAGCTTAAGGGTGTAAAGGTAACAGACAGAGTTACATTCACATTTACTTTATGTTTATATTACTATTTTAAACTTGGTGTATATATAGTGTTTTTTAATTAAATTTTAGTAATATTTACACTACTTATATTTAATATAATACTTTTACGATATTTAAAAACAAAAAACAAGTTTCTTGGATACCTCCATTAAATTTTTATAAATTCTGTAAAATTTTCAAATGTTTGTTTTCTCATTTTGTATATTATTATTATTTTTTCTTTTTTTCAGGTAACTCCGGAGCCGCCGTTCGTGCACTACATCAACACGTTCCAAACGCCCGACCCACAGAGAGGTAATTAAATAATATTAATAAGTATTTAAATAAGTCGATATACCAGCCATCATGTCCTCCCGACTGATGTTCCGCGGCGACCAATCTCACTAAGAATAACCGCGCAGGAGATATTATAGTGTATACACAACGTGCACTATCTCTGTTACTCTGATGGAACTTTCCAACTCCTAGCTGTTATTGGGACTTACTTAATAGAAAGACTCGGTCACTAAACTTGGCTCGACCCGAGACGCGAACCCAGGATCTCCGAATGTGCAGCCGCAAATGCTAGACACTAAACCACCGAGGCAGTTAAGCATAAGGGCTTGTGCACAATACGAATTTTTAAAGCGCTTACAAACGCGTATGTCGCTCGATTGTATCGATTGGAATACAAGTGATCTACAGTTGTAACGTTATATTTTCTTCAACTTTCTAATTAATGTAAAGCATTTGAAACGTTGGGAATTACAAAATAAAAAAGACGGCGAAAAACGTTTATCGGCACAGACTCTCAATAATAATAAGAGCATCGTCGATGCGTTTTTAAATTCTTTTTTTTTTATTTAATCTAAATATTCAATTTGTAAGCTTTACTTCAACTATACATTAGGGTGGAGCGAAAAAAAAATTGTTTATTTTTTCTTAGCTTGAGGGTAGTATTTGTAGCTTATAAAAAAAAAACAAAATATTTGAAATAAAGAAAAGATGTTTACTCAACATTTTGAGGTGGCCCACAGATTTTTAAAATAAATAATTAAAACTTTTGGTTTGAATAAACAAAATTTTTTTTTCGAGTGATCACCTTTGAAAATATTCAAAAATTTACGAATATATTCATTATCTACTCAACTCTCATTATATACTATATTAATGTTGTCATAACACTATTTATTGGTCTACAGGTATCGGCATGATGCCGAAGCGCGGCTGCGACGTGGCGACGTGCGAGATCGCCAAGTTCTACCGCCTTAACAACTCCGGCCTCTGTCAGGTATGCACTGAGCTAATGAGGCAATAGATACAGACTAGATAAATGAAAACTTTATTAGAACATACACAACCGTAAAAAGGCAGTCAGGCTGACAAAACCCCAAGAGAAATTCAACAGTATAAAAAAACATGTGTGTGTACTTATGTACGCACGTAAGAAGTTATACTTCTTTGGCGTAATAGAACAAAAATAGCTAAAGATTTCATCCCGTATGTCACAACGCTCTGTTTGTAAAAGGAATGCAGCTAACTTCATCATGTCGCTCTCCGCTAACTTCTTTATGTCGCTTTTTGGCTGTCGGTGTGCGCGCGCGTCGTAAAAATTTCACTCTCATAATTTTTTTCAAAAGTGCCAAGAAGTATAACTTAAAAAAAAAGTTGTCCGTCACAGGACGCCCGTCAGATGTGTTACATCTATGTTTATATTAGAATTCATAATTAATAAAAACCTATAACGAAATATGGAGTAAAATAAAGAAAATAGAGTTTCGTTAATGAAATCAATTTATTTTTCTTATTATTTTAATTATTATTATTAATTACAGAATATATATATATATATATATATATATATATATATATATATATATATATATATATATATATATATAACGGCGCGTGATACCCACTAGTATCCCCTAAAGCGGTGACTTCAGCATTGCTGTCGCCTCCGCCATTTTTACTAGGGTCAGACATTGCAAATAATGAACACGATATAAACAGTAACACATTTTATTCCAAAAATTAATTAATTTAAATTTAATAACTAATTAATTAGTACACTGTTCACTCTAATTAACCCTAAATACAAAGTATAGTCTTACAAAGTACTCACGGAATTTATCAGACAGCCTCTCGCTAGCTCGGTCCAACCAAGAGTGGTAAATTTTCTAGAGCTTCGTAACATGGCGGCTCTAATCCGCGCCAATACGAAGTCTCCAGTAAATTTACTGTCTCAATAAATACCACGCACATAAAAAAATACTTTCATCTCATTAAAAATCGTAATAATTTAGAAATCCTTTTTGAAACTATTTAAAACACTAAAAACATTTAAAAACTTTAATCCTCACAATAATCGTTTGTCTAAAACAATGCATTTCCGCTGCGTCATTAACACTACTTCAACTGAATTTTCGTTACCAACTGTTTTGGTAAAGGTGTAATCATTTGGCTAAAAATGCATTATTTTGTTGATGATAAATCAAAACAGTAATTTAGAAAGTAATTGTCACTAAAAGAACTTAGATAAACTTAAATATTCTAAACCTGCGATCTCACACAACAACATCAATTGTTTACGTATTTTTAACTAATCGTAAATACAACAATTAAGACTTGAAAATTAATTATGACACAAAAATTTATCTCATAATAATTTACGATGATTCCAATTTAATAATTAGAATTCGGCAATACGCCGACATATATATATAGAGTACAGATAGTGCATCCTATACAAATATTTGGACATTGCTTACTCACGCTATTCGACACACTATTTTTTTTTGTCCTAAAATGATAACAGATGGCTCAAGTGAGAATTAAAAATAAGGCGACATCTAGCAACTCTAGTTGTAAATGTAAAGTCTCTAAATGATAGATGGCGTTAAACGCTAAGGGTATCTATCCCCGAGCTGCCGCTGCACAATGTTGTAGGTAACTATGTAAGGTCAAGGCTACTATGGCAATTACAAACTATATTTTTAAGATATTGTCTTTGAGTGCTACAAAACTTTTTATTATATTGAGCGCCATCTATGAACACAGTCTACATAATTATTATCAAAGATCATGCTATCACAATGTAGTACCCATTATTGCCGCCAGAAATATAACGATATTATTGAATTTTATAAAACTTCAAAAACATTATACTTTTGTCCATTACTTCCTTTTTTCTTACTTTAGGTATTTTTTTTTTAAAGTTAGAATATATGCTTTTCGCATTTATTTTTTTTTCAAATTTTGAATTTAACATGAACATAAAAACAAATCGATACATATAACGCCATCTGCTATCATTTTTTTAAATTAATTTCACTTTGTTCGTGATGTGACCCCATGATATATATATATATATATATATATATATATATATATATATATATATATATATATATATATATATATAGAATAGAAAATGTGTAAGTATTTTAAATAGATTTTTTTACAATGCAGCGTGTATACTGTACAAGGAGTCGACAGCGTCATGCCGTCTGCCATTACGGCATATGAGTTGGTTTTGCCGCCAAGGCACGCCAATAGATGTTTCACATCTAAAACTATCTCCATACCATCTAAATCGATTAAATATCATCTAAATCGATTCAGTGGATTAAGCGTGAAAAGGAGACAGACAGACAGAGTTACTTTCGCATTTATATATTAGTATGGATATATCATTTGTCAGACAATAACAACGGTTACCATGGCAACAAACGTACGTACATGTTTTCATAACGCATTCACCAGCTTACCCCCCAAGTCGAGCGTGCATAAATTAATTTTATTTCTATAATAATAAAACATATGGCAGGTGATCTCGATGACGGTGCCGCGCAAGTCCGAGCTGTTCCAGGAGGACCTGTACCCCGACACGCTCAGCGACGAGGCCTCGCTCACGGCCGACGAGTGGCTCGCCGGCGACGACGCCGAGCCCTGCACCATGTCGCTCAAGGTAGCCCCCTCCCCCCCTCTATCCCCTCCCCCTGCTCCCTCCGTCCGCTGCGGTACGTAGGGTGGATAGGATAGGATATGTGTGATAGGTGAAAGAATATTTTCATAGTGGGATTAAAATATCATTATCTTTTTTTAATTTTGTTTTAAATGTGTATATTGGGCAAAAGCGCCTGTTTTATTTTGCTAAAATTATTGAGGAATCATATGTTTGAGGATATTAAACCTTTTTGAACGAAATCGTGCGATAGAATAAAAACTAGCGTTGTGTCAATTTTATGTATTGACACCATAAACGGATACTCCCATGACTGAGAAATACTCCCATGAAATTAAGCACACTTTAGAAAAAAAAATTGTTTTTGTAACTACTTCAATTCCTCATCATATAGAAATCTGTAACATTTTTAAAGTAAATATATATATATATATATATATATATATATATTTTGTCATATGAATTGCTAAAAATATATATTTTTAATGTGGCAACTACTGGCCGCAGACCGCACGATCGTTTCGTCTCTCTTGCACTTCTCTGTCCGCATTCACTTTACAGCTGCGTAGGGAACTGTGTGCATTCATCCCTTTTTAACGTCCCACTGCTGGGCACGGGCCTCCCTTCAATACGAGGGGGATCAGGCCATAGTCCACCACGCTGGCCAAGTGCGATGGCTAGCCAAGTGGACTGAGCATGATTTTTGAAAACTTGCAAAGATCTCTCAGACATGCAGCTTTCCTCACTATTTTTCCTTCACCGTAAGACAATGGAAAATGATTCACACATGAAAATATCAAAGGCGCGAGACCCGGGATTTGAACCCGCTTCACTCGTTTTCCCAAGCGACCGAGTTACCACTTCTTCTTTCATAAGGAACGCTCAGTACATTCTCTATATCTATGATTGACAAGACTTGACACTTAGTGTCAACTAACATAAAAACATGTTCTAAGAAGGCCGATCCATTAATTTCACGGTTTTTCTTTTTTAAACTCAACCATCCACCAAGAGATTTGATGAGATTTTACGACAATAAGAAGTATATAATATGTCACAGTCAAAAATATTTTTTGTGTAAATATTTGATTTTCTTTAGTCAAAAGTAGTTTGGACTAAAAAATAGTTTTGACTGTAACTTATATAAATCAATTTCCAAGATTTGTTTACATACTTATTGTTAGTTAGAAGTGAAGCGAGAATATTTTTTTGTACTAAAAATCAAATGATTTGTAGGCATTCAAATATTACATTAAATATTGAACCGAATTATCCTTAACCTTCACACCTTTTCCTTTTACATCCTTCGCATTCTTTTTTTTTTATTTTAATCATTTATACTGACAGGTAACAGTATAATAAGTTTTATGTATTTTTTTTCTTTTGTAACTTCTTTTTTAGATTTCGATTATAATATGTGTTTTTTCGTAATACAATTGTGCTTTTCATAATCTGTTATATTATTTGGTTATTTTTTTTTTTTTTTACTTTTTTAATATTGTGAGCATGATTTTTTTGTATACATTAATTAACAAGTAAATGTAAGTTAGTATGAGATTAATTTATTTTTCATTAAAACGTGTGAAGAGATACTATAATATTATATAACCAGTGATCGGAATAGGCTGAATGTATTCACCTAAACTTTGCGACGATACATCACATAGAGTTGTTATAACCACGAAATTCGCGAGAATTTCTAGTTCGCAGTCCCGAAAACGCGGAAACCCCAGCGGAATGTTTAAAAAAATAACAATAAAGGCGTTTGAAATATCTGAACACTTCTAATCACAGGTTTTAAACATTCCGCTGGGGTCCTCTACTTCGGGAACTATGAACTATAAATTTTCGGGACTGCGAACTAGAAATTCTCGGACATTTCGTGGTTATAACAACTCTATGTCATGTATCGTTGCAAAGTTTAGGTGAATACATTCAGCCTATTCCGATCACTGGTTATAACATATGTTTATAAGCAAACCCAATTTAAGTACTGACTAAGCTAAAAAGAAATAGAATAAAGGTTAATTTTCTTTTAAAAAGGTATACTGTTGTTGTTTGAAACTAACGTCAGCGAAAAATAAATATTTTATCGTCTGTGGGTATTGTATTTTATACTTTGACCAGTGTTCAGTGTTGCCATAAAAATATTGATTTAAAATAACGTTATCACAGACTAAAAATTTTTCCCCACATAAATTAGGTGGACTGATTGGTTTTAACATTTCTGTACCTGAGAAGCATAACACTGTAACTCCGTTTTTTACGAGTTTGTTTTTTACAGTATACTATTGTATGTGTCCTTTTCTATAATGGCATAACACTGTATTTAAAAGGACCCATACAATAGTATATTGTAAAAAACACAATCAAGTAAAAAACGGAGTTACAGTGTTATGCTTCTCAGGTACAGATTTATGCTTATACATTTAAATAATTGGGTTTGACTTGTAACATAAATCCGAGTGTATGTATACACATACATACATACATACATATGTACATATATCATACATTTAGCATTTGTCGCGATGAATGTTTCTGTTGGCTTCTCTCTAACAATCATAACTTTGCAGTGTGTTATGTGTTATAATCTACTTTATACTTCAACTGACTAACTTTGATTTTTTATTGTTTGCTTGATAATTAATTCGTTTTGATCCTTTTTTTATCATTACATTTTTTTTATTAAGAGTAATTTATTGTTCATTTTTTTTATTTTTCATCTAATTATTATAGTTCAAAGAATTAATTTCAGTTATATAAATTGTATTTTTTTTTATAAAACAAAGTTCAGTAATTATAAAAAATCCAACATTAAATTTCCATTAAATTCAAAAATATACCGTAATTAAAAAAAACTTAAGTAAATTAGCTAACCAATATCCCCCGCCCCCGGGTGGTGCCCCACCAGTCACCACCCCCCAAAGCCAACAGAAACAAAGACAGATGCTATAGGCTAGGTGATACCTAACCGAACTGCAGGAGCGCGCGCTGCTTGTACAGGGCGGGTACGTCGCGGGGCGCGCCACGCAGCTGCAGGTCACCAAGCGCAACGCGCTCGCCACGCCGCGCGACCGCGACCGCGACCGCGGCGACCGCGACCGCGGCGACCGAGCCGACCGCGGCGACCGCGGCGACCGCGACCCCGAGCGGTCGCCGACGCCCGCGCAGCGCGACTCGCAGGTGACCACGCCGGCCTCGGCCACGCCGCCGCCCGCCTTCACTGCTATGGTCGTGAGTATCGCACACATATATACACACATACACACATATACACCCATATACACATACGCGTAAAACACACATCATAAATAAATGAATATACATATTATACGTATCAATGCACACACATAATATATGTGTAAGTGTGCGTGTCTATATGGACACGTACATACCGATATGCACACTTACACAAATACATGGATATGTAGATGTATAGACGCATACAAGATACAACCATACATTAAGATACACATATACATAATTTATAAATAACATATGTACTTAAGTGAACAATATATAATAATGTCTTTTATTTTTCTTTTTTTTTTCTTTAAATATAGCTATAAATAACTAAGTGACTTTGTGTTGTGTAATAATGTCAAAAACATAGCTTTGTCTTCAGACCAATATCATTTATGTCATAATCTATAGTTAATATATAAACATCGATTATTTTAAAGCAGTTAAACTGCAACCTCTAATGCAGTAATCAGCGTTACTGCTATAAGTCAGAAATTTTTGAAATCAAAATGTATGTGTTTTTGAAAGTGTAAAATTTACAAAAAAATTTAAAGTCAACGAAAATTGTAGGGCTATATAAAAAAATAACCACATTATAATAATTATTAACTTAAACACCACAAACATTTGCAGGAAAAGCAACTCTCCGATCTAGTAGAAGAGATCCGCAAGCTAAAATCAGTCATAGTGAAACAGGAGAACCGCATCCGCGCCCTCGAGGCCACGGTGAAGGCGGGCCTGGCGCCCCCCGGGCCCCCCGCGCCCGCGCCGCCGGCCCCCTCGCCCCCCGCCGCGCCCCCCGCGCCCCCCGCCGGGCCCCCCGCGCCCTCGCCCAACAACCACGACGACGCCATGGCGCCAGATGAGGTTTGAAATGCTATTGTGCCAATTGTTTTGTAGATCAGCTCTTGCTTTTTGCTCATTGGTTCCTCATTTGAATTCTAATTTTGATACAGATAAAAAAAGTTATGTTAATTTATTCTTATTTTGAATTTGATTTTGATACAGATTAAAATTTGGCTATGGTATTATGAATGAAACTATTTTTGTTCGGATTTATTTTGGGTTACTGATGTTTTGAACGCTTCACAGTAATCACGATCAGGAGATTCTCTCCAGTAATCGAAATAAAAACGCGAAAAAGTCGGAAAGAAATAGTTTTATTTGAAAAATTAAATATTCGCGTTAATCTTTAAAAAATATTGTCTTTGGTTTTATTGTTTAAGTTCCATTCTGTCGGTTTTGAATTTTGGATTTTTGTTAATGACTCTTGCACAATTTCAGCATCAATAGTTTAAAAAAAAATATTATAATTATTATATTTAATCTGCTAAACAATTGGTTCGTAAACAGTTATATGTATAGAATAGCATTGAATAATGTGGTGATCCAAACTTTTGCTATTTACTCTTTATTATGTCTTTATAAATGAAGGGAAGACGGTATTCGATTTGAGCTTATTTGACATTTGGACCCAAAATATTGACTTGTGCTGCTAACTGTACATGTCACATGCTAATTTTAACGGTATAACCAACAACATTGTATATATACTTTAATAAAGGTTTTGAAAATCTAGATTATATAAAAACTCCTTTGATATAATATATTCAGTAAACAAAACTAATGCTTTTTGGCATTTTTATAGTTTAAGTTTAAATGGTATTTGACAGAGACGCGTAAGTAATTAGAGTATTTTGTGCTGAAAATCCTAGCATGTGGCATTGTTATGCACAACGATCGATAACCCGACTATCCGAAACTGTCATAAATTATCTATATATAAGAAAATTGACAATATTTGTTTTTTATAAAAAAGTAATTATACAGGTAATTTAATGAAAGAAATAAGTTTAACCATCACGATAATTAGAGTAAAATTTTCAACCACCCATATATGAATTTTATCAATCCTTTTATTGAAAAGTATTTATTATATTGTAAATAAATAATAGCAACATTGTGCCTTATGGACAGTTTCGTCAAAAATCGGCCTTACCTATTGGTGTACAACTATTGCATTTAGTCATTTCTAAGAGGTTTGTTCTGTAGAAATGGTCTAAACATTCATGATCTTTACAAGAGTGTATGCATACTTAAAAAACAGTTATTTATATGGCGACACAATTTAAAAAAAAAAACCTTTCCCTTTCATTTGTTCTCGAATTTGACGTTTCGATACCATGTAAGTGTGCATACATTAATATTTTATAATAAATTCTAAAGTAGGCATTGCTATGTACTGTTTTTTTCTAGTTATTAATTACTAAAGCAATATATTATAGTTATTTATTTCACATTTTATATTATTAAAATGTAGTTTTTAAATATGAGTCATGGTGACTACAGATAAAATATGATATCTTGCAAATAATTAATTAAAAATGTGGACGTTGTAACAAAAACAGTTAAATTCAAAAGCAACTTATTTAAAAGTTATCATGCGTCATATTCGTCTCGTTTTGTAATGAAAAACCTTTTGTAATAATTAAAAATATATTGTTTTATTTAGATAGAAACACTATGTATAAGCCACAGATAATATTGTTTTGACTCGCGATTAGCTTTAGTTTAAAGAGTCCAGTAACTTGGTGCTTTACTTTAAATATTTATCGCTTCTAAATAACTGGCTCGTTTTCAATGTTATTACTAACCTACGTCCGTTTATTTATACCCAGTTAGATATACGTATATCGCTCAATGGGCGGCATTCATAGACTTGGATGGACGTGTCGTGTTTTACGTCAATTTTTTTCATTTGACAGTTAAAAAATAAATAAACGTGGCTCATTCGTATAAGCATAGCACGACATTATGTCCGTAGTGAAAACACTGGTCAATTTAACATTAACGTACTCTTATGAATATCTCGACAATTTTGGCCATTTTTACATTAGTTTATTTTAAAAACACGCAGTTATGATTTTGCAGTCAGTAAAAACTTTTTATACAATTTGGACGTATACGCTGCAATCATAGCTCGGTGGTTTTGACAGCTAGTCACGTCACATGAAATTGACATTTGACAGGTTAAGTTATGCTGTCTCTCTTCAGGCAGCAAGTATTATAGTTTAAATAAATAGTATTATTACGATGATTCTTTTTTTTCTAATTTTAAGATGGCGTAATTTTAGATGTTCTATTTTAAGATCATGACAAGGCAGTGTATGTTATTAGATTGTATGAAATGCTTTACCTTCGAGGGTTTTGTGTAAATTATTTCTTGTATTTTGTATGTGAAGCTTCGTTTTTGTATTTTATTTTTCTTTTCGTCTAACCGTTGTATGTAAACGCAGGAATAACGAGCTATTGTGTACTTATTGTTAATCGATTCGACAATAATGTATCGAGCTATTTAGTTAACTTTTTTTAATGTAACAATATTTATTCGAACCGTCGCGTTTTAGTAAAAGTAAGTGCCAAATCAATAAAATGCTCAATTTGGCGTACCTTCGTTTTTGTAATTGCGACGTTTATAAATATTGCAAGTTGAAGTATTGTTTAATGTATTCGAACGAAGCCTGTCGCTTTTGTACTAAATAAAATGACTGTCTGTCCGTGCATGCGGACAGGCAACGAGTCGTGTAAATATAAGCCGTTTTTAGAAAACCCGTGGTCAAAATTGAAAATAGTAAAATAATAGCGCACAATACAGCAACGATGGAGAAGAGTTTTGCTTTAGTATAATCGATTTGAAATCGATTCACGTGTTAAAACAAATATGGTGCGTAACTTGAATTGGCGATAATAAATTTCCTTTTTAAATTTCTGTAATACGATAATGTAATGAAATATTTTTGTTTATTGAAGCTATCTTATAATTGTAATTATTACTGGTTTCTATTTTTTTGTGCAGATTGTCATTTCAACTCTTGATTAAATAATATGTAGGTTTTGAATTGTTATTATTTTAATAAGGATTATCATACGAACTGGTGCTAAGTGAAAGTGCTAAAACTGAACTTAAAGAACATAGATTAAAAAAAAAACTAGATCTCTTATCATAGATAACATATACCAATTATAATTATGGAATTGCAGATGTTTTTTAATCTACAATATAAATTATGGCCAGGAATAATTGTAGGAATTATGAAAAATATCAATTATAATGCGATTATTGGAAATTGTAATGATATGTAATAGGTATAAGTGCCTTGTTGTTAATACTCAGATCAAATATTGCAATTATGAAAGTTGAGCAGAAATAAATGTCTATTTTACTATTTTCATTGCTGGTATTATTTTCCCCATTTTTTATAATATATATGAGTATGAAAGTGTCGTTAGTTGGAACTCTTTTTCTAAATCTGAATGTATCAACAAACTAATATTAAGGAGTCTGCCCACTACCCCGTCTCATACCATGACCGTGCTAGGAGCGTGTCAGGCAAAAAAATATTCTTTGTATTGAAATGTATGAGACTCTGCCCACTAGACCGTTCCGTCACCGACCGGCACCGTCGCGTGCCGTGCACGGAGCGTCAACAATTGTCGGCGAGAATATTTTGCCGGTGCCGGTAGGCTCCGTGCCTGACACGCGACGTTGTTGAACCGGTGAGCATACGGGTTATAAACGCGTATGATGACCGTTATAACCGCGTATGATGACCGTTCTAAGACCGTTACGTATTGCCGCTTGTCTTGTAGAGATGGGCGATAATCGTTATTAAAGATGGGTTAGTACCGATATTTCTCAGGATTAGGTAATACTAATATATTCGTCTGGCAATTTTATAATATTGTAACTAATACTTCAACATTAGTGATATTTATCTCAGGTATGTCACTCAGTATCGTATTATTTATATTACGGATATGACACGCGGATGATACGCGGTTGATACACGGTTGATACGCGGTTGATACGCGGATGATACCCGGATGATACGCGGATGATACCCGGATGATACGCGGATGATACGCGTATGCTACGGTCACTATAACCGTTATGTACGGGCATGATACGCTGTTGATACGGTCTAGTGGGCATAGTAGTCCGTGCCGTGCTCGTTTCCGTGCCTGATACGTTCATAGCACGGTCATGGTATGAGACGGTGTAGTGGGCAGACTCCTTTATGGTTATCTATAACTTTATTTTTTTTTCTCAAACAAATATAAGAAAGTTTGAAGTTTTTTTTTTTTGTTTCAAAATATCGAGGTTAGAGTCAACCTTTATTTATGTTAGCTACTTTAAAATTAAACCGCTAAAAGATTTTATCTTTAATTTACACCTTAAAGTGTGGCAAAGATGTATATACAATATTGCATGCTATATCATTTTATTAGATTATTAAATTTTTAGGACTCACTTTGGGTTCACACAGGAACTTTAATCGATTTCTGTATGATAACCTTACTACACTTCGAATAAGTAGAAAAAAATCTACTTTGAGATATTTTAGGGTTAGGTTATTCCCCTCAACGTGTTCCATTGTCACCCGTTCCCTTCCGGTTTCCTTTTCATTTTGTCTCATTAGTGTCCGGCAGTCCAGCCAGGCGCGAAGCCAAGTAACACACAGGGAGGTTTCTGATGGCACAATGGACCGTTGGAGTAACCTCATGACTATTGTGGTCTTTTTCGGAAGGCCTGGCATTGTGGTAGAGTGCGTAAGGGATCCTACGATGCTCCATTAAGATGGGGGAGGTTCCGTGAGGTTTTAATGGATAGTACAGGCTTTTCTAGCCGGTGAGTCCCAATAACCCCCTGTATTTTGTCTACAGGCGGTATACGCAAATGCGAATGCATTTACATAAAAAAAGGGTTAGGTTATTAAAAATATCATCAACAGTCATAAATATTTATTTATCTACATCAAATGCTTGATCAAACTGTTCACTAGAGATTTTCTTCTTTTTTAATTTCTTTATCAGCGCGACATCTGCTGCCAGCTCGTCCAGCTCTTCTTGCGTCACTGCTTTTCGCTTCTTCCCCTTCTTACCTTCTTCGTGATGTTTCTGTTTAAGCTCTTTTCTTTTCTTCCTTCTTTCTTTCTTCTCTAACTTATTCTTATTTGCTTGCTCCCACGGTTGAGTTTTGACCTGGAAATAAAATGTCATATTGATTTATTTATTTATGTACCACAAAAAATATACATATAAAAATAGAAAACAGATTTTTTTATCTCTAATGGCCTGGCTACACGCTTCGTCTTGCCTGCGAGCATACCTGCAGAAACCAGCTTATGTAGGTAAGCGGGTGCGTGTGAACGGCAAGACGGTAGCTCGCGCAGTCCCGGAAGCGCGGGAATTGTGCAATCGTTGACTTACTGAAGATTTGGACTGCGCAAAATTGGCTTGTACGGTTTTACTTGAACGTGTGGCCGGGTCATAAGAAATCTCTAGCAGAAACCCTTGAGCGTGAGAAAAGTCATTGAGGTGTGGTGTAAGTACAAAATAGTTAATGTCATATAAACACATACATATGTCACATACAAAATAATGTCTTTCTTTTTGACCGACATCAAAATATGATGCGGTACTGTGTTAGGTTGTATTATTTTGATCAACAGCGGTTTTTTCCTAAATCCTAAATTTTACCAAATGAATATGAATATGTTGGGACACTAACATACGGCACCATCTAGTTCCATGGTAAGCTTCGAGGCTTGTGTTATGGATACCAGATAGTTGATACACTACACATATATAACTTTAAATACATACATACAAATTATATATAAACACCCATGACTGGAGTACAAACATTCGTGCTCATCACACAAATGAATGCCCCCAGCGGGACTCGAACCCGCGACCGCTGGCACAGCAAGTAGGGTCACTACATACTGAGCTAAACGTGTCGTCAAACGTGTCACCAAAGTACCAACATTTTCAAAATGATTGAATATTTAGTTACTTTGAAGCCTGACTACTATAGTAAAATTACACAATATATTACCATTTTCTTTCTCTTCTTAGATGGCCACATCCCAGTCTTCTTATATTCTTCTAACTTCTGTAACCTGCTAGTTTCCTTCTGTTTGTTCAAATATGGTATACTGTTAAAATCTATTTTATCTGTCGGTCCAACAAATTGCTTTTTATGTTCTTCTTTAATTTCTGGCATAATTGGTAGTTTTAGGAGGCCATAGCTGGTAGCTATATGGCCTAAAGGTAGTTCTTTTAATTGCAATAGTATATTGCACTCGTGTTTGGAATATGCTCTTATGTGAGAGACGAAGGCTCTCTGCCCTTTGTCTAACACTGCTCTGTCCTTTTTTTGTTGGTCGTGAAGTAATGTTAGGACCTAGAATAAAAAGCTATAGTTTAACAGATTATAAATATGAAAGCTTATGTGAGTGTGTATGTATGTTGGTTAGTCCTTTATGTTGAAACGATTATAATCTGGAGTTTCATCTGGACTCTAGCCGAGGAAAACTTCAGAGGATCAAAGATTACTCCTAAGCACCCAGGGACCCACTCGAGTGAAGCCACCTTGGCTGAATAAGTCGCTAGTTATAAATAATTGGTCTACTATCATAAATATGAAAGTTTGAACGTGTTTGTATATCTGATGCTCCTTCACGCTGAAATGGATGGATTTGGATGAAATTTATTATACAAATAGACTGTGACCTGGAGTAACACAAAGGCTTCCGTAAGTATGTATGTATAAATATAGTTAAATAAATAATATTTGTTGCCCTGCGCTTGCTATATCTAGAAGATTTATGGATAACAATACACTTATTCTGTCTGGATTTAAAATTATAGGCCCTCATAGCAATTATGGAGTAGAGATGCCTAATAATATTGAAAGAAAGTAAAGAAGTTATATTGGCTTTCCTTTTTTTTAGTTTACCTAACTTACACAAACATAAAATTTTGTTAATTAATTTCACATTAAAACACCAAAAAAAATTTTTTGCGGCAGTCCTGGCTGCCTCCCCTAAATCCTCCTCTAAATATAGATACTGGTATTCAAAATAACTTATTTATGTATCACAATAAAAAGTAGATATCACTCACCTAGGGCCTGGCTATTAATCTAAACTTTATGAGACATTACATCAATCCGTAAGAAATCTGACTAAGGATTTGAATTGAAAAAAAAAGAGAGTCAAGTTTGTAAAAAATATTTAAAACCTCCCACTCACCTTCTCCTTTAACTTCTGACTTATCTTAATATCATCAGTGGACTCCCTCCAGTCCTTCAACTCCACTTTTTGGTTGGCCTTTATAAACTGAACATAGCTGTCTTCCGTAGGCAGCAGTGGGAGTAGGGAGCACCCTGCCGCCCCGCCGCGGGCCGTCCTCCCCACCCTGTGCACGAGGGCCGCAGGGCTGGTGGGGGGCTCCCATTGAAGCACCCACTCTACTTCTGGGATATCCAGACCTCTGGAAGTAGGATGTTTTAGTTAATAACTTGGTTTTTGGCTATGTTTACTATAATACTTATATTTACGTATCTAAATAAGACTAGCTTTTTGCGGGGGAGATATTCAAGTGTGGCATATGACATGCAGGCATGTACTCTCTATTCCATTTATTCATGGAGTTTGGTGGGAAGACTCTGAATGACTGGCTATTGAATTACACTGATTGAAAATTCCATGACTTGGAATTGAACCACAGAACTTCATGCTCATCAGCAGCCGTACATCGTATATAACAGCCACTGGACCAGCGAGGCCATTTATCATCTATACATAAATATGAAGAAGATAACATATATTACAAGGACACCACAGAATAAACTAGTGAGCGCCATTAAGTATGTAACATATTTTATTTTACCAACTTTTAATACACTGTCTTATTTTGTAACAGCTTAATAGTTTTAATAATAAAACAAGCGCGTCTACGGTTCCTACGGCGCCACAATTTGAAGGCGGTTTCGCATAGACCTTGACGTCAAAAAAAGTCGAAAAAAATATTTCATTTTTCGATTTTTGAGTATCGATATTTCGGAAACTAAGCGAGATACCGAAAACTTTTATTCGTACTTTTCGGCGTATCTCGTCGAGATATAACATAAAACAGATAAACAAAGTAAAATATCTCTTAGTCTTTTCATTGGCAATATATGAATAGTCTATTTATATAACTGCAAGCTTACCTCGCCAACAAGTCTGTACACAGTAAGATAGTGCTCTCAGCAGCTCTGAACTTCTCTAAAATTTTGCCCCTCTTATGCTTCATCTTTCCATGTATTGCAAATATTTTTAAATCAGGCACAAAAACAGGTAAAACATCCGCCCAGTAATCCACACATGCACAAGTTGGTAAAAAGAAAAGTCCTTTTAAAATTTTACGATTTCTAATAAAATTAAGTAAAAATAGGAATTTGTCTTGTGGTTCTACAATTACATAGTAATTTTCCAATGCTAGTGGTGTGCTGATAGATGACTTTTCCTTAACACTAATTAAAACAGGGTTTCTTAAGCCTGCTCTGACTAAATCTTGGAGTTCCTTAGTTTGTGTTGCAGAGAATAGTCCAGTGCGTCTCTGTCTTGGTAAATATTGCAGAATGGTTGTGAGAGTTGCCGTAAAACCTAAATCTAATAAGCGGTCAGCTTCATCTAGTACTAAAAAATCCTGAAAAGTAGATAATTTTCTTGTTATTATTCCACATTACTTATACAGTTGATAGAAAACATACTGGCACTTAATTTTTCACTGTTTTCCACCAGAAAAAACTTTATATAGATGATGATGGATACCACGAATACAGCTTAGTATTAATTTTTAAGTGGATTGAATTAACATCTATAATTATGCTAATTTACCAAATCTTTAAGTCTTCCTGGTAAATTGAGATGTTTTCTCTCGGCCAATAAATCTTGAAACCTCCCTGGAGTACACACAACTATTTGGGCACCTTTCTGCATACTCTCTGCATCAGCTTCTATAGGCCTTCCTCCAACAAGCAACGATAATGTTATGTGCTTTAGTTCTGGTTCATCTAGAAATTGTTCAATTACCTAAAAATTATTAAAAAGAATTACATATCAATATAATTCATCATCAAAAGTTAGAAACTTTTTTATTATTTAACAGTACATATATCATGATCTGGTCTTATGGTAATACAATAATATAGGATCTTTAGGATAAAATTATTCTGTAAGCAGAAGATAAGCACCAATAATACATCATATGATCTAGAATACATAAAATGTTTTAAGGTAATATTTACAAGGAGAGTGAAAATCATTAATGCATATAATATTACTTTAATTAATTAGAACTCACCTTATAAATTTGAGTAGCCAGTTCTCTAGTAGGAGAAATTACAACTGCATATACAAAATCTTTCCTCAAAGGCGACTCTTTTTCTCGTTTTATTAACATTTCTAACATAGGAACAACAAATGCTAAGGTTTTACCGGATCCTGTTACCGCCTCAGCCACAACATCCTTACATGATAATATAAGCGGAATCACAGCCGCCTGTATAGGAGTCAAAGTCTTAAAACCCTGTTTATCGATACAATTTAACACCGGCTTTGATAACGAAGGAGTAACTTTTTCCCATACTTTAATAACCATTTTGATTTTTATGATGTTTCATTAAAAATAATACAAAAAAAACATTTATTCAATAACCACATGAGTTTGACATTCCAATAAAACACATTTCAATTTTCACATTTTCGTACTCATTTTAGTTTGACGTTTATAGTTAAAAAACAAACATAAAAACATAAAAAAGCATTGGTCTACTTGCTAGTTTCGTAATATTATAGAATACATTTTATATAATCAATTCTTTTCTTTATTATATAGTAAAATTAGTGATAACTGTAAAATTTTAAAATAATCACTTTAAATATGAGTTTTTTACTGAACAATTTCAGAACGCACTGTAATCAATAATCAATATGGCGCATGCTCCTTAATCTGTGGGTGCATGTTGATATGATAAAATAAATTGACAGCTTTGTTTTGTCTTTGTACAAAACGTACGTTGCGTTGTTATGTTTTTCTTACATATCCAGCACTTTAGGAACAATAATTAAAAATGACAAGACCGTTTGGTAATAGTGATAAACGTTTTTCAATAGACGATGCCTTTGAAGAGGAGACTGATGAAGCTATAAAAGTGTACGGCGCAACGGGTGATAGGTCTCCTTTGCAGAATAAATTTAAGAATGGAAACGATTATTTGGCTAGGTAAGTATTGCTTTACTGTTAAACAAATTTTATGGGGACATGCAATTAGAATAATTTTCAAAATTCCTTATAAATATATATCAAATCATCATATTGTTCATGACCTACAGTGAGTCATTCTTAGTGGGGCAAAGGCTTTTGAACTGTAGCAAGCCGTTATTAACGCCTCAAAGACCTGGCTTAGTTTCTGATGCACTAATTATGCTAAACAAATACTCGTTAGGAACAGTGTATTTATGGGCAACAGTACATTTTGTAAACAAAATAGTATTTCAAGATGTTCTCTCTACATAAGCAAAGCGAACTCATAAATTAAATTTATTATGTGCAGAGAAAATAAATTTCTTGATTTAACCTTGATAAATAGAATTTATGATGCAAATAAGGAAACCTTATTAACATTCATGCCAGATATAAATAGAATATTAAGTAAGTGGATGATTCAGTCACTAGATTTTATTTTTGGTTTGATACTTCTACAAAGGCACAAGATAGTTTTTATAGTTTTGTTATAAAAACAACATGATTCTTAATTATATTTTTATGTACTATATATTAAAAATAAGAGATTTACTTTAGAACACAGAATTAAAAGAAAGAAATTTAAGTAGAATGGAATAAATACCTGTACCTGCTTCACATTAAATAAACATATATGAATTATAGCTAACCAAAATGGCTGTAATATTTACATAAAATTGTGTACCATTAGATTTGTATACTTGCTGAATACAATGTTAACCTTCTAAAAAATTATCATTTCATGGTAAACATGTTTTGATTCATTATGTTTATTTTTAATTTAGTGTTCTATTAATATATAATGAAAAGGGTTAATCCAAAACAAATTATATTTATGTTATAGTTAATGTTATGTTAAAAAAGGTTTTTTTTTTTAATTTTATTAACAGAAGATTAGTGATGCAATGCTAAGAAGCTTTCAAATAGATCTATATTCTCTGAGATCCAATTTACCACAACTGTAAAATCCAAATACATATCACGTCACTTCTCCCATAAAACAGTATAAAAAAGATGAACACATTTACATTTATAACATACTAGCGGCTTACCCTCTCCTTGCTTGATTTCACCTCTAAGAAAACAAAAACAAACCTATCCCACGGGAACCGTACATTTTTCCGGGATAAAAAGTGTGAATAGCCTATGTGTTATTCCAGACTATGATCTATCTCTGTGTCAAATTTCATCCAGATCAGTTCAGCCGTTTTGGCATGAAAGAGTAACAAATATCCATACTCACAAACTTTCACATTTATTATACACTAGCGACTCACCCTCGCTTCGCTCGGGTTCGTCCCTAGGTACGTTTTAGTTTTTTTGAGCGAAATTATTCTTTTCTGGAACCCCTCCACTAACACTTAAACTTTATGGTATGGTATTAAAGTTCAAATTGACTTTTAAGTATTATTACGAATCTTTTGTATGGAAATATGGAAAAGTGTTGTTTTTAGACTTTTTCAGGCAATTTTTTAAATTTTTCTCTCCGTAAGAACGATCCTCGTACTTCAAGGAATATTATAAAAAAAGAATTAGCAAAATCGGTTCAGCTGCTCTCGAGATTTGCGCTTAGCAACACATTCAGCGATTCATTTTTATATTATAGATAATATTAGTACAGAAGTGAATTTTGATATTCTCTTTGGTTGTTATGTGTAGCTTGAATTTTTTTTTTATAAAAAAATAAGTTACATATGTGAACAAAAATCCTACAGTCTATTCTGACAAAGAATATTTTTTATCTAAAAGATTTTCAATTCAATGAGTGCATGTGATTTACAAAACCACAAAACCTGATACTGATTATTATTACATAATATCTATTTAAAGTTTATAATGGCATCATAAAAAATGGAGAAAGTATAAAATAGAGATGTTACGAAGCTTCGACTCCGATTCCGAATGATCGTAACTTCCGATTAATTTTACACTTCCCAACTTCTGTTCCAATAGTAAAGAATCGAAGATTATACCGAATATCAAAGACAAAGAACTCGGCCCAAGTACCTACGCACTGCATTCGTACTTACTGCCTACAGTCTCGACTTGTCGCCCGGGGAATGTCCTCACGTTCGTTTTCATGATATCGCTAGATAAGATTGTCGGCCGGTTAAGTATTCTGTTTTGTGTCAAGTACGGTCTAATTTCGACTTTGATCTTGGCTGCAATCTTCAACTCCGATATATCGATTTCAAAACCTCCGACTCCGATTCTTATAAAACCACCTCCTTAACATCCCTATTCGATTTATATAAAAATCAATTTTTGCTCGTTGTCTCGCTAAAAAACTCAAGAACGGTCCGATTTGAATCATCCTTTTTTTGGTTTTCTTGGGGGTGTGTCAGGGGTGGTTTAAATATAAAAAAATAGGGAAAACCCAAAACAACAGCTGGAAAATTGAAAAGTTCAGAACTGTTTATTATGTACTCATGTATATCTATACTTAATATTATAAAGCTGAAGAGTTTGTTGGTTTGTTTGTTTGTTTGGTTGAACACGCTAATCTCAGGAACTACTGGTTGGAATTGAAAAATTCTTTTTGCGTTGGATAGTCCATTTATCGAGGAAGGCTTTAGGCTAAAATATATCATCCCGGAAAAATGTACGGTTCCCGTGAGATAAATATGTTCTTGTCTAGGGATGAACCCGTGCGAAGCGAAGGCGAGTCGCTAGTAAAAAATATGAGTATTTGCTAGTGTAGCAAACAAAAGGATTGTTCTCGATTTTCAGTTGAAAAGAAAACATTGTGTTCAAGGTAGCACTCTTTGTTTTTACCAGACTGAAACATATAGATATTACATTGATATCTTATGTCTGCCTGTTCATATTTCAAATTGCTATGCCGCCATATCTCTAGACGGTCGTCTAAAGGTTAAACGATACTATTAAAGCTATTCAAAGCTACAGGTAACTGGTTTATTATGTAAGGCAAAAAGCCGATGTATGATATTGTATTGTTTATTAGTTTTTTGCCGTGGTTTCGCTCGTTTACGTCACTATTTTTTTAACCCACCTTCGCCGTTTCCAAGGTACAAAATAATAATAATTTTATCTCGGTAGGTAATAATCATGTAGAATTGTATTACTTATCGAATACGAAAAAGATCAAAAATTAATTGATGTATGGAACTCATTAACCTTTCCCAAACTCGAAAGTTTTACTAGTAGCCATTGAAATTTGAAGACTTCCACTATCCACCTGCTGGTTGTAAAATCTATACTATACTAATATTATAAACCTGAAGAGTTTGTTTATTTGTTTGGTTGAACGAGCTAATCTCAGGAACGACTAATCCGATTTGAAATAAATCTTTTTGCATTCGATAGCCCGTTAACTGAGGAAGGCTATAGGCTATATATAATCTCGGAAAAATGTACGGTTCCCGTGGGATAGAATTGGTTTTGCCTAGTGACGAACCCGAAGCGAAGCGAGGGTGAGTCGCTAGTGTATCATATTATTGTAGTGTCATTTAGATTTCACTTCTTTGTAAAGTTTTAAATCGATACGACAATTAGTAATATGTTATAATCGATTAACATTTGATCCATAAAAGTGAAAATAACATGAAAACACGTTGAAAATCCATGCAGCTTTTTTAGATTACGACTTTTTGCATGTATTTTTATCCTCTATCAAAGACAATTTAAAGATAAAGAATTTGTCCTTAATTAAATATTCTAAACGTTCCTTTGCTAGATTTAGTTACAAAGAAAGAGGATATTCTTTCTTTGTAATAAAACCTATAAATATGTTAATTTACTACTGTTGTAATTTGCACAAATTCTTGCATTCTAGGCACGTGCATACATAAAAAAGAAACAATGTGCCCTTTATAAGGATTTGAAGTATATTTAAAGTGGATATTTTGTGTCAATACTGAATACATTTTAAAATGTAGAATTATTACAATTTGTTTTGTAAACATAACAACTAATTACTAAACAACCAATCGTATTCAGCCCTTTTTAACGCCCCACTGCTGGGCACGGGCCTCCCTTCAATACGAAGGGGATCAGGCCATAGTCCACCACGCTGGCCAAGTGCGGGTTGGCGGACTTCACATGTCTTTCGAAAAATTGCTAGGTTCCCTCAGATATGCAGGTTTCCTTACGATGTTTTCCTTCACCGTAAGGCAAGTGGTAATCATGTTAGAAATAATTCGCACATGAAAATATCAGAGGTGCGAGACCCGGGATTTGAACCCGCTTCACTCGGTTTCCCAAGCGAACGAGCTACCACTATGCTACCAGTTAATTAAAAAAATATTAAAAAAGATTACAGATCGAAAACATTATGCTACAGCCGTTAGAAAAGTAAGTAAATAATTTAATATGAAATCTACGTGAGTAGAGCCGCGGGCGAATGCTAGTTTGCATAGACAATGACACGAATAGACAAATATAGAGTACCCGCAGAATACCGGATTCTGCGGGACCAGATAATAAAAGGAAGTTTTTAAATAAAATTTCTCTTCATTATCATATTTTAATGAGATTGTTCGATCTCTTTTAGAAATTAATACCTGTTCTATAATTTTTGATTTATTTAAACTAACTGTACTGTAGCTTTATTACTATTTGGTTTAAGATTTTTTGTTTATACAGAACTTGTATAAAAAATGAAAAAGGGACCTTTTTGTTTTTGACGAATTTCCTAATTTTCCAGGTAACATTTGTATGTTGTTCTTTTAAAAATGTCATTTTCGAATTTTATTACAACCATTTAAAAAAATGGAATGAAATAAAATAATTTATAACTAAATAAGTAAATCTAGAAACTTTCACGTTTTTTAATATAAAATGTATTAAATAAAGATAACTTAAACATAAATAATTGCTACTTTGGTGTTTTTATCAAAAGTAATTTACGTGAATTAGAAAAGTAATAATTATCTAAAGTAGTTAGGCAGTGGTAGCCCAGTGGTAACGCGCTCGCTTGGGAAACCGAGTGAAGCGGGTTCAAATCCCGGGTCTCGCGCCTCTGATATTTTCATGTGCGAATCATTTCTAACATGATTACCACTTGCCTTACGGTGAAGGAAAACATCGTGAGGAAACATGCATGTCTGAGAAAACCTAGCAAGTTTTCGAAAGACATGTGAAGTCCGCCAACCCGCACTTGGCCAGCGTGGTGGACTATGGCCTGATCCCCCTCGTACTGAAGGGAGGCCCGTGCCCATCAGTGAAACAATAAAAATGGGCTGAATACATACATACATACATACATACATACAATTATCTAAACGGATCGCGAATGGAATTTATGTATGTTTGGATTTTTTATGTAGAATTCTGGATATAGGAGGTAAATTGTAGAATTAATGATATGATTCTGAAAATTCTTTTCACTAAATATAGAATAGCATACTTTTCGCGGGGCGTTAGTACCTTAAAAGCGAAGAGAACGCGAAGTTTTGTCTGAGCGAAGTGAATACGGTCGTTAGTACGTATTTAATGTAATGTGTGGATGTCATTTTTAACTTTTTTTATTATTTAAACTAAATTTTGCTTAAGGCTCCATTTATACGGATACGACGATAAAAGCTACTCTGTGCTTTAAACCTGGATATCTGCTATCTTAAATCTAAATTATGTAGAATAATTATGAAGTAATTATCGATAACTTCGAAATCTCTTAAAAGTAATGATTCCACTTTAACGACAAAATTTATTTAAGTGGCCCCTGAGATACCTATTTATTATCTATATTCTATAAATAGGCAAAGCAATTCAGTACGGAGTAGCTTTTTCTCCTCTGCTTGTCAATTGTTTTTTTTTTATTTAGTACCTACTACCTAGTTATTAATGAACTTGAATGTTATCAATAAATAAATATTATGGTCGAATTTAAACTACTGGGCAGCACTAATAAAAAAAATGATGAAAATTGTTAAACAGAATTGGCCAATGTATTGTGTAATAATATTCAGGAAAAAAAAACGTACAATCTAATTAAGTACGTCTTTATTTTTGAACTCAGACATAAACACACTCGCTCACATACACTTATCAGTAAATTAAAATGATAATTTCAATTTGTTGTAATATTAAGTTTATATTTAAACTATGTACTAACCCACGTTTAAGTACCTAACATACTGCTGTGAGGTATTTATGTTACTCACAGTCATAGACCATGGTCTACCTGTAGGTATACTACTCTTAAACATCCACAGACGCCCAGCCGTTTTTGTGTGCTGGAGTATCAAACAAACACAACTAACAAAATTTCACATTTATAATAGTGTTTTGATTAGGTTAGGAAAACTATAAAAAAATCTGCGATATATCCGAATTCGAACAATCCGGGGCTAGACAAGGTCTGTTCCTATATAGGGAATTACCATTTAATAAGATTTCTTTTCTTTGTGTTCCAGTAAAACATATAAATGTTCAGAGGACACTACCTCGCGGGACTCGGACTCTCTTATCCACGAATACGTAGAAGCGACACAATCTCTCTATTGCTGGAACCATCCTAAAGTGCGGGAGAACTGGAAAACCGTGTGTGCTGCGGTCATACTCCTCTTAGTCGGGATAGGCCTCCTAGGTATGGGTGCCTTCGCAGTAGCGGAGCCAGAAAATGGGTTACAGGGAGCTGTTTTCTTCGTTGCTGGTTTGATATGTTTTGTACCGGGAGCCTACCATGTAGTCTACATATGGCTAGCCGCCAGAGGACAAAGGGGCTACGACTTCTACCACCTCCCCTTGTTTACTTGATTCGCTTAAGATATCTTAAGTTGTTTAAGTAAATCCTACGAAATTAACTGACGCGCTCTCTATTGCTATTTGCCTAAAAATTCTAGGGCTGTTAAAGGTGTATTAATATATTTTTTCTGTATTTGAAGGTTTATAGCAGGCCCTGTAAAAACAATTGACGAAAAAGAATTTGATGCAGAATATACTTAAGCTCTAATAATTATGAATTCTGATATTAAGTATTTAAATAATACTGTCCATGGTTTATAAGTATTCTTCTAATTTGCATTATTGTGTCAGCGGTGACTCATTATATGGTGGTCTTGTAAACAATTTATTACAGGGAAATATGATGGTATTGACCATTAGGAAAAAAATTTGTTTCAATAATAATATTTCGGTAACACCATATTCATTGACTTCTGTTGATATAATAATGTAGATGAAGCTCTAAAAAATATATAAAAAAATCAATTTTCATATTTAATTATTTAAATTTAGGGATGTATTTTAAAAAAATCTTGAAGTGCCTAGTTATTTATAGATATTGGATTATCTACAACTTTTAGGCAGTTTATTTTAGGCACCTGGCATAATTTTTTTTTTTTGTGAAAGTTGTCCGTCATTTTTTTTTTGTTGTTTTTTTTTATGAAGTAATTGTACCTTAAGATATAATAAAACATATTTTATTGATCTCTTATATTCAAGTTAAATCATGTTTTGTTTTAATTTTTTAATGTCTTAACACTTGTGAATATATATTATCTTCAGTTATGCCTGAATGAAAGTAATTATTGATTAAAAAACATAACAGGTCATTTGATTAGAATATAATTATGTATTTAATTTTTTCTAATAATGTCTATAGTAATATCAGACCTGTTTGCTTATTTGGGATTTTTATAATGATTACTTTGCTTTTTTTTTAATCCACTCTCATATGAAAAAAACAAGTTTTTTCTAACTCTGAAATAAACAAAGTAATGTTATGTAATTACCTGATATATTATCTATCAGGTAAATTCTAGTTCTTATCGAAAAAATTCAAGGTAAGATAAAAATATAAACACAAGTGTTATCTATTACTTATCTGTGTAAATAAAGTAAAACATCTGCCATAGATATTTTAGAAACTAGTTAACTTTTCCTCATGGTGAGAACAGATTATGGAGGGTAGACTCCTTGTAATGCGATGAAGTGTCCGTCAAAATGCGTCCAATAAGGGTGGCGCTGTGGTAGCATAGGATAAATTTTAACCCGTTGATAATCGTGGGCACGCCGGCGTGTCAATAACAATTAATTTCTTAGAAATTATCCAGGTGTTAAAGGAAGCGCCTAAAGTAATTAGAGTAAGATAGAGAAATAAACAAGGATGGTTATATTTATTAAATTATTTTGGACTACGCAAATAGTTAATGTTTTATATAAGTACTGGTATTTTATTAATTACTTTAGTCATGAAAAATTTTAAATTTTGAATTCGCACACTTCACTTCGTGCTTCAGTTCACAGCTAAATTCATATCGTAGTTTTTCGTACGTCAGCGCCATCTATATTCAGCGTACAGGTGGACACTTTTTCAACTTTTTTTTTTCAATACAAATAATGTATCAATACTAAACTCAAATCACTCCTGTGATTAGAAGTTTGTATTGAAAAGTACCTATTTAAAAAATAAATTTACACATATTGAGTAACCAGAAATGTGGAGACAACACCACAATCTTGTTTATTTGTCTGATTAGTGGGATAGCAGTACTTAGATGGAATTAATGATTAATGTCTTATACATTAAAAGTATAATGGAATCAGAAAGTGGAAAAGGTTATAATCTGTTCTCATCATGAAGCCTTGCGATGTGAGGTAACATTGGTTATTATATTCTGTATCTACTTAACTATTATTTGTTATGCATTTGTAAAGTTATATCTGGCATATACAGAACTTATGTATTATTTAATTGTAATATTGCATTTCTTCCTATGAAATATCGTAATATCCCTAACTTTGTTATAAAATATCTTCCTATTTTTTCATTAAAAATCATCATAATCCTATGGTAGTTAATTAAATTAGTATCATGTCAGGTTATTTATATATTGATGAAGTTGCATAAGCATTTTTGTATATTCCAATGAGGTTTTTACAATAAATAGTTTTTATTTAATTGCAATGCTCATTCTATGATTGTATATTTTATCTGTATTTTACTTTAATGAAATAAAGAGGGATAAATTATTTAATATTTTAATAAAGTTATACAGACAAGATGTGAACGAAGACATTGGTCAAAACTTTTGTGGTAATAATAGTTTTACTAAGTCATTAAAATATTGTTAAGATTTTTGTACCTTAATTTTAATACATACCCAGTTACCCCAATCGTTTGTGATTTCTGTTTTTTGACTGATTTTAGTATAGCATATCAACATGTTTCTCATTGTCTAATAATTGAACTTGTTCCTTACACTTTCCTCTAGTTACATTAGGATTTAAAGGTATTGATTAGATAAAATTGTAAATATTAATAATAAAAAAATAGTAAAACCTAAAGAAATCTTTATTTCCCCTAACAGAGAATACAAATTAAAAATTACTGTCCTTAATAAAATTTATAATTTGAAGTACTGTCTAAGACTAAGTCACTAAGACTAGCCAATAGAGCAGAGATATTGTAACATGCAATCAAAAATCCAGTTACTATTTTTACTTTACCTATAGCCTGCAAAAGCCTAATATGCAAATCGAAATATAGTAAATAAGGAACATTAGAGTAAATAAAAGCAAATTTCTATGTCAAATGTTTTCTAGCCACTCTCTTTAATTTAAAATGTTGTAAAAATCGAAGTTCACCATTCCAATTTCTTAATACTTCCATTTGCTGAGCGTCCATTAAGTCCGGCATTTCTAGTCCACAACTTTCAAACTCTTCCAGTTCCCTCTTCTTCGTTATGTTAATAACATCTTCTCTACTTGCATGTTGACGACTTTTTCTTTGTCCTATTGAATTTTTTAATGCAATTTGTTCCAACTCTTCATCGAATCGGGCAAGGTATGTTTCAATCAAATTTAATGTTTGGTCTTTAGTCAATATTACACAACCTTCCGGTATTCTTTCTTTGAACCATAAAATCTTTTCACCGATCAAATTTTGTTTTATGTGCGTTCCGAGTTTATTGCTATTTTTCTTTTCATTTTTAATCATCTTCTTTGCAAGTGAAATTGTTTTCCTGCTGTTGGGGTGCTTTAATTTATCAATATTTTTTATTTTAGGCATTTTTAAATTATAGAAATACCACAACAGAAACACGTGTTTTTGATTTATGAAATGACAATTGACATTAACAGATAACAGGTGACAACAGAACAGACTAAGAAATAACTAATAAGAATACATAGCATTTGATACCAGAAAGAAGTTAGCGTGTGAATATTTTTTTTTGTATTCTGTTATATGCTAATAAATTGCTCTTGAAATGCTCCTCCGAAATCTGCAATTGCTCCACGTCTAAAGTGATTAGTTAATTAATAATTATTTTTTAAAAAAATTGCTTACTCAAAAATTAAATTCGCTATAACACGAGAAATAATCATTTTTTTACCAAAGTTTTTTGCTCAAAAAATTGCTCCTTAAATGCTCTTTCGAAATATGCAATTGCTCCACGTCTAAAGTGATTAGTTATTTAAAAATTATTTTTAAAAAAATTTGCTTACTCAAAAATTAAATTCGCTATAACACGAGAAATAATCGTTTTTTTACCAAAGTTTTTTGCTCAAATATTGCTCTTTAAATGCTCTTTCGAAATATGCAATTGCTCCACGTCTAAAGTAATTATTTAATAAATTTTTTTTTTTTTAAAAATGCTTACTCAAAAATTAAATTCGATATAACACGAGAAATAATAATTTTTTTACCAAAGTTTTTTTGCTCAAATATTGCTCTTTAAATGTTCTTTCGAAATATGCAATTGCTCCACGTCTAAAGTGATTATTTAATTAATAATATTTTTTTAAAAAAAATGCTTACTCAAAAATTAAATTCGCTATAACACGAGAAATAATCAATTCATTACCAAAGTTTTTTGCTCAAAAATTGCTCTTTAAATGCTCTTTTGAAATATGCAATTGCTCCACTTCTAAAGTGATTAGTTAATTAATAATTATTTTTTAAAAAAATTGCTTACTCAAAAATTAAATTCGCTATAACATGAGAAATAATAATTTTTTTACCAAAGTTTTTTGCTCAAAAATTGCTCTTTAAATGCTCTTTCGAAATATGTAATTGCTCCACGTCTAAAGTAATTATTTAATTAATAATATTTAAAAAAAAAATTGCTTACTCAAAAATTAAATTCGCTATAACACGAGAAATAATCATTTTTTTACCAAAGTTTTTTGCTCAAAAAATTGCTCCTTAGATGCTCTTTTGAAATATGCAATTGCTCTACGTCTAAAGTGATTAATTAAATAATAATTATTTTTTTAAAAAAATTGCTTACTCAAAAATTAAATTCGCTATAACACGAGAAATAATCATTTTTTTACCAAAGTTTTTTTGCTCAAATATTGCTCTTTAAATGCTCTTTCGAAATATGCAATTGCTCTACATCTAAAGTGATTATTTAATTAATAATATTTTAAAAAAAAAATGCTTACTCAAAAATTAAATTCGCTATAACACGAGAAATAATCATTTTTTTATCAAAGTTTTTTGCTCAAATATTGCTCTTTAAATGCTCTTTCGAAATATGCAATTGCTCCACTTCTAAAGTGATTAGTTAATTAATAATTATTTTTTAAAAAATGCTTACTTAAAAATTAAATTCGCTATAACACGAGAAATAATCATTTTTTTACCAAAGTTTTTTGCTCAAAAAATTGCTCTCTAAATGCTCTTTCGAAATATGCAATTGCTCCACGTCTAAAGTGATTATTTAATTAATAATCATTTAAAAAAAATAATTGCTTACTCAAAAATTAAATTCGCTATAACATGAGAAATAATAATTTTTTTACCAAAGTTTTTTGCTCAAAAATTGCTCGTTAAATGTTCTTTTGAAATATGCAATTGCTCTACGTCTAAAGTGATAAGTTAATAAATAATTATTTTTTAAAAAATTGCTTACTCAAAAATTAAATTCGCTATAACACGAGAAATAATCATTTTTTACCAAAGTTATTGTAATCAAGAAATTGCTCTTTAAATGCTCTTTTAAAATATGCAATTGCTTTACATCTAAAGTGATTAGTTAATTAATAATAATTTTTTTAAAAAATTGCTTACTCAAAAATTAAATTCGCTATAACACGAGAAATAATCATTTTTTTCCAAAGTTTTTTGCTCAAAAAATTGCTCTCTAAATGCTCTTTCGAAATATGTAATTGCTCCACGTCTAAAGTGATTAATTAAATAATAATCATGTTTTAAAAAAATTGCTTACTCAAAAATTAAATTCGCTATAACACGAGAAATAATCATTTTTTTACCAAAGTTTTTTTGCTCAAAAAATTGCTCTTTATATGCTCTTTCGAAATATGCAATTGCTCTATGTCTAAAGTAATTATTTAATTAATAATCATTTAAAAAAAAATTGCTTAGTCAAAAATTAAATTCGCTATAACACAAGAAATAATCATTTTTTATCAAAGTTTTTTTTGCTGAAAAAATTGCTCTTAAAATGCTCCTCCGAAATCTGCAATTGCTCTACGTCTAAAGTGATTATTTAATTAATTATCATTTTTTAAAACATTTGACAGGCATCAAAATAAGCGATCGCCACAGACAACGGGTCACCACAGTGTATTAAAAAATAACAGTGGGCTATCGCCTTCGATGTTTGAAGAAAAGCCGACACCGCGTAGCGTACTTCGCAATACGCAGGGTTGTTACAGTTTTTTTTTTGTAATTTAATTAAAATATAATATTATTAGTTAGTTATTTATCGAAGTTCTTCATAGCAAAGAACAAAAAGGCATTTCGCCGAGGCAAATTCAAATAGAGTTTTACAAAATTTCATATAATAATAATAATAAGCCTTTTATTTCTTTAATAAAAAATAAAATATATGTACAATTGGTTTAACAATTATTTGATTTGATTAAATGAATATTTCTATGTAACATTATAATTAATTTAATGAATAACTAGATAATTAGAATGAAATAAATTAAGTTATAATAAAAATAAATTAAATCTAGCAAATTATATTACATAAGTCAATTTGAATTTAGTTATATATAATATAAATTTATCATTATTTTCATTTTTTTAGCAAAGTTAGTTTTATATGATATAATGTAATTAATAGATTTCCAAATCACCTATCATAAATGGGCAACGGACAAATATTTTCGGTCTCTAGATTTACTGGATTTGAAATTTCTGTTATTAAACTTAATTATGTAAAAAATCCTCATCCTAATAAATAATTTTAGCAAAAAATATACAATATAGCACAGGTGGTATGAACCATTTTAATTGCTTACAAATTAAAATAAACGCGCGACAGCCCTTAAAGTCGTGTCCCGAGCTGCTAACTAATTCGGGCGGCAGAAATGTATGCAGCTTGGGCTCGCCTACCCGCGTCTCACCCCTCACACCCCGCACGATTGCCCTGTCTAGACGGCTTCGTTGGATGACTGTATTGTTTTATAGACTGTGGGGTCACTATGCTTGGAGCAATTGCAGATTTCGGAGGAGCATTTAAAGAGCAATTTCTTAAGCAAAAAAACTTTAATGAAAAGCGATTATTTCTCGTTTTATAGTAAATTTAATTTTTGAGTAAGAAATTAAAAGAAATATATTATGAATTAAATAATCATTTTAGACGTGGAGCAATTACAAATTTCGGAAGAGCATTTAGAGAGCAATCTTTTAAGCAAAAAAACTTTAATAAAAAGTGATTATTTCTCGTTTTATAGAAAATTTAATTTTTGAGCAAGAAATTTGAAAAAAAATAAAAAATAAATAATCACTTTAGACGGGGAGCAATTGCATATTTTAATAAACTTTGGTAAAAAAATTATTATTTCTCGTGTTATAGCGAATTTAATTTTTGAGTAAGCAATTTTTTTTAAAAATAATTATGAATTAACTAATCACTTTAGACGTGGAGCAATTACATATTTCGAAAGAGCATTTAAAGAGCAATTTTTTGAGCAAAAAACTTTGGTAAAAAAATGATTATTTCTCGTGTTATAGCGAATTTAATTTTTGAGTAAGCATTTTTAAAAAAAAAATATTATTAATTAAATAATTACTTTAGACATGGAGCAATTGCATATTTCGAAAGAACATTTAAAGAGCAATTTTTTGAGCAAAAAACTTTGGTAAAAAAATGATTATTTCTCGTGTTATAGTGAATTTAATTTTTGACTAAGCAATTTTTTTTTAAATGATTATTAATTAAATAATTACTTTAGACATAGAGCAATTGCATATTTCGAAAGAGCATATAAAGAGCAATTTTTTGAGCAAAAAACTTTGGTAAAAAAATGATTATTTCTCGTGTTATAGCGAATTTAATTTTTGAGTAAGCAATTTTTTTAAAACATGATTATTATTTAATTAATCACTTTAGACGTGGAGCAATTACATATTTCGAAAGAGCATTTAGAGAGCAATTTTTTGAGCAAAAAACTTTGGAAAAAAATGATTATTTCTCGTGTTATAGCGAATTTAATTTTTGAGTAAGCAATTTTTTAAAAAAATAATTATTAATTAACTAATCACTTTAGACGTGGAGCAATTGCATATTTCAAAAGAGCATCTCAGGACCAATTTTTTGAGCAAAAAACTTTGGTAAAAAAATGATTATTTCTCGTGTTATAGCGAATTTAATTTTTGAGTAAGCAATTTTTTAAAAAATAATTATTTATTAACTTATCACTTTAGACGTAGAGCAATTGCATATTTCAAAAGAACATTTAACTAGCAATTTTTGAGCAAAAAACTTTGGTAAAAAAATTATTATTTCTCATGTTATAGCGAATTTAATTTTTGAGTAAGCAATTATTTTTTTTAAATGATTATTAATTAAATAATCACTTTAGACGTGGAGCAATTGCATATTTCGAAAGAGCATTTAAAGAGCAATATTTGAGCAAAAAACTTTGATAAAAAAATGATTATTTCTCGTGTTATAGCGAATTTAATTTTTGAGTAAGCATTTTTTTTAAAAAATATTATTAATTAAATAATCACTTTAGACGTGGAGCAATTGCATATTTCGAAAGAGCATTTAAAGAGCAATATTTGAGCAAAAAAACTTTGGTAAAAAAACGATTATTTCTCGTGTTATAGCGAATTTAATTTTTGAGTAAGCAAATTTTTTAAAAAATAATTATTAATTAACTAATCACTTTAGACGTGGAGCAATTGCATATTTCGAAAGAACATTTAAGGAGCAATTTTTTGAGCAAAAAACTTTGGTAAAAAAATGATTATTTCTCGTGTTATAGCGAATTTAATTTTTGAGTAAGCAATTTTTTTAAAAAATAATTATTAATTAACTAATCACTTTAGACGTGGAGCAATTGCAGATTTCGGAGGAGCATTTCAAGAGCAATTTATTAGCATATAACAGAATACAAAAAAAAATATTCACACGCTAACTTCTTTCTGGTGCATTTGATTTATTATTTATTCTATGACAATATTTTTTTAAAAAAGGAGGGAGCAGAAAACATGTAGGTGAAGGAAAAATGTTCAAGCTATTTTTTATAATAATGCGAATGCTTAAAAATATTTTTCTTGGGTTGTTTTAAATTTTATTCATAAAAGAACCAGTGGACACGAAGGAAACTAGTGGTTAATGCAAATGAAAATTCAAGTTACAGAAAATTAAGTTAGTTGTACTAGTATATTTATAATATAAAATTGCTCTTTTGCGGCCTTTGAAAGGTCGATAATTAGATATTTTTGGGAGGTTCATTATTACGCTATGCAGTGTAAAGTTGCTATATTATTTTAAAGTACAGTAAAGAATTTATATTTTGATCTTTCTTTTATATCTTGTTTATCTTTGATACCTTGAGAATAGTTTACATAATAATTTACTTTATTTATTATACTCTTGTATCGCATATATGATATATAATTTCCAACTGTTATATTATGTGAATAACCACTTAAATGCTTTTTACATTTTGGTTAGCTCACTTCTAAATTCCTCAGTCAATTTTAAGCTTTATTTGTCATCCATGGTAATTATGATTTATGAGTACAGAGCACAGATTAAAGAACTATAATATAGTAACCAGGGCCGAACGAGCTCAAGTAATATTTTGTGCCGACTACCGGATTTACATATCTTCTATCTCATAAAAGTCCGGACTGTATGTCATAGTCATAAGGGCTATAATTGAATGGGTACATCTACTTTCCCACTCCACTACTACAATCACAAGTCACGCCCTATCTAAAGTTTTTACTACTATACTAGTATAGTTATGTACAATAGCGGCTGAACGTAGCGGGCCAACTAAACAATTTCACCCTAAATTTGGGGAAAACCATGCGACGAGAGAAAGCTAAATTCATTAAACATAATATACATTTTTAGAAGCTTATTAGTTTTTCGATGCTGGATTTTGAAAAGTTTCAACAATCTCAAAGTCAAAATTAATAAGTTATATTATATTAGTTTTAGAGATTTGAGTTAGATTTTAAAAATGTTTTCGGAGAGTAAAAAAGAACAATTGTTGGCGACACATTGTATTCATTCATAATTGTTTCACATTTCAAATTTTGAAAGATTTGAAATTCAAAATTCTAGAAAAAGCGCCGTTGCTCGACAATAATAATTTTATCCAGGATATTTTTTAAATTTCTTTCTAATTAGTTAATTACCTTTTATATAGAGATATAGTGTGATTTGCATTTGGTTTGGAGTTTTTTAGTGTTGTATTTCTTTATTTTATGTCGGTTGTATTTTATTACTGTTTTCTATTGAGTGCAAATTTTTATATCCGCCATGAGGAAATGTTGTGTTCCTGGATGTGGAAATGTACATAATTTACATGCAGTACCCTACACAAAGTCAGCTCGTTGGAAGGCTTGGATAAGTATTTGTCCATTTTTCAGTCTATATTCCCAAAAACAGTTGTATTATGTTAAGATTTGTAATGTTCATTTTTTACCCCATCACTTCACCGAAACACGTAAATTAACTTCGGATGCGGTTCCTTCGTTGTATTTACCAAACGAACCTAGTAATAAGCCAAAAACTGTTTTAAATTCGACCAACGAAAAATATCTTGAAATAAGTCCTCCTTTCATTCATGGTCAACCTCACAAATTTAAAGTAGTTAAGTTTCCTACAACAGACAAAATGGCTTCTGGTTGTACATATACAAATGAAGTGCCCTCGTTGACGAGCAAGTCAACTCTTTCAGTTAGTGATGAACCAGTTTCTAAGTTATTAGACTCTTTTCATAAAGAGGAAATCTATAGTTCTAATCCATCCAATAATATACCTTCAAATATATCTTGTGAACAGTTGTCAGTTTCTACTTCTACACATGTAGTGGCCCACAACCCAATTCATAATAAACCAGTCATAGAGCCAACTCTAAATATTATTCAATATTCCCAACAACTGAGTCCTGATCCAATAAAACCATCTTTAGGGAATCAGATGTCTTTAGACTTCAATCATAATGAGAAATTCCATACCCAACCAGTTGTTGAGCTACCATCAAGGCATCCCAAAGTTCCAACCCATCGAGTACCATGCTTTCCAATGTTGAGTCTTATTTTGTACAGGGACAGACCACACCAGTTAAGATTAGAAGTTCAAGGTGTACTCACTCTCACAAAGATATAATACCAAGAGTTCGCCTAAATAAAAATGAGAATACCCCTCGTAAACAAAAGTTACGTCAGTGTAATAAAATATTAAAAGCAAAGTTAAGATGTATGACTCAAAAATATAATAGATTAAAATCAAAATTGCAATCTAGTAAAATTCAAATTTTTATTAAAAAATATCCTCTGTTAAGTAAATTTGGTAAATTATTAATTGATTCACAGTTGCGATTATCTGGTGTGAAAGTTAAAGCTCTCAGATACACCAATGATGAAAAAATTTTTGCACTCTCATTATACAAATTAAGTCCTAAATGTTACAGATTCTTTCAAAAATGCATTAGACTACCAAGCAAATCAACTATAAACTCTATATTAAAAGATATCCCTGTAACACCTGGTATTAATGATTTTATGTTACAACACTTGGCAGATGTTGCTAAATATAAAGATACTATGGGCACAGTCTATAAAACAATACAGTCATCCAACGAAGCCGTCTAGACAGGGCAATCGTGCGGGGTGTGAGGGGTGAGACGCGGGTAGGCGAGCCCGAGCTGCATACATTTCTGCCGCCCGAATTAGTTAGCAGCTCGGGACACGACTTTAAGGGCTGTCGCGCGTTTATTTTAATTTGTAAGCAATTAAAATGGTTCATACCACCTGTGCTATATTATATATTTTTTGCTAAAATTATTTATTAGGATGAGGATTTTTTACATAATTAAGTTTTTTACATAATTAACAGAAATTTCAAATCCAGTAAATCTAGAAACCGCAAATATTTGTCCGTTGCCAATTTGTGATAGGTGATTTGGAAATCTATTAATTACATTATATCATATAAAACTAACTTTGCTAAAAAAATGAAAATAATGATAAATTTATATTATATATAACTAAATTCAATTTGACTTATGTAATATAATTTGCTAGATTTAATTTATTTTTATTATAACTTAATTTATTTCATTCTAATTATCTAGTTATTCATTAAATTAATTATAATGTTACATAGAAATATTCATTTAATCAAATCAAATAATTGTTAAACCAATTGTATATTTTATTTTTTATTAAAGAAATAAAAGGCTTATTATTATTATTATATGAAATTTTGTAAAACTCTATTTGAATTTGCCTCGGCGAAATGCCTTTTTGTATTCTTTGCTATGAAGAACTTCGATAAATAACTAACTAATAATATTATATTTTAATTAAATTACAAAAAAAAAACTGTAACAACCCTGCGTATTGCGAAGTACGCTACGCGGTGTCGGCTTTTCTTCAAACATCAAAGGCGATAGCCCACTGTTATTTTTTAGTACACTGTGCTATGGGGTTGCAATGTGTTTTAATGTTTGATGAAATGTCTATTAAAAAGAATTTATATTTCAATTTCCAAACTGGGGTCATTGAAGGTTTTGAGGATTTAGGAGGTGGTGTTCGCACCAATAATGTTGCTGATAAAGTTTTAGTTTTCATGTTGAGAGGGATTTTTTCACCCTGGAAGATACCTATAGCTTTTTATTTTGTTAGGGATGGTATCAAAACGTTTTTCTTAAAAAAAGATTCTCAAAGAAATTATTGAAGCAATACATAATGCAGGGTTTCTTTTGAAATTAACTGTATCTGATCAAGGCTCTGCCAATGTTGCTGCAATAAACTCCTTAATATCAGACGCACGTGAAGATCTCCTTCGCGGTGGCAATGATGGGTCCAATATTAATTATTATGTCATTAATGACAAAAAGATATATCATATGTATGATGTACCACATCTACTTAAATGTTTTCGAAATAACTTTCAGAAAAAGGACATAATCATCGGGAATCAGCGTGCTCAATGGGAATTCATCGAGAAACTCTATGCTGTAGATGGGATACATGGAACTGCGAGAAATACAAAATTAACAGATAAACATATTAAACCCAATTCATATGATAAGATGAAGGCAAGTAAAGATTATCATTATGTTTATATTCTGAAGATCTTTTTCTAAGGTTCTTTCTTTTAGTCTTTTCTAAAGTACTAGTTGTAGCTGTTAGTTGAAGTAGCTATTGAATAGTAAAAATCCTTACTAATATAAATGTAATAATTAATATATTAATATATTTAATATAATTAAAACTAAAAATTAATACTTAAATCATTTTAATCTCATGATAATAATTATCATGAGATTAAAATGATTAATTTAGGTAAAATTGTATTAAATTGACATTTTAACTTTCCAGGTGAAGTATGCTGTGCAAGTCTTCAGCAGAGATGTGGCCAATAACGTGTCACTTCAGATGAAAACTTATAAGGATATTTTTTCGATACATGATTATTGTAATATACCTGTAAACATCGATAATGGCTTTTTCACTGCCAATATCATTTCTTTTATAAATGATTTATTTGATAGTTTGAATAGTTCTGGTCATGTTAGAAGTGATTTAAGTAATGCATTGTCTTTAAATTCTAACCATTTAGCGTTTTGGAATGAAGCTTTGAAAAAGTTAGAATCAATGAAATTCGATGCTACAGACTCCAGAGAAAGTAAGCCTCTTTGTTTGCGTAACTTTATACACAATATTAAAACAATTAAAAATCTTTGGTTAGAATTAAAATCCATTCCAGGCGTAAAATTCTTGAGTCTTGAGCGTCTAAACCAGGATCCACTGGAAAATTTCTTTAGCCAAATTAGAGGACAAGGTGGATGTAGCACGCATCCAGACTGTCATCAATTTGTTGGATTGTTCAAAACATTATCGATTAATGATATTTCAACTGGTAAATCTCTATATGCTAATTGCACCAACGATAATGACAAAATGCTGGGTATACTTAGTAAATTAGTTCACAAGCGAAAATCCAATATTCAACCTAGTGAGTTTAGTAATGACATTTCAAATTTAAATTTTATTGAAGAATGTATTCCATCTGAAAATACATTCCAGACTCAATCTGTATCATACATTGCTGGTGCAATCTGCAAATATTTATTACCAAAACTGCATAGTGCACAATGCCAAAGCTGTAGAAGTACACTATTGTCTAACGAAATTCAACCATTTTATTCTTTGATTGAAATGAGGGAATACAATGCAAAGAATAAAAAATTGTATTATCCATCAAGTAAATTGCAGGCCCTAATTTGGCATTATATATATATAATTGACAAAACTTTGCCAACAATATGTAAGGTTTACATATATACAGATTTAATTATTAAATTAAAAGGTATTGACACCTCATGGTTCAATTGCGTTGAACACAAATCGGATTTTTTGAACGCTCTTTGGCTATTCGTGATTAGGATGCAGGTTAAACAATGGTGTACTAACTTCAATAGAAGAATTCATAATGTTGATTCACGTAAAAAAGGAATGGAAATGGAAAATTTGATTGCCACTAAGGTTACCAAAGGTGCTAGCTATAGATCTGCGCGGCGACGTCGAAGTAACTAATATATTACATAACTTCTAATAAATTTTCGTATGTAACAACAATCTTAGGTATTTGAAATTTTCATTTTCATTACTTTCAAATTTTATTTAAGTTAACAAATGTACTTTGTTTTCTCTAACAACTTAATCCACATCAGTTATTAAATTTCACATTTTTACTTGATAATTTATATTGATATTAATTGATTGATAATAGGATGTTAAGAATTTTAATACCTTAATGCTTTTTATTCAATATTTTGTAGGTACAAGATTTCAATATATACGTGTTTATGTAATTACATATAATCAGCTAGAAATTAACATTAAGAAGAGTAATTTTGAAGTAGTATGTATTTTTATTACAATTACAATCGCGAAGTTTATTACAGTAATTTTTATGTAATGGTAAAGAATTGTATGATATTACCTAAAACCCTATAAATCATTAATACTTGATTGGAATTCTTCTATTTTTATCAATGATGTTTTTCTTTAAATTACATTGTAAGGATTATTTTGTTTGTACCTCCTTAGTTATGTACCATTTTTGAAGGAAGCTACGACAAGTAAGAATCAATGAAATTCGACGATACAGGCTCAAAAAAGGCTTTTTTTCATATTTTCATTCACGATATTACCAATTAAATGGAAATCAATTCAAGACGTAAAATTTTTCGAGACTCTTGAGCGTGTGTCGAATTAATTGATTAAGGGCAATTAAACAAACAAAAAGTTTAACATCAAGTAAATTAATATATTATAGCAAAATTAATAATTTATAGTTTATAATAATTTAATTTTATAAATAAATACTTTACATTTCAATTTTAAAATACTTGTACCAGGAGGATGTGTTTAGATTGCATTGAACACATTGTATAGACTGAAAACTTTTTGTTAGTTGTTTTAAAATGGAATTATTATATGTAGTAATTAGTATATTATACTTTATTTATAGAATTAAAAATGCCCATGTAAGAAAAAGTAGATTCATATAAAAAAATTACATAATAAATTATTTTACACTTTATTTATTGGTTTAATTTTAAAACCTAAGGCCGAATTACAAAGAACTAAAGAATCGGTAATATTTAGGAATCGGTAAAAAAACCGGTAAAATACAACACTAATTCCTTGCGATTAGTTTACGGTTTTGTACAATCGGTAACGAAGCGCATCCCTAAAATTACTACGCTGAGATCACGTGGTCTGCGGCTCCGTCACTGCCCATTCATTACGATTACATCTATAGAATTTTGAGAGAAAGGGAAAGTAGATGTACGAATGAATTTATGACTGGAAAAGTGAGATGGAAGATCGGCTATGAATGACATTTAAGGTATACGTAGATATCGATTTTTCTTTATATATAATAGGTTTATATAGTCAAATTACTAGGCACAAACATATGTATGAAGTGAGCTGTCTATCTTGGTTCCTTGTCTCTGATAGTAACGTACAGAGTAATGACATTTGACAGCATTTTTAATGACAGATAATAGCATTTTTTATTTGTCATCCATGTTTTTATTTGTCAATTGTCATCCATTGTTATTAGCTTTGCGAGTTACGAGTTACGACTATTGTATTTTATAATGTAATTTGTATTTATCTTTTGACAATATTCTAACGTAACAAAATGATCCGGAGACCTAAACCCGGAGAAAGCGAAGATGACATACTCCGCATGCAAGAAGAGTTCCTCAAAGACAAAAGTTTTCAACCGGCAGCACAAGTTGTTAATTTAAGAAAAACAGAACATCAAACTACTAAAAGAGCAAATTCTTCTCCTTCATTAAGTACACGAAAACCTTCGAAATATGCTCAATCTAAAGGTTTGGCCAATATTGAAAAACGAGCTCGTACAGAAACTAGTACAGGGTCTCTTATGGGTGATATTTTAGAAAAGAATGTTGAAGAAACTGACGAAAAAGCGACAGAGCCTGATGATGATAAAGTTTACTATCCAAAAGTTATACCTTCAATTCTTGGTAATATTGTTGAAAAAAATGTATCATTATTCAATGTAAGTGCATTAATGGACTTCACATTACCATCTAAAGGTTTTCCGGAGGTAACTAAGCGAGATCCGAATGTAAAACCCGGCCCTAAAAGCATTCATGCACAAAACTTAGAAATGTTGAAAAAAGAGAAAGATGTAGAGATGGATATTGATCAACCATCAAGTTCAAAATTAACAATGAATGAAGCAAAACATTTAAATTTTCCACAACATAGCTATATTGTTTCAAGCCAGGAAGCAAATGCTATTCATAGTGAAAATATTAAAGTTTTGAGTGAAATGAGTGAAAATGAAATTCTTCAAGAACAGCAGAAATTACTTTCTACATTAGACTCCAAAGTTATAAACTTTTTAAGAGATAGACGTAATCATAGCAAGGTTAACAAAAACAGTGTATTGGAATCAAATAGTGATGAAGTTAAAATGGATTTCATTAAGCCAAAGTTCGAAAATGAAATTGATAAAAGTGATAATAAATTTGAAACTGATTCACTCTGGGAAAATGATATTTTATCATACCCTCAAGTTAATGAATGGCTTCATTTTGAAAACTTAGAAAAAGATAAATTGGAATGGATGAAAGGCATTGAAGAAAGTAGAAAAATTAAATCTGAAGAACCTTATGAGGCAAGATTTGATTTCAAAGGTTATCTTCTCCCATATACCATTGAATATACTGAAAAAACTAAAACCTTGTTCCACCATGGTGAAGAACCTCATAGACCTGGATATTCAGTAACTGAATTATTCGAGCTGTCTAGATCAAGTGTAACACAGCAACGGGTGATGGCTCTAAATACATTAGCAGGACTTCTTGAGTATAATAGTACAGGGATATATAAAGATATTATAGATCTACCATTGAGTAAAATCTTTTTTGTTATCAGAATTGCAATGGATGAAAATAAGGTTATATTACTAGAACCAGCATTAAAAGCTATGAGAAATTTATTATTGAATAGAATAGATGAAGCATGCCTTGATGCTATGTTAGGATTTGAAGAAGGCACCTTTCAGCCATGTTTAGAAAATGACAAGTCAGAAATTGAAGATCTAGAATCCAAAGAATCTGAACTAAAAGATTTTCATCTTGCAGAAATAGATCTTATTGCAGCCATTCTAAGAACAGATATTTTGCAACGCCTCTTTTATATTTTGGAAACTGTAAAACCCAGTTTTAACTGTGTTCAGTATGCACTTCAGATACTAACAAGATTATCTAGGGATTCAACAGAAACTGCAAGAAGCATTGTTGATACCGATCATTTAATGAACACTATAATGAAAAATTTTATTCCGACTACAAGTATTAATTTTCAGTTTGATCCTAACATAGTTTATAATGGAAAACCAATTCTGGCTGCCCTCAAACTCTTAAGAATACTATCACTACAATCCAAAGAGATCGGTGAAATATTACTGTCAAAGTATGACATTTTGAGACCTATATCGGATTATATAAGTTCTGGAGTAGATGGTACATATGGCTTGAGGCTTCAAATAGAAGCCTTCTGTATTTTATCAAATTTACTCAATTATGGACTTGGAACTGAAAATGCATCATCTCTATTTCCACTAGTAATCACTACATTATACAAACATGTTCAGGGGACTGATTTGTTTATGAGTACCTCTGTCATATCAGCCACTCATGCTGCAGTAGTGTTACAGTTTATTACTAAGCTTTTGAACTGCAATATGCTTAACTTGGAGAACTATAAACAGCAGATATATCCATTATTGAAGGAAGGAGTACAAAAATGGTTGATGCAAACAGCCCATTTTGATAATTACACTTGTGGACATTTGAGACTTCTCTGTTCCGCTGTTGACTGTTGTAAGACAATTTTACTTAATGAAAAGGTTACAATCAAATTTTTGAATGATACTCTAAACATGTTATCAATGTCCACTGGGTTCAAACTTCTTTTAAACAACTTATCCCCAAGTTCAAATCTTCTTTCTGCCATAGATGACAAAGATTTATATTCCATCAAAAATCTTGTAACTCTTAAAACATCAGTAATAGATTCACCACATAAGGTACTTCCGATTCTAAACATAGTTTCACCTATTCCATTTTTGGTATCCTTATTTAAACTATTGAATGTTGTTAATGATAAAGAAATAGGAAAGTTATATGTTAATCAAATTATGAACTATATAACAGATTTATCAAAGAAACCACCGAGTCTGACTAACAACTGGTTTACAAGAATGGAAGTAGAATTAGTATTCAGCATTGTTAGACTAGCCATACAAAGCAACATTTCAGAATCTATAAAAGATCTTATTTATACTGTTGCTAGTAAACTCTGTTATATTTTAAGAGTGGACAAGAAATATGAACTGGAATATTTGTTCAAAAATATTATATTTAATAAGGAGTGGTTTACAGCTGAGAGACTTTTAAACATTGTGTCTTTATCAGAAGCAGACAGCTTTAGTAATGCAATGGCTAATGTGGAAGATATAAAGGCATGTTATAGCAAGGTTATTAATTTAAATCCACTGGATATTACTGGTAATGTAGTTCTGAAGCAGTGGCAAGAACCAGTCTTACCGAGAGACTGGATATATTTACCAATTTTGTCTTTATATAGCAAAAGCCAAGAAGTAAAACCAACTCCTACAGTTGTCGGTGAAAATGCAAATCGAGCAGCACAACAAGCAGCCACCGAAAAAGAGCTAATAATAAGTTGTAGCCTAGAGTGGATTTTGTTTAATGAAATATGTTTCCCAGATCTTTTAAATGACATCAATCACACAGATAGATTTTGTAGACTTATGTGTGTATTTCTTTGTGATAATTCATTGTTCTTGGATGATAAAATAAAAATTCTTTTAAGAAAATGCACGCAGGTTCTCTTCAAGAAACGTGATAAATTTAACTTTGATAAGGAACTTACTGGATTACACAACTTTCAAGACTTTTACACACAGTTTTTGGAGCAGTTCCAATCGGTCAGTTATGGAGATCACACGTTCGCTGCATGTGTTTTAGTTCCACTCGCTCAGAGGCATAATGTTAAATGGCGTAAATTGCTATGGTCGGAATATGCAGGCTGTCTAAGAGCCTTGGATTGCCCAGAAAGTGACTTGTGTTACACATTAAATGAATATTTGTATCCGGAAGAAACGGAAGAAACTCTTTTGAAATCCTATTTCAGAGCGCTGTCTAATAATTTACTGAGGCCGGGCACAATTTCATATAAAATAGCACATCATCATGTTGAATGCTTTAAAAAGAGAAAAAATTGTATTGATGAGCAGCAAGATTGAATGTAACTAATATAATATGTATTTAATAAGATTAAATGAACTAAATATTTCGTTTTGTAAATAAACTAATAAACACAATGTACATGTTATTATTTGTTTCTAGCGACTTACCCTCGCTTCGCTCGGATGCGTCCCTAGGTACGTTTTTTTATAGCGGAACCCTAATTCTTTTTCTAAAGTAAAAATAGCCTAAGCTACTCCTAACATCAGCTATCTGCTAGTGAAAGTCTTGTCAAAATCTGTCCAGCTGTTATGGAGACTATTAAAACTTTAAAAATTGTGTGTTTTATAAGCACCGTATATAATTTCATATGCATTTAGGAAAAAATTGTTATTTTGATATTACAAACGGACATTTAAATTTTATTTATCTATATAGATGTAGATAATTTTATTAATTACTACAAGCGATTGACTCTCTTCGTTCGGGTAGGTACGTTTTCAAAAGACAAAAATAGTTATTGCGAGTGTCTTAAGAGGTAGACATGTATGCTAGTACGGATTACGGACTTTTTTAAGGCGTTTTTAAAATCTACGATTTACTAGTACATTGTTTTGATATATCTTTATTCTTTAAGGTTTAGCAAGCGTTAGCCATATAAATTTTTAAAGAGTAAAGACCACTCGACAGAACAAGTTTTGTGTTTTCCCGTGGAAATTAAAGATTTTTCTGTACTAAAAAGTATTTTTAATATTGGTCCGAGTACTATACGAAATTTAGTTTAAATCGATTCGATAATTTTTGCGTGGAATGCACATAGTGTAATGCAATAATTTATATACAAACAGACAAAAAAATTATTATTAATAAGAAAGATATTTTGGGGTCTTTATTCTGTACTAGCGACTCACCCTCGCTTCGCTCGGGTTCATCTCTAGTTACGTTTTACTGCTGAACTGAGCTAAACGTTGATAAGTCAGTCTGTGAGACGCGAGTAGTGAATAAAAATAGTAATTGCGAATGTACCTTAGGTGATAGACATATAATATTGCGAACTTCCCTATAATATTATGTATATTCTCTATAATAATATAGTATAACTTTTTAAGACCTACAATTTTCTACTACATTGTTTTGATGTATCTCTTAAGGTTCAGCCAGCGTTATCCATATAAATTTCTAAGGACGACTCGATAGAACCAGTCATTGCGTTTTCCCGCGGGAACGAAAAATGTGCCTGTAGTAAAAGGTATCCTAAATGTTGACCCGAGTGATAAGCTATCACTATACAAAATTTAATTGAAATCGGTTCAGTACTTTTTGCGTGAAACGCGTACATCGATTTAACTAAGTTAGTTTTGTTATAGGTATAGATAAGAATAGGTATTGCGAGTGTACCTTGAGAGATAGACATATACTGTTGTAGATATTTCTGTTGGTCTTTTCAAGATCTACAATTTTTTAGTACATTGTTTTGATGTATGTCTTTAGGTTTAGCCAGCGGAGGGTTCCTAAGGAGGACTCGATAAAACCAGTTATTGCGATTTCCCGCGGGAAACAAAGATTTTCCTATCCTAAATGTTAACCCGAGTAATAAGTTATCAGTTCACAAAATTTCGTTGAAATCGGTTCATTACTTTTTGCGTGAAAGGCGTACAGACAAACAGACAAACAGACAAAGAGACAAACAGAAAAACAGACAAAAAAATTAATAACTATTGTTTTGGGTATACATAATACGTTACAGTCATTGTTTTTAAAAAATATTTCATGTACAGATTTCGCTAAGTTACTGCTTTATTATAGTAATAGATACAATACGACGTAACAATTGTTATTGTTGTCGTAATTGTTTTTAAAATTATATTTAATATGGGTACTTTTAAAGTACATGGAGTGCTAAAGGACATTGACCTTTCTTTTTGAAAAGTGAAAACTATCGGTATACAAAATGTGAATCAATTATAATTTTAACAATATAATATGTACTTTGTATGATATTTATTTTTAGAGTATTTTTATTACCTGTGTTGTTATATATTGCTTGTAAATTATGATTATATTTTTACTTAACGTTCAGGCTAACATGTGAAAAGACGTAAAAATGAACGCAACCAAATTTTGGCGGGAATAAGATAATAAAAAGTGACAGTTTAAACTTTGAAAGGAGAAGTTTGACAATTTTTCTAGTGTAGTGTTTTGAGCAGGTGTTTTTCTGTTATAATTTACAAAAGCATGATTTCTTAAAATCTTCTTTTGTTCAAACTTGAGGAGCTCGTAAAATGTTTATAGAAGATATTAGAAATGATTTTTATAATGTTCTTCTAGGCAACGTATGTATAGTTTTTGTTTATTATATACATTTTTCACATGGGTTATTGTTTTTATGATGAACTTTCTTCCAGAGGGTTTTATTACTGGTTCATTACGATGTGGATGCGATTTGTGCGTGTAAAATACTTCAAGACTTGTTTAAATGCGATAATATTTTGTATACTTTGGTCCCAGTTGGGGGTATATCAGAGTTGAAAACTGCATATGATGAAAACAATGAAGAAATTAAATATGTTGTACTAATTAATTGTGGCGGGACCATAGACTTAGTAGATATCCTTCAACCAGAAGAAGATGTAATTTTCTTTGTTCTGGACTCACACAAGCCTACTGACATATGTAATGTATATAGTGATGGTCAGGTCAGTACATTTTATTTTGTATTATGAATTTAAATAGTTTTTTACAATTGAAAAAGGCTGATGTTTTATTTTCAGGTAAGACTTATTTATAAAGACGAAGAGGAGAACATTCCAAATTTTGATGATATATTCCGGGATGATGAGGAAGAAGTAAGTATTCTGTTTACAGAAATAACTCATGCACTGGTTTAATTCTAGCAATATCTATCACAATAAGTTGTGGATGTGATGGGATTTTCTATTAATATAAACTTATTCAATAATGATAAATAACTTCCAGTATACTTACTTTTCTTTATTTTGGACTTTTTTAAAGGTTAATTTTTTTTAATCTTCCTAATACCTTGCCACTACCTTGCTTTTTGCATATAAGAAATTGTTGCTGCTAAAGTCCCATTCTTTTAGATCCAGTAGATTAAAAACACATGTTGTTTCTCAGTCAGTGTAATAGTTTTATTGAATAGGAAAATATAATTTTATAGCAGCTGTTAGAAATTTTACCTAATATATAATTTTAGATTTCATAAATAGTCTTTTTTTATACTAATACTAGCTGCTAACCCTCGCTTCGCTTGGTTTCACCTCTAGGAAAGCAAAAACAAGGAGGAAAGAAAAAAAAAACAAACCTATCCCACGGGAACCATACATTTTTCTGGGATAAAAAGTAGCCTATATGTTATTCGAGGCTATAATCTATCTCTGCCAAATTTCTTCCAGATATGTTCAGCCGTTCTGGTGTGAAAGAGTACCAAACATCCATACTCACAAACTTTCATATTTATAATATTAATACAGATTAGTTTCATTAATATACTATTCATTTTTTAGTCCTGATATAGGAAGCAATTCTTCAGTATAGCAATCTACTAAATGTGAGGTACAATAATGTTTTAATTATTGTCAATCGACCTATCTCCTTTGTGTCTTCTCCATTCTATATGACATTGGCAATTAATCCACCCTTAATAGGCATTTTTTTTTATTGTTGTGTAATGCATTTACGCACCGTCCACCTGTTCCCCAGCTGGGTGTTTGGGGCTCACCGGCTAGAAGAGCCGGTACTACCCACTAAACCCCAACGTTCCCCTCCCCTCCGCCTTAGTGGGACACCGTAGGATCGCTTACGCATTCAACTACGGCTCCCCGGCGGTAGGTCCGAAGACCACCATCCGGTGGGACCCCCGTAGGAGCCCCACACCCTCAATAGGCATGCTTTAATGCCATTAAAAAAAATTTAAAATGAATTTTTGTAAATAATAAATTCTAGGAAGAGGAGACAGAAGGCAGAGAAGATATTGAAACAATTGTGGAGAAGAGACGAGAAAGAAAAGCATGGGAGGAAAAACGACACACACTAATGTTTAATTATACTCAGTTCTCCTATTATGGAAAACCAGTAAGTTTTATACATTATTTTTTTAATATAATTTAATATTTATACAGAATTAAAATTGGGCATTATTTAAAAATAATTATCACTATTATATAAAATATTTAATCAGAGTGCATTTTTATTTATTTATTTATTAATTTATGTACCATAAAATATATGTTATATAAAATAAAGTAACAGAACTTCGACAAAGGATAACTTATCTCTTTAATAGATTTCTTTCAGAAACCCTCAATTTTTATACACTACGGAAATTTGGGTGTGATGATTGATAACTTAGTAATTATAAAATGCTATACCTTTTTCATTTTTTTTTAAATTTACCATTATTGTTGGTTAAGCCTGAATTTAGATTGTCGTTCACAAAAAAAAAAAGTTGAAGTCATAAAAAAAAAGTAGAAACTTATTCAACAGTACCTGTATATCACTAGGATGGAAATCTGAATTTGAAATCAGTAAAGAAAAATATATTCTCATAGAGAAAAAAATAATTCTATGTAAATAGTCACTATAAACTAAAGTCTAAAATTAATATAGGTAAAAAAATATTCTATGCAGATATGCATTTTAAAAAAATTATATTGTATGTAAAAAAATAACCAAATGTATTCCAGAGCGCGTGCACGGCACTGGAGCTGGCGGTGCGCTGCTCGCGCTGCACGGCGCGCGCGCTGTGGGCGGCGGCGGCGGCGGGCGCGGCGCACGCGGCGCTGCAGCTGCGCTCGCCCGCGCGCGCGCTGCTCGACGCCGAGCCGCTGCACCGTTACGTGGCCGCGCAGCTGCACGGCGACGACGTCTACACTGTGAGTTCACCGCGCTCACTTAAGGCTTTCTCTTTATATCATAACTATATTACGGGACTTAAAGCGTTAATAAGTGGCTATATACCTTGTTCCCGACGTTTCGACTGGGTTGCACCAGCCGTGGTCACGGGCAGACTGGCGGTGTACGACATCCCCTGCTACAATCGGAGATGTATTTCGCAGACACCCTCACTTTATCTTCACAATTTATATAATAGCCGCTACACACGACACTAATATTGTTATTGTTGTATTGTTGTATTTGTGTGTTGGACGGACAAGCGCAGTACTTTAACTTTTACACAAAGAGGAAGCCGGGGTAACTTAGCATATACACACATACAAATGTTTTAATAGAAAACCATGGAAATTTTATGTTATTTTACAAAGGAGAAACACCAGGTTTATACGGAACGGGAATTCTGATAAAGAACTGTAATCGTATATTGACGAGTTCATTGGCATTTCAGAGCGTATTGTAATACTTAATATAAAGCTACCACCTAAAAACGATACTCTCCAACTGAAAAATCTAAGAAATCAGAAATAGACTTCAAACTAACAGACGTAATAAAAAACTATTCACACAACAATTAATAAAGTAATGGGAGATTTCAATGCAAGTTGTATTATTAGTCTGATAATATTTTAGTTTTTAACTTCAGAAAAGATAATGACTTAACATTTTTTTTTTTGTAACATTAAGAAAAATGTGTGACTCACTGACTTAATAAGCCAGTAGTAAACACTAAAACACAACGGAACCTGCTCCATCTTGATGGGGCGTCGCAAAATTTACGCACTCAACCACGATAGACCTGGGGGGTTACTTCAGCTGTCCACGCTAATATCAGATAAGTGCCTGGAGGAACCCACATGGTACACCATTCATCGTTCACTTCCAGTGTGTCTGGGGTCCCACGTGGAAAGTAGGTGGGTGGGAGGTACTCTAGATGTAACGTAACCACAGTAAATCACTATCAAATATATAAATAATTAAAAATTAAAGAGTGCGTGTATGAATGGGTACACTCGCGAGAAGTAAAATTTCTGTCGGTTATCGCTACTCTATATGAAATTGAATTTATGCTTTAAATAATTAGGATAGGTGAGATACTAAGAAAATTAATAACCCATATTAGACATATTACAACCATATATTTATAGAATATCATTTAAGGAAAGAATATAATATTACATATAATTTGTCAGACAATAACAATTGTTACCATGGCAACAAACGTTCGCCTCGCCCGTTCACAGTTTTCGTAACGCTCTCGTCACGCATTCACCAGCTTACTCCCTAAATGAAGCGTACGTAAAGAAGTTTTAGTTCAATAAGTATGTGTAATTGCAGGGCGCTCGCGTGGTGGTGGAGAAGGACGCGTGGCTGCCGCTGTACCGCTGGTGGTCGCTGGAGGCGGCGCTGGCGCACAGCGCGCTGGCGCCGGCGCTGCGCCTGCACGCGCGCTCCGGCGCCGCCCGCCTCCGGCAGCTGCTGGCCGACATGGGGTTAGTACGCTGTGGAATTAAATAAACTTTATTCACATCATACTTTTAAACTATATTTTCGTATTATTTTGCGGATTTATTTTAATATTTAGTTCCTAAAACCAAAAATCAATATTCGATGATTTACTTTATATATTTTTTTTATTTATATCTTATTTATTATCGTTTTACCCAGATATCTAAATTTAAACAGGGATTTTACTAATACAATTTCATTTGTTTAACTTTTTCTATATATTTTCCATTATGATAGGGGAGTGCGAGTGCAATATTAACTTCCGCGCAAGATGAAAAGTATTATTGTTATTGGCCACTGTGATCGAAATACAGTCAGAAAAATACTATATATATATAACTTTTAAAGACATATATTTAGATATAAATACCCATGACTGGAGTACAAATATTCGTGCTCATCATACAAATGAATGCCCTCAGCGGGACTCGAACCCGCGTTCGCTGGCACAGCAAATAGGGTCACTACAAACTGAGTCAAATATGTCGTCAATTGAATCCATCACTAATATTAGTAATAAACAAAATAATCATAATTTCCAGCTTTCCACTCCAACAAGCGCGGCAAGCTTACAGATCAATGGACGTGGATCTCCGGAGATCACTCCTCACATCCCTGGAGACAGCGGCAGCCAAGCACAAGCTGCCCACTCCTACTCGAGCCACGTTCCTGTTGCATCGGCCTCATGCACCTGTGGTCGCTGCTTTGGATGTAGTTTATGCTATTATGGCCCTTATTGAACATGTAAGTAGAGTTCAAATTGATGATTTTTGGTAGTTTTGTGTTTTTGTGAATTTACAAGAATTATATTCGTCTTTTTTCGATTTTGTAGTTAAACAGTCATACTTTAATTAGTACTAACGAAGTTATGAGGGTGGAGTATAGCGAGGTCGTAAGTTTGATTCTTGGTGGAAATTATAGAAAATATAACAATAATGTCAACTCAGATTAAACAGATTAGGCATTTGCTGATATCCTGAAGTCCTTTATTTTAATATGAATATAGGGATTTAAAAAAAAACTTGTTTTAATAAATTCAATGAATACATATATCTAAATTAAAGTATATTTATCTAGTCTTTTTTAACAATCCCACTTCTCGGAGTGGGCCTCCCAATATGAGTAGGATCAGGCGATAGTCCACCACGCTGGATGATTGCGGGCGGACTGAGCATGTCTGTCGTAAACTTGCTAGGTTCTCTCAAATATGCGGATTTCCTTCACGATGTTTTCCTTTACTGTAAGACAAGTGGTAATCATGTTGGAAATTATTCACACATGAAAATATCACAGGTACGAGATTTGAACCTGCTTCACTTAATTCCCAACCAAGCGTGTTACCACTGGGCTATCACTACCTTAATTATAATATATTAATTACATATTGTGTGTGTGTGTGTATTAATTTAAATTTCAAATATATTCCAGGAAACAATACCCCGAGCAGAAGGATTCCAGCTAGCCCTCGCATGCCTCGATGTATCTGGAGAGAACGAAGCCCTGAAGCAAGGCATAGCAGCAGCGAAGCAGACTCTGGAGGCAGTGGCCAGACTAGTTCACAATATCTTATCGTCCCGGGGATTGATGCTGGCTGGACCATTCAATTATTTTATTGTGCAGGACGTGAGTAAATGTTATGAACTTTTAGTTGACTTTTTAAAATGCTTCTTAATTATTTAGTGTAGTTATTTTCATGTCGAAACGGAGCGACGGATGGTGATTTTTTGTGTAAAGATAGTTGGAAAGTTGAAGAGTGACATAGGCTACTTTTTCCCACAGAAAAACATTATAATATAACCCAAAAAATTATTTATGATCAGAATTACTTGAAACTTGGTATTAATGCCCTTCAATACAATTAAATAAACACATGTTTTAGCATTTTCCGAAATTCATCCCATAAGGGAGTAAAATGGGGGATGAAAGTTTGTATGAAACCTACTTTTTTAAAGATCTTCGTAATTTTAGCGCGAGCGAAGCCGCGGGTTCTGCTAATATAATAAATACATATAAAGTTTCAGTGTGATCTCCATTTTTACTTAATTTCATCCAAATCCTTCCAGTCGTTTTAGCGTCAAGGAGGAGCAACAAACGCACGTTCACACACTAATAAGCTGTGTAATATTAGTCCCACCGGACTATGAAAGTAACAGGAATGAAGAGTGCACGTTATGTGTGCGCTCTCCCTCACCGCGCTATTCTACAGTATCTCCTGCAGTTGATTAATCTCAGTGAGATTGGTCGCCGTATCCGAGAACTTTCCAGAAGACATGATAGGTTAAAATCTTGTTATTTCTTGCTTAGTTAGTTTTGTTTTTTGTTAATTAGTATATATTATATCGCAGGGCGTGCCCGAGGCGGCGGCGGTGGCGGGCCCGCTGTGGCTGGGCGCGGCGGCGCGCTGGGTGGCGCGCGCGGCGCCGGCGCGGCCGCTGCTGTGCGCCGCGCACGCGCTACTGCTGGGCCTGCCGCCGCACCACCACCAGGACCCGCGCAAGTACGACCGACACTCTTTACAACTCTACGACACCCAGAGGAATTCTTCTCTATATCACTCCCTTCGTTCTCCACTCTATCTATTATACCTTTCTCTTTCTGCCTTCTTCCCCTACATTTTTTAGATATTTTATCTACACCTCTCTTTCTCTTCTACTCTATGCTGCACTATTCTTTGATTATGTTTATGTGTATCAATGTGTGTGTGAGTGTTCCAGAGTAAATGGTACTCATAAAACATCAAGTCAAAAGCCATACATATTACCATGCATTCAAAGTTCAAACACATCAGTGCTTTATATCCCTTCTCACTCGGCCACACCAGTAGAGTAAACTTTCGCAAATGGATGTAAAAAGTAAATATATGATTGGTATTAAAAAATACCTTTCATAAAAAATTTAAAGCAACAAGGCATTAGCCCAGAGGTAACACGCTCGCTTGAGAAACCGAATAATACGGGTCGGAGATATCAATGTGTGGAACTAATCTGGTTGGGTCTCACGTAGGATAAATATATAATAATTATTGTATTACAATATTGTACACTATTATTATTTTAAAAAAGCAGCTGTTGAGTTTCTCGCCGGCTCTTCTCAGCAGAACTGCCTTCCGAGCCGCTGGTAGATTCCTCACGGACTGACTACACTGACATTTAATTTCAATGTAAAATTGACGATTCAAAAGTGCTTGTAAAAGTCTATTTGAATAAAGTATATTTTGATTTGATTTGATTCAAATCCCGGGTCTCGCACCTCTGATATTTTCATGTGCTAATCATTTCCAACATGATTACCACTTGTCTTACGATGAAGCAAAACTTCATGAGGAGACCTGCATGTCGGAGAGAACCTAGCAAGTTTTCGAAAGACATGCTCAGTCCGCCCGCACTTGGCTATCGTAGTGGACTATGGCCTGATCCCCCCTGAACACATACAAGAAATTTAGTTTTATTTAATTAAAATCACTACAAAAAATAAAATTAAATATTTTTTTACAGTTTATTCGGGGCAGCATTCGAACAAGCAGCCACTAAAAGCGGAATATCAGTGTCACTGGACTATGTGGACTCCTCAATCATCACAGTGCCGATATCTCAAAGAGCCCAATTCTTAGACGCATTAACAGCTTTACTCGCATAAACTATATTAGTACTAAAAACAAGAATCTTACAATATTAGTAAAAAAGTCATCCCGAGTTTATATTTTTACTTAATTATTGATTGGTAATATGAAAATTTACAAGTTTTTAAAATTTTAGACAAATTTTGAATGATTTGAAAATTAGAATTTGTATTAATAATGGAAAATTTGTATATTATATAATATCAATGCTAATGTTATACCAACCATTAAATTGAGTGACTGTTAATATTTTATGCAGACTTGCAAGGAACAATATTGTAACGCTGTAATACTTTCTTAGATGAACGCGAATATTTGACATCTATATATATAATAAAATTGTAACTGATCGCTGTCTGTACATGGAAGATATTTCAGAAAAACTATTATTGGGGATCTTTATTAACGCAATAGAACCCAAAACAATGATTTTTAGTTTTTTTGTCTGTTTGACGGTTTGTCTGTACGTTTGTGCGCGTTAATCTAAGAAACGGCTTAACCGATTTGAGTGCGGTTTTCATTAATGTATTGTGGTAAGCTTAACATTTAGTATCTGTTTTATTTCAATCGGTTTCTAAATAAAAAAAGTTATGTCAATTTAAAGAATCATCAATTTAAATAAAACTCCATATTCATAATACTTTCTTATTTAAAATGTCCATATTCATATTTTGAAAAGGAGAAAGAAAATAAAGAAAAAAATTAAAGATCGTTCTATTTAAATTGTAACACTGTATATAGCGAAGCAGCTATGAATTTGTATTTTAACGAATAATTATACTCATAAATAGATACTATAAATACTATAAATTAGATTGATACGAACGCAAGCAATCTGCATGTTTTTTATTATTTATTTAAGAATATGTCCAGACGACCTACATTTATGATACATGCGATGTCAGCGCGTTAATAAAATGTGGTGTGTGTAAGATTTAAATACAAAAGATTTTTTTTGTATTTAAGTCTTATACATACCACATTTTATTTTTTATTCACATTTTATTTATTATTTTTAAATTATCTTAATACTGAATACCGAGTTACAGTATTGTTCTTTGCACGTGTCAATATACGTGGTCGAATAACTGTATTTAGAAAACGTTAAACGATCTAGAGAAATAAAAAGCCTAGTTAAAAAAAATAAAAAAAAAACCAACAATATATTCTTAGATATGTACATATTATTAATATTAATTTTGATTTCATAAATTCTTTTAGAAATTGTTAAATTTTATTAAAATACAATTTCAAATGAATACTTTTTTGTAATAAGTTGGTTAAGTGTGCATGAGATAAAATCAAAGTCCATATTAGACTAAGTTTTATTCATTTAAAATAAATAATCTTAATATAATTATTAATTGAATGACCTCTAAGTTTATTTATTAAATTGTTTAGAAATATGAAATAAATGAGTACCTAATTTTTGTATTTCTCGTGTTTTATTGTTATAATTTTTGACACAAATATTAATCTGACTTTAAAACAGTCTAAACAGTATTTTATCATCGGGAGCTTAACTTTTTATTCAAAGGGAATAAATGGTTACTGTATGGATAATAGATAGCCTATACACATATATTGTACTTAAAAAGAAACATGAAATCATCCCCTTTTTTACCTTGATTGATCATAAACGCAGAAATATTCTTTCTTTATAAGCAAAAATTAGCGACTCACCCTCGTTTCGCTCGGGTTCGTCCCTAGGTTGCTTCCCCATACAAATTTTCATCCCCGTTTTCACCCCCTTAAGGGATGATTTCCGGGATAAAAAGTATCCTATGTCCTATCCTTCGTCCTATGTTCCAGGGTCTCATACTAACTTCTTACTAAATTTCATCTAAATTAGTCCAGTAGTTTTTGAGTTTATTCATTACAAACATATACAAATCTTTCCTCTTTATAATAGCTAAATAGGATGTAATGAATTTTTCGTACTTGAGAAATGATTTGTTCCCAATACAAACTATCAACCTCCATTTTCATCATTCAAATTTCATTTTTGTGACAAATAGTATCCTATGTCCTCCAAGGTCCCATTCCTCTCTATACCAAATTTCATCAAAATTGGTTCAGCGGTTTTAGGCGTAAAAATGTAACGTAGAGACAGACACAGTTATTTTCGTATTTACAATATTAGTATGGTTTAATACGCTTTTGCACTATAATATTATCTTCTGCGCAGATGGCTAGTCGGAGAAATTGGCGACCGTGGCCGACATCGATTTGGACGACATCATTTTGTCAATAATCTTGAGAAATTGTATTTCCACTAAATTCATCAGCACATTTGGATATAATCCCTGTTGAATAACTCCAATAGGATCCCACCAAAAGCGACAAAAGCCAAATAGAAACCAATAAATATTTATAGGTTTTTATGTGGCTATTCTCGCTTTTGATGGGATCCTATTGGAGTTTTTCAACAGGGATATTGGCCTTTTAAAGGAATCAATAATAAAATCAATTGAAAAAGAAAATAAAAAACAAATACCTAGTATCTTAAAAAATTGTTTATGTGCACTTAAGCACTTTTGAAGTAAAAGAGATTGGACAAAAATAATGATTGTATATAAAAATATTTATTGGAACAATATCTAATAATACAAAATGAGTAAAATCACATATAAATTTTAAAGTAAAATTATTATTAAATTTTTATATTGCACACCATTGCTTAATACTAAAATAAAAATAAAAAAATGTAACAATAATGTACTAGACAGTCATTATATTTATTAAAGTTTAAGGAATAGAGAGAGATAAGTACCCTAAAATTGTAGAAAATTAATTCATTTCTAATACATCCTAGTTTGTAAATGTACCGAGTTACTCTGAGATTCCATTTTGATGATATTAGTATGTATTTATTCAGCCCTTTTTTAACGTCCCACTGCTGTGCATGGTCATCTGTCTGGTCTGCCAATAGTCCACCACAGTAGCCACAGGTTGCCTACAGGTTGATGGACTTCACATGCCTTTGGAAAGCTCGCTTTCTTGTGAGACTCAGGATTTGAACCAGCTTCACTGTTTCCCAAGCGAGCGTGTTACCACTGGGCTACCAACCACTGCCTAATGATATTTACTATAATAGCATTTACACTCATCGTAAAAGAGGAAAATGAGTAAGAGTTTAAATTATACATTGAATGATGCTGAATATAACTAAATATTATATAAGCAATGCTTACAATTTATTGCTTATAAACTTTGTTATAAGATCATATGCCCATTTTGGCTGATCATGAGGAACCATATGACCCGCATTCCTGACCATCACTTCTGTAAGGTTGCCTGCTTTTTTGACATAACCAGCTAAATCTTTCTGTACCCTCCATATTTTTCTACTTGCCTTTTTATATTCATTTGCAGATGAAAAGTTTAGGTTTCGCAAAAAGTTTTCAGTTAAAGGATATGCTACAATAATATCTAATTGTCCATTATAAAATAGAAGGCGGTAATGCGATAACAATTCCTCCACATAACTAGCGACTGATTTTAATATATCATATGCTAAATGTATTTCTACTTCTTTCCCAGAATGAAAAGGCAGTCCTCCAACATGAACACTTCTTCGTATCTGGTCATTATTTAATAAATTTATATACATATCCATATCAGTCATATCTGTTGGTATTAAAAAATTGTAATAATTTTGGAAACCAGCATAGTTTTTAAAATATGAAAAGTTTGTTAAGTCTCCATCCATTAATGTATCCATAAGTACACTCGCCTGTACCCAATTTTCTTCTTTTATATTTTTAACTATTGCATTTTGCATTTTAATGAATAAACTTTTTTGTTTGTCATCTATTAAGCCATGTTGATATAAGTAACTACCATAATCCATTTGTGTGACAGGATCACAGTATGCATTGCCCAATGCCATACCTTTGAGGTTTATTTTTTGTTTACTAATCAAGTTATCTTTATGAATTTCCATAGCCAAAGATGGAATATATTTTCCAGCATAAGATTCTCCAGTAATATAAAAATCATTTGACTGTAAATGTGGGAAAAGTCTAAAAAACTGTTGCAAAGCATTATACAAGCCTTTCGCTACACATTGTTCATCTGTACAGTATCCTTTATCATCATTTGTAAAGCTAAATCCTGTTCCTACTGGATTGTCAATGAAGAGTAGGTTGTATCTTAGAGCCCAATGATATTTCCTTGTAACAAATCCTGAATTTTTTACCATTAAAGGGCCATTTTCAGTAAATAGCCCAAATAAGGAACTTCCTCCTGGACCTCCTTGGAGCCATAGCACTACTGGGGCATTACGATTTTTATCAAAAGTGGGAAAGTACCAAAAATATAAATTAGAATTATATTTACTATCAACAGTTAAAAAGCCGGCATGACTTGTGAAACCAATTTTTTCTGTAATTGACACACGTGATAAGTTTTGGCCTTGTTCAATATTTCCTTTTTCTATATAAGGCGTGAGAATGAGCGGTTCTCCCGCATCTCCCTCACTTTTTGCTTCAAGTTTTATTCTTGGATATACATATGGAAAATGTATGGATAGCACAAATGTAAAAAATGTAGAAAAAATAAACAGAATAGTCAGTGGATAAAAACTAAGCAGAATATTCATTTTAACCGAATTCTTATGTATCTCTTCTGTCTTTCCCTATTAATTAATAAAAGGTATTCATTATTTTTTAATCATTTAAGGTAAAAGTTGTGTCATGTATGGACACAAGTCACAACATAAAAAATTAACTAAATGAAAAACATTTACATTTTACAAAATAAAACGTCATTGACCTATGTCAGGGTTTCCACTTTACAGTCATTAATAATTTTATTTTTAAGTTTATTCAATATAGTTTTTGGTGAAACAATAAAATAGCTCCAATTAATATTTATTTAAATTGAATTAAACTAGAAGAAAAAATTAACTACTAAAACTAGCTAAAAAATAATACAGAATGCAGATAAGAGATACGATATACATGGCAACATTTATTATATTTTCAAAATATTATTTTGACTTGAATCAGGAGAAAAGTTAAACTGAATTTAAAATTACATCTTTGTAATAAACCTACTTGTATGATGCTTGATAGTTTTTGTTTATTTAAGTTATTATTGTTAACCTTATGTTCCCAGTCGAATGATAAGCATAATTGGAATGTGAATAGCGCTCGCAGATAAGGTTTAAACATAACTATCTTCGCTTTTTGATTACATTTCGTTTTACTCTTTATAATTTATCAATAATCACTGGTTTACCGCATATAAGAATCGGTCAACGTTTAAGCACGATGCCAAATTTTTTTCTTTGGGCTGCTCTACTTATTAATTTTGTAACTGTGCAGTGTTTTTTTAATCACTATCCAAAAATAAGTCTTGGTGAACCTGATGATGGAGATCCAGGTAGTCCATTATTCCTTACTCCATATGTCGAGAGTGGTAATGTCACAGAAGGCAGGCGGTTGGCTCGCGTGCCATTTACAGAAAGTCTTAAGATAAAAAGCTATGCAGGTTTCTTCACTGTGAATAAACAATACAATTCAAATCAATTCTTTTGGTATTTTCCTGCTATGATTAGTAACAATAAAGATGCTCCAGTTATATTATGGCTTCAAGGGGGCCCTGGAGCGTCATCGCTCTATGGGCTTTTTACAGAAAATGGTCCTCTTAGAGTTCATAAAAAGAGATTTGAAAGACGTAAGTATAACTGGGCTTTGAGTCATCATGTCATTTATATAGACAACCCTGTTGGAACTGGCTTTAGCTTCACTGAAGATGCCAAAGGCTACTGCATTAATCAGACTCAAGTTGGTGAACAGTTATACTCCACTCTCATACAATTCTTCCAATTATTCCCTGAGTTACAAGGCAACAAGTTCTTTATCACTGGAGAGTCATATGCTGGAAAATATGTACCTTCTTTGGCCTACACAATCTATAAGAAAAATCCTTCAGCTAAAATAAAGATTAATTTGAAAGCATTGGCCATTGGTAATGGGTTGAGTGATCCCGAGCACCAATTAGTTTATAGTAAATATTTGTATCAAATCGGGTTATTGGACTGGAACCAGGCTAGTGTATTTGCTGATATGGAAAGCAAAGCTATTAATCTTATCAAACAAGAGAAATGGAATGAAGCTTTTGAGGCCTTCGATACTTTACTTAATGGTGACATGATTGATGGTAAAAGTGTATTTTACAACATGACAGGTTTTGAGTTCTATTTCAACTACTTATACAATAAGGACTATAAACAAGAGGACTTTGGTCCCATGATCCAAAGTAGCTCTGTGAGGAATTCAATTCATGTTGGTAATTTAACTTTCCATGATGGAAAAGAAGTAGAAAAACACTTAAAGGAAGATGTTATGAAGTCAGTTGCACCGTGGATATCTGAACTTCTAGACCACTATTACATAGTAGTTTATAATGGGCAGTTGGATATTATTGTTGCATATCCGCTGACTCTAAATTATTTAAGAAACCTCAACTTTACTGGTGCCGATGAGTATAGGTCAGCCAAGAGGTATCAGTGGTATGTTGACGGAGAATTGGCTGGATATGTTAAGCAAGGTGGTAAGTTGGTGGAGATCATGGTGCGAAATGCTGGCCACATGGTTCCAGGGGATCAACCTAAATGGGCACTTGATCTAATAACTAGACTGACCCATGAAAAAACTTTTACACACATACATTAGCTGTAATAAGAATAATTTGAAGTTTTTTGTTTGTTTTTTTTTTGTAAAAGTAATCTCATATGTGTAATATAAGACAGCCATTGCTACATTGTTTAATAAATACCTGCTGAGTAAATAGTTTCTTATTTCAAATATGTGGGTTATGATTTTAACTTTGCTTTATCTTTAATGTTTTTCCAGTTATTATTACTATACATTTTAAATATTTTATGTAATTACAGTGTATTGTATCAAGGAAAATAGGAAGTTTCTATACAAATGACTCATCATAGCTAGTGCATAAAATTATCCATAGAAAATAAACACTAAATTATTTATATTTGGATTTGTAAAAAAATCAATTACCTACTAAATGGAATTAGAAAAAATGTTATAATATCATGAAATTGAGATTTTTCATTTCTGTAAGATAAATTATTATCAGATTAATATGGAAAATAATTAACCATTGTCATTATCATCTCTAGGTACATTTTAATGGTTAGTATGGAATAGATACTGTATTATATGATATTTATCCTTTCTCAATAAATAGGCTATTTGATGCAAAAAGAAGTTATCAAATCAGATTAATAGTTCTTGAGATTAGTAGATTCAAATATACAAACAAACAAACTCTGCCTCTTTTTAATATTAAGTATTAGATGAGCTCATGTCCATATGATCTATTCACATTTAAATACTGAATTGATTTAAAAATGAAACCAAAAAATACACAATGTCAAATGTCAATTTAATCACATCTTAAATCTAGCACACTTTAATTATTAAGACTGTATTACAGCTGTTACTCTTTACTTAGTTACATATAAAACTACAATTGATTGTAGACTTAATCCAAATTAGAACTTTAAACAGAAGATGACAACAAAGTAATATTTTAATTAGTTTTTAAGTGGGAATGAGAAAAATATCTTAAATCTATCGGCCTTCAATATAGGTAGACAGTTCAATTTCTTCAGGTAGTTCAGTTATGTTGACATCAAAGCGGTCCTGAACTTCATTTAAGATCTTAGCATCATTTTCATCAGACACCATAGTGATAGCTAAGCCTTTGGTACCAAATCTTCCGGCTCTGGCTACTCGATGGAGATAAGTATCAGAATCTTCAGGCATATCGTAGTTGAAAACTATGTTGACTCTTTCAATGTCCATTCCTCTACCAAACAAATTGGTAGCGACTAATATCCTTTTCTGGAAATCCTTAAATTGTTGGTAACGGGAGAGACGCTCATCTTGAGTCATGTTTCTATGAATACCTATTGCTGGGAAATTTTGGTCTGTAAGTAGTTGAGCCAGAGCTGTGCAACGCTGCACAGACTTAACAAATATCACAACTTGGTTAAATTCTAACACATCTAATAGCTCAAACAGCTTCTTATTCTTCTCATTTTCTTTAAGTTTAACATAGTGCTGCTGCAAGCCATGCAATGTCAGTTTAGCTTCATCATCAACATAAACTTCCATGGGGTCCTGCATGAATTTCTTGCAAACTGGTCTGATCTCCTTGCTCAACGTGGCTGAAAACATCATAACTTGCTTTCCATGAGGAGTGCTACGGAAGATTTCCTGTACATCCCGACGCATATCTAGAGACTCCAGCATTTTATCACACTCGTCCAGAATAAAATGTTTTAAGTGTTTCAAATTCAGTTTCTTACTATTGACTAAAGCTAAGATACGCCCTGGAGTGCCAACCACGATATGGGGGCATGCCGTTTTTAATACATCTTCATCTTTCTGAATCGGCATCCCACCGAAAAATACTGAAACCCTTACACCAGCCATATATTTAGAGAAACGCTCATATTCCTTGCTAATTTGGAAGGCGAGCTCTCGTGTGTGACACATTACGAGGACATAAACATGGTTCTCAGAGGGTTCCAATTGTTGAAGCGTTGCCAAAACAAAAACGGCGGTTTTACCCATACCGGATTTAGCTTGACACAATATATCCATACCGAGCACTGCTTGCGGAATGCATTCGTGCTGTACTTCTGAAGGATGCTCAAAGCCGCAGTCGATAATAGCACGTAAAATTTCCGGTTTTAAAAGGAAATCTCTAAAACCTGAACTATGAATCGATACATAGGAACCCTTAACCTCTTTTTTTGGCGCCGCTTCGGTCACTCCATCAGGCGCTTGCTGATCTGCATTCTCTTCATCTTCGTAGTCGAGAAGATCGTCGTTATCGGCCATGGTTTAAGCGTTGATTATATAAACGGTAAATGGGACGGTCTTTAATTGTTAAACAATAATAACAGGATTAAACACGTGAAATCTTGTCTAAAAATTGTTTCACAATAATGGCGTCAGCGGCTAAACTCAAACGACAAAACCACAGATAACAATATTATTATATTTATTTTGTTTCTCTATGGGCAAGCTTGGGCACAGATTATAAATAATTTATATTTTATTTATTATTTTATCGTAAAATGAAGCAAGCAGTCGCTAAGTCAATTTTCTCTTATTCTATACTTATATTATAAAGAAAAAAAAAATGTATTTTTGTTTATAATGGATAAACAAAAATCCACTGAACCGAATAAAATGAAATTTCGTATTGAAATAGCTTGAGACCCTGGGAAGCATATCGAATAGTTAATATCTTAAGTAACGGATATAAAACTCATCATACCTATGTATTATGATGGTCACTGGACACTGGATAATATGTAAGAAATAAGGAAAACTGAAAATAAAAATGAATTGAATACAGTTTGGATGGGCTATAAAACAATTGCATTGTATCTGCGTTCTCAATATTGATCCTTCACAGTACTCACTGACTCACCTTCCATTAGACCTTTTCTGGCAACGGACTACGAAACTTTAGGAAATAAAGAATATTTCCTAAATTTAATATTATTAGATCTTTCCTAATTATTAGTAAAAAAGTTGGTTGGCATGAGCCTTTATGCCAATAAGTTATATGCTATAAAAAACCCCTAAACAAAAAGGTCTAAAAGCGTTACATAACTTGTTAAGTCTGGAGTTAACTGTAGACTATGAATTGCAAAATACTATTTTCTAACTAAGAACTTGTACTTTTGATAGAATGAATTTGATACCCCTATAATATACCTAAATGACGGTTTTGGCTTCCGATATACATTTAGGATTTCTATGGATTTACATTAGGATTTCGGACGACATATTATATACAAAATATTTTATGTGACATTTTTGTATGGTTTTTGTAAGCTGATCAGGTGAATGGGCTGGTTATGAAATTGCCACTACGTGTTCTGAACTTATTAAATATATTTGATGGCTTTTTAAAATGATTTTTTGATGACATTTCTTATCTTCTTTTATATCCCAATACCTTGGTGGCTTCAAATAATTTATTCAGTTTCATAGGAGAATAAATAACTTTGCAAATAAAAACTTAAAAAAAATGGTTTACATTACTTTATTGAAAATGCGCCAAATGTTTTATTATTTTTATACAACGGCACTTGTGATATTCAAAACAAAATTTAATATACGAGAATATCACGATTCTATGAATTTCGTGTATTTCAATAAATGGATAAATGAAAAGTTTATAACTACATATTATAACAGATAGTCCCCCACCGCATCTGTCTGTCTGAACGCGATAAACTCAAAAACTACTCAATAGATTTTCGTACGGTTTTCAGCAATGGACGGAATGATTCTTGAGAAAGATTTAGGCGTATAATTCATTAAGGTTTTATATAAATTGGCCGAAATATGACGACGATTGTTGGAGATAATGCTGACTGGGAGCTTTACGACGTGCGCCGCGTAAACTCTATTGCAGGCGAAACCACGAAATGTTCTAATAATAACAATTAATTATAAAATCATATAAATTACTACAAAAAAGTGTGCGATAGCATATGTCTATCTTTTAAAGTGGACTCGCAATAACCATTTTTATGGTTCTCAAATTGGGTCTAAAATATTGTTTTATTGGCGAAGGTGTTTTTACTGACATGCTGTTAAACCATATCTAAATAAATACGTTAGACAACTTGAACATTTAATTTCCCTCAAAACTGACCTTTACTCAATTAAATTAGATGAATGTCTTAAAAGATATCACAGAATGAAAATAACTCGCGAAACAATAATATCGTCACCGCGACGACAACGATGATTTTTGTTGGTTACAACAATTACGTTGTTGTATGAATATGTAATTATAAATTTTTTTATATACATTATTTTTGTAATCGGGAATATGCGTGATTTTTAAAATTTTCTTTTATACAATAGCTTATGTCGATATATAATTGTAAAAAACATTTCCAGCTTCAAAAAGCTAGAATTTAGTATAAATTAAAAAAAAAAACCTATCATACTGATACGGATTTAAACGCCCGCCATTTCATGCGCTTGGCTTAGAGTTGATAAGACTTAATGAGAGTATTTTTTTTTCAATGCGACAGATTTAGACTACAGCATAAAGTTAGTTGTTATTGGCTACAGCGTAAACTGTGAAATTAGTCAAATCGTCAAATCTCTTTTGTTTTGTGTATGTGTGTTTTGTGTATCTCTTTTGTGTTGTGTAAATTGTGTATTTCTGTACACAACTCGTGTTTTATATCGATAAAAAAATAAAATAATACAAGCTTTTATTTTGGTTCACCTGTCCCGGCGTCTTTGTAATCAAACTTGGCGAGTTAAATTTAACCCACTTCTCAGTGTCCGATTGAGCTGAAATTTTTACATTTTTAAATTTAATATAATATGGCGGACGTTGCAAAATGGCGATTCATCGTTTCCATACTTAACCCTTAAGCTATGGGCATCAAATGAAAAGGCTTGATGAGCGAAACACAATAAGCAAAGTGACGTCATTGGAAATCCGATATAGCGGACTCCCAAAGATGGCGGACTGTTTTTTTTTGCATCCCCTTGAGATGGATATCAAATGAAAAGGCTTGATGAGCGAAACACAATAAGCAAAGTGATGTCGTCGTAAATCTAATATGGCGGACTTAATTTTTAGCTCCTGAAACACAGTTTTCTAGTTCAGGAGTTAGGGCTGTGTACATTTGTTACCATTGTGTTATTTGAATAAAGTCTGTTTTTTTTTTTTTTATAAAGATGGCGGACTGTTTTTTATGCAACCCCATGATATGAATATCAAATGGAAGGATTTGCTTAGAAGAAAATAAAAAAACCTTAAAAAAATTAAAAAAAATTAAAAAAAAACAAGCTTTTATTTAAATGCCCAAAAAACAAAGAATTATAAATTCTTATGTGCGTATATATAAGTTCATACACACTTTCTTTTTTCAGTGTTTTTTATGTATGGTTGCAATTGGTATTGTATTAATGGGTAGGTCCCGAGGTGGTCTCATAAAATTTTCTATGACTTACTGTTTACCGTTATCGAGTAGTCAGAGTATACCGTTTTCGAGAAAACCAGGAAAAACCATGAAATTTCAAATATGTTAACAGATTTAATTAGAATTTTTTTATCTACTTTTAATTATCATATCAACTCGAAACTTTACAAGTGTTTGTAATACCGATGATAGAATAGTAATTTGGTATCTTGGAGCTGATGTGATGGTGAGGACAGGAGATGGTTAGTGGAATTCTTCAACTGTTCCTAGTAATTTGAATTTGGGCTTATTTGGTTTGATTTGATAAGCCCAATACGTTAGAATTAGATTTTAGGGCATGGTTTAACTGACTTACAAAAAGAGGTATATTAACCGATTTCTCGAAGGCTGCTTGACCGATTTTGCTACTTTAAACTGTATTCTATTAAGCTAGGTCCCGAGGTGGTCTTGTAAATTTTTTTGACGCAGAGTTTAGCATTTTCGAGAAAATCAGAAAAAAAAAACGTAAAATTTGAAGTATGTGCACAAATCTAATGAGTCTTTTTTACCTACTTCTAATTGTCATATTGAATTGAAACTTTGCAAGTTTTTATATTTCTCATGATAATACGAGTACAGTTAATTGGAGTCATCGAGCTGATCTAACGGTGAGGCCACAAGGTGGGTAGTGAAACTCTTCAACGGCTACTAGTACATAGTTTGAGTTTGACCTTATTTGGTTTCATTTCATAAGCCCAATACGTTAGAATTTTAGAGCCTGATTTTTAGTGCTACTAACATAAATGGCTTAATTGAATATGTTATTAAAAATCTTTCTTCTTACAAATTACTTGCTTATTACGTTTATACTAAAAATGGAAAAATAAATACTTAAAAAAAAACACAAAACCGACTTCCAGACACTAAAAAGTAAAAAATTACTGAACGGAGGTTTTCAAAGCAAATCTTTTTTAACACGTATAAATATATCACAAATTGAAGTAATTTTGTATCGTATAATATTTTAACTATAATTAGAGTTCATATCTTGTCATATTTAACTATTAGATTCATATCTTAAAGCATTGTTGGCTGGCACTGACTTCGAAAATATCTAAAAGAAGGTGTTAATTCGGCTGTTTTTTTTGTTTGTCAGTTTTCAAATAAAAATTGGCATCAAACTAACTTACACGGCTTAAGTGAAAATTGTATTAAAATACTTTCTTCTAAGTTTGCTACTGTTATGTCAACAATCTAAAAATGGAAAAATAAAAACTTAAAAAAAACATTAAAAAAATAAAAGCAGACTTAAAAAAAAACACTAAAAAGTAAAAAATAAATGATTGGTGTGTCGGCGTGTATCGACTTCGAAAATATCTGCACCCGAGCGAAGCGAGGGTGAGTCGCTCGTAACTAATAAAACTATTTAACGTAAATTTGCTGATGGAGTTCTTAGAAAGATTAGATTGTAATCTAATTAGACTGACTAAAGTAAGTTTGAAGAGAATTTTGAATGTTGTAAGATTTTTTTATAAATACGTACCTAAGTTGAAAATGATAATTTTGGTTTGTTAAAATATTGCAATAATTTTAGTCCCAAAAGATGGGTTTAGGTTTAGAACTAATATATCAATTGGAATTATGCAAATCGGATAACCCGTTTAGACGACATTATATAAGAGAAATGTGAAAACCCATGTAATACTAAAAGTTTATGTTCTAGAAACTTTTTAGTTATTGGACTCATATAAAATATTAAGTTGTTTTATAAAAGAAAGTGCGCTTAACCTACAGTGTTGTGTATAAAGCACGCTTTATAAAGCACTGTAGGTTAAGCGCACAGCGGATGCGTTTTCTTTCTCTATTTCTCTTTCTCGTCACACACATGCATACACTGTTGGCTGATAGTTGGCAAGACAACCTCTCAAAAGAAGAAAGAAGAAGAAGAAAAAGGGTTGGTATCATCTCACGGCCAACTCTACCACCGCCCACGCTCATTGATCAAATCAAATAGCGCGAGCTTTCTCGACTTCCTGTTACTCGCTTCCGTCCCTTTTCACGAAATCACCATTACAGATTGCAGGAAAGCGAGAGGAAAGATGTTACACATCAATAATAAATGTGAGAGCACGTGTGCTGCCGCTGGATTCGTTTTCGGAATATTTTTCGCTTGTTTTGTGAACATTTAACGTTACATACGCTATACGTATTATAAAACATCATAGGTCGAAACTGTCACTAAATCGGCTGCAGTTTAGTATATGGGACGCGGCCTCTGGAGGAGTGTGTGGTATTTTTGGATAGGGGAGGTGATAGGGAGTCTGAAAACATTTTGAAGAAATGAAGGAATCAAAAGTTCATAAACTTACAAAACTTTCAAATTTTTTCCATACATAAAAAAGTTGTATAATTTCCATACATTACTAAACATACTTTTAACAAATAGTAAACATCCTTTTTCTTGTACAATTAAAATTATTATAACAATTAAGGTTTTCTTGCTTCGATTTTTCAATAATTTCACTTAAAACAAAATTATGTATAAAATAACCTTACATTTTGACAAAACGGTCAATTTCAATTTTAAATATTGTTTTCATAATATAAACAATGGTATAATAAAAAGAGGTCAATACGTTTCTAGCGCTCTAAAAGTGAAGCACACAAATGGAGGTAAATATTGGCTTCAGTCGATTTCAAATAAGTAAAAAAAACTTAAAAAAAGTACCTTATATCTGCACTAATATTATAAATGTGAAAGTTTGTGAGTATGTATGTATGAATGTATGGATGTATGTTTGTTACTCTTTCACGCCAGAACGGCAGAACGGATCTGGATGTGGAACAGAGATAGATCATAGTCTGGAATAACACATAGGCTACTTTTTATCCCGAAAAAATGTAGGGTTTCCATGGAATAGGTTTGTTTTTGTTTTCTTAGAGGCGAACCCGAGCGAAGCGAGGGTGAGCCGCTAGTAATTTCATATGCATTTAGTAACAAGATTACAAACAGACACTTCGATTTTATTTATCTGTAAAGGCGTATAGATGAGAAAATGGATTTAGCGGTTGTTTTAAACATTTTACGATATAATAACTTAAAAAAATAAATAGAAACCGACTTCAAAAAAAAAAAAAAAAAAAAGAAAAGAAAAACACTAAAAAGTAAAAAATAACTGATTGGTAGTTTTCATTTACTACAGATACCTTTCAGAAATCTTGAAAGTCGGTGCCAGATAAATCAAAGCACACTTTTTTTTTTGAAGTTGGTTTTTATTTTCTTTGCAAAAGTTTTTATTTTTCTATTTTTAATGTACACATAGTTGTAACACAGTAAGAAGAAAATATTTTAAAAAATTCAGTAGGTGAAAAATCAATCACCGCTATTTTCTACACTTTTCTGGGACCAACTTTGAGATAAGCCCTATCCTATAAAAACTTAAAAAAAAACTGACTTCCAGGTGCTGAAAAGTAAATAAATAACTATACGGGGGTTTTCATTTAGAATAGATAGATACCTAATCAGATATTTTCGAATTCGGTGTGCTTTGATTTGTATCGGCTGGTACCGACTTCGAAAATATCTGATTAGGTATCTATTCTAAATGAAAACCCCCATTTAGTTATTTTTTACTTATCAGAGCCTGGAAATCGGTTTTTTTAAGTTTTTACTTTTCCAGTTTTAGTGTAGAATTAATAAGCAAGTTATTTGTAAGAACAAAGATTTTTAAAAACATATTCGATTAAGCCATTTATTCAAGTACCTAATCATAGTCATAATCCTTCTAAGTGTATAATTCTCATCAACACAAATTAATCAAGCCCAAAAACCAGGTATTTACTGTAAATCGTCGAGGAGTTCCCTCGACTGTCTTTCGGCTCCATCATGAGATCGACTCTACACCTTCATCAAATAGTAGTGCTTTAAAATACTTAATGAAAAAATGAACAAACGCACTAGTCGCCACTAAGCTTTCGAAGGTTCCCATCGATTTCTCTGGGATGCCATCATCAGATCCTGGTTTCTTTATCATGGTACCACCCTTGGAATATCTCCTTTCCAAATAAAAAAGAATCATCAAAATCCGTTCATAAACGACGAAGTAATCCACGACCCCCATAAAAAAAAAAACAATATATACGTGTCGAATTGAGAACCTCCTCCTTTTTTATTTGGGAGTGAAAGTGAGTTGAGAATGGATTTTTTTTTTCAAATTTAAATGTGACCAACTTTGAGGTAAGCCCTACCCAATAAAAAATCATCAAAATTGGATTACACTGTAAAAAGTTATGCGAAGTCAATCATTTAAAAAAAAAAAACAAAATACATATATGTGTCGAATTGAGAACCTCCTCCTTTTTTTCGTCGGTCAAAAATAATAAATTATTTACTATCTGTACCCAAAATAATATTGAAAATATAATATTATCTGTGGTTTTGTTCTCTTTGGTTTAGCCGATGATGCATTATTGTGAAATAATATTTAGACAAGATTTCACATGTTTAAACCTGTTATTATTGTTTACTATTTAAAGACCGTCCCTTTTACCGTTTATACATTTAACACTTAAACCATGGCCGATATCGAAGAGCTTGTCAGCTGCGAAGATGTAGGGAATGTAGAGCAGGAAGTGCCTGATGGCCCGTTTGTATCGGTTAATGAATCAGGATTTAGAGATTTCCTTCTAAAACCGGAAGTTTTACGTGCTATTGTCGACTGCGGCTTTATAAATCCTTCAGAAGTACAGCACCAATGCATACCTCAGGCAGTTCTCGGTAGGGATATATTGTGTCAAGCTAAATCTGGTACGGGTAAGACCGCTATTTTTGTTTTGGCAACGCTGCAACAATTAGAACACTCCGAGGATCATGTTTATGTCCTCGTAATGTGTCACACACGAGAGGTTTTCCAAATTAGTAAGAAATATGAGCGCTTCTCCAAATATATGCCTCGTGTAAGAGTTTCAGTATTTTCCAGTGAGATGCCGATCCAGGAAGATGAAGCTGTATTAGAAACGGCATGCCCCCATATCGTGGTTGGTACTCCAGGGCGTATCTTAGCTTTAGTTAACAGTAAGAAACTGAATTTGGAACATGTAAAACATTTTATTCTAGACGAGTGTGATAAAATGTTGGAGTCTCTAGATATGCGTCATGATGTACAAGAAATCTTCCGCAGCACTCCTCATGGAAAGCAAGTTATGATGTTTTCGAGCACTTTGAGCAAGGAGATCAGAACAGTTTGCAAGAAGTTCATGCAGAACCCCATGGAATATGTTGATGATGAAGCTGAACTCACATTACATGGCTTGCAGCAGTACTATGTTAAAGTGAAGGAATGTGAGAAGAATGATAAGTTGTTAGAGCTATTAGATGTGTTAGAATTTAACCAAGTTCTGATATTTGTTAAGTCTGTGCAGCGATGCACAGCTCTGGCTGAATTACTTGTAGACCAAAATTTTCCAGTAATAGGTATTCATAGAAACATGACTCAAAATAACCGTCTCTCTCGTTACCAACAATTTAAGGATTCCCAAAAGAGTATATTAGTTACTACCAATTTGTCTGGTAGCGAAATGGACTTTGAAAGAGTCAACATAGTTTTCAACTACGATATGCCTGAAGATTCTGATACTTATCTCCATCGAGTAGATAGAGCCGGAAGATTTGTTACCGAAGGCTTATTTATCACCATGGTGTCTGATGAAAATGAAGTCAGGATTTTAAATGAAGTTCAGGACCGCTTTAGTATATTAGATATTAGCGACTTACCCTCGCTTCGCCCGTGCACTAGGTGCAATGATTCCGCAAAATGACTCTTAATCCAGATATTGTACAACTAATGTATAATAATTTGTTAATGTTCTTCATTTTTTATTTTATTATTTATTTTATTTTAAATTTAGAGTATCTGAATAAAGGATTATTTATTTGTAAGTTTTTATTTTCGATTATGTGACTGGCCCGACTTGGATAACGTAGGTTGAGGAGACTAAGGCGGGAGGGAAGCGTAGCGTATCTCCCGCCTTAGCCTTCTCGTTAGGTTTTCTTTTTATTTCAAATCCAGAATCCCCAATATCATAGGTGCTATGTTATTTTAAATTTCCATAACTTTTGAGTCCTTTATTTTTTTTAAATATTTTTTATATACTATCACCTCCCTATCAAAAATACCATCCACTCCACCAGAGGCCGCGTCCCATATACTTAACTGCAGCCAAATTTACGTTGGGATATATGTCAAACACGTCAAGGCCACTTGAGAGATTAAAATTTGGTCGATTTGAACTATGAAAAACATGAATTGAGTACAGTTTGACGGGACTAAAAATATAAGGCTATTGTATCTGCGTTCTCAATATGGATCATTCACAGTAATCACTAACTCAGCTTCCATTAAAGTGTGTCCACACCAATCAAAACGCATTGGTGTGGACATAGCTTTTCACTTTTTCGATATCAGACTATGAAAACGTTTGGTAACTCCTACCTGTGCCGCACTATTGGGAAATGGAATTCATTACCGTCTCACGTTTTTCCCTCCTCCTACAATCCTGGGTCTTTTAAACGGAGCGTGAAAAAGCACGTATGCGAGCCGATGAGGTGAGGTTGATCGGTACCGAGATCATGTCCCGGAACCGATGGACTTCATTCCTGGACTCCACTGTCGCTTACCATCAGGTGTCACGGAGTCATCTTGTCGAGCAACAATAAAAATAAAAAAAAAGTTTAACAAATATTAAAGAATGTGTTGTACTGTTTGCGCACACTATGCCTTCTTTGCAGATAACTACTTCGCATATTTGTAGTAAAAAAGTCGGTTGGCATAAGCCTTGAATTAAAAAAAGCCTTTAAACAAAAAGAACAAGGTGTTAAGGTGCTACATATAACTTGTGAAGTCTGAACTTAACTGTAGTTTATGAATTAATAAAAAAAATTATTTTCTAACTGAGAAATTTTGATAGAATGAATTTGATACCCTGGTATACCTAAATGACAGTTTTGGCGTCTGACCCACATTTAGAATCCCCTTTTGGACTCTTTCTAAAGATTTCACATTAGGATTCCATTTTATTTTACACTAGCAGAACCCGCGGTTTCGCCCACGATCAAACTTTATTACTTGCAAAAATAAGGTAAACAAATTTCATTTTAGCGATCGTAACTCAAAATATCCAGTATCTTAAAGATGGTAAGCGTATATTTTGTAAATAAATTTACACTTTAGGTATTTAGCAAGCTCCACTACCTGTATTTTTTGCACATTTTTCTACTCTCCATCTTTCCAATGACATTTTTGAATGGTCTCTGTAGGCCGATTTAAAACAGGCGAATAGGCTGGTTACGAAATTGCCTCTACGTGTTCTGAACTTATTAAATATATTTGTTGGATTTTTGCAATGAATTTTTGTTTAAGTGCTATAAAATCCCTTTTATATCCCAATACCTCTGTGGTTTCAAATAACTTATTCAGTTTCACAGTAGAATAAAAAACTTTGCATTGTTTACATTACTTTATTGAAAATGCATCGAATGTTTTATTATTTTTATAAAACAAACTGATCACAGATACAAAAGTAAAAATCTAATCTCTATAGATCTACTGTTTTTAATCTATTTGATACATGACTGATGACATACAACAAATATACTAAATACTACGAAAATAAATTAATATTACTCTAAACACATCTTTGATCTATAGTAGAAACATGACATAGAGTAGAGGCAGCTAGTTTAAATCTATACTTAATATTATAAATGTGAAAGTGTTTGTTTGTTTGTTTGTCCTTCTTTCACGTCGAAACAGAGTGACGGAGTAGCGCGATTTTTTGTGTGAGATAGTTGAAGGGCTGGAGAGTGATATAGGCTACTTTTACCGCGGGAGATTATCTCATTCCCACGGGAAAACTCGTTATAGGACAACCCACAGCAACTCATCATACCTACGTATATGTATAATATACATATATACTGTCTATTCCATACTAACCGTTAAAACGTACCCGAGCAAAGCAAGGGTGAGTCGCTAACATAAAAGGATATTTTTTTTATTGATTTTTGCATATAATGCTCTATGTGAAATAAATATACTTATATTGCAAGCTGATACAAAATGTTTTTTTCAAGTTTTGCAAATTATTTATTAAAATCCTTTTGCAGACTCAAGTCTGCTTTCAAAGCTAAGCAATGCGTATACATCACCATGTACCAATTGTTACTATTCCAGATGTATTTTTAAAAATAAATTTAACAGTTAAATTATGTGCTTTTATTAAATGATCGTAACTATATATAATAATATTTTAAACATATGTTTATTTTGCATATTTGGCAGTGTTAGCCGAGTGGTAACGCGTTCGCATGCTAAACCAAGTGAAGCGCGTTCAAATCGCGGGTCTCGCACCTCTGATATTTTCATATGCGTATCATTTCTAACATGATTACCATTTGCCTTACTGTGAAGGAAAACATCGTGAGGAAACGTGCATGTCTGAGAGAACTTAGCAAGTTTTCGAAAGACGTGAAGTCCGCCCGCACTTGGCTAGCGTGGTGGACTATGGCCTGATTCCCCTCGTATTGAAGGGAGGCCCACCCCCAGCAGTGGGACGTGAAAAAGGGCTCAATACATACATATAATATTTTTATAGTGCTGACTACTCTATGCTCACATTATCTCCATTTATTCTACAATGACCATACTTCACAAACGAGTCAAATTAATTACATTTACTTGTTAATTGCTAAAGTAAAAAATATATAACACATTCTAATATTACTTTACTACAATTTTCGAGACAAATTGACTGTTAAATACAGGGCCGTCTTAATCCATCTAGGGCTTGGGCACACGACAATTTAGGGCCCTTTTAGAAAATAAAAAAATGTGAATATTAATTAAAAAAAAAAAATGCTGTCGGTGTATATTACAATGCGTTACGTTATACATTGTAATATATAACAAATTGAGTTTCTATTTTTTCTATGTTACGAATATATTGTTTTCGGGGCCCCCGTGAGACTGGGGGCCTTGGGCAAGTGCCCTGTCCCTATTGAAAAACTCCAATAGGATCTCATCACCACTAATAAAAGCCACATAGAAACCTATAAATACTTATTGGTTTCTATGTGGCTTTTGTCGCTTTTGATGGGATCCTATTGGAGTTTTTCAATAATGGTGTAAAGACGCCCATATGGTAAAGACGGAACTGGATATATATAATAAATATAATCTAAGGCCATTAGGGTCCTATAACTACTGAGTACAGTATTAAATCACAAAATGTTACGAGAATGTCTAGAGTCTATTTGTCACTACACTTAGATATAAGAAAATGAATTTGGTTATAATTTAAATATTAATACTACTTGTAGAGTTTATTTGAAAATTTTGAACAATGAACAGTTTACTGGCATTATAAAATGGAGCCATTGCTTCTATTTATTATTAAAAAAAAATGATAAAGTTTAATAATTTAAATTTTTAACCGTTGGTTGATTAATACGAATATTGAATAATATTAACGTTGGTACCATTGTTTTCATGAACTCCGACCGCCATCTTGGCCGCGGGAAATTTATACATATAATAAAATTCTAACTGAATCGAATCTGTACATTAATATTTTTTTGGAAAATCTTATTGAAATAGACATTAACGATACAGAGGTCGAATTTATAGTTTTTCGAATTTTTGTCTGTCTGTCTGTCTGTTACCTCATCACGGAATAATCCCTGGAGGGATTTTGATGTTTGGTATGATGTTAGCTGGCTATCTGGGTTAACATATAGGATACTTTTTATTGCGAGAAAATATCTAATCTCGGAGATATCTATACTAAATGATAAAACGTAACTAGGGACGAATCCGAGTGGAGCGAGGGTGAGTAGCTAGTATAATATATTTCTCACGGTCAAGATGGCGGTTAAGAGTCGGTCAAGAGTCAAATATTATTTGACTCGACGTACTTCACACATGATAAAAATATTTTAAAATCTATGTGTTTACTTAATTCTGTTCTTTCAGAGCACTTCATTAGTTGCAACAAAGTAATATTTTATTCATTTTCTTACAAACAGACGTATTATATTTTGATTTATTTATCTAATTTTTATATTGCTCGCTTGTTTTAAATATTGTTTTAAATACTTTTAATAAACGTATGTACTGAATTTTTAATTTAACATTTTTCGGAATAAGGCTTAAGAGGTTTAAAATCTGCGTTGCCACTCAGAAAGGCGTCGACAAAATTTTGCACAGAATCGGTCGTTATTTCGTCGCCATATTTCATGGTGACCATACGTTGTTTTGGAAAGTCTATAGCCGTTAGTAATGGTACGGCGTCATCTAAGCCAATATGTTCTCTGATCATATCGGCACTGTCTGTTCCATCTATACCAATGTAGAACATGACGTGCTTGAAGGATTTCTTCTTCATTCTCGAGGTCTTGGTGATGTAGTCAAAGTCCATGGTCTCGTCGTCTGAGGAGTTCTGATAGGGGCAAAAGCCAGGGTACTGTATGCTGCATTCCTCATAGTATGATTCAGCTGATGGCGTTAGTACGGATTCGGAGAACTCGATTTCGCCGTCTTCGTCGTCTGCAAAGATATGTGATAAAGTAAGTAGTAAGTTTGCCGGCCTCTAGACAAGATGATCACACAATGTCATTATAAAAGACGGTAAAAATAATATTGCTTATTTTTATTAACGTTAAAAATAGTATTATCTGTATAAATATTATAAATGTGATAGTTTGTGAGTATGGATGTTTGTTACTCTTTCACGCCAGAACGGCTGAACGGATGTGGATGAAAAGCTCAGAGATAGATTATAGTCTGGAATAACACATAGGCTATTCACACATTCCGGAAAAATATACAGGTCCCGTGGGATAGATTTGTTTTTGTTTTTCTAGTTTGAGATATATTTTAATTAAAATACGTTAAAAATATTTTATATTGTATTTACCAGTAAAAAGCACGACGGCCGGGTGACGCGCCATTTTCAGTAGAGCTTGTTCGTTTAACACCGACACTGGACGCTGGGCCCACGGGAAGTTCTGGGAATTATACGAAATACGTAAGTATACTCGTAGTAAACATGGAAATAATACATTTATTTGAATCTATTTAAGGCTAGTAACCTGCACTTGGCCAGCGTGGTGGACTATGGCTAGCGTACTGATCCCCCTCGTATTGAATGGAGGCGAAAGCCCAGCAGTGGGACGTTAAAAAGGGTCGAATACAGTTTTTTTATGCAGCTTTAAGGTACTTTATCTTAAAATTCTAATGAAGACTAAACTTTTGCTCAGTATGTGAATCGAACCCGTAACCTCCGAAATATTGCGCAAAAGATTGCCGTCTTGTGTGTTACATATATTTCAAAAGTCCCAAATATATCAAATAAACAAGCGTTAGCTTGAAAACTTCTTATTATACTTATAAAGTAAATGCCAAATATAGTATGTATAAATCTAATAGATTTAAACAGCAATTCTTGTATATTTATTTATTTATTTATTTATACCGGCGATCTCCGAAACGATTCTAACGATTTCGCTGAAATTTGGCATGCGGAGGTTTTCGGGGGCGAAAAATCCATCTAGATTAGTCTTAAAAATACGATATAACAAAAAAGAACTCTGAGCGAAGCTTGGTCATCCAAGTACTAAAAATAAACTGCGATTTCCCAATTGCGTAACTTACCAATCCCAATGGGTCAGCAGCAAGATACTGTCTGCCATTCGTAGTCAAAACTTTGCCAGTGCCATCCGTTATGACTAGTGCGGGGATGCCAGCTACACCTAAAGCGCCTGGCAGTGCCAATCTTGTTTCATTGGCAGACCACGGCACTGATAGCGCGTTGGCAGATGATATGGATGCTAGCGTTCGCGCGTACGATTGTTCTGATCTGTTGAGCGACATATTTATTGGTTAAAAGATTAGGTAGAAAAATTTATTGAGAGGATTATGAGGCATTTATTACCTATTTTTTTTTTTATTAGAAATGGGCATACTCTTGACCTTCATCTTAGCTCGAAGACATTGATAAGATCTACGATGTAACGAGTTTGCCCAAGAGAAGCCATAAGATAATATACATTTATCAGGTAAAAGATTAGGTAGATATCTAATTTTAGTCTCGCTTAGTTTCTTACGCCATCTTCTAAGGATTTAGGCTTTATCTTTTGGAGCTTTTAGTAGACTTATGACGTTTAGTAAAACATTGTCATAATTTTATGCTGAACAAAAGTTTCAGAATTTTTCTGAATTTTAAGGAATATGTAAATAAGTAATTTTGTTGGGACATTAGCACCATCTAGTTCCACGATAAGCCATGAGGCTTGTGTTATGGATACCAGATAGTTGATACACTACACGTATATACCTTTAAATACATATATATTATAAACCCATGACTGGAGTACAAATATACGTGCTCATTACACAAATGAACGCCCCCAACGGGACGTGAACCCGCGAACGCTGGCACTGCAAGTCACAACAAACTGAGCCAAACGTGTCGTCAAATACGATACGATGTCGACGAATAAAATGAAGAATTTATGAGGGTGTTAGTAAACATTATTAAAAGACACTTGTAAGAATGCTTATCACCATGACCCGAGTCGGTTCAATCTGGCATTGCTTATAATAATGCAGACTTTTCTTATGACGTTCATAATATTGCGGTGGTCGAAATTGTTTCTCCATTTTAAATTATTCGAATTATGTGGAGATTTCTTGAGTGTTTTCATCAGACATGGAAGCGAGTCAATTGAGTTTTGTTCTTACTCCATCCCTACGTGTTTAGAGCAGTCGTGGGCCGGTTGTTCGCGGAACAATACGCCGGTTAATTGCCTACGTGAATGGCGGCTTTAATTGCTAACTAAGCCGTAGGGACAATTGTATGGTACTAGTATTCATAGTATAACTGATGGTCAACTATGAATAACATAACTAATATCATTTGAATACACTTTATGACAGGGGATCAAAAGTTAAAAAAAATAAAATTACTGTAAACAAAATATTTTAGTATAAAATACTAATATTATAAAGCTGAAGAGTTTGTTTGTTTGTTTGTTTGTTTGTTTGTTTGTTTGTTTGTTTGTTTGTTTGGTTGAACGCGCTAATCTCAAGAACTACTGGATGGAATTAAAAAATTCTTTTTGTATTGGATAGTCCATTTATAGAGGAAGGCTTTAGGACATATTATATCATCCCGGAAAAATGTACGGTTCCCGTGGGATAGAGTTATTTCTGTCTAGAGACTAACCCGAAGCGAAGCGAGGGTGAGTCGCTAGTTTTACTATAAATTAGTGTTTACTGCCTCTATAATATAGGTATAGAGTACGAGATAACGAATCGGGGTCCCTGTATAAACGTGCGTGCGTTATAGCCTGGTTTACGACGTAAGTTAAGACATAATCCCGGTAATCGCTACGCGGGGTCATGTTGGCTGGAATTAGTTACTGTTGCAGTAAAGAAGAATCCTATTATCTAATAGATAAGCTACTCGTAAGACCATTGAACTATGATTAATTTTTTTGCGCTTTTTTATCGGAATATTATAATAATTTTGATAGTTTGTATATGTATGTATGTTAGTGTTTTACCCTGATACGGCTGGAAGGTTTTGGATGATAATTTAACTGGGATATAATATAGGTAGACTATGACCTGCAGTAACACATACGTAGCCTACGTATTCGTACTGTTATCTGAGACAAGCGAGGGTAAACTAGTTTTTTTTTTAATAAATTAGAAAGATTGATAAGAGGGTAGCGAAACAGTTGCCATTATGCCTGTTAAGGATATATGAAATAATCTTTTATCCAAAAATATTTGGTTCTATTTTGAAGTATGAAATAACTCGCAAATTAGTCGTGAATTCCATGCAGCATACGCCATTGCGCTACAACGGAAGCGGATATAGAGGGTAGGTATTTAAAAGTATCCGTCTAGGGAGTGCGCTGTTGGGAATTTACAAATGAAATAATGTAATACAAACAAGGAGAAAATGAAAATGGAGGCATTTTATTCAGTAGAAGTTGTCGACACGGGGGTAATGTGAAAAGTTTTTACGTTCGTTAACTACGAATGGAGGGCGCTGGGCGGGTGACACCAGATGAATTATTTCTGAAAACTTTCTATTTTACACACTTTTATCAAATTTTTGTGTTAGTCTTTTATAAATTATATTTTTCATTGTATGTAATTAACTGATTGTATTATTTGATATTCAATGAAGAGTCGTAGTGAAATAGGCAGGTAGAGAAAATAGCGACTTAAAACTTAAAAAATGTAATTAAAGAGTGCGTGTATGAATGTGTATACGCGCAAGAAGTAGAACTTCTGTAGGTTATCGGTACTCTTTATGAAATTCAATTTATATTTTAAATAATTAGGATAAATGAGACACTAGAAATAACGCATATTAGGCATATTACAATCATACATTTATATAATATCATTTAAGGAAAGAATATAATATTATATATCATTTATCAGACAATAACAACGGTTACCATGGCAACAAACGTACGTATTTTTCGTAACGCATTCACCAGCTTATCCCCCAAGTCAAGCGTGCGTAAAGAAGCTTTACTTCAAAAAATTATGTGAGTTACAGTCAAGTGCTATATATCCATGGTTCCATTTATAATTGGTTTTTATAAATTGCTGCACTGGACTCACCATCTAGTCTCTAGATGGGAGCGATATTTGAAGCTATGGTTATGTACAGTTAATCAGATGAAAATATAGCACCATACATACATGTATTGAAGACATAAAATACATATTATTTTCTATTCGCATAGCTTTTATATATTCAGAAATGATTTTTTTTTTAAATTGATCATATATTATAATTCTTATATTAATGACAAATAAAATATCGGATTAGCATCATCTCCTCTTTAATTACTAGTTAAGTTAACTGCCTCGGTGGTGTAGTGGCTAGCATGTACGGCTGCACATCCTGAGGTCCTGGATTCGAGTCCCGGGTCGGGCCAAGTTTAGTTATTGAGTCTTTCTGTATAGTAAGCCTCAGTAACAGCCCGGAGTTGGGAAGTTGGCGGTGTTTCACCCCCGTGCCTCGGAGAGCACGTAAAGCCGTCGGTCCTGCGCCTTAACTCTCACCGGTCGTGTCGAGTAGTCGTCCCACCGGAGTATGAGAGTGACAGGAATAGAGAGTGCACTTGTGTCTGCGCGTACATTTGTGCACTATAATATCTCCTGCGCAGTTGGCTAGTCTCAATGAGATTGGCCGCCGTGGCCGGAATCGGTCAGGAGGACATTATTATTATAAGGTACATATATATTATACAAATACTTACTAGGTACGTTTTAACGATTAGTACGGAATAGATAGACTGTACATATATTAATAAAATATTGTACATATATGTGTACATACATAAGTACGATGTATTTTATATCCCTTTAATTTGAGAAATGATTGATTCTCTATACAAACTTTTATCAGATTTTTCACCCCCTTAAATGATGATTTCCGGAATAAAAACTATCCTTTGTCCTTCCCAGAGTCTCAAACTATCTTTATACCAAATTACATCTAAATCGCTTCAGCGGATTTTTAGTTTATCCATTACAAACAAAAAGAAGAAACTTTATAATATTAGTATAGATAACCTGTGCTACACGTCATACATATCACGTAAGAAAATTGTACTTCCTAACTATTTCCTCAGGGCGAAGTGAATATATTTAAAGTATTATCCAAAAATTAAAAAGACTCTAATGTTGCATGGCGTCAATTACCTATAAAACCTTTCATTTGAAGGTTAATTCGAATGGCAGCACGCATAAATAATAAATCAAAATAAGACTTAAAAAGAAAACAACTTAAAACGCAATCCCATTTAGACATGAATAAATGCATTTACGAGTCGAAAGTTAGGATCCCTTTGATTCATCCTCGTGCAAACAATAGGAACGTCGATAAAACCTCCTATAGAGTATCGCTGGGGGCATTTAAAATTGTATTGCCGCTTTTTTGGATTCGTTAAACTGCACTTTTGAACCCCCTCGTTTGGTGGCGGGCTAACCTCTGCTATTGTTTTCATTTTGTAAGCCAAAAATATGGAGTCGGATGATTAAATTTTTCTTTTCCTTTTTAAAAGTACTACAAGCTACCGTTTCATTTTCGCCGTGAATGCTTTTAAAGCTAAATAAAAACATTCTAAAAGTAGGTTTTATATATAATTTCGTGTAGTTTATAAGTGATAGAAATCACCTATAGTACCTCACCTGTTATAGTCACCTGTTATATTATGTTATATAATTATTTTTAATACTTACCATTTATTCTTTACAAAAAATCTATAATAATAATAAAATCCGATCAAAAAAGTACTAGATTCACAATCCCATCTCTCAAAGTTAAAAAAGTCTCAAAGTTCTCTTAAAACCAATTGTGTTTAGGTAATTATTCTAGTTGAAATAAATATACAATAATGTAAAAACTTTAAATGCAATGCTTAAAGTTGTTTTAACAAAAATAAAATAATTAAAAGCGCGCTTAAATGTTCAAATGAGCGCTCATTCTGTGAGGACATTTTTTGTCGCTGATTGTGTATCTAGTACTTTTTTGATCGATGGTAATACCAGAATTTTTTTTTGTTTGAATAATAAAAATATTTTATGATAATTTTCGAAAATTAAACAATATTACTGAAGCTTGTTCTCTTCATATTTCAATGAGGCATAATAAAAAATCAAACAGCAGTCAAGATAACCATATAAATATAAACAAATAAAACCGATACTTTATTAAAATTAAAGTTAATTTTAAATTACCAACACGAGAAGTCAGGGGAAAATCGAGTTAAATTGAAAAAGACTAAAACAAGGAAACTGGTAAACGTTCTATATAATTCTTTTCACAGGCTTCGTAAACCGGAACGCGCGTGACATATATTTTTCCCGACATATTTCTCTAGCGCGCCATTACATGTGCTGCCTGTGAAAGATAACTGAGGTATTTTGTGCCTTATGGTATCGGGCTATAAATAATATGGTGGCTACAGTTTCAATAAATATCAATAAGTTTTAAATTAGTTAAGATATGTAATATCAAAATTAACTTATTTTATTTTTTACCAAGTTTAAAAGGATATATTGTGAGTTATTATTTTTCTTACTCAGACTAAATATATTATTTCTTAACCTGAGATTTCTCAAGGACTCTTATAGTATGCAAATTTTCATAATATAATAAATTTTTTAAAACTGCATTTTTATTATAAAAATGCTATTCATTACAGAATCACTTTAAATAATCCTACATAGCATAAACGTTTCATAATCAGTATGTTGGTATTATAGGAGTTTAATTTCAAGGATATTTATTAGTCTATATACCTATATAAAATTTAGTCATGATTTTTTTGTGAAAATCGCTTTCAGCATATTTCACTTAATTTTTATTTTGAGTACTGTGTAACAGACCTTAGTATTTTAATTGCAATTAAAAAATAAACGAATGTATTAAAAAGATTCGAACCCGAACAGTCCGCCATAATTGGCAATGCCAGTTGAGTCTACAACATCAAGAAATTAGAATAAGCGATATCTGCCAAGTGCCGCTTAATTTATATCCGGATCTTATCGCATAGTTTTACCCGGGAAGGGTAAATAAGGTCATAAAACGTAGAAGGGTCCCAGTAATCCGGGTAAGGGAAACGAAGCGTCGACGGTTTATTGAAACGATAAATCCTAGAACTGCGCTTGCTTATTTAGATTTGGTATGTTGATTTAAGTTGTAGTTTCGAGGGTAGGTGGATTTATAAAAGATAGTGGCGGTGTCTATATAATATTGTAGGCTTATCGATGTTATTGGAATAGATAGATTATAATACTTGAAATAGATTAAAATATTTATTGGAATTTTCTTATTATGAAATTTTAAAATATTTTATTTTTATGGATTAAATATCCTAGAAAATTGTATGGGATATAACGAATTAAAAAGCAGTGTATGGTTGCTCCACCATTGCTTCGTCGTTGCTTAAAAAGAGAAAAAAAAACTTTGACATTTATATTTTGTAGTAGTATAATATAAGTAGTATAATATAGTAGTGTAGTATAAAGGAGTCTGCCCACTACCCCGTCTCATACCATGACCGTGCTAGGAGCGTGTCAGGCAAAAAAATATTCTTTGTATTGAAATGTATGAGACTCTGCCCACTAGACCGTTCCGTCACCGACCGGCACCGTCGCGTGCCGTGCACGGAACGTTAACAATTGTCATCGAGAATATTTTACCGGTGACGGTACGCTGCGTGCCTGGCACGCGACGTTACGGGACCGGTGCGCGTAGGCGGCGCAATGGTGAGCATACACAACACTAAAACCGTTATGTACGGGTATGATACGTTGTTGATACGTTCTAGTGGTGCCATGCTCGTTTCCGTGCCTGATACGTTCATAGCACGGTCATGGTATGAGACGGTGTAGTGGGCAGACTCCTTAAGATTACCGCTTGCCTTACGGTAAAGGAAAACATCGTGAGGAAACCTGCATGTCTGAGAGAACCTAGCAAGTTTTCGAAAGACATGTGAAGTCCGCCAACCCGCACTTGGCCAGCGTGGTGGACTATGGCTTGATCCTCCTCGTATCGAAGGGAGGCCCGTGCCCAGCAGTGGGACGTTAAAAAGGGCTGAATACAATACACAAGTTCACATGTGATATTTTTAATAAATATTGTCTCAAAAGTTGCATATTATACAGATTAATTCTTACAAAAAAATCTTCCTGCGTATATAAACGTAGTTTTAAAATTGTAGGGTCTTAAGTACTTTACGTCTAAACCCTCAAGCCTGGCTATCCAATAACATCCTCATCAGACCCCTATCCAATTATCTCCATTAGATGACCACAGGACCTCGCAAACCCGTCTGCTTAAACAGCGCAATAAAAAACTCATCACAATATCGAGGGAATGGAATAAATTCAATCGATAGAGGGTTGCGACAGACAATGTAAAAGAGAGTTAATTTTAGATTTTCTCGGATTTATTTTACGTCTTATTAAAATCAGCCTATCTTTCATTATTTGTCTTGATTTTGATTAAATGTTGATGTATTGTTTGTTTTGGATATCGAAATGGCGTTGGTGTTATGAAAATTATGGTATTCAATGATTTTTGTTTTTTGGAAATGAATTGAATGCACTCTTATCTACTACTAGCGACTCACTTCTTCTTAGATTTCGACTTAGACTTCGTTCTTAGGTTGTTTCCCCATACAATATTCATCCCCATTTTCAATCTCTTAAGGGATGATTTCCGGGATAAAAACTATCCTATGTCCTTCCCAGGGTCTCAAACTATCTTCTTACCAAATTTCATCTAAATCGGTTCAGTAGTTTCGGGGATTTTCGGTACAAACAAAGAAACAAAAAAATCTTTCCTCTTTATAATATTAGTATAGATACATTTTATTAAAGGGAAACTTCTTTAAGCTCCATGGGAGGGAAAAAGAGTATTGGCGTTACGATTTTTGTAACATAAACGGTTACGTTACGGAAATGAATAAATAGTCAATCAAACATTATTTCAACTATTTTATGAATATTTCAAAGTATAAATTAAATAAAATAAATATTTATACAAAAATACTTCGTTTTCATTTATTTTTAAACGAGCGATGGAATCATATCAAATGAATATTGTTAAAAAATAATTTATTTGAAATGTTTTTATACATTATTTATCTATTAAAAATGAATCACCGAAATGTACACGCATAACTTCCGATCGACTGCACCAAATTTATTATTATGATATTTTTTTTTGTGTTTGTTATTGTCAGGATAAGTTTTGTATAGAAGAAAATTAACTACAATTTTATATTAATTTTAATATTTCATATTCAAGTATAAAAGTAGGTAATTAAAATTATAAAAATGTTTAAAATCAAAATTAACAAATATTGTAAGGTACTTTGGTGCCAATTTTCAAGTTTTTTGAATTCATTTTGTTATTTTTTGGGTAGGCTTTCTGTAACGACTATATAATACCTTTGAGACATCTAATACCTTAGTCTCTCCCGTGACCATGATTGCTGTAAAGCATTCGAAACGTCGGGAACCAAAAATCAAAATAAATCCGCGAAAAATCCAAATAGATAGTTTTATTTAAAATTATCATCTATCTATCTTCTATATAAATAAAAATGAATGTTGGTAAGCGCAAAACTCGAGAACGGCTCGACCAATTCAGGTAATTTTTTTTTCGTATGTTCCTTAAGGTCCACGGAAGGTTTTAATTAAGCGAAAAATGAAAAATTAACGAAAAAGAAATTTATATGGCTAACGCTGGCTAATAACTATTTATATCTATTTAAAACGTACCTAGCGACGAACCCAAGTGAAGCGAGGGTGAGCCGCTAGTTTAAAATACAATTAACTACATGTCAAATTCTTTATCGATATATGTATATGAAATTCATCGAAAATTATCTAGAAAGAAATTCAAACATTCAAATGTACTAAAACATTCTGTAGCGAATTCCGCATTTGAATCGAATAGTTTAGTATTTAGATTACACAAGGATTCCGTACATGCCGCTACCAGTGCAATGTGACGACACGCGATGATACGCGGTAGGCGAAAAGTGCATATTATAGAGTGCGATAAGAAAGGAAGTCATTAGCCAAAGCCAGACTTAACTGGTGACTTTAGACTGGTTAGACTGGTGGCTGACATGTTCTGATGCAGATCCTGAGTTGAAATTCTCTGTCCAAAAATCCTCAAAGCAACCAGAAATCGATAAATTGAAGAGAACGTAAAGCTGTCGGTCCTAAGCCTGACCGATTACCGGTCGTGTCATGTAAAATGGTTCTCCTACCAGTAGGTACTCTTTTCCCTGTGCACACTGCACGCGCCTTTGCATTATTATATTACCCACACAGATTGCTGGTCTAAATAAGATCGTTGTGACCGAAATTATTTAGAAAGATTTACTTTAATTTAATTTATTTTAAGACTTTTAAGGAGAGGCGATAGACAGCATATTTTTGAGAGTATAAAAAAATAGTAATATATATTTTTATTTTCTAAAAAATGAAAAATAAAAAAAGTTAAAAAATATATATTTTTGCATGTTTCAAAAAAATTATAATTAAAAAAAAAAACTTTCAACATTTTATCCAAATCGATAATAGGTATTTTTACAGTGCCCAGTGTTAAAAGGCGCTAAGGTTAAATCCGGCACTGGCAAGCACTATTACGTCCTTAAAATCATAATTCACTAATAGATTTCATCGAAATATATATTTATAATATGTATGTATTTAAAGTTATATATGTGTAGTGTATCAACTATCTGGTATCCATAACACAAACCTCGTAGCTTACCATGGAACTAGGTGGTGCTGTGTGTTAATTTCCCAACAACATATTTATTTATTTGAAATAATAACAAGTTCAATTACACTTATTGATTTAATATTTGCAATATTGCCATTGCAATATATGAAAGGCTATTAGCCTTTTGAATCTCAGCCATCGATCCATTTAATCCAATTCCCTTTGTACTATTGTATCGTCGCGTTATAGCTTTGATAAAGGCTAGCTTTGTCTAGTCGAGTGGCTTTGGTTAGATCCTGATTTGATTAATATACGTAGAAGAAATATAATCTATATCTATACATATAATAAAACTGTAGAGATCTAATGTCTGTACATAGAAAAAAAAACTAAAAACTGAGTCAGAGGGGTGTAAAAAGAGAAATAGCACAAATCCACATTTTTTTCATTTTTTTTGTTTCTCTGTCTGTTTGTACGGGCTAATTTCCGAAACTATTGGACCGATTTAAACGAAATTTTGCATGGTGGTACCTTATATTCAGGGTCAACATTTCATCCGGGAAAATATGAGTTCCAGTGGGATAGTTAAAAAACTATAGTAACTTATATAGCTTAGTACACAAAAACTACTGATTGGATTTTAAATAAAACTTTACAATAATATAGTTCATACATAAGAATAACAAAAAGGCTACTTTTTATCACGGAAAAATACGGCACGGTTCCCATGGGATGGATTTGTAAATAAAACTGAATGTTCCTATGTTTGTTCTCTATGCTTTCCTAAACCATTGATCCAATTGCGATGAAACTCTGGTAGGTAATTCTGTATACGCCTGCGAAGGTGCCTGGTGCAAAAAAAGAATTTTTCTGTGCTAGTTATTAATTAAAAAAATGCATTATTAGTAGATATTGATATTATGTATTTGGGTTTGTTTGAATTCTCATATCCTGTGTTTTCATATATTATGGACCTATTATTGTATTAGGGATAGTACGGATTAAGCATTACTACGATACGGTACCTTTAATAGCATATAATATTCACAATAAGTATTTATGTACATACATATATGTCTGCTGAAAAAGCACAACATCTGGATTCAAAAGACGTGTAAGCTACGAGGCCTGCGTTATGGATACCAGATAGTTGATACACTACACATATGTAACTTTAAATATATACATATTATAAATATAAACACTCATGACTGGGGTCTGGAGTACAGACATTCGTGCTCATCACACAAATGAATGTCCCGAGCGTGACTCGAACCCGCGACATCTGGCACAGCAAGTACGGTCACTACAAATTGAGCTAAACGTGCCATCATATTATACAAAGCACAACAAGTAAAAGCCGGGGAAGTACGCCGGTATCGATTTTGTGCTATTTTTACCAGCAATATTGCAGTCTTAGGTCTTTTATAATGAAAGAGTCATGATCCTGATTACAGAAGGTTCAGTCCGACTTTGATGTCTATTAATTGCGCCCCTGTACGCTGCAACTTTCAACGGGCATTTGCTTGAGGGGTGACGTTCTATGTTTTTTTTTCAAGACTATTTTTATGGTAGATTCTCCATAAGACATCTTTTGAACTTAAAGCGTCATATTTCAGATGGTCTTACAAGCTTTTATTTAACTTACTTCAGTATGTCTTTCTGCTTTTCAGGTTTAAAATTTGTGTATTAAGTATTCATTTTTATGCGTTTTAGTTGAAACATTGATATCTATGCTATAATATAGTACCATGGGACTGGACTGATGATGAAGTCAGAAGATGATCATGAAACTCCTCAACTATAACAACTATAATAAAAAAAAACTTGTTTTTTTTTTTATGCTCTTGACCAAGGAATTCTAACTCAATTCGGGTGTATTTTTGTGTATGTGTGTTTGTCACGCAATATCTTAAATAAATTTCAAGACAAAATTCTATTTCTACGAATGAAATAATAATTATTAAAATGATTTTGTTAAAAAGTAATTATTAAATGAATAGTTTTCAAACTTTAAATAAAGACTAATAGTTTCTTATTATCTTAGATAATAGATTTTTTGTATACTTTGAATGTTACCTCATATTTGGTAAAAATAATTAACCGTGTAACCGAAAAAAACTCAGCTTCAGTAATTTAATGGAACATTAAAAATTTAAATTGCAAATGTAAGAGCAATAAAGAAACCACCATTCAAACATTCAGACAGCTATTCTAAAATATATCTATACTAATATTATAAAGCTGAAGAGTTTGTTTGTTTGTTTGTTTGGTTGAACGCGCTAATCTCAGGAACTACTAATCCGATTTTAAAAATTCTTTTTGCATTAGATAGCCCGTTTTCTGAGGAAGGCTATAGGTATATATCAACCCAGAAAAATGTACGGTTCCCGTGGGATAGATTTGTTTTTGTCTAGGGACGAACCTGAATACGTTTTAACGTTTAGCTCAGAGATAAGATATTTTCCCGCAGTAAAAAGTATCCTATATGTTGACCCGGATAACCAGCTATCATCATACTAAATTTCATCAAAATCTGTCCAGTGGTTTTCCCGTGACGTGAACAGACAAAAATTCTAAAAACTATAGATTTGGCTTCTGTATTGACAATAAGGTCTCTTTCAATAAGAGTTTCCAAAAAATATTTAATGTACAGATTCGGCGTAGTTACAATTTTATTATATGGATGGATATATATATATCGATTTAAATATATTTCACATGTATAGTATGTTTCTATTGGGATACCAAAGTTCCTTTTATTGTTTCAAATCAAATAAAGCGAAACTAATATTGAGAGGGTAGTCATTTAAATAAAAACTTTCTCGATTTCAACATTGTACGTTTCCGTCGGACTTTGCAACCCCTTTAATAGCACCTGTTTGACCTTATCTACCGTCGATTTTCTTTGGGAAAGGGTACTTTTTAATCTGCTGTTTTGTATTTTGATAGGAGGATCTCATTGAGATAAGCTTACCGAAATGGTAGCTTAAATATTTCAGATAATTTTTATAGTAATGATAAGGGTCGTACATTCCGTTTCGGGTAGTCAAAATATTTTGATTGGACTTTCAAGGCTTTCTGTCTAAATCTATTACTATATGAAAATAACTTATAAAATATCGATTTTTAGATATTTTAAAGGAGTTTTTAAAATAATAGGAAGGATAAAGTCAAAGCTTATGTGTGATTTTAGGTCTCGTAGAACTTTATCCTTAAAGAATCATGAGGGTCAAAAGTCTTTGGAATACAAATATTCCTCCATGTCATCCATATTGGTACAGGCGTTAAGGTATCTCGTTTTTAATTTTAATGCTATCAGAACCCGCGGCTACGCCCGCGTTCAATCTACAAAAAAAAAAACTGGTTTTATATTTATATAATACTAGCGACTCACCCTCGCTTCGCTTCGGGTTCATCCCTAGACAAAAACAAATCCATCCCACGGGAACCGTATATTTTTCCGGCATGGTATAACCTACAGCCTTTCTCAGTTAGCGGGTTATCTAATGCATAAAGATTTTTTCAAATCGGATCAGTAGTTCCTGAGATTAGCGCGTTCAACCAAACAAACAAACGAACTCTTCAGCTTTATAATCTATACAGATAAATAAAATTGGAGTGTCTGTTTGTAATATTAAAATAACCACTTTTTACTAAATGCATATGGATGTATACACGGTACATATACCAAAACAATATTTTTTACAATTTTTGTCTGTCTGTCTGTCTGTCTGTTTGTTCCGGCTAATCTCCGAAACGGCTGGACCGATTTTGACGGGACTTTCACTGGCAGATAGCTGATGTTATAAGGAGTAACTTAGGCTACTTTTATTTTAGAAAAAGAATCAGGGTTCCGCGAAAAAAAATTAAAACCCATGAAATTGTGAACAAAATCCGCGTACGGCGTACGCACCCGAGCGAAGCGACGGTAAGTCGCTATATAATTTAAATGAATATCTTAGGAGTAGCAAGCTACTATTTATGTAAAAACATAGCTAACCGTGAAAACGTACCTAGGGACGAACGCGAGCGAAGCGAGCGTGAGTCGCTAGTATTAAATATAGATTGTTCATACAAAAATACTGAAATCTCGATTTAAAAATGGGGGGTTGGGATAAGAGGGTAAAAAATACCAAATATACAAAAAAATTGGTCGAGTCGTTTCGGAGGAGAGCTACCACAAACATCGTGACACGAGATTTTTATATATTAGATAAGTAAAAAATTAGTCTCGGTCTCTTCCGCGACCATGATTACTATAAAGCATTCGAAACGTCGGGAACCAATCTATACAGATAAATTATATTGAAGTGTCTGTTTGTAATGTCAAAATAAGAGCTTTATACTAAATGCATAATATGGAATTATATATGGCACTTATAAAAAAACACAATTTTTTAAATTTTTTGTCTGTCTGTCTGTCTGTTTGTTCCGGCTAATCTCCGAAACGGCTGGACCAATTTTAACGGGACTTTCACTGGCAGATAGCTGATGTTATAAGGAGTAACTTAGGCTACTTTTATTTTAGAAAAAGAATTAGGGTTTCGCTCAAAAAAATTAAAACGTAAATTAATTAATTAACTAATTAAATCAAAATAAATCCGAGAAAAACCCGAAAAGATAGTTTTATTAAAAATAAAAAAAATAAGTATTTTAGCAGAGATTGTATTAATTGGACACACAACAAGTAAGCTAATTTAATTTAATGCTTACCCTTGGTCTGTCACTGTCACTTAAATGGGCGGGAAACGTAAGGGATGGGTTGACGTCATTAATTTTATTGCTTTCTATCTATCTATTCATATAATAAAACTAGCAACTCACCCTCGCTCCGCTCGGGTTTGTCCCTAGATACGTTTCAACGTTTAGCTCAGAGATGAGATATTTTCCCGCAGTAAAAAGTATCCTATATGTTGACCCGGACAACCAGCTATCATCATACCAAATTTCATCCAAATCTGTCCAGTGGTTTTCTTGTGATGCGGTAACAGACAGACAGACAGACAGACAGACAGACAAAAATTCTAAAAACTATAAATTCGGCCTCTGTATCGATAATAATGTCTATTTCAATAAGATTTTCCAAAAAATATTTAATGTACAGATTCGGCTTAGTTACAATTTTATAATATGTATAGATTGTGACTCAGTCAAATCTGTACATTAAATATTTTTTGGAAAATCTTATTGAAATAGGTATTATTATCGATACAGAGGCCGAATCTATAGTTTTTAGAATTTTTGTCTGTCTGTCTGTCTGTTACCGCATCACGAGAAAACTACTGGACAGATTTAGATGAAAATTGGTATGGTGACAGCTGGTTATCCAGGTCAACATATAGGATACTTTATACTGCGGGAAATATCTCATCTTTGAGAAATCTATACTAAACGTGAAATCGTAAGTAGAGACGAACCCGAGCGAAGCGAGGGTGAGTCGCTAGTTTTGATATATTTTACATTAACTTTTTTGTGCATCACTAAATTAGTGTACCAGTATAAATATATCAAGGATATATAATCTATAATAAAAGAAATAAAAACCTTTTGGGTGACAATTTTCATATGTATTTCAAGTAGGTAATAATGTAGGCGAAACAATAGAAATTAAAAGTGGTATGTAGAAGCCATGTAATTAATTAGAAGTATTTTTAATTTATGAGTACCTGTCTATATATAAATGTTTTTTTTTTATTTCTTCTCCGTATTATTCCACGTAAGTATTAAAATTATAGCATTTCATATTTCTACTGTTAAAGAATTGAGACTTATATTAGATATCAGAAATCAATAATGGCGTTATGTCTAAAACCTAAGGCAAAAGTATAAATAATTCAGTTTAACACAGCGGTATTATTTTGGTAAAGTTGTTATTAAGAGTATTATTGCGTTAAAACTCCATGCTTTACTTTGTCAAAGCCGTAACAGTAACAGTAAAAAAAAACCATTTATTTACTTAAGATTAACATGATAAAGGCAGTGGTGGTCTACCACTGCCATGTAGTAGTAGTGGTAACGCGCTCGCTTGGGAAACCGAGTGAAGCGGGTTCAAATCTCGGGTCTCGCACCTCCGATATTTTCATGTGCGAATCATTTCTAACATGATTACCACTTGCCTTACGGTGAAGGAAAACATCGTGAGGAAACCTGCATGTCTGAGAGAACCTAGCAAGTTTTCGAAAGACACGTGAAGTCCGCCAATCCGCACTTGTCCAGCGTGATGGACTATGGCCTGATTCCCCTCGTATTGAAGGGAGGCCCGTGCCCAGCAGTGGACGTTAAAAAAAAAGGCTGAATACAACATGATACTCGTATATATACTATTTCAAAGTTGAATGCGTCATTCCATTGCTCCCAAATACCAACTAAATGCTTGATGTATATGAGACAGACACGAGAGTTCATTTCGTCTAATACTAAGAGAGCACAAAGGCACCAAATTCACAGCTCACTGCCAAACACCGCAGACAGTCTTTAGCTGAAATTCTTTGCTTTTTGCGATTCACTTTTAGGCGTAATACCGGTGCCCATATTAAGATGATTAATGTGCCATTTTTGTGCACATTCGCATCGAAAAACTGAAAGTAGTTTTGGAAATGAACATTGAGTTGCTTGTTTTTTGGACAAAAACGTATTTTGTACTTTAAACAGTTTTAATGTTCTGTACACAAAGGGCTTTGCATAAACAGTTATAAGTTAGAAAGAGGAGAGAGTGTATATTAAAAGCTAAGTAGAATGTGCAAAGGGCGGCATTATTAATGATTTTTCAGGCAACCTTATTATTGAGCTTACTCTTCCTATCGTTTTCTTGCTCTACCTATATACAGTATACCTGTAGCCTATATACAGTACAACCTATAGTAGCATATATATAGTAGCCGGTATACCTAGTTGTTTTTTTTAAGTTGTAATACAGTGCTAAATTAAAACAACTTCTTTTTGGTATGAATGTTTTTTCATCTTTTCATATATGTAGATCTTTTTAATTTTTACTTTGTACTTTATACACTATATAAAAAGTTACGTGAGTTTCGATCGTTCCATTTTTTTCAATGTTTGGGCTAATTTAGCTCTCTTATATGTATTATTTAACTATTTTTATCTATGACGGAAAATAAATGCTATTTATCTCGCTGTGTATCGTAATTAATACAAAAATATTAATAATAATAAAGATTGCCCAGAGATGAGATATTTTCCCGCAGTAAAAAGTATCCTATATGTTGACACGAATAACCAGCTATTATCATACCAAACATCAAAATCTGTCCAGTAGTTTTCTTGTGATGCGTTCCCAGACAGACAGACAGACAAAAATTTTAAAAACTATAGATTCGGCCTCGGTATCGATAATAATGACTATTTCAATAAGATTTTCCAAAAAATATTTAATGTCTAGATTCGACTCAGTTAGAATTTTATTATATGTACCTATATTTTACAAACAATATTAGGAGCTAAAGCCATTTATAGTAGGTATACAAGTTTATTTGTAGAAAATAATTTTATATCAATTCTAGAATTACTCTTTTAAAATCAAGCACAATCAATAAATCATCACTTCGGTGAATACGAATATGAATACGTATTTTTATAATGAAAAATTTCTTCGGATAATTTTAGCAAAAGCATAGTAATTGTAATTTTTTTGACAACACAATTTCTTTTCTCTATTTCCAGCTATTTAAAATAATTATTTCCAAGGCGATATAATCGATTTTACGCAAATATATTTTACAAAAAACATCGATATTCAGACGAATACGAATATTCGATTATTGGCTGCTATTTAAACAATACGAATATTATTTGCATCAGTAATAGGTAAATATAAAATCTAGACGTAAGTCTGCAAAATGACTTCCCCTTCAATATTATATTATAGAATACAATATATCAGTTGAAATGAAGCAGTCGCGTGACGTCACTGTAGTCGCGACAGGTACTCGGCAGTCGGTATTAATGGAAGGGTGAAGTAGGGTTGACACATCCGCACATCCGCATCGGATAGCAAATGCTTTATTATTTATCCCTCGTAATAGATTAGAAATCATTAAACTTTTTCATAATTTGAACGTTATTTTAATATTTTATAACATAAAGACAGTTATATGTTAGATAAAAGCCAGTTGTTTTATTATTATATTCTTTATTATACAATTAAGTAATTTAAAAAAGTACGCGAAAAGTGACGAGGACAAAGGGGGACTTCTCTATAAGATATCTCTTCCAGTCAACTCATGTATTTATGTGAGAAACAGAAAGAGAAATTTCTTAAAAAAATAAAATTTATATCATAAATTATATTAAAAAGCTGACAGTAAGACTAAACTTGCCCGACCCGGTATTTAAACCCAAGACCTCCGGATCTGCAGCTGTATGCTAGCCACTACACCACCGAGGCAGTTAAATATTATTTTATATAGCAAATATAATAAAATTACAAAGTCTAGTCACGTATAAAGAGGATGTAGCGAAAATATTAACGAAGCTTTTTCGCCCAGATATATCGAATATATTATTATCATAGAAGCACATTGACAAGATTAAATGTTTAGTGGATAACTTGAACAAAAAAATATTTACTCTAAGTTTAATCTGAAGCGAGACAGTTTTTATACGTCTCTTCTGCTTGTCGTCTTCGATTTCATTCGTAGTTTACGACAAGTCATTTTAAAAGTTTGATAAGTTTGGTACCGTTAATTTATAATCAACGTATGTATAGTGTATTCAGCCCTTTTTTTAACGTTCCACTGCTGGGCCACCCTTTAATACGAAGGGGATCAGGCCATAGTCCACCACGTTGGCCAAGTGCGGGTTGGCGAACTTCACATATCTTTCGAAAACTTACTAGGTTCTCTCAGACATGCACGTTTCCTCACGATGTTTTCCATCACCGTAAGGCAAATGGTAATCATGTTAGAAATGATTCACACATGAAAATATCAGAGGTGCGAGACCCGGGATTTGAACCCGCTTCATTCGGTTTCACAAAGCGAGCGCGTTACCACTGGGCTACCACTGCTTAATAAATAAATATTTACTCTAAGTTTAATCTGAAGCGAGACGATTTTTATACCTCTCTTATGCTTGTCGTCTTCGATTTCGCTCGTAGTTTACGACAAGTCACTTTAAAAGTCTGAAAAGTTTGGTACCGTTAATTTATAATCAAAGTATGTATAATAAAATTTTAATAATAAAATTTTTTGTTAAATATTTTTGTTCAAACGGACTTTCGAGATGTTATACAAGTTAAACTCAATTACGTATAAAGCGCTGCAACGAGTGTAACTTGCACTAACCAATCGCTTGTAATGTAAACGGGGCGGGATAAAAATGTAACCTACATATGTATGTATGTATGTATCTCTGAAATGGTTGGACCGATTTTGACGGGACTTTCACTGTCAGATAGCTGATGTAATAAAGAGTAACTTAGGCAACTTTTATTTTAGAAAAAAAATAGGGTCCCATGAAAAAAATATAAAATCAAATTAATTAATTAATTTTGTTTTGGGAAGTAACCTAGGGACGAACTCGAGCGAAGCAAGGGTGAGTCGCTAGTGATACATTATTAACTATAGATATTTTGAAAATAATAGGGATTGCATTAAGAATATTTTGCAATAAAATTTCCCTTTCTAATTCATACTAAATTGAACATACTTTAAAAAATCTGTTCTTGTAAACAAGACGATGAAATAATGAGGGGTGGATTTAAACTGTATCTAATTTAAATACTATTGTTATAATATTTTCTTTTACGAACAGGACTCTGAATAAAATGGATATTCTAATGTAATTTTTTAAATGAGATTCGTATTTTAACTTTAATATTGTCAAGTTGTTGGAAGCTTATTTTTATTGTTCTTATATTTTAAGCTAAATTGTACTTTAGATAGAAGAATAAAAGATAATTGGTAAGTAAATGATGAAATCGGAGACTGTTTATCTGAGATAGGGGTAGCGGATTCAACTCCATTCTGCTGAATATTTATAACTCATCAAATTACACTATTTTTTTAACACTACACGAACTCAAAAACGCTCACGCGAATATTTGACAGTTTAAATAAATCTATCTTCTCAGTTTCTCCCGTGACCATAAATGCTGTAGAGCATTTTCAATGTCGGGAACGCAAATCAAAAAGTTCGCGAAAGTAATCCGAAGAAAATCCGAGAAATTTACATTACTTCCCTTTTGCTTCAGTCGGGTAATATATAACAAAGGGTGGCAAACAATGACAAAAACGTAGTAAAACAAATGGAGAAGTTTAAGAAGCACTGGTCGTGTATTCTGTGGTAGTGCCAATTAGTTAACACAATGTTGACGACTCGTGAGAAGTGCTGTTGACTGCGAACGAGTAGAGTTTGAGTTTAACTCGCGGAGTTAGACAATGAAATCGTAGCGAAATAATTTATTTTATTTTAACGAATTTTCGTTTTGGATATAAATATTGAAGTTTTTGTGTAGTTTTGTTATATCTCAAAAACTATAATATTCCGTTAAATATTCCATATAGTAGGTAGCTACATCCACATATTACCTACTTTTTAGGCCCGTGCCCAGCAGTGGGACGTTAAAAACAGCTAAATACATACTGTGATCTACATATAGTCCCTATTAGGTGTATAAAAATCAAGATCCTGAGTCTACACGATAAAAATATATGGGCAGATTTAGATTTTCGCGAAAACTTGAACCAAAATTTAAATTAAAGGTTCCGTACAAAACAGATTTCCTATTACAGAACCCTCGGTGGTTGAGTCCGACTCGCACTTGTCCGGATTTTTAAAGTTACACGCAGAATTCTTTCTTAAAAACATGGGTAATCGATTATAATTTACTAGTGACTTAGGCTCCCTTTTATCCTAGATGTGTTTAGTCATTTTAACGTCCCATTGCTGGGCATGAGCTTCTCATCAATGCAAGAGATCAGGCCATAGTCCATCACGCTGGCCAAGCGCGGGTTGGCGGATTTTATATGTTTTTCGAAAACTTGCTAGGTTCCTACAGGCGTGCAGGTTTCCTCACGTTTTCTTTCACCAAAAACAAGTGGTAATATGTATATAATTTTGAAAATGATTTGCACATGAAAACACAAGAAGGATTTGAACCTGCTTCTTCTGGTTTCCCAAGCAAGAGCGCTATCACTTTGCTACCACTGCCTTAGCCAATCCCTAGATGTTTCTACGTATATATTCATATAGTTGAACAAACGATCAGCGCCACCTTTCGGCAAGAACTATTTCTAATAGTAGCCGATGTATTATTTAAGCATTAATTATTTCAAAAATGTCGCAAAAATACGTAAAAAATTAAACAAGAGTATACCTCCTTTTTGGAGTCTGTCAAAAAGTAACCGTATCAAGAACATGAAAATGAAAATGAGAAACTTGCACTTGTACACTCGTAGCTGTAGATTTAAATTATTTACCACATAGGTACATAGATGCCAAAATTTATCGTATTAATAAATAATAAATAAATAAATATGTTGGAACTTTAACACACAGCACCATCTAGTTCATGATAAGCTTCGTAGCTTGTGTTATGGATACCAGATAGTTGATACACTACACATATATAACTTTTAATACATACATATTATAAATATAAACACCCATGATTGGAGTGCAAACACTCTGCTTACCACACAAATGAATGCCCCCAGCGGGACTCGAACCCGCGACCGCTGGCACAGCAAGTAGGGTCACTACAAACTGTGCGCCAAACGTGTCTAAGAAATAAGAAAATATTATTTTAAAATTTATATAAATTAGAAAAAAAAAGTTTTTGTTTTTTTTTTTTTTAAATATAACTAACTTGTTTTTTTTTCTTATAAATAGCGTAAGGAGAAATTGTCATCAAAAGGAAGTCTGTTAAGATGTTGTAGGCAATTTATCGTCACTGTTTGTTTTTTTTTGCCTCATTATAAAAGCTTTTTGACATTAATATGAAATGAAAATTTGAATTTTGAAGATGAAAACTTGAGAGGTTTTAGTATCTAGTTAGGAGTCACATGTATTCAGCCCTTTTTAACGTCCCACTGCTGGGCACGGGCCTCCCTTCAATACGAGGGGGATCAGGCCATAGTCCACCACGCTGGCCAAGGTCGGGTTGGCGGACTTCACACGTCTTTCGAAAACTTATTAGCAGTGGTAGCCCAGTGGTAACACGTTCCCTTGAAAAACCGAGTGAAATGGGTTCAAATCCCGGGTCTCGCATTTCTGATATTTTCATGTGCGAATCATTTCTAACATGATTACCACTTGCCTTACGGTGAAGGAAAACATCGTGAGGAAACCTGCACGCTGAGAGGAGTCACATAAAGATATGAAAAATCGCAGGTAATCCTAGTATTTAAGTATTAAAATATGATAGAAGTAAACCAAAAGATTATTCTTTAATTTGGAAAATATTAAAACTAAATACGATTTATTATAATACATAGTATTCTTCCGAGGGAGTGACTTGAGATACTTTATTTTATATATATATAAAAAAAAAAAACATTTATATATTACAATACCTGTTACCTCGAAACAGACGCTAAAAGCTAATATTAAAAATGCACAGACAGTACGCGATCAATAAAAAAACCGTATAGGCTCATCGGATTCCAATGTTGAGGGGTTAAAATTTTTTCAACAATATGATACTTTGAATATTTCAAACTCTAATTTAACAATTTAATTAATCAGCAAGCCTGAGGAATTGTAATTTGTTTGGATTGCTTATATTTGATTATATTTTTTATTGGTCTGATATGTAGGTAACTAGCGACTCACCCTCGTTTTACTTCGGGTTCGTTCCTAGACAAAAACAAATCTATACCACGGGAACTGTAAATTTTTCCGGGATGATATATAGCCTATAGCCTTCCTCAGTTAACGGGCTGTCTAATGCAAAAAGAAATTTTCAAATCGGATTAGTAGTTCCTGAGATTAGCGCGTTCAACCAAACAAACAAACAAACTCTTCAGCTTTATAATATTAGTATAGATTATACCACTCTAAAATAGACTTCAATCCGATTATACTCGCGGAAAAAGATCAGGCGCAAAAGCAATTTACTAGTAAACATGGATATTATTGATGTTTTAATAAATAAACAAATACAGCGCTATCATACTAGGAACACGTTGCTATTAGGCATTTTCTGATAAAAAAACCTATTAATTCTATTGTCCTAAATCGGGATTCGAACTTAGAGCTTACAGCTTTGTAAGCTACATTTATGTACATGTTAATATGCATTGTATGTGTTCTATTGAACTCAATAAGCACCCCATAGCGGTATTGTCATGACAGTCGTTTTATGGTTTCAAATGCATTCACATTGAAGTTTATTAAGCTTATGTTTCGATGAATGAAAGACCGGATTACAAATAAATATATGTTGAGACATTAAACACACAGCACCATCTAGTTCCACGTTAAACTACGAGGCCTGTGTTATGGATACCAGATAGTTGATACACTACACATATATAACTTTAAATACATACATATTATAAATATAAACACCCATGACTGGAGTACAAACATTCGTGCTCATCACACGAATGAATGCCCCCAGCAGGACTCGAACCCGCGGCCGCTGGCACAGCAAGTCTAGTCACTACAAACTGAGCCAAACGTGTCGTTGATTGATGAAGCAAAAGAAGTAAAATATCATTATGTTTTAATTTTGTTTTATATTTTCTCTTTATCTCTAGCTTCGCTCTACAAGGGAGCATTTTTAGCCTAAATGGCTAGTTGAATTTCAATATATTATCAGTTGTCCTTAGATTTAACTAAGTTGTGGAACTCAGATCTACATATTTATTTGTAATTTTCTAATTTACTTCATATTTTTATACCTTATACGTTTACAAATTAACGTCCGGAAGTGTGGCCATTTTATTTTTATCGCACCATCAAGAATTTTTATTTTATAAATTATAAATGCAAACAGAAGTAAAAATTAAAATAAAATCTAGACTATTTAAATCTTCGGAACGGAATTAAGTGTGCAATTAAAACGAGGGGAAAGAACCGCGCCGTCACGACCGCCATATTTGCAACCGTTCGCGCCTTTTAATTTTACTCAACCGGAAATTATATTAAGCACTTTTACTACTTTTTCAGAATATTTAAAACTAGGTTAATGAAGCAAGCTTCAATTTAGCACTGGAGAAAAAGTTAGCACAATTTTTTTCAGAAAATCTTTAAAAAGCTTTCCTTTCTATGGGTCTTTGGAGCTTTCAATTTTATTAAGGGTGCCATATTTACAATACGAGCGTATTTTTTTAAATTTGTAATATAAATAAAATATATTACTATAAAAAAAGCGAAAGTTTGTATATGTGTGTATGTTTGTTACATTCTGAAATAATTGGAAGGATTTAGATGAAATTTGTACAAAATAATCTTTAATTTTAACTAGCCAAAGTTACACATGAACTTTAGGAAGCACCCAAATGAAGCAAGGGTATGTTATTAGTAATATCATAGATCACATAATACTATACTAGTACAGATTAATTATTTTTATTAATTATTATTATTTAAAAATTATTATTAATAAAAGAAAAAAATTGGACAGCGCTAATTAGGGCTATCCTTCCTTCTAATTCGGGCTATTTTTGTTTGCTTGAATAGATAACAGATGTCGTTTATTCGCAAATAGTTAAACTGTTTTATTTTATAAATATGTGCAAACTAACAATTGGGAAATATTGTAAATTGCATTAATTTTTTTTAGTGGTTTTAAGATTTTTTAACCGTGATAAACAATTCATAAAAAGTAAAAGCGCCATCTGTGAATGTACACTACAAACCCATCATCTGATTGCTGATATTTCAATAATCAGTAAAATTACGCAAATTTGATTTATAGGCGCCTCATTTCTTTTCTCTTCACTTAGAATATTTTTTAAAACGTTAATATACGTTTTTGGGATCTATTTTTTAACCGACTTCCAAAAAGGAGGAGGTTCTCAATTCGTCGGAATCTTTTTTCTTCCTTTTTTTTTATGTATGTTCACGGATTACTCGAAGACGGCTGAACCGATTTGAAAAATTCTTTTTTTGTTACAAAGGGTATTCTTCTCCGGTGGTCCCATATAAATTTTATCGAAATCGGTCAAGCGGTTTTTAAATAAATATATTGTAAATAATGTTTTTATTAATAAAAATCTTTCTTCTTATAAATTACAAATTACCTGCTTATTACGTCTACACTAAAAATGGAAAAATAAAAACTTTTAAAAAAAAATAAAAACCGACTTCCAGGCACTGAAAAGTAAAAAATAACTAAACAGGGGTTTTCATTTAGAATAGATACCTAATCAGATATTTTCGAAGTCGGTGCCAGCCAATACAAATCAAAGCACACCGACTTCGAAAATATCTGATTAGGTATCTATTCTAAATGAAAACCCCTGTTTAGTTATTTTTTACTTTTCAGTGCCTGGAAGTCGGTTTTTATTTATTTTTTTAAAGTTTTTTTTAACTTTTGTTAATTTAACACAACTTTAATAACAAATCGATACATGTAACGTCATCTATTGACATTTATTTGAACTAATTTTTCTTTGTTCGTAATGTAACGTAAGGTAATGGGGTCTCATGGTAATATTATAAAAACAAAAACTACTTGCAGATGAAAACAAGCGAAGCGTGAATAAATCTCTAGTATATAGATAGTATGTGGATATGTAAATGCCCTGATAAAATCGCTAACAGAAGTTATGACCTAACAGGTTATGAGTTATGAATGTAATTCAAGAAATTGATGAGATAATAAAGCTCCTTTTATTGGTGGGATTAATAGAGTAAAGACGAAGCCCTATAGTTTAATTCTTAAATAAGTGTATGAAATGTTTTTTTTTATAAGGACATTTTGTATTTATATCTATGCATATGATAAAAGTAACTGATCGCTGTCTGAACATGGAAGATATTTAAGATAAACTATTATAGGGGGAGATGGAGAGGGGGGGAGGGGGGGGGGGGGGGGGGTAATTTTCGTCTTTTTTCTGCGCGTTTCTGCGCGCTAATCTCAAAAACGACTTATTATGTCAATTTAAAGAATTACCTAGAGACGAACCCGAGCGATATATATTAATAAATATATACATACATACGTATATATATTTATATAGTCCTAGTATCTGGTCAAGTTTAAATGAGAATGCTGGACTATTATCGTTTAGAAGGTGCAATAAAAATATTTTTATTTTTTTATGAAAATAAATATTTTTTTGTAAAATTTAAGAAATATTATTTTTTTGTTACAGATGTTATTGTTATGATGTAAATAGTATATTCCCAAAAGGTCTTCAGTAAATTAAAAATAACTCTGTATATATATAATATACATATAGATAATATATATACAAAATTACTAAGAGTATACCTAAGTAATATAAATAATAGTGTTATTAATAAAAAAAACGATTATGATCGAATTTCGACCACTGGACCAACACTATGTGTTATAATTTAATTAAGAAACACATGTTACCGAAAAACTATAAAAGAGGTTATGAGTATCATGCTTTTTTACTGCTAATAAAGTTTTACGCAACTTTTATGGGCCTATTGTACATTATAAAGATACCTTTTCTTAATGTGAGGAATAGCACCTGGTGCTGCTTAAATGACTTTTTTATATATGAAAAACTAGCGACTCACCATCGCTTCGCTTCGGGTTCGTCCCTAGACAAAAACAAATATATCCCACGGGAACCGTACATTTTTCCGGGATGATATAGGTATAGCCTATAGCCTTTCTCAGTTAACGGGCTATCTAATGCAAAAAGAATTTTTCAAATCGGATTAGTAGTTCCTGAGATTAGTGTGTTCAACCAAACAAACAAACAAACTCTTCAGCTTTATAATATTAGTATAGATTATGTGTGTTTATATGTTTCTAATGTATTTACGTTTCTGACATATAACCTCGATGACACGTTTGGCTCAGTTTGTAATGACGCTACTTGCTGTGCCATCGGTCGCGGGTTTGAATCCCGCTGGGGGCATTCAATTTGTATGATGATTACAAATGTTTGTACTCCAGTCATGGGTGTTTATATTTATAATATGTATATATTTAAAGTTATATATGTATAGTGCATCAACTATCTGGTCATTTTAAACTTTTAATTAACTCGGTATTATTAAGATGTAAATTACGTACAGATGTATGTATGTATCTATGTATGTCTGGGCATATTTTGTAAGTGATCAGCGCTATCTAGGGACCGAAGTGAAGTGAGGGTAGGAACTAGTAAGTTTATAATAAAAAGTTGTATCATTATCTGTACAGTGATCTTAAAGTAACTATAGACTAAACACTATTTAAAAATATTTGATTGCAAAATCAACATAAACTTCATAAATTACTTAGAATCTAGGTATAAATAAATGTAAATAAATAAATAAATATGTTGGGACAATAACACACAGCACCATCTAGTTCCATGGTAAGCTACGAGGCTTGTGTTATGGATACCAGATAGTAGAAATATATATATATATATATATATATAATTCAACCATAGCCGAATTTCGAGCACTGAAGTACTAAAGTATAAAGATTTCTCATTGAATACAGTTAGAAAATTGTGAGATCGTAAAAGTTTAATACGCGACAGGTGACTTTTATCGATTTCCCTAAATTAATTTCGGCTTAGTGAATAGATTGAATATGCAGAAGCAAATTCTATAACATGCTGTTACTTAAATTGCTTTCTTCTAAAGGAGGAATTTATATTATGGGACGTGTAGCCGTAAGCTGTCCCCATTCTCTCAAATTCCTTCAGTTACAGCGTAAAGTAAGTTTACTGTATCGCTCATAAACTTATGTATATGTAAGAAAAGATATCTCAAGGCTTTTTTGATACGATCATATGTATACCGACACTAAAGGATCCCTTAAATTTTGTATTATGTGAATGTGGGTGAACTAGCGACTCACCCTCGCTTCGCTCAGGTTCGTCTCCAGATGTATTTTAATTTTTTTGCGGAACCCTAATTCTTTTTTAAAGTAAAATAGCTTAAGTAACTCCTTATAACATCAGCTATATCTGCCAGTGAAAGTATGGGACTTTATAGTATGGGACAAAATCGGTTTAGCTGTTTCGGAGATTAGCTGGAAAAAACAGACAGACAGACAAAAATGTTAAAAATTGTGTTCTTATAAGTAGCGTATATAATTTCATATGTATTTAGTACAAAACTGTTATTTTGACATTACAAACAGACACTTCAATTTTATTTATCTGTATAGATTTATGTTAGGTACTTTGAGAACAAAGAAAACTCAATGAGAAAAAGACTACAGAGATAAACATTTTATTATCTTTTTCTTGCCAAAACGTTAAAATGAGTGTAATAACAAAAATATTATATTAAAAAGTATCATTAAACGCAGAAAGGCGAAATGTTCCGAGTGCTTCAGAACACCTATTCAACTTCACGCGGTCGGATCGTATCAACACTTGAATTTCTTTCAAAGCAATGCGTATACCAATAATTTATCAAGCCGTTATTCCAAGGGAATAGCCTCTATTTTTGCTTAACTCCACATCGAAGTCCCCCATGTCCTGATTACCCGGCCCTATTGTGTTGCGAGGGTAGTCTGCAATTATTTTTGAAGGGAATTGCTTCGTAAGTAAATCGTGTGGGAAGTATTAAGAGTATGTTCTTTTATCGTGTAAGTAAACAAAGAACGTATACATACACACACACACACACACATGTATATATATATATATATATATATATATATATATATATATTTATTTTGCAAGTCTAATATATATATATATATATATATATATATATATATATATATATATGTTCGCGCCACTCGGGCGCGACGATTGGTTCCCTGATTTGCTTTCTCACTCTTACTCATGGATTCGGCGCGAGCGTCGCATGCGCGCAACTAGAAAAAAAGTCACGCGTCGTCCACGGTTCGAGAAGGGTCGTTAAATTGAAAATATATGTAAAAGTAAAACCCTTCAGCTCATCTGCTCGTGTGTGAATTATTATAAGTATATTGCCGGCCGGCTTCTATTAAAGTGAACTATACAGACAATTGAACTAACCAGTGATAGTGAATATAGCGTATAATATAAAACTTTGTTGCACGTGTACCTATACGTGCAAAGGTATATTCAGCCCAGGAGCGTGCCACTCACTCAGCGCCATCCATCTATCATCCGCCCATCTACATTCCAAGTAAGTGCACACCCTTACATCTCCAACCCCCGCTTCAGCTCATCGTCTATGTGAGGTGTCCCAGCCCTTACAAATTTTAGGGCTAGCCCCCTCATATATCCTTTTGGTCCTTCGGCCTCTGAACCACCCCCTGTGGATAAACAGTGTCCTGAACCCGGGAAATAAGCCCAACCACACCCAGTTTTAAAAATAAAGTTACCCACATTTATTTATTTCTTTTTCAACTAAATATTTAAATCTCATAAATAGATAAAAACTTCTTGTGTATAATCATATAATCTCAGCCCAACTATTGAAATTTCACTAATACATAACATTTATTATTAACATTTAAATATAAACATTTCACATCTCAATACATTGTTTCTATTGCTACGTAGGTAATAAGCTAACGCTTTCGAACATAATAAACGTCTCGTATTTCAACAAGTGTTTGATTGCATCATTTTTAAACATATAACTAATAACATAATAATATAAATAAATAAATAAAAGTTCATAGAAAAGTATTAACAATCGGCTCAATACTGCGCTTTATAGTTAGATCAGCTGAGTCGTAGCTAGGTCAAGGACACGGCGTGCGTCTCGATCATTAGTAAAAAAGAAGCAAGTGTTCACATATTTTATTTTTTTAATTTAAAAGGTAATAATTAGCGAAGTTATAGTTTTGTATTGGTAGTGTTATAAATTGTATTATAATTGGTGCAGCGTTGATAGATATATATTAATTGTACCGTATTATTTCTTCTCAATAGGCATTATTATTGTTTTAGCTTATAAATTTTTTAGTGTTAACTTTTAAATTACTTTTACATAGATAGTATATATAGATATTCTGCTCACTTTAGTCTTCGCTCCGCACTTATCCGTTGCTCGGCTCAATAACATTATATTATAACATTTATACCATAATCTCACATTCATTTATTTTTTTTAACCGACTTTCAAAAAAGGAGGAGGTTCACAATTCGATTGTATTTTTTTTTTTTTTTTGCTCGTCTCTTTTTTTTCCTCACTTATTTAATTATATAGTAAATTTACATACAATGCCGTCCAAATCTCAAGCAGCTATTTTTCGTGAGGCGATAAAGGCAATTAACCAGCTCAAGGAAATTGCCTTGGCGGTGACAGCTAAGGAAACGAAAAAGTACAGTATAACGGATTTTACTGCTAGGTACGCCAAGCTAGAGGAACACAAGCGCAAATTGGAAAACGTCTTCTACGAGATCCTGGATGACGAGGACCTCACCGATGACGTCGAGGCCACATATACTAAGAATTATGAAAAGGCGATTTCAGAATACAATGATATCCTAGTTGCGTTTGAGAAATTAAGTGTGGCCTCAGCTCTTCCGGAGACTGCTCATCCGTCCACGTCAGCCACACCTGCTAACTTTCTGCCCAAAATTGCTCTGCCGAAGTTCAGCTCTAAAATTGAAGACTGGCCTTCCTTCATAGCCATCTTTAGAAGTCTAACTGATGACATGACAACCATTTCGGATTCTGTGAAGCTTCATTATCTGCTCTCGTGCCTCTCAGGCGAGGCACGCAGTATGGTATCTCATCTTCAGCTCACCAACGAGAACTTCGCCGTGGCCATGGATATTCTAACCAGGCGATATGAAAACCGTCGCGTCCTGATCGACCGGTTTGTGGACATCATACTAGGGCTACCACACATCCATACGCGTTCTGATATCCGCACACTCTTCTTGACTCCGCTCATTTCTGCGCAATGCGCCCTAAATAACCTCGATTTGCCCATGAAGGATAGTGACTACGTTTTCGTATCTATAGTAGTACGAAAGCTTAAGGGTGAGCTTCGGACCCTCTTTGAGCGTAAATATGGATCACGTCAGACTCTGCCAACTCTCAATAATTTAATCACCTTCTTGGAAGAGCACGCGCGTTGTGTGGAGACCGAGCGATCAAGCCCACTCTTTTCACAAGTTAGTCGGCACTCCCCACAGAATAACCAATACCGCAGGCGGACCCCCCCTGCTTCTCCACGAGTTTCTCCTCGTCAGCCCGCTCATCATCAATTTCGGCCAATTAACCAGGCAAGAAGTCGACACGAATATAGCACCCCGCAGCCGGCTCCGCTTAGGCCGGTTTACTCGGCTCAACCATCAGCTCCTGTCGCTCCCATTGCAGATAATATGCCCTGCCCATACTGCAGACATAGAGGGCACAAGCTCATCGCCTGCCCGCGGTACAATGACCAACCGATCCAGGGTCGATGGGACTTTATCAACGCTCGCAACCGCTGTCGACGCTGCTTAGGCCCTCATTATGAGAATGAGTGCAAGTCCACGAGGGCTTGCAAAGAGTGTGGAAATACAAGACACCACACATCACTGCATCGGCCCGGTGCTTCTTCTCCGACTCACTCGAACGCTCATCTTCTACCTACGCATATGAGAGAGCAACCCAGACAGCGCTCAGCAGATGAGCACCAACATTATTCGGCACACGCCGCACATGTGAACCCCAGGCCGCACAACAATCAACTCAATCATTCGCGCTCGCCTAGTAGGTCTCGGGTAGGTGGTCAACAATGACTATCTACAATAAACGAACACTACAAACAAGAAACTAATCAGCACACTCACTCAAACTCAGCTCACACACAGACCTCACAAGCTCACTCTGCGATATCAGCTCCAACCATGAATAATTATTTTTGCAATTCCGCTCAACGTGAAGAGCACGTTACCAATTTACCAATTTTATTGCCAACCGTCTCGCTAAAAATAGCAGACGTACATGGCCACTTTCACACAGCTCGAGCCTTGTTGGATTGTGGTAGCATGATAACACTTATAACTCAGCGCATGGCTCGAATTTTGAATTTACCGCTAAATCAAACATCACTAAAAATCGCAGGAGTGGGCAACCACCATACACAGGACTCAAAGGAATCAATCACAATAGTATGTAGACCTACACACCATGACACACCTACGATTACGGCTACAGCGCATATTTTAAAAAATCTTACAGGTTACTTACCAATACAAAAAGTTCCGCGCATAGCAGATGCAGAGCCTCCGATTCCCTTGGCAGATCAAGATTACCATACACCAGCTCCGATCGATCTCTTATTGGGTTCTGACGTTCTCGGCCAAGTTCTGGACGGGACTAAGGTGTCGTTAGGCCGGGGGAAGCCTATAGCCTTCGGCACGATTTTCGATTATGCATTGATAGGACCTATTGCGGGTTTACATGCAACGTCTGCAAACCAGTCCATCTCAGCTCACGTTATCAGCTCACACTCAGAATCCGACGTATCTACACGCGAAATTTGCAAGCGCATTGAGAGGTTCTGGGACTCGGAAGAACCACAACCTCATATAGCGACCAGTCCTTTGCAGGAGCAATGCGAAGAAATTTACCGCACCACAACAACTCGAGAACCATCAGGCAAATATATGGTAACATTGCCTTTTTTACCAAATGCGCCGACCTTAGGCAACACTCATGCTATTGCGCTACGTAGATTTCTCAGTCTCGAAAAGAAGCTTCAAGCAAATCCGCCCCTCCGCTCTCAATATGTTGATTTTATGAATGAGTATCTCAACTTGGGACACATGTCACCCTGTCACCCAAGTACCTTTGCAGGTAGGCCGCACTTCTATATTCCGCATCATGCTATCTTCAAGACGGGATCAGATAAGCTACGCACTGTATTTGATGGTAGCAGTAAAAGCTCAAATGGCGTAAGTCTAAATGAATGCCTGCACACAGGTCCAGCTCTCCAACAGGATATTGTTGATATTATTTTGTCATTTAGAACACACCCTGTAGTCTTCAGTACTGACATCAGAAAGATGTTCAGAAATATACTCATCCATCCAGATCATAGACAGTATCAACTTATTCTCTGGCGGTCGTCACCTGACCAGCCTCTGCTCACATATGCGCTAAATACAGTCACGTATGGTTTACGGTCCAGCCCGTACCATGCCATCCGCACACTGCTCCTATTGGCTGATGACGAAGGTCATCGTTACCCACAAGCTGCACAGATCCTACGCAATTCGATCTTCGTTGACGATATACTTTGTGGCCATGACTCTGTGGAGTCTGCACAGGTACTACAAACCGAGTTGATTGATTTGCTTGGCCTGGGTGGCTTTCAGCTCAGTAAATGGACTTCAAACTGTCCCCAGCTCCTGGAACGGTTTCCTGATGACCAATGTGACATGCCTAAGGACTTTGACATCAGCCCAGAATCAAACACCATTAAAGTGCTAGGGATACAATGGATTCCTCAATCGGATGAGTTCACTTATCGCATCTGTCTCCCTCCAATAACCCAAATCACAAAGCGCTCCATTCTCAGCACAGTAGCATCACTCTATGACCCCAACGGTTGGGTCACACCGGTCATTTTCCGCGCAAAGTGTCTTTTACAGAAGTTATGGCTCCTGAAACTGGGATGGGACGAACCCCCTAGCATTGACGCTTGCACAGAGTGGCAGCACATTTCACAAGATCTTCCTCAACTTTCGAATCTCCGCTTACCTCGTCACATTTGCAAATATAAGTCGACATCTACTTACTCGCTCCACGGTTTCGCAGACGCATCAGAAGCTGGATTTGCGTCTGTCATTTACCTTCATGAGCTCAATGCCAATGGACAGGTCAATGTACACCTAGTCGTTGCCAAGTCTAAGGTCGCGCCAATTAAGAATCGCCTCACAATTCCTAAATTGGAACTATCAGCCGCAGCTCTATTATCGCAACTCATGAATCGTGTGTCCACTAAATTATCAGCTCATATTGCTATAGACCAGCATATCTGTTGGTCGGATAGCACAATAGTTATAGCGTGGCTAAACACGCCCCCTCATCGGCTCCAGACATTCGAGGCCAACCGAGTGGCAAAAATAACGTCTAGTCCGACTAGCATTATATGGAGACATGTTCCCACTACGCTCAACCCTGCAGACTGTGCAAGCAGGGGCATGTCAGCACAATGGCTTTCAGCTCATGATCTCTGGTGGTCTCCCAGTTGGCTCAAAGAGCCCCCTAGTACCTGGCCCAAGATGCCAGTCGCTTTAGGCCACCATGCTCTACCAGGCCTTAAACCGAGAAAATTACCAGCACATATAGCGGTTCCGGATATTGACCATGATCTGCTCACTCGCTTCGGCTCACTTGACAAGCTCGTCGGGGTGACGGCTTGTATCATGCGTTTCATTTTCAATTGTAAGCACAGCCCAAAGGCACGACGCGCTGGTCCGCTGACTGTTGGCGAACGTAGGGACGCTCTGTTATTCTGGGTCCGCTCTGTTCAACAAAATGAGTTCGCAGAGGACTTTCACCGTCTTCAAAAAGATAAACTTTTTACTGCTCGACTGCAGCGTCTCTCGCCATTTATCAAAGACGGTCTCCTGAGAGTCGGTGGTCGTCTTTCTCATGCTCCAATTAGGTATGATGCTCAACATCCACTCATTCTGCCCAGCTCTAGCCCACTCGTAGACCTCATCATTGACTATTACCACAAAATACACTGCCATCCTGGCTCTGACACTCTACACGCCATTCTCCGCCAGCAATTCTGGATACTATCCGCTCGCCGCGTGATCAGACGCCGGGTGTTTAAATGTATAAGATGCTTCCGATGTCGCGCTCAACCCGAAGCCCCGTTCATGGGAGACCTTCCCGCGGACAGGGTTAACCCTCAACCTGTATTTAGCCAAGTCACGACTGACTTTGCCGGCCCGTTTCTCATTAAATCTAGCACATTACGGAACGCTAAGCTCTTAAAAGCTTACTTTTGCATATTCGTGTGTCTCTCAACTAAGGCGGTTCATTTAGAGGCCGTCTCTGCTCTTACCACAGAAGCCTTTCTCGCGGCGTTACAAAGATTTATCTCACGGCGCGGTACGCCGGTACTAATTAGATCAGATTGCGGCACCAATTATGTAGGCTCCAGAAATCACCTCATAGAAGTCCAAAATTTTCTCACTGCTAATAATGATGCAATCACATACAAACTAGCTAACCAGCACGTAACCTGGTTGTTAAACCCCCCAAAGGGCCCCTGGTTCGGCGCGTTACATGAAATTAACATTAAATCTACGAAACAATTACTTTATCGCGTAATTGGTGAACAACACCTTACATTTGAGGAATTTTCTACACTTCTGACACGAATTGAGGCTGTACTTAACTCCAGACCTCTCTGCCCACTTTCATCCGACCCGTCGGACTTTCAACCCTTAACTGCTGGCCATTTTATTATAGGCCGTCCGCTCACAGCTCTGCCCGAGCCGTCCTTTGATGACAGGCCATTATCTGCTCTTAAACGTTTTCAACTCATACAAGCTCTTTCTCAACGCTTTTGGACACTGTGGACCAGATCCTACCTCCATACCCTTCAGACCCGCTCCAAATGGCTTTCCCCTTCCTCACCTCCTCAAGTTGGCGAACTTGTACTCGTCAAAGAAGATAACCTGCCCCCGCTCCAATGGAAACTGGGAAGAATTACCCGCACAATACCTGGCAAGGATGGAGTGATCCGAGTTGTGGATCTGGACACAGCCCACGGACATCTGCGCAGACCTGTGCTCAAGATAGCAAGGCTGCCGTTAGATTCAGCTCAAGAAGAGGTGCTCTCTCGGGCCCCCCAGGATGTTCGCGCCACTCGGGCGCGACGATTGGTTCCCTGATTTGCTTTCTCACTCTTACTCATGGATTCGGCGCGAGCGTCGCATGCGCGCAACTCGAAAAAAGTCACGCGTCGTCCACGGTTCGAGAAGGGTCGTTAAATTGAAAATATATGTAAAAGTAAAACCCTTCAGCTCATCTGCTCGTGTGTGAATTATTATAAGTATATTGCCGGCCGGCTTCTATTAAAGTGAACTATACAGACAATTGAACTAACCAGTGATAGTGAATATAGCGTATAATATAAAACTTTGTTGCACGTGTACCTATACGTGCAAAGGTATATTCAGCCCAGGAGCGTGCCACTCACTCAGCGCCATCCATCTATCATCCGCCCATCTACATTCCAAGTAAGTGCACACCCTTACATCTCCAACCCCCGCTTCAGCTCATCGTCTATGTGAGGTGTCCCACCCCTACAAATTTTAGGGCTAGCCCCCTCAATATATATATATATATATATATATATATATATATATATATATATTAGACTTGCAACGAATAGTATATTCGGCCATACGCCGAATACCGAATATTCGGCGAGCTATCAGGCCGAATAGCCGAATATTATGCAAAAGTATTCGGCCAGCGCGTGGTGGGAAAACTTGTATCTACTTGTTTGTTTTTTGTTTGGCGCCAGAAAGTAGTATTTATTTAGAGTGTCTTTTCTCTGAATCTGGAATTGTCTAGAAGAAAACAACTGCCTGAAAATGCAGAAAAAATATTTTTTTCGCATAATAATCTTCCACTTCTAAATTTTAATTATGATAATACAAGTGCATAGACATTTATTTGATAGTTTTTTTTGTTAATTTTTGTAATAAAGAAGGTGTTTATGTACCTATGACTACTTTAATGATAATAAGAAAAACATATTATTATAAAATAAATCAATACTTTCATTTTACCAATAGGAAATACGAATGTTTCTTTTTTTCATTTTTTATACAATCATACATCGTTATATAATTATTTTGTTACAAAAAATTTCAAACCTCAAGTTTAAATATGTACGTAAATCGGTTTATCTGTAGAAACTTCTTCTACACCACCTTTGGAGTTGAATTTGACATATTACTTTTATTTTTAAGGATTGAATAAGCCATTATCATTAACGAAGACTAAAACTTCAATTCAATTATCTCTCAAGCCAAATAACAAAGAATTGAATTGAAAGAAAATTGAATTGGAATTTATACTTTAAATTAAGTTATAATAAAATCAATTCAGAACCGTGAAAACCGTGCAGATATACTTATAAATGGTTAAATCTTGCAATATGAAAATAGTTGTTGTATTAATGTTGTACAACAATGAAAAACATTTTTAAGTCCACGCGAGAAAATAAATTAAATTCTATTATACAGCTTCATTGTCCATTAAAAGCTATACGGAAAGCAGTCATTATACGAATAATAGCGAAAATCTAGTTTAAATGAGACTCTATAGTGTAGTGTAGCTCTGCAAGTGGAGGACAGGCTTTATAAAACAATGCCACTTCAAGACAATAGCAACTATGTATATGAGAAAGGCATTTAACGTTTCTATTTAATAAGAATAGGAATTGTGTATTCCATTATTTTTTTTAGGCAGTGGTAGCCCAGTGGTAACGCGGTCGCTTGGGAAACCGAGTGAAGCGGGTTCAAATCTCGGGCTCGCACCTCTGATATTTTCATGTGCGAATCATTTCTAACATGATTACCACTTGCCTTACGGTGAAGGAAAACATCGTGAGGAAACCTGCATGTCTGAGAAAACCTAGCGAGTTTTCAAACATGTGAAGTCCGCCAATCCGCACTAGGCCAGCGTGGTGGACTTTGGCCTGATCCCCCTCGTATGGAAAAGAGGCCCGTCTCAGCAGTGGGACGTTAAAAAGGGCTGAACACTACTACTCTATTTTTATATATTCTTTCACTTAACTCACGAATTAAGAGTTGAGTTCACTAGTAGTTAAGATATAAGGACTCTGCGCTGATCATCGCACATTGATTGATAAACAACAGCATTCCCAAAGAGGGTTGATGTTAGACAGGCACAACTTTTGTCGACACCAATCGCGCAGTATGGAAAACGTATTGAACTCACACCAAGTAATTGGGAAATTACGTCATGATAATAGCTGCTAGAATTTAAAGAGAGAGACACAAGATTATTTTTATCCTGTAAGGATACATACATAGGTCATGCAGATAGTCCCCTTATAGACCGTCCCCTGACTTTATGAAATTCAATTTTTGTTTTAAATAATTAAGATAGGTGAGATACTAAAAATAACGCACATTAGGCATATTACAATCATACATTTATAGAATATCATTTAAGGAAAGGATATAATATTATACATCATTTTTCAGACAATAACAACCGTTACCATGGCTGGAAACTTGGAATCTAAATATGGTAGCTCGAACAATTTAAAGAGTTATAAAAAAAAGGAAATAAAATAAAAAATAAACTAATAATTTTGTATACAGCCATTATATTAAAATAATTATGTAATATTCTATTTAAAAATACATTTTTTTCACCACACCCTTACAAAAACATTACACGAACACCAAGAACAATTTATATTCCACTCGCACAAGGCACAATACGTTGCTAAGTGAACGAATGAATCAAATCAACGATTTATTTCGCCTTTTATTCAACAAATTGAGTTTTTGAATAAGGTTCCGCTAAATTGGATCCTGTTATTGTTTAACAGACGGAGTTGAGTTTTCTTTTGCCCAATGTAATTGAATGTAGCAGTTTCTAAAGTAATTACTAATTTTCAAAGTGAATAGAAAAGCTCGTGTATGAGCTTTTTTTTCTTTTAAATTTGTATTAAATACTAACGACTTACTCTAGCTGTGCTCGGGTGTATCCTTAGGGTGGGTTTTGTATTAATAACATTATATATAGGAAGCTCGGAAGAACTACCTCGGGCTAGCATGTACGGCTGCATATTCGGAGGTCCTGGGTTCGAGTCCCAGGTCGGGCCAAGTTTAGTTATTGAGTCTTTCTGTATAGCCTCAGTAACAGCCCGGAGTTGGGAAATTGACGTTGCTTCACCTCCGTGCCTCGGAGAGCACGTAAAGCCGTCGGTCCTGCGCCTTAACTCTCACTGGTCGTGTTGAGTAGTCGTCCCACCAGAGTATGAGAGTGACAGGAATAGAGAGTGCAGTGTGTCTGCGCGTACACGCGCTGCACTATAATAGCTCCTGCGCCGGCTAGTCTCAATGAGATTGGCCGCTGTGGCAGGAATCGGTCAGAAGAACCTATATAGGAAGCGCTTCCTGTTAGGAACTTTTATTACTAACGGTATGTAGGTATTAAGTGTTTTTTTTTACTCCTTGTACATAGTTTATCTATGTATTAAATTTCATTAAAATCCGTTCGAAATGCTTAAAGAAGTAACAAACGTGCACGTACATACATACACACTGCATTTGTAATAGTAGTGTGATACTAAATATCTTTTTTAACACAATCAATGAAGTAATAACGTCAAATTCATTTTACGGGATAACTAGAAAGAATAGATTTAGTTACCTTGTTATATATACACTAGAGACTCACCCTCGCTCCGCTCGGGTTCGTCCCTACTTACGTTTTAACGTTTAGTATAGATTTCTCAGAGATGAGATATTTTCCCGCAGTAAAAAGTATCCTATATGTTGACCCGGATATCCAGCTATCACCTTACCAAATTTCATCAAAATCCCTCCAGTGGTTTTTCTGTGATGCGGTAACAGACAGACAGACAGACAGACAGACAGACAGACAGACAGACAGACAGACAAAAATTCTAAAAACTATATATTCGGCCTCTGCATCGATAATAATGTCTATTTCAAGAAGATTTTCCAAAAAATATTTAATGTACACATTCGGCTCAGTTACAATTTTATAATATGTATAGATATTATGTACATGTATATGTATATAAGTATACGTATGTAACTATGTATATATGTATGTATAACATTACTTCTAAGGCAGGTTAAATGTGTATGATAAAATCTGTCCTTCGGGAAGCCTTTGTTTTCATATTTTGAGAAAATGACGATATCTCAAATTTAACATTTCTGAGAAGATGGTAAGCTGTAAGATTTGGACCGTAATTCTTTCTTTGTATCGCATATACTCTTGTAAAGGTAATGCGCCTCAAATCGAACTTACGACCTACGATCGAGGAGGCAGTGCCAGCTTTGATGGTGGCTAAATAACCAACAAAACTTATGAAATCTATTGTAAAAGCTTTTAGTTACATGAGAATCTTTCTAAAAGTTGTCCAAAGTTATGTCATAAATACGACTTGGGAAGTTTAGTTAAAAAGTTAAACATATACGTCTACATTTAAATCTTTTCTGGAAAGATAGATATTCATTTTAAGAAACAAGTTTCAGTTATAAGCTATTTGTGAAAAATATAGCGAAAAAATTATTCGAATAACAAATATTTTCTATTTTTACTTAGATTTCACATCGGGTTACGCAGAAGGTATATGCAAAAAGAAAAGAATTTCCTTTTGTATTCAACCCTTTTTAACATCCCACTGCTGAGCTAGGGTCTTCCTTCGATATGAGGGAAGGCCTATTGAAGGGAGGCCCGTGCCCAGCAGTGGGTGGGACATTAAAAAGAGTGGAGTATTTAAATAAAACTATCTTTTCGGATTTTTTCGCGGATTTATTTTGATTTTTGGTTCCCGACGTTTCGATTGCTTTACAGCAATCATGGTCACGGGAGAGACTAAGGTGTTAGATGTCTCAAAGGTATTATATAGTATTATTATTTTATATTATTTATATAATTTTCTAAAATTATATAAATAATATAAAATTATATAATATAAAAGTAATTAAAATTATAAAAATGTTTTAAAATTAAAATTAACAAATATTGTAAGGTACTTTGGTGCCAATTTTCAAGTTTTTTGAATTCATTTTGTTATTTGTGGGTAGGCTGTCTGTAACAACTATATAATACCTTTGAGACATCTAACACCTTAGTCTCTCCCGTGACCATGATTGCTGTAAAGCAATCGAAACGTCGGGAACCAAAAATCAAAATAAATCCGCGAAAAAATCCGAAAAGATAGTTTTATTTAAATGTCAAACATTCGCGTAAATCTAAGAAAGTATTAAGAGTGGAGTACTTATTTTGTATACCTATTTGTTAACAGTATATGAGTTAGGTTTTTTAAACTATGAAAGTTATTGAGTATACTAAAACAATTAATTATTATATAAAAATGAATAGAAACTCACCTGTCGCTAGACACCAATATAAGCTGAGTGTTGGCGTATTTCGACCTGCGCTTGCGCACGGCCGACAACGCCGCACACAGACCCGGCGCAAACGACCGACATGGAGGACACTGGGTAAATGTTTAAATTTATAATACTTTATCTAATTCATAATATATAGATTTAATTTGTTCAATAAAATAATATTTATGGTAAGTATTAATAATCATAAAAATACATCTAATATTTTTATGATCATAAATACTTACCATGAAGTTATGCAATAAAAAAATTTTGAAAATCTTCTTTTATTTCTTTATAATGCTTAGCAAATATCATTTATTGAGAAATAACAAGCAGGGATATAAAAAAATCATCTAGTTACAGGTATCTATAAATTTCAAGAATACTTTTATGTATAAAGTTAGCTCTAGTGATCCATCCTGTCTGAGTCAGATTTTTTAATTTGATACTGTATTTAACTGAATGATTTTGTTTTGGTTTCATATTTTTTCACGTATAACGAAGACAAATATTTTCAAAACATTTTCTTTCCTTTAAGGTTCTAGGTAATATGTTTACTCAATATGAGTTCAGCTTTTATTCTCTTTAGCCGAACTGTTGGCTTGTTGGCTTGTCAAGGAAGAATTAATTTTAAATTTGTAACATTAGTGTGGATGTTATTTTTTATGAATAACTATTAACAGCATATAAAAACTGAGTTAAAGAACAAATTAAAAAGTTTTAAGTATAATATTTACGTCATATAGAAACTCCATGTTGAACTAAATAACAATAATCCACTGCAGTCGTGGGAAAATGTATAAGGAAAACTTATCAGACCATAAATATATTATAAGTAAACTTGAAAAATTCTCGCCGATGTAAAAGTTTTGCAATCACTTAATAACTGGTAAACTTTAAACTCGAGTCTTCTTTGAGCTGATATGAGCTAGTCTTATGAATGGCGTATACACGTATTCTAAAAGTTAAAAAATATTCCTATTTTTAGTTAATTAAATATGATTTGATTATATTCAAATTTTTGCAAAACATTTTTAGGATATTAATTTTACTAAAGTGGTTTGTATAACATATTTGGAACGAATGAATATAAAAAATTCAGTAGCAGAAAAAATAATGTATGCTAACCGAAATTACATTTATATGATACCAGCTGGACAACTTTAACTAGTCATAAAAAGAAATAAACTATAATGTTCATTCGTGACAGCCATATTTAAGTAACCACAAAACTGAAGTTTGAAACCATCACCAAATGCTTACCCAATGTGCAGCAAAGTAGAATACTCTGACAGCATCCGGAGGAAGATCTTCGTACATTTTCTTCTGTTCTCCTTCTAACTCCACTCCTCTTAGGACTTCATCTAAAGGCGGCGCGGGCCACGGGAACCTCTCGCCTTTAGGGTCACTGAGTAGAGCGTCTCGGACCGCCCGACCACGGATCACGAGGGTTGGGACTCCCACAGCTATACTGTATTTTTGGGTTAGACGTCGCTGGAAATAAAAAATAGGTGGCATTTTTATTTAACTGTTTAAATAGGGCGATACATTTTCATTTTATTCAGCATTCAATTATTACAATTATTTACTGAACATCACGTGTCTACTACCAGTTCGGAAAGAAAAAGCCTCTGACCTGAGAAGAACTGGCTAAAGAACTCGGCAAAATTATTAAAAACAGTTATATTTTAGTTTACAAATGGTCATTTAGTTATATTTTCCGACGTAGACTATTTTGTTGTTCAATAAAAATATTAATAGAGCGAGTTTAATATACTGTGAAGTTTCACGCCATTTCTTTTAATTATCTACGTTGCAATCTGTTGTAAGCATACCGACTTAGAAACTTATTCATAATTAGTGCTTGTAAGTTAATTTTGATTGAATTTAAGGTGAATATGTATATCTCTACTGGGCTACCACTGCGATCGCTTGGGAAACCGAGTGAAGCGATTACCACTTGCCTTACGGTGAAGGAAAACATCGTGAGGAAACCTGCATGTCTGAGAAAACCTAGTAAGTTTTCGAAAGACATGTGAAGTCCGTCAATCCGCACTTGGCCAGCGTGGTGGACTATGGCCTGATTCCCCTTGTATTGAAGGGAGGCCCGCGCCCAACAGTGGGACGTTAAAAAAGGGCTGAATACATACACATACATTTCACTTAAGACCAAGTTTTATTAAACCAAAAACGGGGAAAAGTTCTATATTATTACACTAAATTACTAAATAAATTATTTATAAGGTATTAATGGAAAATCTAACTATGGAACACGTAGACTGAGCAAAACCGCACGATAAAGCCCCCGACAACACTCCCGCATTATCCACAAAGCTGCCTGTTAGTGTCGCGTTGTTAGACAATCATAAATCAATCTAGCATATGTCGTAACTACGGTCTGATTATTTAAGCTGTGTCTTTGGTAATTTACTAATTTAAACATGACTTTTCTCTATTTTAAGGATTCTAATAAAGATACTATATTTACATAAATATATTCCTTCGAGGAAACTTTCTTTTAAGGAGTATAATTTAGCTGTTAACTTCCTACAGCTGGGCACAAGCCTCTCTTCAATGCGAGGGGGATCAGGCCATAGTCCACAAGCTGGCCAAGTGCATTGGCGGACTTCACATGTCTTTTGAAAACTGCTTTGGTTTTCTCAGACATGCAGGTTTGACATTTTTTCCTTCATCATAAGGCAAGTGGTAATCATGTTGAGAATGATTTGTGTATGAAATATCAGTGGTTCTAGTCTCGGAGTTTGAACCTGTTTCACTTAATTATCCTAACAAACACACGTTACCACTGGCCTACCATTGCAATCAACCGCTATGACGTTCAGTTCGACCAAACGGATCGATGGACAGACAAAATAGTTTGCGGTCTGGTATCGTACAGTTTACCGTATCAATTTAATGGACACTTTTTCGATTTCGAAAAAGAGGAGGTATTCAATTTGAATGTTATTTGTGTGTTATGCTATTTCTTTGCAAATTTTGAACCGATTTTGATAATATCTATACTAATATTATAAAGCTGAAGTGTTTGTTTGTTTGAACGCGCTAATCTTAGGAACTACTAATCCGATTTAAAAAAATATTTTTCCATTAGATAGCCCGTTAACTAAGGAAGGCTATAGGCTATATATCATCCCGGAAAAATGTGCGGTTCCCGAGGGATAGATTTGTTTTTGTCTAGGGACGAACCCGAAGCGAAGCGAGGGTGAGTCGCTAGTTCTTAATGCAATGAATAAGTAAGGAAGTCTGTGCAGAAAACAAATAATAATCATAATTAAATGCAATTTCGTAATTATAATTTTTGTTTATAAAAAACCGGTGTACTTGTATCCTTAATTCTTCTCTTCCTAAACTTCTTGGCGATTTTGATAATTTTTTTGTAAACGCATGGAATAGTTTTAAGCTATAGTTAGACGCAGTTGTCGCTGTTGTTGAATCTTGGGATATTTTTTGATTTTCCGACCAAACATTGTCCACAAAAAACGCAGACATAATCAAAAGTCGCATAGAAAGTGATATATACTCGTAACTAAATAAATTCCTTCGTACGTTTTCAACCAACAATCTTCTCTAGTGGCTCGTGCAGTGCCTCATAAATCAATCCCGTATAAGCGTTTAGACTTTGATAGATACCTTACTTTTAAATCGATACCTGAAAAGAACAAAATTGTAACTCAGTAATAAGATAATCTAAAAATAAAAATTGATTTCACCTATAATTATATGAAGTGCAAATTCAAAATTGCTAATACTGAGTTACAAGATTGTTCCTACAGTTTCTCCAGTTTTGACGGCAACTTTTTTCTAATTTAATATTAGAAAAATAACATTACTCATACAAAATGCGAAAGTTTGTTTGTGCATGAATGTTTTTTACTCCTTAACATTGGAACGGCTGAAGGAATTTGCATGAAATATATTTATACAGTTTTTTTTTAATTTTATGTGTTTTTAAAGTTTAAAATCATGTTTACTCTACTATACCTGTGACATACTTATAAGTGAAAACTTTGCTGGTATGTGGATGTTTTAGTTTTTAATATTATAAGGATTTTTTGTCACCGTTTATTTCCCAAAAATAAATAAATAAACAGATATGACCCGGTGGACCTCGTTGGTGTAGTGGCTAGCATGTACGGCTGCACACCCGGAGGTCCTGGGTTCGAGTCCCGGGTCGGGCCAAGTTTAGTTATGACATGGTAACACATAGGCTACAACTATCCATCAAAAGCTAGTGACAAATAATTTAAATAGCAACATCCCTAATGTATTCTTAAATAGGATTTCATAAATACTCAAGTAATTTACTTCACAATGTTCAAACAGAGCATTAACACAGGCATTAATAACTGTAGTATAAATAGTTCTCTCGCCGGAAACATTCCCGTACTGGGTGCATTTCGAACGACTGATCTTAACCAGACTTAACTGACCTACAACACTCAGTGTTGATTTTAACTGTCAGTTAAAATAATTTGAGGCATGGCTTTTAAAGTTTCGCGATATGATTTATATTGGATTTACGCAAGTGAAAAGTAATAGTGCTAGATATTATGGTACGTACATATATCTATACATATTATAAAATTCTAACTAAGCCGAATCTGTACATTAAATATTTTTTTGGAATATCTTATTGAAATAGACATTATTATCGATGCAGAGACCGAATCTATAGTTTTTAGAATTTTTGTCTGTCTGTCTATCTGTCTGTCTGTTACCGCATCACAGAAAAACCACTGGAGGGATTTTGATGAAATTTGGTATAGTGATAGCTGGATATCCGGAACAACATATAGGATACTTTTTACTGCGAGAAAATATCTCATCTCTGAGAAATCTATACTAAACGTTAAAACGTAAGTAGGGACGAACCCGAGCGGAGCGAGGGTGAGTCTCTAGTACATAAATAAATGTATGTATAGTCTATTTTTTCTTACGTGTCTTAAATAGTAAACAAATATGGCGTACAGGTGACCAGAGATAATTCATAGAGATGTGCATGACGAATGAATGACTGAACTTAATGGTTTTTAATTTTTATGCAGTGAACGTAAAGTATTGGGTAGAAATAATACGACAAGTTATTTTAATAATTTTATTAGTCTGATTCCGATGATAAATTACTCGACTCTTCTGATATATGTATTATAAAATTAGGGGTCGGTGTATCTGTTGCAGCATCTATTAAGCCGTCAAGCTGCAACATTTTGTCTTCTTCTTTTTTCACATGTTCAATACAATTTATCCAAGACGCCGTACCAATTTTTCTTAATCCTTCTCTGACTAGCTCCTTGACTTCAGCTATTTTAAAACTTTTATTATTTTTTCCTACATGTGATTTTAATTGTGCCCATATTAATTCTATTGGATTTAATTCACAATGATACGGCGGAAGGCGCAGAACAATTATAATTTTATGAGCGGCCATTTCATCAATAACTTTTTTATTATAATTGTCTTTATTAAATTTTAATAAAAGTTGTCAAAATGTCACTTGTCTATTTTAAAATCAATGACGTGAAAGTTTTTTTAAGATTTTTTTGGCCTTAATTCATTCATTAAACTCATTTTTAAAACTTTAACCTAAAAAGCAAAAAGCGGTCGGAAGTCCCTCACTCCGTTTTAATAAACTGTGCAATAAGATACGAAATAATAATAATTACAATAACAAATAAATAATAAGTATAAATTCATTAAAAGCAATTAAAAATCTTCTATATTCTACAGAAGACATTACTATTTTTAAGCCTAATAACAATTTGAACAAAATATCGTACTTTGTAATTTAAAGATATTGTTATTTTTAATAAGTTCAGTTTTCACTCTCGATAATTCATTCTAAATGTACATCTCTATAATTCAAAGACAAAGTAGCGTATCGAAACGTCAAAATGTTGTGTTCATATTTTTTCTGTGGAAGTTGGTTCTGTCAATATTTCAATTTTAGCAAAAATAATGTGTTTAAATCAATAATTAACAGCTTTTATTAGTGTAATTCGTAGCGTGTGTGTTTCTGAAATAGTTATAAACGATAAAACCAAATCTAAAATGTATGATTGTCCGAAAACAAGTGATTTTCGTTCATGGTAGTGTTTGTTTACCAATTAGGACACGTAAGAAAAAATGGACTATATACAACTATCTATACATATAATAAAATTCTGAGTCGAATCTGTACGTTAAATATTTTTTGGAATATCTTATTGAAATTGTCATTATTATCGATGCTGAGGCACAATCTATAATTTTTTAGAATTGTTGTCTGTCTGTTTGTCTGTCTGTCTGTCTAACTGGGAACACATTACGAGAAAACCACTGGATAGATTTTGATGAATTTTGGTATGATGATAGCTGATTATCCGGGTCAACATATAGGATACTTTTTACTGCGGGGAAATACCTTATCTCAAAGAAATCTATACTAAACATAACGCATATTAGGCATATTACAATCATATATTTATAGAATATCATTTAAGGAAAGAACATAATATTATATACCTATCATTTGTCAGACAATAACAACGGCTACCATGGCAACAAACGTCGTACATTTTTTCGTAACGCATTCACCAACTTACCCCCCAAGTCAAGCGTGCGTAAAGAAGTTTTACTTCAACAAATCTAACTTTTTTCAATTTCTTTTTATTGATAAGTCTAAAGCTTGTCAATACCTTTACTATATTTACCTAACTATCTGAACAAAAAAAAATCGTTTGACAGAGGAGAAAAAGGCATTGAATTTTTTAGTCAATGTCTATTTATATATGGACTAGCGACTCTCCTGGCTCCACTCGGATCCGTCCCTAGTTACGTTTTAACGTTTAGCTCAGTGATAAGATATTTTCGCGTAGTAAAACTATCCTATATGTTGACCCAGATAACCAGCTATCATCATACCAAATTTCATCAAAATCTATTCAGTAGTTTTCTCGTGATGTGGTAAGAGACAGAAAGACAGATAAATATTCTAAAAACTATAGATTCGGCCTCCGTATTGATGATAAATTCTATTTCAATAAGATTTTTCAAAAAATGTTTAATGTACAGATTCGACTCAGTTAGAATTTTGTCATACATATATGGTAAGTCCGGGAGAGTTGCCTATAGTTTTAAAAAACGATCAATATTAATTATATGTGTAAGATACTACATAAAATAAGCATAGTTTATTTTAATTCAATATTTACTTATGCCATTCAGATTAAATTTGGAACTATTGTGCAATACATTCTAGATTAAAAAATGTTTTTAAAAAATAGTAGAAAATAGGCATCTCACCCAGACATGTGGGTTAGTTGCCTATAGATGTCAGGGATAGGTATAGGACGAGTAATTAGGGCATAATCAGACGTACTTTGCTTAGTGACGCAAAAAATCCTTTTTTTATGCATTTATACATACTACCTGTAGATGTACAGGTGGTTATGTGGGACTCACCGGCTAGAAAAGCCAGTACTACCCACTGAAACCCAACAAAACCTCCCCCGTCTTAATGGGGCACCCCGACAGCAGGTCTGCCGAAGCAGACTACAACAACCGTGATGTTGCTCCCACGGTCCACTCTGCCGTCAGAGAAGTACCAAGAGCAACCATATGGATTAGGCCATAATCCACCACGCTGGCCAAGTGCGGGTTGGCGGACTTCATAATGTCTTTCGAAAACTTGCTAAGTTCTCTCATATATGCAGGTTTCCTCGCGATGTTTTCCTTCACCGTAAGGCAAGTGGTAATTATGTTTGAAATGATTCGCACATGAAAATATCACAAGTGCGAGACCCGGGATCTCACTTCACTCGCTTTCCCAAGCGAGCGCGTTACCCACTGGGCTACCACTGCCTTAATTAGCGTCCGGATGAACTGCCGAACGCTAATGAGCTCCCCCACCACGACAAGGTGAACGCAGGTTGGGGGGGAACCAATTAATATACTGGGCATCTAACCCCAAAATATTATTGGGCATTTCTCCCGATCATTAGGGAGAGATGCCTATCGACTCTGAACACACCGTAAAGCATTTTCAATAGAAATTGGTGGGTTGTTAATAAAACAAGATCACAATGTTACATTATGAAACAATTTAATACTATTTAACTAAATAATTTAGGGGAAAAAATTACTGCAAACTATCTCAAAGATTATATTCTAACGTAAAAGTTAACTACGCTTATCTTATTTTACAAATTAACACCAAAATATTAATTATAAGTAATATGTCTTTGTGTAAAAACTTCCACACTGACATTGACTTTCGACTGACGTATTATGGACGCGTTCCGAATCACGCAACATTAATTAATTTAATTTTTAAAATTATTAGGCGTCTCTCCCTTATGGGCATCTCTCCTGGACTTACCCTATATGTATGTATGTATAGATAATACATTCATAGTACCGTGTTAAAAATCTTCACAACATTGACTAGTGGGCTTAGTGTGAGTTTTTTTTACTACTCGATCGCGTTAAAGTAAACTCAAATTTGTATGGAGTTGGATCAGCGCCGCCTAGCGGAACGTTTGTAAAACATATTTTGTGAGTGCGAGATTGTTCGTTAACTTGTCGGTCGTGACCGGTGACTAACTTTGTCGAAGTGAGGACGTATACGAGCTCGAATGACGTTTTTGCGAGTGTGAGACGCAATTTACGCCACTTTTGACAGTTCGATTGTAAACGTCTTCACTTGCGAGCATGTTAACTTGTCACTTAGATTTTGCTAGTGAAAGTGAAAACGTTCATTAAAATACGTACATCTTTTTACAAAGTTCATGATATTGTGTGTGTTGTGTTGTTTTAATTGAAGAAAAAAAATGGCAGCTCGTAATTTTTTCGCTTGGAGGATGTTGTCGACGGCAACAGCACAAGACGAACGTAATCATCTAGCCAGTGTTTGTGCAGAAGCTCGCATTTTAGATAATCCGCTATTACATCTTCCAGAGACTGAATTTAAAAGAAATTATTGCCTTTTGAAGAAAGCATTTAAAGTCTTGTGCAAAGAACTTAAGACAATTACTTATGTGAAAATCTACTCAACAAGGTAAAATCACTTAAAATCATCAGTGTACATAAACATGCACCCTTCCTTTATTTTTTTATCAATTGTTATTATTCTAGGTACTCACTGCACTATTTTTCTTTATAACGGGGTCTTACCAATGGCCAGTTGGAGTTACAATATCTCCCAAAAAATGAGAAAAGTAACCACAGCATTAATACATAAGAATATGATAAATAAATATATTCAGTTTCCTGACACTCCAAATGCCAGACAAACAATTAGTCAAAGGTATTTATGCTTTCATAACTATACAATACTCATCAGGGTATCATGGGTATGTATGGAATTACAAAAAGTATTGATATGTAAATTTAAACTTGTTTATTTTTGGACATAAAATTAATATAAGTTTAAACTTATTATACCTACCTTTGTTTGTTTGAAAACTATTAAATATTTATTCTAATAATAAACATTTTGCTATAATTTTGTTTATATTCACTAACATATCTTAAAGCTATTTTTATTCAATAAAATTAATTAATTTTCAGTTTTGGAAGATGATAACATGTAAGATCATAATGAGAGGATTATCATTGAGAGAGAGAGAAGTTCCACCATTGTTAATTAGAGTCACGGTATTAAGGAATCAATAAGAAGATTACAGCAGCAATAATTATTACCTTTTATGTTATAAGTTTATTTTAATATTTGGTGGCAGTTAATCTATTGTAATTGACCACAAAAAGTATTGTATGATGTATATCTATCTCTATGAATAGTATGTATATAAATTGGGTGTTCAATGAAAAAGAGCTAAATAAAATAATCTGAAAAATTTTAATGTTTAATTTTTAATCTTAATAGTTTACCGAAGTTTAAAAGTAAGAATAAACTTAAGTTTGAACTAAATAATAGTTAACTAATAGGTTATTAAAAAAATAATCTAATCATAACAAAAAATAATAAATAATTGTTATCTAATTTACCAATCTAATCTTTATTCTTTACAAAACTTATTAGCTAGTTTATCTAATATATCTAACATTCTTAAATCTAAAGCTTGCCATTCCCTCTGAGTCTGCACTTCCATTTCTCTTATCCTATTTTGCTCATATTTTATCTCCATATAATCTCTATGTTGTTGCATCTGAATGCTCTCCATTCAAAATCAGAATTTACAAATTGACGGGTAGCCTGCTCTGTTTGAGCCTCACATGTCTTCGAGGTGAGATTGTATTCGTGAAGACCTCTCACTATGGCATGGTGTAGTTTACCCATACTGAGCAGGATGCATATGAGGCTGAGGGGCAGCAACTTAAGACTGGAGATAAAGTGGGTAAAACTTCTTCAGCATCTGACAAAAGAATATATTTGTTATTTAGGTTGGCAAGCTAACGCTGCTAATATTGTAAATGTAAAATAAATAAAACTTTTTTATTTCTATACTCCATATTCTCTGCATATTTTCACTTTATGATTTAGATTACCTATACTAAACAACTTACATTAATCAATCAGAGAGCTATGGTCTTCTTGCGTACTTAATTGTTCCGTGCTAGGTTCCCGGGTCCTGGGAATCTAGTCTTACATTGGTTATCGGCTTACTAAGATCTCCATGTCTAGCAATAAGAAAACAAAAACACAAAATATATCACAAGTTCACTTCAACAACTCGCATTCAATATTGTAAATAACTTGATTAATTAAGTACTTACTCTTCCATAAAAGTAACTAACAATTGAAATTGATGTTGATTTGTTTTCATTTTAAGTATTTTAAATCCTGAGAGTTGAGATAAACAATAATTGGTACATACGCACAGTTTGTTTACACAACAAAAGTCAAAATCCAACAAGTTACGCCATACGTAACCCGGCTATTTTTGATAATACATTGCCTCCATACATATAGCGTTACAAAATCATTGTATTTAATTTGGTTGGATTATCGCATAGACACTACGTGCTACCAATATACGAAAAAAAATAAACGCGTTACTCGTGAGCAAACGCGATTCGCACCGAATGACTCGTTTGTCACTCACACTCAGACTTACTCACTTTACATCGTGACCAACGTATATTCGATTTACGCCGTGGTTTAGTCATTCGATTTGTTTTATGAAACTCGCACTAAGCACATAGATGTAGTTTTGTCGTAATTTTTAAAAGTTAATTTAAAAAAATCTTATTTCACATTTTTTTACGTAAATCTAAAGTCCGATTTTATGCAAAAAACAAATCAAAATATGTACAATGATATTGCGCAATTTGGAAACTGCGAGCTTCGAAGGGGAAGATTCAGAATTATGTAAATAAAATTTGGTTACAAATTAAATAACTCAGATTGGAAATATATTTTGTAAGTACTCTGACTGTCAAGAGATGTGCCTACATCATCTTTATATATATAAAAATCAATTGTCGTCGTCAGTCTCGCTAAAACTCAAAAACGGCTGGACCGATTTGAATAGTTCTTTTTTTTGTTTTGTTGGAGGTATTTCAAGGGTGATTTAAGTATAAAAAAAATAGGAAAATCCCAAAAAAAAAATATTGCTGGTATATCGAAAAGTTCAGAACTGTTGAACTGTTTATTTTGTATCTATGTATATATAATATTAGTCTATCTATTCCATACTATCCGTTAAAACGTACCTAGGGATGAATTATGAACCCGAGCGAAGCGAGGGTGAGTCGCTAGTCACAATACGCAGATGAACAGACAAAAAATCTAAAAATCATTGTTTTGGGTTCTCTTGTATTAATAAAGACCCCCAATACCTAATAGTTTTTCGCAATTATCTTCCATGTACAAACAGCGATCAGTTACAATTTTATTATATGTATGAATTATATTTATGATAGATTGTGTTGGTTTATTCTTCTGTCTGTTCAGAGTAATGGATAGCAAAGTGTGCCAGCGTACAAGAAACACATGTCCTAGTGCATTACACTCAACACTTTGTTTTAAAAGTAAAATGTTTTACTAAATTACATGAGAGCGATGAGAAGTTTTAACAGTAGAGATACTCGTACGTTAGTTCTTTACGCTTCAAATATTTCCAATACCACTTACACGTTCTTATGTCCCTATATGTGTAATTCTGACGACACGTTTGACTCAGTGTGTAGTGACCCTACTCACTGCGCCAGCGGTCGCGGGTTCGAGTACCGCTAGGGGCATTCATTTGTGTGATGAGCACGAATGTTTGTACTCCAGTCACGGGTGTTTATATTTATAATATGTATATATTTAAAGTTATATATGTGTAGTGTATCAACTATCTGATATCCATAAGACAAGCCTCGTAGCTTACCATGGAACCAGATGGTGCTGTGTGTTAATGTCCCAACATATAAATATATATCTATTTAAATTATCTAAAATAATGCACTCCGTCTGAATCTAACCTAACTCTATATATTATAGGAATAATATTACTAGCATGTATGGCTGCAGATCCAGAGGTCTTGGGCTCGAGTCTTGGGTTAGACCAAGTATAGTTATTGGGCTTCTGCCAAGAAATTCTAAGTCACAGACCGGAGTTGGGATGTTGGCGTTACACTCCGTGAGTATGGTAGATATGTTGGTCTTGCGCATGATCACACACAATTATCAATTTACCCAGATATATATTTACAGGCTGCGACAAATCAACAAAAGAGTAGTTATGCGTTTCTTCATCAAATTTAATTTCAATTTATAATATTTTTTTATTTAATTTACGATAAATGCGTTCCGTAATACGAGTTCGACTTAAGCTTGACCAATATTGTATTTACATGATACTTACATATACATATAAAAGAAAATCAACTAAGTAAAACCATGTGACAGAAGCAGTGTAGTTGTGCTTTCAGGTGGAATATGAGCGACACTCTCAGCTTTTAGCTGATTACATTGTATTTACTAGGGGCGGCTCTAAAATTGAGATGTATAGTTTACATTTAGTATTATTATTTATTTATTGAATAAGGAACTCCAACAGAAGTAGGTACATATAAAAATATAAAAAAATACAAGTTTTGTGGACAGTGTTTAAAGTACCCCTAATTACTGGAGGACATTACGTGCTCTAGCGACCTATCCTCGCTTCGCTCGGGTTCGTCTCTAGTAAAACAAAAACAAATCTATTCCACGGGAACCGTACATTTTTCGGGATTAAAAAATAGCTTATGTATTATTCTAATGAATGAGCTATATTATTGTAAAGTTTCATTAAAATTCATTTAGTAGTTTTTGCGTAGACAAACAAACATCCATATCATCCAGACACCCATACATCCTAGTTAGAAGTTAGAATACTACTAATAGAAACTTAGTTAAAAGTTATACTAACTTTAATTAATTATTCATTTTAATGGACAGTGATTTTCGTCTTTTGAGTGTTTCTTACTAAATCACTAAATAGCTTGAATGAACTGAATGTTTATCTATAAGAGCCGTAAACAAAAACATCGTCCACGTGGATATTTTTGTTTATACTATCACAAATCTATTGTCAGCGATTGGATTTAAACGGGACTTCCCGGGCGGATACAGGATTCGGATGAAAGTGAAAGGTTACTTTACATCCCGGGAAAGAAGAGGGTGATCTTCTTAGAAGAGGATGATAATTAAAGATGGATTAGCAGATTTTAATAAAATTGTCATAGGATTAGAATGAAATAATCTATTTTTCAACTTTATAGTGCGTGAGTGTTGCGGGCAAGAGAAATATAAAACCTTTCAAATATCCAGATAAAATTATATAAAATAACTGGTATACATTTAAAATGTTTTGAAAAATGTTTATAATAATGGAAAATCTTACACGTAATAGTACTTCCAACTGGAAACGTTAGCGTTGAAGCGCTGAGCTTTTAGCTGATCACTACATTGTGCGTCGAGTTGTCGACCCACTAACGAGTGTTTTTAAAATCGACATTTTAAATCCATTCCACATATTTTTGCTGCGAGTATGAAATGATTTATATTAATTAACTCGAGTAGTTTATTTATTTACAAGTGCTCGCTCCTACAGGTCGGGACGTTGCGATAAATGGCAAATGACTAGTGATTGCAATCCGGCGTCATTTTCAGTCCGGCCGGATCCGACCGGATTTCCATCGATCCGGCCGGATCCGGTCGGATCCGGTCGGATTGATCAAATCAGGATGATTTTCGCTTTTCGGTTCAAAATGAACTGTTAGTAAGTTAATCAATTGTGATTGTACTTAATATAGGTAGTTTATAAAAAATAAAACATAGGTATATAAAAACAACTTTGACGCCTTGGTGACTTTGGATGGCCACGACAAACGCCTTTGCCGCGCCCACCACATTTCGATAGCTCTTATAAAAGTATTTCACTATAGATTATCTTGAATTGATTATAGAAGAGGAAGAAGATGATGACCTTTCAATTCGATACTATCTCAGTGTAGAAAAGGCCTCCAATTTTCATCAAAAAGTCGAAACAATGAAGGTTTCTACAATGTTATTAATTATAAAACAATATAAAAAATAAATTATAAAGCAATGGATGCCGAGACACCAGTGTAATTAAAATTTCATCATCTTCTTCAGTAAACGCCTCAACAGATGCCATTTTATGATTTTTTATTGAAAATACCTCAAAATACACGTGTGCGGCGGCGACACTGCGAACATGAGCGCTGCAGTAACGCTAGGGTCTAACGTCACAGTCGCAGCGACACTGACACGGCGTCAGTGACGCTGCGCTCGAATGTCGTTCCCTACATTTACATAGTGCATTAATCTGTCGCCCTGTCGCGACCTCACTGACGCTACTGACGCTTGCACTGTGTAAATGTAGGGAACGACATTCGAGCGCAGCGTCACTGACGGAAATACTTTTAAAAGAGCTGTCGAGATGTGGTGGGCGCGGCAAACGCGATACGATGATGGACGTCTGTCATGGCCATCCAAAGTCACCAAGGCGTCACTGATACCAGTCAACTTACGCGGCGTCGGTAACGCTATAAACGCCGCATTATTGACGGTTGTTTCGAAAGTCTACCTTTAACAAGGTCGAATTTCTTCTGTACAGGGCCTCTACATGCAACATCTCTATTATTTTGCCAAAAATTGCGAGCACCGGATCCGGTCGCCGGATCCGGTATATTGGTACCGGATCCGGTGAACGTTTAATGATGCCGGATCCGCCGGATTACCGGATCCGGTTTTCCGGATTGCAATCCCTAGGCAAATCGCATTCAATCAACCTTCCCTATGGACTCCAAAACGGCTGGAGCGATTTTGATGAAATTTTCAAGCAATCTTCAGATTAGTCCAGCGGGTGATAATGTGAAGTTTGGTAGCGATCGAAAGCCTGAACGCGGGTGAAACCGCGGGTGCTACTGCGAGTAGGGTATAAAATACAAAAAAAAAAAAACTTTAAATCTAACTTGAAGTTTCAGAGGTAAGTGAGTTCAAGTAAGCAAGAATAACAAACAAACTTTCCAGCTTAATTTATCTTTTTTTTTTACACTTGAGAATAAATATAAGGTCTCTGTCGTTGACTTCAAAATGCTACTATATCATACTGCTCTATCAATCCATACTATGAATATTCTATCTATTTTTACTTTGTACCCTGTGATTACCACAACGTCCGTACCGTTTTTAGGTTGGTTAAGGTTTGGCGGACTTTCATTGGAGGATAGTGTTAAAAGAAAGCAAAAATGTCTGTTTGTTTATCAACTCTTCTCTCAAGAACTGTATATTCTTGTTTAACCTAGAAAACGATATATATCGTCTTTTATTTAAATATCCACTGAAAGTGATGCTCCAGACGGCTCTCATATAACAGCGAGGGGTGACTTAAAAATTCAAATCGCTAATCCAAGTTACATTTTAAGCACAAATTAAGCGATGTTCGTTACTAGCTTCAACCGTGAGACGAAATGTTTTTGAAATATTAAGCGGGCTTCTTCTCCTTTACATCGGAATTTTATATATAAATATAATGATATACCTATAATATAACATTTTAAAAAGTAATTTACTATTAAATATTTTAACCTCTGCACTCAATTACCTTGTTATTTAATTAACCTTTTATACGTTTATTAAACAAAAAAGTCTTTATAAAATGTACAGTTAAAGTTGATAGAGTTAAAGAGCAAATGTCATAAAATATTTATTTGTTTTAGAATGCACCTTAGAGGCCCTTGCCTTTTTATGTATTTATCTGTTGGCAAGTACTTACGTAAAAAAAGTTTAATATCAATATATCCAAACAAAATTTATTTAGAAAAAAGTTCAGTTTTCCAATCGTAATTATAATTTTTTTGACCTTTTCTTATTTTTCATTTCATTTTATGCATCTCTAAAGAGTATGTATCATAAATAAACTTCTATTCTATCGAAATACTATAAAAGCGAAAGTTTGTATGTGTGTATGTTTGTTTCCTTCACGTTGAAATGACTGGATGGTTTTGGTTGAAATTTAGTACACGGATAGATTATGACCTGGACTAACAGATAGGTCACTGTTAGGCATTCAAGCGATTTTTTGCATTTAGTTCACTTCAACGTTCTACTGTAGGCCACGGCAAGGGAGTTCCCCTTCAATACAAGGGGGATTAGGCTAGCTCACCAGGCTGGAAAAGTGCGAGTTGATAGACTTCACATGTCTTTCCAAAACTTGCTAGGTTAAAGGAAATTTCTTCACCGTAAGACAAGTGGTAATCATGTTGAAAATGATTCGCATATGAAAATATCAGAGGCGCGTCCCGAGATTTGAACCTGCTTCACTCGGTTTCCCAAGCGAGCGCGTCACCACTGTTCTTAATAAACCTTGAACAGGAGCCCATTTACGAGGCGTCATCAGTCTAGCAATCAAGATTAAGAGGCTAAGTGGTGATCGGAGGGCGCTTCCCTCCCTGCCCTCGTTCCGCTCGCTCGCACACCCCACTGTATTGCTACAACCCTATCCATGTTACTGTAAGTCATTTGAACATTACATTATATACTATCAATGGAATGCGATTTTGCCTGCGTCGTGTCTGTTTATTACTGCTGGAAACTATTACGTTTAAGCGTGTTTAAATATTTATAATATGTATGTATTTAAAGTTATATATGTGTAGTGTATCAACTACCTGGTATCCATAACACAAGCCTCGTAGCTTACCATGGAACTAGATGGTGCTGTGTGTTAATGTTCCAACATATATATTATTTATTTATTTAAAATATTTTGAAGCTAATAATTCACGTTTAAAGTACTTTTTATTTAATTTGTTTTTTGGCTAAAAAGGTACACCGATTCAAAATCATAGATATTCAATTGAAAATGTAAAACATTGGAAATGGTTGGGTGGAATTGTATAAGTCTAATCCTGAGACTATAATAATCTGTTTAAAAAACATGAAAACCGGTTTTCAATTGTTATATGTACCGCACTTGGGCAGCGTGGTGGACTATGGCCTGATCCCCCTCGTATTGAAGGGAGGCCCGTTCCCAGCAGTGGGACGTTAAAAAAGGGCTGAGCACACAACATATCTTTCTTGTAAATGTGTATTAGTTCCACACATTTTGTAAATATCTGCCTTTTTTTAAATGTTTCCTTTAAAACGTAACTAGTATTTAATATTGACTTGACATTGACATTATATAAACATAGTGAATAGAGAAAAGGTCTAGAATTTTGTCAATAAAAAAGTCTTTCTGGGACGTTATTAGGCTGTTCCTTTACATTTTTCACTGGAAATGTTCATTCATTTTGCCACAGCCGGTTTAATTATATACCATAAAAAGTGTTTAGTATGAAAGCGGTGTAAACGAGCTGAGAGGTCGTAGTTTGAGAGCACTTGTGAAGACGTCAACCTAGCAGGTTATAGCGATGCATAAAATATTGGTGTACATGAATTTTTAACGTGCTAGTTTGCCTTTTGGATAGGATTTTTTTTATTCTGCTCGATTTTTTTATAATTTTTGAAAATAATTTTGGGAAAATGAATTGTAATTAAAATGTAAGTAATAAAATTGCAATATGGTCAAAGTGTGACATTAAATATTATTATTAAATGGATTTTTTCTAAGGAATATTTGTTGATCTAATAAAAAAAAACTCTTAATTTTACAATTTAATTTTATCGATTATTTAAACTTGAAAAACGAAAATAAAATGTATTTATACACAAACTAACAGAACCCGCGGCTTTGCTCGCGCTAAAACTACAAAAAAAACTAAAAAGTTTTCATAAAAACTTTCATAAAATAGGGGTATTTTACCTCCATATGGGATGAATTTCGAAAAATGCAAAAACACGTATTTATTTAATTGTATTGAATATATATATATATATATATATATATATATATATATATATATATATACTATATAGTCTATGTATTCGATACTAACCTTCATAAGGTATCTAGAGGCGAACCCAAGCGAAGCGAGGGTGAGTCGTTAGTTTGTTATAATTCTTTAGTTTTTCTTCTTACTATAAAACTAATAGACAGTGTCAAGCCCGCCATGCGTACGGACAGCCATTTCCCCCTTTTAATATGTAAAAGGCAATCTACATACCGTAATCCTCTTCCGTTATCCCGCTTTACTTGGGATCATGTGCATTTGCATATGCTGTTTGCAACTTTCTACATACATACCTATATTTAGTATTAAAGTTTTATGATTATCTGCTTTAGAAAACCTTTAACTTAGTGTTATAAAGAAATCTATATATTAATACATAAAGCAAAAACTTTGTACCCTTTTTACGAAAATTGCGTGGCCAGAGATAATCTCAGGAACTATCGAAATTATAAATAATAAATATAAATATGTTGGGACATTAACACACAGCACCACCTAGTTCCATGGTAAGCTACGAGGCTTGTGTTATGGATACCAGATAGTTGATACACTACACATATATAACTTTAAATACATACATATTATAAATATAAACACCCATGTCTGGAGTACAAACATTCGTGCTCATCACACAAATGAATGCTCCCAGCAGCGGGCTTCGAACCGGCGGCCGCTGGTACAGTAAGTAGGCTCACTACAAACTGAGCCAAACGTATTGTCAAAAGATACTGTCTAATTTTTTTTAGCTAATACTATATTTTAGCTAATATATGTACATACATACGCCATATTGCCGTAGCTATAGCTATTTCTAACACGTTTACGTCATATAAGCCTTCCGGAAGAAAATCACTACATGATAGTGAAAACCTTATCAAAATATGTTGCGTGGTTTAGTAGAAGTTACCGGAGAAACAGACAGACGAAAACAGTGACTTTACTTTATATTATGTATACAATATACATTAACTAAATTGATTTATTGACTGACTTCAAAGAGGAGTATACAATAATTTGATGCCATTGAGCTGATTTAAAGGTGGATAATGGAACTAATAAACGACTACTAATAAAAAAAAACTAAGTTGGCACCTTTTTTATTATTTTTTAAAAGCACTTACCATTACAGTTAGTCAAAAGCGTGTTTTTGTTTTTAGAGCTATAATAATTATATTCGCCAAAAAAAAGCCATGACAATCCATACTATACTATCCATAATATTATAAATGCGAAAGTAACTTTATTTGTCTGTCTGTTATCTTTTCACGCTTAAGCCGCTGAACCGATTTAAGGTATGAAGATAGTTTGAGTCCCTGGGGAAGACAAAGGATAATTTTTATCCTGGAAATCATCCCTTCAATGCCAGAAAAGGGGGGTTGAAGTTTGTATGGGGAATCAATCATTTCTTAAGTAAGGAATATAAAGTTCAACATACTTATATAGTGTATCTATTCCATGCTAACTTATTTATATGTATATTTTTGTCTGTACGTGAGTATTACTCGAGAACTGATAGAGCAAATCCAATAGAAGTTATAATAGCCTGTTTTCCACCTTAAAAGCATCACGAAACTTAATTTCAGTTGTTCGTTGAGTTACCATTATGACCAGAGCCCCCTGTACTAGGCCGCCTCATGCAACACAAGGGTCAAGCTAAATAGTTGCGACGAACCGACCACACGTACCCTCTTGTATAGATAGAGTCAGTAGCTATTACTCGTAGTATTCTATACATATAATAAAATTCTAACTCAGTCAAATCTGTACATTAAATATTGTTTGGAAAATCTTATAGAAATAGACATTACCTATCTTATTGAATTAGTTATTATCGATATAGAGGCCGAATCTATAGTTTTTAGAATTTTTGTCGATCTGTCTGTCTGTCTGTCTATGACCGCATCTCGAGAAAACCACTGGACAGGTTTTGATGAAATTTGGTATGATGATAGCTGGTTATCCGGGTCAACATATAGGTTATATTTACTGCGAGGAAATATCTCATCTCTGAGAAATCTATACTAAACGTTAAAACGTATGTATGGACGAACCCGAGCGGAGCTAGGGTGAGTTGCTAGTAGTAATTAAATTCCTTCCTACATTAATTGTTACTTGTAAGGTGTGTAGTTTCACTACTATTATGAATGGCAAACGGCTGGATGGATTTGGATAAAGTTTAGTATACAGATAGACTATGGGGGAGCACACAGGCTACTGTTAGTGATAAAATTTACCAAAAGGTGTTGCTATTTGTTTATAATACTATACATATGTATGTATGTATGTATGTATGTATATGCAAAAAGCATCTAGGCGCCCAAGCGAAACAAGGGACTTAACCTAGTTGTATATATCTATACTAATATTATAAAGCTGAAGAGTTTGTTTGTTTGTTTGGTTGAACGCGCTAATCTCAGGAACTACTGGATGAAATTGAAAAATTCTTTTTGTGTTGGATAGTCCATTTATCGAGGAAGGCTTTAGGCTATATATCATCCCGGAAAAATGTACGGTTCCCGTGGGATAGAGTTGTTTTTGTCTAGAGACGAACCCGAAGCGAAGCGAGGGTGAGTCGCTTGTCTTAGTATAAGGGAATGTCTGTGGGAGAGGACAAAAGATCTTAGTAATTGAAATCACTATAAATAACTGCCCAGTTAGTCTTGCAAAAAGTTTGCAACTGTATTTGTTACTTTCTCACGCTGTAACGGCTTAACGGATTTGAATGAAATTTGGAATAGAGAAAAATTAAATATTAAGTATTAGAGACAGTAGTAGCCCAGTGGTAACGCGCTCGCTTAGGAAACCCCGTGAAACGGGTTCAAACCCATCGTTTCGCACCTCTGATATTTTCATGTGGGGATCATTTCCAACATGATTACCGTAACCTGCATGTCTGAGAGAAACTAGCATGTTTTTAGAAAGATATGTGAAGTCTACTAACCCGCAATTGGCCAGCTTCGTGGACTATGGTCTAATCATGTATTAAGGAGAGGCCTGTGCCCAGTAGTGGGACGTTAAAAAAAGGCTGAATACATACCTACTATGTGACAAAACTACGGACAAAAAGTATTACGAATTGGCAAAATAATATTATTAGTTTTATCATAACTTCCAACACTTGAGAACGTGATGCGGTTGCTTAATGCACAGCAAAGGTAAGACTAGTTAAACTGTGCGGGGAATATTAATAGATGTTAGCCATTGTCTGTGTTTTATGACCTAACGGATTTAATTTTAGTATTATTCTCACTTTGACACCTAAAATACCTTTAAAAATATGTGTAATAAAAACTTAAAAAAAATGGACTTCCAGACACTAAAAAGTAAAAAATAACTATACGGGGGTTTTCATTTAGAATAGATACCTAATCAGATATTTTCGAAGTCAGTGTGCTTTGATTTGTATTGGCTGGCACCGACTTCGAAAATATCTGATTAGGTATCTATTCTAAATGAAAACTCCTGTTTAGTTATTTTTTACATTTTAGTGCCTGGAAGTCGGTTTTTTTTATTTTTCTATTTTTAGTTTAAACGTAATAATCAGGTTGTTGATTTTTTTAAAAACTGCTTGACCGATTTTGATAAAATTTAAACGGAACCACGTAGGAAGTATACCCTTTGAAACAATAAAGAATTTCCTAAATCGGTTCAAGCGTCTTCGAGTAATTGGTGAACATACATAAAAAAAATATTCCGACGAATTGAGAACCTCGTCCTTTTTGGAAGTCGGTTTGAAAAGTTACCGATGGATGTCGAATGTCGATAAAGATTAATTAAAAGTAAGACGTTTGATTTTTTAATATGATTACCACTTGCCTTACGGTGAAGGAAAATATTTTAAGGAAACCTGTATTTTTGAAAGAACCTAGCACGTTTTCGACAGACAAGTAAAGTCTACAGTCCACAGTCAGCCAGCGTGGTGGACTATGGTCTGATCCTCCTGGTATTAAAGAAAGGCCCGTGCTCAGCAGTGGGTCGTTAAAAAGGGCCGAAAAGAAGACATATATAAAAAATAATGAATTAAGCTATATTTGTCTGAGTTTAAAATGACTTATACTTAATTGGTTGAGTTTTTTTTTGTGCATAGCTTATACGAAATTATTCATTATGGTGATCAACATTTTATGATTATGTTTTTATTGAACAAGCTATTTCTCTATGATTAAATAAATCAAATAAATCAATAAATATGTTGGGACATTAACACAAAGTACTATCTAGTTCCATGGTAAGCTACGAGGCTTGTGTTATGGATACCAGATAGTTGATACACTACACATATGTATATAAGTTTAAATACATGCATATTGTAAATATAAGCACTCTTGACTGGAGTACAAACATTCGTGATCATCATACAAATGGATGCCCCTCGCGGGACTCAAACCCGCGACTGCTGGCACAGTAAGTAAGTCACTACAAACTGAGCCAAACGTGTCGTCAAATAAACGTATTTCCAAAAAAAAAAATACCACGGCTAAAGGTGAAACAATCTAAATCTCTAAATCTTTTTCGAAGGCTTTTTCACTTTTTTGTTAAAAATATATAATTTATTGCCACAAAAAATATTTCATAAATTTATTATCCTCATATGATATTTGCAAATGTGTCCAACGAAGCTAAACATCTCAAGAACTTCGTAAGTACCCTCGCGTCTAAGACTGCAGTTCACTGACCTGAGCGAACTTACAAAGGGATGAGGGATGCAATGAGTGTTTTATTTATATAAATTATCTCCACCTTTTCATTTTATTTCTTCACGTGTATTTTTTCTCAAGTGGTCTGAGGACTGTAGTGGAATATTTTTGATGGTTTGAAGTATTTGTTTGAATAAAATTTGTTTCAGTCTAAAGTTTTTTTATAAATATGTTTAGACTAGCGACTTATCCCCGCTTCGTTCGGGTACGTATCTAATAGTAGCTTATGTGTTACATCAGGTCGTGGTCTGTATGGATATTTTATTTTTATTTTATCTATACTTAATATTATTTGTTTGTTTGTTTGTTTGTTTGTTTGTTTGTTTGGTTGAACGCGCTAATCTCAGGAACTATGAAGCCGATTTGAAAAATTCTTTTTGCATTAGATAGCCCGTTAACTGAGGAAGGCTATAGGCTATATATCATCCCGGAAAAATGTACGGTTCCCGTGGGATAGATTTGTTTTTACCTAGGGACGAACCCGAAGCGAAGCGAGGGTGAGTCGCTAGTTTTTAATATATTTGGGAAACATACAGTAGGTACAGTATTACATAAAAATAAATAATTATATATAAAATTCATAAATTAAGTATTGACAATTAAAAAAAAACCAAAACAGTTAACAACAGTGGAAAAATAAAATGAAGAGAAGAATATTATTATCTATATATACTTTTCCATTTCAGCGTACAATTGTTTTTTTTTTTATAATATTAGTCCGATAATTTATATTAAGGAAATACAAAAAGAGAACATTATTAATTTTTCTAGCGACTTATTCTTGCTTCCTTCGGGTGCGTCCCTAGATACATACGTTTTCATTTTTTAGAGCGGAACCCTAATACTTTTTCCAAAATAAAAGTAGCCTAAGTTACTCCTTATAACATCAGCTATCTGTCAATGGAAGTCCCATTAAAATCAGTCCAGCCGTTTCGGAGATTGGCCAGAACAGACAAACAGACAGAAGGTTACAAAATTGCATTTTTCTTATATAATTTCATAAGCATTTACTAAACGTTATTTTGAAATTACGTACAGACACTTAAATGTTATTTATTTGTATAGATTATACAAAGCGGGGACTTTACGAAACAATTACAAAGCTTACATTCATAGTATATAATGTCCATCTTGAAAGATTTTAGCCACAGCATCCAATCTCACCAAGGCTAGCTATCTACCGGAGTTATTATAGTACACAAGTGGGTGCGCAAACACAGGTGCACTATATACCGTCCCTCTCGTAGATGTGTCGGCAACCTGATATGACCAGAGGGGAATCTACAGGAATAAAGATACGGTTTTCGTGCTCCTAAAGTCATGGGGTTGGAAACGTAATACTGATAATTAAATTATCTAAGTGTTGTCACCGTTAATTTTATATCGTTAAGTTTTTATCAAGAAATTATTAGGATTAGCTTATCCTAATATTGTTTTAAAACTCCTTGATTTGTAATTATTATTATTGTTATTTATTGTTTCTGTATGTTTTTTTAATTATGATACATATATGAATCTCAAAATTAAATTATTAATACTATTCATAGATCATAGGGTCAACATACTAAAATTCAACTTTTTCTCTAGGATCGGGGGAAAAAGGGTGTAACAAACAGGCAGACCCAGGAGTGCTCCAATTAATGTACAGAAGAGTTCTAAGGTACAGAATTTAAAAAAAATCCATCAAGTGCGTGTCGGGTCACGTTCCGTAGTTGACCATTACAATAATGCGTACTAAGAAGAGAACTATTCATAACGATTATTTTATTTTTGTCTCTGAACTAAAATGCGGGCAGACGGACGGACAGACATGGCTAAACTATAAGGGTTCCTTGTTGAATACGGAACCCTAATGAAAGCAATTGTGTACAAATACATACATTTGCACCTATTAATCTACATTCTACTGTGATGAAACTTTGGGTGAATATATATGGTTAATGATATGATAGCTGTTCCTAGACTCGTGTCGGGTAACATAATACTTTCTTAGATTTACGCGAATATTTGACATTTTAAATAAAACTATCTTTTCGGATTATTTTGCAGATTTTCTCCTGTGACCATGATTGCTGTAAAGAATTCGAAACGTCGCGTCGGGAACCAAAAATCAAAATAAATTCGTGTTGGGTAATTTAAAATTTACTTGTGCATTCAACGGTAACTAATACCGAAATCTGTTTCTTTAAATCTAGACCAAGTCAAGGCAGATCATTAGTATTCAATGTAAACAAAAGCTGCATAGATACTTCCACCGAAATACATCCTATCGAAATACAACCCTATCTATTGATATTGCAGTCTGCACTCCGCAGTGAGATCAGATTGTAACTATATCTTTAAAATTGCACGTCATTGACTAACGAGAGTGTCAATTAATATGCTCTCGACAGATCGATACTGTATGCGACGCTTTTAGTTATTAATATTATATAATAGAAGCCCTAGCTGACTTCACGGTTCAATTACTTTTAATACCTATAGCTGGATGTTTAAGCGTTGCAGATTTTATGATAAAACTAGTTTTTGTCTGTGGCTTCGCTCGCGTGATTTGGCTATAAAAAAATATTAAATTGGGATTTACTTGCAAAAAAAAAAGTGTGTGTGTGCAATTCAAACACGGTAAAAGTGACACTTCAGAAAAATAACCTACGAGAGAATGAGATGAATAGAGTATCAGGAGTAGGATAATTATATGGTTTATTTTTTTTATTTGACATAAATATACATTACATATTATTCAGTAATTAATTACATTATTTTTCACTTCCTGTGTAATGTATTCTATCTCAAATAACGGTTACCATGGCAACATGGCAATGTATTCTGTCTCATTCTCTCGCCGGCTTAATCCTATTAATTAATATGTTTGTCTCTTTTTTGTGTTACGTTTCCATTTCATCGAATTAAAAAAAATATGTATATTATTAGTGTGATATATTAATGTTTTCATATTTGTGTTGGACTAAATAACGAGTAAAAATGTCTACAAATAATAGTAAATTATTGTTAAGTTTAGGAAAGTCTCAAACACTACTTATTGATTATAATATAATCATCACAAAAAAAATCGTTTCAAAGTAAAATATTAATCGAGTTCTTTCTAGGGCTCGTTTTGTTTAATTTCAAAAAGAGGAGGTGTTTTATTATGCTGCTATATAAACAATATATCAATATTATTACGATGTTTTAGAGTAAACAAACGTACGTAACTGAAAAAAAAAGAACTCTGTATACGAAATAAAGAACAATGAACTATGTATATATAAACAAGTATATGACATAACATAAGGAATGTTCGCGAGATAGCGAGCGCCAGGAAATGGGACGCATCATGAATACCCGGGATGTCAGCCATTGTGCAAATATCTCACATCTCCCGTGCATTTTGATAAGAATTAAATCTGGCGTAAGATTCGCCTGGAGAGATGAGATCTGATTAAAGAATCACTTACGCGGTGATATTAGCACTGCTTATTTCGAGGTAGGGGGTTTGATTTTTACAAATCAAACACTAATCACTTATATTGTTAGAAGATTTGGTAGTGTTGTGCCATTTGTAAAGCAGTAGGTACTTATTTTGTCTACCAAAAAAGGTTGTTAAAAATTGCAATATTTATAATTTGACTAGCGACTCACCCTCGCTCCGCTCGGGTTCGTCCCTAGTTACGTTTTAATGAGATATATTCCCGCAGTAAAAAGTATCCTATATGTTGATTCGGATAAGCAGCTATCATCATACCAAACTTTTCATTGGTTTTCTCATTGGTTTTCTCATTGGTTTTTTCGTGATGTGTTTCCAGACAGATAGACAAAAATTCTAAAAAATATAGATTCGGCTGCTGTATCGATAATAACGACTATTTATTTAGACTTTCCAAAAAATATTTTATGTACAGAATCGACTCAGAATTTTATTATATGTATAGACTAGCAGAACCCGCGGCTTCGCCCGCGATCAAATTACGGAAAAAATAACCTTTTAAGCTACGCATACTTTATTATTTGCAAAAATAAGTTCGTATAAGATTTCTTGTTCTTGATAATTATAAGGAACACAAATTTAATTTTCTATCTCTTAAAACCCATCTCTCTATAAATCCCGTATCTTAAAAGACATTAAACATAGATAACACATTCTGTAAATGTTCATTGTAGGTATTTAGTACGCTCCACTACCTGTATTTTTTACTCATTTTTCTACTCAATAGCATACAATGTTTACGACTTTAGAATCATGTAACATGGCTAATATGGGTTTTTTAATTAACATACTAATAGGCTGACATCTACGTTATTTTAAAGACCCAATGCTATTTACACCTGAAGCTTACAGTCTCCCTCCTTCACCTTCTTTTTTAAGTTACATATATAAAGTGCCATTCTCATTTTGCTGTAGCTTTTTGCCCGCGGCTACGCTCGCGTGGACTGAAAAATTTACTAAACTTTATTTTCCATTAATTTATAGGTTGTCATATCGAATTTTTAATATTATGTCTATAGTAAAACTCTAGGTTCACTTAACTTAGTCTACACTAAAAACCCAACCACAAATGTACCACACTGATGGATGTTCTGTCTAGTTCTGGGTTCTGCTAAAATATCCCTGTGAGGAGCTATCCTCTCTTGGAGACAGTGGCCACTATAATGTTTAATGAATTACTCACAGTCTAATCCCGTTATATAGCTTAGGTGACTTTTTCATTACAGTTGTGCCAACCTTCAGGAGGAGGATATAGATAGAAGGATACTCTCTAGCTAGGTTCTCTCTCTCGCGCTCTAGGTCTATTATAGGTGTCACTGCTGTGGCCAGTCGAGAAATTATACATAATTTTCCTTTGGGTTGGGAATAATGTCCGTTTTCTACTTCATATCCACACAGTAAGTGTGCACTTACAGAGAACTTGACTTATGTTACTCTGTTTAAATATATTCAACAACTCCAACTTCACCGCCCAGTTTTACCCACTTAGGGGCTGAATTTAAAAAAAAAATCTCAAATACATGTTAGTTTAATTGTAATGAAGAGCATTAATACCAAGTTTCAAGTAATTTTGATTATAAAATTTTTTTTCCTCATATAAACAACACAACCCCCTTTTACCCTTTTAAGAGATGAATTTCGAAAAAAAAAGATATTTGTATTGTTTCATTTTTTATTTCAAAGGTAAATACCACTTTCCGTGTGTCAATTACAGAATTTCATACAAAAAATCATGGCCCATTTTACCCCGTTATGGTATGAATTTTGAAAAATATTAAATCATATATTTATTTAATTGTATTGAAGAGCATTAATACCAAGTTTCAAGTAATTCTGATCATAAATAATTGTTTGCCCATATAAACTTTATCACCCCCTTTTAACCTTTTAAGGGATGAATTTCGAAAAAAATCTAATATATATATTTCTTATTTTTCATCTTAAAGCTGAATACCACTTACCGTGTATTTCGCGTTAAAAATAACAGAGTTTCATACAATCTTTTATCCCCTATTTTACCCCCCCAGGGGATGAATTTAGAAAAATCCTTTCTTAGCGGATGCCTACATCATATAAAAAATATGTCCTCCAAAATTCACGTTTCTACGACCAGCGGTTTAGGCTGTGCGTTGATCGATCAGTCAGTCAGGACAAAGCATTTTATGTATATATATAGATAAAGCATAAAAACATATTAATTTAATTATTAATCACTGAAGAATATGAACTGAACACTAGTTTTCAATCCCATCAAAGGCAAATAACGTTTGCCATAATTAGTAGTAGTAATTCATGAGCTAACTCTGCCGGAATAAGTTGCTGTGTAGGTATATCAAAATTCTCAATAGTTTATATTTTTTCGTCTTATATTTATTATTCAACTAGTGTGGTGTTTTTTTTTTGCATTTATAATATTTCCACACTCGCTTCCCTTGATCTTCATAATAAAATATCACTCTGTTTTCTATAAATGTAATATTACATAGGTACTTAACAGAAGATATAACTGCCTTGATCTATTTGCCTCTAGCAACAAAAACATTAAATTTTGTATTTTCATTTCACCCCCTTCAAGTTTTATTAAAAAGTAGTTTATGTCCTTCTCTAAGGCCCCATCTATTTATATAGCAAAATTAATCAAAATCAGATCAGCGGGGTTTTAGGCGTGAAGTTTTCTCCAGAGTTTCTTTCAGAGTTTCTTTCAGATTTTATAATATTAAGAACTAGCGACTCACGCTCCCTTCGCTCACGTTCGTCCCTAGGTACGTTTTAATTTTTTTGAGCGAAACCCCATTTCTTTTTCTAAAATAAAAGTAACCTGACTTACTCCTTCTAATATCTGGGAAAGGAAAGTCCCGTTAAAATTGGTACAGCCGTTTCAGAGATTAGCCGGAACAAAGAGACAGGCAGACAGACAGACAAAAAATCTTTTCTCGTTATAATTTTAGTATATATATAGATGAATTGTTAAAATATCCATTAGGTTTCATACAGTCACGATCAAAGAATGCAAGCGAAGTCGGGTACAATAACTAGTCTACGTATCAAAATCACAAAACTATACAGTTCATCCGAAGCGAGTAAACGTAATGGGCAACATTCATCACATCCGAGCCTTATCTCTTTGGAGCTCGCTGTCGGCATTCCCTGACGCCGGCCATTGTGCGCGTCTCTCATTTGATACTGTGTGCTGATTAAAAAAACCAAGAAAAAAACCAAGAAAAAATTAAAAACCGAGTTTTTTGCAAATATCTCGAAAACTTTGAGATTATTGTAAAAGTGTCATTTATAAAAGTTGTAGATTTTTAATAGACCTATAACTTTTGTAGAAAACATTTTTCGATAGAACGTCACAGTAAGCCGTAAATTTAAAAAAACGATTTTTCAACGCTTTGCGTCCCCCCGTTTTTCGCGGGGGTAGCTGGGCAGCGGGGGCATTTTACGAATTTCTATTCCTTATATACCTGCTCATGTTTTAAAACCATAAAACTTCAGGTTTTAATTAAATTTTTTTCTTTTAAAAATAAACGGATTCCGATCGGTCTAAAAACCTCCCTAACTCGGTTAATTTTCACCAGAGGAAAAAAAGTCATGAAATCTTTTTTATGCAAAATTTTAAGCTTTACACATTTTTACTAAAACTTTTTTGTCTATTTTTTACCGTTTTCGAGTAATTGCGAAAAAACAATTTTGACCATTTATTTTGGAGCCTTGCCGGGGGTTGCGGACACGAAAACCTTTACACATTGTTTTTGTATCATTAAAACTACATTATATCAAAAATGCAAAATTGAGTGTTAACATTTTGATTTCAGACCTTATTTGACTGGACTACTTGGCCGCTTGACATTGTTGCTTAAGCCCGAGCATAAGAAATTATCGACCATATTTTGCGTAGAATAATGTGAAAGAAAACCGCATGAAAACTCGAAAACACGCGTTTTCTCAGACATAAGACTAATCTAGATCGATTTTTCGCCCCCGAAAACCCCCACACACCAAATTTCAGTGAAATCATTAGAGCCATTTCCGAGATCGCCGGTATAAATAAATAAATATACATACAAGAATTGCTCGTTTAAATATATTAGATTATAAGTACTAATATTTTTCAGTTATGATTTGTTTTTTGAAGTCAAACAAGAAATTATTCTAACTACAACACAATCAGTTTAATTATTAACAAAATGGGGATCCGTTCAAAAATATGACCAATTAGGGTTTCGCGCCCATAAAAATTGGGAACCGCTGATTTAAATCACCGAATTTCTATTTTCATGACGAACAAAATAACTTTGTCTGTCTTAAAAATAAAAATTTAATTTTACAGTCGTTAAAATAAATATTGTAAAATTATATTTCAGAACGAAAGACTTTGCTATTAGATTTCTTATGTTAAAACGACATAAATTAAATTATTCATGCTACGGAACCCTCGATACACAAGTCGGAATCGCACTTGCCCGATTCTTTTCTAATTCCATTGACGCTAGACGTTATTTGCAGCATAATTAAGCTTCAATTTAATTATATGTTTCAGTATGCGGACTCGCTTACCGACAGTTTATTATTTTATTATGTTAAAGCGATAAGATTTGTTTATCTATCTGTATAAAAAATTAATGTCTCAGTCATTATTGTCATTATTATCTACTCGTATCGTCCGACTCGACGTTAATATGAGTTTTGTAGGCAAAGTTGTCTTAGTTACTGGCGCTAGCTCGGGAATAGGAGCTGCAACGGCTGCTGCGTTTAGCTCTGAGGGTGCTCGTGTGGCTTTAGTTGGAAGAAATGTAGCGAAACTTTCTGCCGCCGCCAAAAAATGTGACAAACCCTTGGTAATACGCGCTGACGTCTCTAAAGATGAAGAATGTAAAAAGTTGATTGATCAAGTGATTGAAGAGTTTGGACAATTGGATGTCCTCGTTAATAACGCTGGATTTGGAACGTGGGGCAGTATTTTAACGGGAGATGTAATGAAAGCGTATGATGATGTCATGAATGTTAACATCCGAGCTGCTATACATTTGACAAAATTGGCCGCGCCGTATTTGATTAAAACCCAAGGTAACGTGGTCAATATTTCGAGCGTTTTAGGACAAATGCCATCTTCATTACAACCTTTGATGCCTTATTGCATCTCTAAAGCAGCATTGAGTCAATTCGGTCAATGTGCAGCGGTGGAACTGGCACCTCATGGAGTTAGAGTAAACACGGTTAGTCCAGGACCTGTTAAGACTGATATCCTTGAAAATTCAGGAATCCCAATTACATGGGATGATAACAAAAAGGGTACACTTTTAGATAGAGTGTCAGATCCTGAGGAAATAGCGGATCTCATATTGTTTTTAGCCAGTGACAAAGCCAGAGGAATTACTGGTTCAGATTACTTAACTGATAACGGCACTTTGTTAAAACGAAACTAACAACTACTAATCATATAATATAACACTCCTAATAATAAAAAATATATAAATAAAAAATAATGATAACCATTCTCCCCTTTTCTTTATCATCTATTTTTAATTATATAAATAATGATAATCGATATCTATTTTTATGTAATAAACATTCTATAGTGATTTTTTTTAATAAGATGGTCCAGAGACTAAATTTATATAAAGTATTAAATAAATGGATGATAAAAAAATAAATGTATGAAATGCCGCTCGATGTTGAAGAATTTTGCAGCAACATTGTAACTGATCGCTGTCTGTACATGGAAGATATTTGAGAAAAACTATTATTGGGGATCTTTGTTAACGCAATAGAACCCAAAACAGTAATTTTTAGTATTTTTTTTGTTTGTTTGTTTGTCTGTTTGTCTGTGCGTTTGTGCGCGCTAATCTTAGAAACGGCTTAACCGATTTGGGTGCGGTCTTCACTAATGTATTGTGGTAAGTTTCACTTATCATTTAGTATTTGTTTTATTTCAAGTGGTTCCTAAATAAAAAAGTTATGTCAATTTAAAGAATCATCTATTATATAAATTTATTTCGTGTATTTTGGAAACGGCTCTAAAGATTTAGATTATGTATTTAGATAAGGTTTTGCTTTTTATCTACACAGGTGTATATTAAAAAAAAATGCATTTTTTTATATCTTTACCGAAAAACGCCCAGATATTAATTCAGCATAGTGTTGGAGGTCATCAATAAAACACGAACATGTTCCATGCATTCTTATATTCAGTACTTTTATAATCGTCAGTACGTTTGTCCGTATAAAGCTACCACCGGCTCGGAAAACAGTGCTGCTGAGAAGAGCCGGCAAGAAACTCAACAGTTAATCTTTTAAATAATGAGTTACATAATTTTAACAATAATCATTTTCAGTTTTCCAAACAATCTATCACTAGTCCCTACAGGATGGTACGAGAGCTGCCCCTCTGACAATCGCGGGGAAAACAAAAGAATCTCCGCGTTCTTTTTATTTTTTTAAATACATTCTTATCGGCCAATATCACATAACCACATGCCATAGACATACATAAATCATTACAAATTAATCAAATATATTATTTTCCATTAAAACGCTCAAATATAAAAGTGCAACCTTACAATAGTAATAGATAATATTCACAAAAATGTACAGTATTTTATGGGAATTTCTTTAAAGGAAATAAATATAGAGTACCTACGTATGAATATAGACAATAGAAAGTAATAGATTTTTAAATAATATTAATACTATATCATATGTAAAGATAAATGTTTGTGGCAGTACGCTTATCAGCTATCATACATGAACGCAGTCGTAACATGGACGTTTATCACTGCCCGGATTATTTCGATGCAATATGCAGTCATTTGCCACTTACAGCGAATATATCAACTCAAATGGCAAATGTAGTTTATTCAAAATGATTTTTGTAGATATCTATCTATACAGATTAATAAAATAGAAGTGTCCGTTTGTAACGTCATAACTATAGCTTGCATGTATGCAAAAAATACTTATGAAATTAATAATTATATACGGTACTTATAAGTAAACACAATTTTAATTTTTTTTGTTTTTCTGTCTATTTGTCTGTCTGTTTGTTCCGCTTAATCTCCGAAACGACTGGATCGATTTTTAGGAGACTTTCACTGATAAATAGCTGATGTTATAAGGAGTTACTATGGCTACTTTTATTTTAGAAAAAGAATTAGGGTTCCGCAAAAAAAACGTATTTTATAATACCTAGCATATTATATAATATCTAGGGACGAACCCGAGCGAAGCGAGGGCGAGTCGCTAGTAACACTTATCAATATCAGTTATTAAACATCAACTAAAAAAAGATTAAAAAATTTACAACAAACTAAAAATTAAAGATAATAGGAGTGTTCCGCCCAAAAAAAATTAAACCCATGAAATTGTGAACAAAATCCGTATACCTAGGGACGCACCCAAGCGAAGCAAGGGTAAGTCTCTAGTTTTTTATAAAAATGAGAGAGGGAGGGAGGGAGGTACAGAGGGGAGAGAGAGTGAAAGAGAGAGAAATATATTCATATTAGATATTTAAATTTATTTTTGCTTATTTCATTTTTTTTTAACAAAAATAAATAGAGTGAAAATATGTAATTTTCCGCTTCACAACTAGGCAGTGTGCGGACTCGTGAACGTGCATAATTAGTTGGTACATTGTATACAAATATCAACTGACATTTTTGCTATTTGTTTTTGCCAAAAAACTACAAAGTTCGTACCTACTTCATCCTATTAATAAATAAGTATAAAGAATTTTCAGAATCTGATCAGTAGTTTCTGAGATTACCCCTACAAACAAACTTACACACTTTATCTCTTATATACTAGTGTAGATATATAGAAAAAGACGAGTATGACTTTACTTAAAGTAATTGATCTATCAAGAACAACTTGCTGAATCGAAATAAGATAAAAACGCTGAGTTGCCACACCACTTGGGATCTACGCCAAGACATTAGACGGTATAAATGTAAGTGTGGCAATGTAAGAATACTTTTGTTATTACGCGATGTTATTTTGTTATTCAATGTGAAATAAGTATCATATTGAGCTTCATATTATATGGGTACTAGATTCCGAATCCATAGTCCTTACATTGTAGTACATAAAAATCTACCTAATCTATTTAAACGAGCAATTCTTGTATATTTATTTATACCGGCGATCTCAGGAACGGCTCTAACAATTTCGCTGAAATTTGGTATGTGCGGGTTTTCGGGGGCGAAAATTCGATCTAGATTAGTCTTATGTCTGGAAAAACGTGTGTTTTGAAGTTTTCATGCGGCTTTCTTTCACATTATTCCACGCAAAATATGGTCGATGCTTGATGATACTCAGGCATAAGCATCGTGGTCAAACGGCCAAGATGCAAGATTTGTAAGGTTCGAATCCCGGTCGGATACAAAGTTTTTACTTTTGTTTTTTTGTATTTATTCAAGTTTTTGTTTATTTTTTTTATCTAAAAATACGATATAACAAAAAAGAACTCAGAGCGAAGCTTGGTCGCCCAAGTACTATAGTATGATCTGTGATGACCATGATAGCTGTAAAGCATTTGAAACGTCGGGAACCAAAAAATCTAAATAAATCCGTGAAAAAACCCGAAAACATAGTTTTATTTAAAATATTAATAGTTTAATTATTAATAGAGTTTGCATATTCAAATGAATATGTACGTATGTATGTATGTATCTATACAAAGTAGGGGATTACCAGAAAACAAGACTGTAAGATTTAAAAAAAAAAAACAAAAAGCAAAAACAAGCTGTGTTGCTCAAGTTCAGCTTCACTCGTTATATTAAGCCCGCTAATAAGTAAAAATAAATCCACCTTAAATTTGATTCAAGGATAAAGTGGGAGGGCAAGGAACTCGAATGAAAGCTTCGTAATGACCGCCTTGACGTCTGCGCCTTATTTATTACATAGGTCTAAAAGCGAGATATATATCTCATTTTGTATATAACATATTTTAAATATTAATAACTTTAAGTGCTACATCATTAAAACATTTTGCCGTTACAAACATCTAAGGCGTTTTTGACATTTTAATTATTTTCTATCGTTGAGTTTTTCAATTTGTGTAATAATTTTGCTTAGTAATTATTATTTTTTTAAATGTAAAGTACCTAATGTGTTTGTTTTTATGATTGCTGCATTGAAGTATTTTTTGGACTTGACTTCTTACACAATAATATTTTAGCCCTTTTTAATGTCCCATCACTGGGTACGGGCCTACCTTCAAGGGAATTAGTGCATAGTCCACGAAATTGGCCAAATGTGAATGGATGGACTTCATGTCTTCAGAAAACTAGTTAGTTATCCTTTACAATATTTTTTTCACCGTAATATATACGAGTATAGCAAACGGTAAAAAATCTGTGCCTTTCATCAAAAGCTATCACTGCTAATTTAATTAAGTTTTGCTAATTGAATTATTCACACAGAATATTGTGCAGAAAATACTGCATAATATTCTGTGTAAATAATTTTATATAGCAAAATGTATATTGTAAAAGGGAGTATTAAGCTTCGGAAAATCAATGTGACGAAGAGCGCGGCGCTAGTACTGAATAAAATATTTTTATTTTGTTTTTTGTAAAATCGAATGTTTTAACCGAAAAAAAAGGTTGGCGTAACTAAACAAAACTAACATAACAACTAAATTGTACACGTATCGGTCAGATAGCTGGTATTGGGGTGTATGAGGGTGGTCAAAAAAGCGTATCGTTAGTCATCGGTCCATGTCTGGCAGGAAGTTATTGTTCCGACTGCGCCATTGACTGCAATGCACTGTAAATATAAACACTACATTTATATAGAACTAGCAAAACTAGTGAAAAACAGAAACAAATCTATCCCACGGGAACCGCACATTTTTTCGGAATAAAAAGTAACCTATGTGCTATTCCAGACTATAATCTATCTCTGTGCCAAATTTTATCCATATCCGTTCAGCCGTTCTGGCGTGATTGCGTAACAAACATAATTTATATATGTATAATATATATTAATGGGATTTCTTGCGTATATGTACTACCTATACATGACTAAAGCTAATCTATATCCTGATAGTTCCTGTAGAATATATGTTGCAAAGTTATTTAAATTTTGTTTTCTCTTTGCAGACTTTTCGGAGTCAAATGTCAATACATCAAACGGACTAACGATAGTGATAAAAATGTACTATGTTAAACAATAACTACATAATGATTTATCTAGTTTCTACTTAAGTATTCTATTAAGACTGATTGTTTGCTAGGTACTTAGATTTTACTTGATAAAACGCCATTTCGTGTTTTGGTAATTTAAAACTATAATTTAACACTGATCGTTTAATGATTACTACCATTGACATTTGATCATAATAATGTATTTAGCCCTTTTTAACGTCCCACTGCTGGGCATGGGCCTCCCTTCAGTATGAGAGGGATCAGGCCATAGTCCACCACGCTGGCCAAGTTTGGGTTGGCGGACTTCATATGGCATACGAAAACTTGCTAGGTTCTCTCAGACATGCAGGTTTCCTCACAAAATTTTTCATCACCGTACACATGTGGTATACCATGTATACCATACCAAGGCATGTGGTATTATGTTGAAAATGATCCGCACATGAAAATATCAGAGGTGCCAGACGCGGAATTTTAACCCGCTTCACTCGGTTTCCCAAGCGATATATTCTGCCTTCTATCTTATAGATATATACTGCGTCCTATTATCATTATAATGCATATAAACAATCCGACAAACTACAAAAAGCTTGGAGTAGGTTGATCACGATCTACTGAATTCAACATGTATATTACGTATATTCATCCTTTGCGCCGTAACTGCGTAAAAAGGTTGAACAAACAATCACATTTTCGTAATTTACAATAACACTGAGCTGTAAAGAAAATGGTTTAGAATTTTTGATACTAATTTTTTTTCTAAAATAAAACTAGCCTAAGTTACTCCTTATCACATCAGCTATCTGCTAGTGAAAGTCCTGTCAAAATCGGTCCAGCCGTTTCAGAGATTAGCTGGAACAAACAGACAGACAGACAAAATTGTAAAAAATGTTGTTTTGGTATATGTACCGTGTGTAAATCCATATGCATTTAGTAAAAAGTGGTTATTCTAATATTACAAACAGGCACTCCAATTTTATTTATCTGTATAGATGTATAAATGTTTTCGAAATGAAAGCCGATGATCAAGGTAGATATTCGTAGTGGTGAAGCTAGAATTTTTCTCACTCATTGTTAGGTTATCGGAGTCAGGTCATACGCCCAGTGCTCTAGATGAATGGTATCTGCAGTAATTTTGAAGAGACGCTCGCTATTATAATTCTATGTTGCTAGCATTCATTTTTTCAATTATTTATTACGTAATTGAATTTTATCAAGTTATTGATTTAACAGAAAATATATGTATTAATACTTTATTATATACTAGCGACTCACCCTCGCTTCGCTTCGGGTTCGTCCCTAGACAAAAACAAATCTATTCCACGGGAACCGTACATTTTTCCGGGATGATATATAGCCTATAGCCTTCCTCAGTTAACGGGCTATTTAATGCAAAAAGAATTTTTCAAATCGGATTAGTAGTTTCTGAGATTAGTGCGTTCAACAAAACAAACAAACAAACAAACTCTTCAGCTTTATAATATTAGTATAGATTAATACTTTCTTAGATTTACGTGAACATTTGACATTTTAAATGTTTTCGGATTTTTTCACGAATTTTATTTAACACCTCCTGGTTAATTTCTAAGAAATTAATTGTTAACTGGACCACCGGTGGCTCGGCCGGTCGTTGACAGGTTAAAATACTAGCAACTCAGCCTCACTACGCTCGGGTTCGTCCCTACTTATGTTTTAAAGTTAAGTATAGATTTCTCAGAGATAAGTCATTTTCCCGCAGTAAAAAGTATCCTATATGTTGACCCGGATAACCAGCAATAATCGTACCAAATTTCGTAAAAATTCCTGTGGTTTTTCCATGATGCGGTTATAGATAGACAGACAAAAATTATAGATTCGACCTCTGTATCGATAATAATGTCTATTTTCTAGTGTTGTTAAAAGAAAGAGTAGTGAGGGAGGGACTAAAAAACTCAAATCAATTTTTTTCATAAAAAAAAATTAATGTTAAAATTTTTGCCTGCATAAAAAAATATATAAGTAAACAGATTTTAAGATATATTAATTTTCATAGAAACATTTCTCAGTTTTAAAATTACAGTTCTAAAACAATAAAGCAACTCCTGTTTCTTATATAATGAACAATCAGTCTCAATGACACTAGACGGGTTCATTCGACCCATTGTCGGCCGGGTCATTCGCTTGATGCATGAATAAGAGTGCAAGTAGTGCAATTCTAAAACTACCTACAGTTGCCATTTGTTATATCTTAGAGCTAAATGCGACGTTTTTTCCGTTTTTCCCCTTCCTTTCAGCACTTACGGCCTAGTTAAGTTGTGATAGCGCATTGTCCTGGATTTTTCAAGATTAAAAGTTGTTATTACTCTCGGTTATTTGTTTTTCAAGTTTCTTTTGGATTTTTAGAGCAATGTTTTTAGAATTTCTTTACTTTTTGTTTGGGATGGGATTTGTTTATGAATATTCGCATGGAAGTTAGTTTTATCTCACGGCTCTGCTTGCATCAATTACGCCAATCAAAATATTTTGTTATAAGGGATAATGTTACTTCTACTGTCCTTCTTGTTACTATACAAGAAGTTTTAGATTCTGTTCCAGTGAGTTTTCTCCCCGATTAAAAAAAATACCTCGTTACTATGGAAACAGTGAATAGCCTAGTTCAGTTTATTATTTAGTAGAGACTTACCTTCGCTTCGCTCGTTTGCGTAACGGTAGTGGTCTATTAGTGGTCTATTTGTTGTTCCAGATCAGATTTATCTATTTACTAAATTTCATCCAAATGTGTCCAGTCATTTTAGTGTAAACGAGTAACAAACATATATACATACAAACAACAACACAAGTTCGATATGTAAGTATTGATATAAATAAATAAATATAAATATGTTGGGATGACACGTTTGGCTCAGTTTGTAATGACACTACTTGCTGTGCCAGCTGTCGCGGGTTCGAGTCCCGCTGGGGGCATTCATTTATGTGATAAGTATGAATGTTTGTAATCTAGTCATGGGTGGGTGTCTATATCAATAATATTTATGTCTTTAAAGTTATATATATTAATATATGCAGTGTATCAACTATCTGGTATCTAAAACACAAGCTTCGTACTTACCATGGAACTACATGGTGCTGTGTTAATGTCCCAACATTTATTAATATTTATCAGTATTGATATACATAGGTATTCATTTTTGTACATTCTTAAAGATATTATTACAAATTTTAAAAGAATAAAAATAAGGTCATTTATAATTATATAATTAAAGAACGCTGTAATTAAAAAGAACATAATATGGGTTTAGGATCCTCACGAAAAAGTCGGGACTCGGGATGGTAAAATAATATTTTTTTACGTTTATATAAACATTAAAAATATACATTGGAATTTAAAATACCATATAATATGGCTTCTACCATACTACGTATTTAGAAATAACTAGAAATAACCCTTAGCCGGTGTATTGCAGGAACAATGGATGCAGCACAATGCATAAGCAGAAAATATGCGGCGAGTAAAGGTAAGCTATGTTAGAATGTTATGAAACTGGATATGCATTGAAACTATTGTTCATTTGTCGTTAGTTTATACAGCTGTGGGCCATGGGTATGTTGGTTCGAGTCCTGAGTCGAGCTTAGTTTATTAAGTAATGATGGAGTTGTTATATAAGATTATTGGGATATTAACTATGTCAGCTTACTTTAAAAAATATGAATTTTCATGCAAACTTCCAACCCTTTCATTACTCCGTTAAAGATTGAATTACTGAAAATTTTTTTTACCGAATATCTACTCCTTAAGAAAAATCTAACTTAATCTTCTGAGATTTTGTGAATAATGATGTATAGATTTAAAACATCCTTGTCAGAAAAGAAATTGGACAGTCATTCAATTAAAATTAATAGGCCAATCAATTTATTTTTCAATCCTATAATATAAAAACACTTGTAATTCCCCCTCGTTTCGAGTCAGACGCGTCTCTAAACAACGCTTTGCAATATTCTAATATCCCTTGGGAATCCCTTCATGTAACGGAATAAAAATTACTTTATTATAAAAAAGGTACACTGTGTTAGTAATTATTCCACCCTGGGGGGTGGAATTTTAGTTTATTTATACTAGCGACTTACCCTCGCTTCGCTCGGGTTCGTTCCTAGGTTGCTTCCCCATACAAACTTTCTCCCCGATTTTCACCCCCTTAATAATGATTTCCGAGATAAAAACTATTCTATGTTCTTTCCAGGATCTCAAACTATCTTCTTACCAAATTTCATCTAAATGGTTCAGTAGTTTCGAAGCCTATTCGATACAAACAAACAAACAAACAAAAAAACAAATTTTTCCTCTTTATAATATTAGAATAGATAGAACCGATAACCCATTCATTTTATTCAATAATTATGAAGATTGTGTCACAATTGTTAAAAATATTGTGTAACACACAAAAAATACAGAAGAATTTAGTGGGAAGCCGATCAAGAACCCTATCACAGTCTCGGTCATAGCCACAACTATCTCTATGAATAAATAAACCTATCTATCCCTTGTTTTCACTTGCGCATTTATATTTACGAGTATTTATTACTAAGGATTTCCGTCGAGCGGTAATCGAACCGGTTAACTAAGCAGATGCAAATTTTAGCTTTGCACGACATTTTTTATTATATCCTTAACCAATGACGTAAGAAGAGGAGTGTTAAATATACGTTTAATTCTGTATCTGTGTGTCTATGGCATCGTAGCGTCCAAACGAATGAACCGATTTTAATTTACTTTTTTTTTGTTTGAAAGGTGACTTGATTGACATTCAGGATTAATTTCAGCCGTTTGAAGGGCATCAGCTATTTTCTAAACGGTAAAGGGATAGTGGAAGATGAAGATGCCCTTCCACAGATTTGATCGATTCGAAACAAGGGATAGGTATATAAAATCCACTTAACCGATTCATTGCGGGTGACACCTTAGGGGTGTCATACATTTCTTTCCTGTGTGGCGTGTGACACCCGAGCGGTGTCATAATTCAATTCGTCGAAACTATGTTAAAATTACATTTTTAAAGGTTTTCGCTAAATAAATCTATCATTATTTTATCACAAAAATCATGCCTGTACTCATTTCAGGATTTAGTGTGAATAGAAAATTTTCAGGGGTTAAACCTGCCATTTAAGTTTAATGTGATTTATAAAAATCTCTTCATCTTAATAATAACTGTAGATATAGCGATAATATACCTATGGATGTATATAAACTGGGTTTCATAGTAAATCTATATCCTTTAGCTTTAGCTAATGGCATTATTACGGCATTTGATTTTATACCATAATTCAATTTTCTTATCCGTCTCAGGGAAAGGTACGTCTGAACGTCAAGGGTTCGTTTTACGATTAGTATTATATATAGTAGTGTATAGAGTTAGAGTATATAAGTATTTTATGATAGCTTTCAATTAGATTTTGGCTACGGCGACCTGAATCTTTCTGTGTTATGAGTATAGTTACTGATGTGTCTTTACATGGCTGATATGGGTACCCAAAAAAAAACTTGGGTGGTGTAGTGGCTAACATGTACGGCTGCATATTCGGATGTCCTAGGTTCGAGTCCCAGATCTGGCCAAATATAGTTAATGAGTCTTTCTGTATAGTATGCCTCAGTAATAGCCCGGAGTTGGGAAGTTGGCGGTGTTCCACCCCGTGCCTCGGAGAGGGCGTAAAGCAGTCGGTCCTGCGCCTTAACTCTTGTTCGGTCGGTTCGGTCGTGTCGAACAGTCGTCCCACCGGAGTACGAGAGTGACAAGAATAGAGAGTGCACTTGTGTCTGCGCGTACATTTGTGCACTATAATATCTGCGCAGATGGTCAGTCCCAATGAGATTGGCCGCCGTGGCCATAATCGGTCAGGATGAGTTATATCATTATAGGTACCCAATTTTCGCAGAAAACATTGTTAAACAATGGCTATATGAGGATATTTTATATAATTTCACCATTTATATAATTATATTAGAAGGCGGTTTATTCTCCAGCTTTTCCCTTTTTATGTTGAGATCGCGCCTTCTTTTAAAGTCGTTAACGTGTACAAATAAATGCCATTGACCTAGATTTAAGCATGTACTGATACATTTTTTCCACACCAATACACTAAGTGGATAAACAAAGATTGAAATAAATAAAATATGAAAAATTATAAAGTATGTTGACTGAGCGATACTACGATAATAGATGAAAAGTTTGAACAAAGGAGATCGTTCAATTAGTTTTAAACATGGTCTCCTTTTCTTGAGAATGATTTTTAAAATAGCTTTGTTATCTATACTATCGAGTGTAATACCCTACTCGCTAGGATTTAACGCTAGAAAATCAAAAACAAATCTATCCCACGGAAACAGTGCATTTTTCTGGGATAAAAAGTAGCCTATGTGTTATTCTAAACTATAATCTACCTGTGTCAAATTTCATCCAGATCTGTTCAGCCGTTCTGGCGTGAAAGAGTAACAAACATACATCCATACTAACTTTTCACATTTATAATATTAGTATAGATGTAAATTGGAATTGGTTTACTGATTTTATTTGAATTTTGAACCTATAGCAGGCATTACATTATTTCCGCAATGAATTTGATTGCAAACCAAATACTATCAGGAAGTTGGTTTAACAAATGTCTTACTAAATTATTCTAGTGAGTCCGGCCAATGGACTGTTTCATTTAACTGTTTGCTTTAACCATTATACATTTGAAATCCATGCATAATATACGGTGATAAGGGCACATACACAAATTTTTGTTATCTACAGTAATCTTCCAGTTACTCCAGAATCCAGATCATACTCTGTGTACTAAGCCTCAATCAAATCCACCTAACTGTTTCAGTACGAAAGCGTAACAAACATACACACATAAAGACATACAAACTTTCATATTTATAATGGTGGATGATTTTTTTGCCTACGGTGCAACTTCACTTATTTTGAATTGAATTTCACTTAAGTTTAAATTACAATGTAAAGACACACACTTTTAGGGCAATATTGGTGGTGTAACGCAAACATGTACAAGTAAGAGACGATGAGAATACCGATAGGTTTTAGTGGATTTCTCACATAGTCATATATTTTGCCAGTAGGATGGTAACCACAATAAAAAAGACAGTCATTTATTTTTTGCATTTTATTGTATTAGTGTTTCAGCCCTTTTTAACGTCCCACTTCTAGACACGAGCCGAGAGAGTATATTCGATACGAGGGACATCAGGCAGTAGTCCATCATGCTGGCCAAATGCGAATTGACCGATTTCATATGTCTTTCGAAAACTTGCTAGGTGCTCTCAGACATGCAGATTTCCTCACGATGTTTTCCTTCACCGTAAGGCAAGTGGTAATCATGTTGGAAATAATTCGCACACACAAAATATCAGAGGTGCCAGACCCGGGATTTAAACCCACTTTAGTCGTTTTCCCAAGCGAGCGTGTTACCACTAAGCTACCACAGCCTTTAGTGTTAGTAGTGCAGCGCTAATCTCACAATCAGAACGTTGCCTAACTTGACAACAAACTGAGCGTACATCCATTGAAATAGCTTTCAAATGAAATATAAACATACCCGTATCAATGGCGATGTTAATTTCATTAAATACTAAATACTAATAACAAATATTGCCAACGCAGTTATTTATCGCAATATCTAAATTTCCTTGTCCACTATACCAGAGGTAGCGGGTTCAATTCTGGTATTAAATAAATGTATTGACCATACAAATCTTAGTTTATTTAAAATTCAAAATATTATATTCAGCATTAAATTATTACAATTGTTTATTGAACAAAGACTTTAAATTAATAATCCGATAGAAAGAAATCCAATTGTGTTAAATCACATTTTCGGGGCCAAATCTGATCACCAAAATAAGAGAGTACATGACCAGGGAATGTCTCATGCAATTACTTCTTTTACACGACGAAATTAAATCAATATTTCTACCATATTTTGTAAGAAACTGTAACAGCCAAACTTTTATTATTATTGAATTATTGTCCAAACGCATTGTTATTTTGTGGAGTGCTTCAATTTTACTAACCCTATACTCTCAGCTATCAAAATGTTCCTTTTTTTTTGGTTGCCAACAATTACCGAGCAAATGGATGCAAATTCAAATCTTGCGTGAATTTTGGGAATTAAATGTAAAGGATATTTAAAACTGCAAAATTCGCCATAATCATGAAGCAATATGTTAATCCTAAAAATAATAATTCATAAAATAAGTCCCTCGAACTCTCTCCAGCTTTTTTTTCAGTACTATGGCATTTTCTTTCAGCACTGGTGATAATATCATGATTTTGAAGTTGATTGTAAGATGGAAATAACTTATTTTTTATCATTTTAAGGTTGCCCACAAGTTGGACTGTCGCTTTTGGTTCAATTAAAAATAAAAGATCAACAACGAATCGAATCTAACCTGCAGTGTTACTGCGACAGGCGCCGCGACGGTGGGGACATGTACTTATTTACTTTTCTACGTATGTTAAAACATGAATGGTATAATATACGTAACGTAAAGAATTTAAATGAAATCTAAAATCTTGGAATGTTATGAATTAACAGATGCGCCTTTTATTATATTCAAATTTAGTTCACATTTTGTGTTAATGTATGTATGTATTTAGCCCTTTTTAATGTCCCACTGCTGGGCACGGGCCTCTCCCCTCCAATAGGAGGGGGATCAGACCACAGTCCACCACGCTGGCCAAGTGCGAGTTGGCGGACTACGCATGTCTTTCGAAAATTTGCTAGGTTTTCTCAGACATGCAGGTTTCCTCACGATGTTTTCCTTCACCGTAAGGCAAGTGGTAATCATGTTAGAAATGATTCGCACATGAAAATATCAGTGGTGCGAGACCTGGGATTTGAATCCGTTTCAATCGGTTTTCTAAGCGAGCGCGTTACCACTGGGCTACCACTAATCACTTTGTGTTATGTGTATATATTTTTTTTTTATTTTTTTTTTTTGTAACGCTAAAGTTATTTTTACAGTTTGTAAGGACGATATTGCGGGTAAAACCTAGTATTACATATGCAGTCCAGCTTTATTTAGAAATGGAGTTCTTTTGCACTTATTAATATAATTATAAAATCCTCGCATACTTCGCGCACGTGCACGCGGCGACGCCCAGCCAAGTGTAAAATTTTAATCGTTATGGGACCAGTCTGCTATATATTTTTAGAAATAGTGCAAGTGCATAATATTACTAAGTGAAAATATATATTACTAAGTAAAATGCCGGGTAGAAGTCTAGAAGAATCGAATATGTACCTATCTATACCAATATTATAAAGCTGAAGAGTTTGTTTGTATGTTTGTTTGTTTGGTTGAATGCGCTAATCTCAGGAACTACTAATCCGATTTCAAAAATTCTTTTTGCATTAGATAGCCCGTTAACTGAGGAAGGCTATAGGCTATATATCATCCCGGAAAAATGTGCTGTTCCCGTGGGATAGATTTGTTTTTGTCTAGGGACGACCCTGAAGCAAAGCGAGGGTGAGTCGCTAGCATATAGATATATGAAAGATTAATCGTAGTATCTGTTCGTTTGGTAAATCTATAGATATTTATAGTTATACACTAGCGACTTTCCCTTGCTTCGCTCGGGTGCCTCCCTGCGTACTTACATACACACACACACACACACACATATATATATATATATGTGTGTATATATATATATGTGTGTGTGTGTATATATATATATATATATATATATATATAGCGTTGATACAGTTTAATAGATCTTTATAAGAGGAATAATTTCGTAATACATTGTTTTTTCATATGACTATTGTTTTACGCGGTGTATGCCGGTAAAGCTCCCAATCGGCATGATTTTTTCGTTTTATTTCGTTTCGGTTTGACATCGTTAACAATCATCGTCATATTTAAGCTAATGTGTAGAAAACCTTCATGAATCACCTAAATACACCTAAATCTTCCTCATAAATCACTCCGTCCATTGGTGAAAACCGTATGAAAATCCATTAGGTAGTTTTTGAGTTTATCGCGTTCAGACAAACATACAGACACGGCGTTTGGGATTTTATTTTATAATATGTATTGATGATGATTAAGACTAACAATATCCATTGTTTTTGCTTGCTATTCAGTTGACAAGTCAGTGTAGTATTAAATTACATATTTATGACCTACTTATATTAATTTTAAATTCTTATTTCAAGAAGAAGGAAGATGGAGAGATAGGATTTCTCTTAGACAATTCCCCTTTTCAACCGACTTCAAAAAGGAGGAGGTTCCATTTCGGCTGTATTTTTAACTTTTTTGCTGCTTTAATAAAATCCGCCGTAATAATATAAATTCTTTTAATTTGCTACCTATTGCCGTATAGATAAGTGTAGTCTTAATATCATAGTTTATAGAAACTGGGCTTAGACACGATGCCATCCTACAATCGTTGATAAATAGAACTCTATTTAAGGTGCGTCTATAAGCAACAGAACAAAGAATTGAATTGAATTGAAATCTATTTCAATTCAAAAAAGAATTGAATTGAAATCTATTTCAATTCAATTGTTTTGTTGACATTGAAATTTCTATTCTTCAACGATTGTAGAATGACGTTTTATACAAAGCCCTACCTATTTTTTGGCAAGGAATCATAAAAAAAAATAAGTGACATTTTTGCTCCCGTCAATATATAAATGTAGTGTGTATGAATAATAATTAAAATATATATATATATATATATATATATATATATATTGTATATATATATATATATATATATATATATATATATATATATATTGTATATATATATATATATATATATATATATATATAATTTAAAAACTCATTACTTTTTATCAAAAAGCGATCTAGTGCAAGTAGATTGTACTATAAAATGCATATTTTGCACGTGGGTCGTGCTGCGTCGGCCGACGGAGTGTAAAATTTTAATCGTTATTGGCGTACGCGTGGGTCAGTCTGAATGCGGTATACTACTGTTTATTTGAATGTGTTACTTTGTTTCTGATTTTATTTTATTACTAGCGACCTACCGTAGCTTCGCTCGGGTGTGAGCTTTTGTTTTATATTGCTTATAGTATTTTAAATAAAACTGTCTTTTCGGATTATTTCGCGGATTTATTTTGATTTTTGGTTCCCGACGTTTCGAATGCTTTACAGCAATCTGGTCACGGGAGAGACTAAAGTTTTCATCTCAAAGGCGTTATATTATACTTGTCACAGACAGTGCCTACCTACTATTTAACATAAATGATTTCAAAAATTTAAAATGGCACCAAAGACAATATTTGTTAATTTTAATCACAATAATCCGAAAAGATAGTTTTATTTAAAATGTCAAATATTCGAGTAAATCTAAGAAAGTATTATAGCTTATAGTGGTCTAGATATCCAGGTACTATAATCTATCTGTGAAGTAAATTAACTGAATTCGTCCAGCTATTTAGGAAGCGTTTAGGAGTAAAACACAAACGTACACCTGTACAAGCTTTCGAATTTACAATAGTCGAGTATTATCAGTCAGGATATTCTAATCTACAAATCGGTAATCTTAATAAAAAACAGAAGGCGCTATCTAAAACACAATTTTAATGAAATTGCACCTGTAAGCTATGATTTCCTTAAACTACGTTTTCTTTCCACCCCTATAAACTAAGAGGTGGGGAGCATCCCCCTCACTTTCCGCCCTCACCTAGGGTGTTTTATACTTTACAGCACCCATAAAAACGTCATAAGCCCGCGATTCGTGTGCGGTTTTGATAAGAATTTATTTGGATTAGAAATTTTAAGTTATTAGCATTTAGTGACAGAAAATGCATGTTTCGTAGGCATAGAGTGATTTTAGTACTGCTGAGTTTCTTTCGCCAGCTCTTCTCGGGACTATTTTATTCTGAGCTGGCAGTATGCTCATGACGCTCAATATAGGATTGTAATAATTTAATGCTGAATAAAAATATTTGAATTTGAATTTGATAAATGAGAGAAAGAGGGTCGTGGGTCGTCGATGAAGGGATAGATAGACCCCACTGGCTTCTCTAACAAAACGTATCAAAACTACCACTTTACATTGATATTCTGTGAGAAAACGTCCCTGGTCGAGCTGTTCACGAAAACATCAGCAAGGACCATCCAGGAGTGGAATAGAATTTTATTTTATGTTTTTTAAGTTAAAATTATGAATGAAAAAAATTGCACCTACTACTAATGTAATAAAAGTGTCGAAAAGAATTTTAGAAGAGCTTTCTGGTTTCTTTCTAAGACCGTATACACGAGACACTATTAATAACATAATTTAAAAATTAAATCCTCTGTAAGCAAAAAGGTTTTTATGCTAGTGAATGGGGGACGTATTTAATTAACATATAAAATGTATTTTGCAGCTGACGGTACGTTAACGGTTAAAGACTCGTATACATTATGCAGGTCTCACACGCACTGAATGACTGTAGGTACCCATTTTTTACAGCTTAAAACGTTATTTTTTTTTAATTTTGATTTTTAATCTTCTTTTTTCTTTATAATTATGTTTAATTTGTGTACATATTGTTATTAATTTTACAAATCTTTTACAATTGGTTAAGTTATTAAAACATCCATCCCAATTCCTGTGATGATATATAATAATGTCCTCCTGACCGTTTCCGGCCACGGCGGCCAATCTCATTGAGACTAGCCAACTGCGCAGGAGATATTATAGTGCACAAGTGTACGCGCAGACACAAGTGCACTCCCTATTCCCGTCACTCTCATACTCCGGTGGGACGACTACTCGACACGACCGGTGAGAGTTAAGGCGCAGGACCGACGGCTTTACGTGCTCTCCGAGGCACGGGGGTGAAACACCGCCAACTTCCCAACTCCGGGCTGTTACTGAGGCTTACTATACAGAAAGACTCAATAACTAACCTTGGCCCGACCCGGGACTCGAACCCAGGACCTCAGGATGTGCAGCCGTACATGCTAGCCACTACACCACCGAGGCAGTTGATGATATAATATATAAATAAATATGTTGGGACATTAAACACACAGCACCATCTAGTTCCATGTTAAGCTACGAAGCCTGTGTTATGGATACCAGATAGTTGATACACTACACATATATAACTTTAAATACATACATATTATAAATATAAACACCCATGACTGGAGTACAAACATTCGTGCGCATCACACAAATTAATGCCCCCAGCGAGCCTCGAACCCGCGACCGCTGGCACAGCGAGTAGGGTCACTACAAACTGAGCCAAACGTGTCGTCAAAATGAGATTTTACTAACAAACAATTCCAAAAGAAATAACCTACATTATTATGAAATAATATTTGCTTATAAACAAGGAGTCTATAATCCCTTTTCATTATACAAATAGCACGATATTATGATTAGTGCACGCCAACCTTTATATAGTTTGTAATTTATTTTAGTATACCTATGTTTCGTGTCAGTCGTTCACAATAGAAGTTCTACGAAATGTACATTCAGCCTAGAGTTTAAAATCCCAAAATATAAATGAAATCATTTCGCTTATGCAATTTTTACGTGGTTTTGTAAGACATAAAAAAAATGATAAATAGAATAAGTACGGGACTTATTCAATTTTTCTCTCTTCATAATCTGTACTAATCTGTACTAATATTATAAAGCTGAAGAGTTTGTTTGTTTGTTTGGTTAACTACTAATCTGATTTGATTTGCATTATATAGTCCTTTAACTGAGGAATGCTATAGGCTATATATCATCCCGGAAAAATGTACGGTTCCCGTGGGATAGATTTGTTTTTGTCTAGGGACGAACCCGAAGCAAAGCGAGGGTAAGTCGCTAGTATTTCATGTATTTATTTATTTTGGTTTATTGTTTCTAAAAATTCTTTCACTTATAGCAAGCTACATTACTGTCGAGTGCTTTAGGCTATTGTTATTCAGATAAAAATGTTAATAACTGTAGTCAAAGTTAGGAAATAACGGGACCGACGGATAGAGAAAACGGTTTATAATAAAGTGATAAAATGTTTGGCAAAAATAAGAATCTCTGTTAGCTTTACAAAAAAGTCCACGACTCCATAAATCTATTTAATATAATTTAATATATAAGTACATATGTGTTATGTGAACTTTATATCATTCGACAGCTGTATCCGTTAACATCAAGTATGAAGTGTGTGCGGATTCAGCATCGAGGCACATAAAAGTTCTTACAAAATAGAACTGAACATACACATACACACGTTTCGCTCAGTATGTAGTGACCCTACTTGCTGTGCCAGCGGTCGCGGGTTCGAGTCCCGCTAAAGCATTCATTTATGTGATGAGCACGAATGTTTGTACTCCAGTCATGGGTGTTTATATTTATAATATGTACGTATGTATTTAAAGTTATATATGTGTAGTGTATCAATTATTTGGTATCCATAACACAAGCCTCATTGCTTAGCATGGAACTACATAGATGGTGCTGTGTGTTAATGTCCCAACATATAAAAAAAAAATATGTACGTACGACATAAAACTATTAGCGTACTAAAATATAAAAATGAAATAAAACCTTTTAAGCTCAGACTACGTATATATAATTATAGTAGGTATGTATGTACATGCAGTTATAATTCATTGCAGAAGCAAAGAAATACTCCGACTTTACAAACTGATGTACCGCAGTAGAGGAGGGCAAACAAGCTAATTATTATAATTTATGTTTTGCATGTTTTGTGTACTTTATGAATGGTTTTTTTTTGACGAGATAAAGCTACTATACACGATATTTTTATGATGGGCAACGTTGAAATTTTCATTTAAAAAGGGTATAAGTTGAAAATATAACTGTCTATGTTTATATTACTGAGAACTTAGCGAAAGCATAGTTGGGTTATAAAATCAAGTCTTTCGATGTGTTTAAGTGTATTATTTTTCCTTTTTAAGAGATTAACTTGTCTAGTTTTTATTTTTATTTTATTCATACATTTTTATATTTAAATCCTAGAAATGTACGTACAGTATTACATTTTCTAGCGATAATATGAGTTGAGTTTCCACAAGAAAGTTTTTCTAGACACTTAGGTAATAAATTCGTGTTTACACCTCAGTGTAATATTTTACAAAAGGCTTTTTTTATCCTGAACTATGCAAGAGATTAATTAATTATTAAATTTTCAATCAATTAGACAGACATAGAAACTTTTTAATTTATAATATTAATAACGATTTTGCTTAGACGATATCTATACTTCTATACTAATATTATAAAGAGGTAAAGTTTATGAGTTTGTGAGGTTGTAAGGGGTAATCTCTGGATCTACTGTACCGATTTAGATGAAATTTGGTAAGAAGATAGTTTGATAGCCTGGGAAGGATATAGGATACTTTTTATCCTGGAAATCATCCCTTAAGGGGGTAAAAATGGGGATGAAAGTTTGTATGGGGAATCAATCCAGGGACGGACCCGAGCGAAGCGAGGGTGAGTCGCTAGTATGATATATAGCCTATACCCTTCCTTGATAAACGGGCTATCTAATCCAAAAAGAATTTTTCAAATAGGATAGGTGTTATTGAGATTAGCGCGTTCAAATAAACAAACTCTGCCTCTTTATACTTTGTATATATACATACAATGTATTAGTATAGATTAAGTTAACATGTACGAGTAAGTAGCAAAATACGAGTATAAGCAGAGTATCAAACTCTATGCAAGAGGTAGGTTGATGACTGTCGGTGAAAGTTGGAACATAAAGTCTTTTGTATTTGTATTTGTATTACTTTAAAGAGGAATTGCCATCTTTTGGTAAATTTTATTTTAATTATTAATAGTAACAGTATAATAATAAAGTAGTGTGATTAGATATTAAATATTAATAGTGATCGCCAATTGGTCGAAATACAATCTAATCATTATTGGAAATTTGAGGAAAACAAAATTTTTTTTTTATTGATAACACTAAAGCTTTCTTAGATTTACGCGAATATTTGACATTTAAATAATGCTATCATTTCGGATTTTTCGGAGAGTCTCTTCCGTGATCATGATTGCTGTAAAGCAATCGAAACGTCGGGAACCAAAAATCAAAATAAATCCGCGAAATAATCCGAAAAGATAGTTTTATTTAAACACTAAAGCTCATCAATAGCTACAAAACAATTAACAAAAAGAAAAGAAAATCGGTTAACACACAGAGTAGAAAAAGTTTCGAAACGGTTTTTTTTCACCTATTTATATATAGACTTGCAGCAAAAATATAATATACTTAATCAATAACTGGGCGGCTTTTAATTGAAAAATTAGTGCCATGGGGATATGAATTAAGAATTTGATTACGTCATTATAAATTGAGGGTTTACAAATGTTTTGGGGTAGACGTTGAGAGGGGAATTATTATGGAGGCTATATAAATCACTATGACAGTTATGTTTATGCAAGTTGTGATTATAGTGTAAATAAGGATTTTGTTCATATTTTTGTTTAGAGACGCAGGTGTTAAAAGTTGACGTGTCCTTTTTATTTTGACTCTGTTTATTTAGTTTGTTTGAATTTCGGTAGACCATTTTGTTTAAATGAATGCGTCTTGTATTTTAAAGAAAGTAGGGTGACAATGTAGAGAAGCGTAAATTATTACAAATACAGGTTACTAAGTGCTTATAAATACTGTTCACTCACCTTAGTATCCACATCATGAAAAGGCACAGCGAACCAAGGTTTTCCTGTCAAGCTTCTTCTAAAACCCGCTTCCCTTTCCACCGGACCCTCGGGGGTTCCAACATGGGCCCACAGTACGACCTCCACGACTTTTAACCTTGGGTGCACTCGCTTATACACCTCCTCCAAGCGGACCCCAAAATCGTCACTAGTATCACTTATATTTGCGAAAGAGAAGTATATACCACACACAGCACCCTCTCCGTCCTCAACGCAGTCGGTTAAAGCCTCCAAAGTTGGTATGTTCTCAAATTTCCCATTCTGAGTCCCCGGTGCATCGCATTTCACAAGGACACGACCGAAAAGTTTTTCGCGCCAATCCATTTTTGTTTTTTTTTTATTCCAAACACGTCTTACATTTTTTATACAGCCTGTTTGTTTATTTTCTGTCTTCACCGCGACTGGTTTGGATGTTATTTGTTTGGTTTAACACTAGCGTGTCTAAAATATGTAAGTAATTATTAGTTTAAAAAGAAGTTTTAACCGTCAACCAAAACAAGGAATTTAATTATTATTTTAAATAAGTTAATCTAAACTACATCTATTTTAAATTAATAATAAATATATTGCTTTGACGGTTAAACCTTACTATATAATTATATTATAAAACAAAATTTCCACTAAAACTGTCTGTCTGTCTGTCAAAAGTAACACTATCTAACTAGATATCAATGTAAAACACACTAACTACTAATTTGATGAACTATATTAATAATTTATTTAAATAAAAAATATCATTTATAATAATAACTTGAATAGTACGCGCAAAATAAGTTGTATTTTTAGATCGAGCACACGCGGAGCAACGCCCGAACGCCCTCGTAAACAAAGACCGACTGGAGGTGGGAGGGAAATTGAGGGAACCCTCCGTCAAAGAGCAACGAAGTGAAACAAATACATTTTTGAATTATATTCTATAGCTTTATATTAAAATTTGTATAATATGGCAAATTTTGTTATGATTGAATTTAGTAAGATTAAATGTACGTTATGTATTATGTTATTTATTATAGGTGTATTTAATTTACTCTATATTGCTAAAGCTGAAAAATAAAAAGTCTATTTCAAAAAGCACTTAATTATAAATAATTAAATATTTAATATACGAAAAACCTATATATTTTATCTGCCTTTATTAAATTATATTTTAGTTTAATTATTTTTTAGTAAATAACGAAAAAATAATGTCCGCTGAAAATTTAGCCTGTATAGGCATTATATTTTGATAAACACATAAGTTAGTCTATGGTCGTCTCTCATATCTCACGTAGAGTTTAGATTGCAAAAGGCTTGAATTAATTCAGCGAGTCGAAACAATCCGCTGAGGGCAACGCAAGGGCAAAAAGCTTTAAATTCTTTTTCATACTTCATACCTCGATACGTATTTACACCTATGCATAATGATAATACGCTTGCGAATTTTAAATTTATATTTGCATGTGTAATGTGTTGTGTTACTTAATTTTATATTGTGTACATGCAGTCTTTTATGATGTTTTTTATTTTGGATTGTCTATATAAATATTAATCAAAAATGTTAAATAATATTTTTATGAGATATGTGATAAGTTTTCGTTATTTTATAGCTTACTGAAATAATGCGATGTGAATAGAAATTAGAAAGAGAAATTATAAACAATAAAAACGTTGAAAGTAATGTTTAGTACGCGTGATTAAATAAGGATTTTAATCTTCAAATACGGTTTATATACATAAAAATGTTACTGTTTATTTGGGCACAACCGCTAATTTTAAGTTTTTAACTAATTAATCATTTTGACAAATATACGTCGATTTTATAGAAAAAGTATTAATTTCATCCATTTTCTGTACACAATTTGTCGCTTGAATTAGCTAGATTAAGCGACAGCAACGTATAGTTGGGTACAGTACAATACATCTGCGCGGGAGATAAAGTATACTGCGTGTGTACAGACATACATTAGTGTACTATCTGCACAGAACATTTATACTCCTAACGGAGACTATCTGCTGCTACTCTCGTATTTCGGTGAGGTGACAATTCCACACAACCGGTTGTGAACCAGTTTTAATTGCGGGCTACTTCTGACAATTTCTTAACAAAAAACCCAAATCTATAATTTGCCCGAATTGCGATTCGAACCTACGATCTTTGGATGTTCAGCTGTACATGCTTACTACTAAACCAATTAGACAATCACATATTAATTAATTAATAAAATTAATCACATATGTACACACAATATATTTAATTGTTGCGTTTTTTTTAGACAAACAAGTTCTCATGGAGTTAAAAAAATGTCTCATCGTATTTTTACATAGCATGTTCTATTTCAGCTCAAATACTTGTATATTGAATTTTATTATATTTTTTTTAAATATGTAGGTATTTTTGGAAACAAAAGTACCCTATTTTTTCTTCACAAAAGATTTGCAAAGGTCATCACGATTCTGTATCACAAGAAGTTCGTTGAAGCGATTGAGTATGATTCATATGACAGATTTATGTGAAATCAATAGTTGCGCAGTGTAAATTGTAATCGTCTTCACGCCAGCGGCATTATAACTTTGTTTCTTTGCGAAGACGTAAATATTGTATTGTTAATTATATTTATACTTTAAATAAAGCATGATTTTTTTACTATGTAATATTATGTATTACATATATATTGTAGAGTACCTACTTGTTTAATTTTGATAAACAAAGAAATGAAAAAATGTATTTTCATAATACCTAGAAGAAATAACAAATTTATTTAAAAAAAAAAGACTTCTATAACTATATATCGAGATACTGATATTTTTTCCCTTATGAATTATTCATAAACGGTATCAGTCTTTTACAATTCAGTCTATGTGATTAATTTTATATGTATATTTTATTTTATTTAATTATTAAATATAACAAGAAAATATTTTTGGTAAATGTATCCAATATTGACATTTGAATGCTTGACTCTTGACACTTCACACTTGACAGTTGACTGTTGTCATAATTTGAAATATTTTGACTTTTGATTTGAATTTTGATTCACTCTTGCCGGTTTACATAAATAAATGCACTATAGAAACTTAAATAAATAATTGTAAAATGCTATTTGTTTCTATATAAACTATGATTACTGACACGATTGACTTATCTTCTGATGAAAGCTCTCATAGTGATTATGTGTTTAGTTCAGCAATTATAAATCATGTGAACAAATATTCGGAGGGTAATATTATCATTATTTTTTTATTTTGTGTTTTAGTTAGAGATAAAACTTGATGAATTCTGTATAATGTAATTTCTTCTTTCTACGCAATATTAGTGAAGTAAATTTGTGCTATGTGGCATTCTTAGAACACTACAAAGTAATTGAATTGAGATAAATAATAAAGATTTCAATGTTAAATTATAATTAGTATTATTCATAGACTCAGACACAGGACCATCAACTGGTATAACAACTCATTACGATAAAAGCCCTTGTGAAGACCCCCCAATCACTGACAAGAAAAAGAGAGATAAAAAGAAAGGTAGGTAATAAAAATAACCAAAATGTAATTCTTTATAGTTAAAATATCTCTATACAATACTTTTTACTTACATAACGTTTTACTATAAAAATATTTATAGGAAATGATAACACGAAGAAGATATCTGCTGCAGAGAAACATGAATTAAAGAAAAGACAGGCAGAAGAGAGGAGAGCTGCCAAAAATGCTAATAAAATATATAAACCTGGAGAGTGCATGAAGGTAGTATTATTTTACTCGTAAAAAATAATACTATAAATTACTATTTATTTTTATTTTACCTGTGGTTCTATGTAAAAAACCTGTGAGTTGATCTAGCATATAAGTTATCTCTGTTACATTTTCATTTAAATCCATTGAGCCTTCACATTGTGAAGACAAATAAACAAACACACTTAATATTTCGTACATATAGTTTTTAAAAATTGTAATCTTAATTGTTTAGAACCATCTTTACAGTATTGTAATTCATTGATTTAATTATTCTATACTTAAAATTAATGATATGTTCTTATTATGATATGTTATAAAAACCTTTTTTTAATTCATAAATTATATCATTAAAATATTTCCTTTTATTTACAGCATATGTGTATAGAAATGCATCCAGTTTTGCTTGAATCTTGGTTTTGTGCGGATGTTCAGAGGGAAGCAAATGCTAGTGGTGTCAAAATAAAACCATCATCTAGTATGTGTGATACCTCTTTAGTTCTTTGGACAAGAAACATAATGCCTACATTAAAAAACAATGATGGATTTGTAAGTAATAATAGTGTATATTTTATTTATTGACTTCTTAAAAGAGGTGTTATTTAATTCTAGTACGAGTATGTCCTTGTTTTTTTGTTTTTTTGGGTATATTACACAATATCTGTGATGTATCATTTCTAAGAAATTAAAAATTAATAGCATTCTAAGGAAGGAATTATACATCCATATACATCCATTTATATTTTTTTGTAATTTTATGTTAATAAGTTGTGATACATAATTATTAACTAAAGAAAAATTAGATATACCTTATACATATGACATATTATTTATTTCTTATACTATATGTAAAATATTCATTTTTTCCAGGTACAACTGACACCATCAAAGGTAAAATGTAACCATGGTCTATACGTCTTTGCTGTTGAAAATGTGGAACAGTTGGTTATCTCTCACAGTTTGTCCAAACATATTAAACATGCAGCAGAGTTAACGGGATGTAAACTTACTCTAGTATTATTTGGTGTTAAAGACTATTTTAAGTAAGTTACAGTTTTAATATTAAGTATTCTAATTAAAAAAAAAACATTATTTTTGGTTTAGTAACTTCTTTAAAAAAAAAATCTTTTTTTTTTTGGTTCTGTAACTTCTTATTAAGAGAAAAAAAAAATTTTTTTTTATTAATTTTAGTGTGTTTATTTAGATTTTTGTTTTCTAATGTATCTATTTTTTTTTAACTATGAATGCTTAAATTATATTACATCACATATTATATGCTTACTTATTTTCCTTTGTTAAATAATCTCTTGTCTTATTATTTGCATGTATACAAAACATAATATACAGGGTGGATTTTTGAGACGGGACAGTAAGGGCAGGTACCTTAAATACTATAGTTACGGGAAAACGTTCCTAGGAGACCATCCATAACTTTTTGAGATATTCTGAACTGCATTCTCAGATTTTGGAAAAAATGTACAGTTAGCGAGAAAAATGCTAAAACACCAAAAAAAAATTTTTTATGTCAATCGATCCTATTTCATGTAGGGATCAAAAAACTATGGGACCATTTAAGGTTTGAGTACTAGAAATGACAGAAATCGCCAAAATCTTTTCCCATACATTTTGTACGAAAAGCGTTTAATCAACTCGAAATATTTTTTGTTGCCAAACGGTCCTATTTTTTAATGTGATCAAAAGACTCTCTGAGGCCAACTGACGTTTGAGTGCAGAAACGCTAAAAAAAATTATCTTATGCCCGCTGCATAAAATGCCTGCGTGTAAACTCGGTCTTGTGACTTACCGTAGTTTCTGTACGCAAAGTTCGGTTGGCTATAGTATTTAACTATAGTATTTAAGGTACCTGCCCTTACTGTCCCGTCTCAAAAATCCACTCTGTATATGAAATACGTTGACAAGCTTTAACAAATATTTTTTTTTAATTTTGCAATGTTTTTTTTTTTTTACAGAACATCTGGTCGCAAAACTTCGAAAAGCCAGAGGCTCATGACCGAGATTGATTTAGAAAAAGCAATTACAGGTAATAAGAATGTAAGAATTTTGTAGCAATTTTAAATTTTAATTTCATTTAAATGTTTTTAGCATATTTATTATAGCGACTCACCCTCGCTTCGATTCGGGTTCTTCCCTAGACAAAAACAAATCTATCCCATGGGAACCGTACATTTTTTCGGGATGATATATAGCCTAAAGCCTTCCTCGATAAATGGCCTATCCAACATAAAAATAATTTTTCAATTCCATCCAGTAGATCCTGAGATTAGCGCGTTCAACCAAACAAACAAACAAACAATCAAACAAACTCTTCAGCTTTATAATATTAGTATAGATTTAGCGAATGTTTGTCATGTTTCACCTTTGTTTAATATATTGAAATGTTCAATTAAATAAAAAATGTTGCAAGGGATTCTAATATTGATTGCTTTTTAACTGACTCCAATAAGGAGGAGGTACTACCTCGTATTGCTCAGTAGCAAGGTTCGTAAACCAGTTGAAAGCTATATTTTATTTATTGAAAAGCGCACAAACCTAAATGCTTTTTGGTTCAGGGTTTCTATTATGTTCTTTAACCGGTTAAAACCCGAAAGCAGTTTCTTGAAGAACTTGTTTGAAATGAGTTTTTAACCGACTTCCAAAAAGGAGGAGGTTCTCAATTCGTCGGAATCTTTTTTTTTTTTTATGTATGTTCACGGATTTCTCGAAGACGGCTGCACCGATTTGGAAAATTTTTTTTTGTTTCAAAGAGTATTTTTCCCCGGTGGTCCCATATAAATTTTATCGAAATCGGTCAAGCGGTTTTTAAATTAATGGCTTAATCGAATATTATGTTTTTATTAAAAATCTTTCTTCTTACAAATTACTTGCTTATTACGTCTACACTAAAAATGGAAAAATAAAAACTTTTAAAAAAAAATAAAAACCGACTTCCTGGCACTGAAAAGTAAAAAATAACTAAACAGAGGTTTTCATTTAAAATAGATACCTAATCAGATATTTTCGAAGTCGGTGTGCTTTGATTTGTATTGGCTGGCACCGACTTCGAAAATATCTGATTAGGTATCTATTTTAAATGAAAACCTCTGTTTAGTTATTTTTTACTTTTCAGTGCCAGGAAGTCGGTTTTTTTTTTTTTTTGTGTGATTACATTTGGCGAGTCTTCGCTAATAGTGAATTGCTTAGTAGATGGATACATGTACGTTTCTAGTTTATTTTAGTGCTAAAACATAAGGTTAATTTATCTCTAAGAATAACCGTGAACCATTATTATTTCGGTTAACTAAACTGTTCGTTTTTATTAACCGATTAAATAACGAGCAATGAGTTAACACCATTATATTACCGAAATTAACAGTTTTTTTAAACCATTTCAAAGCCCATCCCAGTAGTGTGATGGGACATTAAAATGCCTGAATTATCATCATTATTTAATAATAATATAATATGTTGAGACATTAACACACAGCGCCGTCTTGTTCCATGGTAAGCTACGAGGCTTGTGTTATGGATACCGGATAGTTGATACACTACCCATATATAAATTTAAATACATATATATTCTAAATATAAACCCATGACTGAAGTACAAACATTTGTGCTCATCACACAAATGAATGGTCCCAGCGGGACTCGAACCCGCGACCGCTGGCACAGCTAGTAGGGTCACTACAAACTGAGCTTGTGATTTGCAGATTTACTAGTAAGTGCAGACTGCGACACTGTGATAGTGAATACACCCAATGAGTTAGCACTCACTATAATCCAGTTCACCAAAGCGATAGCAGAGGAACCACATAAGTATTAGATTTACTTAATTCAGTTTTTAATACATTATATTTTCTGAAATAGTTTTAATATTCCACATATAATAATATAAATTAAAAATTGAAAAAAAAACCCCTACGCAATAATCTGCAAGGTACCTACTCATTGAAACGAATTATTGAACCCAAAAAATACGATATGTCTGCTGTGAGTTTTCGAAGAGTTGGGTTCTCTGAAGACCATCCTGGTTGCAGCATCAGGTCGAAGTTATCAATTAATTGTCATTTAACGATTACACTGGCACGCGTGAAGCTTTTAATCGAGTAATCATACGCCAAAATGCCTTACATCATTTTGGAAAAGAGCTGATACTCTTACATTGCTGGACCGATATTAACCAAATATAGCTAAGAACCACCGCAGGGAAACTGGCTTTCAAATGAAAAAACCACATCGAAATCGGTCCATCCGTTTAAGAGCTACAATGCCACAGACAGACACACACACACACACAGACACAGACAGACAGACATCAACGTCAAACTTATAACACCCCTCTTTTTGCGTCGGGGGTTAATAAAAATAGTCGATAAAATAGTTTGGTAGGGTGGTGTCAGTTAAGTACTTTCTCCATACAAAAATGCTGCTTCGTTGCTATATGAAAAAAGGCATCAAAAAAAAAATTAAACGCATATATATAACAATATATGGCAGTGGTAGCCCAGTGGTAACGTGCTCGCTTGGGAAACCGAGTGAAGCGGGTTCAAATCCCGGGTCTCACACCTCTGAATTTTTTTCATGTGCGAATCATTTCTAACATGATTACCACTTGCCTTACGGTGAAGGAAAACATCGTGAGGGAACCTGCATGTCTGAGAAAACCTATCAAGTTTTTAAAAGACATGTGAAGTCCGCCAATCCTCACTTGGCCAGCGTGGTGGACTATGGCCTGATCCCCCGTATTAAAGGGAGGCCCGTGCCCAGCAGTGGAACGTTAAAAAGGGCTAAATACATACATATAACAAATTTACTTTATGTACATATATATTTTAATTTTTAAACTACGATTGTAGGATCAGAATATAATATTCTTATTTATTCTAATATATGAATCATTCATTTAAAATCACTTGCTTCAATTAAAATCAGTGTACTTTTTGTAAGAAAGATATTATAGTGTACTACCCTTGCTCCGCTCGGGTTCGTCCTTGATTACTTTTTAACGATTAGCTCAGAGATGAGATATTTTCCCATAGTAAAAAGCATCCTATATGTTGACCCGGATAACCAGCTATCATTATACCAAATTTCATCAAAATCTGTCCAATGGTTTTTTCGTGATGCGGTCACAGACAGACAGACAAAAATTCTAAAAAGTATAGATTCGGCCTCTTCATAATATCTATTTTAATAAAAATTTTCAAAAAATATTGAATGTACAGATTCAGCTTAGAATTTTATTATATATATGGATTATAATATATTATAGTTTATTGGAGAATGACTGTAAGTCAAAAGCTAATAATATTTGTTTTAAAAATATAAAATTATTTGTTTTTTTTTTTCAGGAGAGCGAAACGTACTCTTGACGAGCAAGCCGACTTCTATATGAGGGGTGAAAATAAGAAATGCGTGCCCATAGACAAAGATGGTATTTACTTTACTGATTAATTTAAAAAATCAACAAAAAAAATCGATACTATAATATTACATAGAGAAAAAAAAATTGTATGTTTGCTTGTAATAAATAAATTAAAAAACTACTGACCAATTTTAAAAACTCTTTCATCTAAAATAAACCTATATTATCAGAGAGTAACATGAGCCATATTTTATTTTAAAAAAAATTTAGAGATCCCCACGAAAATTGCAATAATGTAACCTAAGGTATAAATATAAAACATTTGCCTATAATAGTCATTATTTGGCGTGAGTAATATTTTTTTATTGTAAAAAAAAAAATTATTGTAAAAAAAATATATAATCATCTATATAACATACTTTTTTTAAGGTCACGGTCTAAGTAAACTATGGCAACAGATGATAGCTATTCTACCACTCTCCAGTCTAGAAACATCTAGAGCGATATGCGCTCGGTATAAAACACCTCTTGAATTATATGAAGTAAGCTAAATTTTTCCCAATTACTCTTATATCTAATATTATAAAGAGGAAAAAATTGTATGATTGTTTGTATATGATTATGGATAAACTAAGAATCCGTAGAACCAATTCGGATGGATATGAAGGTAGTTTGAGACGGTAGCGGAGAGGGAGGGAGGGGGGTTAGCAGGGAGGGGGGACCCGCGTCCCCCACGCGCCTCGCCCGATACCTTAAAGTCTCGTTCTGTGTAGCGGCTCGTTATTGGATCTATACAGATAAATAAAATTGCAGTGTCTGTTTGTAGTATTAAAATAACCGCTTTTTACTAAATGCATATGGATGTATACACGGTACATATACCAAAACAACATTTTTTTACAATTTTTGTCTCTCTGTCTGTCTGTCTGTTTGTTCCGGCTAATCTCTGAAATGGGTGGACCGATTTTGACGGTACTTTCACTGGTAGATAGCTGATGTAATAAGGAGTAACTTAGGCTACTTTTATTTTAGAAAAAAAAAATAGGGTCCCACTAAAAAAATAATTAAAACCAAATCAATTAATTTCGTTTTGGGAAGCAACCTAGGGACGAACCCGAGCGAAGCGAGGGTGAATCGCTAGTTGAATTATATAACCCTCGCCAAACTTTTTAGGCAAAACTGGAAAAATAAAAATGAAATAAAACCCAACATATTATTATTTAAATATATGTTTTGTTTTTATACTTAGGGTCTCCAATCACCTGATGGTGTGTCAGAATTGGCATCGATAGGGGTGTCTCGGGCTGCAGTGCCGGGGGCGAAGGCTCGTCGTGTCGGACCTGAGTTCGCTAGAAAGTTGCATGCTTTATTTACTGAGGACGATGGAAACGTTTTATTAGACTGATGTTATTTGATTACTGTAAATAAAATATTTTTTATATACTTGTGACGTTTTTTCTTCAAAATTAATATCAAATAGACCGTAAAGACATACACCTTAAAATTGTAAGGTACAAGGGTGTTTTTTTAGTTTTTGTACATAGTTTAAGTTCTATCTAAAAGACTGTGTAGTATTTTAAATAAAACTATATTTTCGGATTATTTCGCGGATTTACTTTGATTTTTCGTTCCCGACTTTTTACTTTTTTTTTTTGACTAATTTACTTTTTTTTTCATTTCAATTCTACTAGTTTTTCCCAATTATTTCAAATAGCTAGATGTGTAAGAAACAAGAGTGTTTGAGATAAGAGATTCTCATTCTCAAATCTAAAGAATTAATTAGGGGCATTGTGTTTGCACAAGCATTTTTGCTATGATTACTTTTAAATGTTTTTTATGGATGTAACAGATAAAAAACAAATCTCTAGTGAGTGATGGCAACATTTAAAGGTTGTCATGTAAAAGTCAAAATAAAAATCAAAATATTACCCACGGATGTCAAATAAAATATTATCTAAGCATAACCTCAAATGTAGTTCTATATTTCTTCAAAATATCATAATTATCAACTTATAAATAAAAGTAGACTTTCAGTATGACTGTGTTTATATCGAGAATTGCAATTACAACCTTCCGTAATGCTACAAAAGTTATTACAACAAGCTCTCTAGTTGATCTATCGCCGGCTAGAAATGTGTTTTTTTCAAAGAAAAATGATTTATTTTGTGTGAGACAGCAATTAATTAGAAACTATTCGAGTGATAATATACAACCTACAACTATGACTTTGGATAATAAAAGTTTACTTTTAAAAAAGAAGACTGTGTATAAGAAAGCAGTGCTAGAAGATTTAACTAAAAAGGAAGGTCATTATTTAACTTTGGCATACGCCACAGCGAATCAATATGATTTGAAGGCCTTGAAAGAAGGATTGGTAGAGCAAAAGTTATATGAACCGGGAACGTAAGGTTTTGAAAAAATCATTTATTGTTGTATAAAAATGATGTAATATTTTAGGTGTTTTGTGCAATGTGTTGTGTGCAATTGTGCAATCTGTCATCATTTATAATCCAAAAAAATGTTCTTAGCTTTAAATTAACATTACATACATAATCAATCATGTGTCTTGTTGTCCTTCTTTTACTGATAAGAAGTAAGAATGTAAAAATTGATAAACTATTCTATTTAAAAGTATATTTAAATTAATATTAATTATTTATATTGATTTTAAATAAATTTGATGTGAAATAAAATGATATAATAGCAAAATAGCATCCTGTAGAAGCAAACATTTATTTAGTTCTTATGATTATGATGATGAAATACACATGCATACAGACATACACTTGCCTGCGACTTACTTTTATAGGTGTAAGGATAATATAACTTTTTCATTTCATATCTCTTACATTTTATGAAATATGTATCTTTAATATTTATTATGAAGATAATATGGTAATATCCAATAAATAATTTGAATAATCTTTATTTTATGTGTTAGACTTGGATATCAAAAATGTTGTATTTAAAAAAAAATTACTTCTATCATAAAATGATTTAAGTATAATAGTTAAAGATATTGTCAATAATTTTTTTTTTGAGGCATATTGTTCAAATTTTTAAATTTTTGGTATAAACTTTTGTTTTGCTTGGGAGGTTGAAAGTTAAACTTAGTGAGTGTATTAAACTTAACTTTTTTGTAATACCTTTATGTATTTAGCCTTTTTTAACATCTTACTACAGAGCTCGGACCTCCTTTCAATATGTCTTTCGAAAACTTACTAGGTTTTCTCAGACATGCAGCTTTCCTCACTATGTTTTTCTTTAACGTAAGACAACTGGTAATCATGTAGGAAATGATTCACGCATGAAAATATCAGAGGTGCAAGACTTGAGATTTGAACCTGCTCCACTCGGTTCCCAAGCTAGTGCGTTGCCACTGGGCTACCACAACATTCTTTTATACATATAATAATTTAATCAATTACATATATTTTTATTTACAGACTCAAAGCACAAGAAATAGGAGATGGAGATGTAGTTGTGGCGAAACCAATGTACAGTATAGGAGATGAATCTCGGGAAATTATTTTTTTCAAAGAAGGTGCAGTTGTGTTTTGGAATTGCACTGAATTGGAAGCTAATAATGTATTACAGTTTATAAGACCGTAAGTATAAAAGTTAATGTCGTATACTCGTATAACTTTTTCATTTCATATCTCTTACAAATAAGTATTTTTAATATTTACTATGAAGATAATATGGTAATATCCAATAAATAACTCAAAAACTCTATATTTTATGTGTTAAACTTATTTGTATTTCAAAAAAAAATACTTCTATCATAAAATGGTTTAAGTATAATAGTTAAAGATATTTTTAAATATTTTTTTTGAAGAATATTGTTCATATTCTTAAATTTTTGGCAGAAAGTTTTATTCTGTTTGGGAGGTTGAAAGTTAAACTTAGTGTGTGTATCAAACTTTACTTTTTTTGTAATTCCTTTATATATTTAGCCCTTTTTAACCTGCCACTACGGAGCATGGACCTCCCTTCAATAACAAAAACCATTTTTCACAACACATTTTTTTTTTGTACAAATAATATATTATCATACTAAAAAATTACCCTTGCTTTGCTTGGGTATGCCCCTAGGTATATTTAAAATGCTTTGTAATTTTCTAAGAATGACTCAATAGAACCAGTTCTTGTGTTTTTCCTTGTGAATGAAAGATTTTCCTGTAGTAAAAAGGTATCTTAAATGTTGACTCGTGTAATAAGTTATAATATTATCAACACTTTTATTAACATTTCACAAAATTTAGTTAAAATTGGTTCAGTGTGTTTTTTTAGTTGCAAAAAACATACAGTTAAACAGGCTAATACATAAACTGACCAACAGACAAAAAATTCAATAACTATTCTTTTGGGGTCTATATTCTGTACACAATATGTAACAATCATTGCTTTTATAAAATATCTCATGTAAAGATTTTGGATTGTTACTATTTTATTATAAACTAGTGACTTACTTAGATTACTCCCCCATACAAACTTTCATCCCCATTTTCACCCCCTTAAGGGATAATTTTCGGGATAAAAACTATCCTATGTGCTTCCTAGGGTCTCAAACTATCTTCTTACCAAATTCTTATCAAATTCATCTAAATCGGTTCAGTTGTTTCAGAGCCTATTCAGTACAAACAAACAAATCTTACCTCTTTATAATATTACTATAGATATAGTTATTTACATCATATTTGTTTTCATATACTAAGCTTGATATTACCACAGATCATATATAGTATATTACTTTTTTTTCAGGTATGAAGTAGAAAGCTACCCTAAAGATGTGGTCAAGAAGGAGAGGGAGGTCATGACCTACCAATATCAGCCAAATGCGTAAGATTCACTTTTTTATAAAAAAGATCTAAATGCAGTTGCAGCTTTTTTATTTTATTGCCTGCATTTATTTTTATTAGAACTGTCAGTAATGTTTAAAAAACAGTTATTTACTGCTCTTTTTAGGGTTCTATACCTGAAGGGTGCTAACGGAACCCTATTACTAAGCCTTCGCTGGTCGGTCTGTCCGTCCGTCCGTCTGTCTGTCAGAGTGCTGTATCTTATGAACCATAATAGGTAGACAGTAGTTGAAATTATCACAAAGTATGTATTTCCATTGCCGCTATAACAACAAATAATAAAAATAAATATACAAGAATCATTTTTTTAACATTAGTATTCGATTATCACAATATATTACATAAATAAAAGTCATATTAATAAAAAGTACATTTACGATGGTACGGAAACCTTCGTGTGCGAATCCTACTCGCACTTGACCGATTTTTTTTTATAGTTATTTACTATTGTTTTATATTTAATATTAAGTTTAAAATGTGATTTTAATTATTAATCTCGAAAGGCGAAAGCCCTAGGTTAAATAGCAGGACTTATTTTTGTTGTCTGTAATTCTCTGTAAAGAGCTGCAAAGAACTAGAAGTGAAAAAAAGCTGAATTCAAATTTTTTTTGTGTGAAATGGGGCATCAGCAATGTATTATGTAATCTAAAATATATAGTATATAATATAAAACAATATCGGGTTTGTTACATCACTCATAACTCGAAAACTGCTAAACGATTTTTTATGATATTTGTTTTGTTGGATTTGTCTCCACCCCGAATAGCAGAATAACTATTAAACATCAGAAAAATTCACAAAAAAAAATGAAAAAAAAAAAAACTTATTCCATAGTCCATACTAAGAGTGTGTTGTAAAAATATGTTAAAATAACTTTCATTTGTTACAGAAAAAGGTGTTATTTGCAAGAATCATGTTTTGTGTTAGTTCCAGACGCTGATAATTCATTAGAGAAGTACTCATTCAGGTAAATATTTATTTATCATTTCTTAAGCATACAGACTTCATAATAACATTTTTTAAATAATTCTAGCCGATTTAAATTAACTTATTAAGTAATAAGTAGTAACTTGGAGATTTGATGTAATTTATTATTAATAAAGCTATTATAGTATACTAGTGACTCGCCCTTCCTCTGCTCGGGTTGGTTCCTGGATACGTTTTAACGGTTAGTATAGATTTCTCAGAGATATCTTCCTGCAGTAAAAATATCTTATATGTTAACCCGAATGTCCAGCTATCACTATACAAATTTCATCAAAATCTCTTCAGTGGTATTTCCATAATGCAGTCACAGACAGACAGACAGACGAATAAAAATTCTAAAAACTATAGATTCGGTCTCTGTATCGAAAATAATATCTATTTCAATAAGATTTTCCAAAAAATATGTAATGTACAGATTCGGCTTAGTTACAAATCTATATTAATATTATGAAGCTGAAGAGTTTGTTTATTTGTTTTTTTGGTAAACGCGCTAATCTCAGGAACTACTAATCCGATTTGAAAAATTCTTTTTGCATTAGATAACCCCTTAACTCTGGGAGGCTATAGGCTATATATATGTATATAGGGACGAACCCTAAACGAATTTATTTATATATATATATATATATATATATATATATATATGTGTGTGTGTGTGTGTGTGTGTGTGCAGCCACGCCATGGCGCAGTCGGCGCGGCTGGGCGCGTGGGAGGCGCGGCTGGAGGCGCTGGCGGCGGCCGTGCGCGCGCACACCGCGCTCATGCAGCGCGACGGCGTCACGCGCGTCGACAAGAAGGAGGTACGCCACTCACAGGGATCTACTTTTTAGGGTTCCGTATTACTAACACTTCGTTGTCCGTCCGTCTGTCTGTCTGTGCATCTGTCACCAGGCTGGATCTCATGAACCGTGATAGTTAGTTGAAATTTTCACATGATGTATTTCTATTGACACTATAAACAGACAGACAATATTTTAAAATTTGCGTCTTTCTTATAAGTACCGTATAATTCCATATGCATTTAGTATAAAGCTGTTGTTTTAAAATTACAAATAGACACTTCAATTTTATTTATCTGTATAGATGACACGTTTGGCTCAGTTTGTAATGACTCTTCTTACTGTGCCAGCGGTCGCGAAGTCCCGCTAGGGGGAATTCATTTGTGTGATGAGCACGAATGTTTGTACTCCAGTCATGGGTGTTTATATTTATAATATGTATATATTTAAAGTCATATGTGTAATGTATCAACTACCTGGTATCCATAACAAACCTCGTAACTTGCCATGGAACTAGATGGTGTGTGTTATTGTCCCAACATATATTTTTTATAACTGAAAACACTTTCAGCAAAACTAAATCATTCGACTATAAATCACTTCTTCGAACACTTTTGTATCGATAATTTAAATATAGAGATAAAGATGGAGATCCAAAAGATGGTCCTGACAATGAGTTTAATTTACTCTAAGCTCTATATTATGTTCTAAATAAAACCATCTTTTCGGATTTTTTCACAGATTTATTTTGATTTTTGGTTCCCGAAGTTTCGAATGCTTTGCAACAATCATGGTTACGGGATAGATTAAGATTTTAGACGTCTTATAGTTGTTACATGCTAGGGTGGAGCGAAAAAAAAAATTTTTTTTTTCTTAGCTTTTGAGGGTAGAATTTGTAACTTACAAAAAACAAAATTTTATTACTCAACATTTTAAAATAAATAATTAGTTTATATTTTTGGTTTGAATGGATTTTTTCGAGTGATCGTCTTTGGAAACATTCAAGAATTGACGAATATATTAATTTTATACCCAACTTTTACTATAAAAATTACATTATTGCAATTTTAAAAAAAGTTGAAAAACTAGCGTATTTTTTTGGTTAGTATTAATTAAAACGATTGTACACACCAGGTAGTGCGCAAGCTTGGCGAGTTGTTCTCTCTCAGCCACCAGCTGAACGTGGAGTCGGACCTCCTGGACACGCCCGACTGCTACTGGGAGGACGAGAGGCTGGAGAGGCTTTACTCCAACACGGTCGCCTACTTCACTATCCCTAAGAGGATCAGAGTAAGTCCTCAGTAACTGGAGTACTTTTTAACGTCCTTCTGCTGGACATAGGCCTCCTTTCAACACGAGGGGGATCAGGCCATAGTCCACCACGCTGGCCAAGTGCGGGCGGATTGGGCATGTCTTTCGACAACTTGCTAGGTTTTCTCAAGCATGCAGGTTTCCTCACGATGTTTTCCTTCACTGTAAGACAATTGGTAATCATGTTGGAAATGATTCGCACATGAGAATTGAGATATTGAGATGAGAGGTGCGAGACCCGGGATTTGAACCCGCTTCACTTGGTTTCCAAAGCGAGCGCGTTACTAGGGAGCTAAGACAAGATTCAAGGCATTCTACAATTTTATTATAGATTAGAAACGCTTGCAAGGTAAACTCTTGAAATCGCTTTCAATGATTTCAAAAAGGAGGTCGTGTTCTTTTCAACAGTACTTTTTTTTGTGTATTTGTCATCTATTTTCGAAATTCTTTTTTTAAAGAATAATTTATATTTCAAGGGTAGTCGCATAAAAATTAATTTTGAAATATTGAATATGATAAAAATTTGATACTCTGAAATAAGTATCGAAAATCGATATATCGAGAATTGAAATATCGATTATTTATATCGATTAATTTGTTAAAAAATATCGTTCTTTTTGTATATATCGATATTTTTTACCCAAACCTACCTCCAGGTGCTCAACGAGCGGCTGTCGCACTGCGTGGAGCTGCTGCAGCTGGTGTCGTCGTGGGCGGCCGACCGCCACCACCTGCGCCTGGAGTGGATGATCATCGCGCTCATCCTGGCCGAGGTCTGCTTCGAGCTGCTGCACTGTATGGAGCGGTACGTGCTGGATAAGTGAACCATGTATCAAAGGGCATAGGTTAGATTGAAATTAAAAATATCTTGTCTAATATTATTTTTTTCTTTTTCTTTATTACTGAGTTTTACTGTTTTTCTCAGGTCTAAGGTTTTTTCTTTTCGAGCTAGTAGTTCTACCACCACTTTCTTCATTTTTTTTATTTTTTTTTTGTCCATTCTGAATTTAACTTAAATCTGTTTAACTGCTATAGCGTAACGCACAAACTTTCGCATTTATAATATTATGATATGGGTATTTTTTTTTCTTATGCGTACAAATTAGTGAATAAAAATCATACTAATATCACTTTTGTTAAACACTTATTTACAATAAAAATAATCTTATTATAAAGTGTTTTACATTTAGGTATAATGTTAAAAAGATAATTTTTGAGATATTGAAGCCAAAGTCTAATATAATTGGGTTTATAATTGAGTAACCTATATCCTCAGACTAAAGAAATATATATACGGAGTCCCCCGAAATAAATGTCAAATTCAAAAGCAGTAGCTTAATTTGCTGTTTATGCTACTATTCTCGATTTTGCCATACATAATGTATAATTTCTTCAAAGAATAAGGGAAATTTTACATAGATATAAGTCGTTAATTTACTATTTTTGGAGATAAAATATGAATAATAAAAATACTACTATATTCTTTTGTAGTTTTTAAGCATTAGTTTTGCTGTCTCTTTTTGAAGGAGAAGAGATTCTTTTTCATTACTATAAAAAAAAAACCGGTAACAATTTTTATATATTAACATTTATTTACTTATCGCAGTATTGAGTATTCTATTAATATTTGTATACTGTTTTTTAAAACATTGTCTGGCTTCATGTTTAGTTCTATGACACTCTGCCTAAATTGTTCTTTAGTCTGAGCCCATATACTATATGTTGTTCAACTTCAAAAAAAAGGTAATTCTAATATGCATAGTTTCAGGTAAATCTATAATTATTAAGTATTTCTCTTAGAAATAGATACTTCGTAATTTGTTAGGGGGTCGTTCATAAAATACGTCACTCTAAAATTAGCTTTTTTTGACCCCTTATTGTCACGCTGTGTCACACTTTCTGTGACCCCCCTGGAAATATTTCGTCACAAAAAATAAGACTATTTTCCGTAGATTCACCCCCCTCCCCCGCCTCCCCCTCCTTCCCCCTGCCTCCACCTGTCTCCCCCTCCCTCCCCCTGCCTCCACCTCCCTCCTGCCTCCCCCTCCCTCCCCCTGCCTCCCTTCCCTCCCCCCTGCCTCCGCCCTGCCTCCCCCTCCCTCCCCCCTGCCTACCCCTTCTCCCTGTATGCGAACGTCTTTTATGAACGGCACCTAGGATAATCTGTAAAAAATATATTATATTAAGCAATCACCTCTAAGTGGTATTGAGTTTACCTTTTGAAGTTATTTAACATATAGATGCATGCAAAAATTGTATTTATAAAGTTCTATATCCGATGTAAGCGATGAAACATATTTTTATTAATACATATTTTAATTGTTAATGTTATTATTGATAAATAATAAAAATTAATAAAATTTTGTATATTTATTTTGTATTGTAAATAAGTTTTCTCCCTGTACCTATCTCCTCTGTATCTGTGTATGTTTGTTAGTCATCAATGGGGTTTGAAAACCAATACAGTCCGACTTTCAATTAAATCAGTGAATTAAAACTGTAATATATATATATATATATATATATATATATATATACTACAGTTTGCTTTGATTTGTATCGGTTAGCACCGACTTCGAAAATATCTGATTAGGTATCTATAGTAAATGAAAACTACCAATCAGTTATTTTTTACTTTTTAGTGCTTTCTTTGAAGTCGGTTTTTATTTTTTTCTTAAAAAGTTTTCATTTTCCCCTTTTTAGTGTAGACAGTAGTAGTAGAAAAGTATGAAAACTGACAAACTAAAGTTCGCTTTTATTAGTAGCACTAAAAATTCTGGCTCTAAAATCCGATTCTAACGTATTGGGCTTGTCAAATCAAACAAAATGAAAACTACTGGGCCAAAGTATGTTAAATTTTTATGGGACCAAATGGCAACTATTCCGCATCAAACTAAAGAAGAATCACGTAAATCGGATCATAAATCTCAGCGTAATCGGTGTACATACATAAAAAAAATACCAATCGAATTGAGAACCTCCTTTTTGAAGTCGGTTGATAAAACTGTGTTTTCGAATTTTTTCGTGGTTTTTTTTATTCCCGAGGTTTCGAATGCTTCACAGCAACCATGGTCGAGGGGGAAACTGGAATCAAAAATCAAAATGAATCCGCGAAAAAATAAAAAAAGATAGTTTTATTTAAAACTAGCGACTCACCCTCGCATCGCTCGAGTTCGACCCTAGTTCGGTAGATTCCCCATACAAATTGTCATTCCTATTTTCACTTCCTTAAGGGATGATTTCTTGGATAAAAACTGTCCTATGTACTTCCCAGGGTCTCAACCTATCCTCTTATCAAATTTCATCTAAATCGATTCAGTAGTTCCAGAGATTACTTTATATAAACAAACTCACAAACTTACAAACTTTACCTCTATATAATATTAGTATGATGACAAATGTGAAATATTTGCGTAAATCTAAGAAAGTATTAAATAAGTGAAATGAAAAAAATCAATGTACATTGTACATACTGTTTATAAAGCAATGTATTTTTAAAGTATTTTTTCATTTTCCTTTTTTTAGTCTGTTATCTTCGTTTAACAAACACTTAAATGTATATATAGAATAACTCTCATTGTAAGTCTGTTAGTAGGTCTTGTGAGTAAATAAAAAACGTGCGTGTGTGTGCAATTCACATATGGTAGAAATGAAACTTAATATTACATATTTGTCAGACAATAACAACGGTTACCATGGCAACACGGCAATGTATTCTATCTCATTCTCTCGCCGTCTTAATCTTATATATTTATGTGTTTGTCTCTGTCGTGCCGCATTTCCCTTTCATCGAGTTTCAAATTTGACGATTCTATATTAGTTTCACTTCAAATTTCAAAAAAAATGTACCGTCATTTTAACACAAATATTTTCACGTTCGTTATCGGTAAATATGTAGTCAAAAATATTTTCTTAGTACTTTCTTAGATTTACGCGAATATTTAAAACATTTTAAATAAAACTATCTTTTCGGATTTTTCGCGGATTTATTTTGATTTTTGGATCGACGTTTCGAATGCTTTACAGAAATCATGGTCACGGGAGAAACTCCCGAGAAAAGATAGTTTTATTTAAAAAGTATCTAGTCAAAACGTAGAAAACAGCAAAAATATGTACAATATGCTTTAAAGAATTTCGCGAATCCTGGGAAAATAGGTTATCTGACGAAAATAAGTGTTCGAAATCAGTCGAGTCGTGAGGCTTTCATTAAAAGTAACGATCGCTAATGAACAATTGTGCGTAATTAATATTAAAAGAGCCGCCTGCGTTATCGCCTCCATCTTGCGATTACGTCTCGGATATCAAGATGACCGCTTGTGACCAATATTTGTGCTTTTTTTAGGATAGTCTAGTATTTTATTAGTAACTAGAGACCCTCGCTCCGCTCGGGTTCGTCGCTACTTACATTGTAACGTTTAGTATACATTTCTCAGAGATAAGATATTTTCCCGCAATAAAAAGCATCCTATATGTTGACCCGGATAACCAGCTATTCATCGAAATATGTCCAGTAGTTAGACAGACAGACAAAAATCCTAAGAACTATAAATTCGGCCTCTGTATCGATAATAATGACTATTTCAATAAGACTTCCCAAAGAAAAATATTTAATGTACAGATTCCACTCAGTTAGAATTTTATTGTATGTATAGATAGATAAATATTTGATTTGGCAAAGTTATTAATTCGCCTGTATTTTTTTAATAGCAATTCCAAAAAATTTAATAAACTATATTTAATTAATTCATATTGACTTAATTTGTGATCTTAATCTACGCTATTTCTATTCTTAATTGTTTAGGTCTCTCTTTTCAATATAGGGTTTTCAGAAAGCGATTGTACAGGTATAACTTATATTTTCACTTTACTTTTTCTTTCAAAATATATTTTTACGTATCCAGAGGGCTATCGGCAATCATTTGTATATGGTCTAGAAGAGTGCTAAGTCACTGTGTGTAAGCTGGTTGAGTAAAGTAATATTTATTAAAAAATAACGCCTGATAAAAAGAAATAGCAAACTCAATATCTCGGGACCGTTATGGTTTAGCCAGTTGGTCTCTTCGTAAATATATTTCTTACATAGTGTTCTAGTTATGGTATAAGTTCATTTTTGGCGAAAGTAAGAAAAAATGACGCCCAAAAGTTACATACCCTTTTGTGAAAAGGAAAATAAAAAGAAAGTAATAAATCTATTTAGGAAGGAAAATCGATATACCTATAGGTTAACTACAGCTGTGTTAGTTTATTTTTTTTATATTATTTTAAAATATCAATTTTCGCATAGTTAAGAAATCGTTTCTATACAGATAAATAAAATTGAAGTGTCTGTTTGTAATGACAAAATAATAGCTTTTTACTAAATTCATGTGAAAGTTTATAAGTACTTATAAGAAAAAAACAATTTTTAAAATTTTCGTCTGTCTGTCTGTTTATTCCGGCTAATATCCCAAACGGCTGAATCGATTTTGACGGGACTTTCACTGGCAGATAGCTGATGTTATAAGAAGTAACCTAGGCTACTTTTATTTTTTAAAAAGAATCAGGGTTCGGAGAAAAAAAAATTAAAAACCATAAAATTGTGAACGAAATCCGCGTACGGCGTACGCACCCGAGTGAAGCGAGGGTAAATCGCTGTATAATTTAAATGAATATCTTAGGAGTTGAAAGCTACTATTCATGTATAAACATAGCTAACCGTGAAAACGTACCTAGGGACGAACGCGAGCGAAGCGAGGGTGAGTCGCCAGTCATCAATATGCACGTAATACAAATATTATACTTTTTGCTGCGAGTCTTCTAAAATTTATAATTTTTGAACGATTTCAAAAACAAGATTTTTCAACAACTTCTATGTTAGCATACCTTCTGCAAGAAAGCCACGAAATGAGCAGCAATTGTTCTATATCAAATTCGATGAAAAACCCATCTTTAATGGTGAAATACCTACCAAGTAGAGAGTATTGTTGAAGTGATTTTGAAGTGCAATATATCGCACGTCACATTATCTGATGTCTTCGTGTTATCATCAATTATCTACACATTATATAAATAGGCAAATATATAACAGCTGGATGTACTCTTTTCTCCTCTGTTAGTCAACCGATTTTCTTTTTTTTGTTTAGTGTTTGACGAGTTTTAATGTTATCAATAAAAAAGTTTTCGAAAGACATGTGAAGTCCGCCAACCAGCACTTGGCCAGCGTGGTGGACTGTGGCCTGATCCCCCTCGTATTGAAGGGAGGCCCACCCCCAGCAGTGGGACGTTAAAAAGGGCTGAATACAATAAAAACTGTTATTTTTTAATGTAAATAGGTAGATTTTATTCACGTTTATGTATGTTTATTATGTATGTTTGGATAAAAAAACAATTATGGTATTTTACATTATAGGATATTAATAAAGGCACAATTGTATAAGAATGTGACTGGAAAAATGCAACAAGTAATATTATGTTATATTTGACGACGTTTGGCTCAGTTTGTAGCGACTCTACTCACTGTATCAGCGGTTGCGGGTTTGACTCCTGCTGGGGGCATTTATTTGTGTGATGAGCACGAATGTTTGTACTCCAGTCATGGGTGTTTATATTTATAATATGTATGTATTTAAAGTTTTATATGTGTAGTGTATCAACTATCTGGTATAACACAAGCCTCGTAGCTTACCATGGAACTAGATGTCCAAACATATTTATTTATTTATGTGTTCCGGTGGATTGACTATACTTATTATTGTTAAATTAAGTTGACGAACCATTATTCATTCATTTTGTTTCAATACGCCATAGCAGTGTACTTACTTCCAGGTTCTTGTAAAACACACACTTGTGGAACACCCTTCCAGCATCCGTGTTGCCTGCCACCTATAAGTACCTTCAAAGCAAGAGTGAATAGGCATCTTCTAGGCAAGCGCGCTCCAACCTAGACCTCATCAGTGCTTCCCAGCGTTGATTGTCGTCAAGCGCAAGCCTATCTATCAATAAAAAAAAAATCATAGTCACCCCGTATCTCAGACTGTGATGAAAATATCGCAGCTCTAAAATGAGGTCCATCCGTCAGCAAGTGTAAGTTTTTGCTCGTTAATGTTAATTGATTCATCGTTTAATTACATATTCAGACGAAGGTGAGAGTGACGTATGGCATAATGACCTTAAATACTTTACCAAAAAAATTTCGTTGTCCAAAATGGCAAATGAACTGATTAAGAGTTCAAAAAATATTTTTATACTAGCGATTCACCCTCGCTTCGCTTCGGGTTCGTCCCTAGACAAAAACAAATCTATCACATGTTATATACTAAATATACGTTACGATTTTATAATCAATGAATTAATATAAATGAGGCAGTGATAGCCCAGTGGTAACGCGCTCGCTTGGGAAACCGAGTGAAGCAGGTTCAAATCCCGGGTCTCGCACCTCTGATATTTTCATGTGCGAATCATTTCTAACATGATTACAACTTGCCTTACGGTGAAGGAAAACATCCTGAGGAAACCTGCATGTCTGAAAAAAACCTAGCAAGTTTTCGAAAGACATGTGAAATCCGCCAATCCGCACTTGGCCAGCGTGGTGGACTATGGTCTGATTCCCCTCGTATTGAAGGAAGACCCGTGCCTAGCAGTGGGACGTTAAAAAGGGCTGAATACATGACTACGAAAAAGCCTTTGATTCGATCAAGACCTGGGCTGTGCTACAGTTATTCTAGCAGCGTCAAGTTGACCACGGTATATCGACCCGTCCGACTTCAGGGCCGGGGGACTCGAGACCCATCCAATTGCAGCATGGAGTACAACAGGGCACTGTCATTTCGCTGAAACTGTTTACCGCTGCATTGGAAGACGTTTTTAAGGTTCTGTACTAGTAAGGACTGTCTGCGAGTACATCACTCACTTTTGATTTGCCGTTGATATAATGGTTACGACTGAGACCATGGAGGACCTCAGTACACTGCTCAATGACCTCACTGGTCTCTTAAAGAGGTCGTCTAAAATAAAACATGGATAAGACGAAAATTAAGTTAAATAACCATATTGCAACCACTCCAGTTTTTATGGGTGATGGCACGAAGTTGTAGGCATGTATGTATACCTGGGATAAGCCTTCCAACTAGGTAGGACTAACTTCGAGAATGAGGTGAATCGACGAATAAAATTCGGATGGGCAGCATTCGGGAAACTACGCAATATTTTCTCGTCTTAAATACTACAGTATCTCAAAATAAAAGGCTTTGACCAATTTGTGCTATCAGTGATGACATAAAGCACAAAGACGTGGCCGCTTACAATAAGCCTCATTAGCAAGCTCAATGTCACCCACAGAGCAATGAAGAGGGCTATGCTTTGAGTTTCCCTGCGAGATCGAATCAGAAATGAGAAGATACTCAGAAAGACCCAAATCATCGACATACTCCAGTGGTAGTAGGCGGGACACATCGCTCAAAGATCAAATGGTCGTTGGGGACGAAGAGTTCTTGAGTGGCTGCCACGTACCGAAAGACGAAACGTGGGCAAGAATCCTTAAACGTGGACTGATGACTTGGTCAAAAACGCTGGAGCCCACTGGATGCGTATGGCACAAGACCAGCATTCGTGGAAATCTTTGGGGGAGGCTTATGTCAGCAGTGGATCTGTTTTTGCTGGAACGACGTTACAAACTAGCCACAGTCAAAGTAAAAAAATCAAGTCCTTTGAGTGTTTTATCAATTTCTGTAAATAAAAGGAAATGTATGAAAAAGTGTGAATAACCTAAAAGTAATCTTGTCTTCATTAAAAAATAGAATAACTCATAGTTCTTCCACGCAACTGTCCCACTTTTGGTGACATACAATAAAATGAAGCTATTATTATGAACTTTAAACTGATGTACATACGTCATACTGTTTTAGACTTTCACGGGTTTGATAAAATTAAATGATTCATAGTTCTTTCCCTGCTCGAGTCTCAGTGTTGGTGTCATACAATAAATTGAAGCTATTCTTCTGATCTTCAAAATGACATATATCTCAACTTGATACACTCTGGGGACGGAATGCTCATTCTCCTTTTATTTGTCATCTATGGTAATAAATGAATGTGTCGTATTAGCAAGTATTAAAATCATCTTTTGCTTGACGTTCCCTTGACGAATTCGAGAATCCTAACTGACAATGAATCCGAACGATATTATCCGACTTATTTTGAATGGTTATCACAGAGATTATGTGAATATGAAATATTAGCATATCAGAATTTGTCAGATTACTAATTCACAGATCCTTCAATATTACTAATCTCTTAGCGAATACTAATATATCAGTCACACCACTAATGACGACGAAATACGCAAAAGGACTTTGTTGTTGTTATGGTAGCGGAAATTAAGATGGAAAGGTTTAAGGTGCTATTAGTTCTGTCTGATACACCGATAATAAAAGTCAATAATAATAATTAACTCTTTATTATTGTTTATCTACACCACGAAAAAAGAAAAATAAACAAATACTAGGGCCGAAGTTCGGTTTGAATGCCGTACATTTGGTACTAGAAAAAATAAGTAAGGTATTTGTACTATTTTGACTGACATTATTATTATTAAATTATTATTACACACTAGCGACTCACGCTCGCTTCGCTCGCGTTCGTCCCTAGGTACGTTTTCACGGTTAGCTATGTTTATACATAAATAGTAACTTGCTACTCTTAAGATATTTAAATTATATAGTGATTTACCCTCGCTTTGCTCGGGTGCGTACGCCGTACGCGGATTTTATTCACAATTTCATGGGTTTTAATTTTTTTTTCGCGGAACCCTGATTCTTTTTCTAAAATAAAAGTAGCCTAAGTTACTCCTTATAACATCAGCTATCTGCCATTGAAAGTCCCGTCAAAATCGGTCCAGCCGTTTCGGAAATTAGCCGGAACAAACAGACAGACACAAAAAATTGAAAAAAATGTTGTTTTGGTATATGTCCCGTGTATACATCCATATGCATTTAGTAAAAAGCGGTAATTTTAATATTACAAACAGACACTCCAATTTTATTTATCCGTATAGATAAAGCCAGGGTCGGACTGGGCCGGAAGGGCCCAGGTGGCTCCACAAACTCGGGGCCCGAGACTAGATAATAGATTTAATCATAATTAATTTTTATTTTCTCACTTTGAAAATTGAAAACTTTGACTTTCGCATTTTTAAAAGATATGTACTGAATCGATAGAGTTTTTAAGAACATCTAAAAATTAATTTTCGTTTTACCTCTGAAACACTCTGTTAAAATAGACCAATCGGAATCCATTTATTTTAAAGAGAACAAAAATTAAAACCTGAAGTTTTCTATTTTGAAAGCGTTAGCAGGTATGTAAGGTACAAAAATCTGTAAAATGCTCCCGATGTCCAGCTACCCTCGAGAAATGGAGAGATGAAAAGCGTTGAAAAATACTTTTTTTTCAATTTTTGGCTTACTGTGACGTCCTATCGAAAAATGTTCTTTACAAAAGTTGTAAGTCTAGTACAAATCTACAACTTTTATAAATGACACTTTTTACAATACCCTAAAAGCTTTTCAGATATTTACAAAAAACCCGGTTTTTAACTTTTCTTTGTTTTTATTTTTAATTACTGCAAAAATCTTTTGATTTTCATGACACTAGTTACTACGGGAATGTAATCTTTGAAATACGTATACTAAAATTTTTCAATATTTAGCCGTTTCCGAGAAATTAATGTTTTATGGTCTCGGGAAGCTAAAAATCACCCCCAACTTCAAGAGGATGCTTACATTTAAAAAAAATCGTTCGATTTTAAGATAGGGATAATTTTTAGTCTTAAACTTTAGTTCTCGAAGAAATTAAAACATTGTATGGTCATCTTGTAAAAACACCTTTAAAAATTGAAAAAAAAAAAAAAAAAAAAATAGAGAAATCGATAATTTTTACTTTGTAAACTGTATATTATTTTTAATAATCATTGAAAAAGTGAACTATAATGACCAAATTTTTATAAGCTGATTACACCAATGCATTTTGCGGGAAAATAAAAAAAAGTGGGCGTCACGTATAGTACTTCTTTTGTATTTTTTCCCTTAAAATCAATTTATGTTATTATTTTTGATATTTTATTAATTTTTAATCGATTTTGGAGTTAAATTAATTGTTTTTTTTTTCAGAAAATTTAGATTTTAAGTTAATATCAGAAAGAAATGGAATTCATTCATAGTCTAATCTTGCTTATTAATTATTCAAAAATATAACATAATGAAAATAAGTTGATATTTACAAAATGTAGTCACAGTTTTGTTAAAAATCATAAAAAAAAATCATAAAAAAATAAAGCTAAGATATTGATGATTAAAGAGAAAAGGATCCTTTTTCATTGAAAGTCGACTATCTCGGAAAAAAATCAACGTAAAGAGTTAACGGATAGATCAAATTAAAGCTGAATAATCATGTTATCCAATTCATGTATTGATTTAACTTAAAAAAAAAATTAAGTCCGTGTAATCAAAAAAAAAACCAAAGTTTTCAAAAAAAATTTTTACGACCTTTTTTTATGATTACGCAATAACCGTACATTGAAAAAAATATATATTTAAATACCTTAAAACTAGAAACTTGAAGCAATAAAATACTTTTTTTCATCTCGATACAGTTATTTTCCGCTGAGATACAGCCATTTAAAAATCTTTAAAAAATGTAGGATTTTTTTTCGATCCTTTGATTTTTTTATAGTAGTGTATCAAGAAAATGCAGATTTATGCGGAAAAACTTAAAAAATATAAAAACTAATCGATAACACTAAAGCCTCATCTTAATAAATTTAGGATATTTACAGGGCCGGATTTAGGGGTGTGGAGGCCCCGAGGCAACAACGGAGTGGAGGCCCCTAATTATTTTCCGAATAAAATGAACAATTTTTTTAGTCAAATGATTTAAGTATTTATTGCGAAACAAATTAAATTATCTCAATAAACATACGTAGATATAGTCAAAAACAAGAATTATTCGAAATTAAATTACAGCGTTAATGAATGGAACCTTGCGAGCTTTTTTTGACGAAAAATAGTGATTGATTTCGCTGAACGTTAATGCTTTTTTATTATGGATAGAAGTCTTAAATTACCCATATAAATAAAATGTCCATATAAATTATATATGGTCCATATAATTATATAGACTTAATGTAAGCATAAATAATCTATGATAAAGTTACTTTTTAAGTAAAAGAATATATGTAGATTATTTTAATAAAATAAAATATACTAAGATAGGTAGTTGATCAATAAATAATTTAAAACTATATTTTAGTTCCATCAATTGATTAGATGAAGCCGGAGAGCTATTTTTTTATATTGGAATAGCCACAAATAATTTTGAGATGTGAATAAGTACTGTTTTACTAAAACTACGGAGATTTTTAATGAACAATACACACAACCACTCCAGTTTTTTTTTTTACAAAAATAAAAAACCGACTGCATAAAAAGCGACCTAAAAAGAAGACAACAAGTTGACGAAGGAACATAATGTTATTATTATTTTGTAGTCAGAGACATACACACACGCAGCTATTCTAAAATATGTAGCTACATAGTATATGTATGTCTCCGACTGCATAATACTATGCTCCTTCGTCAATTTGTTCTCTTCTTTTTAGGAGAGTTAGATATTTTTAGTTTAATTTAACAATTTTTTATTCTAAATTCCTTTTGAACATGTAAGTTGTAAATATTCCTGTAATCGCCTCTTAATAAGTTGTATTTCGATATCCCACTCGATTTATTCGGACGATTTTTTTTTTAAATATACACAAATTGGCACCTACGATCCGTCATTTTGACTTTTAATAATATCTATATAGCCTATGACACTCACATTATCAATACTTATCGAATTACGTATGAATCATCAAAATTGGTTAAGCCATTTAGTGATTACGAATGAACATAGAATCAGATATACATACAGGTTAAACACATAACCCTGTTTCGCTGCAGTCGGGTAAAAAGCAAACATTTTTATTATATAACATCAGCAACAGCATATAAATAAACCTTATTCACTTGTTTTAACAGGATATACCATATGGAAACTTTTAAATTTAAATTTGGTGGACTGCGTTTATGGGTTTCGAAATGAAACTTTCGTTGGTTGATTGTTCCTTAGCTTTTCTTGCTAGTTGCCTTTTCTATGGCTCTCCGACAAATGGTACACAATGAACAAAACATCGTTTTTTTTTTTATTTTATATTAACAATCTTATTAGATAAGCTACTGTGCGTTTAATCTTTTAGATATGCTCCTGTGAGTCTAAATTCTTATTGTGTTTTACACTTAAGCTAGATTCTGCCGTCGCGTAGACGTAACATACATCATCAATTTAAGTATTATATTATCTATGAATTTGTATAAATCTAAATCAATTTTAGTTATTTTTTGATTGTGGTTGATTGTGGGTGAATTCAATAAAAATGCAGTTATTTTATCTATACCTACAGATAAATAAAACTTATATGTCTGTTTGTAATGTCAAAATAACAGTTTTTTACTAAATTCATATGAAATGCATATACGGTTTAAATTTCTAAAATTTTTGTCTGTTTGTTCCGGCTAATCTCTGAAACGACTGGACTGATTTTAACGAAACTTTCACTGGAAGATAGCTGATGTTTAAGGAGTAATTTAGGCTACATTTATTTTAGGAAAAAAAGCAGGGTTACGCGCAAAAAATTAAAACCCATGAAATTGTGAATATAATCCGCGTCCCTAGAGAGACGCACACAAGCGAAGCGAGGGTAAGTCGCTAGTCGACAATATGTGTTAAAATTTTTATAATAAAAGGTTAAATCCTCATGAGCTCTTTGTTCTCCTTTAGTTAACTACCTAAACCTATGGAGTAGATATAGGTATGTGCAAGCACTCAAAAATACAAAAAACAAAAATAGAAATAGATCGAAGAAAATTTCTTTCAAATTTGAATTAACAAACATGAATATACCTATAAAACATTAGCATTTGATGATAATATCGTAGACCTAAAAATTATAAAATAAATAAACTCACGCGAAAAAAAAAATATAATTAATGAATTATAACCGCTCTGTAAGTTCTTTTTACCCGACTGCGATGAACTGCGGTGAACGAATATGGATAAATTGTTTTTAATATTTAAGAACAATTATATAATATGTATAATCAATCATATTTGTTAAAAATAAAAACGAAAAAGTTGTCGACCAGTCAAAGTTTGTTTTTTTTTATTAAATCTCTCTTGTGGGGGCCCCTCTCTTGTGGAGGCCCCGGGGCTGCAGCCCCGCTTGCCCTCCCCTAAATCCGGCCCTGGATATTTATCAGTTTATGTTGTCAATTATGCCATACTTTTTTATTGTTAAGGCTTTAAAATTTTAATTTAACTCCAAAATCAATCAAACATTTATAAAAATATCGATAAACTCGAAGAAATAACAAAAATAGATTTTAATGGTAAAAATACAAAAGAAAGGGTATACATATATATACGCTTTGCAATTTTTTTATTTTTTCACGACTCATCAAATGCAAAGTTGGAACGTTTACGGCGACAGTGTATAAGTAATAGCGACAAATTAAAAACTTATGCACACCGTTTTTTTCGTTTTGTCTCGCAAAATTCATTGGTGTAATCAGTTTATAAAAATTTGGTCAATTTACATCACATTAAGCCGAAAATTAAAATATATTTTTTTTAACTTTTTTCATCCCTCCATTTCTCGGGGGTAGCTGGAACATCGGAGGCATTTTACGGATTTTTGTTCCTTATATACCTACTAACGTTTTAAAAACATAAAACTTCAGGTTTTCGTTTTTTGTTCCCAAACCGGATTCCGATCGGACTATAATGATACACGTCTAAATAAGTTGATTCAATCAAAAGTTATCGCCGTTCAGAAATTTTCAAAATTAGTTTCAGGGAACAGGAATGGCCTGTTCAGGTTCAACCATTTTCGAATTTTTCTATTTCATTTCTCTTCTTCATTCTTCTCTAATTGTATGAACGAACTATCTGATCTAGGTTACATGTAGGTCGCAAGAGCTGGGCCCCCTATCCTACCTACCACCTGGCTTGCTGGGTTTATCGCTTGCCCGTGGGGGGCCCGCGCAGGCTGGGGCCCGGCTGGCAAATGCCAAATCAACTGTATGGCCAGTCCGACCCTGGATAAAGCATGCCTGTCATAACGGTTAAATATATTAATGGTTATTTATTTTACTTAGGAAGGAACATGTAAACCTTAATACGTATGCGACAAAAAAATAAATTAAATTAGATCTTCTTAATTTAACTTTGCTTAATTAAATAGACTAAGTGAAATAAACTTAGTATTCTTCTAACAAACATCTTAATTACAATTCGTAAATTGAATTACAAAATCACGTTTTTGGTTCACTAACTAAACACTCAGAAATATTTAGTATTTTTAATTATTAAAGGATGTTTTTAATAATCAAATTAAGCAATCTCTTCCCATCTGTCTACTGGTATTTAAAATTTACTAGAGTCAGGTTATGGTACATATACCAAAACAACATTTTTTACAATTTCTGTCTGTCTGTCTGTTTGTTCCGGCTAATCTCTGAAATGGGTGGACCGATTTTGACGGTACTTTCATTGGCAGATAGCTGATGTAATAAGGAGTAACTTAGGCTACTTTTATTTTAGAAAAAAAAATAGGGTCTCACGAAAAAAAATTAAAACCAAATTTATTAATTAATTTTGTATTCGGAAGGAACCTAGGGACGAACCCGAGCGAATCGAGAGTGAGTCGCTAGTATAACATATAATATGTATGTTTCCTGCCTCTTAAGTCAAAATTGAACCGAACTTCGGCCGAAGTTCGTATTCGGTTAAAGTCACATTCGGCCCATCTCTGGTATACACACTCGTATATTGTACAATGTACATACATACATTTCGATAGGATAACGGTATGTAGGTAGGATTTGAACTATTTATAACATTTTTTTTATAATATTCTAGTCCGTGAATTATTTTTGGTAAGGCAAGTTGTGAAGTCAAATCAAAATGGAAAAAAATATGTGTGGGTGATATTGCGTGTTCACTCTATAGTTGTGTGTGCAGGGGGATAATTAAAAGTCCAAAGTTACATATATTTATTATACACACTTTAACTTACCTATATACATATCTAAAACCTAAAATATATTTAAATTATACATATCAAAAAATAATTATTATTAGGTACACATAGCTTGTAACCGTACCGTTCGCGAGAAAAAAAATGCTTCAGCATTATAGACATAGGTACAACAACATGTAAACCTTTGTTTAATTATTATAAAACTAGCAACTCACCCTCGCTCCGCTCGGGTTCGTCCCTAGCCTAGGGACCCTAGGTATATTTTAACGTTTAGCTCAGAGATGAGATATTTTCTCACAGTAAAAAGTATCCTATATGTTGACCCGGATAACCATGTATCATCATACCAAATTTCATCAAAATCTATCCAGTGGTTTTCTCGTGATGCGGTAACAGACAGACAGACAGACAGACAGACAGACAGACAGACAGACAGACAAAAATTCTAAAATCTATAGATTCGGTCTCTGTATCGATAATAATGTCTATTTCAATAAGATTTTCCAAAAAATATTTAATGTACAGATTCGGCTTAGTTACAATTTTATAATATGTATAGATAATTATAATGTTATTCATCAATATCATTCTTATAATTTAAAACAAAATCCACTTGTAAAATTAGTAGTACAATAACGATACAATAATAACATTATACATAACTAGCGACTCACCCTTGCTTCGCTTCGGGTTCGTCCCTAAACAAAAACAAATCTATCCCACGGGAGCCGTATTTTTCCGGGATGATATATAGCCTAAAGCCTTCCTCGATAAATGGACTATCCAACACAAAAAGATTTTTCCAATTCCAACCAGTAGTTCCTGAGATTAGCGCGTTCAAACAAACAAACAAACAAACAAACAAACAAACAAACAAACAAACAAACATACAAATATACATACAAACAAACAAACAAACGAACAAACAAACAAACAAACATACAAATATACATACAAACAAACAAACAAACAAACAAACAAACAAACAAACAAACAAACATACAAATATACAAACAAACAAACAAACAAACAAACAAACATACAAACAAACAAACAAACATACAAACAAACAAACAAACATACAAATATACATACAAACAAACAAACAAACAAACAAACAAACATACAAACAAACAAACAAACAAACATACAAATAGACATACATACAAACAAACAAACAAACAAACATACAAACATACATACAAACAAACAAACAAACAAACAAACATACAAACATACATACAAACAAAGAAACAAACAAACAAACAAACAAACAAACTCTTCAGCTTTATAATATTAGCACAGTGTACTAAAAAATAACAGTGGGCTATCGCCTTTGATGTTTGAAGAAAAGCCGACACCGCGTAGCGTACTTCGCATCACGCAGGGTTGTTACAGTTTTTTTTGTAATTTAATTAAAATATAATATTATAATTTAGTTATTTATCGAAGTTCTTCATAGCAAAGAATACAAAAAGGCATTTCGCGGAGGCAAATTCAAATAGAGTTTTACAAAATTTCATATAATAATAATAATAAGCCTTTTATTTCTTTAACTAGCATTGCCCGCGGCTCCGCCCGCGTTTAGATGATCAAAAATTAAATTCTAGGTTTTACACATTAGTATACTTTTGCATACACCACTTTCATTGCGCATTGTATGATTGGTAAATAATGGCAGTGATTGACAATGCCACAAAGGTTCCTCCGTTGATCTTATAGTTGTTTTAGTAATATTGCACTTTTTGTTTCAGCAATAATATTTATGTACGTCTATACTTCTGTTTTGTTTGTTTGTTTGTTTAGTTTTGGGCGATAAGCTCTCAAATTACGGAATTAATTTTAATATTTTTTTCTAATAGACGGCTATTGATTAATTTAATATTTAGCTGATTATATAAATTACTTAATGGTAACTTTTCTTAATGTTAATTTGTCGCGAAACAGGGATTGGTTAGCGCTGGTTAGTAATATTTTCCAAAACGATTTTAAAAGAAAGTGTAATAAGTAAATAATTCTAAGCAAATACTTTTTATTATTTCATATGTCTCGGCTAATATGATTAAAGCCGTAAGCATTTTATTGTGTCCTTTAAGCCTTTATCTTCCAAGAAATTATGTCCAAAAAAAAAAACTAAAAAAGTTGAGATATAACAGTTCCTAAAATACTTTTTCATAGTTTTTGAGATATGGAATATTTTTAGTTACCCGCTTTGTCAGTTTAACAGCCATAACCTTGTTTTCCATAAAATGTTATAAAAAATTATGAATCGAACTTTTTTTACGGTTGATAAAATGAGTCGATATTGTGGAAACGTAAATGTTATTTGTATTTATTTTAGTGTTAACCTAACAAAACACGTAAGTAAGAAAAACAACACAGTATTTTGCTATATGAAACCTATAATGAGCGAGTTGGAGTTGCCCAATTTTTACATTAAAAGATTAAAAAATATTAACATTATTTACTAAAAAAATAAAAACTTACAAATATTTGCATTTGAAAATTGTTTCGACCAACAAAATATTACTAATATGTTACTAATTTATAAAGCTTGTTTGTCTTTATTTTATTAAAAATTTGAACACGGGCGGGGCAGCGGGTAATTTAGTAATAATTCTAATAAAGTCATGGAAAGGTCATATCTGTACATTTTTTGTTTTTGATTAAAACTACGCATTTTAAAAACACATGGCGACATCTGTTGTCAAATATCTAAATAACACATAAATAAATTTTCATTTAAACAACTATTTTAATGAATAAAATAGCGCTATTGATATTTCTTTTAAGATAAGCTTTTTTTAATAGTTTTAACATATATAAGTTACCTTGCTAAAATGTTAATAGTACCATCGCGCTTTTATTTTAACCAGTTTTTGTATTTTTTCTCAGAAATAAAAGACTATCCTATATGTTGAGTCGGATAACCTGCTATCACCATACCAAATTTCATCAAAATCCCTCCAGTGGTTTTTCTGTGATGTGATGCGATGTGATGTGGTCACATACAGACAAACAGACAAATTCTAAAAACTATAGATTCGGCCTCTATATCGCTAATAATGAATATTTCAATAAGATTTTTCGAAAAATATTGAATTTACGGATTCGGCTTCGTTACAATTTGATTATACATATGTGTAGTTACTAATTTATAAAGCCAAAAAGTTTGCTTTATTGAAAATTTGAACACGGGCGGGGCCACGGGTAATTTAGTAGTAATTCTAATAAAATCGTAGAAAGGTCATATCTGTACATTCATTTTTTTGGAATTAAAACTACGTATTTTAAAAACACATGGCGACATCTATTGTCGAATAGGTACCTAAATAACACATAAGTATATATTAATTAAAATAACTATTTTAATGGACAAAATAGCGCTATTGATAATTTGATTTTCAAGATAAGCTACTTTTAATAGTTTTTACCATATTTAGTAAGTTACCTTGCTAAACTGTTTACAGGTAGTATCATCGTGGTTTGTTCCAACCAGTTTTTGTATTTTTTCTCAGAAATTAGATATTTTCCCGCGGTAAAAAGTATCCTATATGTTGACCCGGATCACCAGCTATCATCATACCAAATTTCATCAAAATCCCTCCAGTGGTTTTTCTGTGATGCGGTAACAGACAGACAGACAGACAGACAGACAGACAGACAAAAATTTTAAAAACTATAGATTCGGCCTCTGCATCGATAATAATGTCTATTTCAATAAGATTTTCCCAAAAATATTTAATGTACAGATTCGGCTTAGTTAGAATTTTATAATATGTATAGATTTCTTTAATATAAAATAAAATATACAATTGGTTTAACAATTATTTGATTTGATTGAATGAATATTTCTATGTGACATTATAATTAATTTAATGAATAACTAGATAATTAGAATGAAATAAATTAAGTTATAATAAAAATAAATTAAATCTAGCAAATTATATTACATAAGTCAAATTGAATTTAGTTATATATAAATTTATCGTTATTTTCAATTTTTTAGTAAAGTTAGTTTTATATGATACAATGTAATTAATAGATTTCCAAATCACCTATCACAAATTGGCAACGGACAAATATTTTCGGTTTCTAGATTTACTGGATTTGAAATTTCTGTTAATTATGTAAAAAACTTAATTATGTAAAAAATCCTCATCCTAATAAATAATTTTAGCAAAAAATATACAATATAGCACAGGTAGTATAAACCATTTTAATTGCTTACAAATTAAAATAAACACGCAATAGCCCTTAAGACCAGGCTGTCCGCGCGAAGTAGGCATTTAAAGCTACCTCCCCTCCCGCAAAGCGAGCTGTGCGCTCACGCCGCCGGCGTGAACTCACAACTACAGGCCAAGCGTCACAGAGTACGCAAGCGCGTCTGTAGGCAGTAGGCCAACTTATTACATTAATTTGTTTTTAATATTATTGGAATTTAAAATACGGGCATTGATCCGGTAACATTTTGTTTTATTATAATAAGTATATACTTAGTAATCGCGAAAAGCTAAGACATTTATTCCTACGCAATAAATGAATTTGAGTAAATATTGAACAAGTAAATTATATTTTATTCAATTATTTATATATTCATACAGATACTTCAGGAATCTTATCAGGAAGTTACTTATGTTTTTATTGGTATAATGTTTAGAAATTTACAAATTATTATGTAACTTTTATAATATTGAATTAATAATAATGAAAAGCAATTGAAGGACTATGATTATGAATCACTTATTTCGATGTACAAACCAAGTGTAAGTTGGCGTAACGGTGAGAGCTCGATCTAGACATTCTATGGTCGTCGGTTCGATTCCCTGTACCGAGACGGTTTTTTTTCTTTTTCTCAATTTTTATATATTTTTCATTTTTCAATTATGCAAAGAAATCAATATTTTTTTTTATTTATTATCATTTATTGTTTTTTTATATGTACAGATATGCAAAAGGCATAGAAATGATAAAAAAAATGGAATTTTGGACTTTTCAACAAGGAATAGTAATTAAAGCGCATGCGAAAACACTTTGTACATGAAAATTCAAAATTCAATATATAAATTGAGAAAAAGGAAAAAATAATGCCTACACCTATGAAGAATCGAACCTACGATGATCGTTATCATAGTCCAAGGTCGTACCGCTACACCATCTTATGCTTCGCTTGCAAAGTGAAATACGTGGTTCATAACGTGCGAAATATTTTTTTATTTTTTATTCACTTTTTTTTCTAAACGCTTGGTTTTCTAACTGACGCGACGCCCGGGCTCAGCTGATTGCGCTCACTAACCACTGTGCCTATTCCACCAGGGACGCCACTTCAAATAACATATTTACACTAACTTTACATACTGCTTTATTTTACATAAAAAAACTTTGACGTTGTTATGATGTAAATAATATATTCCCAAAATGTCTTCAGTTTATTTAAAATGGCATATGTACATAATAAAAGGTAAAGTTATAAGTATGAAGATAATCTGCTGATCTACATATATATATAGATAGGTACCTACCGGTCCGATTTGAAAATTATTTCTATCATAGAAATCTGCATTATCCTTGAGGAACAAACATACCCTATGTTTTGTTATGATATACCTTCTTACCCGTACTAGTTTCGGTTAGCTAAGTCCACGTTATATTTATGAAATTTGGTAGGTATGTCACATGTAGATTTATAACCCGCGTTCAAATCCTACGCGTACAATCGCTTGATGAAGTCGTGGCAGAATCGATAATAGTGTTTGGGCACAGATCATATATAGAGGTTTGGGTGTATGTCTGCGTCCCGCAACATAGACTTTTAAAAAAAATAATTATCTAATACCAGAGATTACAATATTATCAACATCTTACATAAAAACCTTTTCATACCTACTTATACCACCACGAAACGAAACGAAAGTTCATACTGATAACACACTTGTAAACTCTAGAAAAGTACCTAGTACGAAAGTAATACGCGTACATATTATGTACGTATGTATGTTATATACACACACATACATACAACGCGTATAGAAATTACTTATATTTATTAATTATATTATTTATTCATATTAAATATTAATCATAAGCATAGCCGCACGAAACCCGTAGTATACGGCAAATCGGAATTTGTTTACTTATGATTTCATCGATCACTAAAGAACTAGATACACAATCCCATGCAAAAGTTCTCTTAAAACCTAATTGTGTTTAGGTAATTCTAGTTTAAAAAAGTATACAATAATGTAAATTCAACCTTAAATGTAAGTACGTTTTAAAGTTGTTTTGGCAAAGCTATGTATAAAAACCAAAAAACGGTGATTTTTTTACACTATGTCCAAGAATGAATATTTCGATAAATTAGCGGGGGGGATTGTGCGCGAGCAAAAGCGACATAGGTCCTACCTCGTCAAGGGCCAGCAGCCGACTGAATCACTATCGCCGTTGCACCTAAGCCGCTAGCGAATAAGGTTGAATATCGAATATTCGATCGATCTTATTCTTGCACAGAACTAAAGGACGTAAGTCTAATATCTAATTTAATTTATTATGACAATAATAATTGGTCAAGGTCAATGATATTCAAACACGACATAATGAACTATATTTTCCTTATGTGAGTATTTTTTTTGCATATGTGAATGAAGTAATTTACAAGTAAAATCCATAAATCTCTAAAAAAGGCATATTTAAAAAAAAATAAAACCCTCGAGAAAATTTCATTCAATTGTGTTTCTGTTTGTAACGTCCGTTAGAAAAAGGTTTGAAAAATCATATGTTTAAATTATCACATTGATTTGATATCTGGTATACATAGAATATCCCGGCAAATCAGCGTTAAATTTAGGGAGCCTCCTCTTAAAGTCGTGTCCCGAGTGCTAACTAATTCGGGCGGTAGAAATGTATGCAGCTCGGGCTCGCCTTCCCGCGTCTCACCCCTCACACCCCGCACGATTGCCCTGTCTATACGGCTTCGTTGGATGACTGTATTGTTTTATAGACTGTGATATTAGTATAGATATGTTAATAGTATAAGTTTACTTTATAATTATTTTTGACGCGATATATATTATGCCGAATACCGACCGTATGTTATTAAGATTAAGTAGTCCGTATTTATAGAAAAAAAAAATTACTATACACTAACATACAAAAAGTTCACAAATGTCCGTTCCGGAAAACTTCGTTCGGGAAAAATGTCGTTCGGGAAAACTTCGTTCGGTGTCACCAATTTAATGTGCGCGAGTGACGTTGCGTGTTCACTCTATAGTTGTGTGTGCAGGGGGATGCACAAACGTCAAAAATTACATATACATATATATATATATATATATATATATATATATATATATATTTTATTATATTCGCTTTACGTTAGCTACGAATATGCTTAGCACAATATATATTTTTACAATAACGTAAGTGACGAGGGAATCGGTAGGCGGGTACGGGACAACTGACGTTCGTACTTCGTGGCGCGATACAATTGCTATACTAGTATGATCAAAATGTGTGCGTCAACACTGCCACTACAAAATTATGAAATTATGTTTATCTACATAATATGTATATACAATAATATAGAGCTCAACAGTTTGTTTGTTTAAACGTTTTTATCTATGAATCTAAGGGAGTGATGACAATAAATCTTTATTTTTTTCGATTTCATAAATAGTTTAAAATATTCAAGCTTTAGAAGTCTGGTCTGAGCTCATCCGCCGCGCCGGCGTGACTAACCATCTATACTAGGCTTGTGTAGTTCGCGAACGAACTAGTTCGAAAGAACGTTCCCACAGATGAACTATGCGAACTAGTTCTCAGATCCCTCGCTTTTTAGTTCGTTAGTTCATTTTCGATTCTAAGGATCTATGGATGTTATATATTAGTAATGTGTGTTACGGATGTTTTTTTAGAATCCAGTAGGTATTTTTTATATGTACTTTATTGTTAATGTGGATAAAGTTGTTCAATTTGTAATAACCGGAAAAATAAATATGTGTTTCGTTGTAAGAAATAGTAAGTACTAACATAGTACTAACATAAAAGATAAGGTATTTATAATAAGTAGCTGTTGTTGATGAAATGTAGTGGGATTGTTTTTTTTTTTTTTTGCTCGTCAGCTTGAATCACAATAAAAGCGTGGCAGTATATGTATATGTTTGCAAATTACGAGTATAATATGGACTTAGGGCATTCAGTGTAGGTAGCAGGTCTGTAATGAAGTACTACAAGGGTTAAAGTAGCAAAGTCGAGAAACGAACTAACGAACTAAAAGACCGACCTAGTTCGTTAAGGAGCTGCGAACTATATTGACCGCTCCCAGTCGCGAACTATTATGCCCAACTCTAATCTATACTAATATTATAAATGTGAAAGTTTGTGAGTATGGATGTTTGTTACTCTTTCACGCCAGAACGGCTGAACGGATTTGGATGAAATTTGACACAGAGGTAGATTATAGTCTGGAATGACACATAGGCTACTTTTTATCCCGAAAAAATGTACGGTTCCCGTGGGATAGGTTTGTTGTATGTTGTATCCTATGAGTTACTCCAGCCCAGGTCTATTTAACAATAAGTATTAAACTTCATCCAAATCCGTCCAGCCGTCTTAGCTTGAACGAGTACCTAACTTGGATGTACAACATTAATAAAAATGAATCATACAGATGTTAAAAGAATTAGAATCTTCTAATGCTTACTATAATCAATTTGACGACACGTTTGGCTTATTTTGTAGTGACCATACTTGCTGTGTCAGCGGTTGCAGGTTTGAGTCCTGCTGGGGGCATCCTTTTGTGCGATGAGCAAGAATGTTTGTACTCCAGTCATGGGTGTTTATTTTTGTATTTAAAGTTATATATGTGTAGTGTTTCAACTATCTAGTATCCATAACACAAACCTTGTAGCTTACCATGGATGATGGAACTAGATGGTGTTGTGTGTTAATGTCAAGATATTTATTTATTTATAATTAATTATAATCAAGTAAGCTATTTTTCGCACAATAAGATTGAAAAAAAGTTTTAACTCATAACTTACGCTGAATCAAAATGTCCTTCAGACGATATCTTACGACAAAACCAAATTATCACAACCCCTATTCAAACATCCAACAGTTGACAGAACGCATGCGCGGGAATCTCCGCATTTTTTATACCAGTCAGCTGTCAAAGGCCGAGGGTGGTCTGACGCGTTACGGTCTAAATTAAAAAAAAATAATAAAAGAGGTTTTATTTGAAACAAATTTACTTTAAAATATTAGTGTTATATAATATGTAATTTATTGTTGGAATTTATTGTTTAAATACCAGTGTTGTGTTAGCTCCGACATTTATTATCTTTCTTGACGATCATAGATTTATTTATGTTAAATGTTTGCATCATTTATCTAGTTCCTGAGATTTTGATATAAAAAAAATTACCTTTTTATATTACAATAGAAATTACCGTATCGTGACTTATTGTCATATGTGAGACAGCTAGTTGTGAATTGTGATTGTGTGTAAATGCCGATACGCGTATGATATAGAGTTTTTGCGAAAAAGTAACGGAGACACGAAATCAAATAACTGGCAGGTAAGATTTGTTTTTAACTGAACAAACTCGTTTATTTTGTGCTAATTAAAATGCCTTCTTTTTACTACTATTTAGTTTTTACATACATATACTAAATAGAGTAGTAAGTATGCAATCAAATATATTAATATAATAAAGACGAAGAGTTTGTTTGGACGCGAAATCCCTGGAATTAGAAGTGGATTTTGAAAAATCTTTTTCGCATTTGATAGGTTTTGTGACAGAGGTTGTAGGCTATCTAGAATCACGGTACGAATTTGGATCGTAACAGCTGTACGTAAATAGCCTATACAAGCAAAGCCACGGGAAATGCTAGTAATTATTTACAAAGTATAAGTTACAATAAAATTTCCACAAGATCCACTTCCACGATAATAATTTATACATATTAACATTCAGTTCTGTGAAGTGTATAAAATAATCTTGTTATTGATATTAACACTACAAACTAAGAGGTTTAAATTAATTAAATTATCATCAGGTTAATTAATAGTTAAAACTTTAACTATAGCATAATACTTTTTAGGGTTTCGTATCCGTAGGGTGCCAATGGAACCCTATTACTAAATCTCCGCTGTCCGTCCGTCCGTCTGTCAGAGGGCTGTATCTCATGAACCATAATAGATAGGGAGTTGAAATTATCACAGAGTGAATATTTCTATTGTCGCTATAACAACAAATAATATAAAATCAAGGTGGTGAATTTCCAAAAGGCTTTGCATGGCGCAAATTAAAAAAAAAAACGATTATGTGGTACAGAACCCTTTGTGTGCCAGTCCGACTTAGACTTGACCGATTCTTTTTAGATTTACGCGAATACTTGACATTTTAAATAAAACTATTTTCAGTGATTTTTATATAACTAGGTATTAATGTATTTAGATATGCTTGCGTAGTATGTCGATAAAAATTTGGCTTTGTGTTAATTCTAGATAATATACGAGTACTTATGCTCTTTATTTCCGTTTTGAATATTACTGAAATTTGTTAAGTTATTAGGTACAGCGTGATCATAAAGTATTAACAAATACACATTTATAACTCGCTCATAAACTTTGTCATGTATTATATTATAATATATTAGCGACTTAACCTCGCTTCGCTCGGGTACGTCCCTGGGTTGCTTCTCCAAACAAAATTAATTAATTAATTTGGTTTTAATTTTTTTTCGTGGGACCCCATTTTTTTCTAAAATAAAAGTAGCCTAAGTTACTTCTTATTACATCAGCTATCTGCCAGTGAAAGTCCCGTCAAAATCGGTCCAGCCATTTCAGAGACTAGCTGGAAAAAACAGACAGACAGACAAAAATTTCAAAAAATGTTGTTTTGGTATATGTACCGTGTATACATCCATATGCATTTAGTAAAAAGCGGTTATTTTAATATTACAAACAGACATTCCAATTTTATTTATCTGTATAGATAATAATTGACGATTATATAATTATAAATAGGTACGAACATTTGATATAAACACTACAAGAATAGTAGGTATTTTGTTTAGGTATACATACATATTTCGTTTAGTTTTTGTTTGTCCTACTAATATTTTAAATGCGAAAGTTTATGAGGATGTCTGGATGTGTAGCTGCATGGATGTTACTCTTTCACGCAAAAATTACTGCATGGATTTTAATAAAACTTTACTATAATAAAGCTCATGCATCAGAATAACATAAAGGATACTTTTTATCCCGGAAAAATGTACGGTTCCCGTGGGATAGATTTCTTTTCGTTTTTCTTACTAATAAACAAAAACTAAACGAATTTTAAACAATTATGATATCATGGAGATTTGATTTCATTCTGGTAATATTTAGTAACATTTTTGAAAATATCAACAGTCTATGCTCCTTCGTATTAATAATTACTAATAACTATATTATGACTAAGCAGATTTTGGTGAATTCAATTTTGTCATTAGACTTATCCTTGATAACTTGAGTGACATAAAGTAGGTATATTAAAATAAAAAAAATCAAAATTGTTGAATTACGGTGCCGATTGCGGTGTCTTTAAAGAATTTTCTTTACAAAATTTAGTTCTCTAAAACGCCTGACAAAATTTTCTTATTTTTCTTTGAGATCTTAATTTGCCTTTTGTCCTAATAAGGCTGAGGTGAGCTTTAGTACCTACAATATAATAAGATTTAAGCAAGAAAATTCTTTGGATATTCGAATCTGTAACAATTTACGACGAACGTTTTTTTAAGTTCAGATACATCTATTATAGTAGTGCAATGATTTTAATTAAACATTGTAATTAATTAATAAGCAAAATATCCAGAATATCTATTATTTACATAGGTAAGTATTGAGTATGAATATAATAGCTTTTATGTTATTTTAAATCTGTTCCCAACCGCATTGGCACGTTCCTGCACAAAAAACGATACGGCCTCGGGTACTGTGTTAGTTGACACCGGATACCCTTATTGATATTTTTGGAATTCTATATAATCTATTTTTAAATAAGAATATTTTTTTACTTTTAAATAAAATTATGTGATCTTATTAAATAGGTACGTTTTTTTAAGCCTTATAATATTTGCCGGTAATTTAGCACAAATAGTAAATGCGTATAATATACATAATATGTTCATTTTTGTAGCTAAGCCTACTGAGTCTAATAGTGAAGAAAATATCATAGTTCAAGGCAATTTTATTATAAGTACCATAATACATATAAAGTATACGGAATCTGATTAATAAAAGTAAACCAGGTAAAAAATGGAAGCACATTCCTTCACTATTAATTTACGGCCGTATAACCGATACCTTTGCCTTTGTGATTAAAAGGCCTGTCGATTCTTTGTTATCTGTGGAATGCTTTAACCTTATAGGGCGGTAAATCTATTAAACTACTTATAAATCATAATTAAAATGGTCATCGCTCCTAACAATTGATTGTTGATTATAAATAATAATAGAATCAATTAAATACATTATGAAATATTTAATACAAATTGTATAAAGAAAATTCTTAAAAAATTGAGAAATTGAGTTGAAAAAATAAGAGTGGATTTTTTGAAGCTTAAAAATCACTTGCCAATCTATTGAAAAAAAATTATTAATATAAGTTCTTTGGTTGAACCTTTGGCGTGTTTATACAGACTTATTATATCACAATTTCTAACCTACGGGACTTAGAAAAGATATGTATCAAACAAGAGGTCTACAATCGTAACAAAAACAATCTAATTAAAAAAAAAAGTACGAGAAAATCCTTTAATCGAACCATCGAATGAATTTTTAAAATGTCTATTTTACAACGATTGTAACAATGACAAACGAGTTAAGTTAATAAAATAAGCACTAAAATTAGATTATCGAATTTTGTATGTATAAAATATGTATTTATTAAAAATAAAGGGAAATTTACACCATAAATCAAAATAAGCCTTGCATTTTCTGAATAACCTATGCAAAGTGGCTGGCGTTTCGCACATTTCTTTCACAAGTTCAAGAGCTAAGCCTGCATCAAGCCGCATACGAGTTTCTCTTTCAAAAAGGTGCTTTTGTTAAAGTTGCAGAAGCTTATGTTTTTTTAACAAATTTTCCCTTTGAGTTCTTTTTAATTTTGCTATTTTACTTACTGTAATGTTATTTATAATTATCACACTATCATTGTAAATACGAAAGTTTGTGTATGTTTATTACTAACTAGCGCTCACTCACCCTTGGCTCGCTCGGGTTCGTCTCTAGGTTGCTTCCCCATACAAACTTTCACCCCCATTTTCACCCCCTTAAGGGATGATTTCCGGAATAAAAAATATCCTAAGTCCTTCTCAGGATCTCAAACTATTTTATTACCAAATTTCATCTAAATCGATCCAGTAGTTTCGGAACTTATTCAGTACAAACAAATAAACAAACAAAAAATCAAATCTTTCCTCTATAATATTAGTATAGATTCATGCTCAAACGCCTGAACAGATTTTAATGAAATTTAGTAGGTACACAAATAGATTGTGACTTGGAGCAACACATAGACTGCTGTTAGTAATATAATTAGCCGCCTGGTGTCGCAACCTCTGTAAAATATTATTAAAAGAAAGGCACCTAGTAATTAATAATAGCAAATATTTGGCTATGTAATTTAACATTATTTTTAATAATCGCATTTTTCACTACGTAAATGAAAGCCAATACAAGATAATTTGAAGGCATACTCGTATTATATATACTGTTTCCTGGTATTATCGAGGCACTTTTATTATGCACAGATTAATAAAAGAAAAAAAATATTCGCTTTACGTCATAATAGAACCCGTCACAGTGTTTAGAGTATCTATTTTTTAGGACGTAAAAATATTTAAGAATATTAAAAATGTAGGAAATCTGTCTGAATGTACGTTTGTATGGTATACATAACATATGGCTGTAGAGTGATTAATGTTATTAGTATTATATTGTTGATGTAATAATAAACATTAACTTAGTTAATGAGTAAATCTATTCTGAATCAAATACTTCTAATTTGATATAGAGATTTAATAATAGAAATAATAAGACAAAAAAAGACGAATATGGTGTTAGGAAACGCCGTATGCTGTAATATGTGTTTATTAGCGACTAGCGACTCACGCTTGTTTCGCTCGCGTTCGTCCCCTAGATACGTTTTAATTTTTTTGAGCGAAACCCTAATTCTTTTTCTAAAATAAAAGTAGTCTGAGTTACTCCTTATAATATCAGCTATCTGCCAGTGAAAGACCCGTTAAAATTGGTCTAGCCGTTTCAGAGATTAGCCGGAACAAACAGACAGACAAAAACTTTAAAAATTGTGTTTTTCTTATGTGTAGGGGAACAGGGGGTAATGAGAGCCAGCGGGTAATGGGAGCGATGCAACTAGAGATAAAACTATAGCTCGTATTCACTCGGTTTCCACTCGAGCGTCTACATCACACTGCGCCCGTATTCTCTTGCCGCGCTAGGCTCGCCAGTACCACGCATTACTTGAACACGGTCGCCTGTCGATTTTGTGCTTCGCGCTTATAAAAAATACAAAATTTCAACGGCCAGGTAAGTGTGAAGTTATATGTTTGTTACAATCAAATCTGTTTTATTTTATAGCTAATGTTATCAATTTTGAGTGTCTGTGCGTATAATTTCATTACAAGCTAAATTCAGGATATAATTTTATTCAATTTAAAGATGGTGGTATTAGGGTAATCAGAGCTAATTAGGCTCTGATTACCCCTTATAAGTCCAATTACCCCATATGCATTTTAATATGTATTTTTTTCAGATGCCAAAATGCCAAGAAAAAGGGAACGTACCACGACGAAAGCGTCTTGGACTATTGAAACCTTAGAAATGCTATCAAAAAACTTAAGAGGGTTTTTCAAGGTGCTGTAGGGTATTCCAAGATCAAAAGATCTTGGAATACCCTACAGCACCTTGAAAAAGAGGTTCAGATTAGCTAAATCTACCAATGCTAGCGACAAATGTCCTCCAAAGCTAGGAAGGCCCTCCGTGTTCACTGAGGAACAAGAAACTATTCTGGCTGATCATCTTCATAAGATGTCAAATAATTTTTATAGAGTGACGAGAACCCAGTTTTGTAAGATATGTTACGCCATGGCTGAAAAATGTGGTGTCGCAGATCGATTTAACGAAGCCAAGAAGTCTGCGGGCAGAGACTTTCTAGCTGGTTTTTTTCAACGACATCCTGATTTATACATAAGAAAACCAGAAACGACAAGCATCAATAGAATACTGGGGTTCAATAAAGTCAAAGTAGATCGATTCTTTCAAAATCTGGAGAATATCATGACCAAACACCAACTAAACTTTCTGCCGACTCATATTTACAACATGGATGAGACAGGCGTAACGACGGTCCAGGACACAGAAAACATTATAGCACCTCGGGGACAAAAACGGGGTAAAAATGTCACGGTTATCTGTGCTATGAGTGCTACAGGATCATTTATTCCGCCTCTTTTTATTTTCTCCCGACAACGTCACTCACCGCAGCTAGAAAAGGATGGTCCACCAGGAGCTGTTTATACATGCTCCTATAATGGTTGGACAAATGAAAGCATATACGTTAAATGGCTGCGACATTTCATTGAGCACTCTAAACCCACCGCTGAACAACCTATTCTGTTGATAATGGACAACCATAACAGCCATTGTACTTTAGAAGCTTGGGAAATGGCTAAAGCAAACAATGTCGTCATTCAGACTGACTTATAGAATTATTTGACTGACTTAATAATTAAGTAGCTCCCATTACACATATGGGAATTTATAGGCTCTCATTTCCCGCAAAGTCGGGTAATGGGAGCGATCCTGATTTTTTGAAAAAAGTTTATCTGTGGCCAAATGCCTAATAATGTAACGTTGACGCTGTGATTAAATGATAGTCAAATAAGTAAGGGTTTAGTTTCTAATAAAAAGTTCCTAAAGTACCCATTAATTTGCCTGTTATTGAACTTTTTCCTTAGTAGGCTCCAATTCCCCCCTGCTCCCCTACCGTATATAATTCCATAATTATGCATTTAGTATAAAGATGTTATTTTGACATTACAAACAGACACTTCAATTTTATTTATCTGTATAGATAAATATCTGACATGAGCTCCCATACAAATTATGTCAAATTTCTATATCTAGTAAGGAGAACCATAGATAGACAGGCTACTGGAATTCACTGTTAAACGTTAAAAATTATCCCGAGTTTAAAGCATCCCAAATCTAAAGCATCGGGCATTAAGCCCCCTTTAAATGACGCATAAGCGAATAATTTGCGGGATTCCCGCCAGGAATGGGGGAAGGGAAATGTCGTGATTAGGGTCATTTATAATCCTTGTATATAATCAAAATATTATATACTACATAGTGATATATATGTATACTATGTATAGTTCCCTCGTTTGACGACACGTTTGGCTCAATTTGTAGTGACCCTACTTGCTGTGCCAGCGGTCGCGGGTTCGAGTCCCGCTGGGGGCATTCATTTGTGTGATGAGCACGAATGTTTGTATTCCAGTCATGGGCGTTTATATTTATAATATGTATGTATTTAAAATTATATATGTGTAGTGTATCAACTATATGGTATCCATAACACAAGCCTCGTAGTTTACCATGGAACAAGATGGTGCTGTGTGTCAATGTCCCAACATATTTATTTAAAACTTATGGGACAATTATTATCTATAATAAATAAATGCCAACGATTGTGTGAACACAACCCTCCTACGTTACGTTTAGGTACCTAACAGGAATAAGAAACACGAGCGAAGCGAGGATAATTCTCTCTCTCTCTCTTTCTCTCTCTCTCTCTCTCTCTCTATATATATATATATATATATATATATATATATATATATATATATATAATGTGGTTGGATGTCTGATAACAGCCGTGACGTCAGAAAGGGCTGTATGTGGTATGAATGTGTAATGTAAATTAAACAAGACCAATTATGAGTAATGTCCGAATGAAAAAAAAAAGCAGTCATGAGGACTGCCGACAGAAGTGAAAACTTAAAACTATAAACAAACAGTTGTTATTTTTGGATATTCAAATTAATTGTTTGATCGTAAATTAAAATTTGTAAAATAAAACCGTTTACATTGTGACATCTATCGGCGCGGCGCTCTGAGTGTTGGCGTTAACACGTCACGTGACCATGACGATGACGACTTACATGAATTTACTCCCCATACAGACCTGCCTATAGAAGTTTTCACTTCAAAAATAATTAGTGAAAAAGTTAGTGTGTCCGGTTGTTTTAAAAGATTAATTATTGCTAATGCTCGCTCAGTGGTCTAATACGACCATAATCATTAGGAATCTTCCAAATATGTAAGAAAAAACTAACTGCTTCCAAAATTATATTGCTAAAAGTTCGTCAATACCTACTAAACAAAAAAAAAAGACAACCGATTGACAAACAGAAGAGAAAAAAGTATGAACTGTTTTGTTTTTGCTTATAATTTACGTAAACATTTGTTAAAAATCTAAAATAGTATAAAATGTTATTTATTAAAACAAAATAATATAAAGCATTATAAAAAAAATAAAAAAAAAATAAAAAAAAAACTTATCGACCCTGCCAGGATTCGAACCTGGAATCTTCTGATCCGTAGTCAGACGCGTTATCCGTTGCGCCACAGGGCCTGTATTACACATGTTGAAATTGTGTAACCGTTACTAAGACAAGGTTATAAATAGATGGTAAAGTGTTTACGAAAGGAAGATATAAATGTAAAGTAGTTTTATAAATAACTTGTACGTTACAAATCTATAATAAACAAGAATAATTCAAGGTTTCTTCTTCTTTTTCGTATTGACCGACTTCAAAAAGAAAAGCTACATAAATCGTTTATTTTTTAAAACTGATTTTAATGAATAGGTTTTCTATTTGTAGAATTTAAGAAAAAAAAAACCTTCCTCACTGATAAATGATTATTTTTAATACGATTTTGAATTAATTTATATTAAGTTTATTATATTAAGTGGCTTGTGCTGACTAATTCGTCAATATTCCTACAGTGACAGTTAAATGGTGACAATTTTTAACCGACTTCCAAAAAGGAGGAGGTTCTCAATTCGTCGGAATCTTTTTTTTTTATGTATGTTCACGGATTTCTCGAAGACGGCTGAACCGATTTGGAAATTTTTTTTTTGTTTTAAAGAGTATTCTTCCCCGGTGGTCCCATATAAATTTTATCGAAATCGGTCAAGCGGTTTTTAAATAAATGGCTTAATCGAATATTATGTTTTTATTAAAAATCTTTCTTCTTACAAATTACTTGCTTATTACGTCTACACTAAAAATGGAAAAATAAAAACTTTTAAAAAAAAAAATACCGACTTCCTGGCTCTGAAAAGTAAAAAATAACTAAACAGAGGTTTTCATTTGAAATAGATACCTAATCAGATATTTTCGAAGTCGGTGCCAGCCAATACAAATCAAAGCACACTGACTTCGAAAATATCTGATTAGGTATCTATTTTAAATGAAAACCTCTGTTTAGTTATTTTTTACTTTTCAGAGCCAGGAAGTCGGTTTTTTTTTTTAAAAAGTTTTTGTTTTTAAATCATCCCCTTATTATAGGAAAGTTTATATTTCAATAAATATATGTTAAAAAAATCTAATCTGAAGCTAAGGTATGCTTTGTATATTATCATACGTAGATTTGCCTCTTCTAGTTTTTGATTTTGTGTTTAATCTTGTTATTTAGCGCATAACTACTAAATATGATGACCCCCGCTTTATATTCAAACTAAGCTGTCTCTCTATTCCAATTAATAGCTTTAAAAAAACTTAAACTATTATCTGCAAATAATGTTCCAGTTTATTCTTTTTAAAGTGATTTGGTTTTTATAATTAAAATAAAAAAAAGCACGGAGTTTGAATTTGTGATCTTTGTGACAGAAGGCGAAAGCAGTCACGCTGCCACTATTTCACATGAATTGAAAATATTAGGGTTGCCTCCACGTTATGTGAATTAATGTTATAGAGTGTTGCAATATTATAATATTTTTAGATTAAACCGCATGAACGAGTGGTCGTAGGGAGGCTAGGGTGTGTAGGGTGGCAATACTTTTTATTGCCTTATGAAATATGTAGTCAAAATCGATGTTAATTATTATCGATTCAATAATCGATATTAATTAATGATATTAATCGAAACAAAATAAACAACATTAAAGCCCCTCTTTCTATATATGAAATTTTATTTAAATAAAACTAAAAAGTAAATAAAAAAAAAAACTAAAAAAGATAGTTTTATTTAAATGTCAAATATTCGCGTAAATCTAAGAAAGTATTATGAAATTTTAAATAAAATGGCAGATATTAAAGTCATGGTTTGGCTGAAGAACAAAAATTTGTTGATTTATTTCCTCCAGAATTAGTCATGTTATTATTTTCAATATTATGTCCTCTTTCAGTTAAAAAAAAATATTTATAGCGTATTCATATGATTCGTTTTTATTTTTTGTTATTTTAAAAGTTAAAATTAAGCTTTCTACATTTATTTTTAACTTCCATGTTTTAAAGTTCATACCGTGTAGTCTATAAAATATTATAAGAGCCAATTTTGAAATAGCAATTACGAGGATGTGAGTCATACAGTTCTTTGGAGATTTTAATTGGGTGCCGTCTGGGACGCTTTGTAATATCGCCATCACACGCGACAGTCTGGCAGTAACTTTAGCTATTTTAGTGAAAAACGACTTGATATAAACATGTTTTCGTTTTCAGAGCTTACATAACAGTCTGGAGTACAGGTTCGATTCCCATACACGGTTATTTTATTAATTAGAACTGTCTGTGCCGATCGAGTTTAACCAAAGTGCCTTTTGTTTACATTATAGTATAAAAGTGTCAACTTTTGGCAATTTTTTAATACTTAATTATTCTTAACTTTCTGCAGTTATAGTCTATCTGTGAATTTCATTCAGTTTTGTCAAATTTAGGAGAAACAAACAAATATACATACAAACTATCGCATTAATATAGTTTTGTGATTTACCACGCTTAGTTTATTGAAAGTAGATATTGTAAAAGTTACTATGTTTTCTCTGTACATTTACCAAACTTTTATTAAGTTCTTTCACGTACTCATGATTTTTATATATAGATAGCTTTTATTTTAGTTATATTTATATAGCCCAGAGTACAATTTGTGCAAATATCTCCATGAAGCATATGTTATTAGGTAGGTATGTATTTTATATTATGCGTATTTTTTTTACTCTTTTACTATTTTTTTGTTCATTAGCAAACCATGTAAGGAAGTTCTGTAGAACGTCCATATGTTAAGTTAATTAGCGTTAAGAATGTATAACGAGCCCAATTTGTTCTGGACTTATTAATAACTGAAAACTGCAACAAAATCGGACTAGTAGTTTTGGAGAAAAATGGTAACATGGGTTTGCACAAACAAACAAACAAACAAACAAACAAACAAACGCCCTCTTACTCCAAACGCATATACCGTCTCCGTTCCGTTGTGGTAAAAAAAATACGAGACTCAAAAATATTTTCTAAACATATTATTCCTGGTTACCCTATTGACGTGACCGTCTAGTCGTAACGATTTTTCCCCTATTCACGAATATGAAGCAATTATAATTTCATATTTACCGTGAAATATATTAGGTTTTCTGTAAAAGGATATTTTATGTAGAGCTTTAAATAAAATAATTAATTTTAGTTAAGTGTTTACGTTTGATAAATTTAATGAGTTACGAATTTTTTTATCGTGGTCTCGTGATGGGAGCTGGCTGGTTAATATCTCAAATATCTATACAGATAAATAAAATTGAAGTGTCTGTTTGTAATATTAAAATAACCGCTTTTTATTAAATGCATATGGATGTATACACGATACATATACCAAAACAACATTTTTTACAATTTTTGTCTGTCTGTCTGTCTATCTGTCTGTCTGTCTGTCTATTTGTTCCGGCTAGTCTTCGAAACGGCTGGACCGATTTTGATGGGACTTTCACTGGCAGATAGCTGATGTTATAAGGAGTAACTGAGGCTACTTTTATTTTAGAAAAAGAATCAGGGTTCCTCGAAAAAAATGAAAACCCATGAAATTGTGAACAAAATCCGCGTACGACGTTGTGAAATTGTGAACGAAATCGCTATATAATTTAAATGAATATCTTAGGAGTAGTAAGCTCCTATTTATGTATAAACATAGCTAACCGTGAAAACGTATCTAGAGACGAACGCGAGCGAAGCGAACGTGAGTCGCTAGTTTGATATTTTCTAGCAAATATTTACTCAGTAAGTCAACATATAAATATTATTAGGAAAATAAAAACTATATATAAGTGTAAATATTATTAAATGAGTTTTTTGTTGTGTTTATAATTTAGAAACTGGTTATATATTAGTTTTTATTACCAATATTGTTTTATTGTACTCCCATTGCTGGGCACAGGCTTCCCTTCAAACGAGGGAGATCCGGCCATAGTCCACCACGCTAACCATCTGTTGGTTGGTGTGATAAGACTTCAAATAACGACGTTAGAACCATAGTGGTCCAAGTCAGATTTTCATCTTAAGCACTTGGATCAGTGTGGCATGAAAAATATATGTTTGTTTGGGATGTTAATGACAAAAAGTTCCTTTTGACAAAAATGTCGCTTGGATCACTATGGTTGTGACATCGTCAATTGTCTTTCGAAAACTTGCTAAGTTCTCTCAGATATGCAGGTTTCTCTTCATGATGTTTTTCTGAGCCACAAGGCAAGTAGTAATCTTATTGGCATATGTTTAAATTTTATATCGCTTGAATCACTTCTGAGAAAAACTTAACATTTACACGTGGTATCTTTATATCCACTCATTTCTTTTCCATATTTAATGCGCCTGCAATTAAATGTGTCAGCAATATCAATTTTATTATAATTTGCTATTATAAAATATTTAAATCGATTACTGGTATCGATATTTGACGACACGTTTGGCTCAGTTTGTAATGACACTACTTGTTGCCAGCGGTCGCGAGTTCGAGTCCCGCTGGGGGCATTCAATTTGTGTGATGATCACTGATGATGTATATATTTAAAGTTATATATGTATAGTGTCTCAACTATCTGGTATCCATACCACAAGCCTCGTAGCTTACCATGGAACTGGATGGTGCTGTGTGTTAATGTCCCAACATATTTATTTATTTTATTATTATATCTATTAGTAGATTACTATAGTACTATTTCCTACGTAATCTTTGTTCAGCGTTCAGAAAATGTCATTAGGCCCGTTTAAATATTTAGGTCATATCCATACTAATGTTATAAATATGACAGTAACTCTGTCTGTTACCTTTTTACACCTAAACCGTTGAACAGATTTCGATAAAAATTGGACAAGAAGAGAAGAAAGAAGTAGAAAATAAGAATTAAGAATTTGACATAGGCTTCTCTTAAACCCCGCACTATTTAACACGCGAGCAAAGCCTTGGGAAAAGTTAGTGTATGATAATTTTGTAGTGCATAGGCATTTCATCCTTCTTCGGTAGTCACGACTTTGATTTTGCATAGCACAATGGTTATGAATATCGTGCATTTTACTTAGTGTTAATTGTACTGGAGCTCATTAAATTGCCGTAATTGCAAACCCACAATAGAAATTTCTAGAAGATCTAAGCTCGATTTTTATATCAAGTTAATTAATATATTTTTGTGATTCTGTAAATTATATGGTCGACCAGTACTTCTTTAATTTTTTTGCAATATTATTAACCTCTTTAATTGAGCAGGGCCTCTACTAATTTTATTATGGACTTGCCAGATGTTATATCCTTTTGTCTACTTCACAAAATACAAAATAATCTAATCTTTTATGTTTTCTTTCTAACTTTTTCTTTTGCCTTTGTACGTAATACTAATGTAGGTCTAAATTTAAACGGTGTTCAGTGAAATTTAGAATAGAGATAGCATACTTGATTTATCGCAAATTATTACTAATAGTACAAGTTATCGATAACGTCAATCCTAAAAAAAATGAACTCGCTCATCTTTCAATGTCGATTTGTGTCTTATAAGGGCAACCCTAAATCGATTTTTTTTCTTTGAAGGGTGTCACCCACAAACAAACGACACCCGAAACAAAAAAGGAGTGCAGGTTAAATGCCTTTCACTCTTAGGGCTCTGTTATAAAAGCGGTTATTTAAACAAAATGTTAATCTATATAATATCAATACATAGTATAAAACAAAGTCGCTTCCCGCTGTCTGTCCCTATAAATATATGCTTAGATCTTTAAAACTACGCAACGGATTTTGATGCGGTTTTTTTAATAAATAGAGTGATTCAAGAGGAAGTTTTATATGTGTAATATATGCATAATATAGTAGAGAAACGCTGATAATTTTAGAGGTTTCTAATGTGATAACGTAAATAAACACATTTTTTTGCGCTTACATTGCAAACGCTGGCTGGACCTTACGAGATAGATCAAAATAATGTACTACAGTGTTGTACACCTTAAAAAGATCTACACAAAAGTCTGCGATGGCATATGTCTATCTCTTAAGGATAACATACTATACCCATTTTACTATATCCAAGCTAGGGACGAACCCGAGCGAAGCGAGGGTGAGTCGCTAGTATATGTATGTGTATTAGCCCTTACAAGCTACGACACCGGAAGTACATTTTCAATTAAAAGCCACTGATCAAAAAAGTACTTTTTGATCTTATAGGTATTTTATTATCGAATATGTTTTTTGTAGAGAAAACACTAACAGACGTAACAACAATTATATATATGGACTTTTTTACATTTATTTTTGAACAATTCTTTCAATAACAAAATTAATATTTACCCAAAGCAATATGCATAAGTAATATGGTTATATTTTACTTCTGAGAGCCCTTCTATAGGGCCCTTGTTAAATCTTGAAAGGATATTTAATTTGTTCCACACATCCGCTCAACGATAAGTCTCTTGCACTCCGTACTTTATGACGTCCTTATTGCAGTGGTTATGCGTTTGAAAGGGATTCAATACGAATAAAGTTTAATTCTATATCCAATATAGTACAGAGTCATTTTTAATTTACTGAAGACCTTTTGGGAATATACAGGGTTATTGGTAATTCGACGTATTCCCGTTAGGAGGTGATAGGGGAGACTATTTGCGATAATTTTGACCCCCATATGCATCATGCAAAAGTGAACCATTTTTGAGTTATCATGTTTTTTAGCTTTTTTCAAAATAAGTCAGAAATGCAACTTCAAAAATGTATTTAAAAAAAAGTATCAATTTAAATTTCATTGTCTCTTCTGATTTATAAAAACGGTTAAACACCAGTTATTTATCAATATTAAAACAACAATTATCGGTCCAAATTAAAAAATGCGAGACGAAAAACGATATTATTTAAATATTTTTTTGAAACTTTCTCCACTAAAATGCCTTAAAAACCAAAAAAAAAACGTTATGAAACTTGGCTTGCAGATTATTTTAAAAACATAACCGTTTTCTTAGCTCTCCAAAAATGCATTACAACTAGGAACTTATTTCAAAAAAAACTGAAAAAAATTGATCACAAAGGAAGCAGGCAGAATTTCGTATTCGAACTAAACTTAAGGTCGTCCTTTAAAATTTCCATAAAATTAATTAAAAACAATATCCAATGTAAATAAAACAAAAAATATAAATTTAAAATAAAATTTAGAACCAGTAACAGTTTAGTGGTAATAACAATTAAGAATAAGTAACAATTAAGACATTTTGTAATTTAGCTTAATTAAAGTTCTTGCTCGAAGTGACTTCCCTTATTGCATACGCAAAGTCGCTTTTTTTTCCGAGTTGTGACTTAACTACCGAAGTAGTCAAATTATTCCGCATCGTATTTGCTGCGTTTATAATTCTTGTTTTGAGTTTTTCCGCGGATGACACAGGCGAGACGTCGTAAACTAGGGACTTCTGTGACCCCAGATATAGAAATCAACCGGCGTTAAGTCCGGACTTCTCGCACGCCATGGAATGGATCTTAAAGCCATGGAACGGGAAAGTCTCTCCCGTGACCATGATTGCTGTAAAGCAATCGAAACGTCGGGAACCAAAAATCAAAATAAATCCGCGGAAAAAACAGCAAGACGGATGTCCTGCACAATGTGGTGTCAATGTTAGGCGATGGCTCGATAGCCATTTTCCTAATCGTTGGATAGGGCGAAGAGAACCCATTCCGTGGCCTGCGAGGAGTCCGGACTTAACGCCGGTTGATTTCTATTTCTGGGGTCTCATAAAATCCCTATTTTTCGACGTCTCGTCTGTGTCATCCGCGAAAGAACTCCAAACAAGAATTATGAACGCAGCAAATGCGATGCGGAATAATTTGACTACTTCGGTAGTTAAGTCACAACTCGGAAAAAGAATGCCACTTTGCGTATGCAATAGGGGAAGTCACTTCGAGCAAGAACTTTAATTAAGCTAAATTACAAAATGTCTTAATTGTTACTTATTATTAATTGTTAATTGTTATTACCACTAAACTGTTACTGGTTCTAAATTTTATTTTAAATTTATATTTTTTTGTTTTATTGACATTGGGTATTGTTTTTATTAATTTTATGGAAATTTTAAAGGACGACCTTAAATTTAGTTCGAATACGAAATTCTGCCTGCTTCCTTTGTGATCAATTTTTTTCAATTTTTTTTGAAATAAGTTCCTAGTTGTAATGCATTTTTGGAGAGCTAAGAAAACGCTTATGTTTTTAAAATAATCTGCAAGCCAAGTTTCATAACGTTTTTTTGGTTTTTAAGGCATTTTAGTGAAGAAAGTTTCAAAAAAATATTGAAATAATATCGTTTTTCGTCTCGCATTTTTTAATTTGGACCGATAATTGTTGTTTTAATATTGATAAATAGCTGGTGTTTAACCGTTTTTATAAATCAGAAGAGAAAATGAAATTTAAATTGATACTTTTTTAAAAATACATTTTTGAAGTTGCATTTCTGACTTATTTTGAAAAAAGCTAAAAAACATGATAACTCAAAAATGGTTAACTTTTGCATAATGCATATGGGGGTCAAAATTATCGCAAATAGTCTCCCCTATCACCTCCTAACGGGAATACGTCGAATTACCAATAACCCTGTATATAAAAAAATATTTCTTAAAATTTTATTTTCATATACAAAAATAAAAATATTTTTATTGCTCCTTCTAAACGGCAATAGTCCTAGCATCTGGTCAAGTTTCAGTAAGTAAGCGCCGCCTCCTGCACCCTTCCTCCTGTGTCTGTCTGTCTGTCTGTTTGTTCCGGCTAATCTCCGAAAAGGCTGGACCAATTTTAACGGGACTTTCACTGGCAGACAGCTTATAATATAAGGAGTAACTTAGGCTACTTTTATTTTAGAAAAAGAATTAGGGTTTTGCTCAAAAAAAAATAATTAAAACGTACGTAGGGACGTGAGTCGCTAGTTATTTATAAATTTTCAATAATGATTTTGATCGATGTCGACCAACAAATGGGCGATCACTAGTATACGTTTATATAAGTAAGTTACATAAATATTAAGCTTATTTTTAGTATATCTAGGAAACATCTGATTGATATTTTTTTCATGTAGGTACATACTGATTTTATCGAGAGGAATGCGTTGGACGAAAACGAACCTGCAACCTTCGGCTCACTGCCAATTCCCAACCTAACTTCCATTCTGTTGTGTTCTCTTCTTATGAATATTTATCGCAGATTTCTATGAAAATGATTTGCTTCTCATAATCCTTTTATTTAGAATCCTTAAACTTCGACGACACGTTTGGCTCAGTTTGTAGTGACCCTACTTGCGGTGCCAGCGGTCGCGGGTTCGAGTCCTGCTGGGGGCATTCATTTGTGCGATGAGCACGAATGTTTGTACTACAGTTATGGGTGTTTATATTTATAATATGTATGTATTTAAAGTTATATATGTGTAGTGTATCAACTATCAGGTATCCATAACACAAGCCTCGTAAGTCGTAGCTTATCATGGAACTTGATGGTGCTTTGTGTCCCAACATATTATTATTATTATTAAACTTATAATTTCATATACCATGGGGCATGGGACTCATTGGGATAAAAATTAGCTACGGCCCATACAGTATCTACGAGTATATGCAACAAAATAACTTAGTTTAATTGAAAATCTAGGTACTGGTACTACGTATCTATAAGGTATAGTTACGTGTAGCCACATTAAAGGGTAAAGAAAGAGTGGATTATGGATCCTTTTAAAACGCAAATAAATACATTGTATCTAGTATATGTATAGATTATTGGCAAGTTATAGGTATAATAATCTATTATAATAAAATATATATAAAAAAAAAATTGAAGTGTCTGTATCTGTCAAAATAACAGCTTTTTACTAGATGCGTATGAAAGTATATAACGTACTTATAATAAAACAACATTTTATTTGTCTATCTGTTTGTTCAAGCTAATCTCCGAAACGGCTGGATAGATTTTGACGGGAATTTCGCTGACAGATAGCTGATGTTATAAGGAGTAACTTAGGCTACTTTTATTTTGTAAAAAGAATCAGGGTTCCGCGTAAAAAATGAAAACCCATGAAATTATGACGGTAATCCGTGTATCTACGGACGCACACGAGTTAAGCGAGGGTAAGTCACTTATAGTTATATAATATTTAAGTTATATTAAAATGTGTTTAGTAATTTCCGAGTGATTTTTATGAACGACTTCATTATTTTTAATGAATAGGTTTGTCTCTTATGAAGTTTCAAAAAGTCTGCATCTAAAGGTATTAATTTTCGTTAATAATTTCGCGTCGTGGAGAGTGTGTAACGTCTTTACGCCTTAAATAATATTATTGAAAGTGGCACATCTGAAGCATGCCTAAAAAGTGAGGAAAAGTGGAGTAAAGTCACAGTGCAAGAGTAGTAGTGGAAAAATGTGGTCACAGACTGAGTTAAGACTAACTCGTATGAATCAAACGCAATAAAACATCTACATACAGTACAGAAGACGTACTTTAACTTCCCAGAACTCATAGATCGTTTTGGCTTAGTTTCTAACAATTTAATTGTGTATGAACAAACGATGTTTGCAAAAACAGAAAATAGAAATATATCCTGTTTCTATTTTCTCCTTTTAGTAATTCCATTTAATTTGTTGCACGCATCCGGACGGCGACAGTGAGTTCTATACTGTTAAATGCGTTTCCTTCGCCTCAATAGTGATGTAACACTGTCGATTATAAGTTTAACTTTTTTTGCTTCGAGATGTTTTATGAATATATTTTTTTGTTTATATATATATATATATATATATATATATATATATATATATATATATATATATATATATATATATATATATACTTCGGGATTTGACATTGGTATATTTATTCATGGCATTGATCTGCAAACTGTTTTCATATTTTATTTTATAGAATATAGATTTTTATTTTATAGAAATACGAGTACATACATATTAACTTAAATATGATAAGGCTTATGTAACAACAAACAATTGTGTCAATAAAAAAAATATCTATTCTACTCTATTCTATAAATACTGAAAAATTTATTCTGGATTTAATTAAACATACAGTGACTAACTTTCGACTGTGGTAAATAATTCATAACAAAGTAATAGCGTCTGTGAATATGCACTACAAAACTACTACCTAGTTGTTGATTTTTCAATTATCAGTAAATTACACTTTTCGAGTGTACCATTTCCTTTTCGACAGAAACACAAGAACAAGTCGATACATATGCCTTCTGTCAATAAATATTTGAACTATTTTTTCTTTCTTCTTGATGAGAACCTACTAAATATGTCGACGGGAAATGTCAGATGTCAATAAATTGCACTGAGCGGGAATTTTAATAGTAACCCGTCGCATATCTTTAGAAATACTCGTATTACACTACAATCTACATTACTTTCAAAAAGTCTTCCAAAATGGAAGTAATATATTTTGCTATTTGTGAGCTGCTTTAATTTTATATTTTTATCAAATAGGATTTAACACGCATACCTATATTTTTTGAAAAAGTACCTAGCATGGAATAATTATAGGTAGTTTTAAAAATATTTAATTTTTTGTTTAAGAGGTCTTGTCTTATCATTGTAATACCAAAGTGCATTTCCGCCACGCCCTATGCTGATAAAAATGAATGAACAAACTGATAATTCCTGCGTGAAGACAACGATATAGTTGTAATTGATGTGTTCTTTAATTAATTAAATTTATTTCAGATAATACGAAAATATATTCCTAGAAAAATATAATATAATAGCGACTCACCCTCGTTCCGCTCGGATTCGTCCCTTGGTGCGTTTTAAAGTTTAGTATAGATTTCTCAGAGATGAGATATTTTTCCGCAGTAAAAATCATATATGTTGACCCGGATAACCAGGCATTATCATACAAAATTTCATCAAGATCTGTCCAGTGGTTTACTCGTGATGCCTTCCCAGACAGACAGATAGACAAACATTCTAAAAACTATATATTAGTTATATTCTATTTAAAAGTTTGCCCCAAATTTTCAATAATAAATATGGACGAATGTCGACCCCTAGTCGAACAATAGTGTGTAGTGTATACAATTAAACCCATGGAAGTTGGACTCGCGAAACCTTAGGCCTAATAGCAGTATCGGGTTGCTCCTGGTACTTCTCTAATAGCAGAGTGGACTGTAGAGAACCCCATGGTTATTGTGTTGAGTGCGCAAGCGATCCTGCGACGCGCCATCAAGACGGGGGAGGTTTTGCTAGGTTTTACTGGGTAGTGCTGGTTTTTCTAGCCGATGAACCCCACATAACCATATGTATACCTGTCTACAGGTGGTACGCGTAAATGCATTTTTCAACATAAAAAAAAGGTCTAATAGCAGTATAGTTGGCTGTCACACATGATGTACAGAATGTGCCATGTCGGTGGTCTTCTTATTAGTTATTTTTACATAACCATCCCATAATTGCATACATACATGTGTGACCTTTTCTCAACCTTGAAAAATAATGCACGATAATTAAATTATTACCGGTTACATCATGTTTACAGTATAATAACATAATTAGTCTTCATCAATACTATATATTTACTGTATGAACTGCTCCGGTGGTCTAGAAGACAGCATCTAAGGCTGCAGATACGGAGGTCCTAGTATCCAGGATTCCAGTCCCGGGTCAGCCTAGTTTAGCAAATGAGTTTTTCTGATGAGAAATTTTTAGTAGTTGTTGGCAGTGCTACACCCTCGTGCCCCTCACTGGTCTTGTCAAAGCATTGCTCTATTTGACTATTGAGAGTGCAAGGAAAAGAGAGTTCACTTATACTTAAACGTAGGTCGGGTTAAAGATATTTATTTATTTCCAAAAAAGAACAATGTTCACTTACATTAGGAAATTTAAGTTGTACAAGATGACTCGTATAGTCTACAATTTAAACAGTGGTGAAAGTATGTATTCAGCCCTTTTTAACGTCCCACTGCTGGGCACGGGCCTCCCTTCAATACGAGGGGGTTCAGGCCATAGTCCACCACGCTGGCCAAGTGCGGGTTGGCGAACTTCACATGGTTTCCTCACGATGTTTTCCTTCACCGTAAAACGTACCTGGTGAAAGTAGTAAAATAGAATAGTTGTGCACTATTCTATCTCCTGGACAGTTGGCTAGGTTCAATGAGATTGGCCGCCGTGACCGAATCACTCAGAAAAACATTATTATGGTAATTGGAATCAGTTTTACGTAAAATATCTTTAAAAGTAAAGGAATGTCTCGTACGAGTACAGAGTAGAACTAGTACTTATCCCCCGATATATTACCGATAAATTAATGGTTAGTTCCTATATGGTACTGCTGCATGAAGATATTTTAGTCATTCGTATTTTTAGAATATTTTTAGTACTTTAGAATATATCAAATAATAATCGAATCAAAATAAATTATATAATGCAAAATCACGTAAAATGTAATTTCTACTCTTAGGCTTGGATTTTTCTTGAAGTTTATACTGCTATGTAATTTAAAAATATGTATAATTTAAAAAAGATACATCTGAATTGAATACCTTCTCCTGTTTTGACGTATAAAAAAATAATTCGCCTCCTTTTATGAAGTTATAAAATATGCCCCCCGAATGGTCGCTCCACTCCATTACCCCACGTTACAATTATTGATAACTGCTGGAGTGAAAAAAGATTGGCTTTATCTTAACTTTTGTTGTTTTTGCTTTAGTACTAAACCACTTTTCGGCCGCGGCTCCTCTCGCGTAATATTTTGTTAAAAGATACTCTGTTTTATTTAGAAATAATGTAGTTTTTGATTATCGAAGCTTATTAAGAATGGTTTTATTAACCCTATAGGAGTATTCAAATCTAGTAATTTTATTTACGAATTTAGAACCATATAACTCTTTTACAATTGGTTTCTAATAAAACTTAAATAAATAAAGACATATATCTAATTTTAAAGACCTATCCAGATATACCACATAGGCTTATGTAAACTCAAAATTTTATAAATAAATGAATATGTTGGGACATTAACTCACAGCACCATCTACTTTCAAGGTAAGCTACGAGGCTTGTGTTATAGATACCAGATAGCTGATACACTACACATATATAGCTTTAAATACATACATATTATAAATATAAACACCCATGACTGGAATACAAACGTTCGTGCTCATCACACAAATGAATGTCCCCAGCGGGACTCGAACCCGCGACCGCTGGCGCAGCAAGTAGCCAAACGAGCCAATTTCTCGATTACATGTAAGAAGAGCCATACCTATTTGTTATTTTTCATAAGACTAAAGAATTGTCTAGCAGTTCACATGAAATACGTACGTATCCACCAATGTAGCTCCAAAGTCTGAGAAAATTCATTGACATGTAGACAGATGGACATAATATATTATAGGTGGTAAAAATTATCGGTGGTAGATTGCTCACGGACTGACTACACTGACATTTAATTTAAATTTAATTTCAATGTAAAATTGACGATTCAAAAGTGCTTGTAAAAGTCTATTTGAATAAAGTATATTTTGATTTGATTTGATTTGATATAAGGGTTTCGTTTTCTTCTGTCGGTTACGGAACCCAGATTTAAAAAAAATTGTAGATCATAAAATTTTACACAATACAATCATTTTTTTAGCTCAGATAAAAACCTTAGCACATCTGTGATTTTGTGTTTGACAAAATTATCTAATACAAAAATATTTTATATATTTTTGTTTTATAAGGATAGTATAGATTTCTCAGAGATGAGATTTTTTCCCGCAGTAAAAAGTATCCTATATGTTGACCCGGATAACCAGCTATCATCATACCAAATTTCATCAAAATCTGTCCAGTGGTTTTATTGGTGATGCGTTCCCAGACAGACAGACAGACAAAAAATCTAAAAACTATAGATTCGGCCACTGTATTGATAATAATGTCTATTTCCATAAGATCTTTCAAAAAATATTTAATGTACAGATTCGATTCAGTTAGAATTTTATTATATGTACCTATAGAAAAAATATAGGGGATAAGCAAACGTGACTAGTTACCATTTCGTAAGGGGAAATTAAAAAAAAAATACTTTATACTAAATTTATTATCATTATCGATTATCGATAAACCCTATGTTGAGGTCGTCTCTATAGGAAATAGCTGTTGACTATAATGTGAGGGTCAGATAGGGCGAGTGCGTATTGTCTTTAAGGGCATGTAATTACTGTACTTTCGATGAACTTAACTTACGTACTTTGTATAACGATTGACTTCTAGACCTAGAGGTTACAAAAAAGGTACAGATTATGTAATCCTGAGTTTTAGTCCTGGATCGGGCCAATCCAGATATTTTAAAAGCAACTCGAAGATGTGACAATTTTTCGGGTTCCTATTTTACGGATTTTTCGGATTTGAACCCACTTCACTCGGTTTACCAAGCAAGCGCGTTACCACTGGGCTACGATTGCCTATACCCTGTAGTAGAAGGTGTATTTATTATATGTATATACTCGTAGATACGGTGGTGTAGTGGCTAGCATGTACGGCTGCACATCCTGAGGTCCTGGGTTCGAGTCCCGGGTCGGGCCAAGTTTAGTTATTGAGTCTTTCTGTATAGTAAGCCTCAGTAACAGCCCGGAGTTGGGAAGTTGGCGGTGTTTCACCCCCGTGCCTCGGAGAGCACGTAAAGCCGTCGGTCCTGCGCCTTAACTCTCACCGGTCGTGTCGAGTAGTCGTCCCACCGGAGTATGAGAGTGACGGGAATAGGGAGTGCACTTGTGTCTGCGCGTACATTTGTGCACTATAATATCTCCTGCGCAGTTGGCTAGTCTTAATGAGATTGGCCGCCGTGGCCGGAATCGGTCAGGAGAACATTATTATACTCGTAGAGCAGCTTGTTCAATGTTCATATATGTACAGTAGGTCTGTTTCATAGGGAATTGTTAGATATGTGACAAAAAATTGCAATTTATTATGCTATTAACAAATATGTACTTATAAAATAATTTATTAATAGCGATATTAGCGTTAGGTTGATTCTCCATACAAAATTTCGTCCCCCTTTTTACCCCCTTAAGGGATGATTTCCGGGATAAAAAGTCCTTCCCAGGGTCTCAAACTATCTTCTTACCAAACATCTAAATCGGTTCAGAGATTACTTCCTACAAACAAACTCACAATCTTACAAACTTTACCTCTTTATAATATTAGTATAACTAGCGACTCACCCTCGCTTCGCTCGGGTTCGTCCCTAGGCAGGTTTTAACGGTTAGTATGAAATACAAATCTTTGAATTTCTCGGCTTTTCTGGACTATAATATACATGTATTATACATATAAATCTTCCTCTTGAATCACTCTATCTATTAAAGAAAAACCGCATCAAAATCGGTGGCGTAGTTTTAAAGATCTAAGCATACATAGGGACAGACAGCGGGAAGCGACTTTGTTTTATACTATGTATTGATTTAAAAAAAATGGGTATGTCCATATTATATTTGATTCAAAATGCTGTTTATGCTAGACGGGTGAAAAGATACCTAAAACTGCTAAAAGTATATAAACATGGCAAAGTGAAGTGAAAAGGAAGTAAATTCCAATAATAATAGGCACCTTTCTGTACCATACTTATGTAAATATTATTCGAGACGTTATAAAATATAAAATTTAGTATTATATTATTTTAATAAATACTTACACACGTCGCTCTCTAAAGGAAACAGTCGATTTACTCTTACGCCGGGGTCAGATAGGGCGAGTGCACTTCATTGTTTATGCTGGCTCTACACATTCAGCGGTGTTGAACGTTATCTATATTATAATATTATAAAGCTGAAGAGTTTGTTTGTTGGTTTGTTTGTTTGTTTGAACGCCCTAATCTCAGGAACTACTAATCCGATTTGAAAATTTTTTTTCGCTTTAGATAGCCCGTTAACTGAGGAAGGCTATAAGCTATATATCATCCTGGAAAAATGTAGGGTTCCCGTGGGATAAATTTGTTTTTATCTAAAATAAATTCAAAAATGAAAAACATCAGAAGTTATTTGTTGTTACAATAACTTCATTTGATAATTATGATAAACGAAAGACTTACCCTCTCTTAGCTTGAGTGCGTTCCTAGGTGCTTAACAGTAACTGTAGCAGCCGCAGTGTTAGGTAAAGGTCTTCCAGGTCAAAGTCTATCTCTGTACTTTGGTTCCAAATTAGTCCATCCTTCCAGCATCAGGGAGTTACAAATACACAAACTCACACGTACACAAACACAAACCAACAGTGGATTAGAAGAGACATGACCACTTTATTTCGATATATCAAGAAGTTCCCGTGAGTTAGTCTACTTCAAACAGCTTACGTACATCGTACGCATGTAAGCTACATTAACACTTGTTTGTCAACGGAAAAATTATAGCTTAAACATATTTAAACATCTTTATAGTAGGCAAAATAACCACACTAATAGGATACTCATTTATAAAATAAATAAATAGATAAATATGTTGGGATATTAACACACATCCCCATCTAGTTCCATGGTAAGCTACGAGGCTTGGATTATGGAGGCTTGATGTTGATCTTAAGTTCTCAAGTTTTTATTTAAAACTATTAATTACTTTTTTGTTTTCGATTATTTGTATGTATCGAAAACTGCCGAATTTTTATTTGTATATTATGTACATGTTTACATTATTTATTAATACAATAGATCTATTCCAATCGTGTAGAGCTAGCATTAAAAGATATCGACATTATTTCAACACGTTATTTTTATATTAATTTAAAACTATACAAGCGAACTACAACTTTATTTATAAGAAATAAATATTAAAATCGAATGTCGTGATTTCAAAATTATCATTAATTTGTTAGACTGTAGTCGTTCAATTGAAGTACAATCAATTTAGAAGGGCTAAGGGCTCTCGATGTCTACTGGAGTCTGGAGTAATGAATTAAATGAAATAATGGTGTAATGTTTGTTGTTATGTATTTAAGAGGTTTAAAAGTACACATTGAATTCTATTATATATTACTAGCGACTCAACCTCTCTTCGCTTTGGGTTCGTCCCTAGACAAAAACAGATCTATCCCACGGGAACCGTACATTTTTCCGGGATGATATATAGCTTATAGCCTTCCTCACTTAACGGGCTATCTAATGCAAAAAGAATTTTTCAAATCGGATTAGTACTTCCTGAGATTAGCGCGTTCAACCAAACAAACAAACAAACTCTTTAGGTTTATAATATTATTAATAATAATAATATTAGTATAGATTTATAAGATTTTCTATTCTTCTCTTGTTCTCTACAAAGGAAATAGATAATAATATATAGATAAGTTTTGAAACGATCGTTTTTATAAACAGTATTTGTTTCATATTGTATTATTTATAGTTGAAGTTCAACTAATAATTTGAGTACTTTTAATACTTACATTTAACTTTTATCTCTTAGTTTATCGATACAGATAAATAAAATTGAAGTGTCTGTTTGTAATGTCAAAATAAAAGCTTTATATTAAATGCATATGGAATTATGTACGGTAGTTATAAGAAAAACACAATTTTAAAATTTTTGTCTGTCTGTCTGTTTGTTCCGGCTAATCTTCGAAATGGCTGGACCAATTTTGACGGGACTTTCACTGGCAGATAGCTGATATTATAAGGAGTAACTTAAGCTACTTTTATTTTATAAAAAGAATTAGGGTTTCGCTCATAAAAATTAAAACGTACCTAGGGACGAACCCGAGCGAAACGAGGGTGAGTCGCTAGTTTGTATAAAATAATAAATAATTTTATGTACAATATGTGATATTTATATTGAGTAAGATTGAAGTCTCTTTAATCTTCAAACTCTTAAGTTCTTAACGGGATTTCATTAGATTCAAGTTATTTTAGGCGATAGTGAAAGATACTACTTTTAATCTTAAGAAAAAGAGTTCCCTCGGGATAACATATAGAATAAAAATAGCTTTATAAATTAACAAGGGTCTTGAAAAACATTTAATATAAAATACCATAAGCAAAATGTCTGTAACAACTATATATATACATATATTTGAGATGTCAAAAAGTTTCTCCTGTGACCATGATTGCTGTAAAGCATTCGAAACGTCGGGAACCAAAAATCAAAATAAATCCGCGAAATAGTCCGAAAAGATAGTTTTATTTAAAAATTCCAATATTCGCATAAATCTATAAAAGTATTAAATGTTATAAGCGACTAAAAAATCGCGTCTCAGGTAAAAGAAACTCCACGAAATCCCCCTTATTCTATAGAGAAGGAAGGAAGCACAAAATCTGGCGAAGGTTAAAGTGATCAAACCAAATAAAAATATCCTTTATTCAAATAAACTTTTACAAGCTTTTTTGAATCGTCAGTTTTACATTTTAAATTTAAATTAAACTAGCGACCCTAAATTAAATTTAACTTCGTCCCTTCTTACGTTGTAACGTATAGTATAGATTTCTCAGAGATGAGATATTTTGCCGCAGTAAAATGTATCCTATATGTTGACCCGGATAACCAGCTATCATCATACCAAATTTCATCAAAATCCCCCCAGTGGTTTTTCCGTGATGCGGTAACAGACAGACAGATAAACAGACAGACAAAAATTCTAAAAACTATAGATTTGGCCTCTGCATCGACAATAATGTCTATTTTAATAAGATTTTCCAAAAAATATTTAATGTACAGATTCGGCTTAGTTACAATTTTATTATATGTATAGATGTAAGTGTAGTCAGACGTATTGCTAGTGTTAGGAAACTATTCAAAAAATCGACGTTCGTGACGCAAAATAAATACAATATTTCATTTTTATAATCTGAAAAGAATTTATTGCTTTAATATTGAAACTGAAACGTCGCGTGTCAACGATTGTTTAATGTGTATTATTTGTTGCCATGGAGACGTAGTTACGTGAAGGTGGATAGTTAATTTTTAAAGTAGACCTGAAAAATTAATTAGCCTATTTCAAAAATTCTAAAAATTTTATATAAAATGTTAATATTTTAGCCAATTTTATTGTTGGATATTAAATAAACTCTAATTTAAGGTTATAAAATGAAAAAAACATACTCTGGTACTTAGTATACTAGAAGTAATATCGAAGTACCTACTAGGTATCAAAAAGATAGGTAAAAATAAGACGCTTAAACACAATACTTAGATATATATATATATATATATATATATATATATATATATATATATATATATATATATTATTATTATTATTATTATTATTTTTATTTTCATTCAATTCTCCCATTGCTGGGGTTTATTTTTCTCTAACGCGAACGTTAGTCAAACGTTAGAGAGGTGATGTATTTGGTTTTTTTTTTTTTCTTTTTTATGTATTATTGCATTGCTAAAAATTTTCTAACAATACGACAAGTATTGAGGATAACAGCTTTTTGTAACTGAATATAAATGAGTGGATGAAGATTGAGTTGTTTGAGACTGGTGTGTAGCGTGACTGGTATGACTCCAGTGGTTGAAAGAATGATTGGAATTGTTTTGACTGTGTTTATATGCCATTGTGTTTTGAGCTCTATTGATAGATCTATATATTTTGTTATTTTATCAGTGTATGTTGCTGCCAGGTTATGTGTATTTGGTATCCCAATATCAATAAGGTAAACTATTTTATTTTTCTTATCAAATAGTGTTATGTCAGGGCGATTATGATGAATTGTTCTATCTGTGATTATTGTTCTATCCCAGTATAATTTGTAATCAGCTGTATCTATAACTGCTAGTGGTTTATATTTATTTATATTATTATCATTTTAATATTATAAAGCTGAAGAGTTTGTTTGGTTGAACGCGCTAATCTCAGGAACTACTAATCCGATTTGAAAAATTCTTTTTGCATTAGATAGCCCGTTAACTGAGGAAGGCTATAGGCTATTTATAATCCCCGAAAAATGTACGGTTCCTGTTGGATAGATTTGTTTTTGTCTAGGGACGAACCCGAAGCGAAGCGAGGGTGAATCACTAGTTTTAAATAAGACTATCTTTTCGGATTTTTTCGCGAATTTATTTTATTTTTTGGTTCCCAGTAAGGCTTTTCGATTTTCTTGCAACCCATACAAGTATATTTACGCTACGGCTGCACACCCGGAGGTCCTGGGTTCGATTCCCGGGTCGGGCCAAGTTTAGTTATTGAGTCTTTCTGTCTAGTAAGCCTCAGTAGCAGCCCGGAGTTGGGAAGTTGGCGGTGTTTCACCCCCGTGCCTCGGAGAGCACGTAAAGCCGTCGGTCCTGCGCCTTAACTCTCACCGGTCGTGTCGAGTAGTCGTCCCACCGGAGTATGAGAGTGACAGGAATAGAGAGTTCACTTGTGTCTGCGCGTCCACTTGTGCACTATAATATCTCCTGCGCAGTTGGCTAGTCTCAAAGAGATTAGCCGCCGTGGCCGGAATCGGTCAGGAGGACATCATCATTTACGCTAAAAAAATTTAACATATGTATATCTACTTAGATTATGTATAATCGCATGATAAACATATGTATCTATTATCATCATTTTCTGATAAAATAATAAATTTCTTACTCGCATAATTAGATCATTCATTCATCATCTAATAATTAAGATATCACATTTTGTAATTTGTTTACATAAAATTATTATGTCACAGATAAATAAAAATTAACATTTTTAATGAATTAATTTTATTAAATTAGTTTTTAAAAGTTCACATTCTATAATATTTTATTAGTGTTCAGCCCTTTTAACGTCCCACTGCTGGGCACAGACCTCCCTTAAATACGAGGAGGATCAGGCCATAGTCCACCACGCTGGCCAAGTGCGGGTTGGCGGACTGCACACGTCTTTCGAAAACTTGCTAGGTTCTCCCAGACGTGCAGGTTGTCTGTCTCACGATGTTTTTCCTTCACCGTAGTAATCATGTTGGAAATGATTCGCACATGAATATATGAGAGGTGCGAGACCCGGGATTTGAACCCGCTTCACTCGGTTGTAATGTAAATTTTATTTACTTTTTGTATTATTGTTGATCCTTATTATTATTTATTGGATATTATTTTTAAAATATATAATATATAAAAACTATAAAGTATAAACTTATTTTGAGTTATGAGCCACAGTTTAAAATTCTTCTATAATCTGTGACGCATATTTCCCGCCATAAAAGTGTAAAACGTCACATGAAATGTTTTACATAGTTAACTGTTTTATCAATTGATTATTAATCATTTGGATAATTTTTACGATTGTTGTTATCGGTTATGTTCGTTTGGGTGGACTACGTGCCGCCGGTCACATAGTCGTTTTTTAATTAGAAATTATATTTTTTAATAGATGGCGCTACCTCAATTAAATACAAGGTAACCAATTTGTGATATTGATCCATATACATATTTTTAATTAGTTTTATTATCCATAAATATAATAAAATTCTAACTGAGTCGAATCTGTACATTAAATATTTTTTGGAAAATCTTATTGAAATAGTCATTATTATCGATAAACAGCCCGAATCTATAGTTTTTGGAATTTTTGATTGTCTATCGGTCTGTCTGTTTGTCTGTCTGTCTTTCTGTCTGTGACCACATCACGAGAAAACCACTGGGCAGATTTTGATGAAATTTGATATGATGATAGCTGGGGAGCTAGCTATTTTTACTGGGCGGAAAATATCTCATCTCTGAGAAATCTATACTAAACGTTAAAACGTTAATAGGGACGAACCCACGCGGAGCGAGGGTGAGTCGCTAGTTTATATGTACATACATATATAAATTCTTCCTTTCTAATTTTTTTAAATGAGTTTTTTTTGTACTTAATTAATTGGTATCATTTTTTTAATTTGATAACATTTTTAATCAACGCTGTCGTGGTAACGATCTTTTTTATACTCTCACATGGCTTACACTAATCCTGTTAAGATAATAAGCAAATATATCGCTTTTGATACGGTTATATAACTCATACTAAGGAATATATAAATATTTAAATTTAAAAAATATATTTTTTATAAGTAATAATAATTAATAACAGCTAAAATTAAATAAACAATATTGCCATTTTTAATTATAATACTTATTAAAATTTTAAAATGTTTAGTATTAAAATCAACAGATATTGTAAGATACTTTGGTGCCATTTTTGAATTTTTAAAATCATTTTGTAAAATTGTGGGTAGGTACTGTCTGTAACAAGTATATAACGCCTTTGAGACGTCTAAAACCTTAGTCTCTCCCGTGACCATGATTGCTGTAAAGCATTCGAAACGTCGGGCAACAAAAAACAAAATAGATCCGGAAAAATCCAAAAATATAGTTTTTTTTAAATGTCAATATTCGCGAAAATCTGAGAAAGTATTACCACAGATCATATAATACTATACTAGGTATTACTAATTTTGACATTGACATTTTTTGCCGAGCTCCGTCTTTGTAATTCTTTTTTAATCTGAGTTATATAAATAAATAGCATAGAAGATGAAACATTATTTTACAATAATTTTTAACATTTAATCACCTTACTGTTATTTCAATAGCAATTTAAAAATATCTAAATAAATGTTATTGACATATATTATGTTATCCCGTCTATCTTCCCTCAAAAGGACATAAAATACGAGGACTGTATAACTCAGATAGGATACCTATTATATTATCTTAGGGCGGAGTAAGGCTATCAATATTTTGTCTTTTCGACATACAATAACGATATGATAAAATTTATCAACTTTCACAAATATATGCAAATTATAACAGCGATTTTACTTTTAATCTACAATGAGTCACTGGATTGTCCTAAAAATATTTAGGTTTCTTAGAAAATGGATGCATGATTGTTATTTTTATATTTTGGTAGACATTTTGAAATGAGCCATTTAACATTTTTAAAAGTGACAATATAATAAATAGACTAGCGACTCACCCTCGCTTCGCTTCGGGTTCGTCCCTAGACAAAAATAAATCTATCCCACGGGAACCTCACATTTTTCCGGGATGATATATAGCTTATAGCCTTCCTCAGTTAACGGGCTATCTAATGCAAAAAGAATTTTTCAAATCGAATTAGTAGTTCATGAGATTAGCGCGTTCAACCAAACAAACAAACTCTTCAGCTTTATAATATTAGTATAGATAACCCTAATAGATACACTTGTACGAAAGATGTTTTAAGCAGAAATTAACAAACTAAACATAAATTAAATAAAAAAATATATGTAAAAAATAAAAAATAAACTATATTACAATTGTCATTATAAAAACTTTAAAGCTAATTAACACTACTGACGTGAACGTTTAAAAATGATGAACCTTGCTTGTACTATACAATTAAAAATATAATTTAATTTGTCTTTATTGAGAGGAGTCGTACGACATAATTAGTACGCACACACACATGCATGAACGTACATATACATGCACGCACTCACGCACGCATGCACGCACACACGCACTCACACACGCATGCACATACACAATATAAATAAATATAAATAAATAAATATGTTGGGACACTATCACACAACACCGTCTAGTTCCATGGTAAGCTACGAGGCATGTGTTATGGATACCAGATAGTTGTTACACTACACATATATAACTTTAAATATATACATATTATAAATATAGAAATCCATGACTGGAGTACGAACATTCGTGCTTATTACACAAATGAATGCACCCAGCGGGACTCGAACCCGCGACCGCTGGCACAGCAAGTAGGGTCACTACAAACTGAGCCAAACGTGTCGTATTGTAATATATAAGCACAATATCTCCTATTTGTATTGGTCAATCTCAAAAAAAAAAAAAATTACGCATTCGCTAGCGTCGATCGAAATTATCACATACAGTACATACCTGTACGTATCGATATCAATTTTGAGTCGAACAGTGTCATAAAAATAATTAAAATAATTTGTGCTTAATTAAAAAAGCTTGAAATGGAAAGCACATATGCTTATTACAATTATTTTCTTAATTAAATATCTTCTACATCGTTAGCACTTTTTGACTGACTTCATAAAGTGGAGATATTTTAAATATTACAGCTATGTGCGTACTTATTTTTTATAACTACATTACACAGTGCATTAAATTAAATATTTTATAAGGTTACTAGTAAGGTGTAGTCGCGTAGCTTATTTATATAACTAGTGACTTATCCTAGCTTCACTCGGACACGTTCTTGGTACTTTTTGTATTTATTAATATTAATTAATGTATTTATTAATAATTAATATTAATTACTTTGTATATAATAATTGTATACATGCATTTTGGTTAATTTTATTATATTTGAAATAACAGATAGCCTATATGTTAGCAACTTCAGGTCATAGTCTGTTTATTAAATGTTGTCTAAATCGTTACTTACATACATACAAATTTTCGCATTTATATTATAATAGAATTAGTTATAAATACGCCGCTTAATAAGAAAGCTATAATTTGTCAAATCGCAATAGTAGTTTCAGAATTAGCGCTCAAAAAAGCAAATATCAAATTCTTCAGCACTAATCGTTATATAGTTCGCACGACACGTTTGTCTCAGTTTGTAGTGACCCAACTTGCTGTGCCAGCGGTCGCGGGTTCGAGTCCCGTTGGCGGCATTCATTTGTGTGAGCACGGATGTTTGTACTCCAGTCATGGGTGTTTATATTTATAATACGTATGTATTTAAAGTTATATATGTGTAGTGTATCAACTATCTGGTGTCCATAACACAAGCCTCGTAGCTTACCATGAAACTAGATGGTGCTGTGTGTTAATTTCCCAACATATTTATTATTTTTATTTTATTTATATAATGTACTATAGATATAGTAAAACTATATCTAAATAAAATACAGTTGATTCGATCCTTTTTAGAATATGACTATTAAACTCCACAGACAAACATACATACAGACCAAAATTTTACTTAATATTGTCTATAATATTGTCTTGGGGTCTATATTCTGTAGTCTGTACACAATACGATAAAGTCATTGTTTTTTAGAAAAAATATTTTATGTATTATTTTATTATATACTGTGTAGATTAGCGACTCACGCTCGCTTCGCTCGCGTTTGTCTCTAGGTAACGTACCTATGTTCACGGTTAGCTATGTTTATACATAAATAGGAGCTTGCTTCTCCTAAGATATTCATTTAAATTATATAGCGATTTACCCTCGCTTTGCTCAGGTGCGTACGCCGTACGCGGATTTTGTTCACAATTTCATGGGTTTTAATTTTTTTTCGCGGAACCCTGATTCTTTTTCTAAAATAAAAGTAGCCTAAGTTACTCCCTATAACACCAGTTATCTGCCAGTGAAAGTCCTATCAAAATCGGTCCGCCGGAACAAACAGACAGACAGACAAAAATTGTTAAAAATGTTGTCTTGGTATATGTACCGTGTATACATCCATATGCATTTAGTAAAAAGCGGTTATTTATATATTACAAACAGACACTCCAATTTTATTTATCTGTATAGATACTTTATGTTGAAAGTAAAGACTCACAAATTCCTAACGAAAACGTAAGTTCTGAGAAAAGCACGCAAAAGAAACTATGTAGACACAATTCAAAGTTATTAGCGAAAGCTCAATAGTCAATACAAATTAAGATGTCGCAAGCTGAAAAATTCCAGCTATGTAAATGAGTCGATGCATTAATTATGATCAAAATCGGGTTAGCAATGCGAGGTGGAACCGGTCTGTGTCCTTGCGAGTGTAAAATCTGAAACTATTGGCTTGTTACTATGAAAACTATTGTAACAAATAAGTTAGAAGTTAATTTAAGCAAGTATATAGCTGTATAATTTCTAGTGGCATGGCCGCGCTTAGCTTGGATGCGTCCCTAGGTGACTTATAAAAGCCTATGTGTTACTTTAAGGTATACAAAATTTCGTCTTTTCTCTGTCTCTATCTACTCTATCTCTATCTGTTTTAGTGTAAAGGAGTAGCAAATGTACATACACACATCTGTACAAACTTTGCATCACAACATAGTATAAAACAAAGTCGTTTCCCGCTGTCTGTCCGTATATATGCTTAGATCTTTAAAACTACGCAACGGATTTTGATGCGGTTTTTTTAATAGATAGAATGATTCAAGAGGAAGGTTTATATGTATAATACATGCATAATATAGTAGAGAAACACTGATAATTTTAGAGGTTTCTAATGTGATGTCGTAAATAAACACATTCTTTTGCGCTTACATTGCAAACGCTGGCTGAACCCTACGAGATAGATCAAAATAATGTACTACAGTATTGTACACTTTAAAAAGGTCTACAAAAAAAGTCCGCGATGGCATATGTCTATCTCTTAAGGATAACATACTATATCCGTTTTACTATATCCAAGCTAGGGACACACCCGAGCGAAGCGAGGGTGAGTCGCTAGTATACAATAATAGTAATTATAATTTTAACTGTAACCGTTAAAGGGGGTGGGCGGCTTTCTTGCAAATTAAGTTGCACTTAGCAGCTAGTACTTAGTTTTTGCCCGCGACTCCGCTTGCGTGTTAGGTAGGTACTTTGATGAATACTTTATATTTATGCAGTATACAAGTAATGTATTTCGTAATTTTGATTTTCATTATGAATTTGATTAATATCCGTAAACCTTATAGGGTAAGGACAGCATTCATTCATTCACCTATAAGTTCGTTGTTTGTTGAAAAAAAAAGAAATTCATTGAATTCTTGATTAGTTGTATTACGTTAACTTATTATTCATTATGTCTACTAGAGTCTATTGAGTGTATTTGATCTTTAACTAAAATAAAAAGCTCCAAAAGCTTCACCTAACTTGCTTTTCATAAAATAAACCTCTAATTAATTTACAAAACTGTCCCTCCCTCTTATCGGACATTAATAGTTCTATGTTAAAACTTTTAAGGCATACAAAAGCTCGACAAAGTTATATCGCAATCAAATAAATAGAAACAAACAAACAGACATACATTTTTATATACAGATCATAACATTTGAAAATTTCTTATATTACACTCGCCACAGTCACAGAAAGAAACAAGTTTAAGATATAAATAAAATGTACAATGGTTACTAAACAAGGCGTTTAGACGGCGCGTGCGCAGTCTATTTACACACCAAGTTCATTACCGCTTCATTCAAAGAGACGTGCCTGATTTATATCGATAAAAATCATACAAGTTTTTTATAAACATTATATTATCGGACTTTTATTATAAGTGCGAAAATTTATATATTGTTGTGATCGTAACTACCTACTTTTAATTTTTAATTTTTATTTGGCGCAAAAAATTGGTATATACAGGTATATTTTTTTATTGTTAACTAGCGACTCACCCTCGCTCCGCTCGGGTTCGTCCCCATTTGCGTTTTAACATTTAGTATAGATTTCTCTAAAAACGTATTCTATATGTTGATCCGGATAACCAGCTATCATCATACCAAATTTCATCAAAATCTATCTAGTAGTTTTCCCGTGATGCGGTAACAGACAGACAGACAGACAGACAAAAATTCTAAAAACTATAGATTTCGCCTCTGTATCTATAATAAAGTCTATTTCAATAAGATTTTCCAAAAAAATATTTAATGTACAGATTCGACTCAGTTAGAATTTTATTATATGTATAGACGAAGATTCTAATCACGTATCATTAATCAAAATCGTTCTCTTTCAGAAACTACCCTACGAATTTTCGTATGGTTTTCACTAATAGAAAGGGGGAATATCTCAGAAGGTTAAAGACAATAATTTATGGACATTTTGCAAAAATAAGCTACTTTTCGCAATATTATAAATGCGAAGAGAAAGGTCACTAGTATTATTACTAATATAATGTCATATCGTATGGAATGCTAGGCTGTGAAGAACAAATAAATAAATAATGTTGGGACATTAACACACAGCACCATCTAGTTCCATAGTAAGTTACAAGGCTTGTTATGGATACCAGACAGTTGATACATAACACATATATAACTTTAAATACATACATACATATTAAAAATATAAACACTCATGACTGAAGTACAAGTATTCGTGCTCATCACACAAATGAATACTCCCAGCAGGATTCGAACCCGCGACCGCTGGCACAGTAAGTAGGGTCACTACGAACTGAGCCAAACGTGTTGTCAAAAGGTGAAAAGAAGGGTTTTTTTTTCTCTTTATTAGATTCATCAACAACTTTAAATTTCATACATACACAAAAAACCATATTAAAGATACAAATCTAAAATGCAACATGCATAAAGGTTGATGAAAGAAGATTGCATGCTGTAGAGATGAGAACGTTGAGACGGATGCAAAGGAAATCGTTTGAATTGGTATGGACATGTGACAGGACTAATGAATGACGAGGTGACGAGAAATGGGGGACAGTAAAAGAAGAAGACAAGCTGCACTGATACCAAGTAATTTGGGAAATTGGCAGGGAGATGATCATGATAACGCCTCACTAGTTTGAAAATATATACTTATTAACATACATTGTCTATCTATTACATCGACGGTCGAAGGTAGCCCATTCGAGTCTTGCACAGGATCCTTTATAGCCATGCAGATTATTGTTGGACTTCGTCAAGTTAGTACGCTGTTGGGCCTACTCATTGAGTATGCGGTGACCCAATAGTAGCATCTACATCGTAAAAAATAACATGAAATTCAAGTCTAAAGTTTTCATTTCTTTTATATTTTATGTGAAATGCATCCATTGACACTTTCGTAGTATCATTTTATTACAAAAACTTTTAAAAACGAATTAATAGCCCAAGAAGTATGTTATAAAGATGTAAACTGGATTGTATTTCAAAGTCAAACGCTAAGTGGTCTATCGAAACGATGATGTTAATTAAAACCTTTTATATTGCACAATAAGACCATGACAAAGTTGTCACGCCTACCTCCATACAAAACTACACGTCACTGGCCATCGATAATGAACTTTGAATTAGAACAACGCACACGCATTTGAACTAGCTAACACCTTTATTTTTACTACTTGCTTGCTACGGCTTTGTCCGACTAAATTTGATGTATTTTTTAATTGTAACTTCTCAAATAGAGCCTCTTATGGGCCTTTTATCATCCAAAGTATTAAATCCTATTAAATTTTTAACCCGGGTTTACCTGTTTAATTAATTTTATCAAAGAGTATAAAATAGGTATATTAAATGTTTACTGAATACGACCAAAAAATATTATAAATAAAATGCGCGAGCGGATTCGCGGGTAAAATAAAGTCAATAAATTTTGGCTTTCTGCAGTCCTTCTCTATATAAACTTTAACTATGCTAAAGCTCATCATCCTCCGTACGTGCAATATGCTTAAAAAGGGGTTCAAAGTTTTCTCTTCACGTATTAATACAGGTATAGATATAAAATTACATCTTTTGTCGAATTGTTTTAAAAGTTTTAACACTTAGAGTTAACTACAGAAACTCAACTTTTGTTACCCTACATGAAGAATCGATAATGTGTTCATAGTGTTGTTTTTTTAAACGTTTTAGCATAACTAAGTTTACTACATGATTATTTTTATCATTGTCTGTTTTTGATCACAATTTTGTTCAATCGCTCGCTTAAAGTGAAAGTTCTGACATCTGTATTTTACACAGTTTTTACTTTGAATCGAAAAAACGAAGGCATACCGTACAGTCTGATGGACAATCAAACAAACTAATTTATACAAACAAGTGCTTGATTTGCGTCTAGACAACCTAGATCTCTAAATATCTAGAATAGCTGCAAGATAAAGCTGCAGGATAAAGCTAAGTAGATACCCCGGAGCAAGGGAGACACCAAGTGCCGGTAAGAAGATAATATATTAGATTCTGATTATTAAATTTCGTTTCTTTCCAAAGTAATCTTATTCTGATAATTATTTGTATTTGAATAAGTATTTTATCCGGAAAAATGTATTTAAACAACACAGGTAAAGCCAGGGCAGTTAGCTTTAATAATAAATGTAACCACATATTTTGCTCATTGTCATTGGCTCCAACAAAACCGGATCCGGAAGTAAAACAGGAAAAGTAATGACGAATGAGTGACAAATATTAATTATGTTCGGTGATTTAAAATATTCATTTAATTATATAAGTAAATATTATACATTGAGGTACTTATTCTATTGTACTACAGTAATTGTTGCGCGATGGTGGAATATTGACTCCACCCAAAAAGGTAGAATAATGATATTTAAAAAAAAGAATAATGAAAATCAATTAATTAATGAATTAATTAATCACCTCACAATAATTACGATACAACATGTCCGCAAGAAAACACTGTGCATACGAACTAAGTAATAAATGGCCATTTAAATTTTAAACGATAGCAAAAAATGATTAGATGACAATGTGCAATCACTATCGCTTTTGGAAAATATTTAAGTTTTCCAAAAGCGATAGTGTATTATTGTATTATTGTGATGTGTATAGAATTCTTGTATACTTATATCTTTATATCTTTATTTATTTATACCAGCGATCTCGGAAACGGCTCTAACGATTTGGCGAACTGTGGGGGCTTTCGGGGGCGAAAAATCGATCTAGATTAGTCTCATGTCTGGGAAAACGCTTGTTTTCGAGTATTTTTGTATTTATTCAAGTTTTTAGTTTTTTTTTTAATCTAAAAAATACGATATAATAAAAAAGAACTCCGAGCGAAGCTCGGTCGCCCAGGTACTAGTAGGTATATTAAAGTGTCATGTCATGTGGCCAAACGGACGATGCAACTATTCCGGAAAAATCAAATCAAAATATAAATTCAAATAGATATTTACAAGTCGTCAATCTATACATCTACGAGTATATCTATACATATAATAATATTGTAACTGATCACTGTCTATACTTGGAAGATATTTGAGAAAAAATATTTTTGGGGATCTTTATTAACGGAATAGAATCCAAAACAATGAGTTTTTAGTTTTTTTGTCTGTTTATCTGTGCGTTTGTGTGCGCTAATCTTAGAAACGGCTTAACCGATTTGGGTGTGGTTTTCACTAATGTATTGTGGTAAGCTTCACTTAACATTTAGTGTTTGTTATATTTCAATCGGTTTCTAAATAAAAAAGTTATGTCAATTCAAAGAATCATCTAGGAGCGAACCCGAGTGAAGCCAGGGTGAGCCGTTAGTTTTTATATACAAATCAATACAAAAGTGAAAAATCGAGTGATTCTGGCCCATGCGATGGCGGTAAAGAAGTCTATAGACAAATCCTAGACCATAACTTGCTTGCTTGTACTTGCCATACGTTTAAATAAAATGTTGTCAAATGTGTCAATTTGTACATTTTCGTGTATAAAATATTTAATTTTTCTATTCCAATATCACTAGAAAGAAAAAACGGAAACAATTATTTTTTTTCTTTACCTACACTGTAATATATCTAGCAAACCTATTAAAATCTATTATTTCGTAAAACGTACTAAATGACATTCCCACGTTTTAAAACCGCTTTTGACACAACAAGTTTTTTCCATTTATCTATTAATGGTATACATACTGCATGTTACAATTACTGTTACAGATTATAAAAGCAGTTTTCATCGTACACAGCATTTACTATAATAAAAAACCAAAGCTGAAGTAGGTAAAATGTTTAATACTTAAGCTCAAAAGGTCTACATCTACAATTTATATAATACTAGCGACTGACCCTCGCTTCGCTCGGGTTCGTCCCTAGATACCTTATGACGGTTAGTATGGAATATACATATATATATATATATTCGTCATACAAAGTTTCACCCCCCTTTTCACCCTCTTAAGGGATGATTTCCGGGGTAAAAATTATTCTATGTCCTTCCCAGGGTCTCAAACTATTTCCATACCAAATTTCGTCTAAATCGGTTTAGCGGATTAAGCGTGAAAAGAAGACAGACAGACAGATAGACAGATAGTTACTTTCGCATTTATAATATTAGTACCTATGGATACATAGATTTAAAACTGAAGTATTGCTGAACATGTTAATCTCTTGAACCATTGGCTCGATATAAAATGTGTCCAGGAGATATGCACAAACTTAAGGACACTCTCCATTAATGTTAGTCTCATACTCCGGTGGGACGATAATTCGATAAAATTGGTGAGAGACCAATGACCGACAGCTTGAAGTGCTTTCTGAGGTATGGATAGGGGATGAACCTCCATCAACTTCCCAACTCCGAGTTATTACTGAGAATAGCTTGATAGAAAAACTCAATAACTACATTTGGCCCGACTCGGGCCTCGAACCCGGAACTACCGGATCTGTAGCCGTACATGCTATACACTAGATCACCGAGGCTGTTATTATTAGTAGAAAACGAAAAATATTTCGTATTCACATGTCCTTACCACGTGACCGAAGGACTACGTCATTTTCATACATTATGCAGTTATCTATAAGCGATAACGAAATTAAATATAACCTATAAGTCCTAAGTGTAGGTCTAAGGTGGCTGAGTGCTAAATAGAAAAGTACTAAACAAAAGTAACTAAAGTTGACACTTGACCGTCTCCCATACTGTAGACATTCGCGCACTCAAAATGTCAACTATCCGTCGAGACCCTCTAAAATATACGTACAGATATTCAGAGACAACAGACGGCTTAGAAACCATTGTAAGGACAGATTTCTTAGTTATTTTTACTCAACTATCATAGAAAGAGAGAAATAATGTTTGTTGGTTTATACGTTTGGCTCAGTTTTTAGTGACCCTACTTACTGTGCCAGCGGTCGCGGGTTCGAGTCCTGCTGGGGGCATTCATTTGTATGATGAGCACGAATGTTTGTACTCCAGTCATGGGTGTTTTTATTTATAATACGCATGAATTTAAAATTATATATGTGTAGTGTATCAACTATCTGGTATCCATAACACAAACCTCGTAGCTTACCATGGAACTAGATGGTGCTGTGTGTTAATGTTCCAACATATTTATTTATTTATATGCTTGTATTTACAGAACGCTATGTAACATAATAGCAAGATGTTTTTTTTTTAAATGAGATGATGTTCAATTCCGCTTAGCATATTATATAAAACTAGTGACTTACCCTTGCTTCGCTCGAGTGCGTCCATAGGTACGAATAATTCCGTAATACATTTCATATAACTTTATTGGTTTATGCGACGCACGCCAATGAAGCTCTCAGTTGGCGTAATTTTTTCCGACATCTTCAGCAATTATCATCATATTTCAGCCAATTTAGACAAAACCTTAAAGAATAATACATCTATTCCTTTCCTGAGAATCATTAGGTCCATTGGTGAAAACCGTATTAAAATTAGTAGTTTTCAAATCGGTACTTTTTGAGCTTATCATGTACAGACATACAGATACGGTGGAGAAATTTTGTTTTACGAGTATACATATATATAGTGATTGCGCATCCCGATAAATTTTAAATCACACTCCCACTTAATTTTTTACAAAAATATTCCTCTGCTACTTAGAGATTAATTTTCTTTCTTCTTGTTACTTGCAAAGTTAGTCAACAGGCGTTCCTAAAAACACCTGGGAATCGAACTAGTTTCATTATGAAATACACTGTACTGACATTTAGTAAGATATACGATTGATGATCGATCACATAGAGAATGTAGATTGAATTTTATGTTCATTTCAATGATTGAATGATGTTGAGAGCAGGTTAGGAAATACACACGTCCTTACATAACGCTTTTTATAATAACAAGTGTTCGTCCAGTGGTCAATTTTGACCATTTTTTTACTCGCCAATAGCAACTAAACAAAAAATAAAAACTTTAAAAAAAAAAAATAAAAACCGACTTCCAGGCACTGAAAAGTAAAAAATAACTAAACAGGGGTTTTCATTTAGAATAGATACTTAATCAGATATTTTCGAGGTCGGTGTGCTTTGATTTGTATTGGCTGGCACCGACTTCGAAAACATCTGTTTAGGTATCTATTCTAAATGAAAACCCCTGTTTAGTTATTTTTTACTTTTCAGTGCCTGGAAGTCGGTTTTTATTTTTTTTTAAGTTTTTATTTTTCCATTTTTAGTGTAGACGTAATAAGCAGGTAATTTGTAATTTATAAGAAGAAAGATTTTTATTAATAAAAAACATATTTGATTTAGCCATTTATTTAAAAACCGCTTGACCGATTTCGATAAAATTTATATGGGACCACCGGGGAAGAATACCCTTTGAAACAAAAAAAGAATTTTCCAAATCGGTTCAGCCGTCTTCGAGTAAACCGTGAACATACATAAAAAAAAGGAAGAAAAAAGGTTCCGACGAATTGAGAACCTCCTCCTTTTTGGAAGTCGGTTAAAAAAAAGGAAAATCGCTTGACAAATAAAGGAGAAGGAGGTACTGAATTGTTTTGTATTTGTCTATTTATATATAGATATATAGTTAATTCTAGTTGTTGCTTCGTCCGCGTGTATGTCATTTACATATAATACCGATTATCGTAAAATCAAGTAAAATTTGTTGGCTCACGGCAAGGAAAGACTGGTCAAGATATTATATTCTTGGCTATCTCACCTAAATTGAACGTTTGTTTTGACTTGGATGTCATTAAGAAGAAAATTGAATTATATCTACATAATACATATATAAATAAAAAAGATAATTTCTATGCGATTATTATCATGAAACTTTCATGAGTTATTTTGTGTATGACCATGAAACGTCCTGACCCAAAAGAAGAAGTATTTTTTCTCTATAAAATAACTAAATTATGTTATTGTCGCCTGAATTCTCATCATTATACATAGTTCTGTTCAAATCAATTCATCTATTTTGGAAAGTGGTATAGAGTCAAACCACATACATTTTTTTATAAATAAATAAATATGTTGGGACATTAGCACACAGCACCGTCTAGTTCCATGGTAAGCTACGAGGCCTGTGTAATGGATACCAGATAGTTGATACACTACACATATATAACTTTAAATATATACATATTATAAATATAAACACCCATGACTGGAGTACAAACATCCGTGCTAATCACACAAATGAATGCCCCCAGCGGGACTCGAACCCGCAACCGCTGGCACAACAAGTAGGGTCACTACACACTGAGCCAAACGTGTCGTCATCTTTTTAATATTTCCTTGGGCATTAGTGTCGTGCAAATAATTATATACATTCAGTATTTGATAGCCATTTAATATAACGAACAGACACTGTAATTTTTATGTAATAATACATGTGTTTATGTCAAATTTAAATTATAAGTGATAGTTTCGGTTTTTTTTTAAAGTTCAATGACCTCAACGGCAAAGTCATATTTCATCGTTAGTTCACAGTTGTCATTTATTTGTTCTGTACGCCTGTTCGTTGAGATAACACCGGCGGCTATCTTTTTCATTTGTTTTTGTAAGTGTTTTCATAGGAACAGTGGCCCCCAGAGGCGTTCTGTCTGGACTCCCGCTTAGTGGACGTTACATTTCCATAGTTTCTTTTTAAAAACGTTATAATTTTACTTCCTATAATACTTTCTTGGACGTATACAATAAATCCTTTTTTTTTTTGTTTTTTTTTTGCGGTTTTATTTTGCTTCCGATGTTTCCAATGCTTTACAGCAAATATGGTCACGGGAGAGACAAAGGCCGTCTCTCCCGTGATCTGTGCATTTATGGTGTGAAACAAAAACTAAATTCAAAAATAGCTTTGTTCTATTTTTTTTTATATTCATTATTATTTTGAACCATAATCAAGTTTTTCATTCATGAATTTAGTTTTCGAATAAATCTTTGAAAAGAGAAATTAGGACAGTAATGAATTAGTAATTAATTTTTAATAGGATTATTTCAATAGTGATTAAACTAATTAATTAATTCAATTAATCATTTAAATCCAATAGGATATAAGCCTTGAATGTTTACTTCTATTTTTATGGTATCCACCATAAAAAAACCCAGTCGTAGTCACAGATGGACAAGTAGATTGCGTAAGATAAGTAATAAGATTCTAATCCAAACCTTCCTTTAGGGAATCCTAAAGAGATATTATATTATTGAGGTTACATTCTCTATCTCTACATAAGTGATTGGATATAGAAGAAGTTATGTACTTTATATTCCCATCAAACTTAGTGTTAGCCCAGTGATCGAAAGACCTAAATAAAAAACAAAAGAAAATCGATTAACAAAAAGTGCATAAAAAACCGGCCAAGTGCGAGTCGGACTCGCGCACGACGGGTTCCGTACATTATTTACAAAAACGTACGTACATTATCTATAAAAACGGCAAAAAAATCATGTCTGTTGTATGGAAGCCCCCCTTAAATGTTTGTTTATTTTAATTTAATTATTTATTTTTAAAGTGAATATATAAATAAATATTCTGTGAATATTTCAAGCGGCTACCTGTTGCCGTTATCGATATCGAGCAAAAACGAGCAAAAACGTTTCTTGTTTGTTGTATGGGAGCCCACTTAAACACATGTTTTATTCTGTTTTTTAGTACATATTTGTTGTTATAGCGGCAACAGAAATACATCATCTGTGAAAATTTCAACTGTCTAACTATCACGGTTCATAAGATACAGCCTGGTGACAGACAGACAGACAGACAGACGGACGGACAGCGAAGTCTTAGTAATAGGGTTCCGTACCCAAAGGGTAAAACGGGACCCTAAAAAGGTACTGAACTGTTTTGTCTTTGCCTATTTATATATAAATTAAATAATGACAGAAGTCGGGTAGCAAAGAAAGTTTAAACTGGATGCATCACAGTGTTGAAACTTTTGTTTTGTTTCAATTTTACTACTCATCTAATACCTTACCGTACACAGTTGCCTTTCTTGTAAACCCCATAAATCCTTTTAACGATGATACTTCCTGGACACAGTGTAAAGGATTCTATGCCCTATAACAATGGATTAACTACTATATCTGTTTGAATTCTAATGTAAATTCCAAAGAATAGTTGTAAAAGTCAAATTAGATTTTGCTATACTCGGTCTGATTGTCGTTTAAAAGTTATAGGAGGAAACGATAACTTTATTAGAAACTAACGTTAGTTTTCGGATGTACTTTAGTTAAAAAACTGGCGACTTACCCTTGCTCCGCTCGGGTTTGTCTCTAGTTACGTTTTAACGTTTAGCTCAGAGATGATAATATTTTCCCGCAGTAGAAAGCATCTTATATGTTGACCCGGATAATCAGCTATCGTCTTACCAAATATCATCAAAATCTGTCTAATGGTTTTTTCATGATGCGGTCACAGACAAACAGACAGACAGACAAAAATTCTAAAAACTATAGATTCGGCATCTGTATCGATAATAATGCCTATTTCAATACGATTTGCCAAAAAAATATTTAATCTACAGATTCGGCTCACAATTTTATTACATGTATACATTACAACTTACTCTCTTCTATACATATTATAAAATTCTAACTAAGCCGAATCTTTACATTTAATATTTTTTGGAAAATCTTATTGAAATAGACTTTATTATCGATACAGAAGCCAAATCTATAGTTTTTAGAATTTTTGTCTGTCTGTCTGTCTGTCTGTCTGTCTGTCTGTCTGTCTGTCTGTTACCGCATCACGGGAAAACCACTGAACAGATTTTGATAAAATTTGGTATAATGATAGCTGGTTATCCAGGTCAACATATAGGATACTTTTTACTTTGGGAAAATATGTCATCTCTGAGCTAAACGTTAAAACGTAACTAGGGACGAACCCGAGCGAAGCGAGGGTGAGTTTCTAGTCTGTTATAAAAGTGTTTTTCCTTAGCTTCATTTTTGGGTAGCGCCATCTATTGATAAATTCAAAACTAAGGTCAAAAGTCAACAGATAAGTGAATAACATCACGGGCCTAAATAAAAAGTAAATATTTTAATTATTTGTTAATTAACAGATTCAATAATAATCCAATTATTACGAAAAAATAGGAGACAAAAAAATTTGCGGTTTTTTTTAATTAAGTTAGATAAAGGAATTTTGACTGGAAAAGAATTTTGACTGTAACATGCATAGCTATTTTCGTAGTAGGAAAACAGGATTACTTTAGTAGTAAAAGTAGTAAATGTATATGTAATTATTTTAGTAGTAGTAAAAATCAGATTATGTTTACACATTGCTTGAGCGGATGCATTCGATCAACTAAATATAGCCCCGTATTCGGCTTGACTGCCTATCACACTGTTTGGACACACATGCGGGCTGTCAGGGCTGTCATACTGACATTACAAATTATAATTTTAATTATTTTAAGGTTTTCATGTACATTTCTATACTATAATTTTAAAACTTTATTATATTCATTAGCGACTTACCCTAGCTTCGTTTGAGTTCGTTCCTAGGTTGATTTCCCAAACAAATTTTCATCCCCATTTTCACCCTCTTAAGGCATGATTTCCGGGATAAAAACTATCGTATATCCTTCCCAGGCTCTTCAACTATTTTCTTACCAAATTTCATCTAAATCAGTTCAGTAGTTCCAGAGATTACTTCCTTCTACAAACAAACTCACAAACTTACAAACTTTACCTTTTTATAATATTACCTATTACATAAAAAGAAAAAAATAAGATGTTTTCAAATGATGATAAGTATACAAAAAGACAAACAATTAAGAATTAAAAAAATCTTTTTGTTCTTTATTAGCATTTTATAATTAAATCATATCAAATTTTCGATCTTCCAATGACATTTAACAACTCAAAATAAATGATTTTTTTTATTCTGAATTAAATGACTTTTTAAAATAATACTTTCTTAGATTTACGCGAATATTTGACATTTAAAATAAAACTATCTTTGCGGATACGGTACAGCAATCATGGTCATGGGAGAGACTGACCCGTGATCATAATTGCTGTAAAGCATTCGAAACGTCGGGAACTAAAAATCAAAATAATTCCGCGAAATAATCCGAAAAGATAGTTTTATTTAAAACTTTTCAAAAATAAGATGTGAGTTGCAACCCTGCCCTAATATTATATTACGTAACAGTCACAACAGATGGTATTTCGGTAGACGCCGGGGGGCGAGCTTGTATGTTGTGGGAATTGAGATATTTGCTTTATTATACGGGCATTATGTCAATATTGAGGAAGATTTGGGCACAAGGAAGTATAAAATAATAAATATTACAATGAATTTTGATAAAATTTGGTATGATGATAGCTGGTTATCCGGGTCAACGTATATGTAGAATGTTTTTTACTGCGGGAAAATATCTCATCTCTGAGAAATCTATACTAACTTAAAATACTAAACTAAAACGTACCTGACGAACCCGAGAGGAGCGAGGGTGAGTCGTTAGTGACTACATAGTATAAAACAAAGTCGCTTCCCGCTGTCTGTCTGTCTGTTCTTATGTATGATTAGATCTTTAAAACTACGCAATGGATTTTGATGCGGTTTTTTTTAATAGATAGAGTGATTCAAGAGGAAGATTTATATGTATAATACATGTATATTAAAGTACAGAAAGACCGAGAAATTCAAAGATTTGTATTTCATACTAACCGTTAAAACGTACCTAGGGACGAACTCGAGCGAAGCGAGGGTGAGACGCTAGTATAGTATAAAATGTTTTAAATATTATATTAGCTTGAAATTATTTCATAATTTTTAACGGTTCTTTAGTCGATGTTTAAATATGAACGATTATTCTATATAAGTGAAAGAAATTAAACACACTTTTACCGCGTTATAAAAATGTTACGTATAGTGTAAAGTTAAAGCAAACAAAACCATAAACTAAAACACTAACTTAGTAGATCTAATGAAAACATCACGATGAATAATTTGCTATACGAGAAGGTTAACTCGAATTATTTTAAGAGATCATTTATTCATCAACAAGACACGCGCTAAGAATGATCTAGCAAGACTTCTATTACTATACTATCTATATACATAAAGTCACTCGTTCTGACTTGTTCATCAATAAAGCTAGACCAGACCGCTGGAAAAAGTTGAGATTTTGGCCTATACTTAAGATGACATATTAATTTATTTATGTATTAGGTTTGTTTATAATAACAATAGTACATAAAAATATAATGAACATAAATATGTTGGGACATTTACACACAGCACCATCTAGTTCCATGGTAAGCTACGAGGCTTGTGTTATGGATACCAGATAGTTGATACACTACACATACTCGTATATAACTTTAAATACATACATATTATAAATATAAACATCCATGACTGGAGTACAATCATTCGTGTTCATCAAACAAATGGATGCTTCTATTGGGACTCGAACCCGCGACCGTTGGCACAGCAAGTTGGGTCACTACAAACTGAGCCAAACGTGTCGAAACATAAAAAGTACAATCTAGCATTACCCGCGTTTCCACCCGCGAAGTTGATCTACCTATATGTAACCAGAATAATTACTGATCTCTATGCCTCTAGCAGCAAAAACATAGAACTTTCATATAAACTTACGACAGCCTTTACACCGCCTTACTTTGGCTCTTTAGCAAAATTCTTTAGTGTTACCTCTATTCAATATATAATACTAGCGGCCCACCCTCGCTTCGCTCGGATTCACCTCTAGGAATACAAAAACAAACCTATCCCACGGAAACCGTACATTTTTCCGGGATAAAAAGTAGCCTTTGTGTTATTCCAGACTATAATCTATCTCAGTGCCAAATTTCATTCAGATCCGTTCAGCCGTTTTGGCGTGAAAGAGTAACAAACATCCATACATCCATACTCATCAACTTTCACATTTTTAATATTAGTATAAGATTCAACATTATAAAATTTTTTTTAGGAAATTATGATTTTGATAGCAATTAAAAAAAAAAACCGATCATAGCCAGAGGTCGTATTTCAATAGATTTTACATTTTAATTGAATAGAAAAAATAAAGTTTTTAACAGATTTTAATCGTTGAATTAATTTAGTGAAACAAACATACCTACATATATATTTATATTCATTTGTTTGTCTGTTCGCAGGTTTTGTAAAAAAAAAAATAGATATTAAACGTAATAGTTTGTTTGAAATGGTCTGTTAAAGCAAAAAATCCTTACTGATTATAAATATAAATACGAAAGATGTATTTTTTTCTATAGGGCTAGTGTAGTCTGGAGCGTAACGTGGGTTATTTTTGTTAATATTAATGTGTCATTAGTGGCTAGTGTATACGGCTACGGATTCGGAGGTCCTGGGATTCGATTCCCGGGTCGGAACAGCTACTGTATTTTTCAGTTAAGAAATTCTCAGTTACAATACGGAGTTGAGATTTTTCAAATTGGATCTTTCATCCTTTTTGCGCCTGATCTCCTTCACCAATTTTATGGAATAATCGTGCTACAGCCGTTTGAGAATAGAGAGTGTATTCAGCCCTTTCTAACGTCCCACTGCTGGGCACGGGCCTCCTTTCAATACGAGGGGGATCAGGCCATAGTCCACCACGCTGACCAAGTGCGGGTTGGCGGACTTCACATGTCTTTCGAAAACTTGCTAGGTTCTCTCAGACATGCAGGTTTCCTCACGATGTTTTCCTTCACCTTAAGGCAAGTGGTAATCATGTTAGAAATGATTCGCACATGAAAATATCAGAGGTGCGAGATCCGGGATTAGAACCCGCTTTACTCAGTTTCCGAAACGAGCGCGTTACCATTGGGTACTTTTATAATATGTAATATGTATGTATGAGTGCGCATGTTGTGAACTAAAATATGTATCTCGTACACAGTTGGTTGATCTCAGTGAAATTGGCTGCCGTGATCAAAATCAGCCAGGAAAATTGTATAGAATTAGCCTATCCGTCAAAGTACACACAACTTTTATCAGTTTTCAAATGAAAAACGTCGCATGTTATCGCTAGTGTAGAATATATTATGTCACCAATATAAGTGTTTGGTTTCCATTAATTGATCTCTCAATGCACAGTGAAATTAAGATAAATGAGATCCTCGCGTACATTCCAGACTTTATGAGTTACGCCCATTGGTTTGATTTGCTGTTTTATAGAACGCTTGAAATCTCCAGAGGGTGCAAGTTCGATATCTACTTATGCAAATAATTTTTCTATACTTGTAAATAAAATTGAAATGTCTGTCTATGATTTAAATATAGATGCAAAATTCAAAACAATCAATAAAGTTGTATATACATATGTAGGTATATAAATAGACAATAAAAGTTGTCTGATTGTATGTACATATGTGCTAATCCCCAAAACAAATTTATTTTCATATTTATTATATTGATAACGACTAGCTTTTGCTTGTGGCTTTGCTCGTATGTGAAGTCGAAAAATACTACATTATATGTTAATCAACCATACATATAAATATTTTACTCAGTAATTATTGCCACCCGAAAAAAGGTAATGTGACAGGTATAAGTGAAAATAGTTACCCAATATTCAGACAAAGCAAACAAAACAGTTATTATTTTATACCATCTATTCTCTGAAACGGTTAAACCTATTTTAATGGTATTTACTTGATTCTGGCAGGAGTTATTTCTGCTAATTTTTATATAAAAAGGGCAAGAGGGAGTACGAGAATAATAATAGTATAATTTTTTAGAGTATTTTTCACGGGTCATATTTTTATTTTTTATATAGATACTAGCGACCTACCCTCGCTTCGCTCAGGTTCCTCCCTAGATACATTTTGACAGTTAGCATAGAATAGATTGACTATATATTATATACACTATATATGTACATTAGGTTATCTACATTATGTATGTCATACATCGGTGTGATGAGTTGTTGTAGGTTGTATTAAAACGTGTATTCCCGTGGGAATGAGATAATCTCCCGCGATAAAATGTAGCCTATGTCACCCTCCAGCCCTCGAACTATCTCAACACATGAAATCATGTCAATCCCTTACTCTGTTTCGAAGTAAAAGAAGGACAAACAAACACATTTCCACATTTATAACATTAAGTATGGATATTATATCGTTTTTGTAGGGGTAGTAGTAAGTATAACTACTACAGTACAAAATGATGTAAAACACTATATCACATACTTTACATCAAGAAGTCATGGAGAATTGAGTGCTTTATAAGTTTTTAAGTACGTTAATGAGTTTCATTGATTTATTCATTGCATCGTTTAATAAATTTTCATTTAATATTTGATTTCTTGTTCTGCTCTTAGGTCAAATGCATAGAACAGATTTATAACAATGATTTAACTAGAAAATACCTTTTAAGTCCTGGGTTCAAATCCCGGATCTCACCTTTGATTTTTTTATTGACATTTACACACAGCACTATCTAGTTCCATGGTAAGATACGAGGCTTGTGTTATGGATATGAGATAGTTGATACACTACACATATACAACTTTAAATACATACATATTATAAATAAATATAAACACTCATGACTGAAGTACAAAGATTCGTGATCATCACACAAATTAATGCCCCCAGCGGGACTCGAACCCGCGATCGCTGGCACAGCAAGTAGGGTCACTACAAACTGAGCCATATTACTGAGATATATTCTTATGTGCGAATTATTTTGAACATGATTATCACTCTGCTTCCGGTGAGACAATATCGGGAGGAAACCTGCATTTTTGGTTTCATTTGATTCATTTCGACGAGTCCCGTACGTTATATTCGGCTCAAATTGCATGTTTAGTTTTTAAAATTATGGATAATTTTTGTTTTAGTATTAAAATAATACTTTTTAGATTTATGAGAACTTTTAAAATTAGACTGCTGTTAAAGTGCAAAAGATTTGAACTAATATATGTATATTTCACTATTAATTGCAAATGACAGGTTACTACTTGGATTTAAGGGACCGCCTCGCGCTTTTGTTTTGATTTTTTGTCGCTTCTAATTCAATTCAATTCTTTAGTTTCGTGGCTTCTAGGAGTGCATTTGGGTACAATTTACTTTGCCAATGTCGTGTAGAATGGAGAAGGCACGTTATATATAGAATGACCGGTAAAAAACGAGGAAAAAAACACTAATCTGATTACGTGTAGAAACAGAGCGATTCGTTGTAAAAGGACCTACAACAGAAAACACAATAAATACAAAAATAATGAGATAAAATTTTTAATACTAATAATCACATATTTTAGGTACATATAATTATAATTTAATTTTATCTACGAGTATACGGGATAAATAAAATTGAAGTGTCTGTTTGTAATGTCAAAATAACAGCTTTATACTAAATGCATATAGAATTACGTATAAGAAAAACACAATTTTTTAAATTTTTGTCTGTCTGTCTGTTTGTTCCGGCTAATCTCTGAAACGGTTGGACCGATTTTGACGGGATTTTCACTGGCAGATAGCTGATATTATAAGGAGTAACTTAGTTACTTTTATTTTAGAAAAAAAATAGTGTCCCACAAAAAAAAACCAAATTAATTAATTTTGTTTTGAGAAGCAACCTAGGGACGAACCCGAGCGAAGCGTGGTTGAGTCGCTAGTTATAAAATACAAAAGAAGTTTTTTAAACTTCTTCTCACCTCTTCCTTAATATTTTGAGATATAAGGAATTCAGGAAGCAACTATAAATAGTTTGTTTTTGTTTGAACTTGGCTTTACACTGTGGCGTATCTTAGTCACGACTCGTCTCCATATTTAGATACGTCAAACAAGAGTTGTCTCATAAGGTATTTTGCGTTATAATATCATAATTTATGTTAATTACAGCTTCATCAATTAATTAAATGGATTTAATTTTATAATGTTTTAATTTAAGTCCTTAGATCACGCAGGGAAGGGAAGTGCTATGTAGAAAATTTAATTCAAAAGCTTTGAAATGCGATATATTAAAGTATTGAACTTGGAAATTCTATAAAGATTTGTCGATTTAATTTTCGCTAGTTTGATTTTGGTTTACAAGTTTCCATTGTTAGTTTTAATGGCTAATAGTTATACAATTCAGAAAACGGCCTGCAGAAAAATAGAATATATGAGTCTCCTAAGGTACACGCAGAACAACTAATTTTATCTACATAATACCTACTTAATTACTCAGCTTACTGCGCTTCTAAAGACCTAAGATTAGATAGCCTATAACTTCATTAAATTTATACTAATACTAATGATGTACCCTGCCTTCGCTTGGGTGCGTCCCTAAGTACGTTTTATATAGATAAAAATAGTTGTTCTGAGTGTACCTTAGAAGATTCACACGTGCTGTCATGGACTTGTCTGCAGACAGCTTTCCGAATTGTATAATTATAGCTATTAACCACTAAAACAATCAAAATCCACTTGCGTAGCTATTTTGAAGTCATAGATAAGGACTACGATTCAATGAGATAATATAGATTTCCTATAAAGCCTGTAGTTATCTATACTAATACTAATTAATGTTATAAAGCTGAAGAGTTTGTTTGTTTGCTTGTTTGTTTGTTTGTTTGAACGCGCTAATCTCAGGAACTACTAATCTGATTTGAAAAATTCTTTCTGCATTAGATAGCCCGTTAACTGAGGGAGTCCATAGGCTATATATCATCCGGAAAAATGTACGGTTCCCATGGGATAGTTTGTTTTTTTTCTAGGGACGAACCCGAAGCAAAGCGAGGGTTAGTCGCTAGTTCTAAAATATTTATCATAGTTATTACATGTTGTTTTTCTGTTTGTATCATGCAAATCTCCATCAACACCTACGCTGTTTAAGTTTTTTGCGCAGAACTAAACGCAGCTATTATAGTAGAGTATGGCTTGTAATAAATTGGTCCATTACATTAATTGCTTCCACGATTCATGTTCATATATGTAACACGTATATGATTTATATGTTTTTTTCATAATTACGACGAATTAAATTTTAACTAAGCTTATTTTTAAATCATAGAAGCGTACTATTGCCAAAATATTAGTAAAAAAAACCAATTCAAACCTTGAGAGGCCTAAAACTTAGCAAATCTATACTAATATTATAAAATTGAAGAGTTTGTTTGTTTGTTTGGTTGAACGCGCTACTCTCAGGAACTACTAATCCGATAAATATATATATATATATATATATATATATATATATATATATATATATATATATATGTATTTAAAGTTATATAGGTACATATGTGTAGTGTATCAACTATCTGGTGTCCATAACTCGGCCTCGTAGCTTACCATGGAACTAGATGGTGCTATGTTTATGGCCCAACATATTTTTGTATCTATACAGGTTTTTAGTTCGATTCTGCTTAGAGCAAATGTATACTCTTAGAATTTCAAATTTTAAGAAGTTTTCTCTAAAGTAAATTGAATTTACTTTATACTATACATATTGATGAAATGCATTAATATTAAAAAAAAATAGTGCATGGGTAAAACCAAATTATTTATTAGTCTAACATAATATGTTTATATAGACAGTACAGTTTGTCTGTACAGTTTAAGTAACAGTATGCTAAACTGTTTTAGGGATTTTTAACCCATAAGGTATACATATATACGTACATACGTATATGCATTTATAAAACGTAAAAAATAAATTAAAAATTTGTCAAGGGCGAGTAGGATTCGCGCGAGGTTCCATCAGTTATTTAATAAATAAAGATCGTACTTGACAGATTTTTTTATGTACATTACATATAAAGACTTCCATAATTTTAAAAACAAGGTAACGCATAATAATCTACTAAATAATCAAAAAGCAGATAGCTTAGTACCGTTTCGCGGTTATCAAAAATTGTTGGTTCACACACGGAGGAGTTTTGCAATACTAAGGTCCCTTTGTTTTGGTTAGAACCGACTCTATTTAAGTTTAAGATAGGTTCTGTATAATATTTATTTTATTATAATGTCTATATTTTGTTTTAATTATATAAATATATTGAGACATTAACACACAGCACCATCTAGTACCATGGTAAGCTAAGAGACTTGTGTTATGGATACCAGATAGTTGACAAATATATAACTTTAAATAGATTCATATTATAAATATAAACATCCATGACTGGAATACAAACATTCGTGCTCATCACACAAATGAATGCCCCCAGTGGGACTCGAACCTGCGACCGCTGGCACAGCAAGTAGGGTCATTACACACTGAGCCAAACGTGTCGTCAATTTCGTATTAGTTACTAGCAAATTAGTTCCCTCAAGTGCGCCATTTTTTGGTAAATTTTATTAGTAACAGTACCTACCCTATGTTTGACGCCTTAGTGTGTCTCTCTTTAATTGGTCCAGTTGTTTTTTAATGAATAGTTTATAAAAGATAAAATATAAATCTACACATAAGATCTTTGTTGATCGAACAGCTGAGTGGATTTTAAGGGGAAATGATGGGAATGATGATGGATCTTCTTTATACAAGAAACATCCTAACTTTTTTTACTGAATTTCATTTTAAATAAAAAAAAAGAAAAAAAGAAAAAAACCGACTACGGAAAAATCTAATTAAAAAGATGAGAACAAGTTGACGAAGAAACACAATATTATGCAGTCGGAGATATACAAGTTTTATACTTACTGCCAGTCTTGCTACGAACATACATACATACATACAGGTCAAATACATAACCCTCCCTTGAGCTCCGTCGCAGTCGGGTAAAAAAATCATTTCTATTAGTAGAATAAAACAAATAATAAGTTTAACTACTTCTAACTCAGATACGGTTTAAAAATAAGTAAAGCAGTTATTAACAAGGCTTCTAATTCTAACGAGTACTCATACAATGGTATTCTAAATCAACAAACAGTAAGCACTCTTAAAGTCGTCACGCGTCCGCCCACCACGCCGGCCACATTTCGCTGGGTGGGCGACATTCTTAATCGTTTTGCAACTACGTTATAGGGCTGTCAATGTTTATTGAACATATTTTATATATAGATTAAGTTAAATAAAACTATCTTTTCGGATTATTTTGCAGATTTATTTTGATTTTTGGTTCCCGACGTTTCGAATGCTTTACAGCAATTATGGTCACGGGAGGGACTAAGGTGTTAGATGTCTCAAGGCGTTATATACTTGTTACAGACAGTGCCTACCCACAATTTTACAAAAAATGATTTTAAAAATTGAAAAATGTCACCAAAGTACCAAATAATATTTGATGATTTTAATTCTAAACATTTTAAAATTTTTAATAAGTATTATAATTATATAGCAATATTATTTATTTAATTTTGGCTGTTATTATTATAAATATTACATTTTTTTTTAAACTTTATTAATTATTAATATTATTAAGTGTTGCTATTATTATATTACTAGCGGCTCACCCTCGCTTCGCTTGGGTTCGTCGCTAGATACGTTTTATAAATAGTTATTAGCCAGCGTTAGCCATATAAATTTGAATATTTTTTTTTCGTAAATTTTTTCATTTTTTCTCTTTGTTAAAACCTTCCGTGGACCTTAAGGAAGGTACGAAAAAAAAATAACTTTATTGTATGGTATTAAAGTTCAAATTGACTTTTAAGTATTATTACGAATCTTTTGTATGGAAATATAAAAAAGTGTTGTTTTTAGACTTTTTTAGGCAATTTTTTAAATTTTTCTCTACGTTGGAACCATCCTCGTACTTCAAGGAATATTATAAAAAAAGAATTAGTGAAATCGGTTGAGCTGCTCTCGAGATTTGCGCTTAGCAACACATTCAGCGATTCATTTTTATATTATAAAGATGTACCTATAGTCATAAAAAATATATATAAAAAAATATTAATTATTTATTTAAGCAATATTATTGTTATATATGTGGTTTTAAAAGTTAAAATATTAATTACGATTGCTATTATTTAAAGTTAAAATATTAAGCAACACTATTGCTACCTTTATAGATAAAAAATATTAATTAGAATTACTGTTATTGCGATCCACACAGTATGAACTAACTACATCTACCGGTCTGTTATGTTTGTTTTTGTTGTTAGATTTTAATATGTTTATTACAGAATCCCACGATGATGGTAGTGCCCAACCATCTTCCCTATTGAAATTTGGATATTTTTTAATTTCAATAGTGCTATGCGAAGCTAATTGATAACAGAAAACCTGCCCGAGGAGAACACTTAGCTAGTTCAGACACGTGAAGTCCGTCAACCCGCACTTGACCAGCGTGGTGGTCTATGACCTGATCCTCCTACCATTAAAAGGAGGCCCACCCCCAGCAGTGGGACGTTAAAAAGGGCTGCTCTAACTAGAATGCTAGATAAATAAAAATACAAAAGGGTTGCTCACTTACCGTCGCTTGCCGTTTCGGGGTAACGACAGCCCTAATGCTCGTATGCCGAAATAGTCCTTTAGACCGACACGTGACTAGAACAAGTGCCACGCACTAGAAAGCCCATTAGTTAAACATACAGACAGTCTAAATTACATTACTTGGTAATTTAGATTTAATTTCATCGTATTTCTTAGTCTTTAACTTCTATAGAACTTCCAATTTGAAGGCGAAATAACATTTTTTTCAAAATTTTTAAAACAAAATAAAACCAAAACTCAAGATAAGGTACAAAAAAAAGTTTGTACTGCTCGTATACTTATTAAAAATTACTATTGTTTATAACAGTTTCTTAGCCTAAAGATTCTTTGACTTACTCTCACTAACTCTAACATAAGATTAGAATTCTGTTGTATGAAATTAATGTATTGTTAACTGAACTTCTCATATTTCATATATAAGACGTCTAAAACCTTAGTCCCTCCCGTGACCATGATTGTTGTAAAGCACTCGAAACATCGGGAACCAAAAATCTAAATAAATTAGCAAAAAATCCGAAAAGATAGTTTTATTTAAAACTAGTGACACCCTCGCTTCACTTGGGTTCGTCCCTAGGTTGATTCCCCATACAAACTTTCATCTCCATTTTCATCCCCTTAAGGGATGGTTTCTGAGATAAAAAGTATCCTATATCCTTCCCAGGGTTTCAAACTATCTTCTTACCAAATTTCATCTAAATCACAAACACACAAATTCACAAACTTTACCTCTTTATAATATTATTTGTATAGATGTCAAATATTCGTGTATATCTGAGAAAGTATGATATAATACTTAATACAACTATATATATATATATATATATATATATATATATATAACAAAGTCGTGTTAGTTATACCATTTACAACTCAAGAACGGCTGGACTAATTTTTATGATATTTGATTTTTTGGATTTCTCTACGGACGAACACGAGCGAAGCAAGGGTGAGTCGCTAGTAATATATATTTATTAATAACTCTATTTGTTTCCCACCTGTTCCCTCTTACTGTATGCAATTCCTTACACCTTAAAGTTTCCTAGAAAAAATCGCTGTTTTAGCAATAACGCCACTTAAACATGATCTATGTTTTTTTATATATATATAATATGTTCTTTTCTTTTGGGTGTACAATAAAGAGTTGTATCATTATCTTGGGACCAATCCTTCTAACTATAGAACATTGACCGGAGACCGGAGTGTCAGTGGCCAGCGATATACTCGTCAATAATAGACGGATAATTTTATGAGATTATGACATGCGATCGAAATTATTAAAGTAATTCAAACAATTAACATCGTCTCACTCAGTGGTCATTATACGTAACACTAGCGGTTCACCCTCGCTTCGCTCGGGTTTGTCCCTCGTTTTCTCATGTTTTAGATTTCTCAGAGATGAGATATTTTCCCGTGATGCGTTTCCAGACAGATAGATAGACAGACAGACAGATAAGAATTATAAAAACTATAGATTCGACCTCTATATCGATAATAATGACTATTTCATAAGGTTTTCCTAAAAATATTTAATTTACAGATTCGACTCAGTTAGAATTTTATTATATGTATAGATAAGAGCGTTGAGATGCTAACAAATATTGAAATTGAAATTCAAACTAACATAAGCTATTGTGACAAAGATCATACTTAGGTATGTTCTAGCTGACAGTACTAATAAAAATATTTGCCTCCGATGGAATTGAATCTGTGACTACCGATGTAATAGACAGCGTTGAGACAAGTACTTGAAAAAATGAATTCTAAATCCAATTATTTGACAATAACATCTGATAAAACATAAAATACAGCTACTCGACTATTTAATTAAGCCTATGTTTTGTATAGAGCTCTATCAAATGTGGCGCAGTTTTTATAGGTCACACCATAAATAGACACCTCCACGTTTTAACAGCGTTTAAGTGTATAAAGTGATATACACACTATTGGTTTTGTACAACGCAACGCGTCGGATATAGATATTATAAGTTATTTTTATTTAATATATATATATATATATATATATAAATATATATATATATATATATATATATATATATATATATATATATATATATATATATAAGAGAGGCCCGTGCCCAACAGTGGGACGTTAAAAAGGGCTAAATACGATAACAATCCGCTTAAATAGATCATTAATATTAATATATATATATATATATATATATATATATATATATATAGGAATATATAGGATAAATATAGGAATCAGGCCGTAGTCCACCACGCTGACCAAGTCTTCTTCTCGTCTGTCTTTAGAAAACTTGTTAGGTTTTCTCAGGCATGCAGGTTTCAAGGCAAAGCGGTAAGACAAGTGGTAATCATGTTGGAAATGATTCGCACATGAAATTATCAGAGGTGTTTAGACCCAGGATTTGAACCTGTTTCGCTCGGTTTCCCAAGCAAACGCGTTACCACTCAGTTACCACTGCCTTATTATTATAAATTCTAAAACTATTATTATAAATGCGGATTTTTTTATGTTTGTACGTTTTTTTGTTTACTTCTTCACGTTGAAAGGGAAGGACGAATATGTACGAAATTTAGTACAGGAAGTACTCATCTGGAGTAACACATAAGCTACTGTTAGACATCTATTATTCACTAGTCTATCTCATATTATAAAGGGAAGTTTGTGAGTTTGTGACGTTGTAGGGTATAATCTCTGGATCTACTGAACCGATTTAGATGAAATTTGGTGAAAAGATAGTTTGAGACCCTGGGAAGGACATAGGATACTTTTTATCCCGGAAATCATCCCTTAAGGGGGTAAAAATGGGGACAAAATTTTATATGGGGAATCAAGCTAGGGATGAAGTCGCTAGTGAGTCGCTAGTGTGATATAAGCACGAATTCTTTACTTTAAACGGTATTTGATTGGAGTTTTCTATTGTTTTACGGGCTTAGTAAAAACTTCGTTCGTTTGTTCTACCAGATTTAGGTATTTGTCATACAGGTGTTTGCGGTCGCATTACCGCATTTAAGGTAGCTGTGTGATGAGATGAGGGGGCGGGCAGTGTTTTCTTCGCCCTGTTATTTTAATATTGACACCAATATGTTTTTGTGGGTGTGCTCACTTTTGTCTAATATGTGTAGCATAAAGCATTAGTTTTTTGTTATTTACGACGCTTGTGAGGCGGGCGCTAATAACTGCGACACAGTTTTACACTAATGCAGTTATTATCGTTTAGTTGTTTTTGTTATGCATGTACTGTTTTAAATGAATAAAAATGAATAAATAAAAAAAATGAATATGATATCATTTATTCTATCTCCTCCATTCTATTTGTCATTGACAAAGTATTCAGTGCTCAACAGGCACGCTTAGAAGCCATTGACAAGAAAATTGAATTGAATTGAACATTTATTCTATAGTGGTTCCCATGTGAACTCGTGCGTGAAACATGTTTTTTTAAATCGTCTAAGTCAAACCATAAGTTTGTACTTCATCTTATTTTTATACTAGTTTTCAAACGCGGCCTCGCTTGTCAGGTCCGTTGATAAAAAGTATAGGTATTAAGTACCTTAACTGCCTCGGTGGTGTAGTGGCTAGCATGTACGGCTGCACATCCTGAGGTCCTGGGTTCGAGTCCCGGGTCGGGCCAAGTTTAGTTATTGAGTCTTTCTGTATAGTAAGCCTCAGTAACAGCCCGGAGTTGGGAAGTTGGCGGTGTTTCACCCCCGTGCCTCGGAGAGCACGTAAAGCCGTCGGTCCTGCGCCTTAACTCTCACCGGTCGTGTCGAGTAGTCGTCCCACCGGAGTATGAGAGTGACAGGAATAGAGAGTGCACTTGTGTCTGCGCGTACACTTGTGCACTATAATATCTCCTGCGCAGTTGGCTAGTCTCAATGAGATTGGCCGCCGTGGCCGGAATCGGTCAGGAGAACATTATTATTATATGTTGATTGAAGATATAAGCTATTCTTATTTTAAACTTCACTCAAAATCCTTTTAGCCGTTACAGCGTAAATAAGCAAACACACATATACTATTACATAATAATATTATTAGTTTATATTTTCGAGCATGTGTAGAGTGGGCCTTAAATATACTTTTTGCGAATACACGTGGGTGCGGCCATATTTGATCAAAATAATGGTATATAAAATTACACAATTTACTTGTTTGTTTGGTCCGAAGGCTGGACCCTTGTTGATGTCGTTTTTGAAGGTTACAGGATTCGTAAAAGTTATTAGGTAATTTATATGAGTATTTTCCTCACGGCGTCATGGCGCTTGTGATATCGCCATATTTGGTGCATAACGTTGATCTTCTGAGAAATTATTGAAATAACATGATATAATACATGAAATATGTGTCAGTCAGTGTACTTGTCATTATGATACTAGCAAATTTCTGGGAGTTTGTTCGTGTAAATTTTATTTATTTATTCGGTAATCATACAGCGTTATAAAAATACAGTTTGAGCACAAAGTTATGAACAAGTACGGCCAAAATTAGATTACCCTATTGTGATATATATGTAATGGACAACAGAGTACCTACTCATACATTGAAAAAAGAAAGAAAAAAGAAAAGAAAAGTCTGATTATTTAAATTCATTATCCTAATGATAAAAGCACATCAAACATACTGTTTGTTTACATGTACACATGTGCGAGCGTGTGTGTGTATGTGTGAGTATGTGTGTGTATGTGTGTTTTGTGTAACGTGTATGTGTGTATGGTAGTTAAAGATACATTTACAGTTATGTACACCTATGTATATAGATTATAGGTTTGTGGAGATATTACGCATTTTCATTTTTTTTAAGAATGTACGGCTCCCGTGGGATAGATTTGTTTTTGTTTGTCTAGAGGCGAACCCGAGCGAAGCGAAGGTGAGCCGCTAGTTAAATATAACGGAATATAAAAATAAAATGACTTTGTCCTATATTTCTCTCTTTCCCAAAAACTATTATAAAACTATTTCTATACAAGATCTTGTCATTTTCAGTTGATGTTGAAAAGCTTAGCCTTGAAAAATATTGCATATAAATACCATAAATAGATACTATTTGATATTTCATCATAAACTTATTTTTAGAATGAAGATCATTTTATTACGCAAAATTAGATGTTTTTTAAATTGTTTGTTTATATTAATCTATGAGTTTCAAAGAAATAATACGTTATATTACTGTAAAAAATTCGTAGTAACTCGATTAAGTGGAACGTACGTGCGTAAGGTCACGATTTTGATGTCAATTTTGTATTTAATTAATACACATAAACTGTTATTCTTAACTAGCTATTCAGCCCGGTTTTGCTCGGGTTTGTCCTTAGATAACGTGCAAGTTGCTTTCTTTTAGTTTTCATTATCTCCTAAACTGTATAAAGACAATATTAGTCGATAAATTTTATCTCCATTAAGTACTTGTTATGCTGAAATTTAAATTAAATTATTTATTTCTATAGGGATTACAAAAGTTGTTTAAAATTAAAATTAGCAAATATTGTAAGGTACCTTAGTGTCATTTTTGTATTTCTGAAAATAATTGTATTATATTGTTGGTAAGTGCTGCCTGTAACAATTATATAATGCATTTGAGACATCTAAACCCTTAGTCTCTCCCGTGACCATGATTGCTGTAAAGCATTTGATACTTCGGGAACTAAAAATCAAAATACATCCGCGAAAAAATCCGAAAACATAGTTTTATTTAAAACTAGCAACTTACGCTCGCTTCGCTCGCGTTTGTCTCTAGGTACGTTCTTACGGTTAGCTATGTTTATACATAAATAGTAGCTTGCTACTCCTGAGATATTCATTTAAATTATATTATATAGCGATTTATCATTGCTGTGCTCGGGTGCGTACGCCGTACGCGGATTTTGTTCACAATGTTATGGGTTTTAATTTTTTTTGCGGAACCCTGATTCTTTTTCTAAAATAAAAGTAGCCTAAGTTACTCCTTATAACATCAGCTATCTGCCAGTGATAGTAGATAGATGAGTGAGATTAGCCGGAACAAACAGACAGACAGACAGACAGACAGACAAACAAAAATTGTAAAAAAAATGTTGTTTTGGTATGTGTACCGTGTATACTTACATATACATTTAGTAAAAAGCGGTTATTTTAATATTACGAACAGACACTCCAATTTTATTTATCTGTATAGACTAGAGACTCATCCTCGCTTTGCTTCGGGTTCGTCTCAAGACAAAAATAACTCTATCCCACGGGAACCGTACATTTTTTCGGGATGATATATAGCCTAAAGCCTTCCTCGATAAATGGACTATTCAACACAAAAAGAATTTTTCAATTCCATCCAGTAGTTCCTGAGATTAGCGCGTTCAACCAAACAAACAAAACAAACAAACAATCAAACAAACTCTTCAGCTTTATAATATTAGTATAGATTTATAGGGATACGTTGATATTGTGCATTTCAAACGAGTCAATAAAACTTAGTCAAAACATTACTTAGTCTATACATATAATAAAAATCTGAGTCAAATCTGTACATTAATAATTTTTTGGTAAATCTTATTGAAATAGTCATTATTATCGATACAGAGCCCGAATCTATAGTTTTTAGAATTCTTGTCTGTCTGTCTGTCTGTGACCACATCACTAGAAAAACACTGGACAGATTTTGATGAAATTTGGTATGATAATAGCTAGATATCCGGGTCAACATATAGGATACTCTTTACAGCAGGAAAATATTTCTTCTATGAGAAATCTATACTAAATGATAAAACGTAACTGGGGACGAACCCGAGCGCAGCGAAGGTGAGTCGCTAGTCAAAAATATATCTGTAAACATAACAACATTATTAAATTCTAGCGGCTTATCCTCGCTTCGCTTAGGTTCGCCTCTAGAAAAACAAAAATAAACCTATTCCACGGGAACCGTACATTCTTCCGGGATAAAAAGTAACCTATGTGTTATTCCAGACTATAATCTATCTCTGTGCCAAATTTCATCCAGATCCGTTCAGCCGTTCTGGCGTATAAGAGTAACAAACATACATCCATACATCCATACTCACAAACTTTCACATTTATAATTAGTATAGATTATTTTACCAAACGTAAGCTGATAAAGAAACTACGCAGCGGTATTCTCAGAGACGATTTAGTTAAATCGTTAATACTATGCTCCTAGTGATAAGGCTCTTTTAACAGAAATGCAGATTATAACAGCAAAAACAGATTCCAAATACATTCTGTAGTTTTCGATCGATGCGCACAAACGGACTGACGCTCGCCTTTTATATGTATAAGGGTTTTCAGATAAAGTTATTAGGGTCGTACGTAGCGTGTACATCGACATTATTACTCTTAGTAAGTTTTATTTTAATCGGTTAAGTGGGAAGGTCTTATAAAGTCTGGAGTCACGTTCGATGATTATAGGTGAAGATGATTGAAGCTATTCAAGGTGCGTGGTAACAGGCTTCTCCTGGGCAAGCTCGCTAGATCGTAGACCTTATCTATGCCTTCAAGCTAAGATGAAGGTCATGAGTAAGCCCATTTATAATAAAAAAAAAGGTTAAATAAATATCGTAGATGGGAAAGTACTTACAGTATATAATCAATACATAATATAATAAAATTGTAACTAAGCCGAATCTGTACATTAAATATTTTTTGGATAATCTTATTGAAATAGACATTATTATCGATACAGAGTCCGAATCTATAGTTTTTAGAATTTTTGTCTATCTATCTGTTGCCGCATCACATAAAAACTACTCACGGGATTTTGATGAAATTTGGTATGGTCGTAGCTGGTTATCCGGGTCAACATATGGAGTACTTTTTACTGCGGGAAAATATCTCGTTTCTGAGAAATCTATACTAAAAGTCAAAACGTAAGTAGGGACGAACGGGTGAGTCGCGAGTATTCCATACATGCTCATTTATAATTTTAAATTACAATTACTCTTACTTATTTAATAATTTTAACATTGCATTGTAACATATCATAATTTTAATTATTTGATTATATTTAATTTCAATTGTTGGTTAGTGGTTATCTATTAACTTATCATATATATTTTTTATAATATAACTTACGGTATACACAACTAAAATATTAATAACTTATTGAAAGTATTACTATAGTAGATGGGAAAGTATTATGTGTATGTTTGTATTGTTCTCACGGCTGGACAGATTTGGATGAAATTTATCTAAGGACGTATCGAAGCGAGGGTAAAAAATATTATTATAAAAATATAAAGGTATATCTATATATATAAGATACCTACTGAGTTCCTTTCACCAGTACTTCTAAAGTTAAAGTTATTTGAATATGAATTTCTTACGAAGAAAAAAGAGGAGAATGAATCTACATTTTTTTTGTTATTTTCGGATGCTGTCATGTTTAAATGATCGATTGTGTTATAGTTATTTTCCATATACATATATAATTTAATTGGCACTTCTATCTATCTATCTTGAATTATGTGACCACGCAATTGTGTTTGATTGCTAGGTATTAACTCCGACCGATTTATATCTCGATCTATATAGCTAGTTCAATGTCATCTTTTGTTACTTTTTATTATATACTAGCGACTCACCCTTGCTCCGCTCGGCTTCGTCCCTAGTTACGTTTCAACGTTTAGAAAAGATTTCTCAGACATAAGATATTTTCCCGCAGTGAAAAGTATCCTATATGTTGACCCGGATGACCAGCTATCATCATACCAAATTTCATCAAAATCTGCGGGACTCGAACCCGCGACCGCTGGCACAGTAAGAGTACTACAAACTGCACCAAACGTGTCGTCTTATTATTATTATTATAAATCGAATTTAATTTAAAATGACTTTCTTCGTGAAATTTATATAGAACTATCCGTGTCATATATGGACTTGTCATTGCCTCGGTGGCTTAGTAGCATATACGGCTGCAGATCTGGAGGCCCTAGGTTTGAATTCTGGGTTAGGCCAAGTTTAGTTATTAAGCCTTTCAATTTAGAAAGTCTCAGTAATAGCCCGGTGTTGGGAAGTTGGCGATTCACCCCCGTGCCTAGTAGAGCACGTGAAGCCGTCGGTCCTGCGCCTTAATTCTCACCGACCGTGTCTCGTGTCGTCCCGTCGGAGTATGAGAGTGACAGGAATAGAGAGTGCACTTGTGTCTGCGCTCTCTCTTATACGCGCTGCACTATAATATCTCCTGCGCAGTTGGCTAATCGTAGTGAGATTGGCCGCCGTGGTCCAAATTGGTCAGGAGGACATATCATTGTAAATACAGAAGTTAGTATGTACATATAAATGTGTATGTTTCTTACTCCTTAACGCTGATTCGGCTGCACTATATTCATTATACAAAGAAAAATGAAAATCGCCTTCCAATTAGCCAAAGTATGTAAAATAAAAAATAATACTTTCAAATTGAGCATTTCCCTTTTTTCAAGTCGGTCAAATGTCTAATTACGAATATTTCGCCGAGTTAGAAGGTCTCAGAATATTTAGCAACATTAAAATATATGGTCATCTATTCATAAATATTGACACATAGATGGAGAGATAAAGATGCCAAGATACTAATACGTTGTTATGAAATTCGCAAACCAAATTTGTAAGGCAATAAGCAGGTGTGGCTCAAGTTCATGTGTCTGCCCACTATCTAAATCTCGGCAATTTTAAAAGTTCATCTAAACATAGCCTTTCATCGCGACTTTAATGACTTTTGGCACATTTAAAGATATTTATTTATTTATTTATATATAGAGATCTCCGACAGTATACATATTGTACACTAGCGACGAACCCTCACTCGGATTCGTCTCTAGGTTGCTTCATCCCCATTTTTACCCCCTTGAGGGATGATTTTCTGAAACTTTATTCAATTAGACTTATTATAAGTACTTTTGAATCGTCAATTTATATGGTATACTGATCTCATCTTTATCTCAAAAGTAGATTTATCTATTTTGTTTTTTTTATATATTTATTTTGACATGTTTGGCTCAGTTTGTAGTGACCCTACTTGCTGTACCGCAGTCACGGGTTCTAGTCCCGCTGGGGCATTCATTTGTATGATGAACACGATTGTTTGTACTTCAGTCATGGGTGTTTATATTTATAATACGTATATCATACATATACATATTATGAATATTTAAAGTTATATATGTGTAGTGTATCAACTATCTGGTATCCATAACACAAGCCTCGTAGCTTACCATGGAACTAGATGGTGCTGTGTGTTTATGTCCCAACATATTTATTTATATTTTGACTATAGAGGTAATATATATTGTAATGCCAAAACATTTCAAGGGTTGCGGTTTAACCGTTTTAAGGGGTGCTTTCTGGATCCCATAAGAATACTTGTATTAACACTTTCTTTTGTTTTACCCTCTTACATGCGGGGTGCGTCAAGTGCATTTAAAGGGTTGGAAATAATATAAGGCTTTGTAGAGACTATTTGTCTTTTTGTTTATGTTTGTTTAAAGGAGGTCTGAAGATTATATCCATTATTAATACGTAAAGAGAAAATGTGTCCGTTTTTAAGCATAATACCTAATGGAGTCTACCACTGTTCATTGCAAGAATTTGCTCAAACATTCCTGCCAAATATAACAATAAAAATAAATATGAAATTCTTATATATGTTGGATTCAAGCATAATCTGTCCATATATGAATCGTGCTACAAAAAAGCTTAGGTGTGCTTATTCATTAAGCACACCTAAGCCTTTTTCTCGCAACATAATAGGAAATTAAAACAATGCCCAGTCATTCATAGTTAACCATTCATGTCTAGAAAATATTTTTTTGTTGACATTCTTACATTTATTGTTGTATTGCGAGTCCCTTTCGACATCGCTTGTGAAATATTTTACTACATAACAATGGTGTAGTTAAAAAATATTTTTAAATTAGAATTGAGAAACTGTTTATGTGCTACGACGATGTAGATAGCCTATCACAATCTGAACCCTCTCTGCTAAGGAAGCTTTATTTAAGAGTTCTTCTTTTTAAGGTGCTATCTTCTTTTAAAGTTATCAGTAAGATTGGCTACCGTAGTTCAAAATCATTCAAAATGACATACATATATTATTAAATACCTGACTATATAGACTTTCTGCACCCAGGCTCCTTAATCTAGAGATCACCAGTTTAATATCTGTACGCGAAGAATAGGTATTTGTATTGACCACACAAATTTTCTTCAAGACAATATATCAGTATCTGACTGTTTAAGAAGTCAGTAATGAACTGCGAAAATTAAAAAGAAACGCAGGTATGTAAATGAAAAACTGAATTTGTTATATGAAATCTAAAGCTATGAAAACCTCAGTGCAGTTTGACATACATTTAATTGATTGTATTCAGCTCTTTTTAACGTTCCACTGCTGGGCACGGGTCTCCCTTCAATACGAGGGGGATCAGGCCATAGTCCACCACGCTGGCCAAGTGCGGATTGGCGGACTTCGCATGTGTTTCGAAAACTTGCTAGGTTCTCTTAGACATGCAGGTTTCCTCACGATGTTTTCCTTCACCGTAAGACAAGTGGTAATCATGTTAGAAATGATTTGCACATGAAAATATCAGAGGTGCGAGGCCCGGGATTTGAACTCGCTTCACTCGGTTTCCCAAGTGAGCGCGTTACCACTGGGCTACCACTGCTTTATTTATTTGATTATTTCATCATAATCGTTCGGAGTTATAAAAATACTTTTTATGTCGATCTATTTATAAAACAACGTAGTATAAGTTTAGTTCGCAATTATTTCTTCAATGAAACCATATTTAGTTTAATAACTATAATTATAATATAATTACTTCTCATTATCTGTGGAATGCGACCTGAGCATATGTCACTAAGGCTGTGGCATCTAAGGTTAGGCTTCGGTGTAGGTCAAGTATAAGGATGGCAATAAATGTATTTACTTGTAATAACTTCTATCTATCTATATATCTATAATATATATATATATATATATATATATATATATATATATATATATATATATATATATATATATAATATTATAGATAGGGTGTGTCAGGGGTGGTTTAAATGTAAAAAAAAATGTGCGAAAACAAAAATAAAAACAGCTGGATAATCAAAAAGTTCTGAACTGTTTATTTTGTATGAGAATCACTAACCGTTAAAACGTAACGTCGCTAGGTACATACTCGTATAATAAAATTCTGAGTTGAATCTGTACATTAAATATTTTTTGGAAAATCTTATTGAAATATTCATTATCATCGATACAGAGGCCGAATCTATAGTTTTTAGAATTTTTGTCCGTCTGTCTCTCTGTATGTCTGTTTGTCTGTTACCGAATCATGGAAAAAACACTTGGACAGATTTTGATGAGGCGTGATAATAGCTGGTTATCCGGGTCAACATATAGGATAGTTTTTACTGCGGGAAAATATCTCATTTCTGAGAAATCTATACTAAACGTTAAAACGTATCTAGGGACAAAGCCGAACGGAGCGAAGGTGCGTCGCTAGTCATGAACTAAATTAAGCCTTACGATATTTGTATATGCTTTACTTCATCCTTTTCAATTTAAAAGTAAATTTTATTACAGACCTAGTCTGATTACGTATCTAGTGTTTTCTTTACGTATATAGGCTTTATATAGGTAAAAATTAAAAACAAAAAAGATTTTATTTTTAAGCTAGCTTTATATCTTAGAATATGTAGATTATTATTTAGCTAGCCCTATCAAAAGAGCAAACCGGTAGCCAAGACATCCGCGCAAGGACGGTGAATCACCTAAATGGTATCTAATTGAAATAAGCGAGTGCAGTTTGCAGATCTATGTATATATTTAGTAGCATGTAAAGTAGAAAAGAAAGTGAAATATTTTATTATTAAGTTTGAATAAAATAAAATATCTAAAGGTTCCCTTCATTGTTCAAGACTTATCATGAAACCGTTATATTTTTTATTAGCGACTCACCCTTCGCTCGGGTCCGTCCCTAGATTGCTTCCCCATACAAACTTTCATCCCCATTTTCATCCCCTTAAGGGATGATTTTCGGGATGAAAACTATCCTATGTCCTTCCTAAGGTCTCAAACTATCTTTTAACCAAATTTTATCTAAATCGATTCAGTAGTTTCGGAGCCTATTCGGTACAAACAAAAAAAAAACAAAAAACCTTTCCTCTTTATAATCTATATTATAAAGCTGAAGAGTTTGTTTGTTTGTTTGGTTGAACGCGCTAATCTCAGGAGCTAGGCTATAGGCTATATATCATCCCGGAAAAATGTACGGTTCCCGTGGGATAGGTTTGTTTTTGTCTAGGGACGAACCCGAAGCGAAACAAGTGTGAGTCGCTAGTTTTATATTTATATATGTAAGTTGAAAAAAAAATCTTTAAGTTGTAGAACGTCTAGTTAGTTTAAAAATGATATATTGTATTGAAATACTTAACAAGCCCGAGAGTGTAGAAAAGAGAGGTGAAACAGAGAAAGGTTAGCAGAAATTATTTTTCACTTAATTCCTTATTTTATATTAAAATATGACGCGAAAATTGAACCCATAACCTTTATTATCAAACATATTTAACTTACATAATATAATAAACAAAGATGTGTTCTTATTTAGCAACAAACACCGCATTATCTGGTCGTGGCGCCAGTGGCTGGAATTTATGTATTTAATAATAAATGCTCTATTTATATACATTTGAATATGTAATATAAAATTATAGTGTACGTCTGTTCGTAATTTTTCCCTTCCTAAACGGCTTGACCGATTATGATAGCATTTTTCTTGTGTCCATCCAAATGATGGTTCTCAGTTTTAGTTTGTAGGCGACACTGTTGTCTAGATCCAGATATATATAGATGTGTACTTAAACATTGATACTATTTATTTAAAAAAATGTGTGCGTGTAACCTTTATGCGCGGTTGAAGTAAAACTTCTTTGGCACATACCGCAATTAAATTAAAACAAATTAATAATTTAATATAGCATATTAGGCATATTACAATCATATATTTATAGAATATCATATACGGAAAGAATATAGTATTATATATTTGTCAGACAATAACAACGGTTACCATGGCAACATAGCAATGTATTCTATCTCATTCTCTCGCCGGCTACATGGTATAGGATTACTATATATTTATGTGTTTGTCTGTTTGTCATGACGCATTTTCGTTTAATCGAGTTTCAAATCACAACGATTCTAAAGAAACACTTCAAAAATAGATTTCGTAGTTCCAGAGATTATTCCCTACACAAAGAAACAAATAAACAAAAAATAATAATTCTATATCGTGATGTAAAATAAAATAAGTACATAAATAATAGATGTTGTTATCTATACTAATATTATAAAGAGGAAGTATTACATTGTTTGTTTGTCTGTTTGCACCGAATAGGCTCCGAAAACCGATTAAGATGAAATTTGGTAAGAAGATAGTTTGTGACCCTGGGAAGAATATAGGATAGTTTAATCATTCCTTAAGGGGGTGAAAATGAGGATGAAAGTTTGTATGGAGAATCAACCTAGGGATGGACCCGAGCGAAGCGAGGGTGAGTCGCTAGTTATAAATAAGACTAAGCCTGGATGAAATTTATTTATAGTTATATTTATAGTCTTGAAAGTCATTAAGACGATAATATTTCAACGCTGTTTGCTTTATTGTTTGTACGAATAGTGTAATTTAAATACCACAAGTTGCAATTATCTTTTACTAGCGTTTGCGCGCGGTTTTGCTTTTGCTGTGCTTTTTTACATTATTATAGTTAAGCAACTCTATCTACAGCACGTGCTTGATGGGTGACCGAATTTTCAATTGTCGTGAATTCATCGGTTAAATTCACCAGAAAACGTAATATTTGTTCTTATTTATAAAGTTACTAGCGACTTACACATGCTTTGCTCGAGTTCGTCCCTAGGTACGTTTTAACGGTTAGTATGGAATAGATAGACTATATATTATATATATACGTAGGTATGATGAGTTGCTGTGGGTTGTATTATAGCGTGTTTTCCCGTGGGAATGAGATAATCTCCCGCGGTAAAAAGTAACCTATGTCATTCTCTAGCCCTCCAACTTTCTCTACACAAAAAATCACGCCAATCCGTCACTCTGTTTCGACGTGAAAGAAGGACAAACAAATAAACACTTTCACATTTATAATATTAAAGTATGAATATCTTTTGTTCTAATTCATCAGTTAAAGTTAATCTTACTGCTAAAAAACCAGAAATGCTAACTTTCACGATTTTATGAAATCATAAGCCATTCATTTTTATTTAAACTCTATGTAAGTCTGTTGGACTACATAATACTTTCTTAAATTTACGCAAATATTTGACATTCTAAATAAAAACACATATATAACGCCTTTGAGACGTCTAACACCTTAGTCTCTCCCGTGACCATGATTGCTGTAAAGCAATCGAAACGTCGGGAACCAAAAATCTGTTGGTCTATTTAAAATATACAAATAGGCCGTGCATAATCTTTTTACTTTAATCTCTAGGGATTTAGAAATAAAAAAATTATGGCCCCCATAAACCGCTCCCTCACATAGTCTGCTTGTAAAAATATACATACTATATAGTAACATTTGCTGCCATTTGGTTTAAACCTAATATAGAGTTTAGTGTAACTGATGAAATTTGGACAAGTATCAAAATAATTCATTGCCGTTTTGTCAATTCCTTCTAAACTATTGTATAATTTTGTGACGACACGTTTGGCTCAGTTTCTAGTGACCCTACTTGCTGTGCCAGCGGCCGTGGGTTCGAGTCCCGCTGGAGGCATTCATTTATGTGATGAGCACGAATGCTTATACTCCAGTCATGGGTGTTTATATTTATAATATGTACATATGTATTTAAAGTTATATATGTGTAGTGTATCAACTATTTGGTATCCATAACACAAGCCTCGTAGCTTACCGTGGAACTAGATGGTGCTGTGTGTTAATGTCCCAACGTATTTCATTTTGGTGGTAGATACTATCTGTAACAACTACATAATAACTTTTGGGATATCTAAAAGCTTAGTCGGAAACCAAAAATATTAAATCGAACCCGAAAATTAGAGTTTTTGAGTTTTTTCAACACACGAAATGAATATTCTAAGGTAGATCTTGTTTTTGATCATCTTCAGAAAAGGAGAAGGTACTGAGATGCTCACGTGAAGGATGTTCACATATACTAGTAAGTTTCAAGACAAATTTCCACTTTTAAAGGTAATCCAAAATTGTCAGTTTTTAAAGTTATAGCAACTAAAATTACAAAAAAAAATTGCGTTTTTAAATGACAATTATTTCAATTAAAAATTTTAGATAGTAAATTCTATGGAGATGCAAAATTGAGGATAATATAAAACTTAGAAGCCGCGGGGAAACACTAACAAGTTATATTTATAAATACATATGTATATTTTCCTTCAAAACAGAAAAAAAAATCGAACCTAAGACCTTTGCTTTTGATAAAATCAGCTATTAAGAAACCGATTGTAACACAACATTCATATAAGTGAATTACTCATATCCCAACATATTCGTGGTTAATTGGTTCCGTAGACTTTACACTCATAGTGCGTAATCAGTTTAAGTTAACGAATATCCCAGACGCCGGTCGCTGGTCGCTCAGGCATCGTCACTACCCACTAATGAAGTTAGGGCTGTTCACTATATAAGATCCAAATTTTTTTTCGGTACCATCGATCAAAAAAGTACTACATATACAATCAAGGCAATGGTAGCTCAGTGGTAACGTGCTCATTTGGGAAACCGAGTGAAGCGGGTTCAAATCCCGGGTTTCGCACTTCTGATATTTTCATGTGTGAATCATTTCTAACATGATTACCACTTGCCTTACGGTGAAGATAAACATCGTGAGGAAATCTGCATGTCTGAGAGAATCTAGCAAGTTTTCGAAACACATGTCAAGCCCGCCAACCCGCACTTGGCCAGCGTGGTGGACTATGGCCTGATCCCCCATTGTATTGAAGGGAGGCCCATCCCCAGCAGTGGGATGTTAAAAGGGTTGAATATATACACAATCAGCGATAAATAACGCATATTAGGCATATTAAAATCATATATTTATAGAATATCATTTAAGGAAGGGATATAATATTATATATCATTTGTCAGACAATAACAGCGGTTACCATGGCAACAAACGTACGTACATGTTTTCGTAACGCATTCACCAGCTTACCCCCCAAGTCAAGCGTGCGTAAAGAAGTTTTACTTCAGTTTGTTTAAATGCCCTCACCGAATGAGCGCTCATTTGATTATTTGAGAGCGCTTTTAATTTTAATTTTCTTATTGTGAAAACAACTTTAAGCATTGCATTTAACGTTCAATTTACATTGTTGTATATTTAATTCAAGTAGAATAATAACCTAAACCCAATTAGTGACAGTTTTAAGAGAACTTTTGCATGGGATTGTGTATCTAGTACTTTATTCGATAGTTGATAGTGGATCGATGTTCGGTACGAGGTATTGAGCCGCGGCCAAAACCGAATGTTACATAATTAATTGATATGGATGAATATGTATGAATGATATGCTCTTACAAATAAATAAATAAATATGTTGGGACATTAACACACAGCACAATCTAGTTCCACGGTAAGCTACGAGGCTTGTGTTATGGATACCAGATAGTTGATACACTACACGTATATAACTTTAAAACATATGGTAAGTCCGGGAGAGTTGACCATAGTTTTAAAAAACGATTAATATTAATTATATGTGTAAGATATTACATAAAAAAGCATAGTATATTTTAATTCAATATTTACTTATGCCACTCAGATTAAATTTGGAACTATTGTGCAATATATTCTACATTAAAAAATGTTTTTTTAAAATAATAGAAAATAGGCATCTAACCCAGACATGTGGGTTAGTTGCCTATAGATGTCAGGGATAGATATAGGACGAGTAATTAGTGCATAATAAGACGTATAGACCCGGGATCTCACTTCACTCGCTTTCCCAAGCGAGCGCGTTATGCTCTCCCTTATGGGCATCTCTCCCGGACTTACCCTACATATTATAAATATAAACCCCCATGACTAGAGTACACTCCAGTCATGGGGGTTTTCGAGCATTCGTGCTCACCAGACAAATGAATGCCCCCAGCGGGACTCGTACCCGCGACCGCTAGCACAGCAAGTAGGGTCACTACAAACTGAGCCAAACGCGTCGTCAAATATTTCTTTTCATAAATGTACATTCTTCTTCTATGTTTTAATCAATGTTTTTAGTAGACCCTCATCTCAAAAGCCAGAGGCATATTATTTTACCAATATTTAAAAATTATAAATAGCGCAACCCTAAATAGTTCAAGCTGGGGGAGCTTAGAAACATGTGTGTGCACGTGTACTTTGAGCGATAATTTACAGTTTAAACTAAAATGTACCCTATTTTATATGCCATATAGTTTAAAATCAAGCTAAATTTATAAAATGATTCATTGGCTAGACGTAATTGATATTCAATCTTATTATTTGCTACTATGGTTTAAAATTCAATGGTGTTTTTGTGATGAAATTGTAAGCCGTTAAGTTTTAATACTGTTTGTAAAGCATCCATTCATTTCTTTCAAGTTAATGTTTGAAATATGTAGTTATTTGTTTTTTTAATTAATAGGGCGAAAGTTCAAAGATATTTTTTGTCATCTACATATAATAAAATTCTAACTGAATCGAATCTGTACATTAAATATTTTTTGGAAAATCTTATTGAAATAGTCATTATTATCGATGCAGAGGCCGAATCTATAGATTTTAGAATTTTTGTCTATCAGTCTGTTCGGGAACGATTTACGAGAAACGGGTCAACACATAGGATACTTTTTACAGCGGGAAAATATCTCATCTCTGAGAACGCTATACTAAACGTTGACACGTATCCACTAAGTCTGAGGTCGTAGATTCACTTCCCATTTTATTTATTTAATTTGAAATTGGTCACTCACTATTCAAAATCATTTTAGGTAACTTGTCACATCAGATAGTATCTTGTAGAAGATTGTTTTACTCTGATGGTGCCCATGTCACTTACCGGCTTAAGTATAAGGTCTGCTTATGAAAAATTAATATTAATCGATTTTACCAACTTTTCTCTTTGAAAAACAACGGATAAAATACTTCTAAATTATTGGTAAGAAAATAAAGATGAAAAACATTGTATTATCACTCAGTATATAAATCATCCTAATTTCTAGATGTGATAAAATATATTAATATTAAGTAACTCTTAATACTCTATTTGTTAAATTAAAAAAAAAGTTTATGAAAGTCCGTTTACAATTGATGAAGATATCGCGTTACAAACAAAAAGACATACACTCGAATTGAATACTTCTTTTGTTGATTTTGCCAATTAGAGATTAGTCATACAGCTAAGTTTTACTTTAATTGGTTGAGTAAGAAGATTTTAAGTTATAGCATTAAGTATGTATAGCAAATAGTTAGAGTTAGTGATTGAATTCTAAATAAAAAAAAAACGAGGGTAGTTGTATATTTTTTTTTATTTATATATAAATAGGCAAAGACAAAACAGCTCAGTACCTTTTCTCCTCGGTTTGTCAACCGATTCTCTTTTTTTTAGTAATCACTAACAAGTTTTAGTGTTATTAATAAAAAATAATTAGTACTTATTTTATTTCCTCATCAAAAATCCGGCACAATACGTAATAATCGTCAATAGTTGAATCTTTTATGAGAGACTGTTGTCTGAGAGAAAATCTGTATTACTTCTACATGATACTGGTAAAATAAATTGTGCCCTAATGGCACTCCTAGAAGCCACGAAATAAAAGAATTGAATTGAATTGAAATCTGTATTACAGAGCGTACGGAACTCACTTTTAATTATATTTAGCATAAACTTTAATAATATGTTCTTAGACTTAATAGAATCGGTTCGAAGCAATGTGCTTATTGTGTGACCTCGTGACATGAATGATGATATGTGATGTAGAGTTATTTGGTGGTATGGCATGGGTTGTGCGAGATGCCCCCCCCCCCCTCACCTCCCTCAACGTGTGTTCACCTGGTTTCGATCATTAGTCGACGGTTCAGCCGGGCGCGAAGCCAAGAAACGCATTGGGAGGTAGCCCACTTCGGTGGACGGTGTATCATGCGGGTTGCTCCTGGTACTTCTCTGATAACAGAGTGAACCGTTGGAGCAACCCCATGGTTGTTGTCGTCTGCTTCGGCAGACCTGCCGTCGAGGTGTCGTAGTTGAGTGCATAAGCGATCCTGCGACGCCCCATTAAGATGGGGGAGATTTTGTTGGGTTTTAGTGGGTAGAACTAGCTTTTTTAACCGGTGAGTCCCACATAACCACTTGTATGTCTACAGGTGGTACGCGTAAATGCATTTCCCAAAATGTGGTTTTATAAATATGATTAGGTATTGATATTAGTTATAACTAGTTCCCTTATCGCCTATGGCGATTCAGATCAGGTCTATAAAATGATATTGGGTTCGAATCCGATAACCGAACTTTATCGTCGCTGATAATTCTACATAAATATTTTGTTTACAATTAATGACACAAGTACAGCCTAGTGCACTACCATCGCAGCCACCATCTCTATCGAATATACCGAATTACATTGAGTATAGTTAAAATTAGTAGAGGAAAAGAGTTTGTATAACTATTTTAAGGATCACCCTTTAGATAATTATAAATGTAATGTCAAACTGTTCTTTAATTGATATATTTTTTTAAATTTTACAAACAATTATGTTAATAAATACTTTTTTATTTTCAGGTAATACCTACACATAGCTGTGTTAGTCACAAATAACAGGTTTGATTCACGATCATGATAGTATTGTTTCAAATATAAAAACTAAATCAAAAACAAAAAAATACACTTTAGTTAAGGAAATTTATTAATTAAAATAAATTTACCTCCAAGCTTCAAACTCCATCATCAGATCAACAATACAATTATTGTATTATCATTCTAATTTCGAATAAAAAAAATATATATTTTCAACTAGCGGCTCACCCTCACTTTGCTCGGGTTCGCCTCTAGACAAACAAAAACAAATCTATCCCACGTAACCGTTCATTTGTTCGGAATAAAAAGCAGCCTATTTGTTATTCTGATGTATGAACTATATATATTCTTGTAAGGTTTCAGGTTTGTGTACTAAGCTGTATAAGTTACTATAGTTTTTAACTATCCCACGAGAACTATTTGATTTTCCGGGATGAAAAGTATCTAAAATGTTGACCGGGGATATAAGGTATCATCATGCAAAATTTCATTTAAATCGGTCCAACAGTTTCGGAGATTAGCCCGTACAAACAGACAGAGAAACAAAAAATTTGAAAAAATCTGAATTTGTTTTATTTCTCTTCTTACTTCTCTTCTTCCCCTGACTAGGTTTTTAGCATTTTTTTCTATGTACAGACATTCGACCTCTACAGTTTTATTATATGTATAGATTTGAAAAGACATTAAAATCACTGACACAGGACTACCAATTATGTTTATGTAACTATATACATACATATAAATAGGCAAAGACGAAACAATTTAGTGCCTTTTTCTTCTCTGTTACGTTTTATTTAGTATCTGTTTATAAGCTTTAGCGTTAACAATAAAATTGTGGAAATGGTAACTTTTTCATACAGATAGGTAAATTGATAAATTCTATACATATTATATGTTTTCTTCAAATTGGACGAATCCTGGTGTACATAGTTAGTTAAAAGCCAAGCTAATAAAAGGGTATTTAATATTTATATAATCTATACTAATATTATAAAGCTAAAGAGTTTGTTTGTTTGTTTGTTTGTTTGGTTGGTTGAACGCGCTAATCTCAGGAACTACTAATCCGATTTGAAAAATTATTTTTGCATTAGATAGCCCGTTAAATGAGGAAGGCTCTAGGCTATATATCATCCCGGAAAAATGTATGGTTCCCGTGGAATAAATTCGTTTTTATCTAGGGACGAATCCGAAGCGAAGCGAGGGTGTGTCGCTAGTATTAAATACAGGCGAGTCAAGTAGCTAGAAGATAATATATAATATTCGATAGGAAATCAAAACAATGCTGCAATATCAGTATTGTGGGGGTCATTGACTTTCTTCTTATCAGATAAAAGCGACCCACTTTCGTGGCCCTATTCGTTTGACAAACATTGTGTCATATCCCATTAGATGCATTTTAAGAGTACTATAGATGCCGCTTTTATTAATAGACTAACAAGTGTGAATGAAGACGATCAAATTTAATTAAATTCTAGTATTTTAAATAAAACTTATATATATTATTTCGCGGCTTTATTTTGATTTTTGGTTCTCGACTTTTCGAATGCTTTACGGCAATCATGGTCACGGGAGAGACTAAGGTTTTAGACGTCTCAAAGGCATAGAATTTACTTTTACTATTATTAGGTATTAAAAACAAAAATACCGAATATTTTATAAAAAAAGAAAATCGTTTGACCAAGAGAGGAGAAGAGGATATTGCAGTTTTGTCTTAGCCTATTTATATACATATATAATATACATACATACATACTATATACGTATATAGATAGATATAGAACTCTACTACAGAAGATAATGCAGCCACTGTACGCGATAAACAAAAAGAGTCATAAAAAGATATTTGAAACTCTAATAAACGTCATCCGATATCACAGGCATTCCGGATGTAGCCTGAATTGCGTACAAACTGACAAAGCGTCTTTATTGGAGTGATCGTTTTTTTGTTCCCTCTTTATCCTGACCTGATTTTGGGTCAAGTGTTATTGACAACAGTTCATAGGTTAGTCACTAAGTTGAGGAGTTATGACGGTATGTTTTGGTGAGTATTCGTAACTACATCTTGTAAATGTTTTGTTGAAATTGGTATAAGCGTTTCAAAGATGAGTCAGAAAAAACGTACAGATAAACTAAAAAAGTTTTTGGTGTCTTGTACACAGTTAATTGTTTTTCTGGATAAAAAATAATGCTATGTAAAACAATCCTATCCCAGAATGCAATCTATGTCCTTGCGAAATTTTATCAAAATTTTCATTGGTTTAAGAGACATTTTCATAATACTTTCTTAGATTTACGCGAATATTTGACATTTTAAATAAAACTATCTTTTCGGATTATTTCGCGGATTTATTTTGATTTTTGGTTCCCGACGTTTCGAATGCTTTACAGCAATCATGGTCACGGGAGAGACTAAGGTATTAGACATCTCAAAAGCGTTATATACTTGTTACAGACAGTGCCTACCCACAAATTTACAAAATGATTTTGAAAATTCAAAAATGGCACCAGAGTACCTTACAATATTTGTTGATTTTAATTCTAAACATATTAAAAATATTAAAAAGTTTAATAAGTATTATAATTAAATATTATTTGCTTAATTTTAGCTCTTATTATTATAAATATTACAATATTTTAAAAAACTTTAAGAATTAATAATGTAATATTATTTAGTGTTGCTATTACTATAATATGTCTAACCACAAAGAAAATCAAAATATTAATTATTTATTAAATACTAATTATTTATTAAAGTATTATTATTGTTTTATATGTAATTTAGAAAATTAAATTTTTAATTTAGATTTCTAATGTAATTTTAAGATAGAATATTAAGCAACACTATCTTCACAGATAAAATATAATATATTAATCTGAATCATTGTTATAGCGATCCACACAGTATGAACTAACTAGATCTACAGGTCTGTTATCTTTGTTTTTGCTGTTAGATTTTATTATGTTTATTACAGGATCCCACGATGATGGTAGTACCCAGCCATCTTCCCTATTGAAGTTTGGATGTTTTTTTAATTTCAATAGCTTCGCGAATCATCCTGGGGCGATAACGGCTTTCTTTCGCAAGTATTTGTGGATTATCAAAGCGAATGTAGTGGCTTGGGCGATCCTGGCTATGTTTACAGACTGCAGATGTTGTATTGCGACGGTGCTTCACATCAGCTATGTGTTCTTTGACCCGAGTTCTAATGGATCTCTTTGTTTGTCCGATGTAGGAGAGCCCACAATCACAATCAAGTTTGTATACCCCTGCATCTTGGAGAGGGATGTGGCACTTGACTGGTGGTAAAAACTGACTAATTTTCTTTGGCGGCTTGAAGTAAGTTTTGATTGAAGCACGCTTTAAGATGTAGCCAATCTTGTCAGTGACTCCTCTCATGTATGGCAGGACTGCAGGGACTCGCTCGACTGTGGCTGGTTTCACTCGGTCACTGTGACGCAGGCGCGGCACTTGCAGCTTGTTGTCTCGCAGAACTTGCTTGACATGTTGCAGTTCTCCGGCCAGGTGTTGCTCGTCACAGATCCCTTGTGCTCTCTGAAACAAAGATTTTCCCACGGTAGCTAACTGTGAAGGGTGGTGATGAGATTCACAATTCAAGTACCTATCTGTATGGGTCTTCTTTCGATACACAGTATGACTCAAGGTGTTATCTGGGTTACGTATGACTAATACATCTAAGAAAGCTAAGGAATTATTAGACTCCAGTTCCATTGTAAATTGTATTTTAGGGTTTATGGAGTTAAGATGTTCTAAGAATACAGATATTTTATCAGATGGTAATATTGTGAAAGTGTCATCTACGTACCGCTTGTAGAAACGAGGGGTCACGGGTGATGTGTTCAGAGCAGTCTCCTCGAAGTCCTCCATGAAGATGTCGGCTACAACGGGAGAGACTGGCGAACCCATGGCCACTCCATCCACTTGCCTATAGAATTCATCATTCCACAGTAGATAGCCGGATGTTAGGCAGTGTTTTAAAAGTTCAGTGTATTCTATTGACATATTGTGATCCTGTAGCTTCCTAGATATTATTTTAATACAGTCTTCCACTGGTAGGCTGGTAAATAAAGACTGTACATCAAAACTAACCATTGTTTCATTGTCCATGAGTTTTAGGTGTTTAACTTCATTGACAAAATGGTAAGAGTCCCTTGTGAACGCTCTTGTTAATCCTCTGAGTGGTGAGAGTACTTTTGCTACTAGTTTGGCCAGTTTGTAAGTCGGTGAGTCGATTTGACTCACAATTGGACGTAGCGGAGCGTTAGGCTTGTGTATTTTCGGGAGTCCATACAACTTAGGCGGTTTTGCACATGATGGAATAAGAGTTTTCACATCTAGATTTAATGTGTCGGAGTGTTCCTTAATTAGCTTTTTAGTAGTATTTAAAACGGTGGTAGTTGGATCCGTTTTAACCTTTGTGTACGTGCTCTCGTCTGACAAAAGATGTTTTATTTTATCATTATAATCTGATGTATCCATCACAACGGTTGCATTTCCTTTGTCCGCGCGTAGAACGATGATGTCTGACCTATTGCGTAGGTTTTTCAACGCTAAATACTCCTGTTTACTGAGATTAGGTTTGGGCTTAGTACAACGACGTAACAAAGACGAAACATCCTGACGTATGGCCTCCATATCCTCAGTTTTCATAACGTTTTGGGCCAAGGCATCTTCAACTGCGCAAATAATGTTTTCATAAGGAATGCGCGTAGGCGTTACAGCAAAATTCAAACCTTTATTTAGTACCTGAATAGTAGGGTCGTCCAACGGTTGTTTTGACAGATTGACAACAGCTTGAGGTCTGCATGAGTGTGAATCTGTGGTAAACGGGCGCGTTCCGTTATTGTCTATGTTTTTCTTTTTCTTTTTGATGTTTAATTTTTCAACGAGTTTTTCATATTTTAAAATATGTTTAATTTTGCATTGATTATATTTGATTGTCTCGCGCTTATTTAAAGTGTCAATGCAATCGTTGAAATCACAGGGTGTCAATACTGTCTTAACAATATCGGACGTCTGTTCAATGTCCCGGTCGTTTCTGCGTAGATCGCGGCGGTTTTGTCGAATCACTGTCCGTAACAACTTAAAACTTGCCTGGTTTACGATCTTAGCGCTTCCTCGTATGTTCTTTTTGGAAGATATTTTTACACACGTTGGAATGAGACGATGATCACGACATCTCTTCAAGAAAGTTAAAGATGTTAATAATCTTGCACGCTTAGTCTTCAGATCTTCTAACCGGCGTATCTTGTTTGCGATTTCCAGTCCGTACTGGTTCACATAATACTTTCTTAGATTTACGCGAATATTTGACATTTTAAATAAAACTATCTTTTCGGATTATTTCGCGGATTTATTTTGATTTTTGGTTCCCGACGTTTCGAATGCTTTACAGCAATCATGGTCACGGGAGAGACTAAGGTATTAGACATCTCAAAAGCGTTATATACTTGTTACAGACAGTGCCTACCCACAAATTTACAAAATGATTTTGAAAATTCAAAAATGGCACCAGAGTACCTTACAATATTTGTTGATTTTAATTCTAAACATATTAAAAATATTAAAAAGTTTAATAAGTATTATAATTAAATTACATATAAAACAATAATAATACTTTAATAAATAATTAGTATTTAATAAATAATTAATATTTTGATTTTCTTTGTGGTTAGACATATTATAGTAATAGCAACACTAAATAATATTACATTATTAATTCTTAAAGTTTTTTAAAATATTGTAATATTTATAATAATAACAGCTAAAATTAAACAAATAATATTTAATTATAATACTTATTAAACTTTTTAATATTTTTAATATGTTTAGAATTAAAATCAACAAATATTGTAAGGTACTCTGGTGCCATTTTTGAATTTTCAAAATCATTTTGTAAATTTGTGGGTAGGCACTGTCTGTAACAAGTATATAACGCTTTTGAGATGTCTAATACCTTAGTCTCTCCCGTGACCATGATTGCTGTAAAGCATTCGAAACATCGGGAACCAAAAATCAAAATAAATCCGCGAAATAATCCGAAAAGATAGTTTTATTTAAAAAGACATTTTCATGTTTATGATGTAATTTATAAAAGCTCCTTAGGCATCATAACGATCAAAACGAATTAGAAAAATCGATTTACAATTGGTAAACAAACCGTGTAGCATCGGTCAAGAATATACAATTTGGCAAAGACAGTTCCGTCCATTTTCTCCTAATTTTCTGTTTAGTAGCAATAATGAGGTTTAGTGTCATTAATGAAAAATTTGGAAAACAGTTGTTTTTTTAAACAGATAGGTATATATATATATATATATATATATATATATATATATATGTTTTTCTCAAATTTTCAATAATTATTAGGGTCGACTTCCGACCACAGGGCGAGCACTGGTAAATAATAAGTATTAAATACATATATTATTTTTATAACTAACTGGCGACTCACCCTCGCTTCGCTTCGGGTTCGTCCCTAGACAAAAATAAATCTATCCTACGGGAACCGTACATTTTTCCGGGATGATATATAGCTTATAGCCTTCCTCAGTTAACGGGTTATTTAATGCAAAAAGAATTTCAAATCGGATTAGTAGTTCCTGAGATTAGCGCATTCAAACAAAAAAACAAACAAACTCTTCACCTTTATAATATTAGTATAGATGATATCAGACGGCATTTAACAGTCGATTAGATATATAAAATATTCAAAATATAAAGTTGACGCAAGTGTTACAAAATGTGATGCCAAATGGAAACAAAAAGTATGTTATCTTAGTATATCTACACACTATAGTGTCAATGATGTGGCGAGAGATACGTCGCGTCGGCGCGTTTGTCTGTCGAGGGCTGACATCCGAATCGATCAAACTGCTCTAAAAACATAGAAATGTCGATGTTAATATTATTGTTTTGCTATACTTGCTAAATAATATTTTTTAATTAACTGCCTCGGTGGTGTAGTGTCTAGCATGTGCAGCTGCAAATCCGGAAATCTTGGGTTCGAGTCCCGAATCCGAAAAATTAAAAAAAAAAAAAAATTAAAGTAACTTAACTTTAGATTTAACAGTACTAGTATTTAACTGTAGATTGGCCCTAACGGTTAAACTTGCAAATTCGCTAACCGTTTCAATTGTCACCATTGGACGTCTCACTTCCAACTCGCTGATGTTAATTTTGTTTTGTAAAGTTTAAATAATGCTTAACAACTTGTATTTTACTAAACCTAATGATGTCCAATGACACCAATTCACATTTAATTTTCTTTTATTGGTTAATGAATGGACACATAGACAAACATATATTTTTATTGTTAACATTAAAGTAAAAAAAAAAGAGTGCGTGTATGAATGTGTACACGCGCAAGAAGTAAGACTTCTGTAGGTTATCGGTACTCTATGAAATTCAATTTATGTTTTAAATAATTAGGATAGGTGAGATACTAAAGATAACACATATTATGGCATATTACAATCATACATTTCTAGAATATCATTTAAGGAAAGAATATACTCGTAGTATTATACATATATCATTTGTCAGACAATAACAACGGTTACCCCATGGTGCCATGCAACAAACGTACGTACATTTTTCGTAACGCATTCACCAGCTTACCTCCCAAGTCAAGCGTGCGTAAAGAAGTTTTACTTCAAAATATGTTTGCGAAAGACATGTTAAGTCCACCAACCCACACTTGGCCAGCGTGGTGTAATGGCCAGTGGGAGGTTAACAAGGGCTGAATATATACATACATAATACCAGTTTTCCAATTAAGAATTTTGAAAGGAATAAAGGACAAAGGAAAAAAAGACTTCCAAAGAAAGCTTCAGGCTAATTTCTAAAATAGATGCCGAAATGTGGGAAATGGTGTATATGGATAAACGATGTTTTTTACATGTTTTGAGATGACGTAAGGCTGTTTATTATATAGAGGCTATATTGTAAGGAAATTAAAAATTTACTTAATTATATAACAAAACAAATGTACACTTAATCATGTAGTAAGTTCAATCATCAATTCTTTCGTGGCTTCTTGGAGTAGCATTTGGGCAAGGTATAAATCAAGCTAACATACAGACAAACATAAAAGTGATAATGTATCTAGTTGGACATTTCCTTTGATATATGGGATGGAATAAGGGCAATGGTAGCCCAGTGGTAACGTGCTCACTTGGGAAACCGAGTGAAGGGGGTTCAAATCCCGGGTCTCGCACCTCTGATATTTTCACGTGCGAATTATTTCTAACATGATTACCACTTGCCTTACCGTGAAGGAAAACATCGTGAGGAAACCTGCATGTCTGAGAGAACCTAGCAAGTTTTCGAAAGACATGTGAAGTCCGCCAATCCGCACTTGGCCAGCGTGGTGGACTATGGCCTGATCCCCCTCGTATTGAAGAAAGGCTCGTGCTCAGTAGTCGGAAGGAAGTATGGAAGCCAACAAACAAACATTTTTATACGATGTACTCGTTTTGTTGCGTAATATATAGTTATTTGAATACTTCGCTCTTCGTCGCAAAGTAATGAAATGAAGCTGCTTCACTCCGCATATTAAATGCGAGCAAAGAAATTAAAATTCAAAAGTTCGTAATATATTTCCAACGAAAAAATATTAAAAATCTTGAATATATGTCATTGTGTTACTTGCTTTCTAACCGACTTTAATAAGAGAGGATTTGTATTAAACTTTCATAAATTGATTTTTATTTTATTATTTTTCTTCTTTTATGTGTATACTAGCGACTCACCCTCGCTCCGCTCGGATTCGTCCGGTTTATAAATTTCTCAGAGGTGACATATTTTCCAGCAGTGAAAAGTATCCTATATGTTGACACGGACAACCAGCTATTATCATCCCAAATTTCATCATAATCTGTCAAATTTTCTAATGATACATTCTCAGACAGACAGACAGACAAAAATTCTAAAAGCTATCTATTGATTCGGCCACTGCATAGATAAAAATGACTATTCCGATAAGATTTTCCAAAAAATATTTATTGTTCAGATTCGACTCAGTTAGAATTTTATTATATGTATAGATTCTATATATTTAGACCACTACTTGACAAAGAACCTTATAACTATTTTAACCCAATCCGGCACTCGAACCCTAGACCCCATAGTAACCGTATTCAGCCCCAACACTAACGAGATAGTAAAGTACCTAGTTCTTATACGTAAACATAACATTTGCATACTATTACTGGCGTGTTGGAATGTTGAAGTTACTGGACACAAATAAAGCTAATTAACTACATTTACTTAGTAATAAGGAAACTATTTAAATATTAGGCCTATATATAGATATAATATCCCAAGTTCGGTATGTATGTTGGTACATCAGGATCAATATCTAAAAGGAACTGCTCGCACGTATCTTTGTGCCTTACGATAGACGTATATTTTTTCACCGACTTAAAAAAGGAAGATATACTTAATTTAGTTGTACATTTATTTTTCATCTATAAGACATAATAGTTAATAAGAGTTTATACCTCAAAAATGGTCTTCTCAAAATTCTAAATGAAAACTCACATGAAACTCCAACTTAGTGTCCACGAAAAACACGTGGATCTACTTATCGTTAGTTTGTAAAAGAAAAACAAAATAAAAACCGACCAAGTGCGACTCGGACTCGAGCACGAAGTGTTCCGTACCATTATCTATAAAAACGGCAAAAAATCATGTCTGTTGTATGGGGGCCCCCCTTAAATATTTGTTTTATTTTAATTTAATTATTTATTTTTAAAGTGAATATATAACTAAATATTCTGTGAATATTTCAAGCGTCTACCTGTTGCCGTTATCAATATCGACGAGCAAAAAAAAATCACGTTTGTTATATGGGAGCCCCCTTAAATATTTATTTTATTCTGTTTTTTTGGTATTAGTTGTTATAGCGGCAACAAAAATACATCACCTGTGAAAATTTCAACCAACTATCACGGTTCATGAGATACAGCCTACCATTACCATGCCTGGTGACAGACGAACAGACAGACAGACAGACAGCGAAGTCTTAGTAATAGGGTCCCGTTTTACCCTTTGGGTACGGAACCCTAAAAACGTTCCCATAATTACAATATTAGTATTATGTAAGAGTAAACTTAAAATTACTAGAAATATATTTGCAAATTTTCGTCACCACTTTTGCTGCATAAAGTCGTTACAGCAACAGTGCATCACCATGTTTTTAAATGCAAGTTTGATAAATATTTAAATTGAAAATTTTCGTATGCCCATATTTGGCAATGATCCAGCATAGATCGCGCCGGCGCCGTAAGGTCAATGCTCCCTTATGTAATTAAACCGCATATAGACTAAGGGCTCTGATTTCATTATTTCAGACTAACTTGATCGTGTTTTGATTGAAAATGTAGTTATTTAGAATAATTTAGGACTTTGTTTTCAGTCTAGAATCTAGATTTCATTAAATATAAGATTTAGTAGAATAGAAATGTATATGGGAAACCGATTGAAGCGAGTTCAAATCCCGGGTCGCGCTCCTCGGATATTTTCAGTCCATGTAACCTCTTTTCTAAATTCCCAATGACTGGGCTATAATTAAATAATATAAATGCCTAAAAACTAAACAGAAACGACCTAACACTCTAACTAATACATGTTATGACTGTTAGGTTTTTTCTTTCCCATAGAAACTTATGTCTATACTTTCGTCGATATTATATGCTGCTTTCAATTTACCGGACATTAAACACTTTTAATATTAAATGTTGCAAAAAGCTAAAATACTAAGCTTTCGCCCGCAAATTGATAGTAGTCATTATTATCGATACAGAGGCCGAATCTATAGTTTTAAAATTTTTTGTCTGTCTGTCTGTCTGTCCGTCTGTCTGTCTGTCTGTCTGTCTGTCTGTCTGTCTGTTACCGCATCACGAGAAAACTACTGGACAGATTTAGATGAAATTTGGTATGGTGATACCTGGCTATCCAGGTCAACATATAGGATACTTTTTACCGCGGGAAAATATTTTATTTCTGAGAAAAAAATACAAAAACTGCAATGTAAGAGTATACTAATATGTAATACTTAAGAATTTGGGTTTTTGGTCATCTGAACGCGGGCGGAGCCGCGGGCAATGCTAGTTAGATTATAAAAACTCAGACAAAACCAATATTTTATATATAGACTAGACAGTTGTAATAAAACATTTGTTAAATCCAACTTAATCAAATGAATGTTTCCATGAAAGTAGACGAAAGCTTGTCCAAATGAAAAGCTGAAAATTCCCGGTGAAATGAGTCAGTGTGGAGCGACGTGACACGCTTCGTGAAATATTCGTGCTGCAACCACTACTATTGGAAATTGTAGGTCGATTACAACTCGAAAGCTAATGTTTTTGATCGACTTCAAAAAGAGGGAATACTTTATCTGGTTGGTTGTTGTATTTTTTTTTTTAATTGTAATAATTTTTACTTTGATTTGAATTGAATTTGAAATTATACAAATTTAAAAATGTTCATATATTTTTAAGTTTAATATACATATATTGTGGCAGTGATAGCCCAGTGCCATGCACTCGCTTGGGAAATCGAGTAAAGCGGGTTCAAATCCCGGGTCTCGCACCTCTGATATTTTCATGTACGAATCATTTTTTACATGATTACCACTTGCCTTACGGTGAAGGAAAACATCGTCAGGAAACCTGCATGTCTGAGAGAACCTAGCAAGTTTTCGAAAGACGTGTGAAGTCCACCAACCCGCACTTGGCCAGCGTGGTGGACTATGGCTTGATACCCCTCGTATTGAAGGGAGGGCCGTGCCTAGCAGTGGGACGTTGAAAAGGGCTGAATACATACATATAACAAGTTATATAATAAGTAGTAGTATTTGTTTTATCACATAATATAACTAAATTAAATGAATTTAAAAGTAAAAGGGCAGGAGGGATATAATATTTATTACTATAGAAGTGGCAATAAAAATCTAAATTTTAAAGACTCAAATTTTTTTACCATTTAATTGCACAACTTGTATTTTTCATAATTTGACTACAGAATCTAGGTATAACAGAATGGACATGACAAAATTAAAAATAATTATATTTTTACGCTACGGAACCCTAAAAATCGTGATATTTAAAAATATTAATATTGAGCTATTCCACATTGGTAGAGACTACACGAGTCGGCGCCGTGTTTCCGTATTACACACAACACAGGCCTCGTAGCTTACCATGGAACTAGAGGGTGCTGTGTGATAGTGTCCCAACATAAAATAAAATAAATAAAATAAATATTTTTAATCTTACACTTAAATTCTTTAACTACTTTTGATTATTTCAATAGTAGTGGCTACGAATGCACCGGCGCCAAACTTCCGTATTACTCACCTACTGAAAGCTTCAAATAATAACCTGTAACGCTTTCAATTTGCTTTGAACTATGCCTTTTGCTGCAATGCTTATTTGCACAATATATATCCGACGGTGATTGATGGTGTTGTGGTAGTTGGTACAGTGGCAGCTATGTTATAACTAACTAACATGACGTAGAGTCTGAGTTCGATCGGTTTTGTAAAATAAAATATAGTAATTTATGCGATTAATGAGGTACAACTATGCTTTATAATTAATTTGTTGTAAAGTATAGTTATTAGTATTATAAAGTAAACATATAACTTATCTATCTATCCATATAATAAAATTCTAACTGAGTCGAATCTGTACATTAAATATTTTTTGGAAAACCTTATTGAAATAGAATATTATCGAGAAAGAGGCTGAATCTATAGTTTTTAGAATTTTTGTCTGTCTGTCTGTGATCACATCACAAGAAAGCCACTGGACAGATTTTGATGAAATTTGTTACGATGATAGCTAGTTATTTGGGTCAACATGTAGGATACTTTTTACTACGGGAAAATATTTCATCTCTGAGAAACTTAATCTAATATATTAACAATTAACGATTTATCCTTACTTTGCTCGAGCTGTGAGGAAACCTTCATGTCTAAGAGAACGTAGTAAGTTTTCAAAGACATGTGTAGTTGTAGCCAACCCACGCTTAGTAAACGTGGACTATGGCCTGATCCCTCTCTCCTTAAGTGATGACCGTGCCTAGTAGTGGGATAAGGGCTGAATACACTGTAACCATAAGTTAAAACATAAACAAGTTAAAAATGAAAGTTACATGATAAATAAAACTATCTTTTCGGATTTTTTCGCGGATTTATTTTGATTCTTGGTTTCCGACGTTTCGAATGCTTTACAGCAATCATGGTCACGGGAGAGACTAAGGTTTTAGATGTTTCAAAGGCATTATATAGTTGTTACAGACAGCCTTACTCACAAAATAACAAAATGAATTTAAATAATTTAAATATGGCATCGAAGTACCTTACAATATTTGTTAATTTTAAACATTTTTATAACACAAGAGACGTTTGGCTCAGTTTGTAGTGATCCTACTTGCTGTGTCAGCGGTCGCGGGTTTGAATTCCGCTGGGGGCACACATTTGTGTGGTGAATACGAATGTTTGTACTCCAGTCATGGATGTTTATATTTATAATATGTATGTATTTAAAGTTACATATGTGTAGTGTATCAACTATCTGGTATCCATAACACAAGCCTCGTAGCTTACCATGGAACTAGATGGTGCTGTGTGTTAATGTCCTATCATATTTATTTATAATTTAAATAAGTTTTATAATTGAATATGGAATTATATTTATTTAATTTTAGCTGTTATTACTATAATAATTTAATAAAGTTACGAAAGTCACATGACAAAAAATTTTTAAGTGCTTGATTTTCATATAAAAAAAAAATATATTATCTAAAAATTATCAAAGCTTAGTTAGATAAAACATTTTGTAGTACTAAATAAGTCCCTAGTATAAACAACATCTTTATCACAGTACATTTGTAATAACTGATATTAAAAAGAACATAATGTTTTTAGCAATGTAAGCTAAAAATAGATTTATTGATAAAATATTATCATGTCTATAAATTATTAGAATGTAGATAGTATGTAGAATAATTTTAGGAAGGAATTTATAGTTCAAGTGTGTTTTTTAAAAAAAATTCGTTATATTTGTCGTGACATCTTCGTCTTTTTTGGATGTTATTGATTCTTTAAATACTAAACAGGTTGTATCTAAATATCTAATATAAATAAGAAAAAAATTCAACAAAAATCTTTAATTTTAATTACTTTAAAGCGGATTTTTGGGTTTGTCGTACGTTTTAAGTTAAAGTTTTTTTATATTCAACAATAATACAACTACTTTTAGCCCGCGGTTTTTATGTCCGATCTCGCAATCTATATTCTTGTCAAATTTTATGAAAATCTGTTCAGTACTAGTGTGAAAAATTAAATACCCCCTGATAAACATACATATATATATATATATATATATATATATATATATATATATATATATATATAGACAGAGACAAAACAGTTCAGTACGTTTTTCTCCTCTGTTTGTCAACAGATTTTCTTTTTTTTTGTTTAGTACTCGTAGCTATTGACGAGCTTTAGTGTTCATTTTTTATCTATACAGATAAATAAAATTGAAGTGTCTGTTTGTAATGTCAAAGTAACAGCTTTATACTAAATGCATATGGAATTATATACGGTACTTATAAGAAAAACACACTTTTAAAAAAAATTGTCTGTCTGTCTGTTTGTTCCGGCTTATCTCCGAAAAGGCTGGACCAATTCTAACGGGACTTTCACTGGCAGATAGCTGATATCATAAGAAGTAACTTAGGCTACTTTTATTTTAGAAAAAGAATAAGGGTTTCGCTCAAAAAAATTAAAACGTACCTAGGGACGCACCCGAGCGAAGCAAGGGTAAGATACTAGTTGACAATAAAAAAATTGGAAACAACTATATTTTTACATATTTGACAGTAATTATGGTTGAATTTCGATCACTGCGCGAACACTAAGCCGTTATTGCACCTTATGATGATTGACGACACGCTTGGCTCAGTTTGTAGTGACCCTACTTGCTGTACCAGCGGTCGCGGGTTTGAGTCCCGCTGGGGGCATTCATTTGTGAGATGAGGACGAATGATTGTTATATATGTGTAGTGTATCAACTATCTGGTATCCATAACACAAGCCGCGTAAGCTACGCGGCTTGTGTTATGGACCATACCATGGAACTAGATGGTGCTGTGTGTTAATGTCCCAACATATTTATTTATTTGTAAATGACCCTATTTTTTTACCTTTATTTTTTTTCTATCTATTAGATTCGAAGGAAACGACAGTGACAAACGGACAGACGTACACACGAGCAATCCTAGAAGCTATCTATTTTTATATAAGAAGTACAGAATCCTAAAATCTCAGATTTTTATAATTAAATCAGTTTAACAGACTATTAATGAGTTAAATATTCGTAACTAACAGTGAATATAAATGTCACTTAATTAAGCAGTAGTAGCTCAGTGAAGACACGCTCGCTTGGAAACCCAAGTGAAATGGTTTCAAATCTCTGGTGGTGGGTTTCGCACCATTGCACTGGCAGATTCCCACGTGCTTAGTCATTTCTAACATAATTATTAATTATTGTTTACTATCTATACTAATAATATAAAGCTGAAGAGTTTGTTTGTTTGTTTGGTTGAACGCGCTAATCTCAAGAACTACTAATCCGATTTGAAAAATTCTTTTTGCATTAGATAGCCCGTTAACTGAGGAAGGCTATAGGTTATTTATCATTCCAGAAAAATTTACGGTTGCTGTGGGATAGATTTGTTTTTGTCTAGGGACGAACCCGAAGCGAAGCTAGGGTGAGTCGCTGGTATCCTTATAAAGTGAAGGAAAAACATTATGAGCAAACCTGCATGTGTGAGAGAAAATAGCAAGTTATCGAAGAATGTGAAGTCCGCCTTGGCCTTGGCCATAGTGGTGGCTTAGGGCCTGATGTCCCTCATATTGAAGCAAGGCCCGTGCCCAGCAGTGGGACGTTAAAAAGGGCTGAATACACACACGATGACATTAGTTGGAAATTACCAAAAATAGGCGTTAAACGAGCGACATGGCGTTGAGTCACCGCGTACGTCCTTACTATAAAGTTTAATAATAATCTTTAATGGGGTCATCATTTACATGTAAAAATAACATTCGATTACAAACTTGCCGTGTCAGAATAAAATAACAATTATTTAAGTGAGTTCATTCACACGAGTTGTAGACCCTGAAAATTTTATAAACACACCTTTAAATGTACAATATTTGGTTATTAATGAATAGTTTAAATTCTTTATGTATATATATATATATATATATGTATATATATATATATATATGTATATATATATATATATATATATATATATATATATATATATATATATTTAACTAGCCACTCACCCTCACTTCGCTCGGGTTCGTCCCTCGTTACGTTTTAAGGTTTAGTATAGATTTCTCATAGATGAGATATTTTCTCGCAATAAAATGTGTGCTATATGTTGACCCGGATAACCAGCTATCGTCATACCAAATTTTATCAAAATCCCTCCAGTGGTTTTTTAGTGATGCGGTAACAAACAGACAGACAGACAGACAAAGATTTTAAAAACTATAGATTCGACCTCTGTGTCGATAACAATGTCTATTTCAATAAGATTTTTCAAAAAATATTTAATGTACAGATTCGGCTTAGTTACAATTTTCACTGCGATTACTTTACAAGTTACTAGCTGCGCCCTGCGGTTTTGTCCGCGTTAAATTTGATTATACATATATGCCTGTTTAGGCATCAGTTTTACGTGTATGGAAGTCTGCCCGATTTGTTGACATTTACATATAATTACTGCTCCGCTCCCTTGGGTAGCACCAGCATGATATATAGCCTAAAGCTTTCCATAATAAACGAGCTATCTAATGCAAAAAGAATTTATAATATGGATATATTTAAAGTTATATATGTGTAGTGTATCAACTATCTGGTATCCATAACACAAGCCTCGTAGCTTACCATGGAACTAGATGGTGCTGTGTGTTAATGTGTCAACAAAAAAGAAAAGATATTTGTTTTACAATACGAGTATGTAGTGATACCATAACATACATGTACATATATTTCAAAGACAGCTAATTAATCGAAATTCAACTCCAGTACTAATGAAGCAGAAAGTGATGACAGATAATACGAGTATAACAATATGTCTATAGATTTTCATTTTTCTCACGTAAATCGTGATTTCTAAATGCACAATGGTAAAAGCTAGCAATAATTACGTACGGTTATCGTTTTTGATGTGACTTTATTAAATATGCTCTTTTATTGTTTCTAGAAAAGTTATGAATGGAAACGCGAGTGGATTGTATGAAGGTAAAAATTAGATATGATGATTTTAATACATAATGTGTGTAGTATCCTTGTGATAGCAATACCTATGACAAGTAACTGTTAGTCTAGTATACGGTTGAAGTTCTGGAGGTCCTGGGTTCGAGTCCCGAGTCGAATATTATTGAGTTTTTCTGTATGAAGTTGCCGTTTTCACCCGGCATCCCGGAACTGACGAAAAATATTTACTAAAACTTTTAGTCCAATTAGAGAAGTAGGTATTAGAAGAAACAACAAACAACATTACAATATCAATGTAAAAATATATAAGTTAAGTTTATAACGTCAATCATGCATATCTGGCAAGATTTGGTCGTATTCTGTATAGTTAAGACTAGCGGCACAGCTTCCTCTTTCATCCCTACTCCCTAGTAAAAAACAAAAACGAATCTACCCCGCAAGAACCGTACATTTTTCCGGGATAAAAAGAGCCTATGTGTTATTCCAGACTATAATCTATCTCTGTGCCAAATTTCATCCAGATCCGTTTAGCCGTTCTGACGTGAAAGAGTAACAGACATCCATCCATTCAAACTTTCACATTTATATAGTAGACTAGCAACTCACTCTTGCTTCGCTCGGGTACGCTAGGTACGGTTAGTATGAAATACAAATCTTTGAATTTCTCGGCTTTTCTCTACTATATTATGCATGTATTATTCACATAAACCTTCCTCTTGAATCACTCTATCTATTAAAAAACCCGCATCAAAATCGGTTGCGTAGTTTTAAAGATCTAATCATACATATGGACAGACAGCGGGAAGCGACTGTGTTTTATACTATGTAGTGATTAGATAATTACTGTATTTACGGTTGAAAATTTTAATTGAAAAGATTGCTGATTGATGCTAAAAAAATTTATGTATAATAAACCTGTGCAAGTAAACCCGCGGTAAAAATCAAGATTATATTCATATTAGCAATTCCTTCTTTGACTACGTGACAGGTAACGCATAGACGAGACAAAACCACTGAAAATGATATTAGCTTTTATTGGCTTCATGTCTATGTTAATAACAAAGTTGTAATTTTAAATGTAAACACTGTAGGAAGACAACTTTCGCGTACTCATGTAGTATCAATTCAACTCAGCGTTCTTATGGGATTTATATGGTATTTTAAGGGTCATATCTGATCCAAAGATGCTATCTATCTCATTGCGAAATTTTATCAAAATCTGTTTAGCGGTTTAAGCTAGAAAGGATAACAGATAGAGTCACTTTAACATATAATATTAGTATTTTATTTTGAGCAACAAATCTATTCTGATATATCCATATTATATCTGTTCTTTTAAATTAATGTATAATTTTGTGGATAGACGAGGTCTGTAACAATTACAGTTAAAAGTTAATACAGATTCGATTAGATTAGAATTTTTATTATGTATAGATATAGATAATAGAACAAAACTAACAACAAAACACTCATATTCATACATATTATTAAAGATTCAGCAAATTTAAATAAAACACTTGTTTATTTTATTCTTAACTAGCGACTCTCCCTCGCTTCGCTTCGGGTTCGCCCTTAGACAAAAACAATTTATCCCACGGGAACCGTACATTTTTCCGGGATAATATATAGCTTATAGCCTTACTCAGTTAAAGGGCTCTCTAATGCAAAAAGAATTTTTCAAATCCGATTAGTCGTTCCTGAGATTAGCGCGTTCAACCAAACAAACAAACAAACTCTTCAGCTTTATAATATTATAAGTATAGATTCAGCAAATTTAAATAAAATACCTACTTGTTTATTTCATTTTTAATTTCCTTATAATAAGCCCAAAAACGATCTACAATAACAAGAATTCACTCTAAAGGCATTAGTATGTTTTGAAAGCTGACACCCAGGTAGATAAGGGGAATAAAGGTGTTCAAGGTCATCCCTAAAACTTGTTTTGTCAAAAAGTTACACCATAACTGCTATAAACTGTAAATATAGGTGATTTTTAATATTTTCTTAGATTTATACGAACATTTAACATCTATATATATAAAACAAAGTCGTGTTAGTTACACCATTTAGGTATAACTCAAGAACGGCTGGACTAATTTTTATGGTATTTGTTTTTTTTAGATTTCTCTTAGGGATAGGATAATATGTAGAAAAACATCAGAAAAATCAATATATATATATATATATATATATATAAATATATATATATATATATATATATATATATATATATATATATATATATATATATATATATATATATACATATACATATATATATATATATATATATATGGCTAACGCTAGCAAATAACTATTTTAAATATCTATAGTAATATGTAAAACGTACCTAATGATGAACCCGAGCGAAGCGAGGGTCAGCCCCTAGTTTTAAATAAAACTATCTTTTAGAATTTTTCCGTGGATTTATTTTTATTTTTGGTTCCCGACGTTTCGAATGTTTTACAGAGAACATGGTCACTGGAGAGACTAAGGTTTTAAACATATCAAATCATATATGTGATTGTTACAGACAGTAACCCACAAAAAGACAAAATACGTAATTCCAAAAATACATTTTTTTGTATTTTATAATGAAAATAAGTCAGTGTTTTTTTTTTAATTTTGATTAGGTATTCCTTTTATTAAACTTTTGCAACAGACAAACGAAACTGCAAGATGTCGTAAATTGACAAAGTAATAAATATAAGTAAATAATAAATGGCTTCTAACCTATTACTTAAACTTATTTTCCTTAAAGTGATTTGTGACCACTGTCATAAACGTTTCGTCGATTTTCTTATTATTTTTAGTTCATAAAAGATGAAATTAACAATCGTTTTACCGATTTTCGACGAAATTATTAAAAAAACATTTGAAGTCTTTACTATCAGGTAGGTACCTTATAAATAATCGATGTCTATTACAAAATCCTACTAATATTAAAAATGCGAAAGTTTATGAGGTTGTATGGATGTATGGATGTACTCTTTTACACAAAAACTATTGAATGGATGACAGAATCAGAATGACTGAGATGATGAATGATAATCAGAATAGCACATAGGCTACTTTTTATGACGGAAAATTGTACGGTTCCCGTGGGATAGATTTGTTTTTGTTTTTCTAGAGGCGAAGTAATAATAATAATGAGCCGCTAGTCTATACATATAATAAAATTGTAACTAAGCCGAATCTTTACATTAAATACTTTTTGGAAAATCTTATTGAAATAGACTTTATTATCGATACAGAAGCCAAATCTATAGTATTTAGAATTTTTGTCTGTCTGTCTGTCTGTTACCGCATCACGGGAAAACCACTGAACAGATTTTGATGAAATTTAGTATGATGATAGCTCATTATCCAGGTCAACATATAGGATACTTTATACTGCGGTAAAATATCTCATCTCTGAGCTAAACGGTATAACGTAACTAGGGACGAACCCGAGCGGAGCCAGGGTGAATTATTAGTATTAAATAATTTTCTATGTCATTGAAGTATAATTATTTCAAATCTCGTAATAAGAGTACCTACAGGTTTTTTAAAATTGTCATGAATTAAGTAATTAAATTTTAAGAAAATCTAATAAACTATATGTATTTTACGATATTCCAAATTGTTATTTTTATAGTATTTAAAGTAATATTACAGAATGTTATATAATTGCATCGTATTAACGTATAATTTTATTATTTATTTACATTCTAATAAATCTTAATGTTATACAAATATAATGTAGAGCTTTGGATATAAAGAATGTGTGCAAATAAGCTTAATCTATTAAAGATTTGATTAAAAAAACTCAAACAGTTAAAATTAAATAAACTAAAATCGTCTATCCTATACGCCCTTCATTTTATACCTATAGCGCATGGTATCTTTGGACATTGGTTGTGGAGGGCTCTTACAATTTATAAAAAAATGTGAAGTGTGTTTGTTATAAGTTGTACAGTATTTTTTTAAAATTTAATATTGTTTAGTTTAATTTAATTGTTGTTAAAGTTATTAGCTTTGTTTTTTAATTGTATTCATTTTTTTTTGTGTATTTTATTAGTAGTTTTAAGCATTTAAAAAAAAAATAATATTACATAGCGAATGATGTGTTTCTTGTAATTGGTATTACATGAAAATATAAATTAGATTTAAGTATATTGTAAATGTAAAATATTTATACTGCTGGAGATCCGTATAAATAAATAAAATAAATAAATAGCATACTATACCTATTTCGATATAACTTAACACGGTGAAATTTAGCCCTTTGGACATTGAAATATAGGTAGGCAGGTAGATTAGAAAAAACTGGTTTTAAAAAAAAAAAACAATTTTTGAGATAAATCTCGAAATTGCATTCTCAAGGCCAGCTGCGTATGCGCATCAAAGTGCGAGTAGTTTCAAGTCAGTCTACGCTCGGCGTTCACAGCGGTCGCACGTGTTGGTCGGTTAATTGAATTCACTTATATTTATTGATTAAATAAAACTGTGACACGCGTTTGTGTTGTGTTATTGTGTTGTGTGGACTCGTAGGTTTCTTTTTATTTGGAGGTGAGTTTTTCATATTAATAATAAAATATATACTTATTTTTTAATTTTTTGTTAAAATAATTCATTAATTAACTCTACAATTTTATAGTCTAAAAATATACTTAAAATTCATTATAAAATAAGTAACAATGAGTTTTTTTTTTTGTATTTCTCATATTTTTTTAAACGAGTAACTCGTTTCTCATTAAGTTTCCTGAAACACTAACTCGGTTAATTTCAAATATTTACCAGTACTTATCATAAAAAGTAATAAAATATAATAATTTAATACATAGTATCAATTTTGCAAATTAGTAAATGAAAATCATTGAACAAATATGTGTATTTCTTATTTTTCTATTAAATGAATACAGACCTATAGTACTATTTTTAACAGACAAATACCTATTTAAAATCGTAAAATGTGTAGTTTTAACGATGATTTTTAATGACGTGACGATAAAATAACATATTATATATTATTATATTTTATATATTACATTCAGCCCTTTTTAACGTCCCACTGCTGGGCACGGGTCTCCCTTCAGTACGATGGGGATCAGGCCATAGTCCACCACGCTGGCCAAGTGCGGGTTGGCGGACTTCACATGTCTTTCGAAAACTTGCTAATATATGTTAGGCATAAGAATATATTGAAGTAGCAAATCCTAGTACTGGTCAGTACTGAATATTTTATTATATCAATAACTTCTTATCAAAGGCGGATAAATGTTAAATCGATATGCTATTTGCGTCATTGATTAGTGCACGTTAGTGACAAAAAAAAAAAGAAAATAATTATCTACAATTGTTGTAGAATTAATGATGTTGCTAAAAGTGAAAGGAAAAGTATGTTTTCAGCGTCGCTAATAGATAACTCCTGAGGGCTTTGACAAGATGACATTCGACAATCGCTTTGGCGAAAAGAATAATAAATAATGACAATGTTATTTTTCTACTTGAGACTCACCCTCGCTTCGTTCGGGGTCGTCCCTAGTTACATTTTTACGTTAAACTCAGAAATGAAATATTTTCGCAGTAAAAAGTATCCTATATGTTGACCCGAATAACCAGCTATCATCATACCAAATTTCATCAAAATCTGCCCAGTGGTTTTTTCGTGATACGTTTCCAGACATACTTATAAACAGACAGACAGACAAAAATTCTAAAAACTATAGATTCAGCCTCTATATCGATAATATTGTATATTTCAATAAGATTTTCCAAAAAATATTTAATGTACAGATTCGACTCAAAATTTTATTATATGTGCAAATTTGCAATAACGTTTAAAGAAGTTAATTTAATTGAAAATTTTCATTTGAAATCAACAACTTACTTCAAAATTTTCATTATATTTCTTCTTGAAAACTTTTAGGAATATTAGAGTAACCACTCTACATTAAAAAAAAATATACATTTATAGATATTTTTCAATGGTATAATAAACAAAAGAATATAAATGATAAAGAAAGTATAAAAGTGATAAGGACGTATAATAAAATCGTTAATACCTGATTTCAAAGGTTAATAAAATGGAAGTGAAATTAGAAAGAATATAACTCTATAAAGGTTTGTTTGTCAAAAACGAATAATTTTTCCGCCATTACGAATGAAACTTGTCTTAAGATTCATCCATTAAAATATCTAGAAAAAAAAAGTAGTGAATGAAAAAATTTTAAGTAAAGTAAATGAAAATTAGTAAATTCATTGAAAAAAATATTCATGAATATTGGTTAACTATTGACGAAGATATAACGTAACATATGTACATACAAAAACATACATACACCTAAATTGAGTCTCTTCTTTTTCAAAAATCGATACATTACTTTTCAGCACTGAAGTATTTTCTTTAAATACTCTCGTGAGCAAAAAAATCGACTCAGACGACACATCTGTAGTCGCAAGTCACTGGAAAAAAAACTGAAAGCAAATATATTTTTTTCATAGTAAAATCTTAAAGCTGCTAGTATTAGCTTCAAAATGATATAAAATATTGTAAGGTTTATTGCTCACACAACCCAACAATATGTTGTGATCAGTAACCACCCTTTTTACGCTTGTTTACAATAGTGCTAATTAAGGGTTACTGACCCATATAAAAGGTTATCTACCTGACCCACCCTTATCAGTTAGCCGTCAAACGTCAACCGATACACATCTCCGTTATCAACAATCAAGAATTCTACCTGAAAATGAACACAACAAGCGATTTAGCAGCTCAAGCGACCACCCTATTGCGACAAGGCCAGAGTCAGCGTGAAGTGGCACGTGCACTGAACATGAGGCAGTCTGCTGTTTCCAAAGTTTACCGTCGTTACCAGGAGACTGGTGGCTTTAATCGAAGACGCGGTTCCGGTAGAAAAAGGTGCACATCAGAGAGAGATGACCGATTTATTGTCAGCACATCGTTAAGAAATCGGGCCCTCACTGGCGTTCAAGTCCAACAAGAGCTCAGAGAAACGCGAGGAGTAACTGTGAGTGGCTGGACAGTCAGAGGACGACTTAAGGCAGCTAGGCTTGAGCCAAAAAGGTCAGCTACTGGCCCCAAATTAACCCCAGACCACCGAGCAGCCCGCCTACGTTTTGCTAGAGAACATGTTGATTGGACTGACGAACAATGGTGCACAGTTCTCTTCTCAGACGAAAGTAGAGTATGCTTGCATGGTAGTGATAGAAGAGGACGAGTCTACAGAAGACCTGGGGAAAGATTCGCGTAGTGCTGTATCAAAGAAAATGTTGCTTTTGGAGGAGGTTCCTGGATGGTGTGGGCCGGCATTTCAAGCGAGGCAAAAACCGAGTTGGTTTTTATTGAAACTGGCGGTCGAATGGGAGGATTGACGGCGATCCGATACATCGAAGAGATTTTAGAGGATCACGTCGTTCCCTACGCCGGTTTCATTGGCGAAAACTTCGTCCTAATGCACGACAATGCCCGTCCACATACTGCAAGTTCCGTCCGGCAGTATTTACAGGAGGTCGCAATTGCCGCTATGGACTGGCCAGCGCGTAGCCCGGACTTAAATCCTATCGAGCATTTGTGGGATGATCTTAAAAGAAAAGTTCGGGCTAGAAATCCTGCACCAAACACGATGGCGGACCTCAAAGCAGCGCTAATCGACGAATGGAATAGCATCGAACAAGATCGAGTAAGGAAACTTATTCGATCCATGAAAAAGCGATTGGAAGCTGTTATTAGGGCCAGGGGGGGGCAACACTAAATATTAAAAAAATAATTTTAATTAAATTATTGTTTTGACGAATTTTACATGGTATTTTCTTTACCGTCAACCATCACTTTTTTTCATTGCTTAAGACTCCATCTAATTCAATATTTTTTCTTTACCAGAAAACATTTTTTAATAACAACATAGACCACTCATTTTAAAGCTAAAACAAAGAACTTTGAGATGTTAAAATCAGAAATATAATAAAAGCTTCCGATTTTTTGCTAGAGCTTTTTAACCGCAAGCGTGCGTCCTGAGTCGATTTTTTTGCTCACGAGTGTAGATCGTAGAGTCGTTAATTTTAACATATTGTGTTGACAATTTGATCTCTACATACACGCTCTACATTTTTGTACTAAATATGAAAAGTATAAGGGCTATTAAATGTAATATAAATTCAATTGTTTATTGCAATTATTATATGCCTTTTTATAAATCCTTGCACTTTCTTATAACAACGCCATGTTTTTTAAGAACAGTGTAATATGTTCATATTTAGATACAAACACAATAAACTCTCAATCATATCTTTTTTACCACGGCCGTAAAAAGAAGTTACAATAAGCTACTTCTTTTTATTATAAAGCAATGCTTTGAAAGGCATTTCGATTTCTCAAAACCTAATAAACTTTAACTATCTTGATATCGTTGGTACTCAAATGTGCTACCTTTAAAATAGACAATTATTCACGCTTAGTAGCACCATGCTATAATGGTTTTCGGCTTTTATTTGAAGAAATTAACTGGTCGACCTTCTGATTTCCAAATTAAAGATCAACAGTAGACCCCCCTGGACGCTACCACCACGTAGAAAAGTTACTTCTTATATGGTCATCTTTTCACATTAAAAATATTCATCTCCCAACAAAAACTTTACGATCTTACCTTATTGTAAATTTAATTTACAACTTAAGTGATTCTTTATAAGAGCTTGACAAAAAGCCGATACTTTGTAATGGATGAGCTGATTTTGATGGAGCCTTTTTTACTTTGAACTTTGCTCTTTATAAACACTAAAAAGGTCAAAAAAACTCTAAAAAGGTTGGTTTCATACAAACCCCTTGTGGGATGAATTTCAGAAAATGCTTAAACACGTATTTATTTAATCGTATTGAAGATCATTAATAACAAGTTTCAATTAATTCTGATCATAAATAATTTTTTGGGTTGTATTATAATGCGTTTTGGCGCGGGAATGAGATAATTTCCCGCGGTAAAAAGTAACCTACGCTACTCTCCAGCCCTCTATCTCCACACAAAAACTCGCGCTACTCCCTCACTCTGTTTCGACGTGAAAGAAGGACAAACAAACAAACACACTTTCACATTTATAATATTAGTATGGTTGTTTATAACCGATAAACTATGAAAGTACTGAACCGATTTTAATAATACTTTTACTATTGGAAAGCTACAAAATTCAAAAATGTAAAGAAACTATATTTTTAAATAAAAGTATTTTTTCTAGACGGAGAGACTGGTCTCTCCCGTGACCATGATTGCTGTAAAGCATTCGAAACGTCGGGAATCAAAAATCAAAATAAAACCGCGAAATAAAGCGAAAAGATAATTTTATTTAAAACTAGCGACTTACCCTCGCTTCGCTCGGATGCGTCCCTAGGTCCGTTTTAATTTTTTAGAGCGATACCCTAATTCTTTTTCTTAAATAAAAGTAGCCTAAGTTACTCCTTATAATATCAGCTATCGGCCAGTGAAAGTCCCGTTAAAATTGGCCCAGCCGTTTCGAGATTAGCCGAAACAAACAGAGAAAAATTTAAAAATTGTGTTTTTCTTATAAGTACTGTATATAATTCCATATGCATTTAGTATAAAGCTGTTATTTTAACATTACAAACAGACAATTTAATTTTATTTATCTGTGTAGATGTAAAATATTCGCATAAATCTTAGAGAGTATCTATATTTTATTTCGGTATATCAATATCATTCTAAAACGTACCCGAACGATGTAATCATTGGTCACTAGTTACAGATAACATGATTTATGCTACAACACCATGTCGTCTCATTAAGTATGTTTGTTTCCGGATTTAAGTTTATTACATCCATATCTTCCGGCGCGTGTCGCGAAGTTAGTTAAAAAATAGCCTTTTTTTCTGATACTATAAACAATATTAGTATGGAATTATCTTTCATAGTAGTACAATTATTAATTTTTAATTTAAAAACACTAACTTCAATATCGTCACCTTAGAAACAAAAATAACAGGGATAAAAAGGAGTTTTTTTCCCATGAAACCACCTTCATAAATCAATCCACAAATTATGAAGATTCCACAACGTAGAAAAAAATACATGAATTAAGTACTATTTCCTCTTTTTTTGAAGTCGGCTAAAGAAAACTATACAAAAATAACCATGATATTTATTAACTCAAACATAAATAAAGATCTAAATGCATTATAAAGACCTGTTCTTTTATAATTTTCGATACATCTGTTGGAAATGTCAATTGATACATATAAAGTTGGTTTTTTACCACCTGTTAATGGAAACAAGATTTTTGAGAACATAATAATCCTTAAAAATATAATAAATGCGAGTGTTTGTTTGTCCGTCGTTTACTCAGCAATGGATTAACGGATGCATGATTTTTTCTATAGATATTTCATAACCCGCTCGGGTTCGTTCCTAGTTACGTTTTAACGTTTAGTATAGATTTCTGAGAGATATTTTCCCGCAGTAAAAAGTATCCTATATATTGACCCGTATGACCAGCTATCATCATACCAAATTGCACCAAAATTTGTCCAGTGGTTTTCTTGTGATGCGTTCCCAGACAGACAGACAAACAGACAATCAGAGAAACATTCTAAAAACTATAAATTCGGCATCTGTATCGATAATAATGACTATTTCAATAAGATTAAAAAAAAATCTACAAATTCGTCTCAGAATTTCATTACGTATCTATGTCATAAAGTCACACGACGGTAAAAGCGTTCAAAACATTTTATAAAAAATATCAATTTAAATATTTTATACACGTACTAACATATTTTAAATATTTGAGTATAAAGTCTGAGTGAGTACTTATTGATTTTAATATTTGAAAGTAACAGTATTTAAAGGGTGTCTTATGTGAAATATAGTGCATTCTTTAATAGTTAAAAGTTTTTATATGTTGAAAATATTTAATGTACAGATTCGACTCAGTTATAATTTTATTAGGTATATGTATTGCTTTAAGGGTTGCTCTTAAAAATAAATATTGAAATATATATATATATATATATATATATATATATATATATACATATATATATATACATATATATATATATATATATATATATATATATATAAGTGTTTTTTTAAGATAGAGTGAGCTTGTTAGTGCTATAAATAGAACCAACCAACGTCGTGAAAGATCCATATATTCTGTGAATAAGCGATGAAAAGATCAAATTATGCTTATCTACTATTTTAGTTTGATTCCAATGAGTCATTTAGTATAAAGGAAATACGAGTAATAAATTAACATAATATTTAAAATTTTACTTCTTGTATTATTTAATATTTTTTGACCGACTTCAAACAGAATGAGTACTTGTTTAAATGTATGTTTTCTTTGTGTTCTGCGATATCCACCAAACGCTTTCTAATTAGCCTAAAAAAATCTGTTTACAAAACAAATATTTGCCTCAATAGGTCGAAACCTTTGTCTGTAGATATTTACAAACATATTGTCAATACGCCATACTGTTATTAGATTTTTATCTTTCATGTAAGTTCTAGTTTCAATAGATATACTAGATGATAATATATATATATATATATATGTATATATATATATATATATATATATATATATATATATATATATATATATATATTGTAAACGAACGCGGAGAAAATATAACTAGATAAAACAGTTCAATAAATAGTTCAAGTTTGTCATAATAGTTGGCGCTAGTTATACTACTATTAGTTTAATCTAACAAATTGACAATTTTATGTTTGATATATAAAATATATATATATATATATATATATATATATATATATATATATATATATATATATATAGCGACTCAGCCTCGCTTCGCTCGCGTTCGTCCCTAGGTTAATTCCTCATACAAACTTTCATCCCCATTTTCACCTCTTTAAAGGATAATTTCCGAAATAAAAAATATCGTATGTCTTTTCTAGGGTCTCAAACTATCTTCTTACCAAATTTCACTTAAATAGATCCAGTAGTTTTTGAGTTTATTCGTTACAAACATACAAAAATACAAATCTTTCCTCTTTATAATATTAGTATAGATTCTAGATACAAATATGACTGTTAAGATAAATTAATATGTATAGGCTATTTTTATATGGATACTAGCGACTCACCCTCGCTCCGTTCGAGTTCGTCCCTAGGGTGGACTACCCTTATCTCTTAGGGGCATGAAAAATAGTTTACGTCCTATTCTCAGACCTACTGAATATACACACAAAATTTCATAAGAATCGGTCAAGCCGTTTCGGAGGAGTTTTATTACAAGCATTGTGACACGAAAATTTTATATATTAGATACTAGCGACTCACCCTCGCTTCGCTCGGTTTTGTCCCTAGGTTGATTCCCCATGCAAACTTTCATACCCATTTTCACCCCCTTAAGGGATGATTTCCGGGATAAAAACTATACTATATCCTTCCCAGGGTATCAAATTATCTTCTTACCTTTCATCTTAATCGATTTAGTAGTTTCGGAGCCTATTCGGTACAAACAAACAAACAAACAATCAAATCTTTCCTCTGTATAATATTAGTATAGACAAGAACTAATAGTTGTCTAGGTAGCTAGGATCACACCCAAGCAAAGCCACGATAAGTCGCTTGTATCTAGGTAATATTTTAACTTAAGTTTACTTACTATACAAAGTTTCAAGGATTATTTATAGTACTCGTAATATTAATTATAAGGAATTATTTTTTTTTTACAAATAATACACATTTTTTGTATGAATGTCACATTTTTATGAAACACTACTTCCTATAAATAGTAGAAATGTAACGAATGACCTTACGTGCAAAGAATCGATACATATAATAAAATTATAACTGATCGCTGTCTGTACATGAAAGATATTTGAGAAAAACTATTATTGGGGGTCCTTATTAACGCAATAGAACCCAAAACAATGATTTTTAGAATCTATGTCTGTTTGTCTGTACGTTTGTGTGCGCTAATCTCAGAAATTGCTTAACCGATTTGGATGCGGTTTTCACTAATGTATTGTGGTAAGCTTTATATAACATTTAGTATTTGTTTTATTTCAATAGGTTCATAAATAATTTATATAAACGTATACGTATACGTATCGGAGTTGTGTGTGTATGTCTATATGATTGTTTCTTCTTCACGTTAAAACGGCTGGATGGATTTGTATGAAATTAAGTGCACAGATAAGCTATGACCTGGTGTAACACATAGGCTATAACCTACGCTAGTGTAGGAAATATTTTTTTAATTAGTATTCTAGGTACAAGTTCGATGACAGTCGAGGTAAATTAATAGGTATACTAATAATTTTTATATAATACTAGCGACTCACCCTCACTTCGCTCGGGTTCGTCCCTAGGTACGTTTTATTTTTTTTGAGCGAAACCCTAATTCTTTTCCTAAAATAAAAGTAGCCTAAGTTACTCCTTATAAGATTAGCTATCTGTCAGTGAAACTCCCGTTAAAATTGGTCCAGCCGTTTCGGAGATAAGCCGGAACAAACTGACAGACAGACAAAAATTAAAAAAAAAGTTTTTCTTATAAGTAGCGTATATTATATTTCCATATGCATTTAGTATAAAGCTGTTATTTTGACATTACACACAGACACTTCAATTTTATTTATCTGTATACATTATAGATGTACACGCCTATGTGAAAGTTTGTGAATGTCAGTTTGTTACTTGCTTCCTTACGCGTAAACTGTAAAACGCTTGGATTGTTCTTTGCCCATTGAGTCTCACTCTCAAACTAATATATAACCAAAACAATAGATTATTCAATGAACAAATATAATCACTAACATCTTTTTTTATATATTTTTCTGAAATATAAACCCACTGAATTTATATTGATTTTTATAAGTTTTAAAGACAGATGTGTATTTTCCTTAGCAATTATCAGAATTCGTTTCAGGAATAGTCCCCTCGCGGCGGTCTCCACTTAAAATAGACTGCCGCTTCGATATTTCCTTTGGAATACCGCTTGAGTTAAGTTTGTTACTGAAATGTGTGAAATAACTTTGTTTTTATCTTAACTGTACGTATTATCTATATCTATACATATAATAAAATATAACTAAGCCGAATCTGTACATTAAATATTTTTTGGAAAATCTTATTGAAATAGATATTATTATCGATACAGAGGTCGAATCTATAGTTTTTACAATTTTTGTCTGTCTGTCTGTGAAGGAAAACGACGAAATTTCGCTCGGAGTAAAGTGGCTAGACGTAAAATTATACAGCTAGTATTTCTTATGCAATTCCGATTTATGAGTATCGATAAGTTTTATTTTAATCGATATAAAATCGATAACAATAAACCAGGGCGTTGGTATTAACTTGAAATTTTGAACTTAAATTCAGCATATCCATATATTCTAAAAGACCTATTTAATTATTAATTATATTTACGAAGTTACTTTGTTTTATTTGACATTTTAAATAAAATTATTTTGTCAATTTTTGTCTTCCGTGATCATGTTTGTTGTAAAGCATTCGACACGTCGGAAAAAAAAAATTTAAAAAAACTGCGAAAAGGTACTTTTATTTTTAAATAATTTAGAATTTAAAATTTGAATGGAAGGTGTACTTGTCATATCACATAGAATTTAGAAAGTAAGTTAATTCAAATAAATATCAATTGACGACACGTTTGACTCAGTTTGTAGTAAACCTACTTGCTGTATCAGCGGTCGCGGGTTCGAGTCCCGCTGGGGGCATTCATTTGTGTGATGAACACGAATGTTCGAACGTAGGTACTCCAGTCATGGGTGTTTATATTTATAATATGTATGTATTTAAAGTTATATATGTGTAGTGTATCAACTATCTGGTATCCATAACACAAGTCTCGTAGCTTACCATGGAATTAGATGGTGTTGTGTTAATGTACCAACATATTTATAAAATGACGACATGAATTGAATTGAATTGAAGAATGTTATACAAATAAAACCGGTGCTAAAAAATTCTAACATTGCACGTTTAAGTAAGCTAATTCTATTATACTTGTTGACATCACATAGCGTTTATAGGTCAACGGTAATAAGATTATTATTAAAATGTACGTATCATGCACATTAAATAATTTTAAGGCATTGGTATGTCTACAGTAGGGTGGTGCAAAAAACTGACATTTTTTTTGTGTCTTGTATGAAAATATATTCGTTTTTCATGTTTTGAGAGCCTCCTTAAAAATCAGGTCAAAAACAGCATAACAACAAAGCACCCTACTCTACAATGTATGGTTTTTAGGCATTTTTCAAATTGACTATGTGCTATTTGAATGCTACCAACATCTAAAAGGAAGTATTTAATTACACTGTACGTGTTTTTGTTTTGACTGCCTTAGTCTAGTGGCTAGTATGTCCGACTATAGATCCACAGGTACTGGGTTCGAAACAGGTCGTGTCAAGTATATTCACTGTTTTTTTTTTCTATTAAAAAGTTCTTATTAGCGTCCTGATTTGGGAAAAAGCTGGTGTTATACCCCCTTGTCTTGATAAGAACTAAAAACCGTCAGTCCTGGGGTTTTTTTTGATTCGTGGGGAAACCCCTTTACGGTTGCCCGTGTGCGGGGGGCGCGCGGGGTATGTGGGACTCCTGCCGCGAGAAGCGCGACAGACTACCCACTGAAACTATCACGGTGATCCCTAATGCAAAAGACAGGGCCATGGGATTGCTTGCGCATTCGGCCGCGGTCCAAAACTTTGTATCCGATCGAGATTCGAACTCCGACACACCTGTAATTGTTAATCTTGCACCTTGGTCCACCACGATGCTTATAGTCAGTCCTGAGCCTGAGATATTGAGTGTCAATGTCATATTTTTTAATCTCTTTCTTTCTTTGCTTCATTAGACATGTCATTATAGACGTTTGATGATAAAATGTCATTCTGATATTAGACTCAGTGGCGTCTTACATCGAGAAACTATTAATTCTTATCATTTAATATGGCAACGATAAGATAACGTAGAAATGTAATACTAATAGGTTTATTCGTGACTCCTTTATATAATAGGACTTCTATTATACTTATATGCGAATGTTTGTACATTACGATGGAATTTCATAATATTTTCTTAGATTTACGCGAATATTGGACATTTTAAATAACTTTAGTCACTCGTGACCATGATTGCTGTAAAGTATTCAAAACGGGACCCAAAAGTCAAAATATATCCGCGAAAATATCTCAGAAGAGAGTTTAATTTAAAATAATGGGATTTATTTTTTAAATCTATACTAATATATATCATAAATGTGAAAGTTTGTGAGTATGGATGTTTGTTACTCTTTCACGCCAGAACGGCTGAATGGATCTGGATGAAAGGTACAGAGATAGTTTATAATCTAGAATAACAAATACGCTACTATCCCGGAAAAATGTACGGTTCCCGTGGGATAGGTCTGCTTTTGTTTTCCTAGAGGCGAACCCGAGCGAAGCAAAGGTGAGCCGCTAGTTTAAAGATAAATGATTTTTTGCGATTGATTCCTAATTTCAACTTATTGTAGATAAGCGTTATCGCTTTAATACCAGGTTTATTGTTTTATTTTTATTACTGAATATCGCCAGTGAGGTATTTATGTGTTTTATTTAAAAATTAGATCATCAAAATATAATAAAACTACATTCTAAGACAGTAGCAGCACAGTAGTACCACGTTCACTTGAAATATAAAGTAAAGCGGGTTTCAACTCTAGTCACGCACCTCTGATATTTTTATGTGCGAATCATTTTCAACATGATTACCACTTGCCTTACGGTAAAGGAAAACATCGTGAGGAAACCTGCATGTCTGAGAAAACTTAGCAAGTTTTCGAAAGACATGTGAAGTCCGCTCGCACTTGACCAGCGTGATGGACTATGGCCTGATTCTCGTTTTAAGAGGAAGTCCGTGCCCCGCTCTGGGATATTAAAAAGGGCTGATTTATTATTATATTATTATCTATACAAAATTAATTTATCGCAATATTTACGTTTATTTTTTCCACCTGTATGTTTAATATGTGATTTACATATGTAGATAATATATTTGACAGCTTATTTTTTTTTCATGTTTAGTATATTTTTTAAATTATGCGTTATAGTGAGGTAGAGTAGAAAAAGAACATCTTAATCGATTTTAATTGGGCTTTCAATGGCACGTAGAGTTTTAATGATGACTAAAGAAAAAAGCAAAAATAAATTCATTTATGCATATGCTATTATATCTTCGCTTATATAAACCTCATATTTTTTTATTGAATACTAGCAACTCACCCTCGCTTCGCGCGGGTTCGTCCCTAGGTACGTTATAACGGTTAGTGAATCCCATAAAAATAAATAGTTCAGAACTTTTTGATTTTCCAGCTGTTTCTTTTTGTTTTCGCTAAAAAAAAATATATATTTAAACCACCTCTGATTTGCGGGTGTCCCCAACAAAACAAAAAAATAATTATTCAAATCGGTCCAGCCGTTTTTGAGTTTTAGCGAGACTAACGAACAGCTATTGATTTTTATATATATATAGATATAAATTGTGAGGAAAAATTCTATCACCTCAGATGGAATTGTAAGATATTTAAAGTAGGCTTATGTTTTTAGATAAAAAGTGAGTATGGTTGTAACATGCAAGCGCAGGCGAGTGTGAAAGTTAGTATGTAAAAAAGTAAATAAACACACCTGTAGAGATCTCTATTATATTTAAATCTTAACATCAATACATATGTTATTAATATCGATTACTCATTGGACTGTGTCATATGTTTTTTAGCGGAGGTCAAAAGATCGAATGTTATATTATGTTTGATCAATAGAATATTATATAAGTTTTTTTTTAAGTTAAAATTAAGCAAGTGTAAGTTAGAATCGCCAACCAAAGGTTCCGCACTACCATTGTATTGTATTCAGCCCTTTTTAACGTCCCACTGCTGGGGGTGGGCCTCCCTTCAATACGAGGGGGATCACACCATAGGCCACCACGCTGGCCAAGTGCGGGTTGGCGGACTATATGTTTTATGAGTTAGTTAGTTGGTCCAGTGGCTAGTACATACGACCGTAAAACTGAAGGTTTCTGGTTCGAAGGGTTCGAGTCCCAGGTCAGGACAAATTTTGTTATTGAGTTTTTCTGTTATGAAATTTTCAGTAACAGGCCGTAGTTCGGAAGTGACGAAGAACAGACAAAGCAGTCATTCCTGCGCCTGACTACTGTACTAATAATACACACTTGTCCAGTCCAATTATTGTTTTGAAGATAGTACTTAGTAGGTAATAGTATTTTAACGATAGAGGGTCTTTTGAGGGCTAAGAAAACAGAGCGTTTTTAGAATAACCATATAATGCTGTCACAGAGGCATTATATGGTTGTTCTAAAACCTTAGTCTCTCTCGTGACCATGATTACACGAAAGCATTCGAAATATCAGGAACTAAAAACAAAAATAAATCCGAAAAGATAGTGTTATCTAAAATTTCAAATATTCACGTAAAAAAAAATATTTTTAAGTAAACTTTTATATTATTTTCTATGACGTTTCAACCAGTTTTAAAGCCCTTTTGTTCTTTATACATACGAGTATAGACAGATAGTGTAAGCTTACTAATGAACCGTCTCAGTTTTGCAACTAGGGGACCCTAATAACTAAAAAAAATTACAATAGGTACATTATAATGTTACTTGTTTGAATATCTCCAAAAAAGATGACCGCTATGGTACAAGGACAGGTGATTGACTGGTCCTGCCTAGTCGAAAGAAACGTGATCGATTTTTGTATGTACATAATATGTTTGAAAGTTTGTATGTAAGTGCCTCGTTGGATAAAGGCTAGCTATGTATGGCTGTAGGTTGAGAGATCCTGGGTTCGAGTCCCGAGTCGCTCGTAAATAGTTACTGGATTTTTTTTTGTAACGAAATACTCAGTAGCTTTTGTTTGCCCACAAATTCAAATTCAAATTAAAATTCCAAATATTTTATTCAGCATTAAGGGTGTCTGCCCACCATCATACCATGACCGCGTTATGATATAACCAGGCACGGAAAAGAGCATGGCACGAACTACTATGCCCACTAGACCGTATCAACATTTTTTTACTGAACGTCATGACTCTACTACCAGTTCGGAAAGAAGAAGCCTCAGACCTGAGAAGAACTGGCGAAAGAAACTCAGCGTGACTAATATTATTTCGTTACATTTTTTATAAAGTTAAATTATAATATATTGTTGAAGTAGCCTGGAGGCGATCACTTTATTCCCAAGGCGATATATAAGTGAGAATGGCCGTAATATATATATATATATATATATATATATATATATATATATATATACCATATATATATATATATATATAGGTATATATATATATATATAGGTATATATATATACATCCGGACATCGCATCACACCTCTGATATTTTTATATCAGTGGTGCGATGCGATGTCCGGGATTTGAACCCGCGTTATTCAGTTTCCCAAGCGAGTGCATTATCTCTAGGTTACCACTGCCTTATGTCATGTTATTTGCGAGGAAGTAATAAAATATATCTGATCACAAAAAGGACAATATTTCTTAGATACTTTACTCAATGTCAAAAGATACTTCAGTTCAAGTGTAATAGCCAAAAAGAATCTTATGTGTCAAGTTGACAGTTATTACTATTGTTTTATATAGAAGGTGTTTGATATACTCCAACCTTGTGTAGCGGAAGTACATATATTTATTTGTGTGCTGATCACAAATGTTTGTACTCCAGTCATGGGTGTTTATATTTATAGCATGTATGTATTTAAAGTTATATATGTGTAGTGTATCAACTATCTGGTATCCATAACACAAGCCTCGTAGCTTACCATGGAACTAGATGGTGCTGTGTGTTAATGTCCCAACATATTTATTTCTTTAGTTCAGTAACCTATGTGTTACTCCAGGTATTAGTCTATCTGTGTTCTAGATTTCTTAGAAATTTTGGATAGTTTTGATTGATTTGAACCTCCTTTCAGCGTAAAAGAGTAACAAATAAACACATACAAACTTTCCCATTCACAATAGTAGCCCAGTTTGATTTTTTTTCTCATTTTAATTTAATCTATGCTTTATTCACGTGTAAAATGACATAAATACATACAAAAATAATTATATAAACTTCACGTTATTATACGTTTTGAAATAAAAATCTTAAATTATCTTATTCTATTCTCGTGCTTCTTATCGTACGTTAATTGTGACACATCAAAGTTTCATCACAATGGGAAAAATCAAAATGGTATACGAATGGATAATATGCTGTAACAGACTTACATCACGATTTTTGTATATATCTACTCGTATATAGATTATAGCATACTACTTATCATTTCTCACTACACATATACACATGTAGCTACAATTTGGCCGCTAAAACGTACAAGAAACCATCTTATTCGGGAGTATCGAATTTAAATAATCAATGGAGAAGTTTCCATTTTTTTTTATATTTTAATTATAAAAAAATGGGTAAAATAGAACAAAAATATAGAAGAATTTATGCCTGTTTTGTTATGGTCGATGAAATGAAAGGCAATTGAGTGTAGATATGTATTGCAATATTATATTTTTACAGTATTTAATTATTGCGACGACATTACAGTGCTAAGTTTGGATGGCGACTCTCTAACGAATATATTAATTTATTAATTCACTATGTATCGAATATCGATTTGTTTCTAGGTGCCAAATGTGGGCAGTGATTTTTGTTTACATTAATAATATAATACGTAGGCACAAATTATTAAAATATCTCAACAAATGTAAAAGTTATGACACTTTAAAGTTCCGCTTGTAAAAATAATTTCGTGACGTCACATGACCTGAACGACCGTTTAAATTAATTTCTCAGTCATTTATTAATAGATTTAAAATAAAAAGACACTGATTTGTTTTGATCTATATTATAATTCCATATTAACTATTGAAACGCAGTTAGACTTTTTGTAAGAGAGACATTTATTATTTTTATTTTTAAGAAGGCCATATGTATATTATATCTACTAATATTATAAAGCTGAAGAGTTTGTTTGTTTGTTTGTTTGTTTGTTTGTTTGGTTGAACACACTAATTTCAGGAACTACTAATTCTATTTGAAAAATTTTTTTTGCATTAGATAGCCCGTTAACTAAGGAAGGCTATAGGCTATATACCATCCCGGAAAAACGTACGGTTCCCGTGGGATAGTTTTGTTTTTGTCTAGGGACGAACCCGAAGCGAAGCGAGGGTGAGTCACTAGTACATTATAAACTTATTTTGATAAAAAATAACATTAACAACATGATCAAACTTGTCCATTGTAATTTAAACGAAAATAAAACTGTCCCCGAAAACTTATCAAACTTCTTATGATTTAAAATAATGCGTCATGGCAACTCCTTGTATCTACAATATCTACTATGTAGGTATTTAGGGGAATAACCCTGGAACACCTTAACCGATTTTAATTTTTTTTTTCACCAGCACGAAGCTTAATTATCTTTAAGTAACTGGAGCTTTTTTCAAGCTACCATGCAAGCATAGCCATGGGAAAAGCTACTATATTCTAGTAACATAATGCTGTTATATCGCGAATGGCGTATATGAAGAAGACAATGCGTGCGGAACTGGTATTTGTGTCGCTGCTCAGTAATGATTATTAGCCCACTATGAGTACTGATAGCAAAACAAAATGAAAAAAAAAAACTGCATATATTCTGAAATATTACTTATTCAACATAGTTCCCTTGACCTATGGCAATGGTAATATAAACATGTACGTATTTCTTTACACCAAATAGTAAATATATTATTATAAATAGGTTGTTATAATTCACCGTTATCAAATGAAATATGTATTCAGCCCCTTTTTAACGTCCCACTGCTGGGCACGGCCCTTCAATACTTGGGAGATTAGGCCACAGTGCAACACGCTAGCCAAATGCGGGTTGGCGGATTTCAAATGTCTTTCGAAAACTTGCTAAGCTCACGATGGTTTTCTCACCTTAAGGCAGACAGGCAGGTAATAATTTAAAAAAAGGCACATGAAACTGTCAGAGATACGAGACTCGGAATTTAAACCCAATTCACTTGGTTTTCCAAACGAGGGTCACCACTAAGCTACCACTGCCTTGATATAAATGAAATATAGATACCTCTTTATAACCGATTCAATCGTTTAATAAATTATACAATGTATGAGCACGAAAAGTAATTACTTAAAAACAATACTTTTTGCTAATAATTTAATATTTTTTTAACAATACTTTTTTGCTGTCGCTACACTATATGACAACGGAAGTTAGCGGAGCGTGGTGTTGCGCAAGCGCTTTTGTCTTACACGCAACTATATCTATACATAATCCCACCTATTTCGATTTAGACTTGCTCTATAGATTGGTGGACTCTACAGTAGTTTACTTAAGGTTTTCACGTTACGACTATAGTAATCTATAGCTATGATAGTAAATAATTAGGAATTCGATACAGTTTTAAGTCTGCTTTAATAATTAATTAATAACAAGTATTCGCCTAGGGATTGAAATTTGACAATAATAATTTTATTATTGACTAGCGACTTACCCTCGCTTCGCTCGAGTTCGTGTCTAGGTACGTTTTAACGGTTAGTATGAAATTCAAATCTTTGAATTTCTCGGTTTTTCTCTACTATATTATGCATGTATTATACATATATACCTTCCTCTTGAATCACTCTATCTATTAAAAAAACCGCATCAAAATCTGTTGCGTAGTTTTAAAGATCTAAGCATATATAGGGACAGACAGACAGACAGCGGGAAGCGACTTTGTTTTATACTATGTATTGATAACATTTAAACTCGTCAATAGCTACTAAACAGAAAAAAAAAGAAAATCAACTAACAAACAGACGCGAAAAAGGTACTGAACTGTTTCGTCTTCGCCTATTTATATATAGATATAGTAGTTTCCGAATATACTGATTACACTTCCGCTTTGTAGAAGTTATTATAATTTTTTTTTAAATTAATCATGTTCAAATTCAAGCTACAGTACACTTCAATGTCGTTATAGTTACATTTAAATTAGTCTAAAATCTTGTTGTGTTTACTTCCTGCTAAGTTGAGGGTCGCGGATTCGATTCTTGATCGTTAATATGTCGTTTTGTTGCGGAGTTGAAAATGAAAGGTTACATAAATTACTAAATTATTAGAATGAAAACGTGATGTTATTTTAAGTTTTAACTAACAAATCCTTCGTCTTAACACCTTTCACTTATATGTAGACGTACTAAAAATCTTTATATATCACTATCTATACCCAAATCTATACATCTATACAGATAAATAAAATTGAAGTGTCTGTTTGTAATGTCAAAAAAAACAGCTTTTTACTAAATGCATATGGAATTATATACGGTATTTATAAGAAAAACACAATTTTTAAAATTCTTGTCGGTCTGTCTGTTTATTCCGGCTAATCTCTGAAACGGCTTGACCAATTTTGACGGGACTTTCACTAGCAGATAGCTGATATTATAAGGAGTAACTTAGGCTACTTTTATTTTAGTAAAAGAATTAGGGTTTCGCTCAAAAAAATTAAAAAGTAAGTAGGGACGCACCCGAGCAAAGCGAGGGTAAGTCGCTAGTACGTAAATAAAAATATTAAAATGAATATTTCATAATATGAGTTAAGTGTTGACAATGACATTTCCAGTTGTGTTATGATAAGTTATGCATATTTTTTATTCTGTATTCAATTTGTGTCTTTGAATTTGCAATGTACTCAATAGATATATTGAATTATTAACATTTTTTTTCATTAAAATAAAAACTCTTCAGCTTTACAATATAAAATATAATATAAATATTTGTAAAACCCGAAAGCAAGGGCGATTCACTAGTTCAATTTAAACATGAATGAAATCAACTATTTTCTAGTGAAGTTAGTTAAAAATAAATAATGACTGACTTCACAATGCTCCATTTTAGGTTCTCGATAAAATTTCCACGACTTTTGTGATTCATGGACGTGTGGTAGTGTTTTAGTCATTGCGAGTGGGTCAATGTTAAAGACACTTCGTTTTGATTGCACTTTAACAATAAGTACTGTTACAATAATAATAATATAAATTATTTTGACGACACGTTTGGTTCAGTTTGTAGTGACCCTACTTGCTGTGTCAGCGGTCGCGGGTTCGAGTCCCGCTAGACGCTTTCATTTGTGTGATGAGCACGAATGCTTGTACTCCAGTCATGGGTGTTTATATTTATAATATGTATATATTTATGTTATATATGTGTAGTGTATCAACTACCTGGTATCCATAACACAAGCCTCGTAGCTTACCATGGAACTAGATGGTGTTGTGTGTTAATGTCCCAACATATTTATTATTATTATTAATTATATAAAAATAGCATTTATATGTATTATTACAAATTAATTATTTGATTCTTTAAGTTGTCATTCTGATATAAAATACTTATTTAAGTTTTCTGAAGTTGTCATCTTGAATGGGAAAAGGGCGGGAACAGCGTTGTGTTTTGCTTTATGACTTTATGCAATACGTCATTCTTTTTGTAATGCCGTTTGAGGCGTTACTCTGATTCTGTATAAAATGATAACACTGTGTGCCGTTACACCGAATTTTACTTGGCCTACCTGACCTACTTCTGAATCTTCATTATTTTTATTCTGATTTACACGAATTTATCAGTACGTACTCGTAATATAAAACAAAGTCCCCCACCGCATCTGTCTGTCTGTCTAAACGCGATAAACTCAAAAACCACCGAACATATTTTCATACGGTTTTCACGAATGGATAGAATGAGTCATGAGGAAGGATTATGTGTATAATGTATTAAGTGTTTGTGTAAATTGGCTGAAAAATATGATGCTGACTGTTGAAGAGATGAGAAGATGTCGGAAAAAATTATGCCGACTAAGAGCTTTATTGGCGTACTCCGCGTAAACTAATAGAATTATATGAAAATAATGTATTACGGAATTATTCCTCTTAAAAATATCTATTAAACTGTAGCAACGTTACGTATCTAGGAAAGCGGCCCGAGCGAAGCAAGGGTGAGTCACTAGGTTATAATAAAAATTTCAATATATGCAAACAAAAATCGAGCTATAGTAGTCTGAAAAGCTCAAATAAAGCTCAAGTTTAAACATAAGCTATTTTAAGCTACCATGTAAAGGAATCCGCGAAATCTAAGCTCCGAATTACGAACGAATAACAACGATATCCGTCATGGGAATAAAACTCATGACCAGGTTACTCTGATTCACGCTGTCACTGAGCCGGATGATAAAAATAATATAATTTGACAAATCCAAGCTCATTTCGCAGTTGTAATCGCCATTAGTGTCGGGGGCAATGACCTTGCCTTATGGGGGTTATTCATGTTAAACAAGCCATGACTCAGTAAAAAGTAGAAATATTTGTTCTAGCTGAATGTTACATGTAAGAAAAATGTTTGTAAAATTTTTGTACTAACGACCCAGTTTATTTGCGCTTGAACTCAGACTATTCAATACTCTTTATATTATAGTAATACGGATGATATTTCAATAACACGCTATAACTGCGGATCTGAACGTTCGGACTCGAACTCACGACCTCCGGACCGGCATTCTAGTTCAAATCTAATATAATTATTGAATTTTCTGGGATAATAAGTAGTTTGTGTCAATTTCCTGTCTATAAGATACCTAAATCAATTCAAAAATCACGTCGATCCATTTCACAGTTGCTGCGTGAGACATTTTTGCATTAATATTACTAATAAACAAACAGACATGTTAATTTTGGGATATTTTCCTTATATAAATAGTATATTTTCCTTTACCAAAACACATTAATAAAGTACTAATTCATATTTAAAATATTTTATTCAGCATTAAATTATTACAATTTTTTACTGAACGTCATGAGTCTACTACCAGTTCGGAAAGAAAAAGCCTCAGACATGAGAAGACCGAAAGAAACTCAGCGGGGCTAATATTATTTCGTTAAATCACATACATGTATATCTATACTAATATTATAAAGCTGAACATTTTGTTTGTTTGTTTGGTTGAACGTGCTAATCTCAGGAACTACTGGTTGGAATTGAAAAATTCTTTTTGTGTTGGATAGTCCATTTATCGAGGAAGGCTTTAGTCTATATATCAATACAACATCTGCAGTCTGTAAACATAGCCAGGATCGCCCAAGCCACTACATTCGCTTTGATAATCCACAAATACTTGCGAAAGAAAGCCGTTATCGCCCCAGGATGATTCGCGAAGCTATTGAAATTAAAAAACATCCAAACTTCAATAGGGAAGATGGCTGGGTACTACCATCATCGTGGGATCCTGTAATAAACATAATAAAATCTAACAGCAAAAACAAAGATAACAGACCTGTAGATGTAGTTAGTTCATACTGTGTGGATCGCTATAACAATGATTCAGATTAATATATTATATTTTATCTGTGAAGATAGTATTGCTTAATATTCTATCTTAAAATTACATTAGAAATCTAAATTAAAATTTAATTTTCTAAATTACATATAAAACAATAATAATACTTTAATAAATAATTAGTATTTAATAAATAATTAATATTTTGATTTTCTTTGTGGTTAGACATATTATAGTAATAGCAACACTAAATAATATTACATTATTAATTCTTAAAGGTTTTTAAAATATTGTAATATTTATAATAATAACAGCTAAAATTAAACAAATAATATTTAATTATAATACTTATTAAACTTTTTAATATTTTTAATATGTTTAGAATTAAAATCAACAAATATTGTAAGGTACTCTGGTGCCATTTTTGAATTTTCAAAATCATTTTGTAAATTTGTGGGTAGGCACTGTCTGTAACAAGTATATAACGCTTTTGAGATGTCTAATACCTTAGTCTCTCCCGTGACCATGATTGCTTTAAAGCATTCGAAACGTCGGGAACCAAAAATCAAAATAAATCCGCGAAATAATCCGAAAAGATAGTTTTATTTAAAATATCCTCGCTTCGCTCAGGTTCGTCCCTAGTTTATTCTTTAAATTGACATAACTTTTTTATTTATGAACCGATTGAAATAAAACAAATACTAAATGTTATGTGAAGCTTACCACAATATATTAGTGAAAACCGCACCCAAATCGGCTCAGCCGTTTCTGTGATTAGCGCGCACAAACGCACAGACAAAGAGATAAAAAAATCTAAAAATTATTGTTTTGGGTTCTATTGCGTTAATAAAAACCCCCAATAATAGTTTTTTCTCAAATATCTTCCATTTACAGACAGCAATCAATTACAATTTTATTATATGTATAGATATAGACTACCTTAATAAGCTCAATAGTCTGCAATTGATATACATAGCTAATAGATTAGATAGTTTAGTCAACAAGTGGTTTTTAAGTCAACTTTTTTCAGCAGTCTCGGAAAAATATGAACGACGTGTTATTCGATTCGGAATGGCATGTAGATGATTTTAAAAAAAAGTCAAGTTCCGCTTTAGTTCCGGTTTAGTTTTTTACAAATATCTCAGAAACTGATTAAAGTTTTCCAAAAGCTATAAAAAGAGAAGGAAATATGCTAAAAAAATGCCAACTTCCGGAACTGTAGGACCAATATTTATAATTTTCTCAGAGGGATAAAAATACGGTCTAAAACGGGTGCTCTGGCTTGCGCAAGCCACGCCTACTTCCGACACTTTATCAATAAATATTATTTTAACATATTAAATATAAAATATAAGAAATGACAAAATTCAGGGGCTTACTGGATAGATAAATGAACAATAATCCGATGGAAAAAAAAACTTATCACAAGTTTTCAATTAGTTATGCAATGTTATATAGGTAAGTCTCAACTTTAGTCGAGGACTTTTAGAAAACATAGTTTTCTTACTGGATAAATGATGATTGAAGCACATTCTTGCCAGTACCTACAATGGAGTATTCAGTCCACCAAATATGTCACTTGTACAGGATGCTGGAGTCAAGTGGACTGGGACCTAGTTTATACCCAATCTAGTAATCTAATATTGACCCATTCATAAATCTTATTCTATTTAGACCTGTCAGCTTCATTCTAGATTTAATCTTAAATGCGCTACAGATCTATCTCGCTATACAGCGGATCTCGTTCGTTCTGGACAAAATCATTTCGTGTGTACAGTTTTCTATCTATAATAAATAAATTGGTGGAAGGCCCTTCCCCTCGTATTGAAGGTAGGCCCGTGACCAGTTGGAATGTTAAAAAGGGCTGAATAGGTAGAATAAATAATTCAATTATTTTGAGTTTTCTGAACTTTGTCATTCCTTACCAAATCCAGTTGTGTGGATACTTGCACCAGAAAAAGAAATTATATATAATGTGACATATAAACAACCTGTTATTAGACATAACATCCAAAGAGGTGTATTTTCCTATAATATATTGGACAATGGTAAAATGTAGATGGGGCCAATTAATGTGTGGGTTGTATGCTGTATACACAGTATGAGATAGAGTATAAAGCGGATTTAGAACTCCTTTAATTTGACATTCTTGTCCCATCCTGACAGATACCTACATGATTGAACCAAATTTGGGCATATGTAACGGTTATATTAAAATTAGGAAAAATATGTAAAAATATGTAGATATTAATATATCTTCAATCTTAAAATCGAATTGCCTTTAGTTAAATATCAATTTTAAATAAAAATTCCTCTTGTTACAGAACCAGTAATGTCCAAAGTCTAAAATAACAAAAAAATGGCGAGCGCAGGAGCAGTTCTCCTTGAGGCTCGGCCTTTCCGGCCCTTCAAGTCTTCTGAGGAGTACCTCTATGCTATGAAAGAGGATCTGGCGGAGTGGCTGACAGTTCTTTATCCCGAGCTACGTATCAACGCTGATAACTTCTTGGACAGATTGGATACAGGCGTCGCTTTGTGCAGGGTAAGTCTTTGGACGTTTTTCTTTTGTTTCTTATAACTTACAATAGCTTTAATATGGAACATGTCATCAAACAATCCTTCCTTGATTTTTTGGAATATATTATTTACATCCCACGGGATCTACGGGATAAGAAGTATATTATAACATTCCGAGATATAAGGCGCAATAAATCAAGCTTATCATTTGTTTAGTTGCTGCGAAGGACAAAACTACGAGGATTAAGAAATAATTTTGGACACCTAAATATTTTAGTATCTCTTCATGAAAAAAGATAATTTATTTTACATGATAAGATAAAAGAAATTGACAGATTATATCAAAATAATAGAGTTTTATGATATTTGTGTATAAAGATTTTGTATTCCATCTTAACTTATACCTGTTTATTCAAATTTGGATAATTTAAATTATTTAAATAATTTAAATTATTTATTTAAAGTTAAAAAAATACCTATTTATTTTTATTTGACCGACTTCACAAAACGCGGAGTAATTCAATTTAGGTGTAAGCCTTTTCTTCTTTCAAAACTCATACAAGAGTGAAATTTAAATAATTTTCAAGTTTAGATGAACTTTTTTATTTAAATAGTATTAAATATTATTAATATTAAATATTTGATTTTTCTAAAGTAAAACATTAAATATGGTTTTCCCCTAAACAAAAGTATCATAACTAGGTTATGGAGTAAATGTAGATTTTAATACTGCAAGTCATTAATGGACAATCCGTAGCAAATTAGCTTCGGTCTACTGATTATTGTTTCACAACGTTACCGGCTTATAATATTTAAAGATATACCGGAAAATATTGTATGGTAGGTACTATGGTGCTCTTTCTTTTTTCAATTCAATTCAACTTTCTTGTTAATTGCTTCAAAGTATTCCTTTTTTTTTTCTAAATTCTTATATAACTTTGTAGGTAGACACTAAACACCATATGTAATAACTAGTGACTCACCCTCGCTATGCTTCGGGTTCGTCCCTAGATCAAAATTTATCTATCCCACGGGAACCGTACATTTTTCCGGAATGATATATAGCCTTCCTCAGTTAACGGGCTATCTAATGCAAAAAGAATTTTTCAAATCGGATTAGTAGTTCCTGAGATTAGCGCGTTCAACCAAACAAACAAACAAACTCTTCAGCTTTATAATATTAGTATAGATTAAGAGGTGTCAAAAACCAATATCTTTCCCGTGACGTTGTACAGCATTCGAATGTCGGGAACAATTGAAATGTAATGAAACAGGCGAAAAATATTTTTTTTACTTATTTTTAAGCTTTTTTCCACTCTAAAGCTCTTGTTTATGTTTAATTCAGGTTAGAACATTTATAAATAATGTCTAATTGTAGTTCTGACAGAAGGACTGAAAAAATCTAGGTTATTCTGACAAAAAACACAATTTTAACCATATTTATGCCAAAATTAACCAAATTCGCGACCTTTATCCTATCAAGCTATTCCAGCTATCAAACTTAAGCAATAAAATCCATTTCAAATATAATTTTAATGAATGGCAGTTTAATTATTACTTTTGTCACGTAGTCCAAGACAATGACAGCTAAAAACCGCCGTCGTGACGTCACTATACAGCTTAAACGTCATGGTTTTGTTTTAGCGGTTTATTATTTATCTGTGTTTTTCCTGTAATTCATATATAATGAGTTAATCGTTATTTTTAACCAACTTCGTAAAAGATGATTGCGAACGAATGATTTCTTTTAAATAAAAAAAAGAAAGGATCATTGAATGAGTTTTTAGTAGATATTTTTATGTTTTTTTCGTAAGCAACATATGAATATTTATTTATGAAATTATTATTTTTTTTTGTCACAAAATCTCTTCACTTACACTCGTGCTATATAAGAGTTTCCGCTTACTGTAGATTTTCAATCGAGCGATAGTTTCGAGATAATAATAATAATTAGATGTATGATTTGGCTATCTTCATAACTAGGTAATCTATCGGATGACATATGTATGTATTCAGCCCTTTTTAACGTCCCATTGGTAGGCACGGGCCTCCCTTCAATACAAGAGGAATCAGGCCATAGTCCACCACGCTGGCCAAGTGCGAGTTGGCGGACTTCACATGTCTTTCGAAAACTTGCTAGGTTTTCTCAAACATGCAGGTTTCCTCACGATGTTTTCCTTCACCGTAAGGCAAGTGGTAATCCTGTTAGAAATTATTCGCACATGAAAATATAAAAAGTGTGAGACCCGGGATTTGAACCCGCTTCACTCGGTTTCCCCAGCGAGCGCGTTACCACTGGGCTACCACTGCCCTCGGATGACATAAGTCAACAGTATGCGAGGACTCTTACTGTCGCATTATTTTATCAATCAGATATTTTATCAATACACTGGCCCCTTTTCTATTCAATATTTGATTAAGAACATAAATTACTAATGAATTCAATTAAAAAGATAACATTTCTTAGAAGTTTCTATTGAGCAATGGTAATAGTATTTTTAGTATAGTGTAAATTATAAATAAATATAAATATGTTGGGACATTAACACACAGCACCATCTAGTTCCATGGTAAGCTACGAGGCTTGTGTTATGGATACCAGATAGTTGATACACTACACATATATAACTTTAAATACATACATATTATAAATATAAACACCCATGACTGGAGTACAAGCATTCGTGCTCATCACACAAATGAATGCCCCCAGCGGGACTCGAACCCGCGACCGCTGGCACAGCAAGTAGAGTTACTACACACTGAGCCAAACGTGTCGTCTAAGTATGATACAGTATTAATGTTTTCACTAATATTATTATTGCGTAAGTATGTTTGTTGCATGTTTAATACACAGATAAACTATGACTCCATAAGTATGGAGAAATAAATAGGTTTTTTTAGGAATATTTTTTTTAATTATAAAATTCGTTAAGAGGAGGCGCTTTCTGTATGCTTCGTTCGGTTTCGCCTCTAGGAAAACAAAAACAAACCTATCCCACAGGAACCGTACATTTTTCCGGGATAAAAAGTAGCTTATGTGTTATTTCAGTCTATAATTTATCTCTGTGCCAAATTTCATCCAGATCCGTTCAGCCGTTCTGGCGTGAAAGACTAACAAACATCCATACATACTCACAAACTTTCACATTTATAATATTAATATACTATTAATATTATAAGAACAAAAGTCTCCTAGGCATGCACTCGAACAAAGTGACAGTGATACTTTATTATGGTATATAATTATCATTCCATGGGGTTCTATGCTACCTATTGCCTTAAATTGACCACTCTTTTATGTATACGTAGTACGTTCAACTACATATCTTCTATACTAATATTATAAAGCTGAAGAGTTTGTTTGTTTGTTTGTTTGGTTGAACGCGCTAATCTCTGGAACTACTGATTCGATTTGAAAAATTCTTTTTGCATCAGTTAGCCCGTTAATTGAGGAAGGCTATAGGCTATATAGCATCCCGGAAGAATGTACGGGTTCCGTAGGATAGATTTGTTTTTGTCTAGGGACGAACCCGCAGCGAAGCGAGGGCGAGTCGCTAGTACAACATACATATGTAACAATTATGTATTGTTTTCCTGGTATACAATATTTCTTGTACTCTGAATATCATATATAAGACTTTTTATATTATTTATCTATCTATTTGTTGGAATAGCTAAATGGATTTTAATGAAACTTTTAAAACACATAATATAATTGTGAGGCAGTGGTAGCCCAGTAATATGCGCTCGCTTGGGAAACCGAGTGCAGCGGGTTCAAATCCCGGGTCTCGCACCTCTGATATTTTCATGTCCGAATCATTTCTATCATGATTACCATTTGCCTTACGGTGAAGGAAAACATCGTGAGGAAACCTGCATGTCTGAGAAAACCTAGCAAATTTTCGATAGACATGAAGTCCGTCAACCCGCATTTGGCCAGGGTGGTGGACTATAGCCTGATTCCCCTCGTATTGAAGGGAGGCCCGTGCCCAGCAGTGGGACGTTAAAAAGAGCTGAATACAAATATAATTGTATACTAAATAAAAAGATTCAAAAGAAGTCGCGGGCAAATGCTAGTTTTCAATATATCTAGTCAATGAATATGTATTCGAATTCCGAACCAATTTCGCAACGTGACATTTCATTAAACGGCTGTCAGATTATCAGTCAGTTTGTCAACCTTCTGGGATGTTGCGTTACATTCAGGAATTTTGTAGTTTGTTGCGTCAAGTTATGATAATACGCTATACTTAGTATTCTAATTAATATGTTGCCTTGAGTTTTATAAGCTTTATGTCTAGGAAATAGAAACCATGTAATGACTGTGTAGCATTGTAGGGTAGCCAGTTCGATCTTGTTTGAGGTAATGTCTGTGTAGTAGAAGATTAAAGTGGAAATTCTAATTCTAGACGTTTTCGTCTCTTACGCCGTAAAAGAAACGGTAAATTATAAGTTTAAGTAATTACAAATAATGCTCACGCTCACAATGGTTCATATATTATAATACTTTCTTAGATTTACGCGAATATTTGACATTTTAAATAAAATTAACTTTTTGTATTTTTCGTGGAGTTATTTTGATTTTTGGTTCCGGACGTTTCAAATGCATTACAGCAATTATGGTTGCAAGACAGACTAACTTTAAGACAGATACATTTAATTTTTATTTTATTAAAAAAAATGATTTTTAATTAAAAATATAGATTTTTAATTTATATATTAACACACGGAAAATATGCATTGAATTGAATTGAGTATTTCCAATTTTGAAGTCGGTTAAAAATAGATTTATCTGCTAGTGAGTAAAAATGTTATTCACCCATATTGTAGTATAAAGTCATATCCTCAAGAACACAACATAGTATATGAGTAAGGCGTGAACGTTTGAGTCATGTTCTGAAAAGTCAATCACGATTCACGACACTAGACTGCGTGTTGATAACGAATGATAAAACAAAGGCGTGGAAAAAATATTCAAATACTAGTGGCTCATCCTCGCTTCGATCGGGTTCGCCTCTAGGAAAACGAAACCAAACCTATTCCACGGGAATCGTACATTTTTCCGGGATAATAAGTAGCCTATGTGTTATTCCAGACTATTATCTATCTCTGTGCCAAATTTAATCCAGATACGTTGAGGCGTTCTGGCGTGAAATAGTAACAAACATCCATACTCACAAACTTTCACATTTATAATATTAGTATAGATTATATTTCTTTATGAGTTTGTGTGATGACGGATGTTTGTACTCCAGTCATGGGTGTTTATATTTATAATATGTATGTATTTAAAGTTATATGTGTAGTGTATCAACTATCTGGTATCCGTAACACAAACCTTGTAGCTTACCATGGAACTAGATGGTGCTGTGTGTTAAAGTCCCAACATATTTATTTATTTTATTTATATTCTATTCATATCAGAGATAAAAAGTAGCTTATGCCACTCTCCTATAAACAAGTAGTATTTTTTGCAAAGATCATGTTGACAAAACAATAAAATCTACCTTTTAGTTGTTTCTAAGAAAAAGTTTCATCAAAATCGCGTCATCAGTTTAAAAATAATGTCTAATTTGTCAAAGTCCAAAAAATTTAACAATTATAATATGAAAAGATCAGCAAAATTAAAATAGTTTACTTCGTACATTTGTTACACAACATGACCTAATGCTGACTTATTGATACTTGAATCAAATTGATTAGTGTCGCCGCTTTATTATCATACTAGCATTTCCCGCGGCTCCGCCCGCGTTCAGATGATCAAAAACCAAATTCTTAGGTTTTACACATTAGTATACTCTTACATTATACATTACTTTCATTGCGCACCGCATGATTGGTAAATAATGGCAGAGATTGACAATGCCACAAAGGTTCCTCCGTTAAATTGAACTTTTTGTTTTAGCAATAACATTTATGTATGTCTATATTTCTGTTTTGTTTGTTTTTTTTTAGTTTTTCACGATAAACTCTCAAACTACGGAATTAATTTTAATCATTTTTTACTAATATTTAATATATAGCTGATTATTTAAATTACATAATGATAACTTTTCTTAATTAGCGCTAGTTAGTAATGTTTTCCAAAACGATTTTCAAACGAAAGTGTAATAAGTAAATAATTCTAAGCGACTACATTTTTTTATTTCATATGGCTCTGCTAATATGATTAAAGTCGTAAGCATTTTATTGTGTCCTTTAAGCCTTTACCTTCCAAGAAAAGGTGTCAAGAAAAAGTGAAAAAGTTGAGGTATAACAATTCCTAAAATACTTTTTCATAGTTTTTGAGATATGAAATATTTTTAGTTACCCGCTTTGGCAGTTTAACAGCCATAGACTTGTTTTCCATAAAATGTTATAAAATAATATAAATTGAACTTATTTTTACGGTGCAAAAAATGAGTAGGTATTGTGGAAACGTAAATATTATTCGTATTTATTTTAGTGTTAACCATACAAAACACGTAAGTAAGAAAAACAACATAGCATTTTGCTATACGAAACCTAAAATGCGCGAGTTGGATTTACATTTGCCCAATTTTTACAGTAAAAGATTAAAAAACATTAACATTATTTACTAAACAATAAAAATTTACAAATATTCTCATTTGAAAATTGTTTCGGCCAACAAAATATTACTAATATGTTACCTACTAATTTATAAAGCCAAAAAGTTTGTTTTATTAGAAATTTAACCACGGGCAGGGCCGCGGGTAATTTAGTAGTAATTATAGTAAAGTCATAGAAAGGTTATATCTGTACATTTTTTTTTGGATAAAACTACGTATTTTAAAACACATGGCGACATCTATTGTCAAATAGCTAAATAACACATAAATAAATTTTCATTAAAATAACTATTTTAATGAATAAAATAGCGCTGTTAATATTTCTTTTAAAGATAAGTTTTTTTTTAATAGTTTTAACATAATATATAAGTAAGTTACCCTGCTAAAATATTAATAGCATCATCGTGCTTTTACTTCAACCAGTTTTTGTATTTTTTCTCAGAAATGAGATATTTTCCTGCGGTAAAAAGAATCCTATGTGTTGAGCCGGATAACCTGCTATTACCATACCAAATTTCATAAAAATCCCTCAAGTGGTTTTTCTGTGATGCGGTCACATACAGACAGACAGAAAAAATTCTAAAAACTATAGATTCGGGCTCTATATCGCTAATAATGAATATTTCAATAAGATTTTCCGAAAAAATATTGAATTTAGGGGTCCGGCTTAGTTACAATTTTATTGTATGTATAGTTACTAATTTACGAAGCGAAAAAGTTTGCTTTACTGATAATTTAAACACGGGCGGAGCCGCGGGTGATTTAGTAGTAATTCTAATAAAATCGAAAAAAGGTCATATCTGTACACTAATTTTTTTGGGATTAAAACTATGTATTTTAAAAACACATGGCGACATCTATTGTCGAATATCTAAATAACACATAAATAAATATTAAATAAAATAACTATTTTAATGGATAAAATAGCACTTTTGATAATTTGATTTTCAAGATAAGCTATTTTTATAGTTTTTATCATATTTTGTAAGTTACCCTGCTAAACTGTTTACAAATAGTATCGTCGTGGTTTTGTTCCTACCAGTTTTTGTATTTTTTTTCAGAAATGAGATATTTTCTCGCGGTAAAAAGTATCCTATATGTTGACCCGGATAACCAGCTATCATCATACCAAATTTCATCAAAATCCCTCCAGTGGTTTTTCCGTGATGCGGTAACAGACAGACAGACAGACAGACAGACAGACAGACAGACAGACAGACAAAAATTCTAAAAACTATAGATTCGGCCTCTGCATCGATAATAATGTCTATTTCAATAAGATTTTCCAAAAAATATTTAATGTACAGATTCGGCTTAGTTAGAATTTTATAATATGTATAGATATTATAAACAACCTGTTATCGTCGTAACTCCGCTTGTGATATCGATGAAAAATGGTCTTTATCACTCGGTGTAAAAGTACATTATGATGTAGTTCAAGAGATTATCCTTTACGTACAGATATATTGTACAATTTTATAATACGTAGTGTAAGATAAGCTCTAACGCTTCACGCAATGCTAACATGTATTTTGACGACACGTTTGGCTCAATTTGTTGGGATTCTACTTGCTGTGCCAGTGGTTGCGGGTTTGAGTCTCGCTGGGGGAATTTATTTGTGTGATGAGCACGAATGTTTGTACTCCAATCATGGGTGTTTATATTTATTTATTCAGCCCTTTTTAACGTACCACTGCTGGGTACGGGCCTCCCTTCGATACGAAGTGGAGAACAGGCCACGTTTTTCGAAAACTTACTAGATTTTCTCAGACATTCGGATTTTCTTTACCATAAGACAATTAGTAATCATGTTAAAAATGATTCGCTCATGAAAATATATGAGGTGCAATACCCGGGATTTGAACCCGCTTCACTTGGTTTCCATAGCGAGGGCGCTACCACTGGGTTACCATTGCTTCACGTGAGCTAGCATGTGGGGATGGAAATATGAGAAAGGTAAATTTGATCAAAAACGCAAAAGTCGGTGAATGTGTGTTTGTTTTCACACTTCTTCAAGCTGTAACGCCTAACCTTTTTTAAGGGTTTATTCTAAATACCAAATATTTCCAAATTTTAAACATTCAAGAATATGCCCTTATATATTAAGTGAAATTCGGAATATGAACAGCTTATATCTAAGATTAGCACTATATATGCTATTTTTATTGAATATTTTTAGAATTTTTTTATCTGTTTGTCTGTGCGTTTGTGCGCGCTAATCTCAGAAACGGCTTAACCGATTTTGGTGCGGTTTTCACTAATCATTGTGGTAAGCTTCACTTAACATTTAGTATTTATTTTATTTCAATCGGTTCCTAAATAAAAAAGTTATGTCTATTTAATGAATCATCTAAGGAAGAACCTGAGCGAAACGAGGGTGAGTCGCTAGTATGTAAGAATAAGGCAGTATCTTAAAACGGTATTATGAAATTTGTGTGTATCGACCTTGTCGTATGTAACTCATTAGCAACTACGCAACTCGCTATGTAAATATACGTTTGTACACATTGTTTTTTTTACAATTTCGCACGTTTGGTTACTGCTGTATGGGATTGTGTAAGAGCAAAGAAAGTCGTTCGACATATAGTTTTTTAATAACTAATGTCTATAATATCACTATGGTGACTTTGTATATATAACTAGCGACTCACCCTTGCTCGGGTTCGTCCCTAGGTAGCTTCCCTATACAAACTTTCATCCTCATTTTCACCCCCTTAAGGGATGATTTCCGGGATAAAAACTATTCTAAGTCCTTTCCAGGGTCTGAAACTATCTTTTTATCAAATTCCATCTAAATCGGCTTAGTAGTTCCGGAGCCTATTCGGTACAAACAAAGAAACAAATCTATCCTCTTTATAATATTAGTATAGATGTATGAGTACTGAATAAAACTGAATTTTTAGATCTTTTCGCGGATTTATTTTGATTTTTGGTTCCCGACGTTTCGAATGCTTCACAGCAATCATGGTCACGGGAGAGATTTAAGAGAGAGAAAGAGAGGAAGAGAGGAAGAAAGAAGTATATGGAAGTTTCGTATTTTTATTAAGACTGCGTCTGCACTGTTGTTAATCAATTGATTAATCAATTTATACTTGAAATTAAAATAAGCTTGATAAGCTCTATGTTAGCAAAGAGCTTTTGAGACGACGAAAATTCATGAGGGCTTTTTATTTGAGGCTTGTACGAGTACATACTTTACATAATAACTATAAAATTAGTAAAGATATTTGCCCAAAACTTAATAATTAATATGAAATCCAGTATTAACTTAAACTATTTTTAACCGACTTTTAAAAGGAGGAGTTAGTCAATTCAACATATTTTTAATTAATTAGTTCTTTTTGTGTAATCGGGCAGTTTTTTGAAAGATTTTTAACTACTTTGCTTTGCCATTATCTAGATAAGAGAGAATAATATTTTTAGAAGTATTAATTTTGATAAAATTACCTTGTTAACTACACTTGTATAGTATTATATGATCTGTGTCTATACATAATTATAGTAGAATAGTAACGTAGCGAAATCGATGTATGCGTTTCACGCAAAAAGTACTGAATCGATTTTAATTGAATTTTGTGTAGTGATAACTTATTACTCGGGTCAACATTTAGGATACCTTTTACTACAGGAAAATCTGTCATTCTCACGGGAAAACACCTGGTTCTATCGATTCGTTATTAGAAATTTACATGTTTAACTTTGGCTAAGCCTTAAGCAATATAGCTATCAAAATAATGTACTTGAAAAGTCTTTCTCCTAAGATACACTCGCAATAACTATTCATATCTATTTAAAACGTACCTAGGGACGCACCCGAGCGATGCAAGGGTAAGTCACTAGTCCATAATAATAGTAAAATCGACATAAGTGTCAACATTAATCAAATTTCTTGACTTAACTGACGTTAATGGCAAAAACTTTATCTTTTGAAATACAATCTGTCGAAACGTATGTATTAATTAGTAGCTACTAAAACCGTCGAGATAACTGTGTAATTGTTTACCCACGCGTAGGTTCAGATAACTGTGTCACTCAATAACTAAATTCAGTATTTATCGTAGCAATAAACTTAAATAGTATGAATAATCGTCCTTGCCCAAAGATCTGGCTCTTATATGTATAGTAATAGGGTGTATCGATTTTGATGCGGTTTGCAGCAATTATAGCGTGCGCGGGCGGAGGCGCCGGCGCAGGTTTACTATTTTATATAGGTTGTTACAGTTTAGTACAAGTAATATTGTTCTAAGGAATTTTAACAAGCTTATATTTGAATATGATTGGTTTTCAAATACTTTTTAGGTATGAGCAGAAAGGGATTTTGAAATTGATGAGTTTTACATATTAATAGCTATAGATATTCGCATTCAGCCCTTTTTAACGTCCCACTGCTGGGCATGGGCCTCCCTTCAATACGAGGGGGATCAGGCCATAGTCCACCACGCTGGCCAAGTGCGGGTTGGCAGACTTCACATGTCTTAAAACTAGCTAGGTTCTCTCAGACATTCAAGTCCTCACAATGTTTTCCTTTGCCGTAATGTTTTTTACTTCTTCATGCTGAAAGGGCTAGATGAATTTAAACGATATTTGGTAAACATGTAGATTATGGCCTGGAATAACACTTAGAGTACAGTTAGCCACCTAGGGACTTATCCAAGACTTACTTATTAGACGACACTTTTGTTTATTTGTAGTGACCCTATTTGCTGTGTCAGCGTTTGCGGATTCGAGTCCCGCTGGGGGCATTCATTTGTGTGATAAGCACGAATGTTTGTACTCCAGTCATGGGTGTTTATATTTATAATATGTATGTATTTAAAGTTATATATGAGTAGTGTATCAATTATCTGGTATCCATAACACAAGCCTCTTACCTTACCATGGAACTGGATGGTGCTGTGTTAATGTCCCAACATATATATTTATTTATCCAAGCAAAGCCAGGTTAAGTCACTATTCAAAAATTTAAAGAAGAAATATCCAAAAGCTTCTATGCCATGACCTTAAATTGTAAGATATTACGTATGTATCATAAATGAACTGACAAGCGACACTCAGGCATTCAAACAACGTCGGCTGGTCAGGATTTGATATGGTTTTCGCGAACTGATTACAATTCATGGCGTCAACTCAGGTGAGTTTATCGTAACATTGAATTCCCATCATTTCTTAAGACTGATATTGAATAAAACATTTGGAAGAACACAATTGGAAGAAAATACGCACATTGCGTAAGAATCTCGCAAAACAACATGTTTATAAACCGATATTTTAATTAGATGTAAATCAATCGCATGTAGTTTATTAAGCCTAGATAAAGCTTTGTATATTATCGCTTATCGCTTATTTTTTTTTTTAAAGTCATTTAAAAATCTTCCGGTTCAGATTCTTTTTGTACCTTCAGTCTTCAGTATAAACTGACAGAATAAAATATAAATTATATATATATATATATATATATATATATATAAATTGTTGTTTGTGTATGCCTGTGTGAATCTTTGCTTTAACCTCAAAGGTGCAAAAATTCAAAATCATTTTAATTAAAATTATTGTATCCTTAGGGATGTTTTTTTTCAAAAGGTCTAGCCGGCTAAGTATAGTGAATTGGCTCCCAATTGAGATTCTAGAATCGCCAATATATCGTGTAACAAACACACAAAAAATACTCGAATTAAGTAGAAAAAATATATATAATAGCAATATTGATATATGAATATTTATGGATATTTGAATGTGTGTCGCTTTGAATATTAAGAGAATCTAGATCACTAGTACTCTTAGTATTTATATTTGAAATTTTACAGAAATTTCTTAAACGACATGTCTCCAGTAGGTTAAACAGGGTCGATGTAGTTGACTGCTGTTCGCATTCCGTACCTATGTGACCTAGCTGGAATTAGTTTGATGAATTAGTAATATACATTCCATTTGAGTATTGTTTAGTAACAGGCAGTGGTAGGCCAGTGGTAACACGCTCGCTTGGGAAACCAAGTGAAGCGGGTTCAAATCCCGGGTCTCGCACCTCTGATATTTTTATGTTTGGATCATTTCTAACATGATTACCACTTGTCTTACGGTGAAGGAAAACATCGTGAGGAAACTTGTATGTCTGAGAGAGCCAAGCAGTTTTCAAAATAAGGCATATTAGGCATATTACAATCATATATTTATAGAATATCATATACGGAAATAATATAATATGATATATTTGTTAGACAATAATAACGGTTACCATGGCAACATAGCAATGTATTCTATCTCATTCTCTCGTCGGCTTAATCCTATATATTTATTATGTGTTTGTCTCTTTTTAGTGTCGCATTTTTATTTCATCGAGTTTCAAATCACAACGATTCTAAAGAAGTCGGTCAAAAACAACTCCCATAGTTACCATCTTTATTGAGCTCTACTAAACTACCTTACCTTATACCGCTTAGCTATAAAACGAAACATATTGCCTTTGTCAATATTCCAAAAGATAATAGCAATTTATACAAGCCAAGCCGTAACTGGTCATTTGCAAATGACATTAGAATAGTCAAGTTCAACCGATACTATCGGTTCCCACGACAGAGACCGTTAGCTTGTTGACTTTATGAATCTAGCTTCAATATTGTTTCGTAGAAGTACTTTTACTTTTGAGAATAATAACATGTAGGTCGAAGGTTTGAATCCGGGTGAGGTTTCCTTATAAAAAGACTGGAGTAGACGGTCTTTCAGTCGTGAAGTGATGTTGTTAGGTTGGCACAACTTTTTCTTAATTTTTTGATGTTTTTAACCGACTTCCAAAAAGGAGGAGGTTCTCAATTCGTCGGAATCTTTTTTGTTCTTTTTTTTATGTATGTTCACGGATTACTCAAAGACGGCTGAACCGATTTGGAAATTTTTTTTTTGTTTCAAAGGGTATTCTTCCCCGGTGGTCCCATATAAATTTTATCGAAATCGGTCAAGCGGTTTTTAAATAAATGGCTTAATCGAATATGTTTTTTTATTAAAAATTTTTCTTCTTACAAATTACTTGCTTATTGTCGGTGCCAGCCAATACAAATCAAAGCACACCGACTTCGAAAATATCTGATTAGGTATCTATTCTAAATGAAAACCCCTGTTTAGTTATTTTGTACTTTTCAGTGCCTGGAAGTCGGTTTTTATTTTTTTTTAAGTTTTTATCTTTATGTGCGATATATTCACCAACTGTAAATAGATTTTATAAAAAATGGATACCTTGGCATATAACATAATTTTTACGTATATTTACATTCAATTATGCCTATGTACATACATCTATATATAAACAGGCAAAGACATAACAGTTCAGTACATTTTTCTCATATATTCTATCGATTTTCTTCTTTTTTTGACAATTTTTTTTTTAGGGAGCAATTAAAAAAAAATCAATTAAAAAATCATGATTTTGGTCGAATTTCGGCCACTGGACGAACTAGTACACGTTAAAGGGTGAATGTCAATAAAACCGTGTTAAAAAGGTTTTAGTTTAAATTATTGTATGACAGTACATTATCAGCAGTGAGTATTTATATCAGATAAGGTAATTGCTGATAGCATTTCTGATACACTTGTTGAGTAAATGTAAATAAATGTCAAATGTTCAATCGATATATTAAGGCTTTTAGTCTATCATACATATAATAAAATTCTAACTGAGTTGAATCTGTATATTAAGTATTTTTTTGGAAAATCTTATTGAAATAGACATTATTATCGATACAGAGGCTAAATCTATAGTTTTTAGAATTTTTGTCCGTCTGTTTGTGACCGCATCACGAAAAAACACTGGAGGGACATATAGGATACTTTTTACTGTTATATACTTGTTACAGACAGTAGCCTACCCACAATTTTACAAAAATCATTTTTGTCCGATCCTAAAAATTCGCGAAGTAATCCGAAAAGATAGTTTTATTTAAAATAACATACAGTAAAATTTAGTACCCCCTTTTTTTACTTCAGTGACAAATGTTAATCTTCTTAATTGGAAACTATGAGACTTCGGCTATGGTAATGGTGATTTGCAAGCGTCTCGCGAAGTAGAATTGTGTCAAATCGATTTGTGATGAAGAGATCAACGTAACAGTTCAAATTTAGAAGTCAAAAAAATAACTGTCTGTTTGCCCGTATTACTTACCAGAAACGACAATTTTAAATATTTTTTTTTGCATTTTTCATATTTTTTTATTACGTAAAGAGATCTATATATCCGTATTCTGATCTTCTCTTATTACTCCACTTCTCCACTCTCTTGTTATTAAAGCTCTTAACACTTGACACTAGTTTACCTTTCATAGTGACTTGACGGCACTTTTGGCTCAGTTTTTAGTAACCCTACTTTCTGCGCCAGCGGGCGCGAGTTCGAGTCCCGCTGGGGGCATTCATTTGTGTGAATGTTTGTATGTCATGGGTGTTTATATTTATAATATGTATGTATTTAAAATTATATATATGTAGTGTATCTGAACTAGATGGTGCTGTGTGTTAATGTCCCAACATATTTATATTTATTTATTTATAGTGTAACATTAAATGGTATATGCACTAGAGATGTGCCGAATCGTAAAAAAAAATATACATCCACGGATACGGATACGGATATTTGGCACACCACTACTACACTCATACAATCTGACATCAAGGCCCTGGAAACCTGGAAAATAACTATAGGATTAACATTGTATCGACCCTGACCTCAGAGACGATGCTTAATTGACATTTTGCCAGCACTCAGCCGCTGACACTGTGAGTTATGACTCCTACTTGCCTTTGAACTTTACGTTTACGCGACACAATATGATGGAGTTAATTATTATAATTATCCCATATTGTTGGTTGCAACGTCTTTATAAAAAAGTTATTTTTAATGAAATTTCAATACAATAATTGTGTTTTGGGATCTTTTACACTATTTTAATGTAGGAAGCTATTATTTCGTGTTACTGTGAACTTGATTATGGCCGCGACTCTACACGTTATTAGTTTTGTTTAGAAACTAAACAGGCAGTGATAACGCGCTCGCTTGGGAAACCGAGTGAAGCATGTTCTAATCCCGGGTCTCGCACCTCTGATATTTTCATGTGCAAATCATTTCTAACATGATTACCACTTGCCTTACGGTGAAGGAAAACATCGTGAGGAAACCTGCATGTCTGAGAATATTTAGCAAAGTTTCCGAAAAACATGTGTACTTGGCCAGCGTGGCAAACTGTGGCCTGATTCCCCTCGTATTGAAGGGAGGCCCGTGCCCAGCAGTGGGACGTTAAAAAAAAGGGCTGGATACATACAATACATATAGAAATTAAACTTTAGATAGTTATGTCTACAAAATATATATATATATATATATATATATATATATATATATATATATATATATATATAATCTTTATTTCTTTATTTAATATCTAAAATATATAAAGCTTTATTTAATCCCCGGTATAAGCTGTCTTCATTTTTTTTTATTTCACGCAAACTCTGAGTCGTTATATGACGAAGTAACAAACATATTTGCAAACATTCGCATATTATATCTATATAGATTATAGATATTGAAATGAACCTTAGTAATTAATTAAAATCAGGAAATATGGTGTTAAATAATGGTTAAGCTAATTTCATCATAGTCTGATATAATATCTCAAACACAGAAATAAAAAAAAAATTATGACAGTTGGGGTTTGATACCATCATATTGTGACATGTATTAAGTATCCATACTAATACTAATGTTATAAATGTGAAAGTGTGTTTGTTTGTTTATTTGTTTGTTTGCTTGCCCTTTTTTCACGTCGAAACAGAGTGACGGATTGGCGTGAATTTTTGTGTGGAGATAGTTGGAGGGCTGGAGAGTGACATAGGTTACTTTTTATCGCGAAAGATTATCTTATTCTTACGGGAGAACACGTTATAATACAATCCAAAAAAGTATTTATGATCGGAATTACTTGAAACTTAGTATAAATGCCCTTCAATACTATTAAATAAATATCTGGATGGAAGTTTGTATGAAATCTACCTTTTAAGAGTTTTCTTTTGTAGTTTCAGCGCGAGTGAAGTCGCGGGTTCTGCTAGTGTTATATAAATTTCAATCAAAGACTTTTGGGAGTGACGATTTGAGATAAGAGGCGGTAAGAGAGCCGTCGCCCGCCATGTCACTTGTCACACCGTGGCGAATCATTTGTCCCTGTCACATAAACCCATTGTTATTTTACAAGGAAGTAAAGTTGCATCGGTGTGACATAATCATCCATAATAACTAATAATATTTGAATTCCATATTATATCAATGATGTCATATTTATATACATAATATATATGTGCATTGAGGTAAATTAGCGATCTATTTATTATATTTGTTTTCGCCCGCGACTCCGCTCGAGTGATGTTTCGATATAATAGTTTAATAAAAAAAACAGAAGATGGGCTTAATTCTAACATAGTATTGTCTACAACCAATATATAATAAGATAGATACATATATTACATATGTACTACAGTACGTCCTAAAAAAGAAGTCAATGTGTTCATCCAGAATATATACCTATCTCTATTACGAATTTCTCTCAAAATCGTTGCAGCAAAGTGCAAATGGAACAAACATACACAATCACTCGGAAACGCTTATAATATTAATGGTTTAAGTATTATTATGTATGTATATTATCCTGTCAACGAGGCGTCGACTCGACCTCCCTACAATCTGACTAGCAAGTGATTTTTTAAATAACACATTGTGATCGTGCGATGACCTCCCGAATTTTTAAGTTAATGTCAGCACTAGTGTTGCCGATCGATAGTCGACTATCGATAGTGACCGATAGTTAGAATATCGATAGTTCTATCGATATTACGATACTATCAATAGTATCGATTAGCTCATTTTTCAATAGCATCGTTAAAAAAGAAAGAGGAAGTGAAAAGACGAAGGTGGCAGTAAACAAATCGATTTTTTTATACTGACTTTCGTCTAATTACATTGCTTTTACAACTTACCTAATACTATCGAATTGAGCTACTATCGATAGCTGAAACTATCGATAGTGTCGATAGCATCGATACCATCGATATTATTTTATTTCGAAACTTCAATAGTATCGATAGTATCGATACTATCAATAGTTTATGATTTGTGAGCACCAATACTATCGATAGTATCGATAGTATTGTGGTCTGTCAATAGTATTGTCATATTTCCATCTATCGATAGTATCGATACTATCGATTGTATCGATAATATCGATATAGCTATCGATAGTAGGACTTTTTTGAATGAAAACTATCGATAGTGAAACTATCGATATTTCTGCAACACTAGTCAGCACAATATTTTAATATAAAAGTCGATAATTTGTGAAATACATACATAAGTTAACACCTCATCTGATTGATTACATTCATTACCGGTCAATTTGTTGGCGAAGACGAGGAAATATAATAAGGTTTTATATACGTTAAGGTTTTATGTAAAATGTCAAAAATGTAATCAGAGCTTTAAATAAAGTTATAAAAAGCTTTTCCTGTACTTTAGTTGCTATGAAATTCCACGCTAATTTACATTAAATGTAGAGGATTTTGTTTTTCATTGATTCATTCACTCAGTAACTTGTTGATGTTTTTGGTTTTTTTCTAAATATGTATGTATTACTGGTAGTTTTGTTAGTTTTACACGAATATTTGACATCCTACTAATATTATAAATGCGAAAGTTTGTGAGGATGTATGGATGTTTGTTACTCTTTCACGCAAAAACTACAGAATGGATTTTAATGAAACTTTACAATAATATAGATCATACATCAGAATAAAACATAGACTTTTTATCCCGGAAAATATACGGTTTCCGTGGGATAGATTTGTTTTTGTTTTTCTAGTTTTAAATACATAATACTGCTTCGTCGGATTTTTCACGATTTTCTTTTGATTTTTTTTATCCGTTTATACCCGGATTTGCAATCCTTTTACAACAAATATGGCTTGAGAGACTAAATCATTGGGTAAAATATTCGTATATTTTAGTCCGTAGATAAGAAATCACTCTACAATCGTCGAAGAGTTAAAATTCTTAAAAACATATGAGATTGACATATTATTTGTCATGTTAATAGATTTTTTTAAATTTCTCATTAATTTTATTTTGAGACATTAAAAACGGCACTGCTCACATTGACGACAGTGTTTCGCTTTATTAAGTAAAAGAACGAGGCTATTTTTAGTCATATTTTAATTCCCTAATTTTTTCCCCTGAACCTAACAAAAACCATGTGTCTAGAATATAAATTAACAACCCATTGTAGCGTAAAATCAACTCAATTAACCAGACTTAAGGTCTAATTTTAAATACGAAGTATTGCTGATTTTTACATACATGGCGTGTAATCTATTCAATTAATCGCATAAAAATACAAGCGATTTTAAACTTTCTATCAAAGATAAAGCGATCATTTTAGAGTGATATGATGAATCGCGGTTAGAATTGCGAATCCCTAATCGGATGTCCAGTTTAGTGGCACCATATGTGTATACGTAGTAGATATAAAAATCGACAGTTTTTATTAAATCTGTCTGTCTGTCTTTATTATTTAAATTATTGAATTGTAATACTTTCTTAGATTTACGCGAATATTTGACATTTTAAATAAACCTATCTTTTCGGATTTTTTCGCGGATTTATTTTAATTTTTGGTTCCCGACGTTTCGATTGTTTTACAGCAATCATGGTCACGGGAGAGACTAAGGTGTTAGACATCTCAAAAGTGTTATATACTTGTTACAGACAGTGCATACCTATTGAATTGTATAAAATGAATTTTGTATTTCATGTCCAATGGATGGTGGGTGCTGAATATTTAGCTTTTGTGATATTTTTTATTAAAAACGCATAATATTATAAATGTAAAAGTAACTCAATCTATTACTTTTTCACGCTTAAACTGCTGAACAGATTTTGGTAAAATTTAATATAGATATAGATTGTATCCTTGGATCCGATATAGGAAGTTTACATCCACTTTACTTAACGTTAGTCAATTTTTTTTTATTAAAATAAGTATTCTATATAATTAACATATAAAATATTGCAAGAATGATGTCACGAGTAACTTGCTAGTAAAAAAGGGTATGGTCATATTTAGAGCGGTTATTTTTTATAATAAATAAATAAACTCTATATCGCGTATACTTAACATAATTTTTTTTATCAGGAAGCAACAATATTAGGAGGTATCAAAAATTTAATTACATATCATTGTATACAGGTTGGATTTTTGAGACGTCCATTTTGTATAAGTAATAATAATAATTTAAATAAAACTATCTTTTCGGATTTTTTTCGCGGATTTATTTTGATTTTTGGTTCCCGACGTTTCGAATGCTTTACAACAATAACGGTCACGGGAGAGACTCACATGATTGCTGTAAATCATTCGAAACGTCGGGAAGCAAAAATCAAAATAAATCCGCGAAAAAATCCGAAAAGATAGTTTTATTTAAATATCAAATATTCGCGTAAATCTAAGAAAGTACTAATAATAATAATAGTATTTTTCACTCACTTCTGCCTCTTCAATGACAATTAAGTAGTATATTGCAATCAAAAAATTTAGCTATCTGATCTGAAATAATAAACTGCTTGTTTTACTTCATAAAATATATTTATTTCTAAATGAAAAGGTATTTCTTCAGCATTCGAAACGTCGTGTCGGGAACCAAAATATAAATTAAAACCGCGATAAAATCCAAATAGATCGTTTCAATTAAAAATGTCAATTATTCGCGTAAATCTAAGAAAATATTATATATTTATTTTCTTCGGCCAGACCGCTAGCTCTCTGACCAAGCATTTAGGTCAACACATGTACAGTATGTCGCAGGATGCGCGTACGCATGACTGCTTACATCTATATCTAAACAACACTATACAATGTTTGAACTTGTTTTATATAAAATCATTGAATGTGTACATGACAAATGAAATTTTAGAAGAAAAGGAAGTATCGAAACGTATAGTAGATTTATTCTATGAGGTAAAATTTTAGGGTTTTTCTAACTTAAATTTAACATAATAGAAATATATAGTACTAGCATTGCCCGCGACTTCACCCGCGTTCAGGTGATCAAAAATCGAATTCTTAAGTTTTACATATTAGTATACTCTTACATTGCAGTTTTTGTATTTTTTCTCAGAAATGAGATATTTTACCGCGGTAGCCAGCTATCATCATACTAAATTTCATCAAAATCCATCGAGTGGTTTTTCTGTGATGCGGTAACTGACAAACAGACAGACAAAAATTCTAAAAACTATATATTCAGCCTCTGTATCGATAATAATGTCTATTTCAATAAGATTTTCCAAAAATATATTTAATTTACAGATTCGGCTTAGTTAAAATTTTATTATATGTATAGTTTTTTAATTGATTAAAAGTGTAGTTGGGTTACTATTACGAAATATTCAAATTGAACACACGGACACAATTATTTATACTACCATGATCATTATTGATTTTTTTTATTGGTAATACTAATGTTCTTCAATGTCTATTAAAAAAAAAAAAGAAAATCGGTTGACAAACAGTGGAGGAAAAGGCACTAAACAAGTTTTGTTTTTGCCTGTTTATATATAGATATGCAATCTTTTATTAGGTATTTTACACGCAACTCGAGCTAGTTGCAAAATAATCTTAGATCTAATAAAAAAAAGTAGAAATTGTGTAAAAGTTTAGAAATTCAGAGCGAGATTTAGAGGTTTGATGGGAATTTAAATGCTTTTCACAATGTATACTAGATTATTACTTGACTTTGGTGTTATATATAGTATATTATTTTATGAAACTAAATGAAGTGTGTAATTAAGCAAAAAATTAACTAAAAAAGGTATACTATACTTTAAAGTTACTTAGAAAACATTTTTTTTTCAACAAATGAAAAATACACGTACGTACTGTTCGTTAAAAGTTTTCCAATATATATATATATATATATATATATATATATATATATATATATATATATATATATATATATATATTATTCACTGCTCACCTCGGCTCACCCTCGCTTCAAAAACGAACACTAATATCTATCCCACGGGAACCGTACATTTTTCCGGGATAAAAATTAGCCTATGTGCTATTCCAGACTATAATCTATCTCTGTGCCAAATTTCGTCCACATCCGTTTAGCTGTTCTGGCGTGTTTGAGTAACAAACATCCAAACATCCATCTAAACTTTCACATATATAATACTAGTAAGATGTACTGGAATTAAATGCGAATGCAAAGCAAGTAACGCCTTAAAACATAACTAGTGATAGTAAAAATTATAGTGGACTTTTTGATGACAGGCACGCGTCAACACGACTTTTTAGGTTTGAATGGTGTGACGTGCGCTTGATGGCTTAAAGATAACATATTCTATTTGACTACCAAATTGGCTTCACAGTGTATAATTTGATTTAATTTAATAATTTTATTATAGAAACTTTATTCGTAGGTGGTTTTAACCGACTTCAAAGAAAAGAGAGCCGGAAGAAGAGAATTTTAGAAGACTGACGCTCTTCTTTCTCTTGTCTCTCTCTTTTAGTATAATTAATAATTATCTTTTAGTACCGAAAACTGTAATTAACATCTCGTAATATTAATATTTTATTACGAAATATCTAATTTGAAAGCGAAACGATCTCTACATTGTTTTTAAAACAATACTCATCCTATAAGGAACTCTTAGGCGTATTTACTTGTGCTAAGCAATTATGTACCTTATGTTTAATTAAACAAAGCTTATAGGATTCATTGCAAAATAACTGAATATACTTTCTTCTATTGCAAAGTATGCTTGTTTCAGATGCGTCATAGTTACTAGTATTTTGACCGACTGCAAAAGAGGAAGTGTTTTTGAGAAAATGATCGTCAAATGTAGAGCTATTTGTATGATTATTTTTGATGATATAGATCAGCTTAGTCTCATATGAAGTTTAAATGAAATTCCATCACTGATGACAAATAAAGTAATAAATATAATAAATATGTTGGGACATTACCACACAGCACCATCTAGTTCCATGGTAAGCTACGCGGCTTGTGTTATGGATACCAAATAGTTGATACACTGCACATATATAACTTTAAATACATACCTATTATAAATATAAACACTCATGACTGGAGTACAAATATTCGTGCTCATCACACAAATGAATGCTCCCAGCGGGACTCGAACCCGCGACCGCTGGCACAGGAAGTAGGGTTACTACAAACGGAACCAAACGTGCCGTCGAATGTAGTGTTTTTCTTGTGAAAATTAAATCAAAAATGGTACATCTATATTTATATATATTAAGAATTACATGTAAATAATAAATCCAAACAAACAAACAAACGGAATTAAAAAAAATATATATTATAATATATTTGATTAAAACAAGTCTTTTAGTGAAATTTGATTTTATCTTAAATCTTGACTTTTGAAATATATTTTTCGCTGGAAGTCGTTTTTTCTCACGCTCAAGTGTTTTAAAATGTGAAATGGAATAAATCGTTCCAGTATTTGTTGCATAACGTTTATATAAAAAAGGTTGCTTCCCGAGACAATTAATTTGGTTTAATTTTTTTTTAAATAAAAGTAGCCTAAGTTACTCCTTATTACATCAGCTATCTGCCAGTGAAAGTCCCGTCAAAATCGGTCCAGCCAATTTAGAGATTAGCCGGAACAAGCAGACAGAAAGATAGACAGACAGACAAAAATTGTAAAAAATGTTGTTTTGGTATATGTACCGTGTATACATCCATATGCAATTAGTAAAAAGCGGTAATTTTAATATTACAAACAGACACTACAATTTTATTTATCTGTATAGATGAATATCATCGCTTCATTTCAGGATGACCGAGCTTTGCTTAGGGTTTATTCATTTTTTCGTAAAAGATATAAAAAATGACTTAAACTTAAAAAGAAAAACCTTTTCTAAGTACAAAATTTGATCCAAGCCGTTTTTGATATAACATACATGCCGAAATATATATAATAACAAAGTCGTGTTAGTTACACTATTTATAACTCAAGAACGTCTGGAACAATTTTTATGATATTTTTTTTTTGGATTTCTCTTAGTCCGGAATAGGATAATAAGTATTAAAACATCAGAAAAATTCAAAAAAAATATTAAATATTTATATGGCTAACACTTGCAAATAACTATTTTAAATATGTATGTAAAATATACCTAGCGACGAATCCGAGCGAAGCGAGGGTGAGTCGCTAGTGCATATATAAGAATTTCTCATTTAATATTATTAGTTATCTTTCCCAACTGAGAGCAGTCTCGATCTATTGACCTTTGTATTTAAAGATAGAAAGTAAATCTACTAAATAATATTGATTGAACATAACAACATATTACATATATATGTATGTAGTGTTGACCTTTTCGGGATTCTTATCGTTCGAAAATTTTACAGGTAGGTACCGCTTGAAGAGTTCCCTTATACAATATACACCTTCTGGCTTCTTCAGATCAACTCAATGTAATAGTTAGTTAAAAGTGAAGCAAATAAAAACGTTTTTAAGTATTTTTAATTTTAATAAATTTTCGCCCAGTGGTGGAATATCAAAAACAAACCCATCCCACGGGAACCGTACACTTTTACGGGGTAAAAGGTAGCCTATGTGTTATTCTGATGTATAAGCTATATTATTGTAAAGTTTCATTAAAATCCATTCAGTAATTTTTGCGTGAAAGAGTAACAAACATCCAGACACCCATACATCCTCACAAACTTTCGCATTTATAATATTGGTAAGCTGTACTATACAAAAAATACCTCCTCCATTTTAAGTCGGGTAAAGAATCAGAATCTTTATATATACGCAAAGAAAACAGTTCAGTACATTTTTCTCGTCTGTTTGTCAATCGATATTTTCTTATTTGTTTAGTAGCTATTAATGAGCTTTAGTGTTATCAATAAAGATAAAGAAAAGTTTTGGAAACTGTTTTCTTTATATAATAGTCCAAGATTCTATATATAACTCCTTTGAGACGTCTAAAACCTTAGTCTCTCCCGTGACCATGATTGCTGTAAAGCAATCGAAACGTCGGGAACCAAAAATCTAAATAAGTCCGCGAAGTAATCTGAAAAGATAGTTTTATTTAACATATAGGAGTATTCGTTAAATTTTGTTACTTCAAAAATAAGTAACGTCTGGGAGCCCTGAGATCTTCTCTATAATGGTTATGGTCAAACTCCACAGTACACTAGTATATCTATCTAATATATTTAAACGAGCAATTCTTGTATATTTATTTATTTATACCCGCGATCTCGAAAACGGCTCTAACGATTTCGCTGAAATTTGGTATGCGGGGGTTTTCGGGGGCGAAAAATCGATCTAGATTAGTCTTATTTCTGGGGAAACGCGTATTTTTGAGTTTTCATGCGGTTTTCTTTCGCATTATTCCACGCAAAATATGGTCGATAATTTCTTACGCGCAGGCATAAGTATCGTGGTCAAGCGACCAAGATGCAAGATTGACAATCACAGGTGTGGTTTGAATCCTGGTACGACAGAGTTTTTAATTTTGTTTTTTTTTTTTTTGTATTTATTCAAGTTTTTAGTTTTTTTTTTATCTAAAAGATACGATATAACAAAAAATAAATCCGAGCGAAGCTCGGTCGCCCAGGTACTTTATATATTAATTGTGCAATATTTCTCTTCCTTAGTGCTCCATATTTCGTAACGAGTAAACAAAAGGCGTTATAAAATTATGCATATATAATTAATTACGATTATGAAATTCAATAAAAATGAATGAATTTGCTGTTCTCATGGCGATGTAACTTTTAGATGAAATCTCTTAATTGTAACTCATGTTAATAGATCTCAGTCGTCACACTTCGTGGGTATTGTGAAGGGTGAATAAAGTGGATCGAAACTAGGTTTCGCTGCTATTTTACTTGGATTTTTGTTACTACTACTATTATTATACATGCGAAAGTTTGTATGTGTGTATGTTTATATGTACATCTCCTTCACACTGAAACGGCTGGACGGATTTGGATGAAATTTAGTGTATAGAGATAGATTATAGTCTGGAATAACACATAGGTTACTTTTTATCCCTGAAAAATGTACGGTTCCCGTGGGATAGGTTTCATTGTTTTCCTAGAGGCGAACCAGAGCGAAGCGAGGCCGAGCCGCTAGTTTTATATAAAGTAATATATCGAAGTTGTTTATCGTCTTTCTCTACGGAAGTCTAAAACAGATTTCGCATTCCATTGTTTTTTTATTCCCACCATTCTTTATAATTAACGAATTCAAGTTTTTTATTGTAATAACACCTTATAAGTATGAGATTTATGTGTTGTTGAACTGTTATTGCAAATAGGCGGCTTTATTCCGGTAAGAATAGCGTAAATTTGTTAAGAAACTAATTATTTGACTAGTTATTATCCGTGGTTTCACTCGCGTTGTTTTAAATGTTTAATAATAAAGCTTCTAAAGGTAGTGTGTGTGTATTCAGCCCTTTTTTTTAACGTCCCACTGCTGGGCACGGGCCTCCCTTCAATACGAGGGGGATCAGACCACAGTCCACCACGCTGGCCAAGTGCTGGTTGGCGGACTTCACATGTCTTTCGAAAACTTGTTAGGTTCTCTCAGACATGCAGGTTTCCTCACGATGTTTTCCTTCACCGTAAGACAAGTGGTAATCAAGTTGGAAATGATCCGCACATGAAAGTATCAGAGCTGCGAGACCCGGGATTTGCACCCGTTTCACTCGGTTTCCCAAGCGAGCGCCTTACCACTGGGCTACCACTGCCTCTAAGGGTAGTAGGTTGATGTTATCTGTATCAATAAAAAAATCTTTAATTGTACTGTTTTAGAGCTTTGAAACATATTAAAAACAATCATTTTAGTTTTATATATTTGTATATAGATAAGAAAATACATATATAATAGTATAGTAGGTTAAAATAATAAAATAATAGTAAAAATATTGTCATTTCATTTATATAAATAAAAATGAATGTTTCATTGTATGTTGGTCCTCTATGCGTTCCTAAACCATTTATCCTTAGAGGCACTCTCAAGTTAACCAAACGTAAGGAGCTAGTATGAAATAAGCATTATTATCGTTTAATAGCGTAATAAAATGTGTTTTATCAATAATATACTATGATAGATGATTTAGATTAAGCACTGTTTAAAGTGGTAGACTAAAGTATGATTGTAAAACTACATTAGGTACTTTGCGCTTCTATATAAGCGAAAAAATATTGTAAAAAATAATTATAGCCCAGCTGAGTTGCTTTTTTTATACCTAACCTCCATCCAAATTCTACGGTTTGCGCGTCAAGACGTAATCAACATACACACTTTCACATAATATTAGTGTGATGTAGACAAAGTCAGTGTTTAAAGCTAGTTAATAACATGTTCACGTAATACAATAAGAAATCTAGGAAGGATGAGTTTCCGTACGCGAGGGAATAACCCCCCTTTCAGCGATATGATTAGGCAACGTGTTATCGCACGAGGAAGATATGTAGTGTTCGTAACGATCGTGATGTATATGTTAGATATAGCATCCATTATATATATATATATATATATATATATATATATATATATATATATATATATATATATATATATATACAAATAAAATATATTGACTTCTGGTTCAGTGGAAATATATAAGCTTTTCTAATTTTAAAAATGTAAAAATGTACCTACCAATAGAACCCGCGGCTATACCCGCATTCAATCTACAAAAAAAAAACTCTTTGGTTTTATGTTATACAGCGTATATATAATACTAGCCACCAGTGGCGAAGGGTGAAATTTTAGCAGAGGTAAGCCGTTCCAAAAAAAAAAAGACAAAAAACATTGATATACAATTTTTATATATCAATCAATGCAAAAAAAAAAGAAATGTAATTGTGAAGATATTTTTTTTATAAGGCTATTGTGTTTTTTATTGTTGTTACATGTAAAATATTCTAGCAAAATATATTTAACATTTAATATAATAATAAAACCTCATAAAATATTAATAACGCCATCTATGAAAAATCTTTACACATGACTTAGTACGAGTACTCGTAAGTGAAAGTACGGAAATTTGATTTTATTTTATTTTTCTTTATTAAAAGTACATATATTACAACCTATATTTTTTGGGATTTAAATATTATTTTATCTTTTTTTTTTGTTAATTTTACATAAATATATTTAATCAGTATATTTAATATAAATACCGCCATCTACTTAAATCTCATTGAACTACTTCGTCGTGCTTAGTAATGAAATTGATTTATTATTTTATTGTATTTTATTTATCAAGCCAAATTGGACGAAAATTATGAAATAATTCACAAAAAAGGAACGATAAGAAGCACAGGCTTTAATTATAATATCATATAGCAATACATCCGTTTTTAAAATGTCTGACTATCCTATTTAGTATTTAGCTTAATTAGTCAAATTATGTTGTTAAATAATGTAACATATTTAAAATAACTTTAACATATTAAAATTCACTCTAAACTTAAATAGAATCAGAATATAATAAACATGAAAAACTAAATACTTTCTAATTTAGCACATTCACACATAATTTAATTAAAACGTTTTATGAAAATATTTAGGTAACTCATTTCATGTAATAATTAAATCATATTTCAAACAAATGAGTATCTTGATGACATGCTTTCTAATTATTAAACAACTAAATTTAGAAAACTAAAGTCAATAGTATGCAAATTAATGCCATAATGGCTAATAGAACTCACCGAAATTAACAAATATGTGAGACACTCACAGTCCACAAAAAAACACAGCACAAAATGTCTATATTACACTAAAACCAAATTAAAACTCTATAAAACAAAAAATCTCTTAAGCAATGCACTCGTAAACAATAACAATCCGCCATATTAATTTACATTAAATAATAAATCATTCAAATAATAACATTGCTCGTCTGACGCTTCGCTTGTCAAATTAGAGACGTTTTGTAATTTTTGACCAATCACAGGCAGGATAAGACGTAAAGAAGCAGCTTTTCGAGCAACAAAAATTTGATAAGTGCGCATGCGTAAAATACTAAAAATGAATGAAGTCACGTGACAATGTTCAATCCAAAACATTGAATGAAATACAATTTTGTATGAACGCGGTAAGCTAAAATACAACGTCTTATCGTCGCATTTCTTTGAAGAAACGCGTAAGCAGTTTGGAGCGCAAAAATGTATTTTGCGTTGATTATGTGTTGCTTGTGATTTTTTGCGTAATATTATTTTCAGAAATTGACTTAGTAATAATAAATAGATTTTTTATTTACTAATTATGTTAATTCAAAAAATAAATATTTATAATGAACGACGGATTATTGGATTTTTAAAAGGTAAGACGGTGGGAATCGTCTTGTATGGACCCTTCGCCACTGCTAGCCACTCACCTTCGCTCCGCTCGGGTTCGTCCCTGCTTACGTTTTAACGTTTAGTATAGATTTCTCAGAGATGAGATATTTTCCCGCAGTAAAAAGTATCCTATATGTTGACCCGGACAACCAGCTATCACCATACCAAATTTTATCAAAATCCCTCCAGTGATTTTTCTGTGATGCGGTAACAGACAGACAGGCAAAAATTAAACTAAAAACCATATATTCCGCCTCTGTATCGATAATAATGTCTATTTCAATAAGATTTTCCAAAAAATATTTAATGTACAGATTCGGCTTAGTTACAATTTTATTATATGTATAGATTGTTCATACAAAAATACTAAAATTACGTACACTTGTAAGGCAATTTTTGGGCTTTTAGCTTTCATTTACATCTCGGGCGTACGAAATAAAATTACTTATTCTATTTTACGATGAAATCTTTTGACATTTCTTATTTGATTATTCTAAATCACGAACTCACGGTATAACCACATCATGCAATCAGTAGCTCATTTTTTGCAATACATTAATTATTATTAAATTCGAGTGGCATAAGAAACTGAGATTTTATCTTAATAACACGATAACTCTAATAAGTTATCGTGTATGGCTAGCATCAAAAATCTATACTAATATTATTAAGAGGCAGAGTTTGTTTCTTTGTTTGTTTGTTTGAACGCGCTAATCTCAGGAACTACTAATCTGATTTGAATTTTTTTTTTCAATATGTTGGGACATTAGCACACAGCACTATTTAGTTCCATGGTAACCTACTAGGCTTGTGTTATGGATACCAGATAGTTGATACACTACGCATATCTAACTTTATATACATACATATTATAAATATAAACACCCATGACTGGAGTACACACATTCGTGCTCATCACACAAATGAATGCCCCCAGTGGGACTCGAACCCGCTACCGCTGGAACAGCAAGTTGGGTCACACACACTGAGCCAAACGTGTCGTCTTTATGCATTAGATAGCCCGTTAATTGAGGAAGGCTATATATCATCATGCTACTACCCAAGGGAGCGGAGCAGTAATAATAAATAATAACAATAAATATCAACAAATCCGGTAGAAGTTCATACATTATTGTAAAACTGATATTTATATCGCAAGTTTAAATAACGGACAAAGCAGCGGGTGCTGCTAGTCTATATATATATATATATATATATATATATATATATATATATATATATATATATATATATATATATATAGGCAAAGACAAATTCAGTACCTTTTTCTCCTCTGTTTGGTAACTTTTTTTTTTATTTATTAACCATTGACAAGTTTTAGTGTTATATTTTATTTTACAAAGATAGAATTTCTGAGAATCTAGAATTAATGATCGAATTCCCACCATTAGGCACAGTAGTATTTTTGAATAATTGTAATAAAATAGTATTATAATTTGCAAAGAAGTGTTAAATGTAGTGAATTAAGTAAATTTTCATATTTAACAGTTGTTATAATCTTTTTTTATTATCACATCATGTGTTTTAAATTTAAAATTAAAAGAAAACTCTAAAATTTAGATTACTGATGGCGGAATAAAAAAAATTGGGATTTTTTACGTAGATCTCAGCAAACACAACCAATCAATAAGTACTTACACGCTCATTGCGTAGGTTCTGTCAATAAAAAGTATATTTTAAAACATAAGTACGTATATAACGTACCCACATCTAATTATAGAACATAACAAAAATAATTTTTTGCTATCGCCAATGAAGTCATCTGACATCTAATGTTATTTTTATGAAGTTTTATGCTGACCATACCGCAACAAAATCCATTAATCACGCAGAAATCAATAAGTAAGTGACCGGTCAGATCAAAGCCTTGACACGTTGGAGTCACCAGCCATGACGCTGGAGCTAAATTATAAATAAATCAATATCTAATAAAAATGTATAGTTATCGTACAAATTGACTTCTAGTGTTATTTAATTTAGTCTATATTCTGCTAAAACCCTAATGCTGTCATCTTCTAACTCATTGGTAGCCTAAATGACTAAGTCTAGAAAAAAATTTATAAAGCTTCATATTATAAAGGCTCATCTTGAGCACGTGAAATCTGGAGTACAGTTGATCTCATAAAGAACTTAATAGGGGATGAAAGCTATCCTTTGAAGTTATAACCGTTTGTATTACAGAAAAGGCATCCATCGAGCTCACTGACTAAGCAAATTAAGTTTATTGATAAGATGTAGGTATTTTTGAAGTAAAACTTCTTTACGCATTGATTGATTTGATGATTTATAGCCTATAGCCTTCCTCAGTTGACGGGCTATCCAATGCAAAAAGAATTTTTCAAATCGCATTAGTATTTCCTGAGATTAGAGCGTTCAACCAAACAAACAAACAAACTCTTCAGCTTCATAATATTAGTATAGATTATGATATATTTGTAGATAAACTAATTCGATTTAATATGAAATCAGTTTCTTTTGAATACTTGGTTAACGTTTAAGTATTATTAAAGGTAATGTGACATAATGATAGCAATTTAAATAATCATTTACATTCAAATCGTTGGGTCACATTTGGTTAATTTTAAAGAAAAATTGGCATAAAACTCATAAAATGCGAATCGTTATGAGCTTACTTTTTAATGTTTGGTATTACTCTTACGCCATCTGCTGATATGTCATTTTAAACCTTGATTTCAAGTATTATTGAGACAGAATTTTGTACATTCTTTACATATTCAGTAAAAATAAATTTGTTTAAGCTTTAATAGACTCTAGGTTCAATTCTAGTATCTATACAGATAAATAAAATTCGAGTGTCTGTTTGTAATATTAAAATAACCGCTTTTTACTAAATGCATATGGATGTATACACGGTCCATTTACCAAAACAACATTTATATATATATATATATATATATATATATATATATATATATATATATATATATATATATATATATATACACAATACAATTTGCCTGTTTGTCTGTCTGTTTGTTCCGACTAATCTCTGAAATGGCTAGATCTAAAAAATTAAAACCAAATTAACTAATTAATTTTGCGAACCCGAGCGAAGCAAGGGTGAGTCGTTAGTCACAAATATGAAATAAATCATTTGCTTTGTGGGTCCGAGGTCGGTTTGTTAGATTAAAAAAGCATTGGGATAATACTTTCTTAGATTTACGCGAATATTTAACATTTTTAAATAAAAGTTTAGTATTAAAATCAACAAATATTTTAAGGTACTTTGGTGTCATTTTTGAATTTTTGAAATCATTTTTGTAAAATAGTGGGTAGGCACTGTCTATAACAAGTATATAACGCTTTTGAGACGTCTAAAACCTTAGTCTCTCCCGTGACCATGATTGCTGTAAAACATTCGAAACGTCGGAAACCAAAAATCAAAATAAATCCGCGAAATAATCCGAAAAAGAAGTTTTATTTAAGCATTGGGATATTTATCTATACTAATACGTCTCTGTACAGAGCGGAGGAATTATACAAATAAAAAAAATTGAAGTGTCTGTTTGTAATGTCAAAATAACAGCTTTTTACTAAATACATATAAAAGTATATGCGGTACTTATAAGAAGAAAAGTAATTTTCTAAATTTTTATCTGTCTGTGTATCTGTTTGTTCCGGCTACAGTAAGTCACTGGTTAAAAACAAACTACGCGATCCAAGTCACGGGCAAACACTAGCACCTACTTAGATATAAGAGATTGATCACGGATAGCTATATAATATTTAATTTAGCTTTCTAAGAAAAAGTAAAAACTTTGTTTAAGAAAAATGCCCAGCAATATAAATCCCAATGATCATCTAGTATCGCCGCCGGCGTACTTTCGTTAAGCGATAAAATCTTTACGCGATTATCGATTGATATTACATAAACCAATTGATGTATCGATATACTTAGATGACCAAGGTCGCAATTTTTGGTAGCGAAAGTTTAATTATAAGCATGTTATAAATGATAGTTATTAAATATTTTTTCTCTATGACACACCCTTTCTCTTTAATTTTGTTATACGTCTCATTAATTGTAATTTTTTATTAAGTACTTAAGACAAACAAATCTATCCCACGGGAACCGTACATTTTTTCGGGATAATATATAGCCTATAGCCTTACTCAGTTAACGGGCTATCTAATGCAAGAAGAATTTTTCAAATCGCATTAGTAGTTCCTGAAATTAGTGCGTTCAACCAAACAAACAAACAAACTCATTAGCTTTATAATATAAGTATAGATTGCACAAATATTGTATCCATTATAACAAATTATAATAAACAAAATATAATTTATTAAACCAGAATAGATGTTGTTCTCGTAATTAGTAAACACAAAAATCGAATAGGTCAACTACACTTGTGACTTATATCAGCTTGTATTATTGCACTATTCGCGAAGATATGTTTTAAACCATAAAAATTATTTAAGTAATAACAATGTTTGGTTTTCATAACTTAATGTCTAATATAAATCTTGCATTAAAATGTAATGATCGATAATTTGATATTATCGCCTGAGGGACAATTTTTACACGTATCGAAGTTTAATAGTGATTAAATGAATAGAAAGTGATTTTGAAAGGAAAAGTCATTATTTCAAAACGTTTGCTTATATTCTTATAAATCATAAAGAAACGATTCTATAATTTCCATTTTTGATTAAGAATTTGTAAATGAGGGAACTTTTTAGCTTATTTATTGATGTTATTAATTTCAACATAAACCAAAAGGTCATTTATAGATATTAGAAAGTGAAGTGGTTCAAAAACTGTTCCTTGTGGAACATATATCAAATTGATGTTTTTTAAAGAAACTATAGAACACCCAATTATAAGTTCGATATGTAATGGTGGTCCGTGGTACTATGGGAATAATGTATCTGCCACATACATATATTGCTGTCATAAGAAAGAAGGTCGTAACTTCCTCAAAGTTGATTTCGAGATATTTGAAGTTTTGTCTTAATACGTCAAAGTTACTACTAGTTTTGACGTAGTTACGATTAAAATGCTTATGGTATCTCCGGATTCATAAGACTTAGAGCTTTATGAGTAAGACTATCGAGTAGCATTTTTTTTGCTGATTCCGAATCTGCCTAAGTCATTTTTGACCAAATTGTTAGTTACGGCTTTCTTTCTTATGACGGCAGTATAATACTGGTGTATATAATATTCTCTTTAATAACTAAAGATATAGATTATAGCAGTCCTTTGTTGCAATGCCCTTAGGACTTACGACAAAGTGGAGGTCGTACGACTTGACCTGTATATTGTTAGAGCAAATTACAAACTCACGACTTCACCGAGAATCTTGTTCTAATCAAATCCCATACAACATATAGCCAAGGTCTGCAAATAGCTATGAAGTGGTTTTAAAGTTACTTATGTTATCAATTAATTTGCCTTTGCTTGAATGGATATTTAATCTTCTTCACTGTACAAAGGATGTCAATGGTTTTTTTTCAAAATCTGAAGTAGTATGGGGGTTTTTTTTGCTCACATCCGCTGAAGTGTTATTTTAATGTCATTAATGTACGATAGATTGCGTAGGCGCATGAATTTAGTGTAGATTTATAATGAGTGTATCTGTGCCAAGAGTTATGTTGACGTATGTATGTTTAAGTCACTTAGCATCATGTCGAAGCTTAACATCATCAGGGCGGGCCGCCTGGTATTTTATACAAAACATCCATGAAACAAGTATTAAATTAAAATGTCAGTTTTTTAAACATTAATGTGTGTGGGCCAACCATCTTACATTTTTCAGTTTAAAAAATTCAATACTTTACATATAGCATAGCATTCTTATAATTTCTTTGTACATTCCGTATATTTTTAAGGTATCTTGTTAATTAAGATGCATATTAAAAGGCAATTGATTAAAAGAAGTTTATATGCAGGCGTATATATTAGTTTTTGTGCATCAACATACGTTTGACATACAGCCATCACAACAAGTTGTCTACGTATTGAGGATTTTTCAAAATATCAATCGAAATAATAGTGGGTGTAGCTTGGACAGTTGAGTGTATTTATGCATAAATAGACAGTCAAAAAAATTGTGTGTAGATACAATAAATATTTAGTAACTGAATATTATCTTAGATTTAAGGAGTACTTGTAAAAAGGAAATCTTTATCGCTCATAATAATAAATAATAAATATACCTATTAGGACATTAACACACAGCACCATCTAGTTCCATGGTAAGCTACGAGGCTTGTGTTATGGATACCAGATAGTTGATATACTACATATATATCACTTTAAATACATACATGTTATAAATTATAAACACCCATGACTAGAGTAAAAACATTCTTGCTCATCACATAAATGAATGCCCCCAGCGGGACTCGAACCCGCCACTGCTGGCACAGAAAGTAGAGTCACTACAAACTCAGCCAAACGTGTCGTCAATCGATCAATGATCTAATCGATCCCCGAATATCCGAAAACAGCTTTTGAATTTAAATTACTTACTAATTATATTCATGGTTTCTTATGGTAATACCTAAAAAGTAGCTTATAAGATGTAACTGCGTGTGACTACAGAATTTCGTATAACCCTAAGATTTTCTATTCGACAAAATCAAATTATCGTTATTATTGCATTACTTTATCTAATCTATTTATTTGTTTACCTAATACCTAGTATAACATATACCTATACTAAATCCAGCCAAATAACTATATATATATATATATTCAAGAAAGTCCCTCCATTGCATCTTTTATATGTATTGTATGTATGTATATTGTATGGTATAAAATATATGTATTATAAGTATTATTGTTATCTATGTATTTTATATACTAGTATGTTTGTATTATTTATTATATTAAGATTACGTATAGTATGCTATTTTTATTTATACTGTGATTTCTTTTTTTTTTTTTTAAACTATCTTCATATCACCTTGCACTTTTCTGCTCCGCTAAATGACAATCTTTCTCACCTCCTAGGTTGACTGGAAGAGATCTCTTTTAGAGATAAGTCCACCTTTGCCACTAATGTTCTCTAAATACTTTTATTTTTATTTTTAATGTGCAATAAAGAATATATATATATATATATATATATATATATATATATATATATATATATATATATATAATAGAAACGTCTATAGTAAGAGAATACAACAGTCCTGTACCTCTATGCACATCTTCCACATCCTTCGGTGTGAGGATTTGGGGGATTCTCACTCCACTAGGACTGACTAATCTCGTCATTTAACATTAACACTAAGAAGGCCTGTTTAAGCAGGTCATGATGCTATAGCTGTAAGCAAAGTATTCACTGTAGAGCCCCTCAGCCCGACCAAGACGATATCATCGGTTTTAGTGAGTGTTCTGATTCAGTTTAGCGAATCTCATACAACTTTCTGCATTCAGAGAAGGGTAAATTATATGCTAAAATAGATTATTCAGTAAAAATGTAGTTCTCAAGTAATAACCTACTAGTAACAAAAGCTAAAAGACGAAACGTATTTAAGCATTATTTCATCCAAGTTCGATCCAAGTTTACTTAAGTATTAAATTATTCATGTAGCCCATAAAAATATTTAGCTCTAACGGAAATCAAACTTGCGATATCCGCTTTAGTCGGAACTTCCGCTGCTACAAAGCATATATAGATTATTCAGTATTAAAACAATATTATAAGATAATTAATTCAATGTCCATTTTAAAATGTATCATTAGTAATAGTAAGGCACAAAGGCCGGCTGCGCCTACGCACGCCCGCGTACGACCTCGCCTGATTTTTAATACACTAACTTAGGTAAATAGGTGTGAATACTTGTACGTGAAAGTGTTATTTAAATCTCTAAGTAAATAATATTATTTAAATCTCTAAGTAAATAATATATTTGTAAAATATATGTATATTTGAAAATTTAGATATTTCTAGATGAGAAACAATTAAAAAGAGCCATATCTAAGACTGTCTTTTTACTATCTATGACGAGACGTTTGGCTCAGTTTGTAGTAACCCTACTTTGGCTCAGTTTATAGTAACCCTACTTGCTGTGCCAGCAGTCGTGGGTTTAAGTTCCGCTGGGGGCATTCATTTGTGTGATGAGCACGAATGTTTGTATTCCAGTTATAAGTGTTTATATTTATAATACTAGCGACTCACCCTCCCGCTCAGGTTCGTCCCTAGTTACATTTTAACGTTTAGTATAGATTTCTCAGAGATGAGATATTTTCCCGCAGTAAAAAGTATCCTATATGTTGACCCGGATAGCCAGCTATCATCATACTAAATTTTATCAAAATCCCTTCAGTGATTTTTCCGTGATGCAGTAACAGACAGACAGACAGACAAAAATTCTAAAAACTATAGATTCGGTCTCTATATCGATAATAATGTCTATTTCAATAAGATTCTTCAAAATATTTTGAATGTACAGATTCGGCTTATTTACAATTTTATTTATTTATTATATGTATATAGATGTAAGTATTTCAATTTATATATGTGTAGTGTATCAACTGTCTGGTATCCACAACACAAGCCTCGTAGCTTACCATGGAACTAGACGGTGCTGTGTGCTAATGTCCCAACATATTTATTTTATTTTATATTTATCTTGATTTATTATCTAGGGAAAGATACGTAAGTTATAAATGCGAAAACGTTTTAAATAATTGTTGGTTTATATATCTTTCACACAATAATAGAAATATATTATGTTTAAGTTATTTTTTGAATGAAGATACTTTATAGCCTGGAAGCGACATAGACTATTCTTAGTGAGAATCATAAAAATTGAACATCGTGTAACATACACAATAATAACCAAAATCTGTTGGTTTAGACGATTTGTTCTAAAGGATGGATAACAAAATTGGTGTATTACAAAAAAAAAATGCCCAAAATCCTTTTAAAAAACCTCTAAAACCTTATGAATTCTTAGAAATCTAGATTATAATATTATTGACGCGATTAACAGACGGACGTTTATGATGTATGAGTAATCGCTGGCAGTGCAAAGTGCTAAACGATGTAACCTTTAATACAATTACAGTGTAACCGTGAAAATAAATCGATTTGTTCCTATATTATTAGCTTCTGCCCGCGACTCTGCTCGCGTAGGTTATGTATATTTTTGGCTATCTAAAACAATATAACAATGATAAGAAGTAAAAAAGTAATCTACACTTATATATAACGCTGAAGAATCTAGTATTATATTAATTTGTTTGATAGCTCTAACCTTAAGAGGCCTATTGACTATTGACTGTGATTTTTCAATTTAATGCCCATCTCTTACGTTCCTATTCAGAGATTTTTTGAATAATTTATTATAAAACTTTACGTAAAAGTAATTACAACTGCAAAAAACGCTAGAAACAGCGATGCATCAATACCATAGAACACAGTACATTTTGTGACAGGCCTCTTAAGAACCACCAGACCGATTTAAAAACATCTCTTTGCCCTGTATAGCCTATTTAGTATTTATTGATAAAAGTTTCAGTCTATCGAACATCACGACCCTTAGAAGAGAAACAATCAAGTATACAGATAAATAAAATTGATATGTCTGTTTGTAATGTCAAAATAACAGCTTTATACGAAATGCATATAGAATTATATTCGGTACTTATAAGAAAAACACAACTTTTAAAATGTTTGTCTGTCTGTTTGTTCCGGCTAATCTTCGAAACGGCTGAATTGATTTTGACGGGACTTTCACTGGCAGATAGCTAATGTTATAAGAAGTAACTTAGGCTAATTTTATTATAGAAAAAGAATTAGGCTTCCGTTCAAAAAAAAATTACACAGACGGAGCTGTGGGTAAATACTAGTTTTATGTATATAAAATAGATTTTGCTCTGTAAATAATTTCATTTTCTTTCATAGGAAGCAACAGACTTTCGTAACTATTTTATTACGTCAGATTAAGTAATTAAAGCTCACAAAAATCGTAATGTTACAATGAAAATATATAAAAATTTACTGGATTTGGGTCATTATGCAACAGATACTTATCTTTAAACAACTTCATTAGTTTTATGTATATTGTTTTAATGTTGATATGTTTATTTGTTACAGGTAAGGTGTTAAATGTTAACCAGAACCGGTAAGACTCAATTTTGAGTATAAAAATTTTATCGAAATCGGTTTTCAAAGAAGTTTTTCAAAAAAAGGTAATACTAATATCGTAATCATTAATATCATCAAATATACATAACTCTCTTTGAAAAATAATAATATTCTCCTCTGCCATAGCGTCCAATCTCATAAGACTAGCCAACTATGCAGGAGATATTATAGTGCACAAGTGTATAGGCAAACAAAACGAGACTCGAACCCAGGACCTTCGCACCTGCAGAAGATATGCTAGACACTAGACAACCGAAGCAGTAAAGATATGAAGTGTATATACACGCTTGCACGCTTTATCCCTCATACTAATAATCCAATGAGACGATACGACATGACCAGGGAGAGCGCACTGATGGCTTCACGCTCTCTCTTCACGTCATACTATTTCGATAAACATGATAGTAAATTAACTAGAAATATAGCCATCTTAACTTTCTATAAACGTTATCGTTAATAGATAGCTAAAAAAACCGCTTAAAAATGTATGAAATGACGTATCTACACGTTATGTCACGTGATCTAAATATGTCATTCTCATACAATTTTTGATTTTCGCTATCGATATTATTTGAAGAAGTTCTACTTGTTAGGTTACTCTTTAGAAATAACACCTATAGTAATTATAGTGTGTGAGCCATATAAATATTTTAACTAAATATAAGTATGTATCCAGCCCTTTTTACGTCCCACTGCTAGGTACGAGCCTCCATTCAATAGTAGGTGGGATCAAGCCATAGTCCACCACGCTGGCCAAGTGCGGATTGGCGGACTTCACATGTCTTTCGAAAACTTGCTAGGTTTTCTCAGACATGCAGGTTTCCTTACGATGTTTTCCTTCACCGTAAGGCAAGTGGTAATCATGTTAGAAATGATTCGCACGTGAAAATATCAGAGTTGCGAGACTCGGGATTTGAACCCGCTGCACTCGGTTTCCCAAGAGAGCGCGTTACCACTGGGCTACCACTACCCAAATATATATTGTAATATTATTTAAGTATTATTTTAGCACGCAATGTGTATGCTAACTTTATACAAAGTTATCGACCAGGATCCAGGCTAAAATCGTAAAGTACTGAATTAAATTACGTGTTAAAGTATTCTCATTTTATATCTGATTTTGTGAGATTTGAAATAATTTTATTATGCAAGTTTGTAAATGTGAAATGATCTCTTGAATACAAAAACAGTGCTCGTTTTTATTGACAAAACTATCTTTTTTCCAATAAAAATTTAAAATATAAATATGTTGGGAAATTAACACACAGCACCATCTAGTTCCATGGTACGCTACGAGGCTTGTGTTATGGATTCCAGATAGTTGATAAACTACACATATATAACTTTAAATACATACATATTATAAATATAAACACACATGACTGGAGTACGCACATTCGTGCTCATCCCCCTGTCAGTCCCGCTGGAGGCATTCATTTGTGTGATGAGCACGAATGTTTGTACTCCAGTCGTGGGTTCTTATATTTAAAATATATATGTATTTAAAGTTATATATGTGTAGTGTATCAATTATCTGGTATCCATAACACAGGCGTCGTAGCTTACCATGGAACTAGATGGTGCTGTGTGTTAATGTCCCAACATATTTATTTATTATAGTGTACTCAACATCCTCGCCATGAACAAAAAGTCATTATCTTAGTGTGCCACACTCAAGGCTGAAACATTTCACGTTTCCCCTAAAAATTACATATTTCCGTCGATAGCCTAACCTTCTGATAATACGTTCTGAGTAACACTGACTCATTTACAAAACAGCTGTTCAATTCACATAATATAATATCTTTATTTGTATATATATTTTTTCTGTACCTCTGTATGTGACTGAATTCCTCCTAAACGATGGACCCGGTAGGTGGCGCTGCAGTTGGGGTCTAAGATTTTTTGCTTTTATATAGTTACGTTATAACGTTTAGCTCAGAGATGAGATATTTTTCCGCAGTAAAAAGTATCCTATATGTTGACCCGGATAACCAGCTATCATCATACCAAATTTCATCAAAACTATCCAGTGGTTTTCTCGTGATGCGTTCCCAGGCAAACAAACAGAAAGACAAAAATTTTAAAAACTATGAATTCGGCCTCTGTATCGATAATAATGTCTATTTCAATAAGATTTTCCAAAAGGTATTTAATTTACAGATTCGACTCAGTTAGAATTTTATTATATGTATAAATGACCAGAAAATTACTAAGGACTCCCCGTAGAGCGAATGTGATGTTCATCATACGTGATAGAGATATGTAGAGATTGTAGCGCTCTCTATTCTCTTTGACGAATACCCTAAAGATATAGTTATATATGTAGTAACATATAATAGTATGTAACTATATAATGAATGTGAAAATTTGTATGTGTGTATGTAATGAATTGAAAGCACAAATATAGACTATATGATCTGGAGTAACACATAAGCTACTGAAATAAAACTATCGTTTCATTTTTCTTCGTTTGCGGATTTATTGAGATTTTTGGTTCCCGACGTTTCGAATGCTTTACAGCAATCATGGTCACGGGAGAGGCTGTCTCTCTGTCTAGAAAAAATATATTTATTTAAAACTGCTTATTAAAAACAAATATTTTGATGAAACTATATAAACAGGCACTACCGCAAGTATAAATAAAAGGCGTATTTGGTCACAATAACGGTGTAATTGTTCACCTTCACAGACAATTCGCTTAATTGGATGAATGCGTCATCTTTAAACTAATCAATGCCAAAGTATTTTGTATGGTATACAGATTGTTACGGTGTTTTTGTTATATCGATATAGCCTGTATTCGTTGCTTCGCTTGCGTTTTGCAATGATAAAAAATGCCTTAGTTAAGCCGCTCTAAATCAAATCCTTTATTTTGTCTATGAAAGTCCTGTTAAAATATGTAGATTAATTAATTTATGCTATAGTTTCCTTTTTTATTTTCAATTTGAGTCTCACGTTGGATAAGTAAATAATAATTCTATTGCAATATTGTAAATGAAAATTATTTTAAAAGAGCATCTGTTGAGTTTCTCAACTCAACAGAACTCAGTCTCAGCAGAACTGCCTTCCGAGCCGGTGGTGGATTCCTCACGGACTTACTGACATTTAATTTATATAAATATAAAAAGTTCAAGTAAAAGCCCATTGAATAAAGTATGTATTTTATCTACTTTGATGATTTTTTTTATTACTAAATGACCAATGTTAGTTCGACCATTTTAGGACGGTGTACATAATCGTATTTTTGGTAGAAACTAAGGTGTATAATAAAAAAAAAATTAAGATGTATCGAAATGTTTTACATAGTAAAAAAACCCTTTTGGGCTTTGCTGCAGTCGGGTAATATTTCAATTCTACGCAATCTATACATATAATAAAATTATAACTAAGCCGAATCTGTACATTAAATATTTTTGAAAAATCTTATTGAAATAAACATTATTATCGATACAGTGGCCGAATCTATAGTTTTTAGAATTTTTGTCTGTCTGTCTATCTGTCTGATAGCTGGTTATCTGGTGGTGATAGTGGTGATAGCTGGTTATCCGGGTCAACATGCAGGATACTTTTTACCATGGGACAATATCTCATTTCTGAGAAAAAATACAAAAACTGCAATGTAAGAGTATACTAATATGTAAAACCTAAGAATTTGGTTTTTGGTCACCTGAACGTGGGCAGAGCCGCGGGAAATGCTACTTTATATTTTTCAACAATTTAAATAATCAAATCTTACATATTGCTAACAAATAGTTAGGTAGTGTATTGGTCATACAAATAACTGTAAACACCCAACAAAAACAAACCATAAATGAATAAGCGTTACATTTGTCACACAGGAAATCACAGCTGACTTATGTCTTATGTGGCAACTTGTCTACCACTTCCTCTGATTGTACGTCTGTCACAGTCGATCTACTAACTAGGTTGAGTCCGGTAAAACATTATAATAGGTTCTTTTTATTACGAATATATAAAATAATTATGTATGTATGTATATATTCAGCCCTTTTTAACGTCCCACTGCTGGGCACGGGCCTCCCTTCAATACGAGGGGTATCAGGCCATAGTCCACCACGCTGGCTAAGTGCAGCTTGGTGGATTTCACACGTCTTTCGAAAACTTGCTAGGTTCTCTCAGACATGTAGGTTTCGTCACAATGTTTTCCTTTATCATAAGACAAGTGGTAATCATGTTACAAATGATTCGCACATGAAATATCATGTGCGAATCATTCACTTCAATCACTGGCTCGCACCTCTGATTATTATCAGAGGTGATTAGCCAGTGATTTAAACCCGCTCCACTCGGTTTCCCAAGCGAGCGCGTTACCACTGGGCTAACACTGCTCTTATATATACCTACCCATTTGCTTTTGTCCACCACTTGCATGCATGATACGTAAAAAAAAGTCGCAACTATCACAGGAGTTCTCGATCCAATGAAATCCCCAAAAATGAATAATTTCCCTAAAGATCGGTAAAGCTGAACTTCTTCTTTCCTTTAACCTCCAGAGACTAGACCAATAGAGATAAAACTTTGATAAGTTTCTAACATAGGTCCATCAACGTACTCATACAGTAGGTTGTATACGAGTTACATGTTAAAGGCTAAGCCGGTTCAAGATATTTATAATTACTAGAGTTCGCCCAGTGGTCAAAATTCGATCATAATCATTATGGAATTTGAGGAAAACACATACATACATACATATTAATAGAATTTACCCTTATATAAAAAATAAATCTTTTCAAATTTTTTTAACGATAACACTAAAGCTCATTGATAGCTACTAAATAATAATAAAACTGTCAGTCGTAGGAATGCACGTCAAAAGTGAAAACTTTGGGTTGTTAAGAAATATTTTGAGGAAGTATCTTTTATTAGAAATTATTTTTATCAACGTATTAATATAGTAATAAAATGTTCATTTATTGTGCTGTTTTATATGAAAAAAAAAATGCTTATCTATACATATAATAAAATTGTTACTAAGTTGAATCTGTATATTCAATATTTTTTGGAAAATCTTATTGAAATAGACATCATTATCGATACAGAGGCGGAATCTATAGTTTTTAGAATTTTTGTCTGTCTGTCTGTCTGTTACTGCATCACGGAAAAACAACTGGAGGGATTTTGACCTAAGAAGGGACGAACCCGAGCGGAGCGAGGGTTAGTCGCTAGTTATCTATATAATTTAAACAAATTAATAATTATCTGTACATATGTATCTGAGCGTGACGGTCACGCGAGTTCAGTGCTTTTTCTCCATCCCAAAAGTGCCCAACGTATCTAAAGAAGTTTTCACTTCAAAAAAAGAAAATCTGTCAGCAAACAGACGAGATAAGTATACTGAATTATTTTGTTTTGCCTATTTATATATAGTTAGAGATAGTTTTTGATATGTAAATGTTAGTGAAATATCAATAAATATACATTAGTTACACTGTCATTTTGTTAATTCATAACTGGTACAGACACAGAAATGTTAGAATTAGCTAAACTTGCGTAGGATATATTCAAGTAAGTCAGAACTTGTAAAACATGATGTATAATTTTAAGCTGCTATACAATATTGTGGATAGCTTCGATTGAGGTAATTTATTTCTTAAAAAAAGGTGCTCTGACTTCAAAATCACGTAAAAACCATTCGTTTCACCCCTAGCAGTAGTTTTTTAATCATTTAAATGAACAACCCTTCATGTTAAACTTTTATGAAACTATCTTTTCGAATTTTGTCGCGGTTTTTATTACAAACTAGCGATTCATCCTCGCTTCGTTTAGGTTGGTGCCTAGGTAAAAGGTAGGGCCGCGGTTAATAGTAGCCTATGTTCTCCAGCCCCCCAACTATCTCCACAGAAAAAAATACATCAATCCGTCACTCTGTTTCGACGTGGAAGGACTCTCATTTGAATTTTCAAAATCATTTTTGTAATTTTGTGGGTAGGCACTGTCTGTAACAAGTATATAACGCTTTTGAGATGTCTAACACCTTAGTCTCTCCCGTGACCATGATTGCTGTAAAGCAATCGAAACGGGAACGTCGGGAACCAAAAATCAAAATAAATCCGCGAAATAATCCGAAAAGATAGTTTTATTTAAAAGGACTCTCAGCTTTATAATATTAGTATAGATTAAGAATGATTGATTTTTTTGAAGCAAAACTTCTTTGAGCGTATATTGGAAAAATGAATGCGGAAGTGAGAGTCAAATTTACTACTATTAATTTTATAAAAACTATAATATTTCTATTCTTATAATAATTATAATTTATAAAACTATATTTATTATTAACACCATAGAATACAATGAAATATGCTTTATTATATTTTTTATACATTAAACTTAACAAAGTTAAAAAAATGAACATTAAAAATTACACTTTGAACAAAAAAAATATTGGACAATTCGACCCCACTCGTATTATCGCGGCGTGGTGCCGTGGCGGCGGCGACGAGCGGTGGTCGTATTTTTTTGTAAAAACAACTTTAAACATTGCACTTAAAGTTGAATTTACATTGTTGTATATTCATTTCATATAGAATTACCTAAACACAATTAGTGACAGTTTTAAGAGAACTTTTACATGGAATTGTGTATCTACAAGTAGTACTTTTTTGATCGATGGTTGATAATATTACTTCGACTCGTTGCTGCGTTATTGTATTTTGTATGTATGTATATGCCACGTTGGTGCGACGCGTCTAGCGTCTGCGGTGAGCGGGAAAAATAATACTAGAGGAACGGGAGGCGCCATATTGGCGCGACGGTCGCCCGCCGCCCCGCGCGCGGCGTCAGGCGACCGCGACCAGCGGAAGAGATAGTACGTGTTCGAGCGTCTTGCGTTTTTTTTTCCAAAGTTTTTTACAAATTCTATTGATTTAACGATGCAAAACATTAATACGGAGATGTTTATTGCCGAAGTAAAGTCTCGACCCGCACTATGGTGTAGTAAGCATCAGTTTTTTAAAAATAAACATGTAATGAAAAAAAAGTGGGATGAAATAAAACGCAAGTTCCCAGGAACTCAAGGTATTTATAATCATTCATTATTAAAGTTATTCTTTATATTACGTATAGAAATAGCTTGACTTGTAGATCTATTATTTGATCTGTTTCTTTTGATCTATCATTGGTTAAATTCGTTAGTAGGTACTGTTTGATAATGTAAGTTATCACGCGCATCTTAATCTGTCATAATGTTATGTAGTAAACAAGATGATATTATAATCAATCGATAGTGTTTTTTTGTTTTGATAGATTTGTGGAGTATACGCCATTTAGTAGTTAATATGCCAAAAGCACACTACACACGGTCAATCTTTCTTGAAGCATTGTACTTCTTAATTCATTAATTTTCAAAGATTATTGCATTGCATATTTATTTTATTTTTTGTCATGAAATAAAAAATATTAGCATTTAGTTTACCTTGTATAAGTTTTTCGATTTAATTAGTATGTTAATTAGATGATGAATTATTCAATGTCATTGCCGCGTTTCATCCCATTTTACGTATTTCGATAGCTTCCAAAATATTTTTTATTTCAATGTTCAATTAAACCTAATAAAATTATATAAAACCAATAAAAGAAACATAATAGTACTAATATTTCATACGTTTAGGGCTAGAAATTTAATGTAAATCTTACTGCAAATCAATTATTTTGTCATTTAATCGGGCACTAATAATATTTAGAATGGAACGGCGGTAAATAATGATTTTTTTGAGAGGCCGGGGCCTCCGTCGATTGCGGGGCCCTCAGTACTTGCCTAAAGTGCCTGACGAAAAAGACGGACCTGATTGTTGATATTGCATGTAATGACGGTGTAATATTATCCATATTCTCCCTATCCGGAACGTATGAGATAGAGATTTGAATGGTGCATCGTTGAAAGAAACCTGAAATAGGAAATAAATTAACATAATATTAATACATAGTTTATATTTTTACAGTGATTGATTTAAAAAAAAAATGGAAAAACCTACGAGACAATTACCGCAAGGAATTGAAAAAATATCGTGTGGGACGACCGGGTGATCCCGTTGATGTAAGTTACGAGTCATGTTGGAAATATTTTCAAATGATGGAATTCACTAAAGACGAATTGATGCCTTCAGTTAATGAAAGTAATCTAACACAAGAAGAAGAACAGAATAGTGGAGATCAAACTGTATTTAAGACGGAGATTAAAATAGAGGAAGATAATGACATAGAAGAAGAAGGATCTCATACAGAAGAAAATGTAGATGGTGATGTAGTAGAAATGTCAAAAAGAAAGCGTACTCCACAAGACATTCGAGAACAATATTTGGAAATCGAAAGAAAAAAATTAAAATTGCTTGAAAACGAATCAGCACTTCGTAATGCAGTGGATGTTCAAAAATCTCAGGATTATCATTTCCTAATGAGTCTTTTGCCGGAAATTGAGAAATTGCCACTTATTAACAAATTAAGATTACGCAACAACTTTAATAATGCACTCCTCCAGGAAGTAAATTCTCTTAATTGTAATTCGCAAACCTCAACTAATAATTTAGATACACCTAACTAGGGGAGATTGGGGAAGGTTGGTTAGTTCGTTTTTACTAAATAGTACATATTTTTTGTATTTTAATATAATATATAGACAAGAAACCCATATTAATTGATAGACAAAATAATAGTTTGTAATAAAACCTAACAAAAATATGTAATATAATTATAAAATTTAGTATAATGGCGATGATTTAATGCATTTTACAGAACACTAAATCTTTGTCAATGCACCCCTGGTCCGGGGTAGGTAGATGCCAGGGGTAAGTTCACTTATGTGCCAATAACAGTCAAATCATGAGAATGGGCAAATAATTAAACATTTTTTTAATATAAATGAGCCCTTTATTAAAAAAACAATCAGGTACATAAACTTAGTATATCTTTAAAAAAAATATCTCGTCGTACCGATATTACTAAGGTAGTAAAACGTAGAAAAGAAGTACCACAGTTTATAATAACAGTGCCTTAATGACCTAAACACAATATTATTGTTATTAATTACCTTATTGTATTTTAAACTTTGATTAATAAATATAAGAAGATATCAATAGTTTTTTTTAATCAAAAGTGCTTGTAAAAGTCTATTTGAATGAAGTATATTTTGATTGATTGATTTTCGATTAAAATGGCAACACTCAGAAAATGGACGCGTCATTTTCTAAGTCAATCACAATATGTAAAGCAAATTCAATTTATACTTTTTTATTTTTACCTGAAATTTTTTTTTTTTTTTTTTTTTTTTTTAGTTTGTTTTATTTACAATAAAAGAAATTACAAATACACTTAATTATATGTACAAAACAAAACAAATGTACACTTAGTTACTGTACAAGTCATGTCCGCGTGGAATAGTGGCAAGAATGCTAGCCGCATTCCCCCGCTGAATGGCAATGCCGATTCTTTGGGCAAAAAATGCGCCAGCTCTCCTGTCACCAGTAGAGGCGATAAGACGAGGTGTTATGTCTTTTAAGAAGTGCTTAGCACTTTGACTCCATGGGCCAAGGGTTTCTACAGCAAATGGAATAAAAACATAATTTTGACTAAGGGAGGCGTATTTACGTAACTTAAGAAGTTCAGCCATCTCCGCCGCGGCTCCCACTTTAGACGCCGTCTCCCTAACATGGGACGGGGCCAATGTGTCGACACATGTAGCGTCCCACAATAGGGCCCGTCCCCTTTCCCAGGGAACCAGCGACAGCCCATCAGGTCTCTTACCATCATCTCGACTTATTCCAGATGGCTCGATAAGAGCAGGAATGTCAATGGTGGCAAGAGCCCTTTTGATGGTATCGTTTAGGGAACTATGACGGAAAAGTCTACCTGAACTTCTTCTGCAAGAGAGTCCATGGAGTCCATAGCAGTCAACCTCTTTTCCACACGGGCATCTGTGCTCAGTGCACAGCGGTGTACCCAGCCGGAGACCTAAAGCGATACGAAAACTGTCATTATCCAAAAGTGTACCGAGATTAGTTGAGGGTAGGGCGTGCAGCCAGTGCCCCGATTCTTTGGCGGATGACGCTAAAAGTCTGGCACGGTTTACGTCACTCGAAAGATTTTGAGCCAAATTTTGGAATATAGAATGAACTAATGGCGCATCCCAAAGTTTTTGCATGGAAACTTCCTTTGGGATGTCAACATTAGGACATTTTGACTTCCACTTTTCTAAGGCTTCTGCAGCATCAGTTATGTTTTGGTTTGATTTCAAAATTTGAGAACAGAGTTCTCGAACACTGTGCTCAGAAGCGAGAAAAGCTGGAAGGGCTATACTTGAAATTTGTCTCACGCCGATGCCACCGTTTCTAATAGGTAGGGATGCTTGGGTCCATGAACATTCATCGAAAGATAAATTTAGAATTTTTTCTAAAGAATTTTTTAAGATGGCATCCATTTTGTCGGTTAGGCCAGGAAATTTCCAAATTGGGCTTGAACGAAGAATATACGTTAATTTTGGGACGAAAAGGCAATATTTAAGGATGGTAAAGGCAATGTGAGAATTTAGAGAGCCCAATTTGAGAGTACTGTCTAAAAATGTTTTAATTTTTTCCTCTACTACTAATGGGATGCTTTCGTCAAGAAGTGGAGCACCAAGGAGGCAAAGGGTACTTTTATCGACTATTTTAATATTATGGGCAATTTTTCGAAAAATGTCTCTTGCCAAAGAAAGCTTTTCTATAGAAATATTGTCCGTGAAAAAAATTTCACATTTAGATAAATTTAATTCTAAACCAATTTTACCAAAATTTTCTTTCAAAAAAAGAAAATCTTTAAGGACATCATTCGCTTTGCCACCTATAGTTCCATCATCTAGGTACCAAATATTTAATTTAGACTGCAAATTTGAAATGTATTTATGGATACCTAGACTAAAGAGAGCTGGGCCTAGTGGGTCCCCCTGCTGAACGCCAACATTCGAAATAATAGTTTTATCGCCAAATAGTAATTTAGAAGGTGTATTGTAACATTGCCAAATGTATGGATAAATTTCAGGCAAGTTCGAATGAGTCTCGTTTAGCAGAGCTGCTCGATCTAAGGAGTTAAAAGCATTCTTCACATCAACTTTAAGCAATACCTCCTCCTCACCCTTTGCGAGAAAGGTACGAGTGGCATGTACTGCTGCTTCACAACCTCCTTTGCTACCGAACCCAAGTTGTATTGGCTGGAATTTTGCCTTTAAGTTGCATACTATGCGCCTACATGCTAATTTAGAAACCAAACGGCGAAATGTAGACCCAACAGCTATAGGCCGGATTCCTCCGTCCTTTTTATTGAAGGCACACAGTCTTGCACCATAAAGGTATTGAGTGAATGATGAAATTACCTTTCCAGATAACATAAAATTACACAGTTTGGTGATGTCACCCAAGAGAACCCTGCCGGCGTCACCTGCTGACGCACTCACAAGATCTTTAAGATGCTGTGGTGTAATTCCGTCAATGCCGCCAGCAGAGCCACTTGTAAATGACATGATTGCTGCGAAGGTATCTTCATCTTTAATCTGTAAAGTTTGGGAATAATCAGGAAGAGGGATCGGGAGCGAAGGATCTGAATTGGGTGAAGGATGCTTATCATGCAAGACTTGTAGCGTATCATTATCAAAGGGAGCAAGAGTATCGCTAGAGAAAAGAATGCGGGCTGCATTTTTAAGATCTCCATCCATGGCCTTATTTTCAACAATTTTTTTTAGATCGAAATTTCGGGGTCGAGAATTGTAATTTGGAGTTCTGATTTCGTTTAAAACAGTTGAACTGTTTTGTTTTAATTTGGAACATAAAGAGCCGTTTTGATTTTTGTCCACATGCAAGTGTGTGTATGCAAATAGAAATAAATTTTGCCAACTCGAATTAGAATTAAACGAAATGCATTTTTGAATTGCACTGGACAGAGATCTGGCAAGCGAGATTCTTGCTCCTCTGGGTATTCTTTTTATAAGGGGGATACTTTGATGACATTTTGGAATAAGGATTTCGAAAGGGTTTTTATAATTTTGATTACTCGAATCACTTACTGAAGAATTCACGGGGACTGTCTGCACAGATGAGGGAAGGCCGTGACTCCGTGAAATGTGAATTTTTAACCCTTTTTGACCTTTAAACAGCCTTCCATTTGCGCATTGCGGGCACTCTAGTAATTCCGACTGGGAAACAACGGACCGAACACTATTCGTATTACATGACATATTATTACACTACACTTATAACGAATATATTGTCCATAAACCGAAGCGAGGCGTCCTGGATGACTCCGGAGGCTCCCGGCTGCCAAGCGCCCGGCACCCGGCGCCCGGCACCTCGCCGACGCCACCTAAAACATACGAAGAAATTAATTTAATCTGCAAATATTATCACGGAATACGTGCATTAAAAAAGCCAATTTGATGTCAATTTCGTAAAGAAGTAATACCAAAAAATAATAATTTGTAATCAAATTAAAGACGACAATTAAAGACCTGAAATTAAAGACGGAGGCCAACAAACACTTTCAAATAATAAGAAAAAAAATAATTTGTAACGTATAGATAAATTCCAATTTCTTAAACTATTTATATAGAAAACTATTTATATGTCGACGGCACGTTTGGTTCAGTTTGTAGTAACCCTACTTGCCGTGCCAGCGGTCGCGGGTTCGAGTCCCGCTGGGATTCATTTGTGTGACGAGCACGAATGTTTGTATTCCAGTCATGGGTGTTTATATTTATAATATATTGTATGTTTTTAAAGTTATATAATATGTGTAGTGTATCAACTATCTGGTATCCATGAACTCATGCCATGAATTTATGAACTAGATGGCGCTGTATGTTAATTTCTCAACATATTTAAAAAAATATTTATTTTTACCTGAAATTAAAGCAGAAGAGATCAACACTTGCAAGTAATAATATAAAAAATAAACTCTAACGTATTGACAAGTTCTAATTCCTTAGATTATTTATATAGAAAAGCATTAAATTTGCCGGCGTCTAGATAACGTTATCGCATAAATAAATAAGTCGAAGCAATTTATAACGTCACAATAGAAGCGGTGAGGAATGCTAATGCGACGGTATTGATCGGTGCAGTCGGTTTTACAAAACAAACAACAAATTATCTAAATCGTACTGCAATAATTTAAATTTTGACGCTACGTTTGGCTCAGTTTGTAGTGACCCTACTTGCTGTGCCAGCGGTCGCGGGTTCGAGTACCGCTGAGGGCATTCATTTGTGTGTAGAGCACGAATGCTTGTACTCAATTCATGGGCGTTTATATTTATAATATGTATACTCGTATATTTAAAGTTATATATGTGTAGTGTATCAACTATCTGGTATCCATAACACAAACCCCGTATCTTACCATGGAACTAGATGGCGCTGTGTGTTAATGTCCATTTTAGGAAAATCTAAATCTATTCATTTTTGTTACCATTTCATGGTGTAGTTAGTATTCTAAAGTCATTCGTAAAAAACTGTAATAAAATTCGAAAAGAAAGTTTTACTTAGAACCTTAAATATTCGTGTAAATCTAAAAACGCTATTTACCAACCTGCACTCAGCCTATTCAGAAATTATGCAAGAGTCCACTTGAAAATTAGGTATTATGAAATTAATATCTAAAATATAGCGTATTGAATTACACCCGCTCTAGAATCAGTTAATACTTGAATTAATGGTGTTGAAATGTCAACTTTGTTGAATATTAACTAGCAATGTATCCAGGTTTTGTCTGTTTCCATTTTAAATTGATGTTTTTTGAAAATATTCCTAATCGAATATAAGTTAAAAGAATCATCATAATTTAAAAAATCAAAAAATCTTTTAAAATTAACATATTCTTGTCCATTTCCCAAATTACTTGGAGTCGGCGCAGGAAGTCTTCTTCCACTCTCCCCTATTACTTGTCACCTCATCATTCCTTTCTTTTTCATGTCCTGTCCTATACAATCTATCCATTTTTTCTTCTGCTTTCTATCCAAAAAAAAAAATGGTTTGAAATAAAGCAGAATCTATTCTAATATTATAAAGAGGAAAAAATTGTTTATTTGTTTGTTTGTGTTTGCTCTGAAACTATTGAACCGATTTAGATAAAAATTTGGTAAGAAGATAGTTTGAGACCCTGGAAAGGACATAGGATAGTTTTTATCCCGAAAATCATCCCTTAACACGGCGGGAGGCGCACCCCATATTACAACACGAACTGTCGCTACTGGGTAAAAAATACCACAATTTAATAAATGAAAAAACCTGGCTTTTATATGCATATTTAAATGAAATACATTTTTATTTTGTATTTTATTATATTTTAAACTATTTAATTTAAGAACAAAGTAATTAACTTTTTATGTAATATGTTATTTTTTTTTAATGAAAACACGACCCAAAATTACTTGCATTTTACACATTGCACATTAAGAAACAAAAATTAGACTCTAAACTTATTAATAAACTTAAAAAACGGGATCAATATTAAACAAACATGACATACTCTTATTTATAATAACAATTGCAACATATTTTAATTTGGCATTTTTTTGAAAAAAAAATCACTCTAAGTATACTATAAAAAAATTATTCTTCTCAGCAAATGTCTCATCATGTTCTAGTTATATCTAACATTTTTGGGCACATTCTTCACAAATAGGAACGGCATGTTCTCTTAATATCTTTTAATAACATAGAATGCAATTAGTCTTAGTTTTTCGATCCTTTTTTCAAGGACAAGGCTTCAGGATTCGTTCCAGATGAGAGCGACTCAGATTGTCGTTTTGTTCATTGCTACCACCAAGTAAGAAGATTATTTTAGCCAAAAATAGTCTAAAAGCTTCGGTAATAGTAGCAAATTATTTATCTTCATGAATTGGGACAAATAGATGTGTGATAATATTATGTAATCGCGACCAAATATTCTGTGCGGGTTCTAAAAAATGCCAATGAGTAGTTTTATCTTTTTTGGCAAATTTTCCACGTTTGATATAAAGCAAGGGCACGTCATCTAGATACCAGTTATTATAGATATTTATACGAGGCTGTAGTACCGTATCCTCATCCGACATCGCTGAGGATCCGCATGTCCTCTCCTTCTTGCTCTGAATCACTTTCATGTTCATTATATTCTTCATTATCTTCTATTTCAGAAATATTTTCTTTGTCATTATTTTCTAAAAGTAGACACTCTTCTATTGGCTCTTCATTTAGGGGAAAATAAGACATTTTGATTTTCCAAAAAAAGAAAAACAATATGAACCAAGATAAAAATAATAAGACACAAACAGTCGCTACAGGGTAAAAAATACCCATAAGCACTTTTTACGTCTGATGTAGCTGATGCCATGCGCCAACTGGCCTTCAATTCAAAATAGCGGATTGTTGTACCTCTGTCGAAAGGTACCTAAAATGGCATTGCATAAAAATAAGCACAAAAATAAATATTTACGAAATTATGCACTATGTGGTAAATTTTACCCGGTAGCGCCTCCTGCCGTGTTAAGGGGGTGAAAATGGGGGTGAAAGTATGGGCAACCAACCTAGGGGCAAACCCGAGCAAAGCGAGGTTAAGTCGCTAGTATATATATATATATATGAGATGACGTCAGCGGCGGATCATGTTATTCTGCATAATATGTATAAGAGTAGGTTTACTTCATTGTTCAAGTTAGACGCCTAACAGTAAGGACAGAGGTCGGTCCGTCGTGGGAACACTCGCCAATTATACAGGGTCGCGAGATCAAATCGCGTTTGCGACAAAATGAGCCGAATCGTGGTGACCATACTTTTGATCATAGAGAAACTAAAATTATTTTTTTACTAAATTTTTGCCCTAGTTAGTAATTGCTATTGTTCCCATTCGAAAGGAAAGTAAGAAACCATATTTAGGTTTATTTATGTGTTTGTTCGTCCAACAGTCAGTGAATGTAGTTGACAAGAAATTCAACATATGTACTGATGTGTTGAATTAATAATTAAGAGTAAGAGAATTTGTGAAAGTTACTACATATTATATATACTAATATACTCATATATAGGAATCGTGAAATAAATCGACCAGATTGCTATATCTCAAAAAAGAGAAGTAATAACAAATTATCTCAGTAAAATTGTAATCATGGTATCAATACGGCAATCTCAGCGATCACGATCCACTGGCGGCGATCTACAAAGTAGTTGCGACTTGAGATGCGCCGGCGCACCGCACAGGGCTGCCACACATTTTTACGAGTACTAATTACTCTTAAAAAACGTAAATATTTTTACAATCCATGCAATGATACAGACCATCTAAATTTCACTAATTATGTATTTTTCTTTATGGGAGTTCCTATATTGAAACGAGATATGTTTTTTTACAGAGTGAATTCAATTAAAAATATTGTGAAATTCTGCAAGAGGTCGATTTTTTTCTTAAAATTCTTAATATTATGGTATATATGTAATATAACCTATTCATAAAAAAAAAGAAATATGGATATCCGGTACACAATAATTTATAAAGATCATCATACTATATACTAGCGGCTTACCCGCGTTTCGCTCGGGTTCACCTCTAGGAAAACAAAAACAGACTTATCGCACGGAAACCGTACATTTTTCCGGAAAAAAGTAGCCTATGTGTTATTCCAGATTATAATCTATCTCTGTGCCAAATTTCATCCAGATCCGTTCAGTCGTTCTAGCGTGAAAGAGTAACAAACATCCATACATACTCAAACTTTCACATTTATTAGTATGGATTACATACCATACATACGTCAGTAAAAAATCGTTAATTTGTATTTTCTTAACATTTAGACAATTTCATTCATTTCCATCCTTAATATAAACTTTTCTGCATCATATTATATTCAGTGAGGCAATGCCTTGTCGATAATCGTTATACGTATCGACTAATTATATCTCACATCACTGCTTCGTACGCTCGTGTAGTTTAGTAGGCGACCAGTTAGTAGTTAGCACCTTGTCGCGTCGAGCTATCAAAATAACTGTCGGAGATTGCAAATAGAATTATTATGTATGTATTAGAATCGCTTCTTTGCCTTAGGCCTTCAGTACGATTTGCTGGAAGTAAATATATCCTATGGGAACTCGTTGGTATAACGGGATCAAATCTATATATATATAAAAATGAATCCCTATTTCCCTTTGGTCACGCTATCACGCGTAAACGGCTGGACCGATTTCACTAATTCTTTTTTTGTTGTGTTTGTTATTGTCGGGAGAAGGTTCTTACATTATAAAAAATTAAGAAAATTGCGCAGGAACTTAGAAAATGGGGATGAAAGTTTGTATTGGGGAGCGAGCTAGGAACGAATCCGACTGAAGCGAGGGTGAGTCGCTAGTATTTTATGGTAATGACATACTCGTAAGTCATTGACGGCCTCTTAAATTACTTTGATATATAATGTATGTATGTATTCAGCCCTTTTTAACGTCTCACTACTGGGTACGGACCTCCTTCCAATACGAAGGAGATCAAGCGATAGACCAAGCCATTCTAGGTTCAGACATGCAGGTTTCCTCACGATGTTTTCCTTTAGCGTAATGGGAGTAGTAATCTTTTTGGAAATGATTCGCAAATGAAAATATCAGAGGTACGAGATCCGGGATTTGAACCCACGATACTCGGTTTCCCAAGCGAGCGCGTCACCACTGGGCTACCATCAATGCATACATAACACTACGGTTGCAAAAGTTTGTTCGTTTGTGTGTTTGTTACTTTTCCATACTTTTAGCAATTTTGGATAAAACCTGAACAGATAGGCAACCTGCACGAATACATATGACCTGGAGCAATACTTAGGCTCTGTTAGGCATGAAAGGCGCACCCAAGCGAAGTGATAGTAAATCACTAGTATTCTCATAGTTGTATAGATGGAAGGCAGATAGTAGGGACTAAATAAAAGGTGACCTATGAAGAAGTGAGAAATAATTTTGATGAAACTGCGAACATTATCGGTTTAATATAATCAGGCAAGACATTAGGTACTAGTAGAAATGTTACCTACAGCATATTATGGTAATCAGATTTAATAACAAGGTAAAAATTCACAGTAAATAGAAAAAACTAGACTCTAATATGTATCTAGGATCTAGATTTTAAAATAACAACTATTTTCCTTATATGTGCATAAAAACATTACAATGCAAAGTAAAATAACAACATGTTATTATTATGTATCTTGTGGGTTGTAGATATTTTATTAAAAGGCAGAGTGAGATAAAATGTTCGTACATAGGTACATATATTATGTAGTAGGTCTACTATATCTATACAGATAAATAAAATTGAAGTGTCTGTTTGTAATGTCAAAGTAACAGTTTTTTACTTAATGCATATGAAATTATATACGGTACTTATAAGAAAAAACTCAATTTTTAAATTTTTGTCTGTCTGTATGTTTGTTCCAGCTAATCTCCGAAACAGCTGGACTAATTTTGACGGGACTTTCACTGGCAGATAGCTGATGTTATAAGACGTAGCTTGGCGAACTAAGGCTATTTTTATTTTAGATAGAAAAAGAATTAGGGTTCCGCTCAAAAAAGTTAAAATGTACCTATGACTCACCCAAGCGAAAAAACTATAGATTCGGCGTCTGTATCGATAAAAATGACTATTTCAATAAGATTTTCCAAAAAATACTTAATGTACAGATTCGACTCAGTTAGAATTTTATTATTTCTATATAGATTACTGTACAAGTAGTGTAAAATATAAGAATTTATTATATAAGAATTTCTCACGTTTTATTTATATTTTGATAAAATTTACATAATTATCTGTTTTTAAATGTTTATTTAAATTATTTTAAGGTCAATGACATAATATTAATGTTACGCTGATACTCTTCGAATATTTCGCTTCATAAATCAGTTGCGATGGTGGTGTAATGGTCAGCATAGTTGCCTTCCAAGCAGTTGATCCGGGTTCGATTCCCGGCCATCGCACACTTTTTACTTTTTTATTTTATATTTTTATGTGTTACTGACAGAATAATTTTTTTATTCATATTTATTAGTATGAAAAAGTATGTTTTTTTACTTTTTTTTATATTTTCTTAATGTAGCTTAGATTTTAACCATCTATTGTTTACAATAGAATAATGATAAAGTTGTATGCACTATCTATACCTACGTATTTTTTTATAAAATTATACATTTATGTTAGGTTATAGTATTTTTTTAATTTTTTTCATTTTAAAATACCACTAATAATTCTCATTAAATACGTAATATGATAATTGCTTTACTTTTATTTGAAGCTTAAATTTTTTCTTTTATCGAAAAATTTTGTATTATAATAGTATTTCACTAGATACGACACCCGAATTATTCTAAATAATTATTTGAATTGAATTGAATAATTGAATTGATTTGAATAATTGAATTGAATTGAATAATTGAATTGAATAATTGAATTGAATTAATAATTGTATTCAGCACTTTTTAATGTCCCACTGCTGGGCACGGGCCTCCTTTCAATACGAGAGGGATCAGGCTATAGTCCACCACGCTGGCCAAGTGCGGGTTGGCGGACTTCACATGTCTTTTGAAAACTTACTACTAAATAATTAATAATTATTGGATCTGATATATAAAATAAACAAAATGAAGTAAAGCAAGGATTTAAGTTTTACTTACTAAAATAACAAAAACCTCTATGTTATCGCAAGATATGTCAAACTGTAGCGCCTGTCAGCAAGGCTCCCGTCACCGGAACCGGAACTGAATAGATTGTAAAAGTATTGATGCCTCAAGGCTATATATAATAGAAAAGTAAAATCTAATTGGACGACTTAAAAAAGAGGTTTATCCATTTGGCTGTATGAGTTTTTGTATATGTTACTTAACGAATGTATGTATTCAGTCCTTTTTAATGTCCCACTGCTGGGGATGAGTCTCCCTTCAATACGAGGGGGATCAGGCCATAGTCCTTTGGAAAACTTGGTAGGTTGTCCCAGACATGCAAATATCCTCACGATGTTTTCCTTTTCCGTAAGAGAAGTAATAATGATATTGGAAAATTATGCGTATGAAAATATCAGAGGTGCAAGACCCGGAATCCGAACCCGTTTCACTCGGTTTCCCAAGCGAGCTTGTTACCACTGGGCTACCAATGACTTAACGAATACGTTACCTCAATTGATAGTGACAAGTAACAACAATACAGTTGCTCAATCAAATAGCCTTTCAAGGAAATTGACTAATTCTTATAGCAAAATATGACTTTTTAAGCCTATTTTATTATTATAGTATCTATTTTTAGGTTTATTTTGCTCCCTAAAAGAGTAGAATAGCACTAGATATTTTTTAATACATCTGTCACAGATAGGTACTAAATGCCTCAACCGGGAATAGTAACTCATTAATGATAAATTTGTTTACCATTCATACCATTTATACATTAATATGTATGTATTTAAAGCTATATATGCGTAGTGTATCAACTATCTGCTATCCATAACACAAGCCTCGTAGCTTACCATGGAACTAGATGGTGCTGTGTGTTAATGTCCCAACATATTTATTTATATTTATTTATTTACCAGTGTTACCAACTACCAATCCACTTCACATTATACACCTCAATTATAATTCTGAATAAGATATTTTGATAAGCCTATTGACTGCGACCGAAAACCAAATATAGTAATGCCAAAGAGTAATTGAAAATTATAATTGCTTAAGGTCGTCGATTATCAAACCTTAAAAATTCCAACAAGGACGGCACAAGTGTGTAAACAATTTCCTACAGACGATGTTATTTTGGTGCACTTATTTCACGCTACTTTGCTCGCTTTTAAGTCATAAACAGTATAAGTTTTTAATTAAAAATCTTACTACTATATAGATACGAATGTTTGGATGGATGGATGTTTGTTACTCAATCACGCTAGAACGGCTGAACGGATCTGGATGAAATTTGGCATAGAGATAGGTTATAGTCTGGAATAGCACATAGGTTACTTCTTATAACGGAAAAATGTACGGTTCCCGTGGGATATATTTGTTTTTGTTTTTCACTAAGGATGAACCCGAGCGAAGCGAGGTTGAGATGCTAGTGTTATATATGTACTAAATATTATATACTAACTATAAAGCTAATTAAAATAATTCAATTTCGTCCTAAGAGGTGTTTTTTTTCTTTTAAATACGGATATATTAATAGATCTTGTAAGATCAGGTATGAATGAAAATTTGATGAAACTTTGTCATTAAAACATATCAATTAATTAACATTAACATTCAAATAAAGTAATTGCATTTGTTATATTAGTATTTGTACAATCTGTACATACAATAAAATTCTGAGTCGAATCTGTAGATACATTAAATATTTTTTGGAAAATCTTATTGAAATAGTCATTATTATCGATACAGTCGAAACTATAGTTTTTAGAATTTGCTTGTCTGTCTGTCTGTGACCGCTACACAAGAAAATCACTGCACAGGTTTTAATGAAATTTGGAATAATATTAGCTGGTTATCCGGATCAATATATAAGATACATTTTACTGAGGGAAAATATCTCATCTCTGAGAAATCTATACTAAACGTTAAAACGTATCTAGGGACGAACCCGAACGGATCGAGGGTGAGTCGCTAGTATATAATACGAGTATGATTTATGAGCTATATGATATGTAGAAGAATTTTAGAAATTTTACTACATACAATACTTAAGAGAACAATGGCTTACATTCCTCTTGAGATTGTCAATTTAGTTCGCAACAACGATTAATATAAAAAATCAGTTTAGACATTTTGTTCTCATGGACAGATATTCTCATAATAAATGATGGTATGGTATTAAATATTTACATTGATTTTAGATACACTTTGGATGATAAGGATTGCCTCAAGACAATTTTAACTTTAAGTACCTAAACTCTAAATTTAAAAATGGATTGCGTTTGTTAGGATTGAAGCATTTTACTATGAAAACACTTGATGTATAAGAAAAAAACTTTTGCTTTTAAGCTTTACTTACTTAAATTTATTTAATATAAATTAAATACGTTATAACGTCAGAGGTGGTATCATATATGTACTTATATTTAAAAAATCCACCCCAAGTGAGGAAAAATGACTTTTAAGTTAAAATTATTAAGTCGGTGTACCGACCGGTGTATTTTTGTTGGTGTTCTTAAATTCGTATGAGAAAAAAAATCTCACAGAATTTCAACATAATAATATGATCAATATGATCTTAGCTTTATTAGAGAAACAAAAATAAATCTATCTCACGGTAACCGTACATTTTTCCGGGATAAAAGGTTACCTATGTGCTATTCCAGACTATAATCTATCTCTGTACCAAATTTTATCCAGATCCGTTTTGCTATTTTGGCGTGATTGAGTAACAAACATCCAAATATATAAACTTTCACATTTATAATATTACTAGCGACTCACCCTCTCCGCGCTCGGATTCGTTCCCAGATAAGGTTTAACGTTTAAGTAGTACAGATTTCTCAGAGATAAGATATTTTCCCGCAGTAATAAATTCTATATATTGACTTGGATAATCAGCTATCATCATACCAAATTTCATCAAAATCTGCTCAGTAATTTTCTCTTGATGCGGTCACAGACAGACATACAGACAAAAATTCAAAAACTATAGATTTGGCCTCTGTATCGATAATAATGACTATTTTAATAAGATTTTATAAAAAATATTTAATGTACAGATTTGATTTAATTACAATTTTATTATATTATGTACTCGTATAGATTAATAGTATTAAAGTATTAGTAAGATGATGATGATACTTGTGATGCACATTTTTAACTATAAAGAACATATAAATATATCTTACAATGCTAATTATACACAGTAAATACTTCTTTATAGATTTATGCGATTATTCGAAATTTATACAGATAAATAAAATTGAAGTGTCTGTTTGTAATGTCAAAATAACAGCTTTATACTAAATGCATATGGAATTATATACGGTACTTATAAGAAAAACACCATTTTTAAAATTTTGGTCTGTGTGTCTGTTCGTTCCGGCTAATCTCCGAAACAGCTGGACCAATGTTAACGGGACTTTCACTGGCAGATAGCTGATATTATTAGGAGTAACTTAGGTTACTTTTATTTCAGAAAAAGAATTAAGGTTTCGCTCAAAAAAATTATATAAATCTTTTTAGATTTTTCCGCGGATATACTTTGATCGTCTAAATTTCTAACACCTTAGTCTCTCCCGCGACCATGATTGCTGTAAAACATTCAAAACGTCGTGAACCAAAAATCAAAATAAATCCGCGGAAAAACCGAACAGACAGTTATTTAAAATACACAGTCGTTGCTAAAAATTTAAAAACTTAACATTTAAGTAAAAGTGATAAAGTAATTTTATAAAACCTTACAAGTTCACTTAATAATAAAATACTACCAACTACCAAAACAAGATATATAAATGTGCATTTATTTCGGCCTGACGTGTAAACGTGAAACGTATGGTATTTTAAACGTACATAAGGACAGACGTATATTATTATATTTGATAAACCTGGAAGTCATCAGTGTCGGCTAGCACCATATAAGGGCATGTGCGCGCCGCCCCGTGCCACTGAAGGTCGCAGCCTCAACCAGCGGGGGTGATTGACTTATAAAATTGTACAGATTTAAGACTCTGATAACACACGGAAGAAATGAATGAAACGAATTAAATATAGTGAATATTACCATATATGGTCATAAGTTTTTTTGTTTTGTATACTTGTTTGTTACTTCGATTGATTGCTATAGCTTTGGGAAGAGTTTTTGATGCTTAATTATTTGGATCTATATCTATACTAGATGTTAGTCGGCCTTGTTATCCTGCAAGCCACACTGCGCAGTAGTGACAGGGATCTGCTGTGCGTTTTAATGAGTAAAAGTCTCACAGTCCCCTGCCTGTTGACGGCCGACAGAATAAGTGTCCCCAGCGACATCATACTCCAAGACAATCTATATGCGTACCAAATATCCAAGAAGGAGTAACAAACATATGTATATACATTATATACATACATACAAACTTTCACATTTATAATAGTAGATCTAGAATACATAGACTTTTAGGCGTTTACAGACGCATCCGAGCGAAGCCAGGGTAAGTGCTAGTTGTCTGATAAACAAAGTAATTCTTTATAAAATACTAGCGACTCACCCTCGCTTCGCTTCGGGTTCATCCCTAGACAAAAACAAATCTACCCCACGGGAACCGTACATTTTCCCGGAATGTTATATAGCCTATAGCCTTCGTCAGTTAACGGGCTATCTAATGCAAAATAAAATTTTTCAAATCGTATTAGTAGTTCCTGAGATTAACGCGTTCAACCAAACAAACAAACAAACAAATAAACAAACTCTTCAGCTTTATAATATTAGTATAGATAAACAAGCTTATACGTTTATTGACGTGAATGCCATTTTTCATCTCAGTACAGAGCGCTGTCTTTATATAAGTCATGTTTTAAATATGAGGCAAGTATTGTGACAAGTACATATAATAATGCAAACCCGGATGCTGGGAGATAAACACCGACATAGCCACGACTTAGATAAATACGCACTACTATATATGAAAAAATTCGATACGCTTTTTTAGGTTTAATTTTTGATATATTGCAGCTTAATTGATTTAATGTTAGCTTTTTTTATTTGATGTTTTAAGTTTTTTTTTTGTCATAAATTGTAAGTTGGAGGAGTTTTAAAGGGTTTTTTTTTTCCAAATTCTGGATGGCTTCTAAGAGCTTGTATTATATATTTTTTTATAGTCATTTCTAAATATCAATCAATCAATAACTGTCATGCTGTTGTAAGATGCGTGTGTCCGTGAAAATATTTATCTAAAACGGATACTTAAAATTTGTCAAAATTCGTCCAAAAAAACTTCTGTATACCTCATAGGTACTTGTTAAATAGTACACTCTACCTATAGCTAGGGCGTTTCCATTGATGTAACTGTTACATTGTAACATGACCCTTGCTTTATATGGGATTGTTCAAAAAAAGGAGATTGAGCAATGTTAGATATAAATCTACTAACAAGTCATTTAATTTTCGAAAGACATGCTCAGTACGCAATCCTGCACTTGGCAGCGTGGTGGACTACAGCCTATCCCCTTCGTATTCAAGGTAGACCCACGCCCAGTTGTGGGACGATGAAAATGGGGCTGATCACTTCAAGCATTCTCAAACACAAAACGGACATTTCTTTTATTATATATAGTTAAAATATATCAAGTTTGACATTGAAACATTTGCAAAATATCTAACAGATGACCCTCTAAAACTCGGCCTCGGTGTGAGGTACTCTCTCCTTTTAGGGTCGGTATTGACATTGCCTTGAGATAGTATCTTGATGATTATTTGTACCATTAGTCGACTGTAGCACGCCGTATTTGGTAATTCCGTATCTCCACGCCTATTTGCCCATTGCAGTTGACTTTAATTGAAGTTGGCAGTTTCCTGGTTATTAACAATAACTATACATATTTTGTTGAAACGTTAAACTAGAATATTTTTGATTTGAGACATTGTTATATTAATGTATATAATACATATATAAATAAATAAATCATATAATAAATATGTTAGGACATTAACACACAGCGCCATCTAGTTCCATGGTAAGCTACGAGGCTTGTGTTATAGATACCAGATAGTTGATACACTATACGTATATAACTTTAAATACATACATATTATAAACATAAACACCCATGACTGGAGTACAAACATTCGTGATCATTACACAAATTGAATGCCCCCAGCGGGACTCGAACCCGCGACCGGTGGCACAGCAAGTAGCGTCATTACAAACTGAGCCAAACGTGTCGTAAATATATATATTTCTATTTAGTCTACTATATGGGAGCGTCTCCTACTGTTGGGCATAGGAATAGCGATAAAAATTAGGTTATGTCCAACACGCTGGCAATTGGCGTGTTGGTGGACTTCACATAATGAAAACTAGTTAGGTTCACACTGACATGCAGGTTTTCTCATTTTATTTTCCTTTACTATATAAAGAAATAATAATTAACTTGAAAATAATTTACAAATGAACATCTCAGAGTTGTGTGCGGTTAACCAATGGCTATGCGGCTTTTAATTCAAACTAGAAAATTTCCATTAGTGTGTACAATACTCTAGCCTACATTCTAGGCTGGCCTTATTATTATAGTTGTATGAACAAAATGCTCAGGATTATTTGTTTTTCTATAACTTACCCTCGCTTTGGGAATATTCCTAGATGCTTTTTATTTTTATCTATACAGATAAATAAAATTGGAGTGTCTGTTTGTAATATTAAAATAACCGCTTTTTACTAAATGCATATAAATGTATACACGGTACATATACGTACCAAATCAACATTTTTTACAATTTTTGTCTTTCTGTCTGTCTGTTTGTCTATAAGGAGTAACTAAGGGTACTTTTATTTTAGAAAAAAACATAGGGTCCCACGAAAACAAAAAAAAAATTATTAATTAATTTTGTTTTGGAAAGCAACCTAGGGACGAACCCTAGCGAAACGAGGGTGAGTCGCTGGTAATTTTATATAACTACAGAAGCCTATGTGTTATTCCAAGTCAATCTATCTGTGAGCTAAATATTTCCAGCGTAAAAGAGTACATATAAATCAACTTCCACATCTATATCTATACATATTATAAAATTGTAACCAAGCCGAATCTGTACATTAAATATTTTTTGGAAAATCTTATTGAAATAGATATTATTATCGATACAGAGGCCGAATCTATAGTTTTTAGAATTTTTGTCTGTCTGTCTGTCTGTCTGTCTGTTACCGCATGACGGGAAAACCACTGGACAGATTTTGATGAAATTTGGTATGATAATAGCTGGTTATCCGGGTCAACATATAGGGTACTTTTTACTGCGGGAAAATATCTCATGCCTGAGCGCAACGTTAAAACTTAACTAGGGACGAACCCGAGCGGAGCGAGGGTGAGTTTCTAGTATATAATAAAATTCTGAGTTGAATTTGTACATTAAATATTTTTTGGAAAATCTTATTGAAATATTCATTACTATTGATATAGAGGTCGATTCTACAGTTTTTAGGATTTTTGCCTGTCTGTCTGTCTGGGAACCCATCAAATATAAACCATATGAACAGATTTTAATGAAATTTGGTATGATGATAGCTGGTTATCCGGGTCAACATATAGGATAGTTTTTACTGCGTGAAAATATCTCATCTCTGAGAAATCTATACTAATTTTTAAAACATATTTAGGGACGAACCCGAGTGGAGCGAGGATGAGTCGCTAGTTAATTATAATAATGTAATAATGTTTTTATACATATAGTTTTAGTTATTCGCTACGAAAAAATCGTTCAATAGAAGCAGTCCTCTGCGTCGTTATTAAAATATATCGTTGCTAACTAAATTGACACGTCCCATGAGGAATGCGACGTATTGTTCTGTAAGCTGGTATACGTATAATAAAAAACTTTAAATTCCTTTGGAAGCTATTAATCATTTATTTCGAGTGCGTGTGTATTTTTATGAATAAGACTATATTATATTAACTATGTTATATTAACCAGAAGTCGCTGGTTTGATTCTCGCTCGATGCAATTAATTAACCATAGGATTGTTTTCCTGCTCTTAAACTACTAGTGACAGTACCAAAACAAAATCAAACATATATAAAATATCCACTTCTATAACATAATATTGCAACACTATAAAATTGGAAGAACTTACTTAATTCATGGTAATGTTTTTAAGTGTCTGTTTGTGTTACGTGATATTTTGGACAATCGGGAATCGACTTTTAAAGGTACCTTTTTAATGAATAGGTTAAAGGCAAATAAAGGCTGGCACCATGTAGGTACAAAATATACCTTTTCTAAGGATAGAAGATTTTGTTAAGACCTTGCTTGTTAATAAACTTTACTTTAGAACCAGTGACAATTCATTACTATATTCAATACTAGCGACTCACCCTTGCTTCGCTCGGATTTGTTCCTGGGTTGATTCCCCATACAAACTTTCATGCCCATTTTCACCCCCCCAAGGGTTGATTTCCGGAATAAAAAAATACCTTATGTCCTTCCCAGGCTCACAAACTATCTTCTTATTAAATTTCATCTAAATTAGACCAGAAGTTTTTGAATTTATTCGTTACAAATATACATAAAAAAAATAAGAAAACACATTTTTCCTCTTTATAATAGTAGTGTAGATTTAAAGGTCTATTGGATTTAAAATATCTATATATAAATAGGCAGAGACAAAACAGTTCAGTACCTTTTTCTCCTCTATTTGTCAAACAATTAACTTTTTTTTATTTAGTGGTTATTGACGAACTTTAATGTTATCTACAAAAATTTTGAAAGTAGTTAGTATTTTTTATATAGATATGTACATTCTATTCATGAGTTTTTCTCTCAATAATGATTTTTTTAATATAAATATATAAATTCTATTCATGAGTTTTTCTCAAATTTTCAATAATGATTATAGGTCGAATTTTAACCACTGGTAAGAATAATTGTTTGTCTGTCCATATATCATGTCTATTTATCTATTACTTAATCATTTATTTGCATGCAGCAGAGACTAATTAATTACATCTGCAATCATTTGCATGTTTTGTTTAATTATCGTTTTAAAGTCGCGGCACGCTTTCAAAGTGTTGAGATAACTTGTCTTACTTCATGCAGCGGGTGACCATCGATATTACAATTGTAGGATAATTACGTAATATTGTATACCAGTAATCCAAGCTTATTGACCATTATTAACCAACTTCAAAGAATGAAGTTTGGTTGTTTTAAAAATTTCGACTTCCAAAAAGGAGGAGGTTCTCAATTCGATCGTATATATTTTTTTTTTATTTTTTTTTTATTTTTTATGTTTACGTTACAAAATACAAAGATATTTTGAAAAAAGTTTTTACTAATATTAACAAAAAAATATTTTGCATATTCCATTTATATCTATACTATAATAAAGCAGTAACTTAGCGAAATCCGTACATGAAATATTTTTTAAAAACAATGACTGTAACGTATTATGTATACGATATAGACCCCAAAACAATAGTTATTAATTTTTTTGTCTGTTTGTCTGTTTGTCTTTTTGTCTGTTTGTCTGTTTGTCTGTTTGTCTGTTTGTCTGTACGCGTTTCACGCAAAAAGTAATGAACCGATTTCAACGAAATTTTGTGAACTGATAACTTATTACTCGGGTCAACATTTAGGATAACTTTTACTTTTGGAAAATCTTTGTTTCCCGCGGGAAATCGCAATAACTGGTTTTATCGAGTCCTCCTTAGGAACCCTCCGCTGGCTAAACCTAAAGACATACATCAAAACAATGTACTAAAAAAATGTAGATCTTGAAAAGGCCAACAGAAATATCTACAACAGTATATGTCTATCTCTCAAGGTACACTCGCAATACCTATTCTTATCTATACCTATAGCAAAACTAACTTAGTTAAATCGATGTGCGCGTTTCACGCCAAAAGTAATGAATCGATTTCAATTAAATTTTGTATAGTGATAGCTTATCACTCGAGTCAACATTTAGAATACCTTTTACTACAGGCACATTTTTCGTTCCCGCGGGAAAAAGCAATGACTGGTTCTATCGAGTCGTCCTTAGAAGTTTATATGGCTAACGCTGGCTGAACCTTAAGAGATAAATCAAAACAATGTACTAGAAAATTGTAGGTCTTAAAAAGTTATACAGGGAAGTTCGCAATATTATATGTCTATCACCTAAGGTACACTCGCAATTACTATTTTTATTCACTACTCGCGACTCACAGGCTGACTTATCAACGTTTAGCTCAGTTTAGCAGTGAAACGTAACTAGGGACGAACCCGAGCGAAGCGAGGGTGAGTCGCTAGTATATAATAAAATTCTGAGTCGAATCTGTACATTAAATATTTTTTGGAAGATCTTATTGAAATAGTCTTTATTATCGATACAGGGGCCGAGTGTATAGTTTTACAAGTTTTGTCTGTTTGTCTGTCTGTGACCGCATCACGAGAAAACCACTGGATAGATTTTAATTAAATTTGATACGATGATAGCTGGCTATCCGGGTCAATATTTAGGATACTTTTTACTGCGTGAAAATATCTCATCTCTGAGAAATCTATACTAAACAGTTAAACATGACGTCGTAACGTCATGGTATATGGTATGGGTAGTAATTTATCTAAACCGTAGTTCATTCGTTTAACCAAGCATCGAACCGGCAACTCTGAACGAAATAAACAGTGCCAATACTATATACGACAACATTTTTAACTACCAGTAAGTTGTTTTACAAACAACTATTAGTTGTAAAAAAATATTAACCACAATCAAAAGTACAGTCACAAGACATTTTTTCTTAATCGTTTACCACAAGCCATTATGATATTGATACTGTAAATGAATTTACATGAACTGGTTTATAATTGTGCATAAGCTTCGAAACTTTTATACATTTTGTTTATAATACTAGCTTCTGTCTTCGTCTTCTCGTGTTCTTTATCTATACTAATATTATAAAGAGGTAAAGTATGTGTGTTTGTGAGTTTGTGAGGGGGTAATCTCTGGATCTACTGAACCGATTTAGATGAAATTTGGTAAGTAGATAGTTTGAGACCCCGGAAAGGACATAAGATACTTTTTATTCCAGAAATCATCCCTTAAGGGGGTGAAAATAGGGATGAAAGTTTGTACGGGGAATCAACCTAGGGACGAACCCGAGCGAAGCGAGAGGGAGTCGCTATTTGATCAATAAATATAAACTTAGTTATATATTGCTAATAATTATAGTTCAGGGAGATTAAGCTCCTAAAAATAAGATTGTAATTTAACTGTAAGGTATTTAAAATAGTTCCAGTTATCTATTGGAATTGGCTTCTTGTAATGTTCTGTAGGGTTTTATCACCATAGAACAGAGTGAATTCTCTAAAAATAGATTTAAATTGAAATAGGCAAACAAGCGAAAAAAGATTTTCAATTTTCAAATTAAGAAAAATTGCAGTATAACAGACATACAGATTGTAAAATTGTTCAAAATGTTTTAATAGTACGACTCAATATATCAAGGCGTGTGCAGAAATATTTCATTTTTATTTAGCATTGTTTATTTGCAAGTTTTTTGCGAGTATAAATAACATGTGTATAACTTCCGATTATCGCGACACAGAGTACCCACTAGAGTAAAATGTTTATATAAATAAGCCGTGTCAAGTAAATAACGAAAAACGTATTATAAAATATATCAATAATATACTTTGTGAGTGAAGTAATGAAGTAAAGAAGTGATAGACCAGTGGTATCGTGCTTGCTTGGGAAACCAAGTGAAGCGGGTCCAAATTCCAAGTCCTGCATCTCTGATATTTCTAATCTATTTCTAATCAATTTCTAAGATGATTACCACATTTTAAATAAAACTATCTTTTCGGATTATTTCGCGAATTCATTTTAATTTTTGGTTCCCGACGTTTCGATGGACTGTCTGTAACAAGTATATAACGCCTTTGAGATGTTTAACTCCTAGTCTCTCCCGTGACCAAATTCATCAATCAAAAATCAAAATAAGTCCGCGAAATAATCCGAAAAGATAGTTTTATTTAAAATGTCAAATATTCGCGTAAATCTAAGAAAGTATTATGATTACCACATCTTACGGTGATATCTGCATGTCTGAGAGAATTTAGCGAGTTTTCAGAAGATATAATTACAAGTCCGCCAACTCGCACTTAGCCAGTGTTAAAAACTATGGTCTGATTCCCCCATATTGATGGGAAGCCCACCCCCAGCAGTGGGACGTTAAAAAGGGCTGAAAGAAGTGAAGATGAAGTAAAATTTTTGATTTTGACGACATAAGTTATACTCGAAAACAAAATTTAAACAATATATAACCTTGACCTTGGACGAATCGATGTAACCAAGGGAACTAACTGGTAGCACATCAACGGTTGTCGAACTTTGCGAGTTGTGTTATACCGGCGTATTTAATTTTAGTGCGAAATAATTACTGTTGAACTAAAAAGGTAAGCCGACTTCAAAATCTTTTGTAAAGTAATTTTACTTAAACTTACTTACTTACTTACTTTAGGACTATTTTTGAGGTACTTTGGTACTATTTAGGACTACTTTAGGACTTTAGGACTATTTTTGAGGTACTTGCTTTTAGAAAAAAACTAAAATCGTTCACAATGTAATATCACGTAGTATATAATATATATATCTATACATATATATGTTACATATAATAAAATTGTAACTAAGCCGAATCTGAAAATTAAATATTTTTTTGAAAATCTTATTGAAATAGACATTATTATCGATACAGAGGCCGAATCTATAGTTTTTAAAAATTTTGGTGTGATGATAGCTGGTTATCCGGGTCAACATATAGGATACTTTTTGTTGCGGGAAAATATCTCATCTATGAGAAATCTATACTAAACCTTAAAATGTAACGAGGGACGAACCCGAGCAAAGCGAGGGTGAATCGCTAGTTCATTTCAAAAGTGTAGGTATGCTTGAATAGATAACCTCTTTTCTCTTAAAGTCCTTCAAAAACTACTCAAGCAATAGCGCAGTATCGTTTAGTTTAGTAAGGTTTTCTAGTAATTTATATTCTTTAATGGATAGGCAAACTATTACTGTGATTATACTAGAAATAAAATAGAGAGAAAAATTCAAAATAATATACTTAATAGGTCTCAAGTCCTCGAACACAAAAATTTTGCTGGAACGAATCGATTACAGAATGGTCTCGCAGAATTCACGGTGAACGGTTATTATAGAAATTATATAAAACATTGGAATTGCCTTGATGTACGAAACTGAGAAAAAACAGGGGCCTTACCATCACCTATTTTAAAACATTCATACTTCAAGACTGTTTTGTTTCAAGATTACAATAATCTTACTTTTATTCGTACCATGACCTTTAAAAAGCAAGCTTGTTTTAAAATTGCTTAGTGATGCGACAGAACGAATGATTTGTCTATTTCCGCCTATAAAAGAAAAGAAATAGTGCTATATAAGTTGTATAGCGTTATCCCTGTCACTCCGAGAGTCGTTCGTAAATATGATTAGTACTTACCTAGGATAAAATTAAAGAAAAATATTATATTATTTAATTTCAAATGTACATGTTTTCCACAAAATATACGCAATCTATGTCTTTTTTATACTATTTATACAAATAATTTTAGTTTAGTTTTAAAAATTAGGAAAACTATTAGAAAAGAAAATAAAATAAATTAAGGCTAAACTGTGATACAAAATTCGGAACAAATTATTTACTTGACAACCGCCTGACTGTTTGTTTACTTGACGACGAGTGAAAATTAAATGTCAATAAGATGATAGTTTGTTTATGTGAGCTTTTAGAGTAGAAAAAACAAGTTGAACTTATTTTATTAGTAATTTATACTATATGAATTAACAGTTAGAAACAAGGTAAGGTGTACTGAAACGTTTTATTCATTAAATAAATTTTTAAATCAAAATAATACTAGCCTACATAGTTTCACGAGTACTTCGCAAAGGAACCATTTGGAGAGGCAAAAAAAAGCTTAATGTTTTTGGGATTTTTTATTTCAATTTAATGCTTAATATAACATATATTATCTTCACCTACACTTTTTTTAATTATAAAGCTATAATTTTTCAGCTAGGCATAAACAAAAATAAAATAAGCACTTTAAAAACGTTTCATTTATAAAATTGTTTTTTTAGGATTTTAAGTGCTGCTTTTCCCTGAATCAATGGAGAAAATACCTCCACGTAGCCTAACTCTGCTGCTGATCAAGGAAGTACTGTGTTGTTGATTACTACTATGGTGCTGTAATTGAGTTTCCTTTATTACATATTTTGTTACTTTATAAAAATAAATATATTATTATACATACACAGTTGTTATAATTTTTGTAAGTTTTTTTAGGGTTCCATACCTAAAGGGCCTATATAATCGTATAGAAATCTTTCCATCCAACTTCTTATGTAATTTTTGGATATAATAAAAAAAATCATAGTAATATTATAAACGCGAAAGTAAATCTATCTGTCTGTTTATTATTCTATTATATCTTACGTATTCACACCTAAACCTTGATATTTTGTAATGACGGCATCAAGTGAAACGAGTAGGGGGTCGAAAAATTGAAAAGGAAAGACTAAAAGTAATAGTACTAAAGGAATTACTAAACTAGAAATAAAGTTTCTATATGTATTTTTATTTACTATATTTCCTTCGCATATGTAAATTCTCATCACAGAGTCTCGTTACAGAGTTTGTTTTACATATTTTTATAATAGATAATGCTTAGTAAATGCTTCTCAATTGATGTCACAAAGGTCACATTCGAAACATAGCTGAAAACGAGATTTAGTGTACTACAAGCTTCTGCTTTATAAACTTTTAAAATCATAAGTATTTCGAAATTATTACACTTCTAGAATCAAAGTATACATTAATTACCGACATACTAAAATTACACGATACGTGTCTCAATCGAGAGATTTACGAAAATAATAGGTTTTATTCCATTTATCTGGCACAATCAATTACCTTTTATATTATAAATTTTGAAAATAATAATACATCCGTCGCGTATCAACAACTTTTACAAGATTGCTAATTATGACAGAAAAGTAAGAATGCTATTTGTCAAAATTCACCTCATGGTACGAATTGAATGAATGATAATAACATTTTCTTAGTAATTTTGGTGTCGTGACGTCACAAAACTGCTAAGAAAGTAAGAATGTTTCAAGCTTATAATAACCTTGCTTTTAAGACGTCATGGTACGAAAACTCAAAGTAAGATTATAGTATTCATGCTATAAGAGTTCATGGTAAGGCCCCAGGTGTGTGTGAATAGATTCTTCATTACCGACGAATCTCCTTCGTGTCTTCTCCATTATACGTGACATTGGTGAAGTAGTTTAAGCTCCACTGGCACGCTTTGAAGCCATTAACAAGAAAATTGAATTGAATTGAATGAATTGCATTGAATTGAATTAGTTCCTTTTTTAAATCACTACATTCCGGATAACACTAACACAATATAGAATACCTTTATTTATAGGCTTTATACATTTACTAAACAATGATCAGGACTCGAACCCAGAATCTTTCAAGGATTTGAAACCCGCTTAACATCTACACAATTATACAATTTTATGTAAATATTTTGTTCGTAATCGTCCCTTGGTAACATTTGACTGAGTTTTGTATTTATAATTCTATATATAGCCAGCGTAACGCTGGCAAATTTTGCTAGCTAGCCTATATATTGCTCCAAGTCCAATCCGAATCCATCCATATACAATCTACACTTAATATTATAAAGCTGAAGAGTTTGTTTGTTTATTTGGTTGAACGCGCTAATCTCAGGAACTACTAATCCGATTTGAAAAATTCATTTTGCATTAGATAGCCCGTTAACTGAGGAAGGCTATAGGCTATATACCATTCCGGAAAATGTATCGTTCCCGTGGGATAGATTTGTTTTTGTCTAGGGACGAACCCGAAGCGAAACGAGAGTGAGTCGCTAGTGCATTTATAGATATGTACATAGTTCAATCAGCGCAATTTATTTTCTAAGTGTAGTTAAAGTTACCGCAAAAATAAATTAATCCTAGTGAGAAATGAAAGAAATGACATACATCCTTGAGGTCTACCTGCGGTCGGTATCAAGAGTTAAAATTTCATACTGTGCGGTCACAAATTAATGATTTTGCCACTTGCACTGTTGAAATTATGGTAATTCTAATATATTGATCAATCATGACCTATCGTGAAACTAATATACTTATATAGGTACTTCTAAAGTCTTCAACATAAGATAAACATAAATCTTCAACATATACGCCTTATACGTATATGTTGATGTCATATCAGTCTTCAACATATTCAAATTCTAGCGATTTACCCTCGCTTCGCTCGGGTTTGTTCCTAGGTACATTTAAACGGTTAGTGTCGATATCCCACGGAAATCATACATTTTTCCGGGATAAAAGTAATCAATAAGATAATATTACTGAAATATTAATAAGATAATAAGATTAATGGGATAATAAGACATTTCAAAGTATATTATTCCTGTATTAATATTGTAAAAAATATTGTCTTTATAGTGTGAAGATCTGTGGGTTCAAATCTTTTAAAAAGTAGGGTTTTGATATACGAGTATTTTTATAGAAGCGTTTTTAGTCTCTCCCGTGACCATGATTGCTGTAAAGCATTCGAAACGTTAGGAACCAAAAATCAAAATAAATCCGCTATATGTATAATCCGAAAATATAGTTTTATTCACTGTCTATAATAAGTACCTATATAACGCCTTTGAGACGTCTAAAATCTTAGTCTCCCCGTTACCATGTGCCCTGTAAAGCTTTGGGAACATCGGGATCCAAAAATCAAAATAAATCAGCGAAATAATCCGAAAAGATAGTTTTATTTAAAAGAAAAGAGAAAGTATTAAATAATTAACTATTGAAATTTACTAGAATATTTTATTATATATAAACTTAGAAAACCTATCAATAAATTTTACGCAGGAAATTAAACTATAAGTCTAGACTTATATAGGTCTAGATCTAATTTATATTCACAATCAATAGTTACAAGTGATAATAGCAATGTACTTAGTATAGCGGACACTTGGCGCCGGCGCCTGCGCATGTCCTGTGACTTATAACAATATATAGGTGGTTTGCGATGCGAATGCTTAGATAATAATTTATATATCTATACATATATAATGAACTAAGTTTGTTCGTTGAGTATATATTCATTTTTTTTAGAATTTTGAATTTTGTTTTCAAATTCAAAATATTTTATTCATATTAAAATATTACAATTTTTTTACTGAACGTCATGAGTCTACTACTAGATCGGAAAGAGGAAGCCTCAGACCTGGTTGACGCATCTATACTAGTATATTTATTAGTAATGTGTTATTTATTAGTAAAAATCTAACCCAAAAGGAAAGACTTTCATAGCACAAGAAAAGAGTAGAGAAAAATAACATTTTGTAAAACAAAACGTACTTAGTCCACAACCTCTTCGGCAGTCGAAACTAATTTCATATTGAATAGTACTAGCGACTCACCCTCGTTCCGCTCGGGTTCGTCCCTACTTACGTTTAGTATAGATTTCTCAGAGATGAGATATTTTCCCGCAGTAAAAAGCATCCTATATGTTGATCCGGATAGCCAGCTATCATCAAACCAAATGTTATCAAAATGTGATTTTCCCTCCAATGGGTTTTCCGTGATGCGGTCACAGACAGGCATTTTAATAAGATTTTCCAAAAAATATTTAATGTACTAATTCGGCTTAGTTACAATTTTATTATATGTACAGATAACAGATGAATTATATATGTAAAAAGTATTTAGAATTACATCAATTTCTCAGCATATCACGTAAAGGGAAACAAAATGTCAATATTATATGACCGCTTTTAAATTAATTGAATATTCAACGTAATTATGCACTATACATTATCTAACCCTATATAAGGCAGACCATTACGATAATAGAGCTAGGTAATCATTTTGCTACATTTAGCATTATTGTAATTGTAGATAAATTATCATAAATTACGATACTATGTGTATTTATAGATTTATTCGGGTCAGATTCGATTCCTGAGTGAGGCAAATGGTTGAAAATGTGGCTGTGAATGCTGAAACGCCTAATACTTAGGTTTACATGAATATTTGACATTTGTAAACTATATTTTCGGATTTTCGTAATGAAATAGATTTTATTCAGTGTTAAATTTTGAAATTGTTTACTGAGTAAGGTTACTTATCCATCAACAGTTCGGAAATAAAAAGCTATAGTCCTTAGAACTGTTGAAAGAAATTTAGCGGGTCTAAATTACATTTTTTTTTTAATCTTAATAGCTACACGTAGTTACCGTATATATAAATAATAAAAAAAAAACTACCCCTAGTAATAGAATAGGTAATGAACTTTTAAATAAAACTATCTTTTCGGATTTTTTCGCGGATTTATTTTGATTTTTAGTAATACATTCTTAGATTTACGCGAATATTTGACATTTTAAATAAAACTATATTTTCGGATTATTTCGCGGATTTATTTTGATTATTGGTTCCCGACGCGACGTTTCGAATGCTTTACAGCAATCATGGTCATGAGAGAGACTAAGGTTTTAGATGTCTCAAAGTCTATAAAGCCTTTTATATAATTTATAAAAAAAAAAAAATAATAAAATCCGAAAAGATAGTTTTATTTAAAATATCAAATATTCAAAGTAAAGTATTATAACTAAACATTTGCACGCAATCCAGGGAGATTTAGCTAGTATGTTATACTCTAACTTAATTATTGCAAAACAATAAACACTCGACTATCCAAACGTGTGAATCATTCATCTTAAGTAGTACTACTTGATCTAACTGGTACTTCCATCTTTTACATCCACTAAGCAATTAAAATATTACAACTAATTTAAACTTTATCGCTATACAAATAGAGATATCTTTTCAATAACGTCTTCTCTTTATAAGACTGTAAATTCATAATGATCGTTTCATTTCTCCTTTCGAAATTGAAAATTTGTGAGAAAATAAAAAAGGATTTTGGAATCTATTTTTTGGGTGTTAGAGTTCTAAATGCATTGATTAGTTACAGCTGATGTGGGTTAGTAATTACGAACCTATTAGTCAATAGGCTACAGTAAATTATTTTGTATACATATTAACGATATTTTATTAATTTATATATGTATATATATATATATATATATATATATATATATTGTTTTTTTTATACATTTTTTTTATTTTTTTTACATGTAAAAAAAACCCACTTCGTATGCGAGTGTTTTTCATAAGTTTATATATATCCAGTTCGATGTAGTCCTATCTTCTTACCAAATTTCATTTAAATCGGTTCAGTAGTTTCGGAGCCTATACGGTACAAACAAACAAAAAATTTTCCTCTTTATAATATTAGTATAGATAATTAGATATACAAACAGCGCCATCTTTTGGCAAATTTTCTTCCTAACAGTAGCCTATATGTTACTCCAGATCACATTATTTCACATGATCACAGATTAAAAATCCAAATCTGTCCATCTGTTTATATGTGGAGTAACAAACATACAGACATACGTTCGCATTTATAATAGTACTTAGTTAAAATGTTTCAAAGTTTTGAAGTGGTTAGATTTCAAATATGCTTGTAAAAATCTAATAGAAGTAAAAAAAAACTGGTTTTGATTAAATATTTGTAGGATTAATGCAATTTCTTTTAGAAATATGAAAAAAGCTGTGAGAAATTCAAAAAATTGCTTCAGTACTAAGTTACAATGTAAATGTATGTACATACATTTAAAAGGTTCTTTCTCATGACATAAAAATAAAAATTCATACAAACAGTAACTGAAAAACCTAAGGTGTTTAAAAACAGACACTATTTACGTGAGAAAACTGCCTTCCAATTCAAAAGATCCTTTGTAAATTCGAAGGCGAGTTTAAGACAATGTAGTCCTTGCAAAACGTTCTCTAAGCTAAATGAAGCATTTCTGAAACATAAGTACTGAGTGATTTACTTTGAAAGACATGAGTTATGGACAAATCTAGTTTCAGTAGTTTGTTTAAATGTTACTCATTTATTTGGTAATGTTTGAATGTAAATAAGTATCTTTTAAAAGACAGTGTTAGCCCAGTGGTAAGGCACTCGCTTAGAAAATCCATTGAAGCGAGTTCGAACCCGAGCCTCGCAACTTTGATATTTTCATATGTGAATCATTTGTAACATGATTACCACTTGCCTTACGGTGAAGCAAAACATCGTGAGGAAACCTGCATGTGTGAGAGAACCTAGCAAGTAAAAGACATGTGAAGTCCGCCAACCTGCACTTGGCCAGTGTGGTGGACTATGGCCTGATCCCCATCGTACTGAAGGTGGTCCATGCCCAGCAGTGAGACGTTAAAAAAAGGGCTGAATACAAGTATCTTTATAACTTTTTACGTGTAACGTTAGAAGGATATTGATTGACACAATTAATAATTTGTATTATATAGCTTTGATATATATTACTTTACTTGTGAATAAGTCGTAGGACGTTTCTTCGGGAGAGTTAGGAGAATCTAACATTTCTAGTAATTTAGATTTAGTTTAACTAAACTGTTGTAAGCTAAAATTTAAACATTTTGTCCGATACAATCGCTTTCACTAGATATATCATATTACTTTCTTAGATTTACGCAAATATTTGACATTTTAAATAAAACTATCGTTTTGAATTTTTTTGCAGATTTATTATGATTTTTGGTCCCCAAAACAACAATTTTTCAATTTTAGGAATCATTTTGTAAAATTGTAGGTAGGCACTGTCTGTAACAAGTAATACATAATGACTTTTGAGTTTAAGACGTCTAAAACCTTAATCTCTCCCGTAACCATGATTGTTTTAAAGCATTCGAAACATCGGGAACCAAAAATCAAAATAAAACCGCGAAAAAATCCGAAAAGATAGTTTTATTTAGATATATCATATTAAGTCTCTCCATGATGTCAGTGACAGTGTACAAATAACAAAACAAACAAAAATATTTATCTTTTTTTGAAAGTCGGTTAATAGACAGTGTAACTGTTAAAATAACTTAACTAGATCTATCTTGGAAAGTTAAGAAATAGGGTCAAAAAAACCTCGTCTTTAGCTTAGTTAGAGGACGCCAAATTTGGTATCTCATTACGGGTGTCAAATATGGCCAGTAAATGGTACGTGGCGCCACAATTCAAGAATTAATCATTATTTTTCTATTACAAGTCCATTTGGCTGTTCAAACTGAAAGTCTAATGATATGGTTTCTTTGAATTTATTATTGTAAAAAGTTCAGCTGAAGTCCGTCTGTCCATAAGTGAGTTAATAAAAATAATTTAATAGCGAGTGCTTTTATGTATTGAGTTGATTGGTTTTGATGTAGTTGTGAAATTACTAGTGGTTTGACAATTTAGCTTTCGACCGCGGTTTTGCGTGACGGATATTAAGAAAAAAGTCTCCTAAAATGCTTAATATTATGCTTTATGTCATCAAATCTAAAGAAACAGTCAACGATAGAGTTAATAATGAAATAACGATAATATAGAGTAAGTAAAAATAAATATTCAATTAACTGTTTCCGTTTGAAACTGTATGATCATGTTAACGCCATTAAAGCCGATGCTTCAAAATCACTCGGACAAAAAACTAACAAGAGTTTGAATGCTACGCAAATATAAACAACTTTAAGAGTAATCATACCATAATTAAAGAGAAATTAGTTATGCTCTATATACCATTTATATCGTTAAGACGATTTTAAATTAATATTTGCAGCTATAAATCTATTTTTTTTGTTACAGCACGCGAACGCAGTACGCGAATCAGCTCGTCTCATCCTAGACGCTCCAGCACCAGAATCTGAAGATGCCTTGACCTTGGCAAAAGCCCTTCGCACTAGACCTCCAGTCAATATGCTACCTGCAGCCAAAGCTGGCACTTTCTTTGCGAGAGACAATCTATCCAACTTCATTGAGTGGTGCCGCAGGGCTCTCGGTATCCTTGAATGTCTTCTATTCGAAACTGATGATTTATGTCTAAGAAAGAACGAGAAGCATGTTGTTCTATGTCTTCTAGAAGTTGCTAGAAAAGGTGCAGTTTTGGGTATGCCAGCTCCATTGCTAGTTCAAATGGAGAAGCAAATTGAGAGAGAATTAGCCGGAGAAGAATTACGGCCCGATGATTCTGCTTTAGGTTTGGTTCCTTCTGGACCGCAGCCACAGCTGGTGACAAATGATTTGAGAAGTTTAGATGAAAGAGTCAGAGATTTGGTTGAGAGATGCTCCTGCCCCACACAGTTCCCTATGGTGCGGGTTTCTGAAGGAAAATACAGGATTGGTGATACAAGGATGCTGATTTTTGTCAGAGTAAGTATTTATTGTTTAAGCATTAATAGTAAAGCCGTAGGTATTTAGTAAGCTTCAATCTAATTTCTATATGATCCAAGTTATTATTTTAAGTTAATAAAACGAACTAATCATTACGTTTCTTAGTGAAAGATACAAATTTAGAAAAAAAATAAATAATTCCTTATGATTTATAATAAAAATAATCGAACAGATCCTGGACGAAAGCTAGTTTATTCCATGCTTTATAACACTTAGAGGTGAGCAGGAAGACAACATGACATTGATGTATCACTATGCACTTATTATTCCACATGGCAAGTGAATTAAACGACGCCGTCTAATTATTTAGTTGCGTAAATATAACTTGCTGATTATTTATCTCAACGATTACGTTAAGACGGAGATCACATCATATTATTATAGATCTACATAATTTACCTTAGATCACTTAGATGCCCATATAAGGTGTTTTATTTTCTTATCTTGGTATCATAGCGGAAGACGATATCTTAATATATATATATATATATATATATATATATATATATATATATATATATATATATATATATATTCTTTGAGTCGTAAGTTTAGTCCTCGTTGTTTGATATGAAATTAATGCAACAGTATGGAGTATAAGAAATTATAAATAAATAAATATAAATATGTTGGGACATTAACACACAGCACCATCTAGTGCCATAGTAAGCTACGAGACTTGTGTTATGGATACGAGATAGTTGATACACTACACATATATAACTTTAAATACATACAATATACATATTATAAATTAATATAAACACCCATGACTGCAGTACAGACATTTGTGCTAATCACACAAATGAATACCCCCAGCAGGACTCGAACCCGCGACCGCTGGCACAACAAGTAGGGTTACTACACACTGAGCCAACCGTGTCGTCAAATTTAGTTTCACACTACTAGTTATTATAAATGTAAATTTTTTTGTGTGTGTGTTTGTTATTCCGTCACGAATGGCTGGACTGTTATGGATAAAATTTTGTACAAAGATAGGCTATCTGGAGTAACTAAAAACTTGCTATAAGGTGCAACGCACTTTTTTGTATAAAATATTAAAAATATATTAGGACGGACCCAAGCAAAGCGGGGTTAAAGCGCAAGTAACATAAGTCTGAGAACTTCTCAGAAAGGGACGTAAATAAATGATTATAATAAAATAACAAATGCAAATAGTGAAATATCTGTGAATACTCATATCAATGACATCGTGGGAAAATTACTGATCTATGTAACTATATACAAACATACCAGAATAGTTTACTTGGCTTGTAATTTAGAAAAATAGGCGATATTTAGTAAGGCATAAGCTTTAGAATTGTCTGGTCTAGACACTTGTTTACCGACCTCGTTTTATCGCCGTTTAGGTCTGAGCCTTGTGTCCCTTAATACGGACTGATTGACAGTCCAAATCGAAATACCAATATATCTCGACCCCTATACCCATAAAACGATCACGCTCTGAGGTACTTTGATTAGTTGGTCGGAAATACTAGCCATTATAAAATGAAACGTCTAAAAATAACGCGTTGGAATTGCAATTTTTCTAATTAAGTCACAATTTCATAGTGAATCATGGCAAAGACATTTCAATCTTAAGGTCTATTTGTTACTAAGTAAAACTAGCTTTTGATAACGGATTTGTTCGTGATGTCAATAAATTTACATGTTTTAAAGTGTTGTAACCTGACAAAAAATCTATATTATCTTATAGGATATTTGCAATTATAACAGCTACAATAAAAAACTAATATTGGCCATAATTGGTGTAATTAAAAAAAAGAAAAATGTCAATATAATAAAAAAAAAACCTAATATGATATATTTGATTAAATAATATACACACGTAATATAAAAAAGAAGTTTCTATTCTGATATAATTTATTATAAGCAGTAAAGTTTTATAAGGAATAAGTATAATGATGAAATACTCAATTTTCAATCTTATTCCAAAATGATCGAGTGTCATGAACCACTAGCCGCATATAAAGGCCAAACACCAAACCATTTGTACAATATCAGGCGATTTGATTTGCCCAAACAAGGAATCGAACGGGCGCATGATTCATCGATACCTTACCTTAAATGATGGTCCGCATATAGATTAAAATAGACCAGTTATGTAATATCGATAGTAAATTATAAACACGTGTGGCTTTATCGCCAGAAGCTATTAATGTTTTAATTAAAACCATTAATTTTTAAACGCATTAAATTCATTTAAGGAAATCCTAAAAAGATAAGATAAGGTAGAATTATTTATGCAAATAATTCTTAAAATAATCAATTATTTCGATATGTTTTCTGTTTATGTTATATTACTTATTTTTTACAGATTCTTCGTTCCCACGTCATGGTACGTGTTGGTGGTGGATGGGACACACTCGCCCATTATCTGGATAAACACGACCCTTGCCGTTGTAAAGCCCAGCATCGAACTTCGCTCTCAGCTCGTCTGGCTCGACCCAAACACGACCTCGCTGGCGCCACAGTCACATATGAACGACCTGACCCTGGACCGACTTCCCTTCCATACAAAGATTACAAAGAACCCAAAACTTACGAGCCAATGTCATTACAATACAATTCAAAGCTTTATGCAGACGATCCAAAATCCGGACACTATCAATCGAATAACAAATTGGATGGCAATAGCTTACCATATTTGGGTGATGTTGACAGAGCTGCATCTCCTAACAGGAAATACCTTGCTCCAAGGAACAACAGTCCAGGAAGACATTCTTCTTCCCCAGATCGTAGAACTAAGATCGTATCTTCGAACCATTTAGTCCCATCGCCTCATGCTGTGAGGAATAAGAGCCCAAGGCCAGTGTCTCCAGCACCAGCTACTGAGAGTGCCTCAGATAATGGATCTGAAGTATCAGATGAGGGGTACAGGAGTCTGGGAGTTGTGGCCGGATCGACTCAAGGATCTCCATCAACGAAAACAACGAACAGATATTCGATGCATAGTCAGAATTCTATGGACGACGCTGATTTTAGTGGTAAGTTTTTATTCACTTAAGTAATTTATGTTTTACGGGTATTATATCGAATCGCGTTCCCGACTTGTGCTAAATATTCGTTTAATTGGGGGTCATTTTAATCAAATTGATAATTTCAATAAGATTTTAAATTAATTGAAGGTCCATTGTGAAGGGCAAATATTTCGTGCTTAGATCAGTTAAAATTGGTCCTGGTCTGGTGGAAATTATTATAAACATAGCCTTTCTATCGATTATCGAATGGTTAGAAGATTAAATGAGGCATAATGTTTTTTACTGACGCTTATAATATATTACATATCCGTACACATAATCTATCTAGTATAATAATGTTTCCTATAGTTTAGAGTACCTACATTAATTCTCAAAATATTTTTTACAACAAGTTCTAAACGTGTTACCTCAAATCAGAACAACATTAAAAAATGTAATTCATTCATTTTCGATTAATTTCAATTTCGATGGCGTATAAGTGATTATCTATTTATTTCCAAATAAATTATAAATAAAGCTATATTATAGAGTTCAATCAAAATAAAACATACAAATTATGGTTTTACGATCTTATCTATGTATTCTAAGATGAATGTATAAATTATATTGCTTTAATATAATATATTAGCGACTCACCCTCGCTTCGCTTCGGGTTCGTCTCTAGACAAAAACAAATCTATCCCACGGGAACCGTACATTTTTCCGAGATGATATATAGCCTATAGCCTTCTTCAAAAAGATTTTTTTAAATCGCATTAGTAGTTCCTGAGATTAGCGCGTTCTACCAAACAAACAAACAAACAAACAAACTCATCAGCTTTATAATATTAGTATAGATGTAAGCAAAACAAGGGGGATTCGTTCGTATAACAAAGTACTTCCGTCCGTTTCGCTTTGTGGTTTGCTTGTTATAGTAATGTTTCTGGTGCATTGTGCAGTCGTTTCGTAGTTCATTGATTGCATCAAATGACTGGTTACGATCTAATGTAGCTTAAAATTACACTATGTAGTTTTTTATACTACTTTAGCTAGCTTTTATAGCGATTTTATTATTAAGGAATTGGTTTTTGGGAGCCTTATTCGTGGATTATGTCAATTATTATTTTTATGTTAGAGATAAAAAGTGTGACCTAAAATTTCCCTGTAGCATACTTAATTTTGATTTAGTGTTTTCACAAATTATAATTAAGATTTATTTAATACCAATAATCATCATACCAAATTTCATCAAATTTGTCCAGTGGTTTTCTGGTGATGCGTTCACAGACAAACAGACAGACAAAAATACTAAAAACTCTAGATTTGGCCTCTGTATCGATAATACGATTATTTCAATACGATTTTCCTAAAAATATTTAATGAACAGATTCGACTCGATTAGAATTTCATTATATGTATAGAAAAAATGGCTTGAATTATCTCGTATTGATATACATATTTTTAAAATGCATAATTGCAAATGTAAATACGAGTATTATCTACGTTCAAACGTTTCTGAAGTATTAAGTAACAGAAAAATATTTGTTTTGTTAGCAAAAGTGTTAGAAACTGATCTTTGTTTGTTTTATCATAAAGCGTTAGAACTGTTGAGTGTTGACTAAGTAAAGGTTTTCTTAAATTTTCTACACACTTTGTTATGTAAACGATTTGCTTTACACTATGGCATATTATTCTATTTTTTTAATTTAATCATCGCCTAAATGTTAAAGGAAGGAGTAAAAGAAAATAATAAATAATTGACGACACGTTTGGCTCAGTTTGTAGTGTCCCTACTTGCTATGCTAGCGGTCGCGGGTTCGAGTCTCGCTGGGAGCATTCATTTTGTGTGATGAGCACGCATGTTTGTACTCCAGTCATAGGTGTATATTTATAGTATGTATGTATTTAAAGTTATATATGTGTAGTGTATCAACTATCTGGTATCCATAACTCAAGCCTCGTAGCTTACCATGGAACTAGATGGTGCGGTGTGTCACTACACAATATCAAAAAAAAAACAATGTTATTTTATTATTTGCTATGCTATTTCTTTATTAAAATCTTAATATTATTTCGTATATGTATATATAATATAAATACTACGGATTAATACTTTATACGCTAGAGGATATATGATACATAATTGCGTAAGCCTAAATATAATTTTATTTTGACAAATCCATTTAATCAGTATCACAGTTATAACTAATCATTAACCAGAAGAGAAAATACCTTCGCCCTAAAAAGAACTGGTAAAAAACAAAATACTATAGAATATTTATTTTCACATAAGTTATGGCTTAAAAATACCAATGACCCCATGACCCAATAGCTTAAGTTGTTACTAAAAAATTGTTATCTGTTTTATTTAACTAGTTTTCTCTTAGTGGTCGAAATTCCACCATAAAGCACTGTTAAAAAAGAGCAGTCGTGAGGACTGCCGACAGAAGTGAAAACTTAAAACTATAAACAAACAGCTATTTTTGGATATTCAAATTAATTGTTTGATCTGAAATTAAAATTTGTAAATTAAAACCGTTTACATTTATCTGGTTGTGACATCTATCGGCACTCTGAGTGTTAGCGTTGACACGTCACGTGACCATGTCGGTGACGACTTACTTGAATTTAATCCCCATACAAGCAAACCTGACTATAAAAGTTTTCACTTCAAAAATTTGAGACAAAACATACATGATTAGAATTTACCTTATTATTTTATATTATCTTTATAACAAAAAACAACTACATATTTAGAAAAAAAATTGTATGGATGAACACTAAAGCTCGATAATTGCTAATGATTACAACAAAAAAAATAATAATAATTAGTAGACAAACAGACAAAAGTAATGAAAAATCGGGTAGGGCTGTGTCGGGGCACACCCGTGATACGTCTATCTACAATACGAGCTGAGACCGACATATTGATTTTTTTATATTTTTTATACACTTATCTATACATACTCATATAATAACATTTTAACTAATGCGAATCTGTACATTAAATATTTTTTGGGAAATCTTATTGAAATAGACATTATTATCGATACAGAGGCCAAATCTATATTTTTTAGAATATCTGTCTGTCTATCAGTTTGTTTCTGACCGCATCATAAAAAAACTACTGGACAGATTTTGATGAAATTTGGTATGATGATAGCTGGTTGTCCGGGTCAACATATAGAATACTTTTTACTCCAGGAAAATATCTCATCTCTGAGCTAAACGTTAAAACGTAAAAATGACGTATACATTTTGTCCGAATTACACGAATTTTTATTTAAATCGATCGAAATAAATTCTATAAACACATTATAAAATCACGGCGCTATCGAGCGAGACGTGAATTACTCCAAATAGGAGCGAGAACGTTGATTATGGTTATAAATATTGGGCCGCTAGTTATAAATATTTTGCATATTTGAAAACACATTAAAGTAAAAGTAAGCTTTGAAGATAGCATCGGAAAGAATATCATCTCATCTATACAGATAAATAAAATTGGAGTGTCTGCTTGTAATATTAAAATACCCGCTTTTTACTAAATGCATATGGATGTAGTATACACTGTACATATACCAAAACAACATTTTTTATAATTTTTGTCTGTCTATCTGTCTGTCTGTCTATCTGTCTGTTTGTTCCGGCTAATCTCTGAAATGGCTGGACCGATTTTGACGAGACTTTCACTGGCAGATAGCTGAAGTAATAAGGAGTAACTTAGGCTAATTTTATTTTAGAAAAAAATATAGAGTCCCACAAAAAAAAATTAAAACCAAATTAATTAATTAATTAATTAATTTTGCTTTGGGAACCGAGCAAAACGAGGGTGAGTCGCTAGTTCTTTATATAATACGTTACAGTCGTTATTTTAAAAAAAATATTTCATGTACAGATTTCGCTACGTTACTGTTTTATTATGAAATGTAATGAAATAAACTTTATTCAATTAGACTTATTACAAGTGCTTTTGAATCGTCAATTTAATGTAAGCGTCAGTGTAGTCTGTCCGTGAGGAAGCTACCACCGGCTCGGGAAGCAGTTCTGCTGAGTAGAGCCGGCGAGAAACTCAACAGTTGCTCTTTTATATATCGAAGCTACATTTATTTTATTAACATAACAATATAGATAGTCCGCATATGACTCAATAGTACTCAACACACATTTTCATCAACATGAAACTTTTGGATAGTGTAATACTCTTTGCTCAATAAAATATTTTTAACTATATGTATAGACTAGCGACTCACTCTCGCCTCGCTTCGGGTTCGTCTCTAGACAGAAACAACTCTATCCCACGGGAAACATACATTTTTCCGGGATGATAGATAGCCTATTGCCTTCCTCAGTTAACGGGCTACCTAATGCAAAAATAATTTTTCATATCGGATTAATTCCTGAGATTAGCGCGTTCAACCAAACAAACAAACTCTTCAGCTTTATAATATTAGTATAGATTAGGAATTACGACGTACGCCTTTGCTTCTTCCTTCTGCATATTTAGATTATAATCTGACGTAATAGTCCTAAGTGACGTTTAGGTAATGTCACTATGCCTCCATCTTTGTTATCGAACAATAGGTCGATTGGACCAAATATAAATATATTACGCGCAACAATATGCGTATGAATATTATTATCGATGATTATTTTATATCAAAACGGCTAACAATTTTAGACTCAACCATATCTTCCAATCAATATCTTAATAAGTCACATGTTAAAAATAATCATTATTATCACTTCTTTTAGTTCGCAATAAATATTGCGAATTTGACGACACGTTTGGCTTAGTTTGTAGTTACTCTACTTGCTGTGCCAGCGGTCGCGGGCTTGAGTTCCGGTTGGGGCATTAATTTATGTGATGAGCACGAATGTGTGTACTCCAGTCATGGGTGTTTATATTTATAATATGTATTTAAAGTTATATACGTGTAGTGTATCAAGTATCTGGTATCCATACCACAAGCCTCGTAACTTACCATGGGACTAGATGGTTCTATGTGTTAATGTCCCAACATATTTATTTATTAATGCGTAATTATGTTTGTATTTCTAATGATTGTTAGTCTCTTGAGAGCATCTTTTGCTTTATAACTGAGCATATTTATTATGTTATTTTATCCCGCTCTCCCTTCTTTTTGTCTCGCTCTTCTTGTCTTCTTTCTTGTTGTCTTCTTTTTCTCTATAGGTTATTATTTTCAATTATAAGAATGCATTTTTTGTTACTCAGTATTCAGTTAATTTAATAAAAAAAATATATTTCAAAATTGCTATAAAAAGCTGTTTTTTTTGTGTACAATACAAAGATTACTTGAAATTATTTAAAAAAGTTTAAACTATTAGTATTACTAGCGATTCCTCGTTACGTTTGTTTGCGTCTGTAGGGAAGATTTTTTTTTGAACTAGGACCCTTCGCAGGGGTACGTAGGATAATTCACCAAAGTTTCATCACAATCGGATGAATGGTTTAAGAACGCATAGAGGACGAACATACATAATAATTAATAACAATGATTTTTATTTATATATATGTAATAATCATACATATAACAATAGGTTTTCGAAATCGAAAATCAAACAAGTGAAAGGACAATTCGAGTCGAAAGCTAAACTTAGGTCCTTGATAAGAACAATGCTACCGTTTAGTGTTTAGGCTTTACCTAAAATATGAACCTTAACGCCTAAATTTTTGGGTTCAAATTACTTAAATACAAACGTATGAGAACTCGTTCAAACGTGAGAGTATTTGAAAACATCGGGGGGTGAATCAACATTCTTCAAAGAACACAATGTGGTAGACCAAATAAAGCATGGGTTAAGGTTTTTGTACGTTTGTAATTATGTCTGCGAACTTAAAAATTTGGCATCCGTTTGTTTTTCATTTGTGATATCACTACATTGTATAAAACAAAGTCGCTTCTCGCTGTCTGTCCATATGTATGCTTAAATCTTTGAAACTACGCAACGGATTTTGATGCGTCTTATTTTAATAGATAGAATGATTCAAGAGGAAGGTTTATATGTATAATACATGCATATTATAATACAGAAAAGCCGAGAAATTCAAAGATTTGTTTTTCATACTAACCGTTAAAACGTACCTACCGCTAGTAATATATACTAGCGACGTTTCCTCGCTTCGCTTGCGACTTTGACTGGGTGCGTTTCGTATATTTATAATATTATATACAACTAGCGACTTACCCTCCCCTAGGTTGCTTCCCAAAACAAAATTAATTAATTAATTCGCTTTTAATTTTTTTTTTCGTGGGACCCTACTTTTTTTCTAAAATAAAAATAGCCTAAGTTACTCCTTATTACATCAGCTATCTGCCAAAATGAAAGTGAAAATGAAAAAGTGAAAGTCCCGTCAAAATCGGTCCAGTCATTTCAGAGATTAGCCGGAACAAACAAACAAACAAACAGACAAACAGACAAAAATTGTAACAAAAATTTGGTTGGGATATGTACCATGTGTACATCCATATGCATTTAGTAAAAAGCGGTTATCATAATATAGCAAACAGACACTACAATTTTATTTATCTGTATAGATGTACATTTAACGGTACTTTTTGACAAATAGTGTTACAAACACGAATCAGTAGTCTACATGTTATCCCAGGTCCATCTTTTACAAAATTTAATCAAAATCTGTCCAGCGGCTTTAGCGTGTGGGGAAAAACAAATATACACACTTTAGCATTTATAATAGTTATTTGATTAAATAAAGAAATACTTAGACAACACATTCAATTAAATATTTGGCACAAGACGTTTACGCGATACAATTTAGAATAGGTATTGTATTTGATGTTGATACAATGAACAGACTAACACGTTGAGAAAATATGATAGTATACGATGGGTCATAGTCTTAAATAGAAAAAGTCCCTAAATAAGAGAAAAGAAGATAATAGATAAAAAAGAGGGATAAAAAAAATATTTTACCATCCTTTTATAAAAGCTATAAAAGTTGTAGCTAAAAAAATGAAGAAGAAGAATTTCAAATTCAAAGTTAGACATATTTATAACAAAAGTCAATTAAAAGATATTTTTTCATTGAATAGATAACAAATCTATTTGGAAATATTTTAAATAATCCATTATTTATATAGGTTTATAATATTACATACATTTTACATTTGGTTATCAAAAATACTATTTTAGTTCCACTTAGATAGCGTCAGTAAACAAAGTACCGACAAATAGTTTTTCGGATTATTTTTTTAGATTACATCAAGGATTAGATATTACTAATGTTTATTGGAAAAATTAATAGAAAACTTATGTTTGAACATGATTAAATCTATACATATAATAAAATTATAACTAAGCCGAATCTGTACATTAAATATTTTTTGGAAAATCTTATTGAAATAAACTATATTATCGATATAGAAGCCTCTATAGTTTTTAGAATTTTTGTCTGTCTGTCTGTCTGTTACCGCATCACGGCAAAACCACTGGACAGATTTTGATGAAATTTGGTATGATGATAGCTGGTTATCCGGGTCAACATATAGAATACTTTTTGCTGCGGTAAAATATCTCATCTCTGAGCTAAATGTTAAAACGTAACTAGGGACGAACCCGAGCGAAGTGAGGGTGAATTGCTAGTCGTTCATAAGTTATTAAAAGCAACACAATACCCCCACGATGTATACTGCCAACATTTTGCGCACGACACTATATAATGGCAATACAAAACATAAAAGGTAATAAGCTAGAAGGCGAACCAGGAACTAGAAATATAATGGATCGACATACGATTATTCGAATAATCTAATCTGAAGACAATGCAGATATAAACGACTTATAGATCGTTTAAGTGTAATCGTATATTCATTTGAAAGTTTTATCTGAACCTGTTGATTAAATTGTCTAAAACCGTTGGCTATAGATTCGTTTCTTGTTTAAAGCAATTTAAAGAAAAAAAGAGTTTTAAAAGCCTTGAATATGACCAGTTAGATGATAAATGATCTATATGTAGTATCTTTGTATTTTAGAAATAGTATTTTATATGATTATCTTAAAATATGTTATAAATAAATATTAAATATGTTGGGACATTAAACACACAGCACCATCTAGTTCCATGTTAAGCTACGAGGGCTGTGTTATGGATACCAGATAGTCGATACACTACAAATATATAACTTTAAATACATACATATTATAAATATAAACGCCCATGACTGGAGTACAAACCTTCGTGCTTATTGCACAAATGAATCCCCCAGTAGGACTCGAACCCGCGACCGCTGGCACAGCAAGTATGGTCACTACAAACTGAGCTAAACGTAGTTATATTAGCGGCCAATAATTATTTTAAAACTATTTAAGTGTTCTATATTTTGAAATATTTTAAGCAATATTATTGTTTTTTTCAGAGCGTCTCGACCATGACGACAGCTGTCACCTAGATAAAAGCGACCGCGTTGATGACTATGTCAGCTTAAATACTGGATTACGCAAAACTGACTTCTCTGACACATTCTACGGCGGCAGAAAGAACAGCGCAGAGGACAAGTCAAATCGAGCGAGCCCAGAATGCATAATTAGCCACGAAAGCAACAATTCGCCTAGCAAAAGTCTTAGGCCCAACCGTGAAGCATCGCAATCTCCTGTCAAAACAATTAGAAGTAGACAAGCTAGTAGAATCCCACATTCTCCTGTCCGAAATCGAACTCCAAGCCGCGGAAACACTCCAAGCCCCAAGCACACTGCCAATCCACAATCTTCACCTAAATTGGCACCTAAGCTACCGCCAACAGCTCGAAATACTTGGAGTGGCAGGACTGCTCCCACTCAGACAAAGACCAAGTCTCGACCAACTATTGGATCAGATACTTTTGATAATCCAAATAAGTCACCTAAGGGAAAACCAAAAGCCCAAAATGATTCTTTTAAACGTAATTCACCTCTTAGAGCCAGCAGCGCCACTTTGAGGTCTCCAACCCACCAGAAAGCTTTAAGTCCTCTATTAGAACATATTTTAAGATCTGCAGAAACCGCAAAAGATGATGCAGCAGTTTTGGAGAAAATGAAGGAAATAATTAGGACCTATTCGAAAGGAGAAGACTCTTTTTCACGAACTAGTTCGAAAGATTCAGATTATGCTGATTTCACATCGGCTTGGGTGATGTCTGATGGAAAACTAGAGAGATCTACCAGTACTAGACAACTGGCGGCTCCCAGAAAAGATCCCAGGACTGGAATGTCGAGGATACCAGCACCCGTCGCGATTGGATGCCGACGGTCCACTTCAACCTCCCAATTTCAATGACCTGATGAAGATCAGGAATGAAAAGACTGAACCAATTCTTGTGTTTCATTCGAATCAAGTGATTAAAAGTGTTAGTGAATAGGATATTTATAGAAATGTGACGATTTTAACGCAAGAAATGGATTTTACTGCCTAAGCATAATATATCTCTATCATATCTTTGTAAAAGTAGATACAAAATTGTAAAAGGTTAAAAAAAATCGAATTTGCATTACTGTATCGTAGATTAGTCTATAGAGTAGATTGCACTAACTCATGGCCGTAGAGAATGGACTGGGCAATACTCTCATGAAATTGACCACTCTCTAGAAAGAGAGAAAGCGAATGTGCGGCCAATAATCTGTCTTGTATTCCAATTTGAATTTATAAATGGGTATATGTAAAATGGTTATACACATCTATCTTCATTAATCGTATTTCAATTAATACAGAAGACTCCTGGCCGCACATTCGTTTTGTCTCTGTCTCTTGTCCACCATTTTCCGTTGACAGCTGACAAAGAAACCCTCAGTCCACTCTCTATGTCTATGCATTAACTGTAGAGTGACGATGTTTCTTAAAAACACGCATGACAAGTAGATAATTGACAAAAGAAAATGTAATGACTATAGAAAAAAGCAAGATGGTGCTATATTATTAATTTACTTTAGTTTTATTATAATTTGCGAAACATACGAAATGAAATAAAAAATAATGTTAAGTTTGTACCAATAAGATGTGTAATCTTTGCTATTATTTAAAAAATAAATATAATAATATGCTTAGTTTTATATAAGTTTAATCCGTCTGTTTGACGAATTATTTAAGATACAATTATTCTTAACCCGGTAATAAAGTAGGCATTTTTCGAGCTAGCGCCGGGAGAATTGGCAATTTTTTCAGTAATCTCATTTTTTCTGGAAGTAGGATAAAGGGTTAGAGCTTGTATTTGCATGATTAATTACAGATAACATTTAAAATATATTAATAGGTAGATTTTTCTATTTAAATTAATTAGAAAAACGGTACAATAATGAACAATTATCCATTACAATATGTCCAGTAGAATATAGAATATAAATATTTTTTCACAGACTAAAAAGTCTCAAGATGGCCGTCCCTGCAAATGACGTATACATAAAGTCGTTTCGTTCATTGTGAATAAATAATTTAATGAAAAATTAAATTGATGTTCGAATCGACTAAGATATACGGATATTATTTAAAAATTAAAACTTTCTATAGACGAGTAAGTCGTTGCTTTATAAATGTTCTCTTTTGTATCGTTTATATGAAAATCAATTTTATGTGATTATTTTTTGGGAACAAAAACAGTCTTCTAGATAATTCTGAAAATGAAAAGCTTCTAGAAAAAACAGCAAAATCAAATGCTAAATGTCAATGTCAGTGATATTGACAGAGCTTGAAAATGGCGGAATATCTCTATCTGTCTTTATTTAATATTACCTATTGAATAGAGATAGGAAGAGTTTTCTCTTTTATTTTTATAGTTTTTATAGAATTTATCGCATTATTTTCTATAAGGATAGTTATTATAAAGATAATTTTGAACGCAATAAAAGCTTCGCTCGAAATCTGCACTATAACGCTCTGCCCTGTATACTTATTTAAGTTATAAATTAATAAAAAATCGATTATTTCGAAATAAGACGTGGAAATGTAAACAAAATATTTTGTAATTATATTTTCACGTTAAAGATCTTTGGAAATAACTAAATATGTAAGCATTTTCGTTAGACAGGTTTTAAAATTTGACGTAATATATAGTTAATTTCAATATTCGAATTAAAAATCGATTTAGTAAGCCTGTCATTTAAAATGTTTATGTAACACTACACTCTCGTGGTTTTGTGGACTTTGCATAAGAAACATTTTCATAATATGAATAATAATTAAAAAAAATCGGAAAATTGATAAAAATAATATAATAATTGAGTTTAAGTACGTAAATTTAAGCAAATATAGAATATATTTTGATACTGTTTAAAGTGTAGCATAAGACGATTTTCTCAATTAAAATTGTTCGTGGAACCCACCACCATTTTGTGAAAGTTGTGTAATTTTTTTTCTACTTATGCACTGAACACAAACTACGATCACGTCTTGATATTACCAACGAAACTTATTTTTAAGTTAGTTTTTAATTTTTTTTACGATTTTTTTGTATTTTCGGTAATATCTTGACGTTTAAGTTAGCTCCATTATGTACGGTCGTTACCAGTGAATATGCCATAGACTTTGTTACAATCAATAAAGCATTATGCATAATTTGTATGGTTCTTTTAATTTATATCCTGAAAAATCTAGTGATTAGCCCTAAGGGATAGATTTCTAATAGGTAGGTATCATTAGGACAATGATTGCGTTCAGTTACAGTTACAGGAAAATATTTGTATGGATCATACAACATCTTTACAATTACTTTGGAGAAAAACAGTCATTATCTATACATACGGATAAATAAAATTGAAGTGTCTGTTTGTAATATCAAAATAACAGCTTTATACTAAATGCATAATTTTTTTGAGCGAAATCCTAATTCTTTTTCTAAAATAAAAGTAGTCTAAGTTACTCTATAGATTAATTTTGTAAATCAACACTATAATAAAAATAAACACATGGCCAATGGTGTTCATTTGAAAACTATCAAGTAGTTACCAAAACATTTTTTTTATTAAATTTCATGTGCAGTAAGTGTATAATTATGGGAAATGGAGCAAAGTGTTGTAAAAATCAACTAGCTAAGAAAAATCATACAGCGCCATCTATGAATACAAAGGACAACATTATTAACAAAGGGCAAAAGGGCTTCATATTGTTATATGGAAGTTGGATGGTCCTTTCGAGCAAGTACATTGTTCCTTACACCGGCAATGTATCGCTTTTTATTCTGTATACTGTATTCAAAATATTTAAAAACAAAATATATAATAGCCTGATAAAAATAAATAGCAATATCGACAATAGCGACATATTTGCGCTATTTATTATTCAGGAATTATCTAGTATCTTATACAGCGGTTCCTCATTTAATTTTTATATATTACACATTGCTAGAGCTGACAGCTTGTCAAGTCAACGCAATTAATACTCTGTTTTTTAAAGCCTCATAAAAAAATGTTAAAGATTGTTGAAACTTAAAAAGCTAAGTAACTTCTCTTTGCTGAACCCATTGGCGAGTAGGGTCGAAGTGCTTAACACTTCTTAACTGACATATTACTTTGTCTTATCACCACTACTGGTGATAAGAGAACCTGGTTTTCCGCCTAAAAAATCGGCATTGCCTTTTAGCGAGGGAATTTAGCTAGCATTCTTGCCGTTATTCCACATGACTTGTACAGTAATTATTGCTTTGAAGATATAAATAACACTGGTATCGGTTTATTCCTTCTCTGTTAATGAACTAAACCACATACAGACACATAATTTTTCGATGTGGATTAAAATATGTGATATCCATCAAAAACCTTCTTTTCAATAGAATATTTAAGAAATATAATTTGACAACGTCACAAGTAAAATCATGCCGGACTGAAAACAAATATAGTAATATTACACACAGAAGATGAGTTCAAGGCTCTTCATAACTCATTTTTGGGAGACCTCCTTTTTTCTTTTAATTATTTTCGCCGCTTTCTTATCTATCAGGGGGTTGTTGAGAGCCACAAGGAACTCTAGGATACCTTGCTAAGTAAGTTTGTACACGTATGGATAAACATATTATAAACTAGCGACTTACCCTCGCTTTGTTTGAGTGCATCCCTAAATATATATAATAAGATTCCACAAAATGGCCTAGATTTACTTACCTATTCAAAAATTTAAAGATAAAATTAAAAATATTTTATTCAGCAAAGCGTATTACACTGTTCAAGAGTTTCTTGTTGATGAAAATGTGTGGAATTGAGTATTATTGAGTCATATGCGGGCTATCTGTATTGTTATGTTAATAAAATAAATGTAACTTCGATATTAAGAGCAACTGTTGAATTTCTCGCCGGCTCTTCTCAGCAGAACGGCTTTCCGAGCCGGCGGTAGCTTCCTCACGGACAGACTACACTGACGCTTACATTAAGTTGACGATTCAAAAGCACTTGTAATAAGTCTAATTGAATAAAGTTTATTTCATTTCATTAAACTCGAATAGTTTAAGAACGCAAAAGAGACAAACGTTCTAAAAAATATAGGTGTATACTGAAAAACACCACCAAAAACTGGTGGAGTTTTTTCACATTTGGATCAGAATGGTATAGAAGGTATAGAGGACAAACATACTAACATTATTTTTTATTTATATATCTTTTTCGTGTCTTCTCCATTCTATGTGACATTGGTGAAGTAATCTGTGCTCAACTGAGAAGCTTTGAAGCCATTGACAAGAGAATTTAATTGAATTGAATTTATTTCTATAGACTTGTTGTCTTTGCTTTGTCTTCGTGTGGTGTATTGCGAAAAATCTTCGAAGTGTTTATTCATTCTATAATAGTGTGAATAAAAAGATATATTATTCGTCCTGACTATTCTCGATTCGTGATATCTGACGACACGTTTGGTTCAGTTTGTAGTGACCCTACTTGATGCGCTAGCGGTCGCGGGTTCGAGACCCGCTGGGGGCATTCATTTGTGTGATGAGCACGAATGTTTGTACTAAAGTCATGGGTGTTTATATTTATAATATATATACATATTTAAAGTTATATATGTGTAGTGTATCAAGTATCTGGTATCCATAACACAGGCCTCGTAGCTTACCATGGAACTAGATGGTGCTGTGTGCTAATGTCACATATTTATTTATTTATTTATCTGTATGTAGATAACTGTGATTTATGTTCTTATGAAAACAATCTGAATTTATCGGATTATAAAGATATTTAAGAATATAGATAGTTAAAATATTAAGTTCTGAATAAGATCGAATAGACTTAAATAAAAAAAAAATCATAGCTCGGCAGGTTAGAATTAGTTTATTCAGTACCCGCTTGTGAAGAGAGTTGTTTAGTCCTAAGAAGCGTTCTTTCTCTATTTCTTCTTACTCACTGAATTTATTTAATATGATATCCATACTTTATTCTTTAATATTATCAATGTGAAAGTGTGTTTGTTTATCCTTATTTCACGTCCAAACAGAAGGATGGATTGGCGTGATTTTTTGTGTGGAGATGGTTGAGTGTGACATAGGCTACTTTTTGCTACTATAAATATAATATTAACATAGTAATTATATTTGCAGATTTTACAATGGAAAGCGCATTAATGAATTTTGATGGATTGATTTTGGGCTTTCTTTTATATTTCCTGTTGGTTGGGTTGTGTATGTGATGTTTAATTTTGCTACTTAAATAATAGACTTAGCCACTTATTTGTAATACACAGACAGACAAAAAAAAATCTTTTTCTTATGTCATAAAATCAGAAAGCACTTAAATGGACCCCTAATATGGAGCGACATTAATATGAACATTGGAATTGTATTCCTTTCTTAAAATGGATGTAAGAGTGTGACGACTTGTTTAAGTCAATTTGTAGTGATCCTACTCGCTGTGCCAGCGGTTGCGGTTTTAAGCCCCGCTGAGGGCATTCATTTGTGTGATTAGCACGAATGTTTGTACTCCAGTCATTAGTGTTTACATTTATAATATGTATGTATTTAGAGTTATACATGTGTAGTGTATCAACTATTTGGTATCCATAACACAAGCCTCGTAGCTTACCATGGAACTAGGTGGTGCTGTGTGTTAATGTACCAACATATTTATTATAACTTTTTCACTAATAGAAACACACACTATCCCTGACGGATATAGGTTTTATTTTATTTTTAAAAAGTTTCCAGTTTCAAATCTTAATATTTGCAAATCAAGTTAGAGTAAAATGCGCTAAATAGCCGCTTTATCGGCCAAATCGTTGTTGAAGGATATTTGGCTTCCTATGGGAACTGTATTACTACTACAGGATAACGCAGCCAGAGACAAAGGAAACGGACGTACTTCGTTGACCGTTTATTTAACATATGATATGACCAGCATAAAAATATAAACTACCTACATACATCACAGTTATCTGTATATAAAAATAATGCTTATAACTAGGGACGAACTCGAGTGAAGTAAGGGTGAGTTGCTAGTTACTATATAAAAAAAAGGAAACATGAGGTTAAATTGTAATATAGGCAAGTTGTACAAGGGAGTCAAAAAATTAAGTTGAACTGCTGTCTTCTAAACTAAGCCGGAGCATGTACTTTAGGTGGCAGACATTAAAAATCCACATACAGATTGCTTTTTTTTGTATTATGGCTTCGTTTTTGATATTCATTATTATTATACACTAGCGACTCATTCTCGCGTCGCTCAGGTTCGTCCCTAGGTACGTTTTAATTTTTTTGAGCGAAACCCTAATTATTTTTCTAAAATAAAAGCCCGTGCCTCCTCCTTGTAACATCAGCTATCTGCCTGTGAAAGTCCCGTCAAAATCAGTTCAGCCGTTTCGTAAATCAGCCGGAATAAACAGACAGACAGACAAAAATTTTAAAAATTGTGTTTTTCTTACCGTAAGTACCTACGTAGTAAGTACGTAGTAAAGAGCTGCTATTTTGACATTACTAATAGACGCTTTAATTTTATTTATCTGTATAGATAATAATTTAGGTATTCAGCCCTTTTTATCGTCCCACTGTTGGACACGGGTCTCCCTTCAAGACGAGGAGGATCAGATCATAATCCACCACCTGGCCAAGTGCGAACGGACTTCACATGTCTTTCGAAAATTTGCTAGGTTCTCTCAGACATGCAGGTTTAATCACGATGTTTTCCTTTACCGTTTATAAGACAGGTGTTAGAAATGATTCGCACATGAAAATATCAGAGGTGCGAGAGCCGGGGATATGAACCCGCTTCTCCCGGTTCCCCAAACAAGCGCTATACCACTGAGCTAGCACAGCCTCTGAATAATAATTTATTAAAAACTTTTTCTAGTGATCATAATCAATGAGGCATTCTGTAAAGCGACGTGTTTGAACAATGCGAGGAGATTGCAACAACAAAATATTGGTGACATCGAATTGAATGAACGCAAACCAAAATCAGCAAAATAAATCTCTAAGCTTGGAGAATTACTTGATATTTAAAAAAAACCTATGCAACTATTAAAATATAATAATAATTTATTATATACAATGCCGCCTGTTAAAATGTTTTATAACGTTATTTCTACTCGTCAATAGATGGCGCTGCAATTTTAGATATAAAATGAAACTATAACTTAATTTGATTTTTGTTTTATTTCAACTTATAATCTACACTTACATTGTATATTTAATTAATTAAAGCAGTTTTAATAGGTACAGCTTTCATCATATTTAACACCCAATTTTAATTTTTAGTCTGATTCTCTTAAAATAACCTCGCCATATAATTAAAATATTATAACTAAAATATGTTATGGTTTTAGATAACATATTCTATCTATAATAATTTGTTTTGTTTGTTTGTTGTTTTAGAGCGAATAAGAAAACCCAGAATTATATAAATATATTGGAAAGTATATAAATTGTTATTTATTATAACGTCATTGTTAATCAAATTGATTGTATTTGGAATAACAATTATTTGTAATAATCTATTTGGTTCATTTTCTTAAAAAAAAAAAACAAAAAAAATTTGTTCCTTTAAATATTTCACTCTAAAACAACGATTACATGTATTCTTATATAGTCGTGCCGTTTTGAAGTGCGCTGTAAATAGTTATGCAATAAATCACTAACAAAATAACGTTTTAAATACGCAAATGGCATCGTAGATACAAAAAATCAGTCAAGTACGAGTCGAATTCGCACACGAAGGGTTCCTTACCATCGTACATGTACTTTTTATTAATACGACTTTTACTCTATGTATTTAGTATATTAACTTCGATGCTCGATTACGAACTTTAAAAAAAATATTTTTTTAATTTTTTTTATTATTTGTTGTTATAACGGCAATAGAAATACATACTCTGTGAAAATTTCAACATTCTACCTATTATGGTTCATGAGATACAGCCATCTGACAGACGGACGGACGGACAGCGGAGGTTTAGTAATAGGGTTCCGTTGGCACCGTTCGGGTACGGAACCATATATAGAGTTAGAGCTAGTTCTAGATAGTAGAAACTACAAGTTTTCGACCCTTTACGATCATAATATCAACTTACTGAAACAATTACTTTGGTTTCCTGTATCCAGATTGGCTCATTTTATATAGATTAGGTTTTAGAATAACTTATTCCCGTAAAGCCTAATACCCAAAATGTCTTATTTTAAATGACACTTTTGGGGTCTGCTTATTTTTAAAGTGGTATACTTGTACGATAAACGAACATCGAATAATTGTATTTGCGCCTGCAAACCGCTGTTTTGTTAGTTATATTGACTTCAGAGCTATTTACAATGCATGTTACATCGGCATATTTTATACATGTGCAGCATGGCCTCCACTTATCTTATTATATTTACGATATAAATCACAGTTTTTTACTCTTCTAAAAATATTTTATTCATTGGTACTTTGTCGAATATTTTATTGGTAACATCCTGGAACACCGAGCTCAGGCTCTTCTCGTACGAATCCTTGAGTTCATTGAAGACGAGTTCTGAGTTTTCGTTTAAGAATCTGAAATTAAAAAAAATAATAATAAGTGGAAGGTTGTTTTTTTTAAGACATGTTCTGTATATAATATGTATGTATGTATTGTTTAGGTCACCATATTATGATTAAGGAATGATGAGCCAATTATTCTATTACGGTTAAAATTCTTAACCAGTTTGAGATATGTATGAAAGTCCTTATATTTAAATAATACTATCTTAGCAGCAGCAATCATGGTCACTGGTCTCTCCAGTAACTATGTTTGCTTTAAAGCATTCGAAACGTCGGAAATCAAAATTCAAAATAAATCCGTAAAAAAATCCGAAAATATAATTTATTTTAAATGTCCAAAATTTGCGCAAATCTAAGAAATTCCTCATATCTAGTTTTTCTTTTAGAATTTAGCAAGACTTTTTTATTTTATATAGTCCCATTATATTTGTTTGATGGCGGAAATAGGCTAAAACATATAGATAAATAAACAGACGGAAGAATTATCTTATATCCGACTAGAAACTCACCCTCGCTCCGCTCGGGTTCGTCCCTAGTTAAGTTTTAACGTTGAGCTCAGACATGAGATATTTTCCCGCAGTAAAAGTACCCTATATGTTGACCCGGATAACCAGCTATCATCATACCAAACATCAAAATCTGTCCAGTGGTTTTCCCGTGATGCGGTAACAGACAGATAGATAGACAGACAGACAGATAGACAGACAGACAGACAGACAGACAGACAGACAGACAGACAGACAAAAATTCTAAAAACTATAGATTTGGCCTCTGTATCGATAATAATATCTATTTAAATAAGATTTTCCAAAAATTATTTAATGTACAGATTCGGCTTAGTTACAATTTTATAATATGTAATAGATAGAAAACATCGATTGGCGAAACACTCAAAAAGTAATGTAATTTTTGTTTGTGTTTGTGTGTAATGCAATTTTAAAAATTACCACTAGAGAAGTCTAGATTCTTCCTATATATTTTTTTAAATATAGTGATATCAGATAACGACAAATACCTGGCGATCTATTACAGGTTTTTTTCACCATTAGTACAGACACCAGTCTCTCGCAAAAGCATCCATTGCTATTAGTTAAACTTATGATGTAATAAAGATTTTTTTTACCAACTTTGACTTTTGATTAGCTTTTTGTGATAAGAAATAAATAAATTATTATGTATTTTAAAAATAAAAAAAGTAATCTTACAGATTCATCTGATCTCCGAGCCTCTTGTCACCGTTGAATAAGTTGGAGAAATGCAAGTACACCTTTTTAGGGATGAATTTCACTCTATAGTCCTTTATATGCATGTACGTTTCACCGTTTCTCACTACAGGTTCTCCAATCAAATCATGTTTCACAAGTAAATTAACTGAAAAAGAAAAAAATGTACAATTTCATATATAAGTAAGTATTGAATAAGATGCTATTTATACTGCACTAGCGACTCACCCTCGCTCTGCTCGGGTTCGTCCCTACTTACGTTTTAACGTTTAGTATAAATTTCTCAGAGATGAGATATTTTTTCCGCAGTAAAAAGTATCCTATATGTTGATCCGGATAACTAGCTATCATCATACCAAATTTCATCAAATCCCTCCAGTGGTTTTTCCATGATGCGGTAACAGACAGACAGACAAAATTCTAAAAACTATAGATTCGGCCTCTGTATCGCTAATAATATCTATTTCAATAAGATTTTCCAAAAAATATTTAATGTACAGATTCGGCTTAGTTACAATTTTATTATATGTATAGATTTAATTCTGAAAAATATTTTTATTAATATTTTTGTTTCAGCTACTCGCTAATAAATGTCACTACTGTAATAATTACTACCTACACTACAGACAGAACTGCGTTAATAATATAAATAAATAAATTATAATATATAAAATTAATAAATAGTGTAATAGTATAAAAAAAATAAAACAAATAGTGAAATAAAATAAGTTTAGTTGATACTTTCCATCGATAGATGGCGCTATGACATACCCATGGTAATATTAGCGATTCCTTTTCCCTGTATGGGTAAAACCAGGATCCTGCCCTTCATGATATAGTCAGCCTCGAACTCCATTTTTGGTGTGATAGACTCAGTCTTTAGCCTATAGTGCTTGAGATCCGCTCTGCAGATGAAATATTTTTTTAATAAGCTGTAATTTATAAGTACTACCTATTCACCTAAGATGGAAATCAATAGAAATCATATTATAAAAGTACTTTATGGCCTTGTACGGTTATATATCTCTCAATGTAAAAAATAACATGAGTTTGTTCTTTCGTTACTAAGGAAAAGAAAGATATAAACAAAATATCACTTTTTTTAAAGAAACTTTTAACTCAATCAAAGGGAATCCTTGAAAAATGCTTAACTTAAAATCCTTCACTTCTCGTCTAGCCTTTTAAGAATAACATAAAAATATTTGATTCAAACCTTTATTAATACATATGGTACACAAACAAACACACACGTTTTCTTTTTTTTTTAGGAACTACGAGTAGTTCCTACAACAGTTTTCTAGTACAGTACATGTATTTAGTAACAATGTTTTTTTTTCAATTTTAATTTTTTTTTAATTATTTCAATAATTTATAATAATATTCCAATAAATTATAAAGTTTTATTTTGCTATCAGTGTGTACTTAAAAGTTAAGCATTAAATATTTACACAAAATTATATGTAATGTGATAGTTTACGACTTGTAATTTAAGATCTAATGTTTTATAATAAAATATATAATGAAATAATCATTTACAATATCAAAAAAAAAAATCTTTTTTTAATAATCCCTCATTGACCATTTATCATAACATAAACTATACATTTTTTTAGCGAAAACCAGAGACACAACTGACCCAAATCGCCGCAAATACCTGTTAAAACATTTGCAGCGAGCGGGCATCGAACCTGTGTCTCCTCCCATTGCTAAAAAAATCATAGAAAAGTATTTTAAGTACCCACATTATTTTTTTATTAATTATGAATTTAAACGTATTAAATACGTATAAAAAAATAAAATAAAAAAAATAGCTAATGTCAATAATATTTTTCGAAAACGACTGAACTAATTTCAATGAGCCATTTCAATGGTATAGGTGACTATTTTGGAATTAAACATATTTTTATAGGTTTAGGTTATTTTTTAAATAAAACTATCTTTTCGGATTATTTCGCGGATTTATTTTGATTTTTGCTTCCCGACGTTTCGAATGCTTTACAGCAATCATGGTCATCAAATCAAATTTCAATCAAATCACTTATGTAAAATAGTGGGTAGGCACTGTCTACAACAAGTATATAACGCCTTTGAGTTGTTTAACACCTTAGTCTCTCCCGTGACCATGATTGCTGTAAAGCAATCGAAACGTCGAGAACCAAAAATCAAAATGAATCCGCGAAATAATCCGAAAAGATAGTTTTATTTAAAAAATCATATGTTTTCGTTGTGAATTATCAAATATTAGAAATGCGCAGACGCAAGTTCTAACAGTAAATATAATATATATTTCCTATATATAACTTACTTGTAAAAATTTAGTATGGAATCTGTAAGACCATGTATTTTTATGTTTTTGTAGTTTTGCGTTATTGTCACTGGCCCTGCGCCTGAGTCGATGTTTATTGCAGACACTGCCAGCGGTTCCAGCGGTGGGACGGAGAGATTTTGTATACCTGAAAGATAATAGGTGGAGAAGTGAGAATCTCACTTTTAAGAGAGAAGAAGACGAAATTCTCCCATTTTATTTATATGACGTAGCGTACATACATATACATATGTTGAGACATTAACACACAGCACCATCTAGTTCCATGGTAAGCTACGAGGCTTGTGTTATGGATACCAGATAGTTGATACACTACATATATATATAACTTTAAAGACATACATATTATAAATATAAACACCCATGACTGGAGTACAGACATTCGTGTTCATCACAGAAATAAATGCCCACAGCGGGACTCGAACCCGCAACCGCTGGCATAGCATGTAGGCCGTAGGGTCACTACAAACTGAGCCAAACGTGATTATTTTTATATATTTATGCTGTGGTATTTTGAATCACGGAAGGTCATTATAATTTTATTTATAAGTAAAAAGTGTAGGTTATACTTGAATCATAATGTATGAGCCTATTATGGGTTCAGCCGTTTAATTGGTTTTGTTGACATTGTATTTAATAATATGGACACTCATTACAATTCGTTTCCTTCTGAACCCGGAACCGTTAAGTTGAAGCGATTTTCAACACATCGTTGACGTTTTACGTTTCGAAAAAAAGAGAATTAAATATAGTAAAATTTTTAGGGTTCCGCAACCAAAAGGCTGAAACGGAAGCCTTATAATTTTGTCATATTCGTCAGTCCGTATGTCAGTCATTACTTAGGACTATAGCGTACGTATTTAATAAGAAAATCTAGACAAAATTATTGTCAAACATTAAATATTATTATTAAAAAAGTAGCTGAGGAATGAAAAGAATAAAGATATTTGATATTCCTAAATGATTTGATTGAGAAGTTATTTGTAAATAAGAATATCAGAGGTGCAAGACTCGGGATTTGAACCCACTTCACTTATTTCCCAAGCGCGTTACAACTTGACTACCACTCTACCTTACTTACGTCTTAGAAGAAAACAATATATTTACTTATTTAATTATATATGTGTACTAGACAAAAACATCTATCCCACGGGAACCGTACATTTTTCCGGGATGATATATAGTCTATAACCTTCCTCAGTTAACGGGCTATCTAATGCAAGAAGTAGTTGTTGAGATTAGCGCGTTCAACCAAACAAACAAACAAACAATGAAACAAACAAACTCTTCAGCTTTATGATATTAGTATAGATTAATTCAGTAACGTTTGAATAAGTGGATGGTTTTTATTGAAACTTTTTTTATAAGTTACGTTCATCATCTTAATTTTATACCAATCATTGGAGTAATGTCAAGCGATTTAAAATCATCGAAAGCACTTCTATATATAGTAGAGGTTATTTTCACGAGTATCGCCGCAGGCAATAGGTAGTATACGCAATAAATTCTCAATAGTTTTTACATTACATACAGACAGACATAACAAGTTTTATTAATAATAAACAAAGCAATTAAAGCAAGCAGTTTCTTCAGTGCAATACGCAAGAGGGGTCGCCCTTGACAGATTACGAAATCTTTCACTGTATAGTGTCGACATCGTGCGTATTACTATAAACTCTATATATACATATGTTTGTTTGTACGTTGGACTATTGATAAATTTTTGAATGTTCTAAATAAATTGTATATAATAGCTTCATGAGAATTTCTAGTATGTATTTTTGATGTTTATCCCACGAGGTATGTTTAACGTCTTGGGACACAAGACATACATACATATATATATATATATATATATAGCACTCGCTTATTGTTCCATTGCTATAAGGGAAAAGCAAGATATGTATATATAATTTTAGAATTTACTGACCTAGTACTGTATCAGAACACGCAACAGTAAGCTCTTATGACTCTTTGACACAATCCAATGATAACTTTGCTTCATTAGTATACTATTAAGCTTAATAATTACTTCAAATGCTAACCTAATTAAGAAAAAATGTCTGATAAAAATTCTTACTATCGTACTTTAGTAACGTTCGATAATGTAATGAGGTTAAATTAAAAATAACTTTGTGCGAAAAATTCAAAAATTGATTATTTTTGACGAAATAAACAATTTTATGCCCATGTCAATTTGTTACAATTTTACTAGAGCTTTCACTTAGGGCCTCTATTCCAACGTCAAATTCGCTAATATAGTATACTTTTGTTAGCCCATATCCGTTACCCTTGCTCTAATTGCTTAACGTCCTAGGAAGCTTTTTTTAAATAAAACTATTTAAAAAAATGTAAGTAAATTAAAAATAATATTAGCAACCCAAATGAAATAATTTCAAATTGTTAAATTATAGGAACCCTAACTAGATTTTTTTTATTCTAAGGTTATTCGTTGCTGTCTCTTTTCTTCAAAATAAATATATAATATTATTTGGGTAGGTACCGTCTGTAACAAATACACAATAAACAAGACGTCAAAAACTTTAGCGTCATATAAATCCACGAAATAATAGTTTTATTTATAATGTTAAATATTCGCTTAAATCTAAAAAAAATACTGTATTTTTTATTCTATGACAATAAATGATTATACACATATACTAGCGACTCACCCTCGCTCTGCTCGGGTTCGTTCCTACTTACGTTTTAACGTTAAGTATAGATTTCTCAGAGATGAGATATTTTCCCGCAGTTAAAAGTATCCTATATATTGAACCAGATAACCAGCTACCATCATACCAAATTTCGTCATGATCCCTCCAGTGGTTTATCCGTGATGCGGTCACAGCCAGATAGACAGACAGACAAAAATTCTAAAAACTATATATTCGGCCTCTGTATCGATAATAATGTCTATTTCAATAAAATTTTCCAAAAAATATTTAATGTACGATTCGGCTTAGTTAGAATTTTATATATTTACTAGCGACTCACCCTCGCTTCGCTCGGGTTCGTCCCTAGCTTGCATTAAATCACGATTGATCAGTTTTCGACCGGAGAGGAAAAATGATTAAATTACTAAAATGGCTATTAAAAAATAAGGGTTGATCGTAGAAGGGTGAAAATTGAGGATTGTATGTATTTTTGTATGTTGTATCATAAAAAAATAGAAATTAAAAATTTTGTCTAAAAAATAAAAAAATAAATTTAGGGGTGGACTACCCCTAACATTTAGGGGGATGAAAAATAGATGTTGGCCGATTCTCATAGATACCGGATAAGCACAAAAAATTTCATCAAAATCGGTCAAGCCGTTTCGGAGGAGTATGGCAACGAAAACTGTAACACGAGAATTTTATATATTAGATTATATGTATAGATATAGATTACTATTACTTCATTACATACATACGTATAAACAGAACATATTTGAAAATAACAGACGGACAGTTCGATCTTATTTGTAAGAGTAGATATGCTTGTTTACGATTGCATTATATTTTCAACACCGGCCCTCTGTCCACGCCGCGGTACATTTCCATAGAGAAAGAGGTGATCGGTCAACATTGTGGCGTAATGCAGTGAAAGATCGCACATTCGAGTCAAGGGCGAAAGTATAGATGCATTCACTGTTTTGATACTTTGGTAACATATTTAGAAAAACATATTGATTTGGACACTATGAAGAAATTTGAATTTTTATAGTGTTCAGTATAAATGTTTGAGGATGCATAAAAATTCCATTTGTGCTATATATTTATTGAAAGACTCAGATACTAATATTATAAAGCTGAAGAGTTTGTTTGTTGGTTTGGTTGAACGCGCTAATCTCAGGAACTGCTACTCCGATTTGAAAAAATCTTTTTGCATTAGATAGCCCGTTAACTGAGGAAGGCTATAGGCTATATTATATCATACCGGAAAAATGTACGGCTCCCGTGGGATAGATTTGTTTTTGTCTAGGGACGTATCCGAAGCGAAGCGAGAGTGAGTCGCTAGTTTGTAATATTTTGAACTCTAGATAACGAAAATTTAAACGAAATAGAAGATAAGAAAATTACATTTAAATTAAGCTTCGATACTAATATCCGTCGTATACTAAAATTTCAAACAGCTCTATCCTATGGGAACCTTTATTTTTCCTGAAATAAACAGTACAATAAATAAATATGTTGGGACATTAACACACAGCACCATCTAGTTCCATGGTAAGCTACGAGGCCTGTGTTATGGATATCAGATAGTTGATACACTACACATAGGTATATAACTTTAAATACATACATATTATAAATATAAACAACCATGACTGGAGAACAAACTTTTGTGTTCATTACACAAATGAATGCCCGCGGGACTGGAACCAACGACCGCTGGCAAAGCAAGTGCCCTAAAAACTGAGCCAAATGTCGTCAAAGAGTATTTTTTTTTCATTTTGCATTAGCCTGACTCATCGTGATATCTAGCAGCAGATTGTCCTTGAAAATGCAGTTGAGAAATTGTCCAAATACATTAGTTGAAACAAGTATGTTATGCAATATTTAAAACAGATATGTATACAAATATTAATTTTATTAGTATACTAGCGACTCACCCTCGCTTCGCTTCGGGTTTGTCCCTAGGCAAAAACAAATCTATCCCACGGGAACCGTACATTTTTCCGGGATGATATATAGCCTATATCCTTCATCAATTAACGGGCTGTCTTATGCAAAAAGAATTTTTCAAATCGGATTAGTATTTCCTGAGATTAGCGCGTTCAATCAAACAAACGAACAAACAAACTCTTCAGCTTTATAATATTAAGTATAGATCGAAGGTGCTGCACGTGGCTTTAGCTATTTACGTTATAGTATTTTTTTAAGCACAACTTACCTTTCGTTACAGTATAAAACTTTCACTGCTTAAGTTAAAGTATTTTTTCTTCTTTTACTTCTATACTACGTTAGCTGTAATTTTTACTTTAAACTTTTTTACATCACACTAATATGATAAATAGTAAAGATTGTTAGTGAATGTATGCAGGATTGTTATTTCTTAACGCTGTAACGGCTCTATCGATTTGAGTGAAATTCAAAATGGAGATAGCTCATATACTGCCTTAACACATAGGTTACTTTCTACCGACCTACTATGCAAGCGAAGTCACGGGTGAAAGCTAGCTTAGAATAAAATGATATTTTAAAAGCTAAATAAAATAAATAAATAAACAAACAAACTTTTAATTATTAGGCAATTCTACATTTTATACAATAAAAAGATTTTTTTTAAGTGGTACTTAACAGTTTCTCCAGAAAATAGATGTTTATTTTTTATTACTAAATTGAAGAAAAGAAAAATGTGAAAAATAAATAGAGTAAGATAATTAAAAAAAGAGAAGATCTTACCAGTTTTCATCCTCCGCAAAGCATCTGGAACAGCGATAACTAAGCAGTCGTTCAACTTGTTGTCATTCTGTTTACACCGTATGAAGTCGGATGCTGGAAATAATAAATAAAAAATGAATAAGTATTTTGGTACATTAACACACAGCACCATCTAGTTCCATGGTAAGCTACGAGGCTTGTGTTATGGATACCAGATAGTTGATACACTACACATATAAAACTTTAAATATAAACATCCATGACTGAATCTCTGGATCGTGTTCATCACATAAATGAATACCCCCAGCGGGACTCGAACCCGCGACTGCTGGTACGGTAAGTAGGGTCACTAGAAACTGAGCCAAACGTATCGCAAAAAAATAAAAAGACATGATCTCTATATTTGATTTTTATTGTATCTTATTGAGTATACTACAATTAATATTGATATTACAAATGTAATTCAAGATTTCAAAGTGCTTGTAAAAGTTAATTGAATAAGCATATTTTGATTTGATTTGATTTGGTTTGGATGCGATATTCTTTGGAAGTACCGGTGCGATTTAAATCATTATTTTTGCATTTTATCGGACGGAATCGCGGGTGTCGCTAGCTATCTATATAATAAAAATTGTTCTTATAATATAGTGAAAGTCTAAGGAGTTTAACTAAGTATGTAATGTTTGTGTTGAATTAAGTATGTTTCAGAATTGTTTAGAACATATTGGGCTCATTAAAATGAGTTTAGAGTAAAGAAGTTTTTAATGAAAATTTTATTTGAAAGAGTTCGAAAAGAATCTATTTAACGTGTGAATGTCATATAGTTGTTCTCCAGTGGTGGACCTGTTTGTATTCAGCCCTTTTTATTATCCAACTGCTGGGCACGGGCCTCCCTTCAATACGAGGGGGATCAGGCCATGGTCCACCACGGTGGCTGAGCGCGGGTTGGCGGACTGCACAAATCTTTCGGAAACTTGCCAGGTTCTCTCGGACATGTAGGTTTCCTCATGATATATTCCTTCACCGTAAGACAAGGACCAGTTACATGACTTCAATACTCTAAAAACAATATTATAAACTAGCGGCTAACCCTCGATTTGCTCGGGTTCGCCTCTAAGAAAACAAAAACAAACCTATCCCACGGGAACCGTACATTTTTCCTGGACAAAATGTAGCCTATGTGTTATTCTAGACTATAATCTATCTCTGTGCTAAATTTCATCCAGATCCGTCCAGCCGTTCTGGCGTGAAAGAGTAACAAACATTCATACTCACAAATTTTCACACTTTTAATATTAAGTATAGATTAATATAATCAAAAAATAAATTAAAATTATCAAAAAATAGAAACTTAAAGTAATTTTATATTCCATTAGTATTTATTTTAATCTCAAATTACAAGTAAAAGCGAAATAACATCTCTTAACAAAAAAAAAATATTGCATTCAGCCCTTTTTAACGTCCCACTGCGGGGCACGGGCCTCCCTTCAGTACGAGGGGGATCAGGCCATAGTCCACCACGCTGGCCAAGTGCGGGTTGGCGGACTTCACATGTCTTTCGAAAAAAATAATATTAATAAGTTACAATTTGTTGAAAGTGCGTCACACAACATTACACATAAATTGTAAGTAATAAGAAAAATGAAGTCTCATTTATTTTATGATCACTTCAAATAATAAAATATAATAAATTTTATGATGTAACCATTGTATTTTGTCAACAATTTATTTTAAAAATAGTAATTTATTTTAATGAGATTTTTTATAGGCTAACCCTGTACTATTCAAATCTTAGTTTTGACTTTGACATACCTATTTCTGTTATATTGATTTGTTTGCAAGTCTGTGGAATTCAGGTTAACTGGGTACCATCGAGCTGTTATGATCTGATCTGATAAAGGAACTAAGAGAAGGATAGTGGAACTCTTTAATGGCGACTTTTCATTAATTTGGTTCATTATCGCGAGTCGTAGATTTAGTATCTAAGAGATAGACAGTTCTAAATTGTTGTTTGAAATGAATTTGGGCCTTTTTTATCCCACTGCTGGGCAGGGGCCTCCTTTTATTACGAGGAGATTATAATCCACGAGCTGGTCAAGTAGGGGGGAACTCCAAACTCCTTCCGAAAACTTACTAGGTTCTTTCAAACATGCAGGTTTCCACATGATGTTTTCCTTCACCATAAGGCCAGTGGTAATCATGTTAGAAATGATTCGCACATGAAAATATCAGAGGTGCGAGACCCGGGATTTGAACTTGCTTCACTCGGTTTTCCAAGCGAGCGCGTTATCATTGGGCTACCACTGCCTAAATTTGTAGATGTCATTTTGATAAACATCTATGTATGTATATGCACATACGCAAACATTAAGAAAGCATGTTTACAAATCATTCAGCAATACCTGTCGCAAATGGATCTTCAAGTAATTTTCCAGTTATTTTAAACAAAAAGTATTTTTTTCTACTAAGTAAATATCATTCTGTATAAAACTAGTTAAATCCTGCGTCTGCTTGTCAACAGTAATATTACAAAGGGGTAAAGTTCATTAACTAAGTTTGTATGTAGAGGGTAATCTCTGAAACTAAATGCGATCCTAAATTTCTTTTCTCTATGATCTTCTTTGAATTTAGAATTGATTAGCGACTCACCCTCGCTCTGCTCGGGTTCGTCCTTAGATACGTTTTATCGGTTAGTATAGATTTTCCAAAAAATGAAATATTTTCCCGCAGTAAAAAGTATCCTACATGTTGACCTAAATAACCAGCTATCGTCATACCAAATTTCATCAAAATCTATCCAGTGATTTTCCCGTGATGCAGTAACAGACAGACAGAATGACAAAAATTCTAAAACTATAAATTCGGCCTCTGTATCGCTAATAAAGTCAATTTCAATAAGATTTTCCAAAAAATATTTAATGTACAGATTCGGCTTAGTTACATTTTTATTATATGTATAGATATAGTAAGTCGTAAGTTAAGTAAGCCTTCACGAAGTTCCATAACAAAAAGCTATGACTTTTTTGAAGCTATAAATCAAATGAGATTACGCCTGCGTTTTAGTTATATATAATATAGCTATCTATTAAAAAAATCCAGAATCATCCATGTGCTTAAGAAAATTTTCCACCACATATAAACAAAACTTTTCCATCCAGTATAAAATTACAAAACACAACCTGCGATGCTAGTTAGTTCTTGTTTACTTCACTATGAATGACATTATAATATATGATTTTCTTAAGAAAGTATGTTGACATCTTCCTGCAACGATGTTGTAAGACGGCCTTGCAGTCGCAAGCAATACGCACTCATGTAGAGGAACATTTGACCGTAATATTTGAAAATTAAGAAATTATATTATACGATTCTTAACCAACTATTTAAAATATATACTAATGTTTATCTCCGGTGCGAACCGCTTTATTTATCTATAATTGTTCCACTTTTGTAGCGTATTGTCATATTATGCTATCTATACATATAATAAAATTCTGAGTTGAATCTGTACATTGAATATTTTTTGGGAAATCATATTGAAATAGTCATTATTATCGATACGGAGGCCGAATCTATAGTTTTAAATTTTTGTCTGTTTGTCTAACTGTCTCTCTGTCTGTGACCACATCACGAGAATACCACTGGATAGATTTTAATGAAATTTGGTAAGATGATAGCTGTTTATCCAGGCCAACATATAGGATACTTTTTACTGCGGGAATATATCTCATCTCTAAGAAATGTATAGAACCGTTAAAACGTATCTAGGAACGATTCTGAGCGGAGCGAGAGTGAATTGCTAGTATTACATATAAAGACACATACATCCCATTCCAAAATGACAAAAAGCGGAATGGAAAATTTTTGTCTTCTGAACGAGGGACCGAATTAAAAAAAAGGCATTTACTACTTTCAAATGAATATTATTTTTGCTATAATAATAATAATAATAAAATGCTTGTTTACAAGTATTTAGTGTCTATTTAAATGAAGTCGTAAACTTTTATGACAATTGGTCATTCATGAAGCAAATCTGTGCACAAGATTAAAAATATTTGAACGAGCAAGCTGCGCGTGCGTTGAAATCTATTACTATTTGGATATTTATACATGGAAATATGTTTTCACATTCACCCAGAGGTTGCTCTTTGAAATTAAGAAAGAATAATAAAAAAAATATATACGTGTTTAATTATTATATACTACCATTTTGTTCACCGACTTGCCAAGCGTAGTCTTTTTTTTAATTTAACATTTTCTACTGTATACTAGTTCAAATTACACATTTACATAGATGCATACTTAAAACTTATCTGTATATAATTGTTAATAATAGTTTCATTTATCAGTTATAATGTGTTGTTGGGACATTAACAAGCAGCACTATCTAGTTCCATGGTACGCTACGAGGCTTGTGTTATGGATACCAGATAGTTGATACACTAACCATATTTAACTATACATATTATAAATATAAACACCCATGACTGGAGTACAAACACTCGTGCTCATCACACAAATGAATGCCCCTAAACTACGGGCAAAAGCTAGCTAATAGGTGTAGTTACATTGTAAGACGTTTATTATTATATCTTTGTTCTAAGCAATTATAACTGCATAATGATACCAACTCTTGATGATAATTAATGTTTTTTTCTAATAATATGCTATAATCGATATGCTATAATCGCTATCGCAAAAAACTGGTTGAAAAGGATTATTGAACAATTTATATTTTTTCTAGATTTTCTATTAGCTACAGACTTTATATAAAGAGGTAATACCTAAGTTGGGTATGTTTTTTTTGTTATTCATATTTTATTTTTAATTAACGACTCACCCTCGCTCCGCTTGGGTTAATTCCTAGTTATGTTTTAACGTTTAGTATAGATTTCTCAGAGATGAGATATTTTCCTGCAGTAAAAAGCATCCTATATGCTGACTCGGATAACCAGCTATCATCATACCGTTCATCAAAATCTGTCCAGTATTTTTCTCGTGATGCGTTCCCAGACAGACAGTCAGATAGACAGACAAAAATTCTAAAAACTATAGATTCGGTCTCAGTATCGATAATAATGACTATTTCAATATGATTTTCCAAAAAATATTTAATGTACAGATTCGACTCAGTTAGAATTTTATTATATGTATAGACTATAGATAAATAAGTTATACTCAAGAGTTTTGTTATAAAAATCAAGGAGAAATTCATCTTAACATATGGAAATACTTTAAGAGATTTTAAATTTGGTGCATTTTTTGTCAAAAAATAATGCTTGTTTAGTATCTATGTATATATTTTCTTCATATAGCTTGAGCTTCCAGATTTTCGGGTTTCCATAGAAATCAGGAGCACAATAACTGAGCGTGACGTGAAAATAAGTGACGTGACTGAAGCCAGAGGCAGTCGTTAGTTACAATACATTAAGAATTTAAAATGAAAATAAAACATGAAAATCTCAATGGTATAAGAGAGTTTGCTTTAGTGTTTTTTAATATTATTTGCTATACTACGATTGAAGACTTCTTTCTTTTTTGTTCAACTTTAATTTGCATATATGGGTGAATCTAACTAGATTTCGAAAAATATGTAATGTGGATTATGGCTTAATATTACCCTTCGCATATGGGAGGACTTTGCCCAGCCGTAGGAGGATAAGTAAAGTTAATGCATTCAGCCCTTTTATTATCGTCCCACTGCTGGGCACGGCCCTCTTTTCAAGACGAGGGGATCAGGCTATAGTCCAACACGCTGGCGTAGTGTGGGTTGGCGGACTTCACACGTAATACGAAAACTTGTTTAGGATTTCTCAGACATGCAGGTTTCCTCACGATGTTTTCCTTCAAGACACGTAACGTAAGACAAGTAGTAATTATCTTCTAAATGATTCGCACATGAAATTATCAACGATGCTGGATCCGGGATTTGAACCCGCTTTACTCGATTTCCTAAGAGAGCTCTTCACCACTGGGCTAGTAAAGCTAATATTAGATTTGTCATAAAAAAAAAACTAAATTTTCCTCAAAAAAAATCTATTATTATATAGCTATTGACTTCTTAGCCTTGCACTATTAGACACGTTTTAAACATAATCCTTCACATGTAACCCATGGTTAATGCCCCCATACAGGACAAAGAATCGACCTCAGGCAGAAGTGCCAAGGTTTGCTATAAATGGATGGGTTTTGCAAGTAAAATGATGGAGGTCCTATATTGGAAGTATGCATATTGTATAATTAATTCATATATAATACCTATTATATAAACAGTTAACGTTTAGTATAGTAAGAAGATCGACGATATCAATGACGGAGCAGGAGATACAAATGGAACAAGCCTTTACAGTATATAGTAAAAATCGTTTATTTCATGCTAAATAATACCGTTTAAAAATATACGAATTTCCAAAAAAAAAAAAACCCTCAAAAACGCCTAAGATTTTAAAATTTAATAGAATTATTTTATACCGTTTATTTTAACATTTAGCCATGAATTTAAAGGTCAGTATCTAAAATAGTTATCCTATCGTGTTGACCAACTTTAAAAAGGGGGAGGTACTAAATTCGTTTTTTTTTATTTATATTACTTACGTTCTTTCATTATATTAATATTAACTTAGAGTTCAGTAAAAATAAATTAATTGTTTACGTGCATAATTATTAGAAGTGATTGTCTAATTTATTAGTGAATCTACATACTTATCTAATCTACTTTATTTAAACGAGCAATTCTTGTATATTTATTTATTTATTTATACCGGCGATTTCGGAAACGGCTCTAAGGATTTCGCTGTTTGGTATGTAGGGGTTTTTCCGGACGAAAAATCGATCTAGCTTAGCCTTATATCTGGGAAAACGCGTGTTTTCGAGTTTTTATGCGGTTTTATTTCGCATTATTCCACGCAAAATATGGTCGATAATTTCTTAAACTCGGGCATAAGCATCGTGGTCAAGCGGCCAAAGCCCAAAATAGACAGTCACATATGTCCGGCGGAATCAAATCCCGGTCGGGATACGAAGTTTTTACTTTTGTTTTTTTTCGTATTTATTTATTCAAGTTTTTTGTTTTTTTTTTTAATCTAAAAATTACGATATAACAAAAAAGAACTCCGAGCGAAGCTTGGTCGTCCAGGTATTATATTATAATGTGTTAACACCTTTAGTAGTGAGTTATAACTAGTTACGATCCTAATAAAGACTGTAACCATTCGAAGCTATACAACAGAAGATATACTTTCAATAGGAATTCTTTTGTTATGGTGCCGATTTTTGAGATGTAGATCGTTGATTAGGTTTCCGACTGTACCTTTTAGTAACATCGTTTCAAAGTTGTGAAAGTTTTATATTTTGAAATTATTTGAGATTCAATAGAAGCAAAAGTTTTTGGCTATCAGTTGAGATATTGGATCGATTTTAATGAGATTTTTGTATGAAAAATAAATAAATAAATAAATATGTTGGGACATTAACACACAGCACGATCTAGTTCCATGGTAAGCTATGAGGCCTGTGTTATGGATACCAGATAGTTGATACACTACACACATATAACTTTAAATACATACATATTACAAATATAAACACCCATGACAGAGTACAAACATTCGTGCTTATCACACAAATGAATGCCCCCAGCGGGATTCGAACCCGCGATCGCTGGCACAACAAGTAGGGTCACTACAAACTGAGCCAAATCTGTCGTCAATATATGTTGCTTTGTTGCATATTGATCAAAACTGAGTCAAGTATTATTTGCTAACAAAATACAATATCATAATAGATTATTCCATTCTATTCTTCTAAAGCAGCGCAAAAATAGTAGAAATATTTATTTACTCAGTAAATAATAATTTAGTCTATTATTACAATATCTATACTAATATTTTTTGTTTGTGTGTTTGTTTGTACCTAATAAGCTCCGAAACTATTGAACCGATTTAAATGTTTGGTAAGATAGTTTGAGACCCTGGGAAGGACATAGGATTGTTTTTATCCCGGAAATCATCCCTTAAGGGGAAAATGGGGATGAAGGTTTGTATGGGGAAGCAACCTAGGGACGAAATCGAGCGAAGCGAGGGCGAATCGCTAGTTTAATATAAATATAAAGTTACATGACTTACTAATGAAAGCTAACTTTGCTATTTCCTACACCTAAAGGTTGCCTGGAAGAATTCGCTGTTTTAGCGATAAGGCCGCCTCTTTTCTACTACTGTATTATTCTTTTCTTATATCTTCCTCTTTTGTGTGTGCAATAAAAAGTTTTTATTATTATTATTATTAATGAAAGCTTTATCAGCTATATTATAACGTGTAGTGGATATCCACCCTAACGTTGAAAGAGATAGTGTTGGCGTAACATCGAAAGTGAATTGTGTAACGAGAAATTGCGCTACGGTTTCTGTAGGATTTAGCCGATTACCGCATTTAATTCTTGCGAGTTAAATTTAACTTTAGAGATGAACTTGTTATTTTAAATACCAAGTATTCAAAGAATGTTGTAATTAAACAGTTTGTTTGAGTTTTTGAATTAATTTAACGCTAAATAACTTCATATTAATCTAAATACTCTATATTAATTGAACTCTTGGATTTCGAATAGGTACTTCTGATTGTTATTCATTTTGTAACTTGTAAGTATGTTAAATCAATGATAATACTGTAATTTTATGTGATCGAGGTGATCTGATGATAGTGCCAGAAGTAGGATAGTGGTACTCTTCAATGGCTACTAGTAATTTGCCTGTCTCTGCTTGTGAAAATGTTGGGACTAATTTTATGGATAAAGACGGGATTATTGCTTATATTTTTATGATGTAATACGGAGTTTTTAATATTTAACATGTTCCTTATATAGGCAGTAGTAGCTCAGTGGTAACGCGCTCACTAGGGAAACCAAGTCCAAATCCGGGATCACATCCCGGGTCTCGCACCTCTAATATTTTCTTGTGCGAATCATTTCCAACATGTTTACCACTTGTCTTACAGTGAAGGAAAACATCGTGAGAAAACCTGCATGTCTGAGAGAACGTAGCAAGTTTTCGAAAAACATGTGCAGTCCGTCAACACGCACTTAGCCAGCGTGTTGGACTATGGCCAGATCCCCATCATATTGAAGATGCTGCGTGTTAATGTGCCAATATATTTATTTTTTTATTTAATCGCTTAATTTAGAATCTCTTTAATTTTATTTCATAACATAGTTTATATAACTAGTAGTTTAAATTTGACCATGATCGTCTTTTTTACTGATAACACTAAAACTCGTCAATAGCTAGTAAACAAAAGAAAATCGGTTGAGAAACAGAGAAAAAAAAGGAATTGTAATTATTTTGTCCTTGTCTATTCATATATAGTTAGACTTGATACCATAATTAACTGGTTTAATGCAATTAAAGCGCAGAGCTGATATAAATTATTATAATGACTCGTACTATGGATAACATATTGTTTACTGGAATCTTCCACACAAATGAGAAGAACGATTTGCCTCATTTATGTGACATCAGTATCGACCTTCGAGTTAGATTTAGTATTTTGTAATCCATCTTCAGTGAGCTATGTAGTATATATGTATATCTATATTCTCTATATCTATGTATACTAAGTCTATGATTTTAAAATAAATATCACACGTTAATATTTGTATAGGATAAGAAAATAATTAATTATTGTATTGCATTATTGTAAGCAAATATTATTTTTAAAAGAGCAACTGTTGAGTTTCTCGCCGGCTCTTCTCAGCAGAACTGCCTTCAGAGCCGGCGGTAGATTGCTCACGGACTTACATACTGACATTTAATTTAAATTTATTAATATGTAAAATTGACAATTTTTAAATTGTTTGTAAATTGTTTTTTTTGATCGACCTCTATATACCGAAAGATATACTCAATGTAGATGAATTTTGTGTTGATGTTAGGACAATTGTGAGACGTTTCGACTCTTCTTTACTGTACTATGGAATGTGAAACGTCGGAATAACGGGACTCTCAGTGGTGGATTAAGACGGTTAGGTTAAGACATCATCTTTAATTATGGGAAAAATAGTAGGCATAATAAAAAAAGGGTTCCTGCGGAATAAGGGCAAAATAGTTTTATATGTTTAAGTTTAAGCACTAATGTAGTAAAGAAAAGATTAACAAAAAAGTAAGTACGAAAAAAATAAAAAAGTAATATGAATACGATTCACACTCGCATAGCTAATATATTAATAGTAGTTGTATATAATTGTAGTTCATCCCTAGTTACGTTTAACGTTTAGTATAGATTTCTCAAAAATGAGATACTTTTTCCGTAGTAAAAAATATCCTATATGTTGACCCGGATAATTAGCTATCCTAATACCAAAATTCATCAAAATCTGTCCAGTGGTTTTCTCGTGATGCGTGCCCAGACAGACAGACAATAATTCTAAAAACTATAGATTCGACGTCTGTATCGATAATAATGACTATTTCAAAAAGATTTTCCGAAAATTATTGAATGTACAAATTCGACTCTGTTAGAATTTTATTATATGTATAAATAAGATAAATCAAACTTGCAAAAAAACGTATAGACTGACAAATATATAGATAAGCTTATATAACAATCTTTGACCCTATCAAAAGGCAAGAAAACTAATTAAAAACATTCGTACCAATAACCTCTGAAGGTCGCACAGTTAAGGCGCAACAATAGCATACAAACAATCGACAATACAATGTTTGTATTCCGAGGGCATGCAAGGCCTTCTAATATAGCCTAAACGTGAAAATTGTTGAGATGAAACTATTACTATATCATTTTCTAAGTAAACAAACATCTGCTACACGATCTGCATTAAAAAATCCACTCAAAAATATACCCGTATCTAGGGACGAACACGAGCGAAGCGACGGTGAGTCGCCAGTTATGAAAATAAAATGTAAATTAACCCAAGTTCACGATAAAGTATTTATATTATATTCGTACCAACTATAACTATTGTACTATAAAAACTAGTATAATAATTGTGAAAGTTTGTTAGCTGTTTCTTACTTCTTTACGCTAGAATGGCGGATTTGATAGAGTATGTGCTTGTTTAACGCATAAGCTGTTCAGGCGGATGGTCCACAAACGTAAGGCGTGAATGGGAGGAGGGAAGAAGGAGCAAAGCAGTACCTTTGGATATCCTCAACAATGTTGAGTCCGTTTTTCAAACTAAATCTATACATATAATAAAATTCTAACTAAGCCGAATCTGTAGATTAAATATTTTTTTAAAAATCTTATTGAAATAGACATTATTATCGATACAGAAGCCGAATCTATAGTTTTTAGAATTTTTGCCTGTCTGTCTGTCTGTTACCGCATCACGGGAAAACCACTGGATAGATTTTGATAAATCTTGGTATGATGATAGCTGGTTATTCGGGTGAACATATAGGATAATTTTTACTGCGGGAAAATATCTCATCTCTGAGAAATCTATACTAAACGTTAAAACGTAACTAGGGACAAACGCGAGCGGAGCGAGGGTGAGTTGCTAGTAGTAGTAACATATAATGAAAGATGAAATGACAAAGTTGCTGCTAGGCCATAAGATCATATATCAAATTCTCAGTTTCTAATTACGGCAAATGCAGTAAAAAGAGAATTAATATTCTATATTATATACTTGTTATAACATCATTATTATATCAACCGTTATAAAAACAGCGGAAACAATTTAATATAATATTCCATCCATCCAAAAAAATGTAGCACGAAGCCATTACTATACTTATATTATTCAATTTTTATTTACTGGATAAAAACTGAGTTTAACTTTTACTTTAATTATAATTGCTTTATAGAGTATCAGTAAAACATAAATATAGAGAGGGTAAGTGCGAGGCAGTGGTAGCCCAGTGGTAACTCGCTCACTTGAGAAACCGAGTGAAGCGAGTTCAAATCCCGGGTCTCGTACTTCTGATATTTTCATGTGCGAATCATTTCTAACATGATTACCACTTGTCTTACCTTAAAGGAAAACATCGTGAGGAAACCTGCATGTCTGAGAGAACCTAGCAAGTTTTCGAAAGGCATATGCAGATCGCCAACCTGCACTTGGACAGCTTGGTGGACTATGGTCTGATTCACCTCGTACTGAAGGGAGGCCCGTGCCCAGTAGTGGGACGTTAAAAAGGGCTGAAGACACATAATAGTGCAGGGACTGCGGGGTGAGACGCGGGAAAAGCGCTCCCGACTATCATATTCACTTATATCATATCTGTCTTTGAATCTGTACGTCTGTGTATAATGTGATATAGCTACTAAACTGATGGATTGATTTTGATGTGACTTTTTTATTTGTGAGCTAGTTTGATATGGTGTATACGTAAATAACTCTACAAATTATTAGAACTTATATATTTTAAATAAAACCATCTTTTCGGAAGAGACTATCCCTCCCGGTCCTCTCGTGACCATGATTGCTGTAAAGCATTCGAAACGTCGTCGGGAACCAAAAATCAAGATAAATCCGCGAAATAATCCGAAAAGATAGTTTTATTTAAAATGTTATATATTCGCGTAAATGTAAGAAAGTATTATGAGAACTTATATAATACTCAGATACTGGCAGACTTAAAAAACATTTAAAGTTCGGCCATATAAAACAATGTCTCAGAAAGTAAATCCTAATGGATTTAAAAGAAATTTATTTTTGATAATTATTCCGATAACTAAGTAGTCTGTCTTTCGTTTTTAATTTATAATCGATCATATCTTTAGGTCCGACACAATTCAGCAAGAGAGACCATTTTACTATTTTTAACGTTTAATTTAATTATATTGAGATTATACTAATATACAATAAAAACCGTTTCTCATATCGAGACGCCGCTCTTTGGCCAAGAACTGACTCTATCAAAAATACCATTCAATCCTTTGCTACTTACTGCTTAAGTAAAAACACGCCACAAACAAATATTATTTAAAGACTATATAACATAATTGACAAATACAAATTTACCCTATCGGGGACTCGAACTCGGGATCTTCAGTTTGATACACTGAGTATGATTATCTATATATAAATATTATAAAGATATAATAATTGTAGTTTTGTTTGTAATGGATAAACTAAAATCCCGCTGAACCGATTCAATTGGTTATAAGGATAGTTCGAGATTCTCCAAACAATTTAGGATAGTTTTTATTCCGGAAATCACTCCTTAAGGGGGTGAAAAGTAGGATAAAAGTTTGTATGGGGGATCAATAATTTCCTAAGGGATATAAAACTCATCATACCTACTTATGTATTTATATACTAATATATAGTCTATCTATTCCATACTAACTCTTAAAACGTACCGGAAAATATCTCATCTCTTAGAAATCAACATATAATATTGGCTGTATGATTGTATTTCATAGGCCTTGGCACGAGTGGTCTGAAGAAATCACTGCACCGTATATATGATTGCATTACTATAGGTATCTAACCTAGACCTAGTATTTAAATATTTATTTATCTGCATTAATCTATACATATAATAAAATTCTAACTAAGCCGAATCTATACATTTAATATTTTTTGGAAAATCTTATTGAAATAGACATTATTATCGATGCAGAGGCCAAATCTATAGTTTTTAAAATTTTTGTCTGTCTGTCTGTCTGTCTGACTGTCTGTTACCGCATCACGGAAAAACCACTGGAGGGGTCTTGATGAAAATTGATATGATGATAACTGGTTATCCGGGTCAACATAAAGGATACTTTTTACTGCGGGAAAATATCTCATATCTGAAAAATCTATACTAAACATTAAAACGTAAGTAGGGACAAACCTGAGCGGAGCGAGGGTGAGTCACTAGTGTTTTATACACAGGTAAGAATTTGAAATGTATTTTTTTGGGAAATAACATATTTTATTGTTATTATATGAAAATGTAAATTTTTATTTGTTTCCGTTTTAGCGGTGAAGCATTATTTGACTAGCTTTTGTTAAACTTTTTACCCGACAAAAGAGGGTAATGTGTTTATCAGTCTCTGTATGTATGTATGTACTCATAGAAAAGTCATGTAGAGTCGTAGAATTAAATTATAAATTATCCAACTCAAGAGATATTTTAATATTATTTTTTTCTTAGAATAGTTTAACTGATTAAAACATGCCTGTTTAATATTTGTTTGCATTTTTTTCTTAATATTTTATTTAATAACAAATGCAAGAATGTTTTGAAGGTTAATTATAAAATTACTGTATAATTAATATTTGGCAACATTGTGTATAATTTATTTACTTACTTTATTGTCTATTGCAAGGAAAGTAATAAAAATGCTATATATTAAAAAAAAAAAAAACTCAAGAAATTTTCGCAGCGTACGCGATAATGGCTATTACTATAGGCATTTTTGATACCTTAGATTATATTACTGCAGTTTTCGTGGGGATCTTTAATTTTGTTTGAAAATAAAATATAGCCCATGTTTCTCGTTGATGATATAGCTTTTTATAGGTGAAACAATTTTCAAAATTGGTTCAGCAGTTTTTTAGTTTATTCATTTCAAACAAAAAAATATTTCCTCTTTATAATATTATAATATAAGTTTGATTTCATCTTGATTTTGCTAAAGATATGTAGGTTATACAGAAGCGAGAAAACCACAGGCTATTGCTAGTTATCTATACAGATAAATAAAATTGGAGTGTCTGTTTGTAATATTAAAATAACCGCTTTTTACTAAATGCATATGGATGTATACACGGTACATATACCAAAACAACATTTTTTACAATTTTTGTCTGTCTGTCTGTTTGTGCCGGCTAATCTCTGAAACGGCTGGACCGATTTTGACGGGACTTTCACTGGCAGAAAGCTGGTGTAATAAGGAGCAACTTAGGCTACTTTTATTTAAAAAAAAGGGTCCCACGAAAAAAAAATAAAAAAAAACCCGGAGCGAAGGAAGGGTGAGTTGCTAGTCATGAGTAAAGATAATGATTATGGAAATAGAACATATGTATGTAGAAGGGCTATCAATAAATACTATATGCAGTGTAATGCAAGCCACGTATTTATTACGACGCGGAAGTCGATATGTTAAGAGATTCTAGTAGCTTCCGTAGAGTGTAATTCTTGAATACAAACAATGAATAAATGAATATGATAAAACTAGCAGATCCTGCGGCTTCGCTCGCGACCAAACTACGAAAAACACGAAATTTCATGCAAATATGTCCAAGGAATGAAAAGTTTCATACAAACTTTTATCCATTATTTCATCCCCTTGGGAGTTGAATTTTGGAAAATTCTTCCTTAGTGGATGCTTCCTTTGTGTCAACGATTTGAACAGTCCCGATTCGTTTTTTTTACTACATTTTGTTTAACTACTCGTTCGTTTCTAGTGTGCATCGACTTTTATTACTTAACCGATTAGTCAGATATTTGAATTATACATACAAAAATTACCACTTGCAGTAATCGAACTCCGACAAAATAACTAATGTCAATCAGATTTATCGCACCACGACTGATGATATCTGTCATTTTTTATAGTTTTTCATAGTAGTACAAATTTATCCTAAGCTGCTGAGTCGGATGTAATTTCTTAAGGTTCTTAACCAAATAGCTGAAATGGAACCGTTATAATTTCGCCATAACTATCTCTGTCCGTCTGTCCGTATGTCAATGCCATTTTACTATGAAATACTGAAAAGTCTTATAAGTATAATGATTACGATAAGTCCAAAAAGCTACATTGCTGAAATTTAGTAGGTAGGTGTAGGTTTTAATCAGTACCTATGGACGTAGGTATTGGAATGTATCCTCATATATTAAACACATACCTATATTAAATTTTACATTACATTGTAGTTAATATAAACTCAAAGTCTAAACAAGTGTCTTACCTCATAATGTCCTATAATAAAATACATATAATAAAATTATAACCGAGTCGAATCTGTACATTGAATATTTTTTATTCGGTCTTTGAATCGATAATAATGACTAATTATTATTATCGTTTCAAAGGCCGAATCTATAGTTTTTAGAATTTTTGTTTGTCTGTCTGTCTGGGAACGCATCACGAGAAAACCACTGGAAAGATTTTGATAAAATTTGGTACGATGATAGCTGGTTATCCGATTTAATATATACGATACTTTTTACTGTGGGAAAATATCTCATCTCTGAGAAATCTATTCTAAGCGTTAAAACGTATCTAGGGACGAACCCGAGCGGAGCAAGGGCAAGTAGCTAGTAGGTAATCTTCTATAATGAAACTATAAAGCTTATGATTACTAACAACCGGTTGATATTATGCAAAAGCTGTTATTGTAATAAACTATACTAAATAACCTTGCAGGATCATTAGCTGCAGGATCGATAAACACACTAAGTATAATTTTATCACGATTCTTCTGCATACATATTTGTCAGTTGAGGTCTCAAGAAGAGTAAAGCGGATGAGCGGAAACTCCTCATAGGCGTTATTTACACCGGATATAAAATGTCTGGGATAACTATGAGCTATCCGAATATAATTTGTATACCATAAAAGTATCCATAATAAAAAAGAAGACTCTCAATTGGACTAAATTTATTTACCGGATTATCTTATTCGATACATTCGCTGATTGTGTATCGATTTTAGTGATAATCTATTTAATTTTATAGATTAAAGACTAAGATGGAAAATATCCACGAATAATATATTTATACGTATACTAGCGACTCACCCTCGCCCCTAGTTACTTAAAAAATGGAATGCGACCACAAACACCGTGACACGATATATTTATATATTAGATGTGTAACAAAATAAAATGCTGTTCTTTGGCGCTTACCAACAGGCATCACTTAATGACGGCTGGATCATATTATTGGCTTATTTTGTTTTTTAACCGACTTCAAAAAAGGAGGAGGTTCTCAATTCGTCGGAACCTTTTTTTTATGTATGTTCACCGATTACTCAAAGACGCCTGGACCGATTTGGAAAATTATTTTTTGTTTCAAAGGGTATTCTTCCGCGGTGGTCCCATATAAATTTTATCGAAATCGGTCGAACGGTTTTTAAATAAATGGCTTAATCCAATATGTTTTTAAAAATCTTTTTCTTCTTCAAATTACTTGCTTATTACGTCTACACTAAAAATGGAAAAATAAAAACTTTAAAAAAAAAAAAATAAAAACCGACTTCCTGGCACTGAAAAGTAAAAAATAACTTAACGGGGGTTTTCTATTTAGAATAGATACCTACCTAATCAGATATTTTCGAAGTCGGTGTGCTTTGATTTGTACTGGCTGGTATTTTTTAGGGAAACAATTGAAAAAGTTGCCCGGATTTTTTTTTCAAACGCGTGAGATAATGTAAAATGATCCTTTATATGGAAAGAGTGTTTTTTGGAAAAAGATGTAAACTTAAAAAGCAATACCTTATCTAAATACAAAATTTGATCCAAATCGTTAAAGCTGTTTTCGAGATAATAAATTATCATGTATACAAGATTGCCTATTTAATAATTTAAGATATCTAGACTAATATTATAAAGTTTGTGAGTCTGGTTGTAGGGGGTAGCCTCTGGATCTACTAAACAGATTTAAATGAGATTTGGTAAGAAGATAGTTTTAGACCCTGGGAAGGACATAGGATACTTTTTATTCCGAAAATCATCCCTTAAGGGGGTGAGAATGGGGATGAAAGTTTGTATGGGGTATCAACCTAGGGACGGACTCGAGCGAAGCGAGGGTGAGTCGCTAGTATTGGATAAATGTATTTTATATCCATAGAAATATATATATATATATATATATATATATATATATATATATATATATATATATATATATATATATATATATGTGTGAATCATTTTACTTATGGCATAAGAGAATAACACGGAGTCGATTACAACTTTCTAAATAATTCTTCTACAATGGATGTTGTGGTGTTCGATAGCGCACTTTCGTTTCTGAGTATTAAATTACTATATACTAGCAACTTACCCTCGCTTCGTTCGGGTGCGTCCCTAGGTACGTTTTAATTTTTTTGAGAGAAACCCTAATTCTTTTTCTAAAATAAAAGTAGCCTAAGTTACTCCTAATAATACCAGCTATCTACCAGTGAAAGTCCCGTTAAAATTGGTCCAGCCGTTTCGGAGATTAGCCGGAACAAACAGACAGACATACAGACAGACAGACGAAAATTTTAAAAATTGTGTTTTTCTCATAAGTACCGTATATAATTCCATATGCATTTAGTATAAAGCTGTTATTTTGACATTACAAACAGATGCTTCAATTTTATTTATCTGTATAGATGAATATAAATCACAATAATTTTATTAAATGAAATATTAAATAATATGCTTTCTTATATTATAAGATATGCGGAATTTTAAGCCTGTATATGTTGCGTAAATGTTATTAGATTACGATATAGGTATCTATTTAGTATGTATTTACCTTCCTATTTCATGTAGGTAATGAGTGACAATTAAAAACTAACTTAGTTTTCTTTGCTTATATGCAAAGCTGTCGTGATAGTGTCTAAAACTATTCGCCAAAAATGATATCATATCTATCTTTTGATAGACTAGCCTACTACATCTATATTAATATTATAAAAAAGAATTTTTTTTGTATGTTTGTAACGAATAAATTCAAAAACTACTGCATAGATTTAGATGATATTTAGTGAAGAGATAGTTTGAGACCCTGGGAAGGACATAGCATGTTTTTTATTCTGGAAACCATCCCTTGAAGGGGTGAAAATGGGGATGAAAGTTTGTATGGGAAATCAAAATAGGCACGAAACTGAAAGAAACGATGGAGAGTCGCTAGTATAATACATATAAAACTAGCAGACTCGGGCATGCGTTGCTGTGGCACACGTAGAAATTGTTTTTTCTTTAGCTTGGGGGTAAAATTTATAGCTTAGGGTAGCCGTTTCTCAGATTCTCTATCCGGAATTCCTCTCCGAATATGAAAATCATCTTATCTTATAAAATCTATATAGGATAAAAACTATCTTATCTTTTAAGTTGAAACAAATCAGACATTTAAAAAAAAATTGTTGAAATCGGATTTCAGAGTTCATCGCGGACCAACATCGTGATACGGGAATATTATATATTAAGACTAGCAGATCCGGCCATGCGTTGCTGTGGCATACATATGAAAATCGTTAATTTTGCAATAAAAAAAGGAAATAATCGGGATAAAAACTATCCGATCTTTTAAGTTGGAACATTTCACACATTTTGAAAAAAAAATATGTAAATATCGGACTACTTATAGTTTCAGAGTTCATACCGGACCAACATCGTGACACAGGAGTTTTATATCTATACTAATATTATAAAGCTGAAGAGTTTGTTTGTTTGGTTGAACGCGCTAATCTCAGGAACTACTGGTTGAAATTGAAAAATTCTTTTTGTGTTAGATAGTCCATTTATTGAGGAAGGCAGAAAAATGTACGGTTCCCGTGGGATAGATTTGTTTTGGTCTAGGGATGAACCCGAAGCGAAGCGAGGGTGAGTCGCTAGTATTTTTATATATTAAGAAGAAGAAAATTTGAAATATACATATTGTATGCATAGGTGATACGATTGAAGCTGCCCGAGCTACGAAGCTGGCCAATATTATATTTTTGTTTGTAATGTATTGAGAAAATGTCAAATTGAGCATAAAAAGGTTAAAATTGTTACTGTCAAAATGCTACTGCAATACCTTGTTAAGATGTGGGACAACCGAATGACACAGAGTTCAATGTTAATGTAACTGGTTTCTGCCATATTTGGTCAACGATCTACATTTTTTCATAATAAACAAAACTTTAAAAAATTTCCTAATATAGGTAGTATAGGTATATTATTTTTTCGTTTTAAATAAAACTATCTTTTCGGATTATTTCGCGGATTTATTTTTATTATTGGTTCCCGACGTTTCGAATGCTTTACAGCAATCATGGTCACGGGAGAGACTAAGGTGTTAAACATCTTAAAGGCATTATATACTTGTTACAGACAGTGCCTACCCACTATTTTATAAAAATGATTTCAAATTTTGAAATAATCCGAAAAGACAGTTTTATTTAAAATGTCAAATATTCGAGTAAATCTAAGAAAGTATTATTTTTTCGTTATTATTTAATCTATAGTGTAAAAACTTTTTTTTCTTAGATTATTATCAACATTAAATTGTTTAACACGATGTGCAGCATTAATAAGAAAATTAAATGGAATTTGAAACGCGAAAAGTTTATACGAGAAACAATATTTATATCAGGTATATTATATTTCTAGCACAAATTAAAAATTAATATCTAAGTTTTAGGATTTTAGTTAAATTTAATTAATGTAATAATTCTAGTAAGCATTTAGGTAAAGAAGTTGCATTTTTTTAATTTGCTTATTATTTGATTTTTTTTATTCATTTGAGTATTTTATAACTTATATTATACGTCATAGATTAAAAAAGTTTTTATTTATTTTATATACATGAATGATACATAATTTTTTTTAATTAATTATCTATGCAAATAACAATTTTATTGTAAATTATTGGAGTTACATATGGGACAATATATTCAACTTTGAGTTATCCTACATAACAATAATAAAGAAATGCAAAAAGTACAGAAAGCTTAAAATTTCACAAGAACTACCTTCACCTAATAAAAGTAACTTACGCAATGCATTCTCAGCAGCCACAAAAGTTAACGGAGCGATAATAAAAAATAAAATCATTTTTTTTTCACTATATAAAACCTTAGGCACTATATTATAATATCTTTGCCGCGTATTAAGAGGTAAGTGAGCGCGCGCTACGTCTGACAGGAACTGAGTTCGCGCGGTTTTAACACGCGTATATATTTATTTTCGAGGTATTGCAGAATGGACGTGCAAACTAGTTTTTAATGTCACATCTCTAAGATAAATTTTAAAAAGATGATTAAATTCAATTAATTATGACATTTTGTGGTAATGAACTTACCGCTGTTGTGTGGACAAAAAATTTCGAAAGGTACACATAATATTTGTAAGTATTTTGTAGCAGAAAATATTTTTATTAATGTCAAATATATAAAATTAATATAATTTAGATATGAAAATTTGCAGAATTTATTACTTGTTAGTTAGACAGATTTTTTTTTATATATTCTATTATACTTTGATTTAAAACTGAGTCCACAATTGTAGACGAGTATATTATGCAATTTTTTTTATTTTTTTTTTTATATATATTTAAAAAAAAAGTAAAGGTATAATTCTAAAAGGGACGTTGAAGATCTTTTCTAGTAACGTCTACTGTTTACTAGATTACTGAGAAGGCAAATAATGTGAGCAATACACAGTGTTGCGAAAATTATTTACGTATCGAGAGTAAGGTACGTCTATTATTTTGCTACTAGTAACTGCTAGCGGTTTCACATGCATATGCATTTTAATTTAGTTCAGAAATACTAATTATTACACCCTTTTATATTATTTTTCTTATATATAGCAAAAAGTATATTATTATATCTATTTATTTAAATTAAAGTTTTATAAAACTCTACTTTTTTACTTGCATAAGATACATCCTACAATGTTACTTTAAAATTATTTAGGGATGGATTTTTAAATAAAATATTATATAAAACCTTTTTTATCAAGTTATTTGACAGATCGCATACGCGTGTCATACAATCACGAAAAAGTAACCAAAATAACTTCACCCAAATTGTATTGTGTATGTGTAGTGTGTACTTCGTTCTTTTTAAGTCTGTCAATAAAATAGTTCGAAATTACTAAGCAAGACATTCTATAATTATGAATTTGATTAATTGAAATTATTAAAAAATATTATATATAAAAATATATTATATGAAAAAAAAATATAAAAAAATATTTAAAAAAATGAATTAAAAATAAAAAATTAAAAATAATGATTTATTAATAAATTATTAAAAATATCCGATGCGAAATTTTTGACTTTTTATAAGTTTGTCATGTGTATAGATTTGTTTGAAGTTTAAATTAAAAAAAAAAAACCAACTGTGATATACTAAATAGTTCAGGGTGACATACGATTCATTTCCTATATGCCATTCTTGTTATTTATTTATTTATCCTTTTTTTTTTTATTATATTAAACTTTTTTTTAATATAAATACGTGCAAGGAACAACATTGTAACTCAATGTTACAGGAATTAATTAATAATCTGGTAAAAAAACATGAGCACACTTAGATGCGCAAACACAACGTGTACTCTCTAATCCTTTCACTCTCAAACTGTGGTGGGACCCCAATTCGATACTTGCGGTGATACTTGAGGCGAAGGCATGGGATGTACCTAATACCGACAACGTCCGATCTCCGGGCTATTACTGTGAATTTCTTGATAGAAGCTCAATAATACTTCCTTAAATTTACGCGAATATTTGACATTTTAAATAAAATAAATATGTTGGGACATTAGCACACTGCACCATCTAGTTCCGTGGTAAGCTACGAGACTTGTGTTATGGATACCAGATATTTGATACACTATATATATATATATATATATATATATATATATATATATATATATATATATATATATATATATATATATATATATAACTTTAAATACATACATGTTATAAATATAAACACCCAGGACTGGAGTACAGATATTCGTGCTAATCGTACAAATGAATGCCCCCAGCGGGACTCGAACCCGCGACCGCTGGCACAACAAGTAGGGTCACTACACACTGAGCCAAACGTGTCGTCAATCAAAACTATCTTTTCGGATCATTTTGCGAATTTATTTTTGAGTTTTGGTCCCCGACGTTTTGAATGCTTTACAGCAATAATGATTACAAGAGAGACTAAGGTTTTAGACGTATTAAAGATTATATTTATTTATTATATAGTTGTTACATTATATAGTTCTTTTCTTAGACTCTTCCATGGCCATGTTTTCTGTAAAGCATTCGAAACGCGGGGAACAAACATTTTATAAAATAAAGCAGCGGCAAAATCCGAAAAGACAGTTTCATTTACAGTGAAAACCACAAATCTTATTTCCATAATCTATGAACCCTTGCTTCGCGCAACTCACTGTTCTTTACTGTTAGACCTATGTCCCTTAAAGTTTGTGGCAGTAATTAAAATACTTTGTTTAAATTGCGTACAATTTGAAGTCATTTTTTTCTTTACAAGTCATGTTACCTTGAGAAGTTTCTACATCACAAATACGAAGTGGCCAACTTACTCTTAGTGTCGTGAGATGTGGAAAAGTACAGATACCCACAGCTGTCGTATTTAATATATATGTATATTTTTAATTTATTTTTTTATCAATCGAGTATCCTTACGTAAGATGAATTAAAAATAGTTAGTCTAAGCCGTTAGAGGGATTTTCTTTAAGTAAAATAATAAGGCAGTGGTAGCCCAGTGGTAACACGCTCGCTTGGGAAATCGAGTGAAGCGGGTTCAAATACCGGGTCTCGCACCTCTCATATTTTCATGTGCAAATCATTTCCAACATGATTACCACTTGCCTTACGGTGAAGGGAAACCTGCATATCTGAGATAAACTAGCAAGTTTTCAAAAGATATATGAAGTCCGCCAATCTGCACTCGGCCAGCGTGGTGGACTACGACCTGATCCCCCTCGTATTGAAGCAAGGCCCGTGCCTAGCAGTGGGACGGTAAAAAGGGCGGAATACTAAAATGATATTCGAAATTCTTGCGAACAATTTAAAAAAGCACTAAAAAAATTATTTACATACTTTATTATTATCCAAGATTAATCAATTTTAGATCAGTCTCAAATTAATGAATAACTAGAGCGTGCAGAACATTAGTATTGAACCTGAAATTAGAATTTATAATACCATTTTAATATTATGATAATTAATATTAGTCTTATCAATTAAATAAAATATGAATTATTACAGAAATTTTCTATAACATCAAATAATAATATAAAAATATCTATAGATAAACTAACGTTTGATTCTTCAAAATTTAGAGTATTTTTATATACATGATGTATAGATGTTTGTTACTCTTTCACGCCAGAACGGCTGTACGGATATGGATGAAATTTGGCACAGAGATAGTTTATAGTCTGGAATAACAAGTAGGCTACTTTTTATCCCGGAAAAATTACGGTTCCCTTGGGATAGATTTGTTTTTCTAGAGTTAAAAGTATTTTATTCAGTATTGCATTATTACAATTTTGACTGAACGTCATGACTGTACCGTACCACTAGTTCGGAAAGAAGCCTCAGGTCTGAGAAAAACTGGCGATAGAAACTAAGCGAGACTAGAATATTTTTTTACATTTTTTTGTAAGTAATATTATAAATTACAATAATTGAACAACATTGAAGTAGCCTGAAGGCGATCACATCTGTTACAAGTTGCAACCTTCAGTCAAGAAGTAGTTTACCGGTAATATAAGTCGAGATGATAGATGTCGCTACATGTCGCCACTACCTTTATTTTAAATACTTATTTAATCATTTTGTTTGAATAATAATTAGTTGTGAACTATCAATTTATTTTAAACTAGCGACTCACCCTCGCTTCGCTTCGGGTTCGTCTCTAGACAAAAAAAAACTCTATCCCACGGGAACTATACATTTTTCCGGGATGATATATAGCCTAAAGCCTTCCTCGATAAATGCACTATCCAGCACAAAAAGAATTTTTCAATTCCATCCAGTAGTTCCTGAGATAAGCGCGTTCAACCAAACAAACAAACAAACTCTTCAGCTTTATAATATTATAGTATAGATTCAATTGTAAATTATGTTGCGAACCTATATAATATTTAATTAACATTTATGGAAAAATAGTACATGATTTGTTTTCTAATAGAACTTGGAATATTAGATGACGCCATTAGTTGGCGCCACTAATATTAATTTAATAATTTATTATTTGAAATAAATAATAGCAATGAGTTAGTAATTACCACATTGTTACACAATTACAACGTGAATACGTATATTAATTAATTATATACGATACAAGTACTTTTATCTGAAATAGATGAGAATAGAAAATATTAGTTGTTTTTCAATATAGTTAAAAATTGTAGGTATATAACCGGATAGACAAAAAATGTTAACTCGCTATTGTCTCGCTGCTATTGCTTCTGGTCTGATTAATTGATTTACGAAGAACCAACTAAATTAATAAGGAATAATTAAAGGAAGAATTAAATTAGATAAATTGTTTTAGTCGGCTATCCCAACTTCAACACATCATTCCCAAAGCGTGCCATCTATACAATCATTAATTGTATCCTACTAATATTATAAATGGGAAAGTTTGTGAGGGTGTATGGATGTCTGGATGTATAGATATTTGTTACTCTTTCACACAAAAACTACTGAATGAACTGAATTTTACAATAATAAAACTCATAAATAAATAAATAAACACACAGGCTACTACTATTGATCCCGAAAGATGTACAATTCCCATGGGATAGATTTGTTTTCTTTTATCTAAAGGCGAACCCGAGCGAAGTGTGGTTGAGCCGCTAGTAATACATAATATAAACCTTTAAGCACACAAACGTTCTTCAACAATTTTTGTAATCTATACAGATAAATAAAATTGAAGATTCTGTTTGTAATGCTAATGTCAAAATAACAGCTTTATACTAAATGCATATGGAACTATATACGGTACTTACAAGAAAAACACGATTTTTAAAATGTCTGTCTGTCCGTCTGTCTGTCTGTTTGTTTCGGCTAATCTCCGAAACGGTTGGATCAATTTAAACGGGACTTTCACTGGCAGATAGCTGATATTATAAGGAGTAAATTAGGCTACTTTTTATCCCGAAAAAATGGATGGTTCCCGTGGAATATGTTTGTTAGTCTTTCACGCCAGAACGGCTGGACGCATCTGGATGAAACTTGGCACATAGATAGATTATAGTCTGGAATAGCACATAGGTTACTTTTTATCCCGGAAAAATTACGGTTCCCGTCGGATAGATTTGTTTTTGTTTTTCTAGAGGTGAACCCGAGCGAAGCGAGGGTGAGCCGCTAGTTTAGCAATAAAGCTTTTGAATGTTTTCTGATGCTGTTGTAAAAACTTGCGTTGTATAAACGTAAATAGTGCATAGTACTCGTGGTAAATTCAAAATTGCGAAACGAAACACAAATATTTAGAACAAAATCTATATACGTTAATATTACAAATATCAACAGATTTGTATTATGTGTTATTTTGCAGCGTTAACGAGAAATTTATTATTTGTTGTTGCAGCCATTCTTAATGAATTCAATTTTTCAACATTAAAGCAGTTTAGGAATCTAAAACAATGTCATGGACATGGCTAGCATCTACGTCATTCAAAGCGCGCGAAAAAAAAGATTTCTTGGCATGAAACCACTATGGCGAAATGATCGATACATAAAATAATATGCAAATGTATGTAGTATGTATACGTATGTATTCAGCCCTTTTTAACGTCCCACTGATGGGCACGGGCCTCCCTTCAATACGAGGGGGATCAGGTCATAGTCCACTACGCTGGCCAAGTGTGGGTTGGCGGACTTCTTTCGAAAACTTGCTAGGTTCTCTCAGACATGCAGGTTTCCTTACGATGTTTTCTTTCACCGTTAAGACAAGTGGCAATCATGTTGGAAATGATTCAAACATGAAAATATCAGAGGTGCGAGACCTGGGATTTGAACCCGCTTCACTCGGTTTCCCAAGCGCGCGTGTTACCACTGGGCTACCACTGCCTAATATGTAAATAATTACCTTTTAATACGAGTGACGATGTGAAAAGAGGTGCGAGACCGAGATTTGAACCTGTTTCACTTGGTTTTCAAAGAGAGCACGTTACCACTGAGTCATTGCACTAAAACATTTTCCACAGTGCAAAAAATAACATTTTGATTTACATTATTATGAATTATCACAAAAGGTTTTGTTTGCTACATAGTTAATGTAAAGGAGTGCAATTTTTGTTATTTACTTGTTATTGTGTATAATTTTAAGAATTATGAAGATCTACTTATAATTTAATTCAGCTGAACTGAATGTTTGGCTCAGTTTATAGTGATCCTACTTGCTGTGGCAACGGTTGCGGGTTTGAGTCCCACTGGCAGCATTCATTTGTGTGATGAGCATGAATGTTTGTACTCCAGTCATGGGTGTTTATATTTATAATATGTATGTTTTTAAAGTTATATATGTGAAGTCTATCTGGTATCCATAACACAAGCCTCGTAGCTTACCATGGAACTAGTTGATGCTGTGTTTTAATGTCCCAACATATTTATTATTATTATTTATTATTAATAAAGTGGAATTTAATTATCTATAAAAATAGCCTTTCAGTTTATTTTTTTTTTTAATTTAAAACATTTTATACACTCATGTAAGATAATTCTTTTTAGGTTTTTAGTGAAAAAGTTTATAAAAAAAACACATTGCTATCAATATTTAAACTTATAAAAAACCTTATTTTTTAGAAACCCAACAAGTTTTCTTGATAGATTATTATTTGTTATTTAAGATTAAAAGTTACATATTATATATTATTATTAAAAAAAGTTAAATATTATTAAAAAGGCTTTATATTTTTGTTATATTTTAATATATTTAATGAAAAACAATAATTAAGTTATATAGTTAAATTATTATTACATCATCTTTAGCAATTTTTTCATATTCATATTTTTCTCTTGTCGTATGTTCTCTATATCCTTTTTGATATCTTAACGCTAAAGAATCTTCTGGCGAAGTTCTTTTAAAAATAGAATCTCCGTTTAGATCCAATTTAACTATACCAAAGTATATACAATCATCATTTTTAATCTCTCGTCTCCTTCTTTCCTTCATTATTACAGAATTTTGAACTGGCAACATTAGTAACATATCTTGGAGTTTATTATTTAACTTTACTTTGGCTTGTATCATGCCTTTTTGTTCAGAATTATTTTTCATGGGGAGATGACATTCTATACAGCGTACATTATTTTGATGATCCGTATTTATAGGGACCGGAAATAATCTATCGTTTAAATAAAACCTATATGCACATTTATGATCACTTAAACTGGTAACACTACCCTTGCTATTTAGTCTGGATTTGGCTGAATGGCATTCAAAATAATTATTATTTCTAAATTCTTTTATTCTTTGTATATTATCTTCATTATTTGGGTCCATCAAAGTTACTTCTTCATCAGAATCTTGACATACTTGAAAGATACTGTTTTCTGAACTAGATAATTTCTCTGGTTGTTCCACAATTGTTTTTAAGGATACTTTTCTTATATCATTTAAAGAACCACATGATTCAAAATGTTCATTTCTATAATATTGATGTATGTCAGGTTTTTTATTTGTACATTTGTTTTGTTTGATAATATCTTTATTTTGTGAAGTTAATTTGTGAGGATGAGGATTTTTATACACCATATTGTGTCCGTTTAAAGAATTTTGACGTTTTACTTCATTACAATCACCACAACTTTTGCAAATTTCATTATTAGACGTATTAATGTAGAAGTGATCGGCAGATTGTGTGGTTTTCTTAGGATTATCTCTCGTTCTATTTATAATACCTGTGGAACAACTTTGTTCTGTATAACACGTTATCGGTTTTGAAATCACTGTTTTCACCATTCTGTGTTTAGTTGAATTGTTGAAGTGTCGCAAATGGCTTTTGTAACGTTCACAACAAAATTTTGGCATTAATTTATTTGTTTTGGACATGAGAATGGATTGAAGCTTAATTAAATAATTTAATTCTATTTTTTGTTCTGTGGTTTAAAGGCGTGAATTAATAATTAAATAATAAATAATATTCCTGTACACTTTTGTTTATTGAAACGTCAAAATAATATCTTGCGTTGCTATAGCAACGGTTGAATATAGATAATTATTATATTATAGATTCGATTTATATAACTTTTTTTATTTTATCAATTTCCTTATTATTTTATAGGAATTTAATTAATTTATTAATATTTTTTATAACATAAATTTATTTTATATAAAGAGAGATTTATTTATTTAATAATGTACAATACGTTCTTTGGTAGTGACATCTATGGGCGAGTAGCGGAGATCTTAGCCAAAATAAGAATGTAGTTCTAGATTTTAAAAGTAGATGGCGGTTAATATAAAAATATTAAATAATCTTATTAAAGTTATTGAAGAGGAACAAAATCCAACATATTAAATGTAATCAATTATAATCTGTTATTTTATGCATGTTATAAATTAATGTAGCTAAACTAAAATTGTTAAATTATTTCTTTAAGTATTTTTATATTTATCTTGTTTATTCGTACACTTATAGATCGACACTGTCGTAGAACAAAGTCCGATATGATATTACAACGAAATTGATTTTTTTTCAAAATTAGCTTTAATTAATAATAAACTATTGATATATTCAAGAAAAATTAAAATATTCCAAGTACTTTCGGAAATATTCAATTGAACAAAGTATTATTTAAAAATTGTTTCCAAGAATATCGTCGCGAGTTCAATAGCGCCACTGTCGCTCGGTTGTCATCGCTCCGCGTGCGCCGCACTCCGCGCGGCGATCGTCACTAGCGGTGATGTTCGACGGCAAGCCGGTCATATTTAATAGCAATACATGAATTCTACATTATTCTACATTTGTTCATTTTTTAAGTTTTTATAATATACAAAAACGACCTAAAAATGTCGCGGCCAAATAAAATATTAAAGTTAGTAATAGGTAATGAAGAAAATATAAGAGACTATTTCGCCGGGCAGGACTCCAGCATTTCAAATAATATTTTAATCGAAAATACGGACAACCAAGGTAAGTTATTTTTATAAATATTTACTCTTATGGATATAAGTGCCTTTTATTATTTTTTTCATACTAAAAAACGATTTGTTAACATTTTATATAGAATTATTCAAATTCCGCGTCGTATCTGAACAACCGACATTGTTCTACGGAAATGAAAAAAAAAAATAAATTTATTTAATAAAAAAATGTTTTGATGATGTTTTCTTTATGTACTTTATTTATATTCTTTATTTGCTTATGTTTTGGGTTTTGACGTTTTTGGCGTCGTATGTTTCCTAGTTACGTTTTTCTCCCAAATTTATTTCAATTATACAGATTGTTTGAAAACTTACGGCGTTGTTCTTCGGAAATCTTATACATTTTTGTTGTAGCGTATTGAGAATCAACTATGTTCTTCGACAAAAAATATATAGGACGTTGTTCAACATGTTTGAATGCTAATTATAGATATATAAATGACTAGATCTTTTAATTTGAGACTTTTTTTTCTTATTTAGATATATCTTTAAATATTTTACTATGTTGCAGATCTTGGAGTTGAAAAACCAGAATTACCATTACCTCCTGGAGCGGAAAACATAGTCAACCAATTAAGGGAAGTAGCGCAGGAAGTATTTGCAGATGGCGATGAAGATCGAAATTTAGTTGAAGACTTGACACTATTTGGTATAGAAGATGCCAATACCAGTTTTGAGATTTCTCCTCCTGTGGTCATCGAAGAATTTGAAAGCATTGTTGCCAGTACACCTAAGTCACCCTTACCAATTCCTACTTCGATGCTTTCACCGATTAATAGTCACAAGACATGTAATGACTTACTTTGTGCTTTACACGATCACTGGACGGACGCAATACCGTCTTCACCTAGTACTGTAAGTGGACTAAGTTCGTTTTCCGAATCAGATACCAATTCAGTACCGTCTCCCAGGACGAAAAAAACGTACAAAAAATAGAGAATCATGGTCCGATGTAAAAAGGAAATGCTTAACGAATTTGGGTAAAAAATATCTGTCGAAGAGGGGTAAAGTTGTTGATGAAAAGGTTATGGGTATGCCTTGTAAATGTACGTAAATTTACTTATAAGTACAACTTACCAATAGCCTCTTCTTCGTTTTAACTTTACTGTATTTGATATGGGTCACAAACAGGCCAAATGCTACATGTGGAATGAAACTATTTCAAAACGGGGAGCTAACGAAGTCAGTAGTTGTTTATTGGATTTTGTAAAGGAAAAAGCTCATGCTGTTGTTGATGAGATCAGATTCTGGTCGGACAATTGTGCCGGTCAGAATCGAAACCAAATCATTTATTATTTTTACATGTATGCTGCAAAAAAGTATAGTATTACAATAACACACAGGTTTCTAGAGAAGGGACATACCCAAAATGAGGGGGATAGTGTAAATTTTTAGACTTCAAAATTAATGTTAATAACAAATTATGGTTTAAAAATTGCAAGAATATAAAAAATTCTATGGAATCAAATAAAGGAAGTCCATGTCAATAAAAAAGATCCCAATAAATTATATTATAAATATTATGATCTCAATGAAAGTGGTTATAATTGTCTGGTCATTGGATGTTGAATGTAGAACTCATCATCAACTCTACCTGATTTAACACCTATTTCTAACAGCTTGTATAAAATATCGAAAAATAAAATTTAATGATCTTGTTCACATGTGCGAAACCGGTGTAATAATTCCTGAACATAGCATTTATTTCAAATCCCTACTATTTGCAAATAATCATGGTTCTAATAACAATGATAGTGATACAGATGATGAGTGGTGTTTTTTTTTCATTATTTTGTTAATTTAATGACATTTCATTTTATTTTGATAGTTTTGTTTTGTATAAATACATTATTTTAAAAATAAAGATTTATGTGGGATTTAAACAGATCTGAGACAATTTTGGAGAGAAGTATTTTTTGTTATTACTTATTGAATCTTAATTACCTGTTCAATCAGTCATCTAGTACAAACACTAAGTTTTATTTAATAATTATTTATGGGTAAAGACCTACTCATATCTGTTATTAATATAGATATAAATGTTATTATTTTAGAGATCTCATATTTGTTAAAGATTTTTAGTCTTTCTAGTTTTGTGATTTGACTGATTTATTTTGTTACCTATTGAGACTGATCATAAACGGGTCGTACAAGTAGTATTAAGAGTTTAACTACCAAATGTCAAGATTTTTTAATTAGTATTATTCCTTGTTTGTGCAATTTTCAAATTGTATTTTCGATAAAAAAAATAATCGTTGATTATATTTTTCATTTCTTTACTTATATAGATATATGTTGTGTTCAAACAATAAAAAGTTTTTTAGAACCTACGTAATTTTTAATTTATCTAGAATAACATGCGACATCAATACCCCTTTTGTAATTCCACAGAGCAGCATAACATGTATATATACGTGGTACATCTTTCCATCGAACAACGTCGGAAAGTCACCACATACGTCCCATGTTACGTAAAATAACGTGGGATTAAAATATACGAACGAATTTTTTTTTATTTTATACATAAAATGTTATTATTATTATCTAGTAATAACACTTAATAAAAGACAAAAGCTATTTCTAAACATTTTTTCAATTAATTAAATAGGAGAAAAGTTATGTTAAAAAATGTGACTTCAAAACTTTAAACTACTCTCCTGTAAAGTAGCTATTTTGTAGATCCGATTTTGTTCTACGACAGTATCGAGATAAATTGGTGTTACAGTGGAGACTGCGTTTATAAAAAACGTAGATCATAATATATAGAGTAGTATTATAAATACGCCATATTTTTATTTTATTTTTTTATTTTATTTTATTTATTTTTGGGAAACAAACAGTACATAGAACATTTATAAAAAATACATAAAAGATTGTACACACACCAATAAAGTTTCCACTAATATACATATCATACTAACGAGCAGTCCAATAAGAGGGAGAAAAGCAGCAAAAACGTTACTTACAAAATCTTACAAAAAAAAAAACTAATTAACCCTTAATTACTCGCATGGGGTCAAAGCAGTTCTTTGCGTTCAAAAAAAAGTATTCATTGCGTTCCGAATTTCCCCGCGCCCCCGCTAGCTTCCTAAATCGTGTCTAAGTTTGCATTTGAATAGCGATCAAGTGACAAGACCACAAGGACTAGTCGCTGCTCTCCTGAGCGGTGACGAGTAATTACGTAACTTTTTGAAAGAGGTGAGTTGCTGATTTTATTATTTTTTTGTGCATTATTACTTCTTTTGATATTATTACTGGTCCAGTGTATAAATTTATGTCACCAATATATTTTTTTATCCTTTTATAAAACAAAGTTATTCAAAAATTGTATCATCGTGTGATTTGTATTTTATCCTAGGATCAGTCATAAATAGAAGAGATAAGCAAATTTTGCAACGGTTAGCAGTAGATGAAGAACATGTTGAAGAGTCAGGATCTTTGTTGGAGTCAGATGAGATAATCCAAAGTGATCACAAAAGTACTAGCTAAATAATTGAGTCTCTTTCAAATTCAAACGAATCGTCAGACAATGCAGGACAAGAGCAGGAGTGGACGTCAATGATCAGATGTGTGGTATTTACAATATAGGGAGGCATTTAAAACGATGGCCATTTTCTTTCATCTTATAGGTAAATGTCACAATTATAAGCGCACTCCATGTGCATCGAGCAAATACAAACAATTTACGTACTCACGTGAGGTGTCATTTCCTGCGGTAATTGGCTGTCGAATTTGTTGTTCAGAATCGCCAGAAACGACGAATAATTTCAATACAACTACTAAGATTGTAAAAAAAACGTCTTATGGAATGTGCATCACCTGGAATATCGCGAATCACCAACCACAGTAAGTGATGGGCATTGCATCGACTGCCCGCGGTAAAGCGATCGAAAAATGTCAACAAAATGCAATAAATGCATCAAATTTGTATGCAATGATCACTTTAAGTTATATTGTCAACAGTGTAGTGACAGTGATTCAGAAAATTCGTGAAATTATTATTATTTTTAACTTTAATCTCACTGTAAGTATAAAGTGTTCATATTTACTGATTATTTTAAATTTGATAGTTTTTGTATTATTAGATATTGATTTATGTTATTCCTTAAAAATATATTAGTTTAAATAAAGAACTTTTATAATAAGATAGTTTTATTTACATATTTATTTATTATATATTAAAAATAATTCCTACAATTTGGGGTCACCTGAGACCCCATGCGAGCAGTTGTGTGATTTTCTCAATGCGAGTAATTAAGGGTTAAGAGAAAAACAAAAAAAAATAATAATAATATTATTAATTATATATTGGAACGTATGGCGCTCTGCAACTTTAAGACTAGCCATTCTTATTGTATGCTCCTTACACCTACAAAAAAAAGGGGAAATTAAAGTAGACTTTATTATAATTGTATTTATTTATGGGTAAAAATTCATTTTGGAAACGAATGACAGTTTGCTATTATGTTAGTATTTATGGGTTCGATTCCTGCGTCCCTCGTACTATAAAATGATCTGCACAAATGGCTGGTCTCAGTGAGATTGGTTGTTGTAGTTGAAATCGTTTAATATTATCAAATAAGACCAAGCAAATGATATAAAAAAATCATAACATTATTATAATTACTCTGTTCCACCATTTTGACATAAATTTAAATAATATTATACTTTAAGAAAAAAACTTATAATTAATTTCCTGCAATGTGAAGAAAAACAAATATGTTGACCTTTACAAAGTTACGAAATGCGTTCCTTTTAATACATAACTACAAAGTAATAAAAGTACGATTCGTACAATTTTAATTGTACTTAGTTTTACCATAATATAGATAACATCTATAATTCATACTTTTCAAGCTTTATAAAGCAAAGGCTGTTGCTATTCTTCCGGTAATCTTATTTTCTTATTTTAAGCCTCGATAGCTTAAAAATCTTTCTCACCGTGTTATCTATACTAATATTATAAAGTGAAAGATTTTTGTTTGTTTGTTTGTACCGAATAAGCTCCGAAACTATTGAACCGATTTAGATGAAATTAGGTAAGAAGATAGTTTGAGGCCCTGGAAAGGACATAGGAGAGTTTTTATTCCGGAAATCATTCCTTAAGCGGCTGAAAATGGGGATGAAAGTTTGTATGGGAAAGCAACGTAGGGACTAATCCGAGCGAAGCGATTTTGAGTCGCTAGTGAATACACTATTATTTTAATGTAATATAATTTTTAATTTATAATAATAAAGAGGAAAGTTTGTATGTGTGTATATTTGTTACCCCTTTACGTTAAAATGGTTGTATTGATTTGCATGCGATTTAGTAATTAGATAGATTACTATCTGAAAACACATAGGCTACTGTTAGTTATAAAATTTGATAAAAGATGACGTTGTCTATACTATATAATACAAAAGGCATAAAAGGTACCTAAGGATGCATTCAAGCGAAGCGAAGGTAGATACGTCGCTAGTAATCCTATGAGATTGGGATTACTATATTATGTATAAGTATTATGTTATCTATTAAGAAAAAATAACAATATGTTATCTATAATTTTAATAATTTTTTAATTTTAATAAGTTGTATAATAATTGAATATGGAATATTATTTATTTAATTTTAGCTGATTATAATTTATAATTATTACAAGTTTTTAGAAACTTTATTAATTAGTAATCTATATTTAGTGTTGCCGTTGTTATACTCGTATTTATAAACATAAAGAAAAGTAAAATATTAATTATTCAAACCACATCAATTTTCTACATAATTTAAAAATTAAAAAATTAAAAATAATTGAGTATAATAATGTCAATCCAGTTTGCTATTATTTAAAAAAAATAAAGATTTAGCAGCACTATTACTACATACATTTACAAATGAAAAATATTAATTTGAAATACTATTATTTTGATCCACACTGTAAGAGCTTGCTAAATCTGTCTGTTATGTTTAATTTTAGTAGGTATTTAATTTTATTATATTAATAACAGGATCCCACGACGATGGTAGTTCCCAGCCATCTTCCCTATTGAAATTTTGATGTTTTTTAATTTCAATGGTTTCTCGAATTATCCTTGGATCCAACCCAATCATCCAACCCAGTAATATTCCAGATTTCCCTTTAAGGTTTACGCGTGAAAAGATAATAAATTTGCATTCATATTTATAAAATTTGTTATATTCAGCCTTTTTTTTACCGTCCCACTGATGGGCACGGGCCTTCCTTCAGTACGAGGGAGATCAAGCTATAGTCCACCACGCTGGCCAAGTGCGGATTGGCGGACTTCACATGTCTTTCGAAAACTTGCTAGGTTCTCTCAGACATGCAGGTTTCCTCATGATGTTTTCCTTCACCGTTAAGACCGTTAAGTGGTAATAATGTTGGAAATGATTCGCACATGAAAATATCAGAGGTACGAGACCCGGGATTTGAACCCGCTTCACTCGGATTCCCAAGCGAGCGCGTTACCACTGGGCTACTACTGCCTAAATAATAAAATTAGTTTGGATTCTATTATAAATACTCACCAATTAAGCTTATTTGTAGTTAATATTTTCTTAGATTTACGCGAATATTTGACATTTTAAATAATACTATCTTTTCGGATTTTTTCGCGGATTTATTTTGATTTTAGGTTCCCGACGTTTCGAATGTTTGAGACATCTAACACCTTAGTCTTTTCCGTGACCATGATTGCTGTAAAGCAATCGAAACGTCAGGAACCAAAAATCAAAATAAATCCGCGAAAAAATCCTAAAAGATAGTTTTATTTATATTATTTTTAGTTTCTTTAATAATTACTTATAAACAAGCAAGGTGTCTATGAATGAGAAGTAACGCCTTAATTGATCGTCCGGTCACGGGTCGTCAGCAAGGACTCGGCCTACTACTGTGGCAACGCTTTTTGTTAATAATAATGTTTTATACTAATAAATATGTTTAACCGACTTCAAAAGCAAAGAGGTTTTCAATCCCGTTGTTATGTTTTTATGTGTATTTTATGCTTATTTCTTTGGCTATTGTTAATCAATTCTCATTTTTTTTTATGAATATGTTTTCATATAATATATGTATTTCGTAAAACATATCTAAGGGTAAAATTACCTTTATTTAAGGGTGGTTTTGATGTAGGTTTTTATTATACCTTTTTTTATTAAAAAAATATTAAATTCCCTAGCTTTCATCCACTCGGTCTTATTTGATCTATGAAACCTTATGTTAATTTGTACCAGAATGTTCTCCCCGTCAATGTAAATCCTATTAAAATCAGTCATTCCGGAGATAAGTGGAAACCAACTAATAAACACATTTTTAAATAATGTCAATTCCAGCTCAATAAAGGATGGCTATTTTATATAAGGATAGTAGAAGAAAGACTTAAATGATTAAAAATAGCAAAACTCGAGTTCGTTCTTCAAACTCGGAATCTCAAGCATAAAAGTGCGAGTTAAACAAGTTCATTATACCCAAATATGCAAAACTACCGACTTACCCTCGCTAGATGCCTTTTGTTTTAGCAATTTAAAAAAAACGTGTGTGTGTGTACGTTATGTACGCACGTAAGAAGTTATATTTCTATGGCGTAACAGAACAAAATAGCTAAAGATTTCAACCCGTATACCACAACTCTCTGCTTGTAAAAGGAATGCAGCTAACTTCATCATGCTGCTTTCAGCTAACTTCATCATGTCGCTTTTAAATTTAACTCTTTTTCTCCAAACGTGCCAAAAGAAGTATAACTTCAAAAACAGTAGCCTAAGTGTTACTCGAGTCATACTCTGTTTGTGTACAAAATTTCATCCAAGTCAGACCAGCCGTTCCAGTTGTGACATACATAATATTTACTTAAACTTATGTTACCATAATTATAAGTGAAGATAAATGATTCAACTCACGTTATCATATCGTCTTCATCTGCAACCCGCACTATTTCATCGATGTGCGTACGCGCAACTCGTCTGTACCAACTTTGGAGGTTTAAACGCCGTAAAAATAATATATTCCGAAAGTTATTCAAATGGCGCGCGTAAATATTTTATTTATTTTCATTTTGTTGGTAAGTTTTTTTAAATTTATAGTTTTTATAGTTATAAAATAGTGTTTAGAAGTGTAAAGGATATGAAGTTTTAGTTTGTAACTATTATTTACTAGCGGCTCACACTCGCTTTACTCGGGTTCGCTTCTAGAAAAACAAAAACAAATCTATCCCACGGGAGCCATACATTTTTCCGGGATAAAAAGTAGTCTATGTGTTATTCTGATGTATGAGCTATATTATTGTAAAGTTTAATTAAAATCGATTCAGTAGTTTTTGTATGAAAGAGTGACAAACATCCATACATCTATACATCCTTACCAATTTTCGCATTTATAATTTTAGTACAGATGTATGAGGACTAGTTCGTAAGCAATTTTATAGAAAATTGCTGAAGATATTGTTTTTAACGTAATCTAATATGATATTGCCTATAAGAATGGAATAGTTGTGCTGTATTTTTACCACTTCTCTTCAGGACTGAGCTGTTATATTTTCTAGTTAAGATTAAGAAGACTTCATCGTTTTAAATATTTTTAAGTAAATGACATATTATATCTTAAGTTATAATATCTTATAATATCTTTTAATATCTTTTAATATCTTATATTATCTTTATAATAGTTTATAATATCTTTAAGTAAATAAGACTTCTAAAAATATTTAGATTGTCTTAAACTTTTATCTAACTTTATAAAAACCAACATTGTCTCAAGCCTATTGTCTAATATTAAAACGTAATAAAACTTACGATTGTACAATATTATCTCATAAAATCTAGCTTTCGCTCTTGGACCTACTTATATGCTACAATGACAGCTTATAATTAGCCTTAAAATCAGTTTAGTGATACCCTAGATCACTTCGTACATGCAAACAGACATACACATTTTACGTCTTTAAATAATGTATCGTATTATTTATATAATATTTGAATTGAACAAAACAATTTAAGATGATGTGAAGAACATCTGAGTCTCGCGTAACCTTTCAGCCGTGAAAAATGATGAAGGTTATTTTTAAATATGTTTTTAAACGTAATATTAAAACAACTTTTGTGATTTCTTCAGTCTTTTAATCTTTGATAATGATAAGAAACCTGTCAGTCTGTCTGTGTGTATTTGTGTTACAGTAGCTCATAAATGGATGGACCGATTTTAATATTATTTTTTTTAAACTATTTTAATCAGATGTCTGATAAAAAATCGTTCAGCTTAATAAGCTCAGCATTATAATTTAAAATCCCTTTAAATACTTTAATTTTCATAGACATAAGCAATATATTTTTTTTAATTTATTTATCCATAAACTTGTATCGCCTTCAAACTACCCGGCTCCTTGAAACTTTACGATAGACATTACGTGTTTAGGCTCATTTAATCGATCGATATTAACTAGGTGTCAATTGGTGATAATGATCAAGTTTTTATATGTATATTTCTTGTATACAAAGATTTTCCCGTGGCTTCGTCCGTGTATTTCATCTATTAAGTATTGTACCGTTCCTAAGGATCATACTGTGATGTTAGATAATCTATAACTTCCTCTAATACCCAAATAAGCTGTAAAATAAAATAAAAACTAAGAATAAAAGCAAACTCTTCAGTTTTGTAAGAAAGAGCAAAAATTTAAAGTTATAAATATTTTTTTACTTATAATTAACATATAATATAATGACCATTTAAAAAAATTAGAAGGTTAAAATTATTACCGTCACGAGATAGCGCTTTCGCTAGGTAAACTAAAAAAAGTAGTTCAAAATCAGACATTATTGAATCTTATATTATTATGAAAGATGAAAGACGAATAAATACACACACACTGTAAAGCTTATAATATTAGTATGTATTTTAAATGAAATTATCTTTAAGAATTGTTTCTGTAAAGCCTTCGAAAGGTTAGGAACCAAAAATCAAAACTAATCCACGAAAAATTAACTCAATGGTTAGTATAGATTTCTCAGAGATGAGATATTTTCCCGCAGTAAAAAGTATCCTATATAGTATCCTGTTCCTGTATAGTAAGATATGTTGACCCGGATACCCAACTATAATCATACAAAATTTCATCAAAATCTGTTTAGACGTTTTCTCGTAATACGTTCCTAGGCAGACAGACAGACAAAAATTCGAAAATCTATAGATTTGGCCTCTGTATAGATAATAATGACTATTTCAATAAAATTTCCCAAAAAATATTGTCTCAGACTCTCAGACTTAGAATTTTATTATAGACTAGCTGTATAAGTTACTATAGTTCTTTAACTATCCCACGGGAACTCTTTAGTTTTCCGTGATGAAAAGTATGTAAGATATTGACCGGGAATATATGGTACCACCATGCAAAATTTCATTTAAATCGGTCCAACAGTTTCGGAGATTAGCCCGTACAAACAGACAGAGAAACAAATAAATTGAAAAATCTGGATTTGTTCTATTTCTCCCTGACTCGGTTTTTAGCATTTTTTTTCTATGTACAGACATTCGACCTCTACAGTTTTATTATATGTATAGATGTCAAATGTTCGCGTAAATCTAAGAAAGTATTTATGATTAAAATAATCTGTACGAAACGAATTAACTGTTGAGTTTAAATATTATTTGAATTAGCTAGAAAATCATGTACGACCTTCTCGCAGTGCTCGCATGTCCTCGACATTGATGTTTGTAAAAAAATTATAAAAACAAAACAAGCTACTGCGTAAAAAGCGAAGTAAAATGGAATTGAGATCACGTAAGAGCATAATAAGGCAGTAGTAGCCCAGTGGTAACGCGCTCGCTTGAGAAACCGAGTGAAGCGGGTTCAAATCCCGGGTCTCGCACCTCGGATATTTTCATGTGCGAATCATTTCTAACATGATTACCACTTGCCTTACGGTGAAGGAAAACATCGTGAGGAAACCTGCATGTTTGAGAAAACCTAGCAAGTTTTCGAAAGACATGTGAAGTCCGCCAACCCGCACTTGGTCAGCGTGGTGGGCTATGGCCTGATCCCCCTCGTATTGAAGGAAGGCCCGTGCCCAGCAGTGGGACGTTAAAAAAAGGGCTGAATATAATACATACTATACAAACACCTATGACTGGAGTACAAACATTCGTGCTTATTACATAAATGAATGCCCCCAGTGGGACCCGGACCCGCAACCACTGGCACAGCTGACAGCAAGTAGGGTCATTACAAACTGAGCCAAACGTGTCGTTAAAAACCACATATATTATAAAAATAAGTTAAAGCTTTTAAACACGTACGAACGTATTTTTTTAACAATTAATACTAGATTTAACTCCAGATAATCATGCATAAATAAAATATGTAGTTGTCAAATATAATGTATACCTCATCCCCGTTACGTGGACTTAAGAGCATATCTAAAACGATTTCGTGCGAACAACTAGGTCAATGGTCTCTCATAAATTGTATAAAAAAATAATAATCAAGATTATCGATCAAAAAAGTATTTTTTGATCAATGTTCAAGAGTAATCTAAATTTTATCTACATATGTAATAAAATTCTGATCGTGAGTCGAATCTGTACATTAAATATTTTTTTTATATAGTCATTTTTATCGATACAGAGACCGAATCTATAGTTTTTAGAATTCTTGTCTGTGTGTCTGGGAGCGCATCACGAGAAAACCACTGGACAGATTTTGATGAAATTTGGTATGATGATAGCTGATTGTCCGTGTCAACATATAGGATACTTTTTACTGCGGCAACATATTTAATCTCTGAGAAATCTTTACTAAGCTGTTTAAATGTACGTAGGAACGAACCTGAGCGGAGCAAGGGTGAGTCGCTAGTTAAGTTATATAATTAAATTATTATTACATCATCTTTAGCAATTTTTTCATATTCATATTTTTCTCTTGTGATATATTCTCTATATCCTTTTTGATATGAGACGCTAGTTTTATATAATAAAGAGACAAATAGAGGTTTGCTTTTTTGTATGCATGTAGTTATAATATCTGGAAGTACAGAAAGATCTATTATGTTTTTTATTGTATTTTCTAAGAATTTTCTTCCCATTGAAAGAGAGAGAGAAAAGGGGGGGGGGAGAGGGGGGGGGGGGGGCGAGAGAATACATATTAGCTAATTTTTTTTTGTTTAGTAGCTATTGACGAGCTTTAGTGTTATCAATAAAAAAAAATATGGGCGATTGTCGACCACTGGGTGATCATTTCTGCTTTTTATTGTAAAAACTTATTCCTACATTCAACTCTTTTTAATGTCCCTTGGCTGGGCACGGGCCCGTCAACGTCTTTAGGCTTTGAAACTTCACATATGACACACGTATCCTTTCCTCACGATATTTTACTTCAACGTAAGAAAAATGATAATCAGTTTAAAGATGATTCACACATGATGATATCACAATTGCAAGATATAAGATTTGAACCCGCTTCACTTGGTTTCCCAAGCGAGCACATTACCACTGGACTACCACTGCCTTACAAGACAAGTATTCAAATATCCATAAAACAAAAATCGAGTAAGTTCAAGGAACGAAGGAGCGAATATTTCCAAGAAGCGATTAAACTTTTGATCAGAAGCTAATATAAAAGCTTTATAAATTATGTCGCTTGTTTCTCAGCTCTCATATCATATACTTTGTATGTTATAACTTCAATTAAATGGAAGTGTTTCCGTCGAATTAAAATAATTTAAATTTTGTAGCCAATCAAATACGAGTATTTTCAGAGTATTAGTGGTAATACTGTTAAAAATGTAAGTTGTATCCATAATATTATTTTTTTTACCAAAAATGTATACCGATTTTATCTTGGCACACTGATCTCAATCTGAGTTAAATTATATTATACTAGTGACTCACCCACCCTGGGAAAGCTTTTTGGCAATTTCTGTCATTTCTAGTATTCATACATTAAATGGTCCCATAGAGCCTTTTGATCCCTACATGAAATAGGATCGACTAACATAAAGAAAATTTTTTTGGTATTTCAGCATTTTTTTTTGCTAACCGTACATTTTTTCCAAAATCTGTGAATGCAGTTCAAAATATCTAAAAAAGTTATGGATGGTTTTCTAGGAACGTTTTCCTGTAACTATAACAGTTAAGGTATCTGCCCTTACTGTCCCGTCTCAGCAATCCACACTGTATATTAGTATGGATTGTATAATATACCAGCGAATTATTCTCGCTTTGCTCAGCTTCGTTCCTATTTGACTTACTGAAGCCTATGTGTTACTCTAGGTAATAGTCTATCTGTATTTCATCCAAATCCGTTCAGCCATTTTAGCGTGACAAAGTAATAAACATACATACATAAAACTTTTATAATTATAATAGTAGTTAGATATTATGATTTTACATTTCGTATGCGGATCTCTAAAACTGGTCTTAAGTTTATTTCCCCCATAGCTATAAAGAGAATAGAAACAAAAAAAAAACTCTATCACTAGCTTTCAGAACTTCTTACATTGTAAAAAGCTTTAACAGAAGCTAGAAATAAAATTTAACGAGTATTTTCTAAGCAAGTACTCACTGATGATTTTAACAATAGCTTTTGTGTTAGAAATACATCTATTTGAAGGCAAATCTATACATATAATAAAATTCTAACTGAGTCGAATCTGAACATTAAATATTTGTTGGAATATCTTATTGAAATAGTCATTATATCGATACAGAGGCCGAAACAATAGTTTTTCGAGTTTTTCGAGTCTGTCTGGGATCGCATCACGAAAAAACGTCTGGACAGATTTTGATGAAATTTGATATGATGATAGCTGGTTATCCGGATTAACATATAGGATACTTTTTACTGCGGGAAAATATCTCATCTCTGAGAAATCTATACTAAATAAAAAATAAATAAAAATGAATCACCGAAATATGCACGTGCATAACTTCCGATCGACTACACCAAATTGGATAATTCTTTTTTTTTGTGTTTGTTATTGTCAGGACAAGTTTTGTACAGAATAAAATTTAAAGAATTTTTTTTTTTACTTAAATAAGGTATTTTTTAAAACTCATGATATGAAAAATGAGCGTGTGAAATAGTTTTTATCCCAGAAATCATCCTTTAAGGGGGTAAGAATAGAGATGACAGTTTTTATGGGGAAGCAAGCTAGGGACGAACTCGAGCGATTCGAGGGTGAGTCGCTAGTATTTAATAATTGTATTAAAATCAGTCAAGTTTTCCTCTATCAGATCCATATAGCATAAAGAGCTACTATATCAAATACGTAGTGTTTAATTAAACAATTATCATCACAGATAGCGCTAAAACAAATAATAATATGACATTAAAAGATAAATGTGTCATTGTCGCTTAAAGACGTGTTAGGAGTACGGCATTGACATCGCGAACCAAGGAGGCACGTAGAGAGCCTCCGGGGAATATTAATGAATGGGAAAATGATAGACAGTACCATACAGCAAAGTATTGGTTTTTTAAATACTACTATCTTTTCGGATTATTTCGCGGATTTATTTAGATTTTTGGTTCCCGACGTTTCGAATGTTTTACAGCGCACATGGTCACGGGAGAGATTAAGGCTTTAGACGTCTCAAAGGCATTACATAGTTGTTATAGACAGCCTACCCACAAAATAACAAAATGAATTCAAAAAATACAAAGATGGTACCAAAATACCTTACAATATTTGTCTAATTTAATTTTAAACATTATTATAATTTTAATAAGTTTTACAATTGAATATGGAATATTTTTTTTTTATTATTATTATATTTATTACAATTTTTTAGAAAACTTTATTAATTAGTATCTTATTTCGTGTTATTCCGCGAAAAAAATTAATAAAAATTATTTAAAACTAGCGGCTCACCCTCACCTCGCTCGGGTTTGCCTCTAGGAGAACAAAAACAAACCTGTCCCACAAGAACCGTAAATTTTTTCGAGATAAAAGTAACCTACGTCTTATTCCAGACTATAATCTATCTCTGTGCCGAATTTCATACAGATCCGTTCAGCCGTTCTGGCGTGTAAGAGTAACAAACGAACGAACGAAAGAACGAAAATTCGTACATACTCACTAACTTCACATTTATAATACTAGCTGCTCACCCCCGCTTCGCTCGGGTTCGCCTCTAGAAATACAAAAACAAACCTATCCACGGGAACCGTACATTTTTCCGGGATAAAAAGTAGCCTATGTGTTATTCCAGACTATAATCTATCTTTGTTGCCTTATATCCAGATCCGTTCAGCCATGGCATGAAAGAGTAACAAACATCCATACATATTCACAACCTTTCACATTTATAATATTAGTATAGATTGATACGGATAATACGAATGTCAAATATTCGCGTAAATCTAAGAAAGTATTAAAGTACTGGTTGGTTTCGTTTCAACTGCCTCAGTGGTGTAGGAGCTAGCATATGTGGTTGCAAATCCAAAGATCCTGGGTTCGAATAGCCCGCAGTTGGAAAGTTGGTAATGGTACACCCTATCTCGGAGAGCTCGTCGTCGATCCTGCGCCTTATTATATATCTACTTTAAAAGTAATGTAAAATATTCCACTCTTAATAAAGATTTTTTTCATAGGATTCATATGGCTGACCCATTGACGGATTTAACTTTTTTTTTTAATAAAAAAAAAATATTAAAATCAATTCTCATTTGTCGAAAATGTCGCTTTTATTGATCGAAAGAGTACCTCCCTGTTCAATAAATAAATTACCTCTACAAGGAAAGTATACATACTACATAGTGTTGTGACACTGGCATCATAAATGTACCTAGGGTACGGTTATGGCTTATTATTAGTTAACTCGGTGGTCTAGTGGCATGTGCGACTGCAGATGCGGAGGTCCAGGGTTCGAGTCTCGGTCGGGCCAAGTTTAGTTATTGAATCTTTCTGTCAATAAAGTCTTAGTAACAGCCGGAATTGGGAGGTTGGCGTTTCACTCCCGTGCCTTGGTGGGTGAGAATTATCGTCCCACCGGAGTATGAGAGTGACAGGTATAATCTAAGTCATATGTCATACGTCAGGTCTGTTGTCAATTACGTTTTTTATAAGGTCAATGTCATTAGAGGTATCAAACAAACAGCGTACTTGCAAAGATCTAATATTTTTTTTCGTTAATATAAAAAAAAAAAAAAAACTTTAAGATGTAATTTTAATTTTTTACATTTTTGGAAAATTTCCTATCCTTTTCTGTATTTGTCACACAAAGTTATATTAAGTTAACTGTTTTATAGCTAACTAGCGACTGACCCTCGCTCCGCTTAGGTTCGTCCCTAGTTACGTTTTAACGTTTAGCATAGATTTCTCAGAGATGAGATATTTTACCGCAGTAAAAAGTATGCTATATATCGACCCGGATAACCAGCTATCATCATACCAAATTTCATCAAAATTTGTCCAGTTGTTTTCTCGTGATCCGTGAGGCAGACAAAAATTCAAAAAATTATAGATTCGGCCTCTGTATCGATAATAATGACTAGTTGTAACGATTTCCCAAAAAATATTTAATGGACAGATTCGTCTCAGAATTTTATTATATGTATAGATTTGTCAAGTAACACTCTAGTCATGTTAGAAGAGTATACATATCTTTTTTCTCATAAAGTCTTTCTTAATTACATAATTGGCTAGCGTTTTCCCGCGGCTCCGCCTAAGTAGTGCATTAATGTATCACTATAATTTTATAAATTGTAGCCTATAATGTCACTCTAATGCTGTAAGCTGTAAAGTTTTAGATAGAAGAATAATTTCCATACATCTTTACTTCTTCACAAGTTTTCGCTCTTATTTTTCTTTTTTTATATATTTTGGGACATAGTATTAGTGGAATTGTGCTTAACTTTATAAGATTAGCCTTTTTAGCTAGTTGGTATGACTTTCTTACAGTCTATGTACATTTTACATACTTTTTTCTCGCTTTCAAAAAAGAGTATTCAATTCTATCGTTTTTGTATTTATTCCGAGGCTTGTCACTAATAGGGAGAATGCGTGATTTTATTTTTATTTTTTATAGAATAGCTAACATCGTTATATAATTGTAAAATAAATATCCAGCTTCAAAAAACTAAAATTCAACTTTCTACCTATTACTATTGATGAGATACAACCCTCTGACAGACGGACGGACAGCGGAGGCATAGTAATAGGGTTCCGTCGGCACCCTTCGGGTACGAAACCCTTAAAACTAGCGACTTGCTCTCGCCTCGCACCAGTGATTCCCAAAGTATCTTTTGTATTCATAATATTACCTGTATTATTATTTAACTTATAGTATAATATACATATTATATAGGTAATACACAACTAGCGCCACCTTTTGGCAAATTATTGATATTAACAATAGCTTATGTGTTACACCAGACTATAGTATCTGACCAGCCGTTTTAGTGTCTAGGACTAACATACATACATGGTCATATAAATTTTCGCATTTTTTAAAGTGGTGTAATTGCTTAAAGTTTTAATGATGATGTCCTCCTGACCGATTCCGGCCACGGCGGCCAATCTCATTGAGACTAGCCAGCTGCGCAGGAGATATTATAGTGCACAAGTGTACGCGCAGACACAAGTGCACTCTCTATTCCTGTCACTCTCATACTCCGGTGGGACGACTATTCGACTCGACCGGCGAGAGTTAAGGCGCAGGACCGACGGTTTTACGTGCTCTCCGAGGCACGGGGATGAAACACCGCCAACTTCCCAACTCCGGGCTGCTACTGAGGCTTACTAGACAGAAAGACTCAATAACTAAACTTGGCCCGACCCGGGACTCGAACCCAGGACCTCCGGGCGTGCTGCCGTACATGCTAGCCACTACACCATCGAGGCAGTTCAAGTTTTTAAAAATTTTGCTACAACTAGAGTAGAGTAGATACGATTCAAATATGTATATTTAAAACAATGATGTTTACAAAGGACCGCTTGCTATTGTTTTTGTTTTCATCATAAATAATTGTTAAGCTTCTTTGGTTGGTTTAATGCTATATATTTAACGACCCATAAAAATAATATGTTATACTAGCGACTCACCCTCGCTTCGCTCGGGTTCGTCCCTAGGTACGTTTGATTTTTTTTGAGTGAAACCCTAATTCTTTTTTTAAAATAAAAGTAGCTTAAGTTACTCCTTATAATATCAGCTATCTGCCAGTGAAAGTCCCGTTAAAATTGGTCCAGCCGTTTCGGAGATTAGTCGGAACAAACAGACAGACAGACAAAAATTTGAAAAATTGTGTTTTTCTTATAAGTACCGTATATAATTCCATATGCATTTAGTATAAAGCTGTTATTTTGACATTACAAACAGACAGTTTAATTTTATTTATCTGTATAGATGTTACTAGCGACTCACCCTCGCTCCGCTCGAGAAATAAAATAAATAAAATCTGCCTACCAACTAAGATATCGATTTATAGAAACAAAATGAATACTATAATAAGCACGTTAAAAATTACAAAACCAACAAACATCCTATCATTTTACATAATATAATATGTAAAATATTTTTTTTTCAGGTATGCCAACAATGCTCACCGCGTGGTCTCCCAGAGGAAGATTCGGTAGTGAGTGTGTACACCACTCAGCCGAGCACTGGATCGACACACGTCGATGTCTACCATCAGATAGCTAATAATATAGCGGAAAGAATCACTTCGCCTATATACAGGTAAATCTATATATACATACATATACTAGCGACTCACCCTCGCTCCGCTTCGGGTTCGTCCCTAGACGAAAACAAATTTATCCCACGGGAACCGTACATTTTTCCGGAATGATTATAGCATATAGCCTTCCTCAGTTAACGGGCTATCTAATACAAAAAGAATTTTTCTAATCAGATTAGTAGTTCCTGAGATTAGCGCGTTCAACCAAACAAACAAACAAACAAACTCTTCAGCTTTATAATATTAGTATAAATAAATCGACAAAGATAAAACAAAACAAGTGTGAGTGTATACCTAATGTCAATTTATTTCAGTAACTAGCATTTCCAAATGCCAAAAACCAAATTCTTAGGTTTTACTACTAGTATAGTATTATATGATCTGTGGATTTTACATATTACGAGTAGTATACTCTTACATTGCAGTTTTTGCATTTTTTCTCAGAAATGAAATATTTTCCCGCGGTAAAAAGTATCGTATATGTTGACCCGGTTAGCCAGCTATCACAATATCAAATTTCATCAAAATCTGTCCAGTAGTTTTCTCAGGATGCGGTAACAGACAGACAGACAGACAAAAATTCTAAAAACTATAGATTCGACCTCTGTATCGATAATAATGACTATATCAATAAGTTTTTCAAAAAAATATTTAATGTACAGATTCGACTCGATTAGAATTTTATTATATGTATAGATTAAAGGCTATTTTATTTATTTACTTTTACAGATTTCTAGGCATCAACAGAACCAAAACGGAGGCTACGACAAAACGGTCATGGGATAAAGTCGAGCTTTTGGACGAGCCAGAGGTCTATCCTAAACCTATATCATCTGTCAATAACGAAATATCAGATAAAGATGTAGAAGAGTTATCTGCTGAAGCATTAAAGAAGATTGATAAAAAACCAGAAAAAATAACACTTTATAACAGCTATCTGCCATCAGAAAATATAGAATTAAATGATACTATTAACGAAGTTGATAATGATTCATTTGGTTTTGATGATCTAGATGATTCTAACGATGATGATACACCTGCAAGTAAGAGGAGCTTGTTTGTGACAGCTTTAGAAATAGTAGGAAGTGTGATACAGTTAATATATGGTAGCATAGCCCAATTGTTTTCAGGGTATTTACCTAAATAAAGTCAGCACACCTAAGCATATTTTATTTTAAAATCGGTAAGTTAATGAGTTAAATGTAAAATATATTGAAGTTTAATAATGTTTCGGGTGACCAAATGAATTAATTAATCTGGGTTTTGTTAGAGAAATGTTCAAAGCCACAATTTTAAGTGTTATGTAGACATAAGCAGCTGAACTGTTTTGATAAAATTTTGCCAAGTGGATAGATGCGGATGAATACAAAGCGGGATTGTTTTAAATAAAACTATCTTTTCGGATTATTTATAGAACACTCTTCTCTCCAATATCCAAAAAAAATAAAATACAAGAACACTTTAAAATTTTATAGAATATATATTTTATTAATATTAATAATTAATTAATATGATTCTGATATTATCCATTAATTTCGAATTTCCGTATTTTTTTAGATAGTGCCATATAATTTTTGTACATATTTAACAATTTTATTTAATGTTAAACCTGTTTTCTATGGAATAAAATGTATTTATTGTAATAAGTTTTTTTTTATTATAGCTATTTTTTCTGTTGTATTATTAATATGTAATATCTAAAATAAAATTAAAATCATAGCATAAACAGCAAATGCATTATATTTACTTTAATTATAAATAATTATATACAATGTTTATAAAACAATATACAAAAACACATATCCCTTCTGTGTAATACTGTAATGTTTTTTTTTTAATCTTCATATAATTTTTTGGCTAGGTGCTGTCTGTAACAAGTATATAATGATCTTTAAGACATCTAAAACTTAAGTCTCTCCCGTGACCATGATTGTTGTTAAGCATTCGAAACGTCGGGAACCAAAAATCAAAATAAATTTGCGAAAAATCCAAAAAAATAAATAGTTCCATTTAAAAATGTGGAATCGAATAAATCTAAGAAATTATTAAATAAATCGTGAAGGTGAGGTAGAGTACGAAAAGTAAAACTATTTGGCTCAGTGTCATCATTGGGTAGTAAATCAGGCTTTATCTGTCAACTTTAGATATTTTTTAGGATTTCGCATAAAAAGGGTCTAGTCGAACCTTTTTTTAGCTTATAATAATAATGTCCTCCTGACCGATTCCGGCCACGGCGGCCAATCTCATTGAGACTAGCCAACTGCGCAGGAGATATTATAGTGCACAAATGTACGCGCAGACACAAGTGCACTATCTATTCCTGTCACTCTCATACTCCGGTGGGACGACTACTCGACACGACCGGTGAGAGTTAAGGCGCAGGACCGGCGGCTTTACGTGCTCTCCGAGGCACGGGGGTGAAACACCGCCAACTTCCCAACTCCGGGCTGTTACTGAGGCTTACTATACAGAAAGACACAATAACTAAACTTGGCCCGACCCGGGACTCGAACCCAGGACCTATGGGTGTGCAGCCGTACATGCTAGCCACTACACCACCGAGGCAGTTTTTAGCTTATAGTGTACATAGTGTTTATCTGTTCCGTCTCTGAGAACGCAAAAAATGCAGATTTTTTAATGTCAATTTATTTTTTTATCTTATTTTTTTTCAAATAAATAACAAAAATATGTTTGATTTCAATTTTAATTCCAGTTTTAAGTATATTTTTTTTATAAATTCAAGTTTGTTTTTGCCCGAAATTTATTCAATGAGACAATTTGTACACCATATATATTATGTGTTTGGCGAAAACGGTTAGATGAAATTTTACGGGACATTTAACTTTCGTTCGGTCAAATAAAAACAAAAAATACGTAGCACAAAAATACGATTTTGAAGTGTTGTAGAGACATGATTTTTAAAAATTTTTTAATTTAAATTAAAAAAATATGGCAGATTTTGAGTGACTTTAAAAATATTTTCCTTCTTAAGCTAATCAAGTTGAATAAAAAAATAAAGAGTTTTAAGAGACGATTACAAAAATACATACAACTGTTATATTTAGTAATAACTTAAGATAATAAACTATAACATAAAACTCAAATTAATTATCTGGCTAAAAATAAAAAGCTATAAATAAAAAAAAATAAAAAAAAACTGGCGTCGTAAAATGAACTGAAAAGATGGAACAAGATGACACGTAGGAACATATTACTATTATCAAGTCTGAGACATATTATGTACTAGCGACTCACCCTCGCTTCGCTCGGGTTCGTCTCTAGGTGATTCTTTAAATTGACATAACTTTTTTATTTATGAACCGATTGAATAAAATAAGTACTAAATATTAAGTAAAGCTTACCACAACGAAAACCGCACCCGAATCGGTTAAGCCGTTCCTGAGGTTAGCGCGCACAAGCACACAGACAAACAGATAAACATTCTAAAAATCATTGTTTTGGGTTCTATTGCGTTAATAAAGACCCCCATTAATAATTTATCTCAAATATCTTCCATGTACAGACAGCCGTCAGTTACAATTTTATTATATGTATACTACAGATGCACATTGTACATGTAGAAGTCTTTCTACTGACTAAAAAATTAACTTTTTTCAAATTTCAAAAAATTCTCCAGCGGCTGGATTAAATCGTATCGAGTTAAAATTTTCAAGATCTTCTCCTTTTCTAACTTCCTTTCGAAAAAAAAAATCAGCGTCCAAATCGGTGATCCACGCGCGCACACTTTTGTCGAAAAGTAATGGATCTGCCCATATATATATAAGTAGACTGTGATTATACCGCTTTTTGTCAACTTGTTATCGTCTGTTCGTTTGTTTTTTACGTAATCCAGTTTTTGTAATTTAATTTTTTGTAATTTTATTTATTGTGATATTGAAGGTAAGCCACTTTTATCAATCGGTATGTAGTTACACCTAAGGTTTATCGCACGCTTCGATCATAGAAGCTCAGAGTCTATCTCAGTTAAATATTTAGTCAGGTTTAAATTTTTACTCAATAGAAAAAAATGTATTAATATTGCTAAATTGTAATAGTAATATACCCATTAATTAAAAATAATTTTATCTATACATATAATAAAATTGTAACTGATCGCTGTCTGTACATGGAAGATATTTGAGAAAAACTATTATTGGGGATCTTTATTAACGCAATAGAACCCAAAACAATGATTTTTAGTTTTTTTGTCTGTTTGTGTATGCGTTCGTGCCTGCTATTCTTAGAAACGGTTTAACCGATTTGGTTGCGGTTTTCACTAATGTATTGTGGTAAGCTACATCACAGATCATATTAATTTAGTATTTGTTTTATGTCAATCGGTTCCTAAATAAAAAGGTTATGTCAATTTAAAGAATCATCAATAATCATCACTAGAAGCGAGGATGAGCCGTTAGTACGTACTCGTAATATAATAGGTACGTTTTTATGTTGCATTTTTACTTGCTTGCTATTCTTTAGTTCTATAATGTACTTTTTCATTACCACATAAGAGTCAAACGTGCACTATTACACAGTCGCATAGGTACCTTGTTTTGTTCCTATTTTTAAATTAAAAACTTTGGCAACCCAGATTTTTTGCAAGTAATCTAACTTCTGCATACACTAATTTTAACTAATATTAGATTTATGTAATAAGCTTCGAGGTCACATATTTAAGGAACATTAAAAGGACATATTAATTAAAGTTATAATATCTTTGGATATATTTTCTAGTATTTTCTAGCTCATAATTGAAAAATATATATCTTTTTGTTTTGTAATAATATAAGTATGTTTATATATATATATATATATATATATATATATATATATATATATATATATATATATGGAAATATAGTGTGTATATATATTTATATGTTTATATATTGTATTTATTTTTACATATGCTTATTCTTATATATTTTATTATGATTGCACTTTCTCTTTCTGTCCCGCTACTTTACACTATTTCCCATATACATGGGTTGACTAGAAGAGATCTCTTATAGAGGTAAGTCCACCTTTGTCCACGTCATTTTTTATGTATTTTTTATTACTTGTTTAGTGCAATAAAGAATATAATATATTTAGTTAAGCAATCCATCTTAATCTTCATACTTTTTATCTGGTAAGAATATAATATATGAAAGACGATTTTACATCGATTCTTCAACTACAAGTCAAAACAGAGAATATTGATAACTTTGATGAAGTTAACATTCATCAGTTAAGTTCTATTAAATTAAGTTTACAGTACACTGTTAATATAGTAGTTAGTTATCTTTTGGACGACACGTTTGGCTCAGTTTGTAGTGACCCAACTTGCTGTGCCAGCGGTCGCGGGTTCGAGTCCCGCTGGGGTATTCATTTGTGTGATGAGCGCGAATGTTTGTACTCCAGTTATGGGTGTTTATATTTATAATATGTATGTATTTAAAGTTATATATGTGTAGTGTATCAACTATCTGGTATCCATAACACAAGCCTCTTAGTTTATCATGGAACTAGATGGTGCTGTGTGTTAATGTCCCAACGTATCTTTTTTTATTTTTTTATACATAAGTGAAAAACTAAATCCTCGTATAGGATTTCAAAAGCTAGCAGATATTTCTCACTGACTTAACGTGTTTGGAGACAGGCTTTTAGTGGAAATTGACACGAAAGTGGATATTCTGTTTCGTGTGCGAAAATATTAAGGACGTATTTGTGTAACGAGCGTCTTCAATTGTCGCTCTAAGAAAAATGTATAACATTCCGTATCTAGATTTCTGGCACTTTTTTATATAGTTTGTCTGTATTTGAGAATTTTTGTTGTAGAGTTGTATTTATAATGTTTTATAAAAAGCACTGGCACTTTTGTTATATAACTAAATAACTAAAAATAGTATATTATATACCTATTACTCCTTTTATCTGCGTTTAGTACACAGTTTTATCTATATCCGTCCAGCTGTTTTAACGCACATACAAACACACAGACCCACAATCACATACGCACGCACACACACATACAGTCATACAAACAAACTTGCACAGATAAAATAGTAGTCCGTTTTTTTAATTACATATTAGCGACTCACCCTCGCTTCGATTCGGGTTCGTCTCTCTATAAACAACTTTATCCCACGGGAACCGTATATTTTCCGGGATGATATATAGCCTAAAGCTTTCCTCGATAAATGGACTATCCAACACAAAAAGAATTTTTCAATTCCATCCATTAGTTCCTGAGATTAGCTCGTTCAACCAAACAAACAAACAAACTCTTCAGCTTTATAATATTAAGTATAGATTTGTATAATATTTAAGTATACGTACTAAATGTATATATGTTATTTGCTAAAAATACAATATACAATAAAAAAAAAAAAAACAGAAAAACATTTCTGAACTTCACATTGTTCTATTAAAAAGAGAAACATTCCAAAGAAACTTAAAAATTAAGAATACTTTGAAAGAAAATAAACTGAACCATTACGTATAAAGGTCGAACAAGTTATTTTCAAGTACATTTATACTGGCTGGAAAATTTAAAGGTTCTTTTCACTGTTACGATAATATAAAAATTAAAAGAAAAAAAATCTATGGTCTCAGTCACATTATTTTCTTTCCTTTTTGGAGACGGGGCTGATGTGTTTTCTATCTGAAGCAGTTCTAGAACCTTGCATTGCTGTAAAATAATGGATGTACGATTGTATATGTAAGAATATATGTATATAAGTTATTATGCAATTCTTATTTTTTTATAAGAAGTTTAGTAAACTTTTTTTTGACAAAAACCTTATTTTAAAAGTACAGCAATACAGTTATGTATTGCTTTTCTTTTTAACTAATTAATATCTACTTGCATTTACCTATATTTTTTGATTATAATTAGGTATAGATAGGGTGAGAGAGATCTTATTCGCTTTTTAATAAGTGGTGGTTATAAGTCTGTATGAGCAGCAACACAAACACCGGAAGTCTATCCACAACTTTTGAGTTGTATAATAATATAATACACTAGCGACTCTCTCTCTCTCTCGACCTCTTTTCGCTGGGTCATCCCTAGCTTGCTTCCCAATACAAATTTAAATCCCCATTTTCACCCCCTTAAGGGATGATTTCCGAGATAAAAAGTATCCTATGTCCTTCCCACGGTCTCAAACTATCTTCTTACCAAACATCTAAATCGGTTTAGTAGATCCAGAGATTACCCCCTACAACCTCACAAACTTACAAACTTTACCTCTTTATAATATTAGTATAGATAAAACTGTTAGATGACTTCGATTTTATAGCATTATAATAAAACGCATTCATAAAAAAGACCCTTAAACTAAGAAATATAAGTAGAATTCAGTTGGATGAAAATAGGGCTATAAATATGCACTCGGTCGTGCTCGATCGATGCATTCCCTATTGTTACAAACAGTATGTTTGCAGTCTATTATATAGTTTTTATACGTAATGATGTACTGTGTAAAAGTAGTATGAAAATCTTAATTACTAGCGACTCACTCTCACTTCGCTCGGGTTCGCCCCTAGCTTGATTCCCAATACAAAGTTTCATACCCATTTTCACCCCCTTAAGGGATGATTTCTGAGATAAAAAGTATTCCATGTCCTTCCCAGGGTCTCAACTATTTTCTTACCAAATTTCATCTAAATCGGTTCAGTAGGTCCAGAGATTACCCCCTACAACGTCACAAACTCACAAACTTTACCTCCTTATAATATTATTATAGACTAGCGACTCACCCTCGCTTTGCTTCAGGTTCGTCCCTAAACAAAAAATCTATCCTACGAGAACCGTATATATTTCCGGGATAAAAAGTATCTTATGCTATTCCATACTATAATCTATATCTGCACCAAATTTCATCAAGATTCGTTCAGCTTTTTTGGCGTGATTGAGTAACAAATATCCATCCATCCATCAATCCACCACAAACTTTTACATTTATAATATTAGTATGTATAAAAAAGATGAATGAGTTTGTTTATATTTCACTACATTCTTTTTGTTTTCTTTACGAAGAAAAATATCCTCAGGGTTTACTATCAATCTTGACAATTAACATAGCTATTTATTTCGGATGCAGCTCAGCTTAGATTTTTAAACTGAATGGCTAAGTTCTTTTTTCATTTAACCGTAAACAATAAATTCAAGTTTTATTGAACTATTTATTTTGACAGATTAGGTTGGAAAATGACTTCACGGTACGAATTGAACCAATATCATAAACATTTGATGTTCATATTAGATTTTCTTTTGGGTTGCAACTTAGGCCCCTTCTTGACTTGGCGGTGCGGTATTTTCCACGTTACTAAAAACTTACTGATGTCAGCCATATATCGGTATGCTTTCGATGTAAAACAATTGAATCTTGCAGAAATTTAAAAAAAAAATGGATTTTTACGCTCGATATCAACGGTTTTACTGGCTGCCCATACTGCGACGCACGTTTACCGCTACTCTCTCGGGCAGTCCCCGCCAATCAGGAAGCGTGCGTTCAAAATATTGGTTGTGACAGACTCTTACAATTTATAAAAAAATGTGAAAAGTGTTTTTTATAAGTTTTATAGTATTTTTCAATGTAATTGTTAAGTTTAATTTAATTGTTATCTTGTTTTTTAATTGTATTCATTTTTTTTCAGGTTTTTCTTAGTACTGTTAGGCGTTATAAAACACTGTTTTTTGCGAATGATGTGTTATCCTATAATAATTGGTAATACATAAAAATATAAATTAGATTTAAGTATATAGTAAATGTTTAAAAAAATATGTATACTCTTAGAGATCCATATAAATAAATAAATAAAAAATATATAGGTGCTCGGTAAACAATCAGTAAGAATTTTACCGAACGCATCGATACCGCACCGCCAAGTCAGGAAGAGGCCTTAAACTGAATGTCTTATCAAGCTCATGGCACAACATGCTGAAACCATTCGTTTTAACTCGTAAATTAAGTTGCAATAAGAGTTTAAGGTAGGCTCTCTATTCTATTATTTTTATTTTTACTTTAAAACTAGGGACTTATACTCGTTTCGGTACATGAATTACAGTCACAATTTCATGGGTTTTAATTTTTTTGCGAGAAATCATGATTGTTTTTCTAAAATAAAAGTAGCCTTAGTTACTTATTATAACATCAGCTATCTGCCAGTGGAAGTTCTGTCAAAATCGATCCAGCCATTTCGGAGATTAACCGGAACAAACAGATAGATAAAAATTACAAAAAAATGATTTTTTCTTATAAGTACCGTATTTACTTTTATATGTATTTAGTAAAAAGCTATTAATTTGACATTACAAACAAACTTAATTTTATTTATCTATATGGATAACAAAATGAAACAAAGTAGTATATAAAGTTTATTAAAATTTATGTTTACATTTATGTTTAAATCAATATTTGTTCATCCTTTATATATTACTATAATGTGTGTACAAATATCATTTGTAAGCTATGAAGGTTATTATACTCTACTGAATACAGACATATGGGGGCTCTCGGAACAAAAGGTCTAAAAGAGTTCTAATTTGGTACATTTTGTACCTTCAGTATCATTCCAAACATACGATCTTGAACAAGCGTCGTTTTTTTGAAAAATACTCTCATACTCTTTAAGACTTTATAAAAAATAGCTCTTACAAATATTATATATGAATGTATAATGAATTAGTGTTAAGAAAAAATATTTTGCTATTTTTGATTTTATAAAATATTCATTTCAACAAAGTGCCTAATACTTCTTGTAAAAGTTGCAGAAAATATCGTGCTCCATATTATTTTAGACCTTAGTGGCACTAAGAGAAGAAATTCTGAACAAAATCGTTTTCGGTATATTTCATCCGATATGATTTTGCAAATGGCAGTCGCTCAAAGTCAGAAATTAGAAAAATTGTATCTGGAATTATCCTTAATTAGAATTCTCTATGACCTTTTGTTTTTCAAAACCCACCCATGACTGGAATAATACTTGAACTAAAAGAATAACTAAGGTGTCTGTACGTACGCGTTTCTCTAAAAAATTTTTACCTATTGATTTTTTATTATTACTTGTTTGTTTGTTTGTCTGGATTAGTTTTGAGAACTACATTTTATTGCTTCATTATAGACAACTTACAGTATTACATATTAACATTCTAATTATCTATAAAAACTTAAAAAAATATAATAAAAGCCACTAAAGTGAAAAAAAACTGATTGGTAGTTTTAATTTACTATAGATACCTAATCAGGTATTTTCGAAGTCGGTGTGCTTTGATTTGTATTTGCAAATCCGTCTATATATATATATATATATATATATTCATTATGTATATTCTAGTATAACTCCGTCATATATAGACAGATTTATATATAAGCATTTGAATTAAGAACATCCTCCTTTTTAAAATCGGTTAAAAATCGATATTAACGAAATGTACAGACACCACAGCATTACATTTTCTTTATATGTATAAGATTATATAAATAAGGCTAAGTTTAAACTATAACGTTGATCATGTCCACATTTTCTGAACTAAGCCTAAAATTAAATTGAAATATATTCAGACTTTATTAGTACTTATATACAAGTGGTTGCAAATATCTCAATTCCGAAGATAATACGGACTCATCTTTTGCCAATTCGACGACCATTTCTTTGGCACGATTGTTGGCATACTGATCATTACAGTCATGTCGTTCGATCATTTTTGATAACGCCAAACTTAATTGAGCTCTGGCACCGCCGTCTGATGAATCCACAAGTACTTTCATAACACTAGGTGAAAATCCCTGGAAAAAGGAAAACAACAACATGTATTTATATATATATATATATATATATATATATATATATATATGTACCTACTTTTAATACTTTCTTAGATTTTCGCGAATACACACACACACAATTCACAAAAATAATTTTAAAAATTCAAAAATGGCATCAGAGTACCTTACAATATTTGTTGATTTTATTTAAAACTAGCGACTCACCCTCGCTTCGCTTCGGGTTCATCTCTAGACAAAAACAACTCTATCCCACGGGAACCGTACATTTTTCCGGGATGATATATAGCCTAAAGCCTTCCTCGATAAATGGACTATCTAACACAAAAAGAATTTTTCAATTCCATCCAGTAGTTCCTGAGATTAGCGCGTTCAACCAAACAAACAAACGAACAAACAATCAAACAAACAAACTCTTTAGCTTTATAATATTAGTATAGGTGTATGTACTTTATTATACAATATTTTACTACGCAGAAAAAAACACAATGTTTGCACTACAATATTTGCAATGATATTGTGGCGTTATTAAGTAAATCAAAGAAGAGAAGAACTTATTGAAACAATTCTGATATAATTGACTTTTTTCCATAATCCCGTTGTATCTCTTTTTTTTTGAGATATGATGTACTTATATAAAACCGTGTACTGTTATTTGAGAAAAACTATTAAGTCTGTATTAACGCAAAAGAACCCAAAACAATGATTTTTAGAATTTTTGCCTGTTTGTCTGTATATTTGTGGGCGCTAATCTCAGAAACGGTTAAACCAATTTGGATGCGGTTTTGACTATTTATAGTGGTAAGCTTAACTTAATATTTAGTATTTGTTTTATTTTAATCGTTTAATAAATGAAAAAGTTATGTCAATTTAAATATCACCGGTACGAAGCAAGGGAAGTAGTGCGAGTCGCTAGTCTCTAAGATAAGTATTAACTAATGTTTTTTATGACATTTTCATATATAACTTGTCTTTTATTTTTCCTATAGGAATGAGGCCGACATTACGGCGTCAGTAAACAAAGTGAATATATAACAATAAAAAAATTTATTGATCAAACTAACAAACCTCACAATTCTCACATAATTTATGTTTGGACAAAGTTATATTAGTTTTAGTTTTCTTTTAAGATCTGACTTTCATTTATTTTGTTAATTTTTTAAACAATTTTTCTAAAGAATTTATTTTCTTAGAATTATTGTTTTTGTATTCAGCCCTTTTTAATGTCCCACTGCTGGGCGCGGGTCTCCCTTCAGTACGAGGGGGATCAGGCTATAGTCCACCACGCTGGCCAAGTGCGAGTTGGCGGATTATTGTTTTATTATATTTATAATATGTATGTATGTATTTAAAGTTATATATGTGTAATGTATCAACTATCTGGTATCCATAACACAAGCCTCGTAGCTTACCATGGAACTAGGTGATAATAATGAAAATAATGTCCCAACATATTTATTTATTTATTTTATTTGTATATACTCGTACTTCTGAAGTGTTGTATTAATTTTAGTTAATAAATAGACGGATAGAAATATTTGCCTAGTAATTAATAGACTATGGTGTGGTAGCCCAGTGGTAGCGCGTTTGGCAAAACCGAGTGAAGCGGGTTCAAATTCCGGGTCTCGCACCTCTAATATTTTCATGTATTATAATGAAAATACCCCTAAAATATTAATGGAAATCAAACTTGACATCCTGCAGAAGTTTCCTTTAAGTATCGCAAACTCGGTTCTCCAATTATTTAAGATTTTAAGGTCTATAACGTTCCTAAGATAATTTGTAATTTATAGTAAAAGTTAAGGGATTTCCCCGATGATTCATAACGAAGTTGAGCTTTATGTAAAGTATTGATGTTCCAACGGATCAAGATTATTTAACGTCAACCGGCATATTATATTATATACTAGCGGCTCACCCTCGCTTCGCTCGTTTTTGCCTCTAGACAAACAAAAACGAATCTATCCCACGGGAACCGTACATTTTCCGGGATAAAAAGTAGCTTATTTGTTATTATGATGAATGAATTATATTATTGTAAAGTCTCATTAAAATCCAATCAGCAGTTTTTGTGTACTAAGTTGTATAAATTACGATAGTTTTTTAACTATACCACGGGAACTCTTTAAGTTTCCGGGACGAAAAGAAAGCCCGTATAAACAGACAAACAGACAGAGAAATAAAAAAAAAATAATCTGGATTTGTTCTATTTCTAGATTTTTAGAATAAATGGTATCGCTCTTTATAAAATCCTATAATTTTTTCCCGATATCAGCAGTTTAATAAACCCTTAGATATCGTGTTTGTAGATATATGGTTAATCAAGCAATATCTCCCAGTAAAGGAAGGTCTCTTAATACTTTCTTAGATTTACGCGAATATTTGACATTTAAAAAAAAAATGATTTTGAATTTTTTCGCCGAGATATTTTGATTTTTGGTTCTCAACGTTTCTAATGCTTTACAGCAATCATGACCACGGAAAAGACTGAAGGTCTCTTATTGAAAATTGCGTATTTGACTTAAAATTCAGAATGTTAAAAACTTATTATATAAAATTAATCAAAAAATGATAAGATAACTTTATAAAAAGTATATTTGAAAAATAATCACGTTTAGGGTATTTACGTCTTTAGCTGAACCCGAGGTCGATATCTGACAACGACGCTAATAGCCAATTATTTATGCAAGAAATCGATTCACTGTACCTTCTCGTTTCTGTTTCATAACCATTATTGAAATTGTTATAAATTAATTTTCATATTATTGTTTATGCATATTTGGGCTGTTCGCTTAATTTGCTGGTAATTATAGGGCATTAACTTCATACAACTTGTTCAGACATTAGTTACATGACGTAAATGTTGATATGAGATAAAAAATTGGCGATCTAAAATATATAATTTTGGAAAATTTGAAAGGTTAATAGTAATATTTAAAGGTTGCTGATTTAATTACTTACTGTGTAATCTGAGAGTCTCTGCTTTTTCGCATCTCTACTAAGAATATCATACAGCAAAAGAAGTCTCAAATTCGATGACGATAACTTTCCTCTGTTTGTTGGTTCTCCTGGATTTGCCCTTAAGCTTTCCCACACCCTTACCACCCTTTCTTCGTTAGGGTCATGAGCCATTTTGATCAATTCTCTTACATTCGGAGATAAATATTGCAAAGATTCTTCATTGATTTCATCATCGTAGTTATCTGAACGACTTGACACTTTCAAGTCTTTATCGTAAGGTAATAACTGATGTGGAACATCAGGTATAGGTTCCAGTAACGGTTTGACTTCTTCATTATGAGCAGCTAAGAGAGGTTCTTCTGTTCTTATTTCTTGAGGTTCAATGACGGTATGCTCTGAATTAAGCTCAACAGGTAACAGAACATAGTTTGCTGATTTTGGAATGACTCTGTCTGATGGTTTGGGTGGTGACGATGGTGCGTAGAGACCCGGTTTATGAAATGCTGTAGTTATATCTCTGAAATATTTGTTTTTTTTTATTATAAATACTAGTTTCTTTGAATTGTATGGATTCTAAATACATTATGTATTATGTTTTCTAAAATTGTCTTAAATAACTAGAATAAAGTATTCGTTATATTTACAGGTGCTTAAGGGTTTAATTGCACATGCTAAAATAAAAGCTGAAGTTCATGCCCAACCCAGATATCCATTCCCAACAGTTTTAATAAAGTAAAAGTTGCCACAAAGGATAGAAAAGAATATAAAATATATTTATACCAATAGTGCAATCTAGTGTCACTATACTTGCTGTTCACTCAACCTGAAAAACAGTTCAAAGCAATTAAAAAAACACAGGACAAAGCAAGAAGAGAAAGAGCCGTCACCTCGATATACCATATCTCATCCACCATCCATCAGACGAAGGTAAGCTGGCAAAGTAATTAGAAGACACATACAAGGGTTTTGCAGTAGTGCTCGTTTTTGTTGGGAGGTCGTCTTTGATCTCATAAGCCATTTGGTCTGTTAGATGCTGTATGATTTGCATGGCGACTGGAAGGTAGGAGTCCGAGAGCCGGAGTTGCTGCTCATTTGCTGATTGCACCTGGAAATAATATATTTTTATTTTATCACTTTTATCATTTCTAACATGATTACCACTTGCCTTACGGTGAAGGAAAACATCGTGAGGAAACCTGCATGTCTGAGAAAACCTAGCAAGTTTTCGAAAGACATATTGTGAAATCCGTCAATACGCACTTGGCCAGCGTGATGGACTATGGCCTGATCCCCCTTGTATTAAAGGGAGGCTTGTACCCAGCAGTGGGATGTTAAAAAAAAGGGCTGAATACATACATACATTTTATCACATTACAGATTTGTCGATTGCTTGGCTTATGTTGATTTTTTACACAATATGACGCTATTAGATAAGTTCAAAACTAAAGTGTTGTGATATTTATCTATTTTAACTACTATCTCATAGGAATCCATTATGAGATACAAGTATCTCGTATATTTGTCCAGGTCTTAGGTCTATCTATGTCTATATCTGATTTAATTGTAAGTCAGATCCAACAGTGAGAAACCTTTACATTTATATTTTTTATCTGTTTTATAACGTTTTTTATTAACTTTGACCAATACTAACCTATTACTTATAATACCACGGTGGTTGTAGTGCACGGTATTGAATATAGCATAGCATAAAGAGCTTATTGGCGACTATGATCGCATAATCTATACATGTAATAAGATTCTAAGTGATTCCAATCTGAGCATTAAATATTATTTGGAAAATCTTATTGAAATAGACCGGCCGAATATATAGATTATATATTTTATATCTGTCTGGGAATGCGTCACGAGAAAACCACTGGACAGATTTTGATGAGGTATGATGATAGCTGATTATCCGGGTCATCAATGTCAATATATGAAGGATACTTTTCCTGTGGGAAAATATCTCATCCCTGAGAAGTCTATACAAAACGTAAAACGTAACGTATTATACAGGATGGATTTTTGAGACGGGACAGTTAGGCCAAGTACCTTAACTATTATAGTTACAGGAAAACGTTCCTAGGAGACCATCCATAAGTTTTTGAGATATTTTGAACTGCATTTACAGATTTTGGAAAAAATGTACGGTAAGCGAAAAAATGCTAAAATACCAAAAAAAGGTTTTTTATGTCAATCGATCCTATTTTATGTAGGGATCAAAAGACATTATGGGACCATTTAAGGTATGAGTACAAGAAATGACAGAAATTGCCAAAAACTTTTCCCATCCATTTTATACCCGTCTCAAAAATCCACCTATATAATATAATAAATATGAAGTTCTATGACATACAAGTACTTTTATGACATTTTATTAATCTGAGAATAATTTTAAAGATAATTTATATATAAAATTAAGTGAACCGAGAAAAGTATGATATATAAAGCAAATTAATAAGTAATTGGCCTGATTTTGTTGACACGAATCGTTTCTGTAATTAGTTACTCTTCAGAAGATTTTCCGAAAACAATATTACGAATCTATGTTATATTGATTTACGTTAGATACAAGATTGTGCTCGCGGTTTTCTGAGCAAATATTTTTTCTTCTTCCCTTTTGTTCCCATAGGAACATCGAAGTCGAAACCTAATGAGACTCGAAGAAAGTCTGGATTTCTGATTGGTAATGATTTTAGAAAATAGTATCCATATGAAAATCTTTAGTCACAGCTAACAGGCATTAACTAGCAGTCCTCTCGATACAGCTACTACTCTAAACAAAATAAATGAATATGAAATTAAATACATAAGACAAACACACATAATATAGCTAATATAAATATTTGTCATGAACCTAATTTAAGCCCTCAACATATAGATAGATACTTTTACCACAATTACAGTTGTTGGTGACATGACATTGGGACATTTTATTTTATAAGCATTGTTATATATATATATATATATATATATATATATATATATATATATATATACATATATATATATACATATATATACATATATAATAGCGCAAGCAGCTATTGTGCAAAGAGTCTCTAAGCCCTAATATAACTACTCCATTATGTGTCGAAAGTGATAAGCACATGAGGGACCTATTGTTACTGAATGAGTAAAAGTGAAAATCTCATGAATATTCATAATTTGAGGCATTATTTAGTAAATAATGTGTTCCTTAGCTTATTTGTTATTCTGATATATGAATTATTTTATTGTAAAGTTTTATTAAAATCCAATCAGTACTTTTTGTGTACTAAGCTGCATAAGTTACTATAGTTTTCTAACTATCCCACGAGAACTCTTTAATTTTCCGGGATGAAAAGTGTCTAAAATGTTGACCGAGGATATAAGGTACCACCATGCAAAATTTCATTTAAATCGGTCCTACAGTTTCGGAGGTTAGCCCGTACAAACAGACAAACAGAGAAACAAAAAATTTGAAAAAAAAAAATGGATTAGTTCTATTTCTCTTCTTATAATACATACCCCTGACTCGGTTTTTAGAATATTTTTCTATGTACTGACAATTGACCTCTACAGTTTTATTATATGTATAGATTAGTATAGTGTTTCTGCTTTACAGTGGTGTTTCATGTATACCTAAGTTTATTAGGCACCAAATCCTTCGTCTGTTTAATACAAAGTAAGATACTGATTTGTGAATATAGGTATGACTTATCTAAAACATGAGAAAGTATATTATTTCTTTGTTCTTACTGTATAATTGGGAAGTGTATCAAAATGTTTATATACACTAGACAAAAACAAATCTATCCCACGGGAACCATACATTTTTCCGGGATGATCTTCCTCAATTAACGGGCTATCTAATGCAAAAAGAATTTTTACAAATCGCATTAGTAGTTTCTGAGATAAGCGAGTTCATCCAAACAAACAAACAAACGGACAAACAAACTCTTCAGCTTTATAATATTAGTATAGATTATTTAAGAAAAACCTTACCACATTTTGTGTTATCTGGAGAACAATTGTGAGTAACAGCACTTGTCGCAGCATGATTGTGATCTGGAAAAAAGATTTAGAATAAATGAAATTTATATTTATTAAAGCAGTTTAAGTTAGCCTGATCTTGGCGGAAGAGACAATGTTCTTTCATCTTGTTATGATGAATTTTAAAAATCTATATAATCTATAATTTTATCCGTGGTTCAAGTAGTTTAGAAATTAGGTTACATTCTACTAGTTATTAAGGAAAATTATAAATAGATGGGTTGTTATCTAAGGCTAAATAACTAAAGAATGCAAGTGATCAGTACAGTATCTAATGTCTATGTTATAAATATGTTGGGACATTAACACAAAGCACCATCTAGTTCCATGGTAAATTAGGCTTGTGTTATGGATACCAGATAGTTGATACACTACACAGATATAACTTTAAATATATACATATTATAAATATAAGCACACATGACTGGAGTACCAACATTCGTGCTCATCATACAAATGAATGCCCTCAGCGGGACTCGAACCTGCGACCGCTGGCATAGCAAGTAGGGTTACTACAAACTGAGCCAAACGTGTCATCAAAATGTTATTTTTAAAATATAACATTTTTGCATAACAACGTTAAAACAACATACAGTATAAGAAAATTTCATTAGATTTGTTCATAGTTAAAAAAATCTGTAAATAACTTTTGTTCATTACAGCATGCTCTAAAGTTGTGCACTATTATGTGAAAAACTTTGCAATTTTGCACAAAGTTACAAGAACGCTTAGTAAACTTCAGTTAGTTATTACTTATTTTTCACAATTGAAAATCCTAACTTGTTGGAACTAAACATACTAGACTTGTGAAGTTATTCGTATCGATAAAAGTTATTTTTTTTTTATTTAAACTCGTTTAGACGTTATGAGTTTACACGATTTATAGCTTGGCTGTAATAGTCTGATTTTGTTTATTTTAATAACTGCGTGATTGATATAGGGAATGACATATCTTCAAACTTATCTATCTATATAATTAAAAATGAATGTTTGTACGTTTGTCCTTTATTTGTTTCTAAACGATTGATCTGATTGTGATAACACTTGAGTGAGTTAATCTGTATACGCCTGCAAAGGTTCCTGGCTAATAAAAAGAATTTTTCTTTAGACATTTGTTTTTTTTGCGTTTCTATACGATTCAAGCTTAGGGATACACCCGAGTGAAGCGAGGGTAGTTCTAGCGACTTGACTGACTTTTTAATATAACCCCATAATAATAATCTATACTACTATTATAAATGCGAAAGTAACTCTGTCTGTTATCTTTTCACGCTTAATCCGCAGAACCGATTTAGATGATATTTGGTATGGAGATAGTTTGAGACCCTCAAACGGACACAGGATAGTTTTTATTCCGGAAATCATCCCTTAAGAGGGTGAAAAAGTAAATAAAGTAAGGGATATACATATATTTTTTTAATTTTTAAAGTGATTCATTTGTTTTTGTTTTTCACTAGTGACGAACCCTAGCGAAGCGAGTAGCTAGTATACTACGTATAAATATTTACCTTCCATCAACTCGCACTGAGCATAAAATATTTGATTCGGCACTTAGAATAAAAGAAAATTCCAGGTACTTCTTCCGTTTTAGAGCCTTGAAGTAAAAAAAAGTTATTTTGTAAAAATATCATCCCAATGTCAAAACCATAAACAATATCGATCGTAAACTTTAGAAGATATAATTTGTTAGCATGTGGCACCCAAACCTCGCTCGCATGTCGCAGCTGGGACATAGCACATAATTTATGTAAGGTATCGAAAACGTTTAGGTGAATTGTGAAATACTTGGTGTTAAAAATAACTTTATATATTTCAAAATGAAACTATCTTTTAGGATTTTGTGGCGATTTTATTTTATATTTTTACTAGCCTCACCCTCGCTTCGCTTAAAGTTCGTCCCTAGACAAAAAATCTATCCCACGGGAACCGTACTTTTCGGGATAATATATAGCCTATAGCCTTCCTCGGTTGACGGGCTATCCAATGCATAAAGAATTTTTCAAATTCAACTAATTTAACCAAACAGACAAACAAACAAACTCTTCAGCTTTATAACATTAGTATAGATTTTCGACTTATCGGTCTAACGTTATCTAAAGTGATATTATATATGAGAAAGTAGCTTTTTCTGTCAGTTTGTTTGTTAAGTTTTGAAGACTAAAAACCACTGAACCAATTTTAATGAATTTTAGTATAGAGTTAGACTAGATCTTGAAAAAGAAAATTCTCCTTTTATGGTTAAAATAAAACATGAAGATAATGAAATAGAGGATGAAAATTTGTATAAAGAAGTCATAATTTCTCAAGCTAGGGATATGAAAATTCATATTTGTTTTTGTTTCAGCGTTTTTGAAAAGATATTCATCAAGTAGAGAGTAGCCTTTTCTACTTTCTAAGCTATAAATAACCTCATAGCAATTAATCACATATATCCATTGCTTCATTGCTGCGAGAATAAAGGATATATTAACAAAGACATGACCACAATTATACTACTACATATTGTATTATAATATAATACAAGCGATATATACATAATATTAGCGACTTACCCTGGCTTCACTCAAGTACGTCTTTTGGTGCCTAATAGAAGCCTATATGTTAGTCCAGGTCATAGTCTATCTGACTGCTAAATTTCATTAAAATCCGTCCAGCCGTTTCAGCGTGAAGGTGAAACAAACAAACACACATACAATGTGATTTATTATTATTATTATTTATTATTTATGTACCATCAAATATATGTTTAACGAAATAAAATAACAGAATGTCGACAAACGATAACTTATCTCTTTAAGAGATTTCTTTCAGAAACCCTTCAGAAGTGAGAAAATAAGTTAAATAATTATTTATAATAGTAATCCGATTAAATGTATTTCATACTGTGCGAATCATCTGATAATATATTTTATATGAATAAATATAACTATTAGAGACTTTCACTCTTCACTCTTTAAACATATCGTCGCCTTAGTGCTTATTTGTTCCAATGGCCGATATGTGCTATAATATACAGTAGAGTTTCTTTCTCTATTTTAAACATATTTTTCTCAGATTTATATACATATATAGATAATACTTTCTTAGCTGATTTATGCGAATATTTGATCGGATGCTATCCCTATTGGAATAGTTTCTTCCGTAAACATGATTGCTGTAAAGCATTCGAAACATCGAGAACCAAAAATCAAAATAAATCCGCGAAGAAATCCGAAAAACGGTCTTATTTAAATATATTTAGATAAAACACATTTTTTGGCTTTTTAAAGTAATACACATTGTATTTAAAGAATTCAAAGAAAAAATCCAATAGAATTGATATTTAAGTCAATAATTCTGTTTTAAAACTCTTCCGGTAAATTAGTCGTTTGGATAAATAAGCACTGAGTCTCGACATACGTATAAGTGCCTCCGTTTTGCTATCCAGTTTACCCCAATTCTAGGGCAAAGTAACGGTCTGGACATAGTATAGATAGCTGGCATGCTTCCTGATAGTAAACACATTAAAGTGTCTTAGATAAATCCTTTACAAGAAAGGGCTCTCGGTTCTCTTATTTACATAAAACCAGCATGATTTTCATTTTCAATATCTCTGTTCGTGTAAGGTTCACGAAACTGTCTTCTGATAATCAAAGTTTCGTATTTTAAATAAAGCTATCTTTTCGGATTTTTTCACGGATTTATTTTGATTTTTGGTTCCCCAAAACCAAAAATCCACCAACCAAACCAAAAATCAAAATAAATCCGCGAAATAATCCGAAAAGATAGTTTTATTTAAAATGTCAAATATTGGCGTATATCTAAGAAAGTATTATGTAAGTTTTGTCTTCAATGCAACGTAATTTAAAGACAATTTTAAATTATTAGACTGATTGTGATTATTAATTATACTTTGCATTTTTTTTTTCAAATACAATATCTCTACTTAAAGTAGACAGTGAAGTTTTCACCTCATTTTTTAATTTTACTAAATTTATTATATATTATAAAATATTCTTGGAATGTAAATATCCTACATAATAATAAATAATTGTGATAAATGCACAAAAATTTGACACATGAAAGTTGGTTCCTATGGTTGAAAAAACATATCTCATAAAGTGGCTTATGACACAAGGAGAGAACCAGGAAGTCCTAAAAAAATCTGAAAACTGTATCATAATATTTTGATTTACAAATCCAGATATCTAGACCAAACTATAGATAATTTTCGCTTTAAGTCACCCGGTTAACACAGAGACAGTAAAGAAAATTTCAACCAGACATTTTGGCATAATTTAGCACCTCTTAGTCAACATCCGACTGACTTAATGTTACATACAGTCTCCTGATGTTGACTGGTAGAGTCTTTATATTCAGCACAAGAAGTCAAGAATCCGCATTTCATTCAGAGTTTAATCGAGTCATTAAGATAATTATTATAATGTCACAGCTATTCGCTCGTTAACACATTTCTATGGAAATACCGTTTCTCCTCCCTAATGACGTCTAACATTGCTTTCCCGTGTATTTTTTTTAATTAATACTTTTCAAAATTACTTAAGTTTAATAAATATGACGAAAGATTCGTTCCATTATTGTTGATTTTTCTTAAATATCTGGCATTTTCTAATAAATAATTATTTTTAGGCGCAAATTTCTATATCTATCTATCTTCTATATATGTAAAAGGCAAAAGTGATTGACTGATGTATCAACGCACAGGCCAAACCCTTAACGCTAGAAAATTAAAATTTCGCACACGTATTCCTCATATGACTAAAGCATCCATTAAGGAAGAATTTTTCAAAATTCAACCCCCAAGGGGGTGAAATAGGGGATAAAAGTTTGTATGAAACTTTTTATTCCTTAGACATATTTGCATGAAATTTCGTATTTTTCGAAATTTGATCGCGAGCGAACCCGGGTTCTGCTAGTGAAAAATAAAATGAAAATAATCATAACCTTCCGAACTAAAACTTTGTAAAGATTTTTAGTACAAGAGTTTATTTTAATGTAAAAAAAAAAAAAAACAAGAGCGTCCCAACCTACGGACCTAAAATGAATATCACTGCGTTATAATAAAACAAGATGATTCTAACCTACCTATAAAGATTTTTAATTTAAGTCCATTCGATTATATAGTAATCTTATTCGGTATTTAATATTTTAGCTATCGATTTGTCAAAAATTTTTATTCTCTGAATCCAGCCGTTAAATCGATCCAGCCGTTACAGAGATTAGCGGGAATAAACAGACAAAAAAAAAATTGTGTTTTTCTTATAAGTAGGTACCGTATATAAATTCATATGTATTTAATAAAAAACCTGTTATTTTGACGTTACAAACAGTTCGATCGATTCGATCGATCGAATGATCGACACATCGTTTATTTGAATACTAGCGACTCACCCTTACTCCGCTCGGGTTCGTTCTTGCTTACATTATAACGCTTAGTAGATTTCTCAGAGATGAGATATTTTCCCGCAGTAAAAAGTATCCTATATTTTGACCCGAATAAGCAGCTATCATCATACCAAATTTTATCAAAATCCCTCCAGTGGTTTTTCCGTGATGTGCTCACAGACAGACAGACAAAAATTCTAAAAGCTATAGATTCGGACTGTATCGATAATAATGTCTATTTCAATAAGGTTTTTCAAAAAATACTTAATGTACAGATTCGGCTTAATTTACATCTATATGTATAGATATTATGGTTTTTGAGATCATCATTCAGTAAATTTATAATGGACTTCTTATTACATTTAAAGAAAACCTTTAAAAACGCTCATAAAACCTCTTATACCTCATCGATACATAAAATTCAGACCAGTCTCAATCCAATTTTTGCTTTATTTTTAAATTCCAATATGACACTTAGAATGTTATGTTAGAATGAAATGAATAATAAAACTTGTTTTCGTGTTATTGTCTGCATATTTGTGTATGCTCTACGACTTTTTTTGTTATAGTGTTTGTTATATTTTAGGTTATTATAGGTAGTCTAAAATATTAGTAATGTATGTATGTACATATATGTATATATAAAGGGAAATAGTGATGGACTGATGTATCAACGCACAGGCCAAACCCTTAAGGCCAGAAAATTGAAATTTCGCACACGTATTCCTCATATGACGAAGGCATCCATTAAGAAAGGATTTTTTAAAATTTAACCCCCAAGGAGGTGAAATAGGGGATAAAAGTTTGTATGAAACTTTTTATTCCTTGGACATATTTGCATGAAATTTCGTATGAATGAGTACGGGAAAAATAATGAGTTATGTATTTCAGCGTTTTCCAAAATTCAACCCCTAAGAGTGTAAAATAGGGGATGAAAGTTTGTATGAAACCTACCTTTTCAGAGATTTTTTTGTAGTTTTAGCGCGAGTCCTGCTAGTATATGTATATATGAAGGGAGGCCCGTGCCCAGCAGTGGGACGTTAAAAAGGGCTGAATACAATACAATTATACATGTATGTATGTACATATATATATATAAGTATATAGTACAAATATTTTTACTTACCCATACATTTTAAAAGTTTGTTCTATATATGTAAGTAAACTGAATTTATAATAATAGGTACTTTCTTAGATTTACGCGAATATTTGACATTTTAAATAAAACTATCTTTTCGGATTATTTCGCGGATTTATTTTGATTTTTGGTTCCCGACGTTTCTCGTTTCCCGAGAGTCTCTCCCGTGACCATGACTGCTGTAAAGCAATCGAAACGTCAGGAACCAAATATCAAAATAAATCTGCGAAATAATCCGAAAAGATAGTTTTATTTGAATTTATAATGTTACGTTTTAAACAACAATAAATTACAATTTTTAAATAATTCATTTTAAATAATTCTATTAAAACCAGTGGTTAAGTCTAAGGCTCTCGCTGGCTTAGAATGTCATTATGCTAAGATGGAACTGATCCCAACAAATTGCTCTTTCAAAATAACTTTACCATACTTAATAATAATTTTATACAATATTTTAAAGCTATCTTAAGAGTAATTAAAATATTTACTCATTAATAAGACATTCATGTATAGAGGAATATCATTTTTTTCAATAATTGTATACCTTTCATCTATACTAATATTATAAAGCTGAAAAGTTTGTTTGTTTGTTTGTTTGTTTGGTTGAACGCGCTAATGTCAGGATCTACTAATCCAATTTGAAAAATTCTTTTTGCATTAGATAGCCCGTTAAAGAAAGGCTATAGGTTATATATCATTCCGAAAAAATGTACGGTTGCCGTGGGATAGATTTGTTTTTGTCTAGGAACGAACCCGAAGCGAAGCGAGGGCGAGTTGCTAGTATTAAATATAGAAAGTTTCTACTAATTATTATTATAGTTGAGTAGGTGAAAGATAATAATGTAATAAAAACTTGACGGCACGTTGGTTTAGTTTGTAGTGAGCCTACTTTCTGTGCCGGCAGTCGCGGGTTCGAGTCCCGCTGGTTTCATTTGTGTGATGGGCACGAATATTTGTACTCCAGTCATGGGTGTTAATATTTATATTTATAATATGTATGTATTTAAAGTTATATATGTGTAGTGTATCAACTATCTGGTATCCATAACACAGGCCTCGTTGCTTACCGTGGAACTAGATGGTACTGTGTGCTAATGTTTCAACATATTTATATATTAATTTATTTATATATTTTATATTTATAAAAACATACATTCCTTCATAAACTATCGAATTATATCTTATTCCTAGGTACGAGTATATATAGTATATATAATATTTGTGTTAATTATAAAACCCTAGGGGTTCTCGCTTCGATCAGGCATTTCCTAGGTGCCTAATGTAACTAAACTATATGTTATCCCAGGGCATAGTTTGTGTACAAAATTATATTCAAATCCGTCCAACGTTTTCACCGTGTATGAGTAATAAATGTCCATACATACATACAAGCTTTCGCAATTATTAAAGTAGGTAGTCCGAAATAAAGAAATTTTAGAAGCACTGTTTAAATAATAACTCCAAGAGGAAGAAGATTTATCAGATATTTTTGTATCAAAGAAATGAAACAAATTTCAAAAGGCAATAACATCGATCAAAAAAGTATATATACACAATCCCATGTAAAAAGAAATTAAACTCAAACGGAAAGAACATCGATCAAAAAACTACTAGATACACAATCCCATGGAAAAGTTTTCATAAAACTGTCACCAATTGCGCTTAGGTAATTTTTTAGTTGAAATAAACTTAGGTAATTTTTTAGTTGAAATAAACATACAACAATGTAAATTGAACATTAAATGCAATGCTTAAAGTTGTTTTCACAAAAAAAAAGCGCACTCAAATGTTCAAATGAGCGCTCATTTGAACAGGATTTTTTTTGTCGCTGATTGTGTATTTATTTATTACTTTTTTGATCGATGGGAAAGAAAAATTATTCGCCCCCTAAGAAATGAAATTTTAGAACAAATTATTAAAATCAATGATACTTATACAATACTTAGTTTTTTGTAGTCGGTTAAAGATCACAAACCGTTCAATAGAAACATTAAAACTATAAGGTGTAAAAATAATAAAGTACGCTTTTTATACGAATACGATTGAATAAATAATATTTTATATATTTACTTAACTGAGATGGAACGTTTGTTCTTGGATTGGATATGTATTTTTCGTCATCGATATACATACTCGTATGTATATTTAGTGCTAGCATTCTGCTATTATTAATATAATTTGTACTAAAATCAAGCTCCTTTAATCCCCAGAATTTAGTTTTTTTATTTGCCGAAACACGGATTCTTTAAATAAATTGGCCGAAGAGATGGCAGGATGATTTTTAAAGGCAGTAAATATGATATAATCAAAAATAAAATATCCAGATTTTTTAAAAGAAAAAACACTTCCATTTTAAATATAAAGTTTTAAGTAAGGATTAGGATTAGAAAAATATTATTTCTCAAGCCTTGCCAATTCTTAAAACTTTATTTAGGGATTTTACTATAAGCCATTCTTGAACAGCTACCTATATTTTGATACAAACTAGTCTTTCAGCCATTTAGGTCTCATGGCTTCGTCTGGGCCTTGTTGAAGTAGTCAGTACGAATAGTACATAGTATAAAACAAAGTCGCTTCCCACTGTCTGTTCCTATATATGCTTAGATCTTTAAAACTACGCAACGGATTTTGATGCAGTTTTTTTAATAGATAGAGTGATTCAAGGGGAAGGTTTATATGTATAATACATGCATAATATAGTAGAGAAACACTGATAATTTTAGAGGTTTCTAATGTGATGTCGTAAATAAACACATTTTTTTGCGCTTACCTTGCAAACGCTGGCTGGACCTTACGAGATATATCAAAATGATGTACTACAGTATGTACACCTTAATAAAGTCTACAAAAAAGTTCGCGATGGCATATGTCTATCTCTTAAGGATAACATACTATATCCATTTTACTATATCCAAGCTAGGGACGAACCCGAGCGAAGCGAGAGTGAGTCGCTAGTTTATAATATAAAGAAAAAACTATCTATTAAAAAGTGTCTATTCACCCGCGAAACCTGTAGCTTGATCTTAAAATCGACGTGGATCAAAAATATTATAATATTTCTTCGGGTTATAATAACTTTTTGTTAGTATGAAAAACATAAAAATCGCTATTCGATAATAACGTACAAACAAACTTTGCCTGTTTCCTATAGTTTAAAACATTTCATTATTTAATTACAATAATTATCATCTAAAAATATTATCATTTTATCAAATAAAAAGAACTCTTAGATACAAATTTTCATAAAAAACGTTAATATTTTGTGTATAATCGATATAATATAATCGATACGAATCGAATATATCATTATGTTTATTAATTCATTTCACATTCATTTAAAACTATTTAATGTACACTAAACTATATTTTTTAATTTAAATATGGTCCAAATTATTTTTAGGTCATGTCTGAATATTATCTATACATATGTACATACATCTTTCAGTAACGCATGTTAAAATAATTTTAAAAACAAATTTTACTGAATTTCCGAAGTTATTTCGACACATATATGCAGATAGGTGTTTATTATAAAATCAAAATCACTTACCAAATACGTAATTGATCGACGCGTGCGATCTCTGCGCGCGCGCACGCCGTACAGCCTCCAGGATACTGACCTCGGAACTTGTTTATGTAAAGCAATCGAGTTAAATGAAAGAGCTTGTTTTGCTTTGTGCTTAGTTTTATCAATTTTGCTTCTTAGTTTTTAATTATATACTAGTGATACGCCCTTGCTACACTCACACTATAATTTATGAGAACATGTTCTTTAGTTCCCGTGGGATATTGTCGAAAGTCACTCGTTCTAACCCACGGACACAATTTTACGTATCAGGATAAAAATAATCATTTATCATATTCTATTGCGGCATGTAAGAAAAGCAAACAAACAAAATTTTGTTTTGATAAAAAAAATAGGATGTAGGTATCCGTATATTCTATACGCGTATGTTGTTTTATGCGCATAGTTCTTCTAAAGTACGCGACGTACTTTAATGTGGTAATCACTATCATATAGAGGATTTCTTCCGGAAGCTTTATAAGTATAAAACAATGTATAATAAGTATTATATAATAAGTACAGAAAAATTCACATTTTGTTGTAGCACAGATAGCTTGACTATGCATAGATTTCTATGGATTTCTTTTTTATTTCATAAGTATCAAATTTTTGAACATCATAACTTAACTGTAAACATTATCTGGCTATAGGTTTTGCAATGACATGGTCAGAATTCACATTCTTAAGTTAAACGCATGTAAAACCGCAGGATGAAACTTTATTTGGCGAAGTAAGTGCACTCATGTTTTGAAACTATTAACGAGCAAAATTGATTCTAAAGTAAACTTACAAGAAATCATTTGTTTGACGATACGTTTGGCTCCGTTTGTAGTGACCCTACTTGCTGTGTCAGCGGTCGCGGGTTCGATGCCCGCTGGGGGCATTCATTTTTGTTATGAACACGAATGTTTGTACTCCAGTCATGGGTGTTTATATTTATAATATGTATGTATTTAAAGTTATATATGTGTAGTGTATCAACTATCTGGTATCCATAACACAGGCCTCGTAGCTTACCATGGAACTGGATGGTGCTGTGGTTAATATCCCAACATATTTATCATTATAGTTAAGAATATTAAAAATACAAGATGTAAGGTAATATCAACTTTATGTATTTCCCGTACATTGGACGGGTCGCGTTCATCGACACTACATTAGCATACTTGAAAATTTTTGCAAACAAACTGATATAATAAATTATTTACGTATATAACTCAATGACGATTTGAGGGCAATAGATATAGCATTTTATAAACCTTAAACTTATCTTATCCATATATAAATTGGGCAAAGACAAGACAGTTCTGTACCTTTTTTCCTTCTGTTTGTCAAATTATTTTCTTTTTTTTTGTTTAGTAGTTATTAACGAGTTTTAGTGTTATAAATAAAAAAAAACGTATGTGTGTACTTATGTCCGCACGTAAGAAGTTATACTTCTTTGGCGTAACAGAACAAAAATAGCTAAATATTTCATCCCGTATGTCACAACTCACTGTTTGCAAAAGAAATGATAAATAAATAAAATAATTAAGTAAGGCATATTACAATCATATATTTATAGAATATCATTTAAGGAAAGGATATAATATTATATATCATTTGTCAGACAATAACAACGGTTACCATGGCAACAAACAGTATACACCTTACTTCATGTCGCTTTTAGGTAACTTCATCATGTCTCTTTTTGGCTGTCGGTGTGCGCGTGCATCGCAAAAATTTTACTATCATATTTTTTTCCAAATGTCCCAAAAGTAGTATAACTTTAAAAATTGGGAAACAGTTTTTTTATAGATTAGTAAATTCTAAGTATTCATGTTTTCTTCAAAATTTCAACAACAATAATTGTTGTTATTATGGTCGAATATCAACGACTCGGCAAACACTAGCGCCTCTAAATTGTGATGAGATACATTAATAAATATATTTCTTAAAAATATATTATTGACTCTGATTTCATATTTTGTTGTTGAAACTCAACAAATCTCTTCGTGTCTTTAAGATGGCGAAATTCAATTTGTTTTATGCATAATAAAATAATAATAAATTCTAGTAATACTACTACTATTACTAGAATTTATTATTATTTTATTTTCTCTTTATATTTCTATTACATGTGTTTTATTCATATGTTTGATTTATTTTTTTGCTGTGAATGACATTTTACCTGTATAATCTATACATATAATAAAATTCTAACCGAGTCGAATCTGTACATTAAATATTTTTTGAAAAATCTTATTGAAATAGACTTTATTATCGATACAGAGGCCGAATCTATAGTTTTTGTCTGTCTGTTTATTAGCGCATCACGGGGAAACTACTGAATTTTGATGAAATTTGGTATGATGGTAGCTGGTTATCCAGGTCAACATATAGGATAGTTTTTACTGCGGGAAAATATCTTATCTCTGAGCTAAACGTTAAAACGTAACTAACGACGAACGAACCCGAGCGGAGCGAGGGCGAGTCGCTAATTTAACATATTTCTAATGTCTAATAATATGTTTCACTAATTTTACCATTTTATATATACTAAACGGTTGCCGGGGACAGTTAAATATATTGTTAATCCATTTTAAGACTATATTGTAAGATAATATAATAATTATTATAATAAAAAAAAAAATAAAAAATGTTATTTTTAAAACCAAGTCTACGAAAAAGAAAGCTAAGACAAACGAAGTTGTTTGCTTTATTTTAAAAGTTATCTTTGGTTATTATGTATACATCCATATTTAGTTTTCACTTATTTTAATTTCCGAACAAACCAAACAATAAAAAAAGCGTAGAATAAAACAATGACATGACGACAATTTTACCTTAAGTTCTTCAAAAGCTTCCCAAAGTTACATGCCAAAACAAAATCACTCACAATACAAAAATTCGTATCACAAAAATACTAAAAATATTCTAAGTACATATAATAACGCGTGTATCCAAAGACGGAGCACATTTAAAATAACACTACAAACACATATTAGTATGCGACTCACGAGGATGTACGACATCGTGAAAGTTTTTTGTTATAGCCAATACGAATTTTACGCAATAATTTTCACTTTAACGTATCTTTTTCGATAAATTTGTAAAAGAAACTGTTGTCAGCCGGATTCAGACGCGTGTCTTTGGAATTCATTACTTTAATCTATACTTCTAATATAAAAATAGAAGTGTCTGTTTGTTTATATAAAATAGAAATCCTACATAGAGCTAACATTGAAGTCATAAAAAAGTCGTAAAGGCTAACTGGCAGATGGAAAATCTGGATAAAGGTGGCTTAGGTCTATTTATATCCTATAAAAGAAAACCAACGGGATAGGAAATAAAGAAGAGAAGAATGAAATACAGGTAAGGTTATTTTTGGGATAGGTGGATATGGGTAGGTTGTGTTTTTATCTTAGAAGCATGTGACTGCAGCTCGAAGTTATTGATTATATACTATATGTATATTTGTTTAGTCAAGGACGACAAAATAAGGCTCCAATTTTGTATGAAGATGCACGGAGTGAGGAGCTCAGGCTGTATTTTTGAATCTATTTAGCAATTAAAATGTGAATGAAACATGTTCTGTTGAATCTATACTAATATTATAAAGCTGAAGAGTTTGTTTGATTGTTTGTTTGTTTGGTTGAACGCGCTAATCTCAGGAACTACTGGTTGGAATTGAAAAATTATTTTTGTGTTGGATAGTCCATTTATCGAGGAAGGCTTTAGGCTATATATGATCCCGGAAAAATGTACGGCTCCCGTGGGATAGATTGGTTTTTGTCTAGGGACGAACCCGAAGCGAAGCGAGGGTGAGTCGCTAGTCCAAAATATAACTAGAAAGGAGGTTCTGAATTCAGGTATATGTTTTTTAAACAAATTATTGAAAAAATATTATTATTTTTCGTTTAAGCTTCGGTTTTGTCGGTATTCTCAGCTAATACGGGCCAGTCAAATATCACAAGTTCGGTTACGTTTAGGAGCAAATGCTAATACAATGTTGGATCTGTTAAAAAGAAGCCGTAAGCCATAAAGTAATAATGCAGCGACATAAGTTATAAGTTTTCTTTAAAAAATATCATACTACATAATACTTCTATACTTTTAGAATTTGTAGCACTTATTGTAGGTCTAAAATTATAAAATTGGCACTAACTTACAATACTTATGACACTACAACAATGTCAACAATTTCAAAAACTTCATAAAATTTTTCCCCAAATATGACAGAGCTAACTTTATGTGCAACATCTGTACTTTTCTTATGTATCATCGACACTTCCTTTATTTTTGTTTCTATGTATAATACTATTGGATCCAATAACAATTCCTTTCTTGATACCATAAAAGTAGTCTTTTATCCCAGTTTGAGGTACTTATTAAAATCTAAATCTTCTGTATTTATGTCATTCATAATATATTCCCGATTGTCATATTAAGCATTAACACGTAAAATAGTAACACGATTTTTCTTTTTTTTAATCTTTGTTTTTTTTTTTACTGGTACTTTAGTTATTGATGCGATATTTAGCGGTCTTGGTATTGTAAAATTAGTTTCTATTAGTCTAATAGTTCGATCATCAGGTATATCCGTAACTATTTCTGTAACTTCATAACTTAATATCGGCTCAGTACTAGTTTCCATTTTTTGTTTTTTTTCCCTTCCTTTGATAGCTTATGGTTACAATTTTTCTCTTCTTCGTCTTCATCTGTAACTTGATTGTTTTTTTTTCACAGGTATTTTATTTGTTGATGCGATATTTAGCGGTCTTCGTATTGTAAAATTAGTTGGTATTGCTCCAATAGTACGATCATCAGGTATATCGCTAACTATTTCTGTAACTTCATAACTTGATATTGGCGTAGTATTAGTTTCCATTTCTTGTTTTTCTCCTTCCTTTGATAGCTTATGCTGATATTCATCTTCATGGCCAAGTGTTGTGTAGTCAGTATATTCTGCGTCAGACGGTAGTGCTTCACTGTAATAGTTGATTAAAATCTGAAATAAAAATATTAAAAAATCAGATTGTTTTATATCAATATCTAATTAATTGTATTTCAGGCATACTATTAAAGTTATTCCTTTTTAAATAACGCTTTTTTCGTGTTTAGTCAAAGTCAAAATTTAGTGGCATAGTCGTAGCATTTGTCAATTTTAAAACACAAAAATTGGAGATTCAGGTGGATAATTCATGTTTATAATTGAAATGTGAAAGTGTGCATATCGTTTTGTTCATTAATTCTTGCAAAACAATAGAAAAGTGGACATGATTTAAAAACAAACTAGATACATAAAAGTTACTAAACCGGAAAAAGATAGATGGCATTTCATCTTGCTTGCTAATAAATATCTGTATAGTTCATACAAACATTATATTACTATAATTATTGATGAAAGATTCATAGCTGCAGCAATAGATATTCAGAATACTACACTAAACACTATTCTTTAAATAACGATATATAAAGCTTAAACCTTCCGTGAAGGTTGTATCTAAGACCATAAATCTCAAAAATTATTATCTAAATGCTTCTTAAACTACATACTTCATAAAAAAACTTAGAATGACTTCTAAATTGTTATATAAGAAAAAAACTTTAACTTCATGAATTTTTCCTTTCAAGGAGAGTAGATAAAATAACTGATATTATTTTAATGAAAAGATAATATTATTATAATAAGACTTTAATTTATACAAAGTTACAATTAATAGTTCTTGATGCAAAGACCACAGAGTATAGAAGAGAGCGAGGAAAAAAACATAGATTAACTAATAAAGCTATAAACAGATTAACTATTATAGAAGGTATAAATTTTATTATTCCAACAATAATAATGCAGATTTTTTCCTAGGATAACATTTATGATATATTTTACGATTTCTTAACCTTTTTTCAGTCATAGCGACTGTACATATGTAAGGCCATATCTAGGACCACCGACTTTGTGGCAGACCCTATAGTTTAAAGTGTGTGTAGATTCAGAAGCATACCTTCACTCTCATAGCCAACAAGACACGTTGACATGACTTCGATATGTCATGTCAATGTGACTTCAAGATCAACGTCTAATCCGAGACGCGGGGCTAACATACAACAACTCGATTATATTGGGTTCGGAAATGGGTGAGAAGATTTATTCTATTTACACCGTAATATTGATTTACCCTCGTTCTCACATAGTGCAGATAATTTAAGCTAAAGTTTAGTTATAATACCAAAATAACCACTTAATAGGCTATAGAAGCAAAATAGGCTATGTCTTTCGTCGGTCTAAAAACTTTTTCTATTTTTAAGAAGGACCAGTACCACAAACAAACCATAGAATAAATACATATGCTGTAAGGCGTGGAACCGAAGGAGGCTATTTATAAAATGGGGGTCTCTAAGTAAGGGGTCACAATAATATAAAAAAATAAGGGGATGAAAAAAAGTTTGAGTAACTCTGATCTTTTGTATACATTAACACTCGCATTTCTAATTTCTTATGTAGAATGAAATAAGGTGATTATATTGATCAGTGGATTGCTGATATTATTACTTGCTAAAACTATTTCTAAGCTCATAGCTTGACGACACGTTTGGCTCAGTTTGTAGTGACCCTACTTGCTGTGTACACGGTCGCGGGTTCGAGTCCCGCTGGGGGCATTCATTTGTGTCATGAGCACAAATGTTTATACTCCAATCATGGGTGTTTATATTTACAATATGTATGTATTTAAAGTTATATATGTGTAATGTATCAACTTTCTGGTATCCATAACACAAGCCTCATAGCTTACCATGGAACTAGATGGTGCTGTGTGTTAATGTCCCAGCATATTATTTATTTATTTATTAAGGATTAAAAGAATGAAATAAAAATAAATATGTGTTTACGAAATATTAATATTTAATTTATTCGTTTAAAAATTATTTACTATGTATAGCAACATATAGATATAAGTAACCATTTACAATGTTTTTAAATTATGTTCTATCTAGAAATAATATTAAAAAAAAAAAAACTAGATTATCTATTATTATTCATAAAAGGGCAACATTAGATATTAATTGAAATAAGCGAAAATAATATAAATTCACATATTTTAAATATTTCGAAAAATGTAACAGCGAATAATATTAGAAATATTATAAAAAACTACAAAGTACACTAAAATCTTGCAGTTCATGTCGATTTGTTCACGCAGCTTTCTACTGTCTCAACTGAAGGTGTCATACACAGAAAATTTGCAAAAATACGGGCTTTTATCTAATAAATAAATTAAACATTTAAACTTTAAATATGCTTAGATAATAGTAATTATTTGTCGACAACATTCATTTTATAATAGTGACTAGCGACTCATCCTCGCTTCGTCCCTATGTTGCTTCCCAAAACAAACTTTTTTTTATTTTTTTTGGGTTCAATTTTTTTTCATGGGACCTTTTTTTTCTAAAATAAAAGTAGCCTAAGTTAATCCTTATTACATCAGCTATATGCCAGTGAAAGTCCCGTCAAAATCGGTCCAGCAGTTTCAGAGATTAGCCGGAACAAACAGACAGACAGACAAAAATTGTAAAGAATGTTGTTTTGGTATATGTACCGTCTATACATCGATATGTATTTAGTAAAAAGCGGTTATTTTAATATTAAAAAGCAGACACTCCAATTTTATTTGTCTGTATAGATGATTCATTACGCCTGGCTTAAGGATAAACTTGCGAGTAGTTTTTAATGCTAATATTCCCAGTAAAAATTGACAACGGAATTTTTGATACTTATTGATAAGTAATTACCTGCTTTTTTAATTTTTAATAAAAAGGTGCACATAGCCTTTAACAATAAATTTATTTTATTTTTTGAGGGCTTTTTTCCTTGAAGTTTATTTGGTATTGTGAAAATCGGTTTGTTATTGATGACAATAACATCTAATGTCTCCGTTCTTTCAAATTTTTGTATAATTTTGTAGATAGACACTGTCTAGTATGTAATCTATACATATAATAAGACTGTAGAAGTCGAATGTCTGTACATAGAAAAAAAAATGCTTAAAACCGAGTCAGAGAGATATAAGAAGAGAAATAGAACAAATCCAGATTTTTTCAAATTTTGTTTCTCTGTCTGTTTGTCTGTTTGTACGAGCTAATCTCTGAAACTGTTGGACCGATAAAAAAAAAATTTTGCATGGTGATACTTTATATTCTTAGTCAACATTATACATACCTTTCATCCCAGAAACTTAAAGAGAATCCGTGGGATAGTTAAAAAACTATAATAACTTACACAGTAAGTAGTACACAAAAACTACTGATTGCATTTTAATGAAACTTTACAATAATATAACTCATACAACAGAATAACAAATAGGCTACTTTTTATCCCGGAAAAATGTGCGGTTCCCGTGGGATTGATATGTTTTTGTTTGTCTAGAGGTAAACCCGAGCGAGGCGAGTCTGAGCCGCTAGTTACACAATATTATACAGATTTTATTAAATGATATTTCTTTATAGTATCCCTGGATGGACAAACAGTGGCGTAACTAGCCTTTTCGGTTCCAAATGCAAAAAATGGAAGTGCCTCGATTTGCATATTATGTAATAATAATATGCAGTAAAGGACACTTTTTTTCTTGCGGTTTTTTAGCTTTTATGAGACTGTCCTCGGAAAAATGTTTTAAAATAAAAAAATACTTTGTGGCCCGTTGGGACCCCCTTGAATCAGGGGCCCCAAGCAACCGCATTGATTGCACTACTACTCTGCGCAACTGTGGACAGTGTAAAAAGTATCTTTTTCGCTCGCCCAATTTGATTATAAATATTATTGGAAATTGAAGAATATATACCTAAACAGAATTTACCTATCAATATAAAAAAATATTTGTTTCCGAAATTTTTTTATTGATAACACTAAAGCTTGGAAATAGCTACTAAATGAAAAAAAAATGTTGGCAAAAAAAGGCATTTGAAATAACTCTAAAAACACATATTGGAGCTCGCGAGGATGTACGACGTCGTGAAAGTTTTTTGTTATAGCAAATTCAAATTGTACGTACTAATTTTCACTCTTTTTCGATAAAGTAAAGGAAACTGTTATCAGCTGAATTCAGACGAGTACCTTTGGAATTCAATACTTAAATCTATACTTCTATACATATAATAAAATTGTAACTAAGCCGAATCTGTACATTAAATATTTTTTTGGAAAATCTTCTTGAAATAGACTTTATTATCGATACAGAAGCCAAATCTATAGTTTTTACAATTTTTGTCTGTCTGTCTGCCTGTCTGTCTGTTACCGCATCACGGGAAAACCACTGGACAGATTTTGATAAAATTTGGTATGATGATAGCTGTTTATCCGGGTCAACATATAGGATAGTTTTTACTGCGGGAAAATATTTTATCTCTGAGCTAAGCGTTAAAACCTAACTAGGGACGAACCCGAGCGAAGCGAGGGTGAGTTGCTAGTCTAATATAAAAATAGAAGTGTCTGTTTGTATAAAATAGCAATCCTACATTTAGCTAACATTGAGATAATAAAAAAATAAGAAAGGCTGACTGGCAGATGGAAAATTTGGATAAAAGTGGCTTAGTTCCATTTGTATCCTAAAAGAAAACCAATGGGATAGGGAATAAAGAAGAAGAGCAAAATAATTTTAACTTAACATCCACGGCTATGAGATACACGTGAGGTTATTTTTGTGATAGGTGTGTGTAGCTAGGAGAAGCATACGACTGTAGCTCAAAGCTCTCGTATATATATATATATATATATATATATATATATATATATATGTTTGTTTAGTTCAGAACGACCAAATAAGACTCCTGTTTTGTATGGAGATGCATGCAGTTAGAAGCTCGGGCTTTGTTTTTGAATCTGCTTTACCAAATAAAATGTAAATAAGTAGTAAAGATCTGTAGAATTCGAAGTATAGATAGACAAGAAATTGTGAATTCGGGTAAATATTTTTTAATAAAATAAATTATTATTATTTTTCGAGTAAGCCGGTTAGGGTTCGTTTTACCAGTATTATCAGCTAATACAGGCAATTAAAATATCACAAGTTCGGTTCCGTTTAGGAGCAAATGTTAATTCAACGTTGGATCTGTTAAAGAGAAGCCGTAAGCCGACTTAGGTTTTCTAAAAAAATATTATACTACATAATACTTCTTTACTCTTAGAATTTCTAGCATTTACTCTATGAGAAACTATATAATTGGCACTAACTTACAATACTTATGATACTACACAAGGCACAAAAATCTATCGACTGCCAAAAAAATCATCAAATTTTTCCCCAAATATGACAGAGCTAACTTTATGTGCCACATCCGTACTTTTCTTATGTAGTTTGTCAAATATAGATAGCGGTCCAGTCTCTTCGTCATCTTCTACACTTTCTTTACTTTTACTTCTATGTATAATACTATTGAAACCATTAACAATTCCTTTCTTAATACCATAAATGTAGTCTTTTATCCCAGAAATTTGAGGCACTTTATTAAAATCTAAATCTCTTTCATTTATGTCATTCATATCTTTACGATTGTCATATTGAGCTTTAACACGTAAAATGTTAATACAATTTTTCTTTTCTTCTTCTTCATTTGTTACTTCATCGTTTTCTATAACAGGTATTTTAATGGTTGATGCGATATTTAGCGGTTTTTGTATTGTAAAATTAGTATGTATTGGTCCAATAGTTCGATCATCAGGTATATCGTTAACTATTTCTGTAACTTCATAACTTGATATCGGCTTAGTACTAGTTTCCATTTTTTGTTTTTCTACTTTCTTTGATATTTTATTCTGATACTCATCTTCATGGCTAGATGATATGTAGTCAGCATATCCTGCATCAGTCGGCAATGCTTCACTGAAATAGTTGATTAAAATCTGAAATAATAATATTAAAAAGTTAGATTGTTTTATATCAGTGTCTAATCTATGTTATAAAATAGTAGTTCAGATACTAATAGTATTTAGTCAAAATTATTGGAATAGTCCGAAGCAGCATTTGTCAATTTTAAAATAAAAAATTGGAGATCAAGATGGAACAGACAGAAATTCATGCTTAGAACCGTGAAAGTCTATATATATCGGTTTGTTCATTTATTCTTGTAAAACTATACGAAAATAGATTCAAATTAAAAAAAAAATAGATACATAATACAAGTTCATACAAACATTATATTATTACAAATATTGTAGGAAAAAATCATAGCTGGAACTATAGATATTTATGCCACGCTGACAGTCTTGAAACAATAAATAATATATTAAACTTAATGTTCCATGAAGGCTGTATCTAATGCCATAGCTTACAAAAAGTGTTACCGAAACGCTTATTAAACTACCTACTTCATAAAAAAAAACTTAGGGTGACTTCTAAATGGTTACATAAAAATCATTTCCTAATATTAAATAATTAATTTTTTGGCTATAGTTTTTCTTTATCTTCATATTTTTTTTGTTTCAAGGAAAGCAGATGCAGAATAACTCAATTCAGATTTTCTTCTAGGATAACATAATGTTATTGATAGTGATTTCATATTTGATATATTTCACGATTTCTTAACCTAATTTCAGTCATGCTGACTGTGTAGAAGACCCTATAGTGTACAAGTGTGTGTAGGTTCTGGGGCACTCCTGCACTCTCATAGCCGGTAAGGTACGTTGACATGACTAGAAGCATGCAACGGCTGAACGTGCTCTCTGAAACGCGGGGGCGTACATACAGCAATTTGTTTATATTATGTATGAAAATGGATAAGAATATTTATTTTATTTAAAACGTTATATAAATTTATACTTTCTCAAATCGTTCAAATTACTTAAGTTAAAGTTTTGTAATAGTTCAGATTATAATATTGGTTTAATACAAAAACCACTTAATGTACTCGGAGGCTATGCATTCGTCCGTCCAAATGGTAAGTCCGTCGGTCCGTGCTTCTTGCTACGTAAAAGAAAAAAGTAATAGTAACAAAGAAACTATACGATAAAGACACACGCTGTAAAGCATGGAATCTAGGGAGGTTATTTATAAAACGAGAACCTCTAAGAGAAGAGGTCACAATAATATGAAAAAATTAGGGGGATGAAAGAAAAGTTTGAGAAACTCTGACCTTTTGCATTAAAACTCGTATTTATAATTTCTTAGATGGAATAAGATAAAGCGATCTGCTGAATTGCACAGTGAATTGTTGATTATTATTCCTTACTAAAACTATTTATATGCTCTAGCTTTAAGGATAAAAAATAAGGATATATATATGAAATACTCGTATTAACAAAATATGAATTCATGAAATCTTGTCCTGATGTGAGCAATCACAAAATATTTAAATTATGTTAAATTTTAAAGTAATATTAAAAAAAAAAAAACAATATTGTCTATCACTATCCATAAAATGGCAACATTAGATATTAATTGGAATAAAAAAAAACCATATATTTTTTAAATTACTTGAAAAATATAAAAGGGAGTTATATTAGCAATATTATAAAAACTTACAAAGTACACTAAAATCTTGCAGCCCATATCGACTTGTTCACTCTGCTGTCTGTAATCAACTGAAGGTGTCCATTCACAGAGGATTTGTGCAAAAAATACGGGTTTTTATCAAGCAAATAAATTAGACAGTTTCACTTTAAATACGTTGAGAAAATGGTGATTATTTGTCGACAACACCCATTTTATAATAGTGATGATTCACTATCATGTAAGGGCATGCCTGGTATGAGGATAAACTTGCAAGCAGCTTTCAAAACGAATGTTTCCAGTAAAAATTGACAACATGGGTATTTTTATACATATAGGTAAGTAATTAAGTCATTTTTTTCATAAAAAGGGTGCACATATCCGGTAGTAATGTAAACATTACATATAATCTGATTATTTTATTTTTAGGGGGTTTTTTTATTGAAATTTTATTTTCCATTTTGATTGATTTGGTGCCATCGTTATGCATTTGTAAAAAACAGTTCTTAATTTGTGAGAACAATAAAATCTAATTTCCCTATACTTTCCAAATTAATTATAATTTTATAGATGGCGAAGTTAAAAACCTTTGTTTCTTCCGGTAAAATAAATAACTGCCCGTAGGCCGTATCTAATCTGGAAAGGCAGTGGTAGCCCAGTGGTAACGCGCTCGCTTGGGAAACCGAGTGAAGCGAGTTCAAATCCCGGGTCTCGCACCTCTGATATTTTCATGTGCGAATCATTTCCAACATGATTACCACTTATCTTAAAGGTGAAGGAAAACATCGTAAGGAAACCTACATGTCTGAGAGAACCTAGCAAGTTTTCAAAAGATATGTGAAGTCCGCCATCCCCCACTTGGCCAGCGTGGTGGACTATAGTCTGATTCCCCTCGTACTGAAAGGAGGCCCACCCCCAGCAGTGGGACGTTAAGAAAAGGGCTAAATACATACACATACATACATCTAATCTGGTACAAAAAATTAAAATAAAACTGCGACAAAATCCGAAAAGATTATTTTATATGAAATGTACATTTCCTACAATATAACACATATTGTGTTATATTGTATACAGATTTCATTAAATATTTCTTTATAATATCCCCAGATTGGCAAAGTAAAAAATACCTTCAGCCACTATCTGGCTCATAAACTATTCCTGAACAAAAGATACATCGATTATCACGAAGGAAGGACAACCTAACCAACATACTTCCGCATTTATGAATAAAGATTTCTTATAAAATGACTCAGTTTGGCGCAGCGACATAATATGTCAATGGTATCAGAATTTCATATAAATTACAAATATTATAAAATTATTATTGAATACACGACTTTATAATTACTTTTTAACCGACTTCCAAAAAGGAGGAGGTTCTCAATTCGTCGGAATCTTTTTTCTTCCTTTTTTTTATGTATGTTCACGGATTACTCGAAGACGGCTGAACCGATTTGGAAAATTCTTTTTTTGTTTCAAAGGGCTTTCTTCTCCGGTGGTCCCATATAAATTTTATCGAAATCGGTCAAGCGGTTTTTAAATAAATGGCTAAATCAAATATGTTTTTTAATAAAAATCTTTCTTCTTATAAATTACAAATTACATGCTTATTACGTCTACACTAAAAATGGAAAAATAAAACTTAAAAAAAAAAAAATAAAAACCGACTTCCAGGCACTGAAAAGTAAAAAATAACTAAACAGGGGTTTTCATTTAGAATAGATACTTAATCAGATATTTTCGAAGTCGGTGCCAGCCAATACAAATCAAAGCACACCGACTTCGAAAGTATCTGATTAGGTATCTATTCTAAATGAAAACCCCTGTTTAGTTATTTTTTACTTTTCAGTGCCTGGAAGTCGGTTTTTATTTTTTTTTAATTAGTTAAAACCAGTGTTCATCAAATGGTCGAGATTCCATAATCATGTGAAAATTTGAAGAAACATAGGTACCTAGTACCTACTTATATAAATAATATTTATCTATCTATATAAAATATAACTGTTTCTAAATTTTCTATTGATAACACTAAAGCTCGTCAATAGCTACTAAGCAAAAAAAAAAAAAAAACAAAATCGGTTAACAGACAGAAGAAAAAGATAAAAGTTACTGAACTGATTTGTATTTGCCTATTATATATATAAACTAACAACTCGCCCTCGCTCCGCTCGGGTTTGTCCCTAGTTACGTTTTAACATTTAGTACAGATTCCTCAAAAATGAGATATTTTCCCGCAGTAAAAAGTATCCTATATGTTGACCCGGATAACCAACAATCACCATACCTTTCATCAAAATCCCTCCAGTGGTTTTTTTGTGATGCGGTAACAGACATACAGATAGACAGACTTTCCAAAAAATATTTAATGTACAGATTCGGCTTAGTTACAATTTTATTATATGTATAGATATGAATATCGAACACTTCAAAAGTAATTATTCCGTCCTTAGGGAGTGAAATTTTTCTTTTCCTATTCTTCTATGAGATTTACATGGAGCCACCATGAGGTAGTCTTTTCATTAAAAATAATAATGAAAATGGCATTTTAATTGGTAAATATGTATATAAAATATACATTAACACAAATATATTGAGTCAAAAATAGGAAGCTATGTACAAATTACGTTTAGGAATCGTTTCAATAACATTAGATCTTTTGTTTTCCGCGTTCTGAATTATAAATTCATGCAGGTACTTTAATTAGTACCTACAAGATAATCTTTAGTATTCCTTTATCATGCTATTTACTTTTGGCTTAAATAAGTACTAAATAATCCATACATATAATAAGAATGAAAGTCCTGCATGTCTGTACATCGCTTAGTATAAGTCGCAACCGAAATTTCTATCGTTTTTAGATTTTTTGTGGGTCTTTTCGTCTGTTTGAAATTGCGTCAAATCAAAACTACTTAATTGGATTTTAAAGATTGGATGTACATAATATGTTCATAGTCCATATCTCAAGGTAATATTTAGTCTTTATCTCACTAAAATCTAATTATAGATATTAAAAGTTATAACAATTTTAAATTCGAAGCAACTTTACATAAATTTTGTCGACACGTTCGGCTCAGTTTGTAGTGACTCTACTCGCTGTGCTAGCGGTCGCGAGTTCGAATCCCGCTGGGGGTATTCATTTGTGTAATGAGCACGAATGTTTGTACTCCAGTCATGGGTGTTTATATTTATAATATGTATGTATTTAAAGTTATATGTATATGTGTAGTGTATCAACTATCTGGTATCCATAACACAAGCCTCATAACTTACCATGGAACTGAGTGGTGATGTGTATTAATGTCCCAACGTATTTATTTACTTATTTATTTAGTTGTATTGCTTGGTATATTCTAATAGCGGAAGTAACATTTCAAAAAGGTAGGTTGAGTAATTAAGTGATCCTGCGATGCCCCATTAAGACGGGGGAGGTTCTGTTCGGTTTTAGTGGGTAGTACTGGCTTTTCTATCCGGTGAGTCCCACATAACCACTTATATGTATGCTGGCGATATGCGTAAATGCATTTCTCTTTTCTCGCGAAGTTTTCCTTCACTGTACGATGCAGGACCCTAATTTAAACCGTCTCCTCTTGACATTCTTGCACCATTTTGATAGGATACAGACAACCTATTAAAACCTTAGATTGTTTATATATACTATGATACTTATAGAGCTGAGCCTATTTTAGTGATATGTTAGTTTTTTATTGATATATTCTTTTTATCTCAAGAAAGAAACCAGCGTTTCCAGGACGTTGATAGTTTGGGATTTTAAACATTAATAGTTATAGAATACGCTATATAATAAAATAACCACCACCATTCTGGTATGGTTCAGACAACCTATCAAAATTTTGGACTGTCTATCTGTACCTGCCAATATCTAGACGGCTGAGCTGATTTTCGGGAGATATTATTTTTTTATTGACATATACTTTTTTTTTCAAGTAATAAACAAGCATTTCCTGGAAGTTGATAGTTGAGGATCTGATTTTACTCATTCATCGTTTTAAAATATAATATATATATATATATATATATATATATATATATATATATATATATAAATATTCAATAAAATAGACATTTTATTTTTTTGTTTTTAAACTACGATCTCGCACTTATAACTTTCATATGATATTCTTTATTTGACTTGGCATCGACTTCGAATTGTAGTGTTATTGGAAAAGTTAGCTTTTCTATAAGTTATTTACTTTATATTATAAAGGTAATGTGTTTAGAGGATTTTTTAGTTAACATTTATATATTTGGGGTTCTTATCTTTGAAAGGCCGTTTTTTTGGCTTTTTAAGAATAATTTATTAAAAAACTCGATCTCAGAAGAAAATAAGGCTCATCAAGGTACGATAAAAAGTTTTATTGTCTCACTTAAGCGCGTAATAAAATCTTTGCGTTATAACTTTATATGTTAAAAATATATACATATGTACTTTAGCAATATTTATGTTTGTTAACATCTTAGATTAAAGTATTATACAAACGAAAACGGCAAAAAAATATCGAAAGTCAAAAATAGTAGCTTAATTTTGCTGTTTATGCTACTAATATCGATTTTCCCATAGGTACGTATCGTTTACTTTCTTTAAAGAATAAGAGAAATATTCTAATCGTAATGTAATTGTAAAAATGTAGGCAGTGGTAGCCCAGTGGTAACGCGCTCGCTTGGGAAACCGAGTGAAGCGGGTTCAAATCGCGGGGCTCGCACCTCTGATATTTTCATGTGCGAATCATTTCTAACATGATTACCACTTGCCTTACGGTGAAGAAAAACATCGTGAGGAAACCTGCATGTCTGAGAAAAACCTAACTTTTCGAAAGACATGTGATGTCCGCCAACCCGCACTTGGCCAGCGTGGTGAACTATGGCCTGATCCCCCTCGTATTGAAGGGAGGCCCGTGCCCAGTAGTAGGACGTTGAAAAGGGCTGATTACAATACAATGTAATTGTTTAAATCGGTTCACTAGTGTCAGAGTTTATCGACTACAAAGAACAAACAAACAAATGTTTCCTGTTTATAATATTAGTATAGAAAATTATATTATAAGCTTATTATCCAAGAATTGAGAATAGTAGCATAAACAGCAAAATCATACTATTATTTTTTAACATTGACCTTTTGCCTGGCGGGCACATATAATAAAATTCTGAGTCGAATCTGTACATTAAATACTTTTTGGAAAATCTTATTGACATAGTAATTATTATCGATACAGAGGTCGAATCTGTAGTTTTTAGAATTTTAATCTGTCTGTCTGTCTGTGACCGCATCACGAGGAAACCACTGAACTGACTTTTATGAAATTTGGTATGATGATAGCTGGTTATCCGGGTCAACATATAGGATACTTTTTACTGCGGGCAAATATCTCATCTCAGAGAAATCTTTACTAAACGTTAAATGCGAAATAGAATCTATATAAATGCGAAAGATTGGATGGATGGATGTTTGTTACTCAATCAAACCAGAACGGCTAAACAGATTTGTATGAAATTTGACACAGTGATAGATTAGTCTATACATAGCGCAAAAATGTGCGATTCCCGGGGGATAGATTTGTTTTTGTTTTTTTATTTATTTATTTATGTACCATAAAATATATGTTATACAAAATAAAGTAACAGAATGTCGACAAAGGATGACGTATCTCTTTAAGAGATTTCTTCCAGAAACCTTTCAGAACTGAGAAAATAAGTTAATTTAGTGCGATGTAGGTACAATATATAGCATTAAATGGCATAAACTTAATCTATACTAATATTATGAAGAGGTAAAGTTTGTGAGTTTGTGAGCTTGTGGGGCTGTAGGAGGTAAAGTCCGGTTCTACTGAACCGATTAAGATGAAATTTGGTAAGAAAATAGTTTGAGACCCTGGGAAGGACATAGGATACTTTTTATTCCGGAAATCATCCCTTAAGGTATGTATGGGGAAGCAACCTAGGGACGAATCCGCTAGCCGCTAATATAATACAATTCTTTAGTCCGAGCTACATACTTAGTTATAAATATAAATATGTTGGGACATTAACACACAACACCATCTAGTTCCATGGTAAGCTACAAGGCTTGTGTTATGGATACCAGATAGTTGATAAACTAAACATATTATATAACGTTATATACATACATATTATAAATATAAACACCCATGACTGGAGTACAATCATTCGTGCTCATTACACAAATGAATGCCGCCAGCGGGACTCGAACCCGCGACCCCTAGCACAGCAAGTAGGATCATTGCAAACTGAGCCAAACGTGTCGTCAAAGTTAATTCGCTTAAAATCAGCATGAAAGCGACTAATAGTATTTAGTCACCAGAATGAAGGAAATTAACGCTTTTAGACATGATTCATGAAACAATGCGGATATAGCAAAAGTGTATCGCGAGCCTCACGACTTTGTGTCTTTGTAATAGTTTTAATTGTGGTCATGAATCAATTGCAAGAGAAATAAATTTGGACTTATGAACTATGATTCCATAATGAATGAACAAAAAATTAAATGACGACATGTTTGGCTTAGTTTGTAGTGACCCTACTGTGCCAGCGGTCGTGGGTTCGAGTCCCGCTGGGGGCATTCATTTGTGTGATGAGCACAAATGTTTGTACTCCAGTCATGGGTGTTTATATTTATAATATGTATGTATTTAAAGTTATATATGTGTAGTGTGTCAACTATCTGGTATCTATAACACAAGCCTCGTAGCTTACCATAGAACTAGATGGTGCTGTTCATTAATGCCCCAACATATTTATTTAAAAAAAAAAAAAAATATTTGCAAACTGTACTTCTAACATTCAGCAAACGGTTAAGAAAGTAATATTTGACTTGAAAGGCAAGCAGTATAGTGACATGAGCCTTAATAATAATTCCTTTTTTTAACATAACAACTATCTGGGCTCGGTGATTTGTACCTGATAGGAACACTTTTTCACTTGCACTTACTTTTATTATCACAGCCACACTATTTACTTTCAGATTCTTCAACTCAATCTTATTCATTTCTTAATGGCTTCAAAGCGTATTTCAGATTTTAAAATTCAATTCAATTCTGAATTTTAAATAAAACTATCTTTTCGGATTATTTCGCGGATTTATTTTGATTTTTGGTTTCCGACGTTTCGAATGCTTTACAGCAATTATGGTCACGGGAGAGACTAAGGTTTTAGACGTCTCAAAGACGTTATATACTTGTTACAGACAGTGCCTACCCACTATTTTACTAAAATGATTTCAAAAAATTCAAAAATGGCACCAAAAGTACCTTACAATATTTGTTGATTTTAATTCTAAACATTTAAAATGTTTAATAATTATTGTAATTAAATATAGCAATAATATTTACTTAATTTTAGCTATTATTATTATAAATATTACATTTTTTTAAATTCGTCGTGTAGAATGGAGAAAACACGGTGTAGGTAAGGTTATGACCTGTTAAAAAAGAAATATTCATACTGAGGTCTGTTTATATATAAAATATAATAATAATAAATATGTTGAAATACTAACAAATATAGCAGCATCTAGTTCCAAAGTAAGCTACGAGGCTTGTGTTATAGATATCAAATAGTTGATACACTACACATATATAACTTTAAACACAGACATATTATAATAAATATAACCACCCATGACTGGAGTACAAACATTCGTGCTCATCACACAAATGAATGCCCCCAGCGGGACTCGAACCTGCGACCGCTGGCACAGCAAGTAGGGTCATTACAAACTGAGCTAAACGTGTCGTCAATGAGCGATGTCGTATGAGCGATTAATTGTATGATCTGGCCCGATATACATTATTATATGATCCAATAAAAGAGAATGTTAAAAATCGGGCGATTCTATAAAAAGTTATTGATACATAAAGGTAAAAATCACATTCTGGTAAAGGTTTGAATCTCTCTTCAAAATAATGTTTTCAATAATTTTATTAATATAATTAATAATTATATATAATGTGTTAGCCCATGGTAATACGCTCGCTTGGGAAACCGAGTAAAGCGGGTTCAAATCCCGGGTCACAAACACTTGTGATATTTTCATATGCGAATCATTTTTGACATGATTACCACTTACCTCACGGTGAAGGAAAACATCGTGAGGAAACCTGCATGTCTAAGAAGGAACCTAGCAAGTTTTCGAAAGACATGTGAAGTCCGCCAACCCGCAGTTGGCCAGCGTGGTGGACTATGGCCTGATTCCCCTCGTATTAAAGGGAGGTCCGTGCCCAGCAGTGGCACGTTAAAAAGGGCAGAAACAATTGATTCGGGCTGCATTTTATTCTAAACCCAAATTGTTATTTTGAGGCATCCGTCTTCACGAACTTTCTATAAGTTGTGTTCTAACTGAATCTATTGAGTTAAAATCACATTTGAATAAATGTTCCTTGTAATTCTAAAGTTTAAATTTTCTGGATACAAAGTTTAAACGTTATTAATATGTAAATATCTTTTAAATTTATATTAAGTGTGTCAACAGAAGATACTCAAAGTTAAAATTGTTATTCTTAAACAATTGTCAAATAACAGTAGGATTGTGTCAATAACATTATGCGTCCTCCGACAACTCATTAAGACGGGGGAGGTTCCGTTGGGTTTTAGTGGGTAGTACTGGCTTTGTCGGTAAGTCCCACATCTCGCGCGTAAATCTCCCGACGTAAAAAGGGTGTTACGCGCCAAAATCTATTAAAGAAACCAAAAAATCGGTTGACAGATAACAAACAGAGGAGAAAGAGGTATTGAATTATTCCCTACTTAAACCTTACCTATTTATATATATTATAATCTTCTAAAGTGACTAGTCCAAGTAAAATGAAATTTTATCCTATTCTGGTAACTCAGATGTCATTCTTCAAAAATAAACATTTTAAAAATTGTATTGAAATGATTTTAATAGTTATATACATAATGTTATAATATGTAATTCCAACATTTTGTCTAAACCCCTAAATGAACAAGTTGCATGACAGAACAAGTTCTGTTCTCTTATATATATATACATACTCTGGAGCCTTAGACAAGATGCTCCAATTTTTTTTGGGAATGATATATAATAGAATTCAATGATACATACATAACAGTATCTCATATATATTTTTACAATTGTAAAAAATAGTCTGTAACTATATTATAACCTTTGAGGCCATAGTCTCTCCCGTGATCATGATTGCTGTAAAGCGTTGAAAATCAAAATAAATCCGCGAAAAAAAAGGTTGTTTTATTTAAATTGTAGAAATAAAAACATCTAAGGAGACCTAGTTCTAAATAAAAACTTCAAGCCTTGCCACATTACACTGCAATGGGGTTTTATTGTAGGTTTTAACGAGTAAGGGTCTCACAGTCCCCTGCTCATTGACGGTCGGTAAGGATGTACCGCCCCATGATGGGGTTTTTCAGGGAAATAAAATAGGCTTCCCTTTCTGCTCTATTTTACTCAACACATTTGACGACACGTTCGGCTCAGTATGTAGTGACCCTACTCTTGCTGTGCCAGCGGTCGTGAGTTCGACTCCCCGGGGGTATTCATTTGTGTGATGAACACGAATGTTTGTACTCCTGTCATGGGTGTTTATATTTATAATATGTATGTATGTATTTAAAGTTATATATGTGTAGTGTGTCAATTATCCAGTATCCATAACACAAGCCTCGTAGCTTACCATGAAACTAGATGGTGATATGTGTTAATGTCCCAACATATATTTATTATTGATATTACTATTCTGGATAAGTGTTTTATTGTAGTTTTCTTAGGAATAGCAAAAAAAAATTGCTTTAATAATCTTTTTGTAAAAAAAAAAAATAGAATTCGATGGAAAGTGTGGAGTTGGCGCCATATTTTTGTTTCCGTCTACCCCATAACGAAAGAAGCGTGAAGATTAAATAACCGAACGGCATTGATTTTAGGGGTAAACTCATAAATGGGTTAAATACATCGTAAAATAGATTTGGGTAATAAAATCTCCGAAAACATATAATAAAAGAGATAGTCATCGTAACGTTTAACGTTTGGGAAATACGTTTATCTATGTTTGGATACACGTATAATTTATTTTTACTGATTTTGTTTGTATTACATTAAGTAATTTTCCAACTAATTAACTAAAATTAATTTTTCACTACTAACTACTAGAGTTTATAACCGACTTACAATGTTTTAAGAAGTATGGGAAGCACAATATGTTACAATTCTATGGCATATCTAAAAATTATATAATACTGTCATTACTTTATTTTTAAAACTAGCGACTCACCCTCGCTCCGCTCGGGTTTGTCCCTAGTTGCGTTTTAACGTTTAGTATAGATTTCTCAGAGATGAGATATTTTCCTACAGTAAAAAATATCCTATATGTTGACCCGGATAACCAGCTATTATCATACCAAATTTCATCAAAATCCCTACAGTGGTTTTTCCGTGATGCGGTCAAAAACAGACAGACAGACAGACAAACATTCTAAAAACTATAGATTCGGCCTCTGTATCGATAATAATGACTATTTCAATAAGATTTTCCAAAAAATATTTAATGTAAAGATTCGACTCGGTTAGAATTTTATTATATTTATAGATTTCTATCTTTTCTAAGCTTTCTGAAGTAAACTTTTACTGCATTATATTTCAATTGAAATTATATATGTTATTTCTAGTGATTCCTTGTAGCGTATTCACAAAAGTTTTCTTTTCAAATCCCTCAGGGAGTGAGAGCACTACCTTATTTCTTTGATCTATTTGCTTAAAGTTACTATAAATATAGGATATTTGTTCGTTTTTATGAAATCTGTGATAGCTAAAGTAAATGTACAAGATATTTCTCCAATATTAGAGATGTATATATAGGAATAAAAGAAAATAAGCTAACAAAAAGAAAGATCTTTAAGAGGCGATTACAAAAATATTATACAACTTACTTAAGGTAACAAATTTTTAAATATAACTGGCCAAAACTAAAAAGCTGTACATTAAAAATTAAATTATAAAAAAATCTACAACGTAGAAAGCGAATTAAAAAGATGAGAACAAGTTGACGAAGGAACATAGTATTATGCAGTCGGAGACATACATAGGTACATCCCACAGTAAGGATGAAAAATGTCTGACTCTTTAGTGTCATGTCGATTTGAAACATTGTAAGTATATGAAATTCTGAAAAAAATCCAACAATCAAACTTATCTGATAATAGAGTCAGAAGATAAATGACTCTTTCATGATTTACTTAAAAACATCGAGTTTGGACTTATTTAATAATTTTTGGCGAAGACATTATAGTCTGTGTATTTTTTGCTGATTTTTTAAATTATTCATTACACGTGTTGTCCCGCCCACGTAGTCCGATAATATATTATCATATCTTTATAAATTATAGCCTATATATTACTCTGCTGTATAAGCTATATTACTGTAAGCTTTCATCAAAATCCGTTCAGTAGTTTTAGCGTGAAAGAGTAACAGACATACATCCATTCATCCTCATAAACATTCCCGCTTATAATATTAGTAGAATTTTATTATTACATACAAGTAAAGCAAAGCCGTAAACAATTGCTAGTCATTTCATAAAAACTAAATGAACAGTAACTTAGTTGGTACCAACTTCAAATTCAATTATGCAGGCAGACTAGTTCCAAACTGCATTAGTCTAACCCAATAACTGAGTTCTCTGAAGCAATGTTCCTGCGTTCACAGAACCCTTAGTAATATCTAAAATGTGAAAGTGTGTTTTTCCTTATATTTTAGTCTAGCCACTCGCCCTCGTTTCGCTTCGGGTTCATCCCCAGATAAAAACAAATCTATCCCACGGGAACTGTATATTTTTACGGGATAATATATAGCCTATAGCCTTCCTCAGTTAACGGGCTATCTAATGCAAAAAGATTTTTTTAAATCGAATTAGTAGTTCTTGAGATAAGCGCGTTCAACTAAATAAACAAAAATAAACAAATAAACAAACAAATAAAATCTTCAGCTTTATAATATTAGTATAGATAGTTTTTCCGTATTTTATACACCGAGTGATTGACTTTAATCAAGATGGTTAAACATAACTTGTAAGGAAAAGTGAAGAAAGTGTCGTGTAGCTATAAATAAATAAACAAAAACAAAACAGTTGAATGCCTTTTCCTCCACTGTTTGTCTGCCGATTTTCTTTTTTTTGTACTAGCTATTGATAAGTACAATTTGGGACTTGTTTTTTTTTATATAAACAGGGAAATTCTATTCGTATATGTTTTTCTCAAATTTTCAATAATGATTATGGTAGTTTTTTTCTCTATTTTTAAATCTAGAATATATATATTAGATAATATTGTAATACAATATGTTATAAACTGTTCTATGAACTTCTACAAAATCACCAATAATGTCCTCCCGACTGATTCCGGCCACGGCGGCCAATCTCATTGAGACTGGCCATCTGCGCAGGAGATATTATAGTGCAGCGAGTGTACGCGCAGACACAACGTGCACTCTCTATTTCCTCTATTCCTGTCACTCTCATACTCCGGTGGGATGACTACTCGACACGACCACTGAAAGTTAAGGCACAGGATCGACGACTTTACGTGCTCTCCGAGGCACGGGGGTAAATAGCCAACTTCCCAACTTCGGGCTGTTACTGAGTCGTTACTTACTAAACAGATAGGCTCAATAACTAAATTTGGCCCAACCCAAGACTCGAACCCAAGACTTCCGGAGGTACAGCCGTAGATACTAGCCACTACCTCATCGAGGTACTAAATCACTAGGTAGTTTTTAACGAAATTTAGTGTAACATTCCAAATTGAATAGTAAAGTTTCTAACTCATTTGTCACCTAACGCTAGTTCCTGTACGAGTTTAAATTTTCAGTAACATGCTATTTAAATAGATATCTCATTTCAATCGCAAACTTTGTAAATATTGTATTTTTAAGTTCAAATCAAATTATACTTTACTCGAATAAACTTTTACAAGCACTTTTGAATCGTCAATTTTATATTTTAAATTATATGTCGGTAAGTCCGTGAGAAAACTATCATCGGCTCGGAAGGCAGATCTGCTGAGAAACGCCGACGAGAAACTCAACAAATGCTCTTTTAAATATAATAGTATCTAGGCGACCGAGCTTCGCTCCGAGTTCTTTTTTGTTATATTCTATGTTTTAAATTAAAAAAAAAAAACTAAAAACTTGAATAAATACAAAAAAAAGGAAAGTAAAATCTTTGTATCCCACTGGGATTCGAACCCAGACACCTGTGATTGTGAATCTTGCATCTTGCCCGCTTGACCATGATGCTTATTGCTTATGCCCGAGCGTAAGAAATTATCGACCATATTTTGCGTGGAATAATGTGAAAGAAATCGCATGAAACTCGAAAACACACATTTTCCCAGCCATAACACTAATCTAGATCGATATTTCGCCCCCGAAAACCCTCACATACCAGATTCCTGCGAAATCGTTAGAGCCGTTTCCGAGATCGCCGGTATAAATAAATAATTAAATATAGAAAAATTCTTCATCCCACGAATATTTTAGGAGACTTATAGAGGAAGCTCGACCTTTATAAAACACTAGCGACTCACCCTTGCTCGCTCCGGTTCGTCCCTAAGTTGCTTTCCCATACAAACTTTCATCCTCATTTTCACCCCCTTAAGTGATGATTTCCGGAATAAAAACCATCCTATGTCCATTCCAGGGTCTCAAACTATCTCCTTACTAAATTTTATCTAAATCGGTTCAGTAGTTTCAGAGCTTATTCGGTACAAACAAATAAACAAACAAACGAACAAAAAAATATTTCCTCATTATAATATTAAGTTCACGAAGAATAAGACCAAAGAAATGAGAGAGAAACTAAAGAAATTGTTCAAACAAACCAACAGATCTATCAGAAGAGACTATGCTAACCACAGGACAGAAATTATAAAAAAAATATGCTTACTTTCCGTAGTTCAAAAAGAGCCTTTAAAGAACTAGCTACTCACAAAAATTGGATACAAAGTCTGAACAGTGAGAAGGGCGAAAGTAAAGATAGACAAGGTATAATAAAATGTGCAACGGCTTTCTATACTTCTCTCTATGAAAAACCACCACATGATATGACACAACAAGATGAAAAAGATAACAGTGATATAACTGGAGAAGATATAGCAGAAATACCATTAGACCCAATAACAGAAAAAGAAATAATGACCCAAATCAAACGATTAAAACCAGAGAAGAGCCCAGGTGAAGACAACATCACAAACGAAGCCTTGAAAATCGGAGCGCCAATCTTGGTTACATATCTAGCAGAATTGTTCAACTTAGTATTGGCAAAAGAGCAAGTACCATCGCAATGGAGTAAATCAAACATAATACTATTGTATAAAAAGGGGAACCCGCTCGATATCAGCAACTACAGGCCTATCAGTTTACTATCAACAATATATAAACTCTTTTCATCAATCATCCTAAGAAGAATAGCACCGGATATTGACAAGAATCAGCCAATAGAACAAGCGGGCTTCCGGCCGCACTACTCAACAATAGACCACATTCACACAATAGAACAAATAATAGAGAAATTTAAAGAATTCAATAAACCACTGTACATAGCTTTTGTGGACTATTCCAAAGCCTTTGACAGCATAGTACACTCATCTATATGGAATGCTCTAAGAAAGAATAATATAAACAAAACATATATAAATATCATCAAAAATGTCTATTCTAAAAGTGTAAGTAGAGTAAAACTGGAAAGACATGGGGAGGAGTTCACAATTGATAGAGGGGTGCGGCAGGGAGACCCGCTCTCTCCAAAGCTATTTATAGCCGTACTCGAAGAGATTTTCAAAAACATTAGCTGGGAAAATAAAGGCCTACGGATAAATAATAATAAATTAACACATCTAAGGTTTGCAGATGACATTGTTCTATTTAGTGAATCCGCGACAGATTTAGAAGCAATGCTACAAAGATTAAACTATGAAAGCAAAAAAATCGGCCTACACATGAACGCATCCAAAACTAAAATTATGTCAAACAGTCAAAAGAAACCAATCAAAGTAGAGGAAAAATCGATAGAATATACAAATGAATATGTGTACCTAGGTAAATTGGTGTCCTTTAATGCAAATAGCAATGAAAACGAAATAGACAGACGAATAAGTACAACTTGGAAGAAATACTGGGCCCAAAAAGAAATTCTAAAAGGGAACTATAGTCTTAATATAAAAAAGACAATAATGGATTCTTGCATTCTCCCAAGCTTAACATACGCTAGCCAGACATGGGTCTTCACTGAAAAAGTAAAAAACAAAATTTCATCTTGTCAACATGCAATGGAACGAAGTATACTGAAACTGAGGAAAATACAAAAAACGAGAAACATAGACATCCGCATGAAAACCAAATTAACAGATGCTCTTCATTTTAGTTTGAAACAGAAGTGGAACTGGGCAGGGCACTTGTCAAGATACAAAGATAAGAGATGGACCTACCAAACAACTAAATGGAAGGGCCCAAAAGGCAAAAGAAAAGTGGGAAGGCAGAAGAAAAAATGGGCCGACGATATAATAAACACAGCGGGAAAAAGCTGGATGTTTACAGCCAAAGACAGGGAAAGATGGAAAAGAATGGAGGAGGCTTTTACCCATCAGGGGGCCACATAACAAAGAAATAGAAAGAAAATAATTATAATTGAATATATATTAGTAAGAATTGTTAAGTGGAAAATAAAGCTGAAATAAATAAATAAATAAAATGTGTAGTGTATCGACTATCTGGTATCCATAACACAAGCCTCGTAGCTTACCATGGCACTAGATGGTGCTGTGTGATAAATGTCCCAACATATTTATTTATTTATTAAATACATTAAATGCTTAACAGACTACTATTATCTATATACAAATAGGCAGAGACAAAACAGTTTAGTACCTTTATATCCTTCTTTGTTATTCGTTTTTTTTTCCTACCAGCTATTGACGAGGTTTAGTGTTATCAATAAAAAAAAATTGGTTGATTTTCGAACACTAGGTGAACACTAGTAAAAGTAGAAGTTTATATGTTTATCTATGTGTATGTTTGTTCTTCATACACTTTTAAATGTCTGGTAAATCGGGATGAAATATAATAATAAAATTCATATGTCTGTCGGTGTTTTGAAAAAAATATTAGGCTCATATTATCGTTTCAAATTAAAAAAATATATTCTTAAATAAAAGAAGAGGATTTGCACGAGAGTGGCTTAGGCTTATTTAACACGGCTTAGAACGCGAGTGAAGCCGTCCTAATGTAAGTGAAGAGCAAACATATTTTTCAACTAGCGACTCACCCTCGCTCCGCTCGGGTTCGTTTTTTCTTACATTTTATGGTTTAGTATAGATTTCTCAGAGATGAGATGTTTTCCCGCAGTAAAAAGTATCCTATACGTTGACCCAAATAACCAGCTATCATCATACCAAATTTTATCAAAGTCCCTCCAGTGGTTTTTCCGTGATGCGGTAACAGACAGACAGATAGACACGACAGACAGACAAAAATTTTAGAAACTATTAATTCGACCTTTGTATCGATAGTAGGGACTATTTCAATAAGATTTTCCAAAAAATATTTAATGTACAGATTCGACTCGGTTAGAATAATTTTATTATGTGTATAGATATACCTGAGTGTATTTACATAGGTACATTTATATTTAATATACATACTCGTATGTATGTATGTATGTATATATAAAGAAGATTGTATGTAAATAAGATTTTATATGCCCTATATGAATTTTAATAACCATAGCAATTAATACAGAATCCTCTGTACGTTTTATTTATTAAAAAAAAAACAAATCTATTTCATGTAACATCTCATAATCCCACCCCGCGGGTAACTGACACGCTCGAAATCGATTTTCTTAATTAAAAAATAAAACAAAACATTAAAATTCATGGAAATCTTTCATACAATATACTCAAATTGATATTTTATCCACGTGTATTTACTACAGTAATTTAACAGTTTGCCGTTCGAACAAAGGTTACCCGTAAATAATTCAAAAGCTGTATGTTTTGAACCTATCCTACGGGAACCGTACATTTTTCCGGGATAAAAAGTGTGTTATTCCAGACTATAATCTATCTCTGTGCCAAATTTCATCCAGATCCGTTCAGCCGTTCTGGCGTGAAAGAGTAACAAACATCCATACATACATACTCACAAACTTTCATATTTATAATATTAGTATAGATTTTTACTTAGCCACGTATTTCAGTAGCATAATACATACATTAACATCTATATTTTTGATACTAATGTATGCCCAAATGTGGTCGAAATTCAACCATGATCATTTTTTTTTATTGATAATCTCGTCAAAAGGTATCTGATATATACATATGTATATACTAAACAAAAAAAAAAAAAGGAAATCAGTAGATAAACACAAGAGAAAAAAGTCTCTACCTCTTTATATCGATACTAGAATATTTTATTTATAGGCACATTTTACACATACTGTGGCAAAAGGACAGACAGAAATTTATAATCATCATCATCATCATCATCAGCCTTTATCCGTCCACTGCTGGACATAGGCCTCTCCAAATGCACGCCACTTCGTTCTATCTTCGGCTCCTGCCAGCCGTCTTGCGTATATCGTCACTCCATCGTGCCTGGGGACGCCCTCTATCCCGTTTGCCAGTTCGCGGTCTCCACTCCAGGACTCGTTTACCCCAGCGGTTGTCGGTCCTGCGACTGATATGGCCAGCCCACTGCCACTTCAGCTTGCTAATCCGGTGGGCTATGTCGATCACCTTGGTTCTCTGCCGGATCACCTCATTTCTGATGCGATCACGCAGAGAAACGCCGAGCATAGCCCTTTCCATAGCTCGCTGAGCGACTTTGAACTTGTGGACCAGCCGTACCGTCAGTGTCCACGTTTCGGCTCCGTAAATCATAACAGGTAGGACGCACTGATTGAAGACTTTCGTCTTTAGGCACTGTGGGATCGACGCTGTAAAGACTCGACGTAGCTTCCCGAATGCTGTCCAACCCAACTGAATTCTTCTGATCACCTCCCCCTCGAAGTTGTTTTTACCCAGCTGCAATGTCTGCCCGAGGTAAACATATTTTTGAACAGCTTCGAGTACGTTTCCGTGCATTGCAATCGGTTCCGGTAGTACATGCTCGTTGAACATGACCTTGGTTTTGTCCAAGTTCATCCGTAGACCGATGCGTTCAGAAGAGTCAGCTAGGTCGTTCAACATCTGTTGTAGGTCCTGCATCGTTTCCGCCATTATGACGATATCGTCAGCAAATCGCAAGTGCGAGATGTACTCGCCATTGATGTTGATGCCACGTCCTTTCCAGTTCAGCGTCTTGAACATATCCTCCATTGCATTTGTGAACAATTTCGGGGAAATAACGTCCCCTTGTCTCACTCCTCGATGCAATGGTATAGGACTTGTTTGCTGATTCTGTACTTGGACGGACATGGTGGTGGCTTCGTACAGACATCTCATCACTTGGATGTATCGCCAATCTACTTGGCAACGCTGCAGGGACTCCAGAACGGACCAGGTTTCAATCGAGTCAAAGGCCTTCTCATAGTCCACAAATGCTAGACACAGGGGCTGATTATACTCTTCGGTCTTCTGTATAATCTGCCGCACTGTGTGGATGTGGTCTATGGTGCCATATCCGCTCCTAAACCCAGCCTGTTCCGGGGGTTGAAATTCGTCGAGTCTTCGCGCAAGACGGTTCGTGATCACTCTTGAAAACAGCTTATATACGTGGCTTAAAAGAGAGATGGGTCGATAGTTCTTCAGCTGGGTCTTGTCTACCTTTTTGAAGAACAGGACGACCACACTCTTACTCCACGCCTCCGGAGTTCTCCCTTCAAACAGGACGGCGTTAAAAAGCTTTTGGAGCTCCCTCAGTACGGGTGTACCTCCTGCTTTTATCAGTTCTGTTGTAACGCCATCCTCTCCAGGGGCTTTTCCATTTTTAAGATGCCTAAGAGCGATCTCGATTTCGCCGATGCTGACTTCTGGCAGGTCTTCGGTGTAATGGCGTGTTAATGTAGCTCTAGAATACTCATTTTCGGGATCAGGGCGAGATGCATGCGAAGCGTATAACCGGCCATAGAATTTCTCCACTTCCAAAAGGACTGCCGGCTTCGAAGCAACAACTTCTCCACTTTCTGTGGTCAGCTTTGTCAGGTGGCTTCTTCCAAGAGATTGTACGAACATCTTGGACCCCCGGTTCTGCTCGATCGCTCTTTCAATCGAAAGAGTATTAGAGCACCGGAGATCGTGCCGTACATGCTTGCTGATCTCTCGGTTTAGAGCCCGCTTTGCTGACGGAGTGACGGGTGGGTTTTCACGTCGTTCCTTCATTAGCCCTAAAGTCTCTTCCGAAAGCTTCGACTTCTTGCCCTTACGCTGCATTTCACAAAATCTCGTGCCTTCCTCCCTGAGGATCCCAACCACATTTTTGAGGTTCTGGTTAACGTCTGTTGTGGTTTCCACGGCAGCGAATCGGTTTTCCAGGTAGGACTGAAACGTTTCAGATCCTATCGTGATTTGGAGCGGAGTCGGTCGGAGCCTGGCCTTCATCAAACGGACACGTTCGGCTTTAAAGTCGATATTCAGAGAGCCTCGGACAAGTCGGTGATCACTGCCGGTGTTAAACCTGTTGATCACGGAGACGTCTCTAAATATGTGCCTTTTGTCCGTTATGACGAAGTCGATCTCGTTTTGGGTCTTAGCGTCGGGGCTTTGCCATGTCCACTTCCTTTGGGGCTTCTTCTTGAAGAAAGAGTTCATCAAGAAGAGCCCCTTCCGCTCGAGGAAGTTAACGAGCATTTACCCCCTAAGATTCCTGCTTCCAAATCCATGGGATCCTACTACCGATTCGTTGCAATTCTGTACTCCCACTTTAGCGTTGAAGTCTCCCATAATAACGTTGTAGTGGGTCTTTGTAGTGAAGTGGAGGGCTCTCGATATATCGTCGAACATTTCCTCCACTTCGTCATCCGAGTGTGTCGAGGTCGGTGCGTACACTTGCACCACCTTGAGGCTATACCTCTCAGTGAGCTTGATGATGAGGTACGCTACCCTGTTCGACACACTGGAGATTTCTACAACGTTGTCGCCGAGAGACTTATTGACCAGAAACCCTACACCACCTTGGGACTGTTGGTCTCCCTCACGGAAGTACATTAGGTGGCCCGACTCGAGGGTTATGGTGTCCTCCCCCTCTCTTCGGACTTCACATAACCCGAGAATATGCCACCTAATTTTCCCAAGTTCAACTTCAAGTTGCGCCAGATGCGAGTCAAGCCGTAGCGTGCGTCCGTTGTACGTCGCCAGGGTCAGTCGGTTTTGGTGGCCTCCCGTAGCCCGGAGATTCTTGGCACCCCCCGCCCCGCCGTTACCGTGGTCGAAATTTATAATAACTTACAAAAAAAGTTATTTACAAAATGTATACTTGTATAAAGGATAATTATTGTCTAAACCAAATCCGAACTCACGATTTATTTGTTTATTATTTAGTAGCGACTCACCCTCGCTTCGCTTCGTTCGTCCCTAGGTTGATTCCCCATACAAACTTTTGTCCCCATTTTCACTCCCTTAAGGGATGTTTTCCGGGATAAAAATCCTATATCCTTTCCAGGGTCTCAAACTATCTTCTTACCAAATTTCATCTTAATCGGTTCAGTAGTTTCGGAGCCTATTCGGTGCAAACAAACAATTAATCAAATCCTCCCTCTTTATAATATTAGTATAGATTATTTATTTAAAAATACACTAACAACACATATATTAAAACATTCATATACATTTAGAAAATATTAATAAGTAATCAGATATGTATGTCTTTACAAGTGTACCTACATAACATTCGCTATAATAACATAATCAAAAGTATACATAAAATCATAATAAATCCATATATAGATATAATTGGGTCGTTCTTCTTTTCTAGCGACAATGATCTGTCCCTCACCTCATTTTGTGTCATATTAGAGTATAGATTATTATGTATTCATTGTTCGAATTTACATCTTCATCGCTTTATACCTTTAAATACTAAATAATCTTTAACTTTCTGTAGCCAATAGATTTTTTGCATATGTTTATTTTTCATTAAATACCGTGACAGAGTAGTAATTCATAATGATGTCCTACCGAAAATAAACCACTCCGTCACAGTGTTTTCTCGAAAATCGCCACAAAACAAACAACATTACGAGCATGAAAATAAAGATTAAATGATCGAAATGACAATTAAATGAATTTGTAAAAAAATATCTAATACTGAAATCAAAATATTGTTACTTGAAAAACTCGAAAAACTGAGAAACACCAATTCATTGTCGCAAGAAAAGAAGAACGACCAAATTAACAAATACAATATACATCTATTTATCACTATTTATATACTTATTGCGCCATAGTAATGAGAAAATATGCATAAGACTATTAAAGGCTCGGATTTACCTCACAGTTCCAGCTGATAGGATTAGTTTGCTTCAAAGCTTAGCGCTCGATCACGCCAATTTAATAATTCACTTGCAAATTGAAAATAGGTGGTTGCATCGCAATTTCTACATCAATTATGTTTATCCTTATTGAATTTTAAATGCGAAAGTCTTTTTGTCTATCAGATTTTATTATAAACTAGCAACTTACCCTCACTTCGCTCGGGTGCTTCCCTAGGTACGTTTTAATTTTTTTGAGCGAAACCATAATTCTTCTTCGAAAATTAAAGTAGTCTAAGTTACTCCTTATAATATCAGCTATCTGCCAGTGAAATTCCCGTTAAAATTAATCCAGCCGTTTTGGAGATTAGCCGGAACAAACAGACAGACAGACAAAAAATTAAAAAAATGTGTTTTTCTAATAAGTACTGTATATAATTCCATACTCATTTAGTATAAAGCTGTTACATTTTGTTTGTTTGTATTACAAAGAGACACTTCAGTTTTATATATCTGTATGGATAGACTAGCGACTCACCCGCTCCGCTCTGCTCCGTCCGGGTACGTCCCTAGGTACGTTTTAACAGTTAGTATAGATTTCTCAGAGATGAGATATTTTCCCGCAGTAAAAAATATTCTATATGTTGACCCGAAGAACCAGCTTTCATCAAAATCTGTCCAGTGGTTTTCTCATGATGCGTTCACAGACATACAGACAGGCAAAAAATCTAAAAAGTAAAATTCGGCTTGTTTCGATATCAATGACTAAGATGCGAATGTTTATATGTATGTTTATCACACTGAAACGACTGGGCGGGTTTGGATGAAATTTAGGATACAGATAGACTACGGCCTAGGACACATCCGAGCGAAGCGAGGTTACGTCACTAGTATAGTAATAAATTCAAGGATTATTAACATGAGATATAAAAATTGGTTTTTGTCGGGAAAAGAAGGCATTTGAAAAAAAAATAGCACAGATATTACTAAAAATTGTTTTAGTATGCCGAATTTCCAATTTAATTAAAGTGTAAATTGATAAATCATTTGACAATTTGTTTGGTTTAACAAATAAACCGGATATCCTGTAAATCTCCTGTATTTTATTACTTCCATTATAGACATTTATGTTTCAATTAACATTTTTAACTCCGTCTAACTTCTAAATTTCAATTTCAAATTCAAATTCAAATATACTTTATTGCGAATTTGGGTTATATTACAACATATTTAAATATTAATAGTAAAAATGTCCAGTCAAATTCAGCTTTACAGCATGTAATAATACATTTTAATAACAATTAATTATAATAACTACAATATACCTAAAATTACATCTTAGAATTTATCCAAAATGTACTCATTAATGGAATAATACGTCTTTATTAATAAAATTTTCTGAACCGATTTTGATGAAATTTGGTATAGAGAAAGATGTAACGTTGGAAAAGTACATAGAATACTTTTTGTTGCAAAAATGAAACTTTAAATTGGTGAAATAAGGATTAAAAGTTTGTATTGGTATAAGAAAAAAAAAATTATATTTTCTAATTTTGATAAGAAATGAGAAATATTTCGCGATTTCAATTTTTTAAAGGTTAGCCACTTTTTTACATATATATACATACAATTTATCTATTCTATACTAACTGCTAAACATACCTAGGGACGAACCCAAGCGAAGCGAGGGTGAGTCGCTAGTATATAATATATAATATTAAGCGGTTGTTTTCACGCTTTTATTATAAGCACCTTCATTTGCAAGAAACTGAAAAAGAATGTAAACAAATCTAGGAATTCGATTTTAGCTCGTTTCAGTAATATAATTCTGAACGAGCTGACGTGATAATAGATTCAGGGAATGAATAATGGAACTTGTGAATTATTACTACAAAATACACTTAAACGTTATGTGACATTTAAAAGTTTTATTTAAAAAAAAAATAACAACTGCTGCTTTTTTAAAAAAAAGCTTACCTCATCTATATTGTTTAATATTATAAAGAGACAGAGTTTGTTTGTTTGTACGCGCTAATCTCAGGAACTACTAATTCGATTTGATAAATTCATTTTGTATTAGAGAACCCGTTTATTGACGAAGGCTATAAGCCTATAGTATATATGTATATATATAATAAATAGCCATTTATTATCATGCTACTAGGAGTATGTGAATATTCGACCAGAAATACTACTAGTTATTAGCATCAAGTGTATTTCCATCACAAGATTAAGTAACGTAAACGCATTCAATATAATATGCCACTATAAAGGAGTCTGCCCACTACACCGTCTCATACCATGACCGTGCTATGAACGTATCAGGCACGGAAACGAGCATGGCACCACTAGAACGTATCAACAACGTATCATACCCGTACATAACGGTTTTAGTGTTGTGTATGCTCACCATTGCGCCGCCTACGCGCACCGGTCCCGTAACGTCGCGTGCCAGGCACGCAGCGTACCATCACCGGTAAAATATTCTCGATGACAATTGTTAACGTTCCGTGCACGGCACGCGACGGTGCCGGTCGGTGACGGAACGGTCTAGTGGGCAGAGTCTCATACATTTCAATACAAAGAATATTTTTTTGCCTGACACGCTCCTAGCACGGTCATGGTATGAGACGGGGTAGTGGGCAGACTCCTTTATGCGTTCTAAGCTCTTACAATCCTCTTAATCATTACTTAAAAGGTACTTAGTTTATAGGAAGATGCTTCTGTTTGTCTTGCTAAGGAAAACCTTTAATATTTGAACTAATGTTATCTAATATACAAATATCTCGTGTCATGGTGTTTGTGTGTTCTTCCAAAACGGCTCGACCGATTTTAATGATTTTATTGTATATTTGGTAGATATGAGAATAGGTCGTGAAACATTTTTCACCCTCCTACCCCTACCCCCCATTTTTTAGTCGCGATTTTAGTATTTTTGTATGAACAATATCGAATTTAATGGTATATAAATACATAGCGACGAACCCGAGTAAAGCGGGGGTGAGTCGCTGTATATCATAAAGCCAAAGAGTTTTTTTTTGTATTGAATGCGAGCAAAACCGCGGATTCTGCTAGTAATATATAAATATGAAAGTTTGTATGTTTGTTTGTGTGTACGTTACTCCTTCACGCTGAAACGGCTGGACGGATTTGGAGGAAATTCAGTTCATAGATAGAGTAGACCTGGACCTAGGTTACGCACCCAGGGACGACCCTAGCGTTAATAAAAAAAAATTGTCGCTAGTAATAGCAATATAATGTCCAAGAAAGCTTCCGTTTCACAAGTTTCCATTACAAGGCGATTGAATTTCACTTTACAGAGTTTCCTTTAAAGCAATATTAGTTCATTCGAATCTATCTATAGAATATTCCAACTTAAATATGACCAGAATAATTTAAATATTACTTTACATTTCGTGAAAGAAATTAAAACTTTCATCTTTAACTTGTTCCACGGCAACCCTTTATTTGAGTTAGAGAATGAATAGCTGTCATTTTTAACCCTTTTTTTCTCTTTGGTCTAATGGTTATCGTGTACGGTTACAGAACCGGAAGTTTTCTGAAATTCTTGCACCTTAAATCTCACCGGTCATATAGAAATGTCGAACCAACAGACTTTGAGAGTGAATGAAAGGCACTTGTGATTGCGTGTATATGTACATACATACATACATACACACTTGTGCACTATAATATCCCCTGCGCAGTTGGCTAATCTCTGTGAAATTGGTCAAGAGGGTTATTATTATTATAAATAATGGAACCCATTGGTAATATATCATTATTTCTAAGAAAAATATTATACATATATGTTACAGTCAGAACTTTTTCGTGGTGAAAATTACTTTTATCTCACAAAAACAGTCAAAAGTAGTTTTGACTGCAGACTTTGGTCAATAGCAATTTTGACTAGCATATCGGTCAAAACTCCTAAAATTATGGCACTTGCCGGCTGCTACCGCAGCACGCTCACTTCGCTCGCTCGGCTCATGCGTTGTAGTCACTTTTTGTTTTAAAGTTGGGAAATGCATTTACGCATACCACCTGTATGTACAGGTGGTTATGTGGGACTCACCGGCTAGAGAAGCCAGTGCTACCCACTAACACCCAACTAAACCTCCCCCGTCTTAATGGGGTGTCGCAGGATCGCTTACGCACTCAACTACGACCCCCCGATGGCAGCTCTGCCGAAGCAGACCACAACAACCAAGGGGTTGCTCCACAGTCCACTCTGCTATCAGAGAAGTACCAGGAGCAACCATGCGTTGTGGTCACTGCTCTAACCTTCAACCTACTTAAATCCTTAACTTTTTAAGAGTTTTTAGGACCGATATGCCAATCAAAACTGCTATTGACCAAGACCTGCAGTCAAAACTAGTTTTGACTAACCTCTTTAGTCAAAAGGAGCTTTGACTGTGACATATATATACATATAAATATTTGTTCCATAGCTGTGTGAAAGAAGGATCAAACCAATAGAGATATCTTCGCATTTATAATAAGGAAGTAAAAAGTCACATACAGAAGGTAGTTAAAAGTAATTTCACGGTTCGCTGAATTATGGTAATGTCATATTAAATTATACGCACTTTCTAACGGATGGAAATGAAAATTCTTTTTTCATTTCTTTACATTCGTTACTGACAATTTTTTTTTACTTGAATGTTTAAAATATGTTGTTATATTTCGCCGGAGTCCGGAATGTTGGGTTCAGTTCCCGTTCGAAGCTAGAATATATATACTTAGATTAGAATAGTATATATATACTTAGATACTGTAATATTAAATAAGCAGTTCTTGTATATATATTTTATTTCATGTATCTCAGACCCGGCTTTAACGATTTGGACCAAATTTGATTTAGATTAGGTATTGCTTCTTAATATTAGATAAGGTTTTGCTTCTTAAATTTATCTACATACATATGTACCTAGGTGTGTTTTCTGAGAAAAAAAATGAAATTTCTATGTTTCCCCCATAAAACTCCGAGCGAAGCTCGGCCGTCCAGATAATTAGGTATGATTCGCATAGCTATTGCCTTGAACAAAAAAAATACTTCGAAACATCTTTCTTAAAGACCTGACAGATAGATACCACAAATTTTTGTTCACTTAAAGATTTCTTTTAACCCATATACCTGATACATGTATGGAGTGCCAGCGCTATTTTTAATTCTTGGAAATTGACTACAGAATGATTATCCCTTTCCACCCGAGATTATACAATCGTGAGTTTTGACTTTGAAAAATTCTACACAGTATCCAAAACTATTTTTGCGAACGCAACCGGCGTCGATCTATCTTGAGTCTATCTAAGAGCACACCAAAATATACTTTACTGGCATACAAACAAGTCAGGACTCGTCAGTCGCCGAAAGAACATGGTAAGGCTGGCTCCGTTTTTTGACAACAGCGCCCGCTCAAGTAAGTACCTCCTATTTAAATAAATTAATGAGATATTTAAATACTTTTTCCTGTATATTGCTTGTTTATTAATTGCTGAAGAAGTTAATATATGTTTTTTGTATGTTACTTTAATAGTTTGTCGAGAATATCCTTCGAAATTTAAACTCGCACGATCGTAGCATATCGGTTGTAGTATGTGAATTTAATGTTAATTATTGTTGTGTGTTTCTTTGTTGCTTTGGTGTTTTGTGGCTTCGAAATTTATTTTATTATTATTATTAGGAAGTCTGCTCACGGAAGAAACCATATGTGACTTTTAGAAAATGGCAATATCTCCGAAATCGAAGATTTCAAAGACGATGAGGTAGATTTCGATCCAGATGTCCTTTTTCGGCAGACAGGTGACGATAACGTAACTGAAGAGGAGCAGATTGACGAGATAATCAATGAAAGACTGTCTACGGTATCTACCTCAGCTTTTCCATTCATATTGCTGCCATTACCTCTTCCGTCAACACCAAGGGTGGGCAAAAGAAGTTCACGTCAAGAGCCTTCCCGTTTAACTTCTGTCCCGAATGATAGATAGAGACCACCTACAGAGAATCGTGGAGGAGGATCCATTTGTGAAAGAAGACCACATACTATGCCCAGAGTTACAAAGGAGCGAATATGGAAGCAGACTACTTTCACAGGGAAGGCCCACGTCTATCCTGCCTTGCCAAAAAAGCCGGTAAGGCGTCCAATAGATTATTTTAATGACTATTTGGTTCTGAGCTTTTAGAAAAGATCCCTCATTGTACCATCTTATATTACCTTTGCACTACGGGCCATAAACTCAAATCTATGGTCACTGAAATTGCTAAAGTATTTGCAATACATATCATCATGGGCCGCATTCTTTATCCGCGAATACCAATGTATTGGAGAGCTGGTACTAAATAAGGCCTGATTTGTAATCTGATGACAAGGGATAGGTGTATTACTTTTCACAATGCGTTTCATCTTGTCGATTCCGACTCCAGCTGCAGACGAAACGGATAACCTGCTATGGAAAGCGCAACCCATGATTGACAAGGTAAAAGAAACTCGTAATAAGCTGGAAAAAGTCCCGAGCTTTTATTCTATTGACCAACAGATGATACTTTTCACAGGATGCTGTTACGCCAAGTTGTCAATAATAAATCTCGGTCTACAGGTCTAAAAACTTTTGTTCTTACCACATCAGAGGGATTGATGTTAGATTTTGAGATTTATAAAGATGCCAAGTCGACTTTCGGCAATTTAACTGTCAGTCTGGACCGTCCGAAATAACAGTTGATAAAAAGTATTCTACTTGACAGCTGTGTTTACTACGATCGCTATTTTACTATCCTTCCGTTGACTGAGTAAATGGAAAAGATTAGAAGAATGTGGTAGTCGTTCCAAAATAAGGTGTGAAAAATGTGACGTTTATTTGTGTCTATCTCGAGATCAAAACTATTTTAAGGGTTATTACGTCGCAAATAAGTATATTATTTTTCTATAAGAATTTAATGAGGCTGGTTATTGATTAAACACAGTTCCTGTAAAACTTACCAAAACTGTTATTGTTTATCTCTTTAACTTCAACGTCAACTAGTTTAACTTGGCACTTTGTGATAAAGACTGTTTAAAAATTATAAAGAAAGGTTGTTTTTCTATGTTCTTATAATATAATTAAAAATATGTTTGTAAAACATAGTTTTATTTCCATTATTCTGTATAATAAAACCCGATGATGATACACACTCACAATTGTGCGACTTACAATTATTTCCTGAAACTCACGATCGTGAGGGTCTGATTGCTGGAGACTAGCACCAGCAGGTTTTTTTTCAGTATTTTTCTCATATGTTTTGGACACAAAGGAAACCACGTAACCACATTTTAATATCATTTAAAAGAATTTTATCTCTCGGGTGTAAAGGGTTATATAAATTTTAACACAGCCCCAAGAGTCTTCAAATAAAATAACAAAGTGGACAAACGGACAGACGGACATAGCGAAATTATTAGGGTCAGTTTTAACGTTTTGGCTACGGAAGCCAAAAAATAAAAAGTTGACGCTACACGAGCTTATTTTATAAGGGATAAAGCGTGAAGTTATTTCCGAAAGTAATAGACTAAAAAATGAAAATTTATTTGCAAAAGAAAATTATAAGAAAGCACCGAAAAGCCAATCTATTGCAATGACGGATGAAAGAACTTTCAGACGGGAAGAATCCTTGAACGATGATTACCGCATTTTGAGCTATAACAAAAATACTAGGGCTTCCTCGCCATTCCGCTTTCGTAATTCATTGGTATATTATCTTATATGCTATATCTTTAAATTTTATAACATACTAAATATTTTAAATAAAATTATCTTTTCGGATTATATAATATAATATAGAATAATACGAATATTCCGAAAAGATAGTTTTATTTAAAGTGTCAAATATTCGCGTAAATCTAAGAAAGTATTACATACTAAATACTTGCCCTCGCTTTTCTCGAGTGCATCCCAAGGTACGTTTTAAATATATAAAAATATAGTTATTGTGAGTGTACCTTGTACGTATGGTAGGTGGTCCTTCATACAAATTTTCAACTAACACCTCTTCTAGTTTTAATTTCGCGACAAAAATCCTAGCCTATATCTTTTTCCAAGGTCCCATCTATCCCTATACCAATCTAAAAACTGCCTCGGTGGTGTAGTAGCTAGCATGAACGGCTGCATATCCAGAGGTATTGGGTTCGAGTCCCGGGTCGGCCCAAGTTTAGATATTGAGTCTTTCTGCTTAGTAAGCCTCAGTAAGTCGAGAATTTGGAAGCGATATTTAATCCCCGTGACTCGGAGAGCACGTAGAGCTATCGGTCATGCACCTTAACCCTCACTGGTCGTGTCGAGTAGTCGTCCCACCGGAGTATGAGAGTGACAGAAATAGAGAGTGCACTTGTGTCTGCGCGTACACGCGCTGCACTATAATATCTCCTGCGCAGATGGCTAGTCTCAATGATATTGGCCGCCGTGGCCGAATTCGGTCGGGAGGAAATTATTATTAAGTATACCAAAATTCATCACAATTGGTTATGAGGTTTGACCATAAAAATGTAACAGACAGACAGAGTTACTTTCATATTTATATTATGGATATGGTAAGGTTCCACTAAAGTTTCCCTGAAATCGGTTCTGTGTTTTTGTGTGAAAGAGTAACAATATCCGTCTACGCATCCTTTCTAACAAAATTTCGCGTTCATTTTTCTAGTAAAATAGGCTTATCACATTTTGAATCGCTAAAAAATGCGTATAGCCGATATAAACTAACCTACCCAATAATCGAATACGTGACCTTGACATTGATCGGACATCTAATTACACATAATTCTAACATTCCATCCCGGAAAACGGGAATCTCATTACATTGCAGGATCCACATGACATCCCATACATAATCGCGAGATAACTAAAAACAAAACCATTTATAAAGATCACCATAAAATGTCCCAAAAACATAATTAACCCGTGGTTGCTATGGGAACGAGTCGGCGCGCGCATACAGTACCCTCTTAACTCTGGGACAGACCAGTCGCGTTCTGTTTCAAATGTAAACAATTGATAAAATCGTGAAAATCGTATTTTTACACATGGATATTGGAAAATTTGAGTGAAAATTACAAATTTTGATACTCTTTCATTCTTTTGTGGTGTGAAAAGAACATGTAAATGAGTGAAGACGTTAGTTGTGGGGGTGGGAACGTAAGTAATTGTTTTATCTAAGCCTTATGGTATCTATACAAATAAATGTCTATTGTTGATATTATCTTACTTAAATTGTGCGAATATCGTGTGAAAAGCTTTTGTATATAAGCTTTTAATACAAATAAATGTATATTTTTTACTAAATAGTCGTTTTTATAATACTTATATCAAATTATTGCTGTACTTAGTTAAAAATTCTTATAAAAATATCTGTTACCACCATTGGATATACAATAACTCTCACATTGAAGTAAAACCTTGTTTCTAAGTTTTCAGCAAAATATCGAAGATCACATGTCATCAATCAGTCAGTATGTTTTTTTTATAATTTTATAAGCTTTATTTACCTACTAGCGACTCACCTTTGCTTCGCTGGGGTTAATCCCTAGGTACGTTTTAATGGTTAGTATGGAATAAATCATTATACCTATATATATATATATATATATATATATATATATATATATATATATATATATATATATATATATATATATATATATATATATATATATATACATAGGTATAATGAGTTTTATATTGCTTACTTGAAAAATGATTGATTTCTAATATAATCTTGCATCCGTTCTTTTCATCCTCTTAAGGGATGACTGAATAAAAACTACCTTATATCATTCCCACGGTCTAAAACTATCTTCATACCAAATTTACTCTAAATATGTTCAACGGTCTTTTCGGATAATTTCGCGGATTTATTTTGATTTTTGGTTCCCGACGTTTCCGACGAAATAATCCGAAAAGATAGTTTTATTTAAAATGTCAAATATTCGCGTAAATCTAAGAAAGTATTCGGTTCAACGGATTAAGAGTGAAAATATAACAGACAGACAGATAGACACAGTTACTTTCGCATTTATAATATTAGTATGGATTTTATGTCTAATATCCGATTCAGGATGAACATATCAAAATTGCGTGAAACTCATTTCAATCTATTGGCCGTGAAACAAAGTAAACAAGCAAACAGTCTGAGTTTAGTGTTTAATATACAGTAGTATATTTAAATTTTAAAATTTTAATTTTAAAAATTAGTCTCTCCCTCCCTCCTCCCTTCCTCTCCCTACCTCCTGAGGTGTGGGGTGCGGGGAGATTTTAATAGAAACAACCGCTCTGGATAACGCTCTGATTTATTCTACTCGTTCACTCTAAGACTAATACATTATATGTGTAATATATAATATACTAGATATGCTAGGCATGCTAGGCATCCCACTACATCACCGGGGTAGAAAAAAAGAAAAAAAAAATAATTAAATTTACTTTTTTTTCGTTACATTATATTGTTACTATATTTTTATTTCTTATGTATTAAAAAAAAACAAAGAGTAGCAGTAGGTACCTACTTAAAATTATTATATTCTAATTAATCATACAATACATTTTCTTATTTCTAAGTTAAGTATGAATAATACTATTTATCTTTTACAAAGGGTTTAGTTCTATTTTTATGAATAATTTCAATTTTACCGTTTCTCAAAATTTTTACATTTGGTTCTTGTTCTTCAACAACTACATACGGGCCATTATACAAAATATCAAGTTTACTTCCTGTTTCATTTTTTACTAGTAACATATCGTTTGGATTATATTTTATTCGATTTACATATTTATCATAATTCTGTTTCCTTTTCTCTTTACATTTTAATAAATTTTCTTTTGCATCCCTGTTAGCTACCTGTAACCTATATTTTAATTCTAAACTATAATTATCTGGATTGTACAAAGGTTCTATGTCAGCAGAAATTCTACTAGGCATTTCACAAGGTTTCCCGAAAACTAGCTCATATGGTGGATATCTTGTACTTGAATGAATTGTATTGTTGTATGTAAAGCACCAAAATGGTAACCATTGGCTCCAAGTTTCTGGATGATTATCGCACTGTATGCGCAAAAATGAACCTAGATGTTTATGTGCATTTTCAAGTGAACCAATAGTCTGATGATGGTATGCAGTAGAACTTAATTTTTCTATGTTAAGCAATTTACATACCTCTTCCATTGTCTCAGAAATGAATTCTGTTCCACGATCCGTAGCGATGATCTTTGGAATTCCGAACCTTAAAATGAAATTATTCACAAAACTCTTAGCTATACTTACCGTTTCCTTATTTCTAAGAGGATATGCCTCGACAAACTTACTTAACTCGCACTGTACTGTTAATATATATTTATTATTTTCTATGTCTCTATCTAATGGTCCGACTACGTCTAGAAAAACTTTTTCTAAAGCATAACTTGCAGTAGTTGTAATAACCATAGGTTCTTTAATATACCTAGAATACTTCATTTTTTGACATTTTTCACATTTTCGAACATAACTCTTAACATCATTTTCGATTCCTGGCCAGTAGAATCTACGTTTTATGTTATTTATCATTCTGCGAATCCCAGCGTGTCCGCTTGTGGGTAGCAAATGATAGTCATTCATAATAAATTTCTTTTCTTCGTCATCATCTATTCTCTTTATACCTCTCAAAATACAAATGCGTGGTCCGGACCACTTATCAATGCTTTTTATTTCTTCTACAAGATTCTTGATAAACAATACGTTATCTTTTTTTTTTATAATGCATATTTCTTTAATTTTTAATTTTTCACATATTTTCCTCAATTTTTCCACAAAAACGTCTCGCGTATAATGTGCTTTAAAATCGAGATTAACATATAATATATTTTTATTTTTTATAAATGCGAAACATTCAGATTCGACATCAATATCTTTTTTCTCTTTAATTTTTTTTAATTCTTCTCCTTTCAGTAAACTTAATTCAACTGCTCCATTCGGTATCCTAAGTATTTCCACAACTTTTGGTTGATCAGGCCAATAATTCGGGTTAATACTTGGGATATCGTCTATTCTATCATTTCCACTTTCATTCTCTCTTTCATTCTCTGTTATTATCCTAGCTTGCGCTCTTGTTATTACTGTTACTAACCTTTCATTCATATCTTTCAAATCTTGGGACGTTATGCTTATTCGTGATAAAGCGTCTGCTATTACATTTTCTTTTCCTCTCACGTATACTATTTTAAAATCATATTCTTCTAATGCTAATCGAAATTTTAATAGTCTACTTGACGGATCTTTCATCCCAAACAAGTATATTAAGGGTTTATGATCTGTCATAATTGTAAAAGTACGTCCATATAGATATGGTCTGAAATATTTCACACTCCAAACTATGGCAAGTAATTCTTTCTGTATTGTTGGGTAATTTAACTCTGCCTTATTTAAAGGTCTACTAGTATAAGCTACGGCCTTCATGTTACTATTACAAAGTACTGCACCTATCGCTGTGCCCGAAGCATCGGTCTGTAGTATAAATTCTTTCGAAAAATCAGGGTATTCTAAAATAGGAGGAGTTGTTAAAGCGTTTTTCAAAAAATTAAATGATTTTTCACATTGCTCAGTCCATTCATACTTGACATTTTTCCTACAAAGTTTATTCAAACAATTAGTTATATCAGCAAAATTTTTAATAAACTTTCTATAGTAGTTACACATTGCAACAAAACGTCTGACTTCATCAACGTTTGTCGGTGTTGGATAATTTTGAATAGTTTTGATTTTCTCTGAGTCTGGTTGAATACCTTGAGAAGATATCGTATGGCCTAAATATAATAGTTCTGTTTTTAAGAATTGACATTTACTCGGATTTAATTTAAGATTAACTTTACGTAGGCGTTCGAAAATTTCTATTAAGTTTTTGTTATGCGATTCAAGATTTCGTCCAAAAACAACACAATCGTCTAAATAAATAAAACAATTTATATAGTTAAGACCTGACATAGCTACTGACATCACTCTAGAGAAAGCACTGGGACTGATCTTTAGTCCCATAGGTAGACGCTTCATTTGATACTGACCTGTACTAGTTGTGAAAGACGTGATTGGTCTACATTCAGGTTTTAAAGAACATTGATAATATGATTGACTAAGATCTAAATGAGAGTAATAAATTGCACCTGATAGCGAATCTAAAATTTCGGTAATATTTGGTAACGGAAATTTATCATCCTGTATTACTTCATTTAACTTTCGGTAGTCTATGACTAACCTCCACTTTTTATTATTTTTATCATCAGATTTTTTAGGTACTAATAATATGGGACTGGACCATTCACTTTGTGAAGGTTCTATGATGTCGTCGTCTAACAATTGCTTGATTTGTTTGTCTACTTCTGTTTTTAAACTGTGTGGTAACCTATATGGCTTTACATAAACTGGATTTACATTTTGTTTCAAATTAATTGATTGTTCGCATAAATTATTAGTAGTGAGTTTATCACCGGGCAAGTGGAATACGTCAGCATACTTTGAACAAATACTCTCTATACTGCTTCGTTCGCTCGTACCTAAGTGATCAAGTTTCAAAGATTGCAACAATGTTTTTGCACGTGTAGAGTTCAAAGTACACTTATCAAAGAAGCAAACATTATACTCTTTCAATGGTAACAATTGAGGTTGAAAAATTGGAATAATTATTTCCCTATCACTGGTATTCATTAATCTGATAGGTATTATGTTATCTTTAGGTTTTACTATCAAACCAGCCAAAAACAAATTTTCCTGTAATTCTTTCTGTACAATCACACTGTCTTCTTTCACATCTGAATTTAACTTTATATAATGAATAGTTTCATATCGTGCCGGTATCGTTATATATTCAGTACATAGTTTAGGCGAAGTATACAAAGGTATTTCACTTTGTTTTTCATTTGTTAACGTTAATATATTTTTCTCTAAATTGATAGTTGAATTGAAATTGTTCAGAAAATCTAACCCAATTATTCCATCTGATTTACAAGGTAAGTTCTCGAACAAGTAAAACTTGTGTTCATAAGTAGTACCGTCCGATGCGTGTAAAGTTAAATAAACATAGCCGTCTGAATAGATCTTGCCACCTATACCGTTTATAACTATAGGGTCTCTATGTATGCGTATTTGTTCCGATAAGATATTACTACGAATTGCCGATAATGAAGCACCTGTGTCTAGCAACCATGAACATTTTTGTCTATCTAAATTTAAGTACACATATTTTACGTTATCATCGCAGGTCAAAATATAATTTTTAGGTCCGAAAAAACTGATTCAGTTCAGTAGTTTTCTCTTGCGTTGTACTTTCGACCTGTGCCGAACAAATATTTCGTTGATTGCGATTACCACTACTACTGTTACCTCGACCACGACTCGAACTCACAAAATTGTCACGATAACCTCGCGTCGACCGGCCATTGTTATATCCTCGATTATAATTATTATTTACGTACTTACCTCTCGTATCATTGTTGAAGTTATTGTAATTCCGCCTGTGATTTGAATAAAAATTACCTCTAGTATTCATTCGTCCGCCTCTACCTCTTAGCGAAGACCTGTAGTAGGGGGGTTGGTTACCTCTCCTTTGCACGTTGAAGATATTGTTGGAAGACGGAAGCTGTCCCAGCTCCTCATCCTCAGCAGCACGCACTGCGTCCTTCAGCTCTGAGTAGTTTCGAGCTGAGATAATTGTACTTAGTCGCCTGTTGCGTAACCCATCTGCAAATCTTTTAATTGCAAGGTTTTCATTTATAGGTCTCAATATCTCACAAGACTTCGGATTTCCGTCGCTCTGTGCAATAGTGAGGCCTACAAATAACTCAGACAATTTATCTCCGTACTCGCGAATCGACATATTATTCTGAGATAAATTATTTAATCGACTAAGTATCGCATTTGCTGATTTTTTTGTTAATAAAAAGTCCCTAATATCTTGTATTAAGCTCATTACGTCATCATATTCACTTTTTAATTTCAATTTAGCGGTTTTAGTTAACCTAGTTTTTAATACAAAAGAGATAAGTAATTTTTTCTGTGTAACATTTACAAGATATTCGTCATACATTTCAATTCCGTCAATAATTTTTTCAATAGTCTCTTCCGTATTGTCCATTACGGGAATTAAAGAAATTGCCGTCTTTATATCAAATTTATCCATTTTTGTAATATCTGATTTTGACGTTTCCATTGTACAATTAATTTTATATGTTAAAATTTTATTATATACGAACTCAATACGTTCCTTTAATACTTCGTAAACATAACCTACTAACTCTACTTTACTTTCTTGTTTAGCAATAATATTAATAATATCTTTATACGTTAAAAATAACTTTTCTGCTTCTAAAATCTTATCATTAACTTTACCTTCATATTTTAACCTTCTAGTAGGGCCCAACTTTCTTAAATCAACTTGAATTATATTTAACTTATTTAAAATAAACTCTAAATTCTGTTCCATATATCATAGTTATTCACTTACACTAAATATTATAGTCCTTAAAATAAGTTCTTAAATTTATGTATTTATTATAGTCCTTAAAACAGTTCTTAAATTTCTGTATTTACGCACAAAATAACGGCAACGAGAGATAAAATATAAAAAAAAATAATTATAATAATGGGGGGAATTTTGGTTGACACATTTTAACACTTATTTTCACTTCACTTTTCACCTTCACTCAAGTAGGTACTCTGGCCGTCTAGCACTAGACATGCGAATCAGATCTTTGCGTCATTAGGCAGCATCACTCCCAGCAGCATCTGTAGCATTGAATCTCCCTGAAAGCCTTTGTCGAATTCTCCTAATAAACTCTGTCTGCATCCTCTTTTCCATCCATTTTCTTTCCTTCTTTCTCCAAATTTTACACCCCAAGCATACTGTAGCAGCAATGAATACCACCAAAACCACTGAGATCAGGATGTTGTTGGTCAGGATATGGGTCTCTATATCCTTATCTGAAATTCCAGCACCGTTGCTGCCGGCTGCATTTTGCGTAATCATTACTTCTTTGTCTTCCGTTTTTGAGTATGATTTCCCCATTTTGTTTATAATTATTTTCCGTTTATATAAATTAATTTAATCCACTTCACAAGTTATAAAAGTTAAAGTGTTCTATAACTCACACCGAGGCACACAGGAATCCGCTGCGTTGCGAGATTCGCCGGTCACCCGACACTCGCCCACGCCACGGCATGGCAGGGTCGCCATGAGGTGTGGGGTGCGGGGAGATTTTAATAGAAACAACCGCTCTGGATAACGCTCTGATTTATTCTACTCGTTCACTCTAAGACTAATACATTATATGTGTAATATATATACTAGATATGCTAGGCATGCTAGGCATCCCACTACACTCCCTTTCCTGAAAAGCCGGCGACGCATCTGCAAGTCCTGCAGTGTTGCAAATGTCCATGGGCGGAGGCGATCACTTCCCATCAGGTGAGCCTCCTGCCCGTTTGCCCCCTTTGTCCCATAAAAAAAAATAATTGGTCAGAGCAAAAAGCTCTACAATAGAGACTTACAATGACAAGAAAAAACTTAGATAAGTAAATCTAAAAAATATGTGGAAATGACATATTTTATACGGAAAATTCCAGTCCCTATACAAATTGGAGCCCGATGATATAGGATTGAAAATTAATCATTAATCTATACTAATATTATAACTCTAAATTTACTTATTTTCTCACTTCTGAAGGGTTTCTGAAAGAAATCTCTTAAACAGATAAGTTATCCTTTGTCGACATTCTGTTAAATTATTTTGTATAACATATATTTTATGGTACATAAATAAATAAATAAATAAAGCTGAAGAGTATGTTTGTTTGTTTGTTTGGTTGAACGCGCTAATCTCAGGAACTACTAATCCGATTTGAAAAATTCTTTTTGCATTAGATAGCCCGTTAATTAAGGAAGGCTATAAGCTATATATCATCTCGGAAAAATGTACCGTTCCCGCGGGATAGATTTGTTTTTGTCTAGGGATGAACCCGAAGCGAAGCGAGGGTGAGTAGCTAATTTATGATAAAATAATTTTGTTGCGCCCATTTTTTTTGAGACCCAGCAATGGCCAAGGTAATAAAATTGAGTTTTAAGCCCCAATAAAGGAAGAATTTGTCATTCTCAGACTCAAAAACCTATAGCAGCTTTTTTAAGCTCGCATCTAAATCAGAATGCTAATTTTGTTTATCTGGTATAGATTTTGAACTAAATGTATAATCTATACTAATTTTATAGATGCGAAAGTAAATCTGTCTGATTGTTTGTTATATTCTCAAGTCCAAGCCGCTAAACCAATTTTGAAGAATTTTGGTATAGAAATTGATGGGGACCTTGGAGAAGGACATAAGCTACTTTTCGTCGCAAAAATTATCTTTCTAATTTATAATCCTACGAGTATACCTATGCATGTCCATATATATATTGTATATTCTATACTAACCTACCAGGACGAACCCGAGCGAAACGAGGGTAAATCGCTAGTATACAATATATAAGAAACAAGCCTTTTGTCGCGGCTCCGCCCGCGTCCTTTAATTTTGAAGAGTTACTTCACTCTCGCTCTCGGAGGTGAATTGTGATGTAAGATAGTCTAGAAATTTCCTCAATAAATAGGCTAAGAAATGAAAAAGACAGATCAGAGACCCAGAGATCAGCACTTTCAAATAAACAAACATACTCGTCTGCTTTATATCTCTATATATGTACATACATATACAACTTGAGGCCCTGTACATGTGTATGTCACTGAACTCCTAAACGACTTGACCGATTTTAATGAAATTTTTGGTTTGTATTTGAGTGGGTCTTTGAATGGTTTAGATTCACAACTGGACCCGGTAGGTGGCGCTGTAGTCGCGTTTTAGGATTTTTTATTTCAGTATACACACGTATAAAAGATTTATTCATATGTTTGGACAGGACAACGACTGTAGACTCTGCTAGTATTAGTATAGATATTTATATTATTTTTAATCTGAAACGTGAAGATAAAGCCAGTAACAATAGCTAGTTTAATGTCTGCGACTGAATTCTTTACAATCAACAACGATGTTCTTTGAAAGCTTTTTTCTCTACATCTATAGAAATTCTCTTTAATTTTTAGATTTTATTGAAATGCCATTATTTTTATTGAAAATAGTTGGAATAATAGAAAGTTTCACTTAGGTTCTGTGGTAATTTATCATGTTACGAGTACATAGATAGTAGTTACTTGTTCGAATTCGATTTAATCAAAACTATGTGTCTCCACATATTTTAAGGGGAAGAAAGCCATAGTCTACCAATATGGCCAAGGGCGTGTTGGTAAACTTAACATGTCTTTTCACAACCCCATTCCTCATTAGATTATTATTAGTATTCCTCATTAGCATTAGCAAGTCGTAATCAGATTTAAATGGAAATATTATGGGTGTGAAAATCTTAGCACGAGGTATAAGACCTTTAATTCAATTGGCAATGTGAGATTAGGCTGAGGCAGGTTGCGCTATAGAGGGTTTGGGTTTAAGCAGTGCTAGAAATCCTTAGATAAAAGGTAATAAGATGAGATTTTTGGGTTTTCTATGCACTTGCATTCATTTGTTTTATCATATACATATACTAGTAATAATGTTATTAAATATAAGGAAAAACAATTTCGGCAGACATGATATTTGGAAAAAAAAGAAAAATGAACCTAACACTCCAAACAAGAGCATAATGTTTATAATTTAATGCGACATTATCATAATTTAGCGAACCATGAAATTAGTTTTAACTACCATCTGTGATTTTTTATTTACTTATATTAGTGTAGTCTATTGATCGGATTCCCTCCAGCATATGTAATGTAGCGTCCGGCAGTTCAGCCGGGCGTGAAGCCAAAAAACGCACACACAAGTGGCCCACTTCGCTGGGCGGTGTACCATGCGGGTTGCTCCTGGTACTTCTCTGATAGCAGAGTGGACTGTGGAGCAACCTCGTGGTTGTTGCGGTCTGCTTCGGCGACCTGCCGTCGGGGCATCGTGGTTAATTGCGTAAATGATCCTGCGACGCCCCATTAAGACGGAGGAGGTTCTGTGGGGTTTTAGTGGGTGGTACTAGCTTTTCTAGGCGGTGAGTCCCACATAACCACCTGTATCTCTACAAGTGGTATGCGTAAATGCATTTCCCAGTATTAAAAAAAATCTATACAATGGATCTTTCTTTCACATAGCTATGACATGAAACAATAGTTTTAATACACATTTCAGAGACGGCTGCATATTGCATAAAAAAAACGACCTTAAACGACCATATTGGCCTTCTCACATTCTGCCTAAACAAATATACAAATACATAATCAAAAATACATTATATATATATATATGTATACATATGTATATATATATATATATATATATATATATATATATATATATATATATATATATATATGTGTGTGTGTGTGTGTGTGTAATTTAGTTATTAAACTTTGTAAGTATTAACTATTTATTGTCATTAGCTGTGACAAATAAAATATATAAATACAAATAAATAAGCTGGCTTCAAAAGTCTCAATGATTTAAGGGAGGTTCTCAATTTAGGTGTTTGCTTTTTTTTCTTTTACTTTTTCAAGAAAAGCTGCCTCAAGGTCCCGCATTTCCAGGAAATATTTAATTATGCGTGAATTTCTTTGAAAGTGCTTTATACACTTTCTTTCTTTCCTTCAGGATGAGCTTAAAAACTGATAATTAATTTATATTTAAAAAAAAAGACTATTTAAATACAGTATATTTTGATTTGATTTTATTAGTGGGTTCAAATCCCGGGTCTCGCATCTTTGATATTTTCATGTGCGAATCATTTCCAACATGATTACCACTTGTCTTACGGTGAAGGAAAACATCGTGAGGAAACCTGCATGTCTGAGAAAACCTAGCAAGTCCGCCAACCCGCACTTGGCCAGTAGGACCACCAGGACCACCAGGCGTAGTGGACTATGACCTGATCCCCTCGTATTAAAGGGAGGCTCGTGCCCAGCAGTGGAACGTTAAAAAGGACTGAATACTATCAATACAAAACGATGAAAAAAATTATAATAAAAAGCAATTTCTTCGGTGAAGCTTGATTGTTTTCCGCGATCAAATATGGCAATTTGTATTTCATATTCCTTTGACATACGTATATTTCACGGTACGCAATCACAATCAGTTTTATCAGAAGGCGATAAAATGTATTGACATAGCGCTAGGGCGATAATGCTATAACAGTAAATGGGTACGTATTTGTTTATGAATAACCTCGTTCTTTAATTAGGAACTAATATATTTTATTAAACCAGAAGTGGATTTATTTTGGAAAATTATTAATAATAATAATGATGTCCTCCCGACCGATTTCGGCCACGGTGGCCAATCTCAAGAAATCCGACTACATATCAAGCGAACTAAAAAGACGAAAATAGATTGACATAGAGGCAGTGGTAGCCCAGTGGCTACGCGCTCGCTTGGGTAACCGAGTGAAGCGGGTTCAAATTCCGGATCTCGCATCTCTGATATTTTCATGTACGAACTATTTTCAACATGATTACTATTTGTCTTACGGTGAAGGAAAATATTGTGAGAAAACCTGAATGTTTGAGAAAACCAAACAAGTTTTCAAAAGACATATGAAGTCCGCCAACCCGCACTTGGCCAGCGCGGTGGACTATAGCCTGATCCCCCTCGTATTGAAGGAGGCCCGTGCCCAGAGTAACTTTAAAAAGGGCTGAATATACTAGATTGACATAACAACGTATCATTATATAGTCGCAGACATATGTATATACATAAATTTTCTATCCTCACTGTGACTCTACTCTTTACTCCAACTGCATATTTGACAGCATTTTTTTTTTCAAAAAATTAATCGATATTTTGACGGTCTTAAAATTAAAAAAAACGTTTTCAAATAATTTTAAGACTACGAATTTCAAAATTCCAATAAAAAAAAAGCTTAGTCATTATTAATTTTAGCTTTTAGCTGGTAGATCTAGATATAGTAATAATCTAGATAAATCTAGACATCTAGCATATGAGTTTGTTTAATCGAGCTAGTTATACCGGCCAGATTGATATTTGTACTATTTTTATTTTAGGGTCAAGTGATACAATATGAAAGCCTAAGAAGGCACTCACGCTGTTTGTACGACGAGGTCTCGACTAACACTTCAATAGAATAGATTTGTGTCAACTTTCGGGGCTAATGAGAAATGAAGCATAACATACCATAAATATTAATTATTATGAATATTAATCATAAATTTGTTATTTTTAGTAACCATTGGAGTAGTTTGTATTACAGTAAAGGTCATGGTTTCGATTTGGATGCTGGAAAAAGGTTTGTTCATACCTTTATATAGTGGTATAGACAATCTATTTAAATCTATACATATAATATAATTGTAACTAAGCCGAATCTGTACATTAAACATTTTTTGGGAAATCTTATTGAGATAGATATTATTATCGATACAAAAGCCAAATCTATAGTTTTTAGAATTTTTGTCTGTCCTTCTGTCTGTCTGTCTGTCTGTTACCGTATCACGGGAAAACCACTGGACAGATTTTGATTAAATTTGGTATGATGATAGCTGGTTATTCGGGCAACATATAGGATACTTTTTACTTCGGGAAAATATCTCATCTCTGAGCTAAATGTTAAAACGAAACTAGGGACGAACCCGAGCGGAGCGAGGCTGAGTTGCTAGTATAGGAATATAAAACACTTTGTCAAGACAAAAAAAAATAACAGATCATTAGATGTAGTTGGTTGATACTGTGTGTTATACAAATATTCGCGTATATCTAAGAAAGTATAATATTATAAAGAGAAAAAAATTGATTTGACCTTTAAAGAATTCATTTCAAGCATGTAAAAGAATTCTATTCTTTAAAGAATTATTTTCAAATAAGCTAGGCTAAAAAAATACAGTTTTTGACGAAATGTTTATCTCAGTTTGTAGCGACCTGTATTTAATGTGTCAGCGGTCACGGGTTCGAGTCCCGCTTTGTGTGATGAGCACGAATTTTGTACTTTAGTCATGGGTGTTTATATTTATAATATGTATGTAATTAATGTTATATATGTATGTGTAGTGTATTAGCTATCTGGTATCCATAACACAGGTCTCGTAGCTTACCATGGAACTAGATGGTGCTGTGTGTTAATGTCCCAACATATTTATTTATTTCATATGACAAGACATCACTTATCTCTTGATCACATAAAGTTTATATCTTATTCGACCCTCGTCTAAGCGAGTGGGTTTATTGTAACAACTCCTACACTAAATGTAATTATGGAACATTTTTCTTCAATATTTTTTTTGTAATGAAAACTTCTTTAGACAGGTTTGGACGGAGAGTAAATCATGTAAGTCGTCATCGACATGGTCACGTGACGTGATGACGCTAACACTCAGAGTGCCGATAGATGTCACAACCACATAAATGTAAACAGTTTTAATAAATCATACTTCTATACTAATATTATAACGAAAGTCTGTTAGGATGTATGGATGTCTGGATGTATAGATGTATGGATGTTTGTTACTCTTTCACGCAAAAACAACAAAATGGATTTTATTGAAACTTTACAATACATCAGAATAACACATAGGCTACTTTTTATCCCGGAAAAATGTAGTTACCGTGGGATATATTTATTTTTGTTTTTCTGCTAGTATACTCTAAACAGGCTGTGGTAGCCCAGTGGTAACGCGCTCGCTTGGGAAACCAAGTGAAGCGGCTTCAAATCCTGGATCTCGCACCTCTGATATTTTCATGTGCGAATCATTTCTAACATGATTACCACTTGCCTTACGGTAAAGGAAAACATCGTGAGGAAACCTGCGTAGCTGAGAGAATCTAGCAAGTTTTCGAAAGACGTGTGAAATCCGCCAACCCGCACTTGGCCAGCGTGGTAGACTATGGCCTAATCCCCCTCGTATTGAAGGGAGGCCCGTGCCCAGCAGTGGGACGTTAAAAAGGGCTGAATACATATTATAAACGCGAAAGTTTGAAGGGATTTATAATAGATGGATTAGTAGATGTATGTATTTCCGTTACTCTTTCACGCAGAAACCACAAAACAGATTATGATAAAACTTTACAACAATCTAGCTTATACATCGGAGTAACACATAGGCTATAATTTTTAAAGATATAATAATTAAACTACGCGTGTAAAGTCGCGGGATAACGCTAGTCACAAGATAAAAGAAAAGTTTAAAGTAGCTTATTCGTTAAGATACACTATACAATTTAACAACTGAAACCCTTAAAACACCATATAATACCATACTATGATGGTAAGTAGGTAACAATAGGATGGAAGCACTAGAATGGAAATGATGAAGCATTGTCCGGACATGTTACTCATACTTAGACGTTAAGCTCCCTGTTACTTTAGATTCTAAACATTTATTAATTCATTTATTATGTGATAGCTGAATGCGAATTCGCCTCTCAAAATAACTTAATTTTAGCTTTGTTTATAACTAGTTATATATCTCTTATTATTATTTATTTCACTTCAAGTTTTTGATGAAACTATTTTTTCGGATTTTTTGAAAAAAATCTAATAAATACCTTGTATTATTTAAAATATCAAATGTTTGCGTAAATCGTTATATATTATCTATACTAATATTATAAAGCTGAAGAGTTTGTTTGATTGTTTGTTTGTTTGTTTGTTTGGTTGAACGCGCTAATCTCAGGAACTACTGGATGGAATTGAAAAATTCTTTTTGTGTTGGATAGTCCATTTATCGAGTAAGGCTTTAGGCTATATATCATCCCGGAAAAATGTACGGTTCCCGTGGGATAGAGTTGTTTTTGTCTAGTCGAAGCGAACCCGAAGCGAAGCGAGGGTGAGTCGCTAGTTATAATATAAAGTATTAGTATCTTCACTCAAAATCTTTTAGCCGTCAGATATAGTATGAAGAAGTTCTAACTCAAGAAGTAAAAACTCTTTCGCAAGCTTTCATCGCTTCGCTCAGGTTCGTCCCTAGGTGATTCTTTAAATTGACATAACTTTTTTATTTATGCACCGATTGAAATAAAACCATACTAAATGTTGAGTAATGCTTACCACAATACATTAGTGAAAACCATACCCAAATCGGTTAAGCCGTTTCTGAGATTAGCGCGCAAAACGCACAGACAAACAGACAAAAATCTAAAAGTCATTGTTTTGGATTCTATTGCGTTAATAAATAAAGTGATCAGTTACAATTTTAATATATGTATAAGGTAAGTTCGAGAGAGACGCGTATAAAAGAAAGATGCCTATTAAAGTTAAAAATTAAAATTTTGCGTGATCCGGAAAGCATCCATAATACTTCAGTCGAAACTTAATGTCAATGGGGAAGTTTTTATACAAATATATTACTTTTAATTAATATTTTGATGTTAATTTGTAAAATATGGTAAGTGTTGTTAACTTATACATTAGAATATAATCTTTGAGATAGTTTACAGTATTTTTTTTTCCTAAATTCTTCAGCTAAATAGTATTAAATTGTTTCATAATCGAACATTGTGATCTTGTTTTGTTAACAATCCACCATATTGTATTGTAAATGCTTTAGGGTGTGTTCAGAGTCGATAGCCATCTCTCCCTGTGATGCCTATCGACTCTGAATATCGAATGATCGGGTTAGATGCCCAATGATATTTCGGGGTTAAATTCCCAGTATATTAATCGGTTCGCCCCATCGTGTGTTCACCTTGTCATAGTGGGGGAGCTCATTAGCGTTCGGTAGTTCAGCCGGGCGCTAATGACTTTAACATTTTACAATATTTCATTACTATAATCTATACAGATAAATAAAATTGGAGTGTTTGTTTGTAATATTAAAATAACCGCTTTTTACTAAATGCATATGGATGTATACACGGTACATATACTAAAACAACATTTTTTACATTTTTTGTCTGTCTATCTGTCTGTTTGTTCCGGATAATCTCTGAAATGGCTGGACCGATTTCGACGGGACTTTCACTTGCATATATCTGATGTAATAAGGAGTAACTTATTTAAATAAAAAGGGTCCCACGAAAAAAAATTAAAACCAAAGTAATTCATTAATTTTGTTTTGGGAAGCAACCTAGGGACGAACCCGAGCGAAGCGAGGGTGAGTCGCTAGTCCTTTATATTTTTTAAACATTAATTCTCTTTAATTAGCTGATATTTTTCTTTATTATATTAAAATCTGTTAGCCATTTTAATTTATTAACATTTATTTACTTATCACTCAATATACAAATTGTAATTTGTAGGTAAACTATTTTAAAACATCATTGTTTGGCTTCATGTTTAGTTCTACGACACTCTATCTATATTATTATTCCTCAATCTAAGTCTGAGTCTTAGTTGAAATATTCGAATTATATCTTTGAAATTTTTATTGTTTAATTTTTTAGTTAACTTTTCCCCGCGGCACCGCTCACGTAATTAATTTATGCGTAATTAAGATTGCTCCACTTCTAAGGGTTGTAGCATTTGTTTGGTATAGATACATAAGAAAACGATACGCTCGCATACATGTTCATTGGTTAAAGTATAATATGTTTCACCCATAGTTCGTGTTATTTCTTGCGTGAGTAAATAGCGAGTGGTTTTAAAGTAGGTAAAATAGCTTATAATTTTCTTCCATAGATAGTTTAAAAATGCAAAATGTATTCCAAAGGAACTATAAAAAAATTATATCCTTAATTTTATGATAGTTACGTATATATATAGTAACTTGATGGCCGAGCTCTTCTCATCTTTTTCGGATATGATATAAAAATGCGTGTTTTCGAAAAGGGCATATAGATAAACTTAAAAAGCAAAACGTTCTCTAAATACAAAATTTGAACCAAAATCATGATTGGAGTACAAACATCGTGCTCATCACACAAATGAATGCCCTCAGCGGGACTCGAACCCGCGACCGCTGGCACAGTAAGTAGGTTCACTACAAACTGAGCCAAACGTGTCGTCAGAATCGATATCAATTAATTTTAAAGTAGGACCGGGCTGAATTCGATGAAAGCCGAAAAATTATCTCAATAGCATATTACATCACTTATTTAATCTCTCGAAATTGCTTGTGGATTTCAAACATGCATTCATGACATGAGAATCGTAAATATAAATTTATGATATAACTAGCGACTCACCCTCGCTCCCCTCGGTTCATCCCTAGGGTGGACCACCCTAATCAGTTAGGGGTATGAAAAATAGTTTACGTTCTATTCTCAGACCTACTGAATATACACACAAAATTTCATAAGAATCGGTCAAGCCGTTTCGGAGGAGTTTCGTTACAAACATTTTGACACGAGAATTTTATATATTAGATATTTTTTTGCCACATGCAAATTTCTAACCTGTAACCTCCATTACAAACAGTTAACATGATAAGCAGAAAATAAAAGCAAAATATCAGTAAATCCCACACATTTCAAAAGATAAAATATAAGTATTTCATTTTGGTATGGAGACGCTATTAAAAATGTTTTAGCGAAACAAAACAGATTTTCATTTTTAAATAAAGCTAAAAGGTCAGACGAAGTGCGACCACCGCTGTGTAGGTATAGGCTTGTGATGCGACAGACGGACTGTAGACACTCAAATATGATATTAAATTTCAGTATCTTTTTGGGTCGTATATGCATATTTTTAGTCAGTCAATCTTTTTATTAAAACTATAATAACAAAATTGTACCATCTGTGATTGTTTTTTCTTTGAAGACATGTATGTAGGTTGCCTCATGATATTTCGTAGATGAATAATATTTAATTAAAATCAACGTCCAGTGTTCAAATCTAAAAGGATTTTTCTTCTTTGTTTGCAGTTTATTAAATTTTTAAATTTAATTTCTTCACCGGAAATTAAATTCGTTGTTCTTGAAATCTGTAATATTGAAAGAACCAATAATGTAGTTTTTAAAAAATAATTTCTAGAAAGTGACATATTTTATTCTAGCGGTTCTTTAAAATTGTAGATGATTCTTTAAATTGACATAACTTTTTTATATAGGAACCGATTGAAATAAAACAAATACTAAATGTTGAGTGAAGCTTACCACAATACATTAGTGAAAACTGCACCCAAATCGGTTAAGCCGTTTCTAATATCGATCCGAAGCGCGCACAAATGCACAGACAAACAGACAAACCGATAAACAAACAAAAAAACTAAAAATCATTGTTTTGGGTTCTATCGCGTTAATAAAGATCCCCAATAATAATTTTTCTCAAATATCTTCCATGTACAGACAGCGATCAGTTACAATTTTATTATACGAGTATGTATAGACTAGGTACGCAATTTCACCCACTCCATCCATTCCAGAAAAATCCATCTTGTATATTTTAAAAAAGACATCAGTTTGGATTTTTTTTCTCGTAACCAACTTGCGGTATTTCGTCGAAAAGCTCTTTTAAAATGAAGTGGATGCTCCATTTACCTACCACTTTTCATTTCAAAGCTTTGCCTTCGAAATACTCAAACCTCGAAAAACTTTACAAAAGTAATGTCTAGAGATAAAAACAGTTGCATCAAGAAAGCATCGTTAGTAGCAAATCTGTTCTAATATTTATTCTGATATTATAAAGCTGAAGAGTTTGTTTGTTTATTTGTTTGTTTGGTTGAACGCGCTAATCTCAGGAACTACTAATCCGATTTGAAAAATTCTTTTTGCATTATCTATTCTAATATTATAAAGCTAAAGAGTTTCTTTGTTTGTTTGTTTGTTTGTTTGGTTGGTAGTAATCCGATTTGAAAAAATATTTTTTGCATTAGATAGCCCGTTAACTGAGGAAGGCTATAAAGGCTATAGGCTATATATCATCCTGGAAAAATGAACGGTTCCCGTGGGATAGATTTGTTTTTATCTAGGGACGAACCCGAAGCGAAGCGATGGTGAGTCGCTAGTACAAAATATAGGTAAGTTAAAATATACATTTTATAGACTTTACAAGAGATTCATTTGGAAATTGAAATTTTTAAAATAAAATCATAACAGATAATTTCTGATTTGTTAAAATTATTAACTTATATATTAATTAAATTATTATTTATGTTTTCTTTCATATATTAAAAAATAATAATATAATATCTACATATATAACTAAAGTATTTTTATAGTGAGGAACAATGTTTCTAGTCACATCACTAGTACGTTATAGGATTCCCATGGGATCTATCAAAAAAGTTTTTAGTGACACATAAATAGTGTTGTTCTATAAACTTTAACGTAGGTTAGTTATCGAATATGTGTCTTCTAAAAGTTGGTCGTATTCAGCCCTTTTTTTAACGTTCGACTCGCTCGGTCTCTCGTATCAAGTTAGGATCCACCATGACCACCATATCCTATTGATTAAAAAAGAAACTATTTGAAAATAAATTCGAATAGGCGAAGACATCGCGTAAATTACGCACACACGAAAAACATGTATCCAAATGAAGTCCCTCCTCCTTTTCGAAATCGAACAACAGTATGAAGTTAAATGTTGAAAAATAATGGCTGGTTTGCAATATTCTACATATATACATAATGTATTTATTATGCATATTATAAAATAAAGTTCTCCCACCGTGTCTGTCTGCCTGTCTAAACACCATAAACTCAAAAGCTTCCAAACGGATTTTCATACGCTTTTCACCAATAGACGGAGTGATTCAGGATAAAGGTATAAGGTGTAGATATGCATTAAGGTGTGTAAATTGGCTGAAATATGACAATGATTTTTGAAGCTGTCGGAAAAAATCATGCCGACTGGAAGTTTAACTGGCGTGCACTGCGTTAATCAATAGGGTTATATGATGACAATTACAGATTTATTCCTCTTTAAAATTTAGATGTCGCAAACGCTGGGACCAAAATTCAAAATAAATCCACGAAAAAATTTGAAAATATAGGTGAGAACAAATCTATCCCACGGGAACCGTACATTTTTGCCGCTAGTTTATAATATTAGTAACATTCAAAATCTAAATTTTACGCAATGTGGACGGACATGGCATTGTTATCAAAGGATTTGCCGCATATTATGGAAAACATTCAATGAATTTCCGGGAATCGCGTGGGAAGATAGAATTCCTATAATGCATTTGCAATCTATTTTAACCCAAAAATAAATTTATCTATTATAATTTTATAGATACCGCATAGACTCAGTAACATTATTTGTATAGCAGAACTTACTGACCAGCAAAAAATAAAGAAGTGCGCCACTAATCTATACAGATAAATAAAATTGAAGTGTCTGTTTGTAATGTCAAAATAACAGCTTTATACTAAATGCATATGGAATTATATACTGTACTTATAAGAAAAATCTCAATTTTTAAAATTTTTTTGTCTGTCTGTCTGTTTATTCCAGCTAATCTCCGAAACGGTTAGACCAGTTTTAACGGGATTTTCACTGGCAGATAGCTGATATTATAAGCAGTAACTTCGGCTCCTTTTATTTTAGAAAAAGAAATAGGGTTTCGCTCAAAAAAATTAAAACGTACCTAGGGACGCACCCGAGCGAAGCGAGAGTAAGTCGCTAGTTTAAAATAAATTTAAAATGACGATACATAAATATGTTAACTTCCATAGGCATATTATGTTCAAATCTTTTGACTCAGAAAGTCAAACTTAAAAAATAAAAGAACATATAAAAGAAGTTAAAGTTAAGTCTACGTGGCTGATATAGGATATTGTACGAAAAATCTACTAATGTACGTGGTCCTTTTTTACTTAAGAATTAACTTAATTAACGGCCTTTTGCTAGTGCAAAATATGAATATGCATATAGTATACTTAGTCTAAGACAAAGCACATTTCTAGTCTGACAGTCCCCTGTCTATCGAAGTCCGGGAGAGCCCATGGTGGGTAAAGTAATTTCAAAAAGCTTTTTATTTAAGTTTATACATGAAACAAGAGCTTTTGTTATTTTAACTTAGTTATCCCTTCAGCTTCGCTCTCATACTTTATCTATAACTAGCGGCTCACCCTCGTTTCGCTAGGTAAGTTTTACATAGATATTTAAAATAGTTTTTTGCCAGCGTTAGCCATATAGATTTTAATATATTTTTTTGAATTTTTCTGATGTAATACTTAACCATAGACAAAATTACGTTTAGCTGTCATTTGCGTTTTGTTATTCCATGTCAGATGCGTTTTTGTTATACCACGTTTTATAGTGACTTGTATTCTCTTTTTACGTTTTCTGTCACGTCACACGGGAACGCGGTCGAACGGGATAAAAAGTATCCTATGTCCGTCTCCTGGTTCTAAGCTACCTCCCCACCACAATTTTCAGCCAAATCGGTTCAGCCGTTCTTGAGTTATAAATAGTGTAACTAATACGACTTTCTTTTATATATATAGATAATTATGTTTGTAATTGCTCTATTGCTAAAGTCGTAGTATGATATTGCCTTACATAATATATTAATATATTTTCAAATTATATTGATAGTTCTAAAGATTAGTGCAAACAAACAAAATATTAAATATAAAATTTTAATATACATTCTAGAAGAACCTCGCCACATAATTGATATTTTTACAAGAACTGGTTTACTAGAACTTAAAATGCACAAAAGTTACTGAAAACTGCTTGCAGCATTAAGAAAATGTCTAGATTTAATATCTAGAGTCAAACTTTGTGTGGAAAATAAATTTAATATCTGTTTGTATGAAAACCATAGACAATTTAATAGTAACTTCGTAAGAAAAACTTAGTGTCAAAAATTTTACAAATAAAATATCCGAGAATGTACTTAGTTTTGCAGGTATGTATATATATATATATATATATATATATATATATATATATATATAAACAAACTAGCGACTCACCCTCGGTCTGCTCGGGTTCGTCCCTTTTACGTTTTAATGTTTAGTACACATTTCTCAGAGATGAAATATTTTCCCGCAGTAAAAAGTATCCTATATGTTGATCCGGATAACCAGCTATCATCATACCAAATTTCATCAAAATCCCTCCAGTGGTTTTTTCGTGACGCGGAAGACAGACAAAATGACAAAAATTCTAAAAACTATAGATTCGGCCTCTGTACCGATAAAAATGACTACTTCAATAAGATTTTCTAAAAAAAATATTTAATGTACAAATTCGACACAGTTAGAATTTTATTACATTAGATAAGTAAATTTGTTACTACGAGTAGTATGACGTCTTAACTGGCTAACTGGTTGTAAAACGAGAATATCATGATGTTTTGATTTGCTAAGCCATTTAGCCTTATTATTATATTATTATTTAGAGTTTAATTTATACTAGGTATAAAAATTATGATATTGTTACGAATAAACGTAAAGGCTGGTTGTAATTTACGACTTTTACGTACACTAAAGTTACTTATAGCAGTTCAAATTTGGCATACCTAGTTATTTAGCAATAACTTCCACTCTACTGCAGGGACTTTTTACTTATACAATGTTAATAGTACTTCTTCTTAACCTTCAACCTTCTTTCCTTTTCATAAGTAATGGTAATAAAATTTAGTTATAATTCAGATTTTATACTCTTTGTATATGTTCGCACCTCTGATATTTTCATGTGCGAATCATTTCTAACATGATTACCACTTGCCTTGCGGTGAAGGAAAGCATCGTGAGGAAACTTGCATGTCTGAGAGAACCTAGCAAGTTTTCGAAAGACATGTGAAGTCCGCCAACCCGCACTTGGCCAGCGTGGTGTACTATGGCCTGATTCCCCTCGTATTGAAGGGAGGCCCGTGCCCAGCAGTGGGACGTTAAAGAGGGCTGAACACACAAAGTCACTTACAGCAGCTCGGCATACATAGTTTAATTATTTAGCAAAATCTTCCACTCTACTGGAGGTACTTTTCACTTATACAATGTTTATTGTATTTCTTCTCAACCTTCAACCTTCTTTTCTTTTCATAAGTAATGGTAATAAAATTTAGTTATAATTGAGATTTTGTACTCTATATGTTCACTTAACAGCGCAATTTAAAATCAATCCCACCAATCCCGAAGCATTGGCTGGACTGATTAAAAGATTATTTTAATATACAGAAATATAATATTATGATAATAAATAAATCTCTGATTGAAAAAAAAATAGCTCACCCTTCTTCTATAATACATAGATCCAGTACATCTAAATATGCAGTTTATGTATTCTGTTGTGTATAACACTTCTATAAAAAACAGGGTCCACATCATTCTTATCATCTTGACCGAAAGACATCCAGAGCTGGACAGGTCTCTCCAAAAATATCCACAACGACTGGTTGGAGTAGCGCCGCATCCAGTGGCTTTCTGAGATTTCCACAAAGTCATGAGGTCATCTTGTGAATAAATTCACCATCCTTATTCAAGAAGTCTTCATACTCGACGACCGTTTCAAGGGCAATGTGGCCAATGCTTCTTGAGTTTTGAATTCAACGGGCCATGAACATTGGGGTAGAGCGAAAAAAAAATGTTTGTAACTTATAACAAAAACAACAAAATTGTTAAAAAAAATTTTTACTCAACATTTTGAAGGTGGCCCACTGATTTTTAAAATAATTAATTAAAATATTTGGTTTGAAGGGAAAAATTTTTTTCGACTTATCTTTGAAAACATACAAGAATTAACGAAATTAGTCATTTTCTACTCAACTTTCACTGTAAAAAAAATAACATGTTATTTTTTCAACTTTTTTTGAAATACGCAATAATTGCAATATTAGTTATAAACTAACCCCCAAACTAAGAAAAAAAAACTTTTTTTCGCCCCAGCCTATTCTGCATACCTCGATATCTCGATCACTTGATCTCATAAGGTAATTTCAAAAACCTTCATCATGCGGCCATATGCTTAATAATAATAAAAAAAACAAATGCATGCGAAACCACAATCACAATATATATTGGATGACATAAACCTATGAAAACCAATAATTGTATAAATGTATGTTTCTCCCTTACCCAAGTCACGTCGTCTTTATTACTCCTAAATCGCACTCCAACACAAGTGAGACTCGTATTATCACAGAGATTCGTATTATGACAAGCGTGACCCGAATTTCGAATTTCATTCATTTTATTTTATTATTTGTTATATCTAATATTTTTGAAAATAATTTCTACTAGCAAGTGCACATTTATACATCAGTGTGTATATCTTATTAAACCACAACTAAAAAGCGATTAAAATTATTAGATTTTAAATTAAAAAGGTTCATGATATCTAAATCACTTATAAAATAATGAATGACTACACGTTTGGCTCAATTTGTAGTGACTCTACTTACTGTGCCAACGGTCGCGGGTTCATAACCCGTTGGGTGGATTCACTTATGCGATGAGCACGAATGTTTGTACTCCAGTCATGGGTGTTTATATTTATAATATGTATGTATTTAAAGTTATATATGTGTAGTGTATCGACTATCTGGTATCCATAACACAAGCCTCGCAGCTTACCATGGAATTAGATGGTGCTTTGTGCTAATGTCCCAACATATTTATTATTTAAATATGTCAGATTACAGGTGTTTAAATATCTGCCCATTTATTTTAAGTCTTATAAGATGGTACGTAGGATTATGTAGAGTGAACATAAGCCGAATAGCTTAAGATACTTTCCTATTCGTAACGCGGTGAAGCCCAAGAATTGCAATAATGTGTATATAATCGCCTAGACGAGGTCAATGAGGCAAGTGTCGACTTATAATAAATTAAGTGTTTCAAAGAACTAACATTACAACATAAAAACATATAAAAATATAGATTTAGAAACGATTAGAAGTAAATAATTTCATATTGTTATTGGTTTTTTTTAATTTTTGGATCTAATTTTACATATACGTTTTATACGTATTTATTTTTATACATTTATGCTCTACTGTAAGAGCTACGGTGACAACGACAGACACACGCTTGAGTGACAATTTTATAAGTCCCTCGACACAAGTGAAATAGTCATATACATATTGCTAATCACTTGATATCCTTTTTATCTGGAGTAAGCCCTTATATACCACTTTTGTAATCTAATAAGAATAAGTGTTTTATAAGTGGTTGAAATAAATTTGAAAATTCATGAAAATTAGAGGAAAATATATAATATGTATACAATTTACGTATTTAACATAGTTATATTCAAAGAAACTAACTGTTTCTTTTTTTCTTTATTGGTAACTAATATCTAATCTAATATATTTAAACGAGCAATACTTTTATATTATTTATTTATTTATACCGGCAATCTCGGAATCGGCTCTAACGATTTCGCTGAAATTTGGTATGTGGGCGTTTTCGGCGGCGAAAAATCGATCTAGGTTAGTCTTATGTCTAAGAAAACGCTTGTTTTCGAGTTTTCATGCGGTTTTCTTTCGCATTATTCCACGCAAAATATGGTCGATAATTTCTTACACTCAGGCACAAGCATCTTGGTCAAGCGGCCAAGACGCAAGGTAGATAGTCCGGGTTCGAATTCCGGTCGGGGTACAAAGTAATTACTTTTGTTTTTTTTGTATATATTCAAATTTTTTGTTTTTTTTTTTTTATCTAAAAATACGATATAACAAAAAAAGATTCCGACGAATTGAGAACCTCCTCCTTTTTGGAAGTCGGTTAAAAAAGAACTCCGAGCGAAGCCCGGTCGCCCAGGTACTTAGCACTGAAGCTCGTCAATAGCTATTAACGAAAAATAAATCGGTTGACAAGCAGAAGAGAACAAGGTATGAAATGTTTTATCTTTGCCTATTTATATATATATATATATATATATATATATATATATATATATATATATATATATATATATATATTCAGTCATTTTTAATTCCTCTGGTCACTTGCCTTCCCTTAAATTGAGGGCGATTATGCCAAAGGCCATAACAGGTTGACGGACTACACATCTTTCGAAAACTACTTAAGTTGTTTCAGACAGCATACATGTCAAGCATGTAGTTTTACTCACAATAATTACCTTTATTGTATTAGCAAGCGACGTTCATGTGGAAAATGATATTATTTGTATCAAATGATGGAAATCTCAAAGGGACGAGATCCAAGAATACGCTTAACTTCATTTTCCAAATGAACGTCTTACCCAAGTGTTACCTACGGGCAACCTTACCGTCCATTCACTGTTTGTAAACTAATATATATATATATATATATATATATATATATATATATATATATATATATATATATTGTATGTATGTTTGTCTTCTATAGCTTTTCTCGTCATTCTTCTGATCATGGTGAGATTTTGACATTAAGATAGATTTTGGTAGTACAGTGAAATAGCTTATGGGATATATTTAGGGTTATAGCGATCAAGTAATTATTTATCCTGGAATATTAAAAGCTATTTTATTCAACAATGACTGCCCACAGATTTACGGCCTTGAATAATAAATAAACTTTGCCTTTTATCCCTCGCTGTGATTAAATCATTTTCATGGACAAAATTCAAAATGATGCTTAAAAACTACTTATAATTTATCCGTTGGACCAAAGCTCTGTAAGTTTTATGTATATGGGATCTATGAAATAATAATATGGCCTTTAATGCTTTAATGGATAGACATCTCCCTCATGTAATTCTTTAGTTTTTGGAGTTTTAATCCATAAAGTATGCCAGCGGAATAAAAAAATATGCATAAAAATATATTCAGTCCGAGACTTTTATTATTATTTTAAATATTTTTTTTCCGATATTTTGATGGTGAAATATCTAATTCGCGAAAATCTTAAGATTTTTTTATTGATGTATTGTATCTTCAAATTTTACATTAATACCAACAAAAATCACTGTTATCTGAGAGAAATTTACCAACCAAGTCATATTTTTGCTGAAAAAAATTCTTTTAATTTCATCAAAAACTGAAGTTCTAAGCACACGTATATCCATTACTAGCGACACACCCTCGCTTCACTTGGGTTTGTCCCAAGGTTGATACCCCATACAAGCTTTCATCCCCATTTTCACTCTCTTAGGGGATAATTTCCGGGATAAAAAGTACCCTATGTCCTTCCCAAGGTCTCAAACTATCTTCTTACCAAAGAACAATGGCAAGTTTTTACCTGAACGTTTTTAAAGCGTCTAAGATTAGGACACATACAAAACTGAATTATTTAATTTGCTCTCTTTTTTTATGGCGTTTGTTTTACATGACAAAGCCACAAAGAAATGTTTACATAATAAGCTACTAATTGATTGTTTTTATGTACTTCCGGCTTCGCCATTTGTCAAAGATGATGTAAAAATTGTTGCCACAGAAGAAAATGAAATGCCGTATTTATTTTAAAATATTTTTATTAAAATTCTTACGTACATAATTAAATAATGATCTATGTTTTGTTTATTAATCTTACAGCTTTACATATAATGGAAACATTATATGATAAGCTGTAAGTTTAATTGAAGCTATTACAGTTAGTACAGTAATTAAAATAATAGTAATTGCAACACAACATATGACAATGAGATTGACTTGTTAATTGATATTGACATATTATTTAGATTTTATATTTTATACGTCATCCATGATTTTACGTATGCCTCTGACTACTACGTTTCATTTTGCTGTTACTGTTCCATTTTTCTAGATTATTATAAGTTTTAATTGTCGCTTTGCCCACGGACCCGATTACTTGCCCCATGCGACGACTTGTGCATTCTCTCGGACAATCGCCAGTGTATACCTACAACTAATACTGATTTCTCCTAACGGACTCAAAGTAGTATCTTGTTTCATCCATGATAAAGAAATTAAAAACGTAACTTATATGTAACGCTAACGTACTTTTTTTTTAATTTATCATATTTAATTTATATTATTCGGTATAATAATCAGTGACAGCTGTCATTGCTAGGTACCTCTTTATAATATTAGTATAGATTATTTCTTTTAACTTTAATTTTACACGAATTTAATAAATCTTTCGTAAAATCTAAATGAACTAGGTTAAAAACTAATCCTAATATATTTGCTAGTGTACAAGTAAGCCAGATTACGCTGCACGTCCTTGACAGGGAAAGGTCGGGGGGCAACTTTGTGTAAACTCGAAACTCAGCAATCTAGGTCAGTTTATATTATGTAAAACTTTCTTCCGGCTGCAAATGGATATATTTATTTACTTATTAGGGTGTACTATCATTAGGTTAACTAGCAATGAGAGAATCACCCAACTGGGTGCTAGACCCGTCTGTTTGCGATCCGTTAACTGAGAAACACATGTCTTTATTTCAATTTATATACAATTTTTTGGGGTGATCTGTGATTACCATTAATTACCGCCATGGATAAGGGAAACCATAAAAGACTTGAATTTTGTAATTGAATGTGAATAGTGCCAATGTCACTACTAGCCAACTACGCAGGAGATATTATAGTGCAGCGCGTGTACGCGCAGGCACAAGTGCACTCTCTATTCCTGTCTCTCTCATACTCCGGTGGACGACTGTTAAGGCGCAGGAGACAAGGGGTGAAACACCGCCAACTTTCCAACTACGGGCTGTTAATGAGAACAGGGGTTCTTCTTACAACAACCTTAATGACTAAACTTGGCCTAATCCGGAAATCCAACCCAAGACCACCGGATATACGGCCGCTATCACCTAGGTAGTAGTGCACATAATTACCCTAACGAACAAACTGAAAAACGCAAAGTTTTGTTATATTATACTCCTATATTAATATAATAGATACATTTTCCATATAAAAACTTAAGATAAAAAATCAAATTCACATTTCAAAATAGTATACCAAATACAATATGTAGAGAAAAAGACAATTTAATCAAACCTTTGGCATCAAAGAGCGTCTAAATCAAAAGCCACGGATAGCGACATATTGCATGTTAATTTGAAACTTGTAACAGGTGTTTTTACAGTAAAATTGAAATTTATACGCGTTTATAATTAAATGAAATAAAACAATAAATATTTATCAACCAATTTCCATATTTATAACTTTGAAAATGATTTTATCGAAATTGGACGAAATTTTCATCCCCTCTTATAACCCATTTAGTGGATGAATTTTCAATGAAATTTCCTTTACTCTTACTAAAATATCATGTTTCTATACCCAGCGTTTAAATTGTGCGTTATTTGTCAGACAACGATATTTTTTTTTAAATATTATGTTATACGCCATTTCCCGTTTAGTGTGATTTTTTTTCTGTATAAGTGGCATGAAGTACGTAAGTGAGTACTTGTAAAGATCTATTTGAATAAAGTATATTTAGATTTTTGCTACATCGATATTTTAGTAACACGACCAGACAAATGTCGTTAGAACTTAGAATTGCCAGAAAAGTTATTATTATTTTTTTTTTATTTAATCATTTATTTCAGGCAATATTTACACAAAGATTTTAAATATGTAAACAGAGGCCCATAACATATATACCTTAAAAACTAACATATATATATATATATATATATATATATATATATATATATATGAAACTTTGGAAGCAAAATGTAAGAGAACAAAACTAATATAGAAAGCTTGGTTGATAATGCTTACGTTGAACCAACGACCTCGACACTTCCGTTTGTGTAATGTTTCCGGTACAAGCTTTAAGGGTAGCATTTGCTTGGAAATCAAATAGTTAACATATTAAATCTAATCTGAGTACTTATTAATAAAACGGAAGTTTCTTGTCTGTCTGTGATTATTAAATAGCTATATACACAAAAAAAAACATATAATGTACGATGCTAGAGCTCTATTAAGGAGGGAAAGAGGTTAATATTTTATTCCCTCTGAGTGTCTGTGTTATATATATATATATATATATATATATATATATAAATAAAAATGATGTTAGTAATTAATATCCACTGATATCCCGAACGTGTAAATTTTGACGAGACTTTCTATGACGGATGTAGGTGACTTGGACAGACAGACTCTTTTTATTCTGGATAAGAAAATGTTTATAGGGATAGAAGTTAAGAACGATGGCGTAATCTAATCCCATGGGAAAACCAATAGGAAATTGGGATTGACATAGCCTTATTTTACATATAAGCAAAGTCAAAGTGAGAGTTTAGTTTATTACGAATAGCAATTTTGTAATATTATGGCTTCATAATTTCTACCTGTGGTTTACCTCTAGTAAACTATGTCCGTTGCAGCAACTAGAAAATCTATACATATACATACTATATATATATATATATATATATATATATATATAGTATGTATATGTATAGATTTTCTAGTAGTAGAACAGCAATTGATATATATATATGTCAATTGCTGTTCGTTAGTCTCGCTAAAATTCAAACACGGCTAACCCGTTTTAATAATTCTTTTTTTGTTTTGTTGGGGGTGTGTTTTGTGTGGGGTGGTTTAAAAAAATTGCGAAAACAAAAAAAAAACTGCTGGAAAGTCAAAAAGTTCTGAACTGTGTATTTTGTATGGGAATCATTAACCGTTAAAACGTACCTAGGGACGAACCTGAGCGAAGCGAGGGTGAGTCGCTAGTTGTAAATAAAACTCTCGACACAATTTTGTATATACTCTACTGATTGAAATAAAACTTTTATAAAGACGATAACGTTTAGTATAGATTTCTCAGAGTTGTGATATTTTCCCGCAGTAAAAAGTATCCTATATGTTGACCCGGATAACCAGCTATCATCATAGTAAGTTTTTCCGTGATGCGGTCACAGACAGATAGACAGATAAACCAACATTCTAAAAATTATAGATTCGACCTAGTTACAATTTTTATTATATGTATAGATTATTATTAGTAAAAGTAAATAGAGCTTTTTTTGAAATCCGTCGATACTTAAACCTAATTTGTCTAAATATTTTATAAAGAACATTTTGCTTTAGCTTCTTAAAAATAAATACAAATGTTTGAAAAAAATGAAAATGTTTGATCACTATTGAATAGAAATAACGTAATTTCAATTTTTATCTCTCTTATAAGCTTAGATTTTGTTTAAAAAATGTTGCATGTTGTATTAATACGTACTTAGTGATTGCAATAATTATAAAGCTTAAGAACTAACATTTACAATATGGTTTATAATATGACTTTTATTGTACTGTACAATGGCAATGGTAGCTCAGTGGAAGACAATGGTAGCCCAGTGGTAACGTGCTCACTTGGGAAACGAGTGAAACGGGTTCAAATCCCAAGTCTCGCACCTTTTCTAACATGATTACCACTTGCCTTACGGTGAAGGAAAACATCGTGAGGAAACCTGCATGTCTGAGAGAACCTAGCAAGTTTTCGAAAGACATGTGAAGTCCGCCAACCCGCACTTGGTTAGCGTGGTGGACTATGGCCTGATCCCCCTCGTATTGAAGGGAATCCCGTGCCCAGCAGTGGGACGTTAAAAGAGCTGAATACACACTGTGACCTACTTACATACATTACTTATATACATATGTACTACTTACTTATATACATATGTACTTGTACATATATACCCCTGTAATAGCTGGGTAGGTAGCAACTATATGCATTAATAAATCATTTTCTTTGTTCTTTGTGGTACATACTTCACATAAAGAAAATGTCTGAGTCTGCCAAAGAGCTGGCAAGAGGAAGACTTTCAATTAGATATCCATTTGGATAAGTATGTCGAGATTTGTAAAGTTTGTACTATATATGTACGTATTACGACACGTTTGGCTCAGTTTGTAGTGTACTTGCTGTGCCAGCAGTCACGGGTTCAAGTCTCACTGGGGGCATTCAGTGTGTGATGAGCACGAATGCTTGTACTCCAGTCATGGGTGTTTATATTTATAATATGTATGTATTTAAAGTTATATATGTGTAGTGTATCAACTATCTGGTATCCATAACACAAGCCTCGTAGCTTACCATGGAACTAAATAGTGCTGTGTTAATGTCCCAGCATATTTATATATGTTTATATTTATTTATATTTACGTATATATGTATTTCTTCAAGTAATAAAAGACCATTTAAAATTCAAAATTAATTTAAGAAGTTTAATACGAGTTTATTGTAGCAAAATGCACGAGAAATCCTTGGCCGAATTGCAATAATATCCTCTTGTTGGCAATTTTAGATAAAGTTTTCAGATCAGATAAGTAATAACAGAAGTCTATTTATTTCAAAGATATAAAGCATGACTCCCAAGAGATATTTAGTCTGAACGTTGATTATTTAGAAATGAGAAATAACAAAAATAATACTAGAATAAAGCAAATTGGCTTCAAATATAGATATTTTCTCAATATTAGTCTGGTGGGAATTGTCATATAGTAACTACATTTAATGCAGTGATAGTCCAGTAGTAACGTGTCTCTTGGGAAACCGAGTGAAGTGGGTTCAAATCGTCTAATATTTTATGTGTCTCGCACCTCTAATATTCTTATATGCGTATCATGCAACATGATTGCCATCTTACGGCGAAGGAAAACATCGTGAGGAGGGTCCCATTATGAACTTGTCCCTGTTATAGGACTTTTCTCCTACACCCGAATTGAGCAAATCTTTTTTTTTAAGTCGGTCAAAAATACAATGTTACGTTACAATGGGTATAGGGTAAGCCTTTGTCTAGCAGAGGACGCTGACGAAAAAAAATATAGTTATTTTTAATGAAAATTTCTAAAAAAAAATACTTAATTTTTATTTATTAAAGAAACATTTACGCCATATCATATTGCTTGTAAATCTGTCAATTTCAATATATTTTTTTTCAACCGTTGATGTCCCACTGCTGGGCAAAGGCCTCTCTATGAAAGTGGAAAGAGAAGAAAGAGTCAATATGATATAACCAGATAATATCAATGTAAATTCGTGTACCAAAATCTGCAGTAGAATATGAAATGAAATGAAATAAACTTTATTCAATTAGACTTATTATAAGTACTTTGGAATAAATCTGGTCATGTTGGGACATTAACATACATCACCATCTAGTTCCATGGTAGCAATGAGGCTTGTGTTATAGATACCAGATAGTTGATACACTACACATATATAACTTTAAATATATACATATAATAAATAAAAACACCCATGATTGCAGTACAAACATTCGTGTCCATCACACAAATGTTTACTCCAAGCGGGACTCGAACCCGCGACGGCTGGCACAGCAAGTAGGATCACTACAAACTGAGCCATACGTGTCGTCAATAGAAAATACAATAATGAGAAAATCTCTCATCCATTTTGAATATAATTTATTACAGCAAAGTGTATAGCTGGCGCGTTGCCTAACTACCAAGTCAGGGCTAGGCTTTCACTCAATAAAACAATTATCGAGAAAAAAGAACTCTGAAGGTGGCGTGGGGAAATCGGAATGTTTAATGATAAATGAATTTAAGTTACATCGATTTTATCTCTGTCGCTGTCAGATAGAATTTTTTTTATGCAGATATTTAGATTTGTTTTTATTATTTATGATTTTTGATTTACAACATAAGTGAGCAACAATCTTTTTAGGGTTCCGTACCCGAAGGGTGCCAACGGAACCCTATTGCTATGCCTCGGCTGTCCGTCCGTCCGTCTGTCAGTGGGCTGTAACTCTTGAACCGTAATAGATAGAGAGTTGAAATTTTCACAGAATATGTATTTCTATTACCGCTATAATAAAAATAAATAAAAATAATCGATCACGGAAGTTAATATACTATATACATAGAGTAAAAGTTATATTAATAAAAAGTACATGTTCGATGGTACGGAACCCTTCGTGTGCGAATTCCCGTATAACAGGTACGTTTTAACGGCTAGTATAGAATAGATATTCCACGGGAACCATACACTTGTCCGAGATAAACCTATGTGCTATTTCAAACTATAATCTATCTCTGTGTCAAATTTCATCCAGATCCGTTCAGCCGTTCTGGTGTGAAAGAGTAACAAATATCCATACATCCATACTCACAAACTTTCACATTTATAATATTAGTATATATAATAAGATGGGATTATTTGGGATAAAATTTTAAACGCCTGTCTTATAGTGATAGACGATGCACAGCCTAACAGCATGAATTTTTTCTTATTTTCCCTTTAAACCATGAAGGTTTAAAGGGAAAATAAGTTTGTAATTTTTGAAGTTATAAGTATGTAAATTCTTGTTTAACTTTCTGCTTAAATTGCCGATGGGAAATCCTATCGAGCTTTGCTTGTGAAATTTAAGGAAAAATGTTCTTAAATAATGTTTGGAATATTTATCAGCCTATATTTGGCCTCAAATCTCAATATCAGGTTTTGAATATTTTTTTTCCTTATATAGATTATTATTAATTGCGCATTGTGTATTAACCCATACTAATATTATAAATGTGAAAGGGAGTTTGTTTGTTTGTTGAGGGATTGGAATGTTTTTTTGTGTAGAAATAGTTGGAGGGCCGGAGAGTGACATACTCTACTTTTTACCGCGGGAGGTTATCTCATTCTCACGGGAAAACACGTTATAATACAACCCAAAAAAATATGTATGATCAGAATTACTTGAAACTTTGTATTAATGCTCTTCAATACAATAAAATAAATACGTGATTTTCCATTTTTCGAAATTCATCCCATAAGGAGGTAAAATAGGGGATGAAAGTTTTTATGAAACCCTACCTACCTTTTTATAGTTTTTTTTTGTAGTTTTAGCGCGAGTGAAGTCACGGGTTCTGCTAGTTTGAAATACACCTAAAATTCAACCTACGTTGCTTCAAAACTGCAGAATATCATTTAGGAACAATGACACTTTATCGAAAACGTAGCGTAGACGATGCCTGGTTTTAGATTTAAATATAAATTGTATGAAATTATACTGGCATATTTTAGCTATTCACACTAATTTATACATATAATAAAATTGTAACTAAGCCGAATCTGTACATTAAATATTTTTTGGAAAATCTTATTGAAATAGACATTATTATCGATACAGAGGCTGAATATATAGTTTTTAGAATTTTTGTCTGTCTGTCTGTTACCGCATCACGGAAGAACCATTAAAGGGATTTTGATGAAATTTGGTATAATGATAGCTGGTTATACGGGTCAACATATAGAATACTTTTTACTGCGGGAAAATATCTCATCTCTAAGAAATCTATACTAAACGTTTAATTGAGGCGGAGACAATTCCAAAAAATCAAATATCATAAAAATCGGTCCAGCCGTTCTTGAGTTATAAATGGTGTAACTAACCCGGCTTTGTTTTATATATATAGATATATAACATTTCCTCAAATTTTAAACAACGATTACGGTCGAATTTCTACCGCTCGGTGAACATTAGTATTTTTTTTTTATTTATTTTTTTAAATATGTTGGGACATTAACACACAACACCATCTAGTTCCATGGTAAGCTACGAGGCTTGTGTTATGGATACCAGATAGTTGATACACTACACATATATAACTTTAAATACATACATATTATAAATATAAACACCCATGACTGGAGTACAAGCCTACGTGCTCATCACACAAATGAATGCCCTCAGCGGGACTCGAACCAGCGCTGGCACAGCAAGTAGGATCACTACAAACTGAGCCAAACGTGTCGTCAATGATTATGGTCAAATTTGGACCACTCGGCGAACACTGGTAATATACTAATACTACAAGTACAACTAAGCTAACTGGTGCCAGCAACTAAAGCACTAACATTAGCATAACTCTAAGTATTAGCAATATAACTTCAGACTATAAACTGTGTCGGACAGTTACTTAATGTCCGCTTTACGCTAACGAATTTATTATATAACTAGCGACTCACCCTCGATCCGCTCGGGTTCGTCTCTTGTTACGTTTTAACGTTTGGTATCACAGAGATTAGAATAAATAAATATTTTCCCGCAGTAAAAAGTATCCTATACGTTGACCCGGATAACCAGCTATCATCATACCAAACATCAAAATCTATCCGATTGTTTTCTCGTGATGTGTTCCCAGATATACAGACAGACAGACCAAAATTCTAAAAACTATAGATTCGGCTTCTGTATCAATAATAATGACTATTTCAATAAGATTTTCCAAAAAAAATATTTTATGTACAGATTCGACTCAGCATTTTGTTATATGTATAGATTTTATTTTTCAACAGAAACCTACACTGATTTCAAAAGCACTTGAATGTTAAAATTCCACCTATATTGACGGATTTTTTCCGTGAAATTGATGAGATTTGTCTGTCTGTTTGTGCTACAAATTATACTTCGATATGATAGGATATTTAAAATATTTCATTAAAGAGAGAAAAACAAGAAACTTTTCTTATTTCAAAACTAAGGTTACCGTTTAAGGATATTTCTCAAACGATAATGATTCCAGTAACATTGTACATATACTTTTTATTAATATGAAAAAAAAAATTATTCTTGATTTTTTTTATTATTTATTGTTATAGCGGGAATACAAATACATACTCTGTGAAAATTTCAACTCTCTAGCTATTACGGTTCATGAGATACAGCCCTCTGACAGACAGATGGACGAACGGACAGTGGAGGCTTAGTAATAGGATTTTTTTGGCACCCTTCAAGTACGGAACCCTAAAAAGAGTATTTCGCAGTGTGTAACGTTTCATTTAACCTTCAGATCTGACTTTTTTATTTCAGATTTCTCGGAACCCAAATTAAAATTTTAATAAAAGTGTAATATTTCACATGGCCAACAATGTTATTGCATCCTATGAAATTTTTAATACCTTCTTCAATTCTCTTGTTAATTGCTTCAAGACGCGCGAGTTGAGAACAGATTACTTCGCTAATATTACGTAGAAACATACTTTCTTAGATTTACGCGAACGTTTAATATCTATACATATAATAAAATTGTAACTAAGCCGAATCTGTACATTACATATTTTCTGGAAAATCTTATTGAAATAAACGTTATTATCGATACAAAGGCCGAATCTATAGTTTTTAGAATTTTTATCTGTCTATCTGTCTGTCTGTTACCGCTTCACAAAAAAACCACTGGAGAGATTTTGATGAAATTTGGTATGATGACAGCTGGTTATCCGCGTCAACATTTAGAATACATTTTACTGCGGGAAAATATCTTATCTTTGAGAAATCTATACTAAACTTTAAAGCGTAAGTAGGGACACATCCGAAAGGAGCGAGGGTGAGTCGCTAGTTTTAAATAAAATAAATAAAAAAAAAATAAAAAAAAAAATATTTTTTCGCATTTTTTGCGGATTTATTTTGTTTTTTTTTTTACTGTTTTATTCGATGGAATATCACTTACTATAATGAAATGGTCAACTTCATGAGGATAAAAAACCGTGTTAACATGGGAAAGTCCGAAAAATACATATTTATCCAATTATTTTTCATAGAAAACTGATTCAAAATGCAATGTTTCAAAGTATTACAACATCATATTATTACCCATATAAATAATCTTACGAAGGTCAAATTAATTTGACTTGAGGCGAGGATTCTTACAAAACTTAAAGCTTGTAAAAGTAAATCACTTTACCTAAAATTGATCCGCCTTACTGAAAGTAAAATATATTTTTCTAAATACTAGACACGCAATTCCGGTTTGCTGATCTTCATCTCTAAGGCAATTTTATATTAAACTAGCGACTCACCCTCGCTTCGCTCGTGTTTGTCCCTAGGTTGATTCCCCATACAAACTTTCATCCCCATTTTCACTCCCTTAAAGGATGATTTCCGAGATAAAACCTATCCTATATCCTTCCCAGGGTTTCAAACTATCTTCTTACCAAATTTCATCTTAATCAGTTTAGTAGTTTCGGAGCCTATTCGGTGCAAACAAACAAACAAACAATGAAATCATTCCTCTTTATAATATTAGTATAGACTAATCAACTAAAATATATTTAATTTAAATATAAAGACTTTAACAAGTACTTTTGAATCGTCAATTTGACATTTTAAGTTTAAACTAAATGTCAGTATGTAAGTCTAAGGAATCTAACACCGGCTCGGAAAGCAGTTAAGAGCTGGCGAGAAACTCAAAATGTACACTCAGTATTACAATAAACTTGATATTTATACGTACAATAATTACAATTATTAGGTACAGTAATAAATATATTTTAAAAATAAAAAACCCGACTGCATAAGAGCTAACTAAAAAGATGAAAACAAGTACACGAAGGAATATAGTATGATGCAGTCGGAGACATACACGTTTCATCCTTGCCGCGAGATGTACACTCGTATGTATTTTTTGTATTTTCCAAAAATTTTATAAATTAAAAAAAAATACTAGTACATTTTTCGAAAAAATTAAAACATTTATAATTTTTTTTTGCATTTTCGAAAAATTAATAATTTAAATAAATTAAACTTTATCGAAACTTAATCCAAATAATTCTAAGATCTTTTAAAAACTATGTTTACGAATTTTTTCGTGTATTTATTTTGATTTTAGTTAATGATATTTCCAATAATTTACACAAATCATGGACATAGAAGAAATAAGATTTTTGATATCATAACTTGTGAGCAAAGCCAAATCAAAATAAATCCGGGAAAAAATCCTTAAATCTAAAAAAATAAGATTTTAATTTAATATAATCTACGACAATCTGTAAACATTATGCATGAGTTTTCTCAGTCATGTGATATACAAAGAAAACGAAAAACATCTTTTTGGAGCTTAACATAAAAATAAACTTGGTCTTAGGTAGCTTCTATGGATCAAAGAAAATTTCATAGAAAAAACAAACTAATAAATATAGCCTTGATGATAGCCAAGGCCTTTGAAGCAAACATTGTATAGGGCAGGGTCAAGTCGACTCGATATACTTAGATAAAATTAGATAACAACTATGCCTACACAAAATTCGTAGCTTAGGAATTTATCAAGTTTGTGTGGGTTTTTGGTTTCCATTATCATTATTACTTGAACCTCTTCGGATTTCAGAGGCTCGAAGGGATCTGGTAGAAGAGATACAGGCCCAACATATAGAGACCCCTTAAGAGATTATTTTTTTTTTATGTGATGCATCAGCCGGGATCCATCTCTGAGTAATCCATAGGGTATTCAAAGATATCTCCGGATAATGCATAGGGACTATGGAAAATATGGAAAACTAAAAGGGTCTATGGAATGGAGTTTGGATAGGCTAAATTGGGCTATTGGATGAGACTAGCGGACGTCTGCCTTATCAACAATCTCAATATTAATCCTTAGGCAGATGGTGACTCGCCTCCCATTAGATGCGCCCCAACAAAGTGGTACAGCTTTATGCGAGCGGAACCTCGGGCAAAAACTAGTATCTATTACCTAATAAAAATAATTACGATAAAAGTATAAAATATGTATAGCCTAGAGCAATTTCCAGTTTAACTTTTTATTAAGGCCACGTGAACTCTGTGAAAGCGATTTTGAGATCTTCTCAATCAAAGAAGCCTACAAAAACAAGTCGATGTCAAGGTCTTTTGTTGAACAACAAGCTATGGGCATGTTTAGGCTGTGTACACAAGTTTCATAATGGGAATGTATGTTGACCTATTTGAAATGTGGACGTACTTAATGCCACATGCTTTTTTATCCGACTGAGACAAAGCTCAAGGGTTACTTGTATGTATGTATGTACATATGTTCCCTCGTAATTATAATACTTAACGGCTTACTATCTTTTCATACGTTGTTAGATTTGACTTGATAACGCGATTGTTATAGCTATAGGGATATAATTTGACATCAAAATGGCGGATTTCGAGTGCCGATTTGTGCTTTGATTTTTTTTCTTTTAAATCTACCGAGTGGGGTATGGGTATTATGGTTTTTAAGAGGCGATCCCAAAACTATAAATAACTTATATGTTTAGCATTAATTAGATTAAGATAACAAATCGTTAAATAGTTATAAAAAAAACTTTTAATAAAAAAATGACAAAGAATCTATATTAAATAATATTTTTTATTAAAATTGAAGAATCTTCGTAGAAAAATTTACTAAGGTCGTACTATGGTAACTTACAGGATAACAAGTTACCAGTTTTAATTGTTAGAAGTTTTTTTTTTTTCACTCTTTTCTTTAGAAAAATTGAACTGATTTCTATGTTACTTTCACTGGGCTACAGAGGACTTGGCGTAGAGTGGTTTACACTACTCGCTTATCAACCTAAAAAAACCTGTGGGAAAAGGTATTTTTTGTGCGGAATTACAAAAGTAAGATATTACATATTTACGAGTACGTAATACAAAGGCCCTTACATAATAATAATACATCAAAAGAAGATATTCAAAAAAGGGCACAGAATTTCGTAAAGCAATCAACTTGTCTCACGCTTGTGCTAAGAGCCTTAAGAGTAAAATTCTAAGATGACTCGTCTCTTATAAAAAACACACGAAGAAAACAACCGTGTAGAATCGTTTTTCTTATTAATAAATATCTAATACATCTGCAACCAAGTGAAGTGGGTTCAAATCCCGGGTCTCGCGCCTCTAATATTTTCATGTGCGAATCATTTCTAACTTGATTACCACTTGGTTTACGGTGAAGGAAAACATAGTGAGGAAGCCTACATGTCTGAGAGAATCTAGCAAGTTTTCGAAAGACGTGTGCAGTCCGCCAACCCGCACTTAGTCAGCGTGGCGGACTATGGCCTGATCCCCCTCGTATTAAAGGGAGGTCTGTTCACGGCAAAGAGATATTAACAAGGACTGAATACAATACATCCATACATTTTGGCTGTTATCAAATTTTTAATTGATAACACTAAAGAACAATAACTGTTATACAAAAAAAAACGTGTCATAAACAGAAAAGATGAGAAAAAGTACTCAACTGTTTTGTTTTTACCTATTTGTACATAGATTAAAAATTTGTTGGTAGGCTTATATTACATAAGCTCGGAGCCTTCAGAGAGCAGCGTTGTGATTAACTTAGATTGCTAACAGACGTAAAACCGTTTAAAATGCCTTCAAATACAGAACCAGACAGTTTTTCAAGAAGAACGATATAAATTTCTAGTATCAAGAAGTAACTAAATGCAAAATAAATTCAAATAAATAAACTTTATGATCAACACATACTTTTATCATGCATCGGGGTAACTGGTTTCAACTGTTGATTTAGTATACAATAGCTTGGGGGCTAAGAGACCACAGACAGAGATATAGAAAGTTTTGTTAAAAATTATAATGTATTTATCCCTTTTTAACGTCCCACTGCTGGGCACGGGCCTCCCTTCAATACGAGGGGTATAAGGTCATAGTCCACCACGCTGGCCAAGTGCGGGTTGGCGGACTTCACATGTCTTTCGAAAACTTGCTAGGTTCTCTCAGATGGGCAGATTTCCTCACGATGTTTTCCTTCACCGTAAGACAAGTGATAATCATTTTAGAAATGATTCGCACATGAAAATATCAGAGGTGCGAGACCCGGGATTTGAACCCGCTTCACTCGGTTTCCCATGCGAGCGCGTTACCACTGGGCTACCACTGACTACTGATAATATTATTATGATGTAAATGGGGTATTTATCATGTTAAGCACTTACTTTTATGAGTTCTCCATATTTTAGTACAGTTAAACCCATGGTCATGGGTAAACTAATGTTTACCAGATTTCGATGAAATTTGACAAAGACAAAAATTGATATCCTTGATCCTTGCCCCACTTACAATTTGAGCGAAGCCGCGAGCAAAAACTAGTTAGCCTTAAAATGCAAAAATATTTTGTTTTAATCTATACTAATATTATAAAGAGGAAAGATTTGATTGTTTGTTTGTTTCTTTGTTTGTATCGAATAGGCTCCGAAACTACTGAACCGATTAAGATGAAATTTGGTAAGAAGATAGTTTGAAACCCTGGGAAGGATATAGGATAGTTTTTATCCCGGAAATCATCCCTTAAGGGAGTGAAAATGCGGATGAAAGTTTGTATGGGGTAGCAAGCTAGGGACGAACCCGAGCGAAGCGAGGGTGAGTCGCTTGTATATAATAATTAGATAAACGGATTCAAAGAAACAAACAAACAAACAAATATAAAAATATAATATTAGTATAGTAGTAACGTGATAAAACAATTAACTTGACGCATATAATTGGTAAAAATCTAAACATAATGATGTTGAAGGCTTCAACTTTGATGAAAGGGTTTCAAGGTCACGCCAAGGGCACTACATCCCTTAAAATAACCAAAGGTCATGCGAAAGGCCAGCTCTATGTTAATAAATGTTGACGGAAACAACGATGCCCTTCATTCATATTAAATGTGATGGTGGCGTTGGAGAAAATATACGTTAATACACATATAAAAAACTTTCCAACATAATAGCCTTTTATAAAATGCATAGGATATCTTCCCATAGCAAACTTATCTATACATATTATAAAATTCTAACTAAGCCGAATCTGTACATTAAATATTTTTTGGAAAATCTTATTGAAATAGACATTATTATCGATGCAGAGGCCGAATCTATAGTTTTTAGAATTTTTGTCTGTCTGTCTGTCTGTCTGTCTGTCTGTCTGTCTGTTACCGCATCACAGAAAAACCACTGGAGGGATTTTGATGAAATTTGGTATGATGATAGCTGGTTATCCGGGTCAACATATAGGATACTTTTTACCGCGAGAAAATATCTCATTTCTGAAAAAAAATACAAAAACTGGTAGGAACAAAACCACGACGATACTATTTGTAAACAGTTTAGCAAGGTAACATACAAAATATGGTAAAAACTATAAAAATAGCTTATCTTGAAAATCAAATTATCAAAAGCGCTATTTTATTCATTAAAATAGTTATTTTAATTAATTATTTATGTGTTATTTAGATATTCGACAATAGATGTCGCCATGTGTTTTTAAAATACATAGTTTTAAACCCAAAAAAATTAATGTACAGATATGAGCTTTTTTAGATTTTATTAGAATTACTACTAAATCACCCGTGGCTCCGTCCGTATTTAAATTATCAGTAAAGCAAACTTTTTCGCTTCATAAATTAGTAACTATACCTACATACAATAAAATTGTAACTAAGCCGAACCCCTAAATTCAATATTTTTTCGGAAAATCTTATTGGAATATTCATTATTAGCGATATAGAGCCTAGATAGATAGAGAGTTTTTAGAATTTTTTCTGTCTGTCTGTATGTGACCGCATCACAGAAAAACCACTAGAGGGATTTTTATGAAATTTGGTATGGTAATAGCAGGTTATCCGGGTCAACACATAGGATTCTTTTTATCGCAGGAAAATATCTCATTTCTGAGAAAAAATACAAAAACTGGTTAAAGTAAAAGCACGATGATGCTATTAATACTTTAGCAAGGTAACTTACTTATATATTATGTTAAAACTATTTAAAAAAAACTTATCTTAAAAGAAATATTAACAGCGCTATTTTATTCATTAAAATAGTTATTTTAATGGAAATTTATTTATGTGTTATTTAGCTATATGACAATAGATGTCGCCATGTGTTTTTAAAATATGTAGTTTTATCAAAAAAAATGTACAGATATAACCTTTCTATGACTTTACTATAATTACTACTAAATTACCCGCGGCCCTGCCCGTGCTTAAATTTTTAATAAAACAAACTTTTTGACTTTATAAATTAGTAATGTATTAGTAATATTTTGTTGGCCGAAACAATTTTCAAATGAGAATATTTGTAAATTTTTATTGTTTAGTAAATAATGTTAATGTTTTTTAATCTTTTAATGTAAAAATTGGGCAAATGTAAATCCAACTCGCGCATTTTAGGTTTCGTATAGCAAAATGCTATGTTGTTTTTCTTACTTACGTGTTTTGTATGGTTAACACTAAAATAAATACGAATAATATTTACGTTTCCACAATACCTACTCATTTTTTGCACCGTAAAAATAAATTCAATTTATATTATTTTATAACATTTTATGGAAAACAAGTTTATGGCTGTTAAACTGCCAAAGCGGGTAACTAAAAATATTTCATATCTCAAAAACTATGAAAAAGTATTTTAGGAACTGTTATACCTCAACTTTTTCACTTTTTCTTGACACCTTTTCTTGGAAGGTAAAGGCTTAAAGGACACAATAAAATGCTTACGACTTTAATCATATTAGCCGAGCCATATGAAATAAAAAAATGTATTCGCTTAGAATTATTTACTTATTACACTTTCTTTTGAAAATCGTTTTGAAAAATATTACTAACTAGCGCTAATTAAGAAAAGTTATCATTATGTAATTTAAATAATCAGCTATATATTAAAATAATCTATAGCTGTCTAATAGTAAAAAATGATTAAAATTAATTTCGTAGTTTGAGAGTTTATCGTGAAAAACTAAAAAACAAACAAAACAGAAGTATAGACATACATAAATGTTATTGCTAAAACAAAAAGTTTAATTTAACGGAGGAACCTTTGCGGCATTGTCAATCTCTGCCATTATTTACCAATCATGCGGTGCGCAATGAAAGTAATGTATAATGTATGAGTATACTAATGTGTAAAACCTAAGAATTTGGTTTTCGATCATCTGAACGCGGGCGGAGCCGCGGGAAATGCTAGTTTAAAATATATTTCGTATTATTTTGTATCGTAAAAAAGTTAATAAACATTAAAAATCTATACTTAATTATTATTATAATATTATAAAGCTCAAGAGTTTGTTTGTTTGTTTGGTTCAACGCGCTAATCTCAGGAACTACTAATCCGATTTGAAAAATCCTTTATGCATTAGATAGCCCGTTAACTGAGGAAGGCTATAGGCTATATATCATCCCGAAATCTACGGTTCTCGTGGGATAGATTTGTTTTTGTCTAGGGACGAACCCGAAGCGAAGCGAGGGTGAGTCGCTAGTAATATATAATTGTAATACAAAGCCATCGATACTTAAACCCCAAACTTACTTGACCGTATTTTCAGGACACCTATACAGATAAGAAATCATAGTATGCAAATATTTCTAAATTCAATAGAACACTATTTCAATTAGTAATTTGAAGCTATCTTCGAGAAAGCATACATACTGTTACCTTCTATAAGTTTAAGGTTTTTTAAAAGGATTTTTTTTAATTTTTTTATAAGGATTTTTTTTATATCTATATATATAAAACAAAGTCATGTTAGTTACGTTATTTATAACCTAAGAACGGCTGGACCGATTTTTATGATATTTGATTTTTTGAATTTCTCTTAGTCCGGAATAGGATAATAAGTATTAAAACATCAGACAAAAAAATTGAAATTAATATGGCTAACGCTGGCAAATAACTATTTTAAATGTCTATGTAAAACGTACCTAGCGACGAACCCGAGCGAAGCGAGAGCGAGCCGCTAGTTATACACAAACAAAGAACGTTCTAGTATTTGAAAATTTGAATATTTTCTAGTAATCACAATTTTTGGAAAACATTTCTCTCTTACTCAATTCACAATTCACAATTTAAATGTAGGTACTTGTCATTAAATGTCATACTCGTACGTTAACAACTGTCTTAAGATGTGTTAAGCATGCTTCAGACTGTCGACTACACGATAATACATAAAAATATATACAACTATGAACCTTTTTTTGCTTAAGTCGATTATAAACTTGAAGAAATCAATCTACAACAAGATATCAAACTGCGAAGTAGATTCACATACTCATATACCTTCAATGGATTAAAAAACGTAGGAACTCGATAGAGCTGTGGAAAACTTTCTTTACTAACATGGAAATGAACAAACTGAGTTCAAGGTACTCTCAAAGAAGAAACTTCGCCATCTATATAGGTTATACCTTATTAAAATTGTTTCGACCATCTTTTAGTTCAGAAGTTTTAATTAAAACTCCACATAAAACGGTCTACCATCTGTTTTAGTTAACTATTGTTTTTGATACATGATCGTGTCGAATTGTGGTTCAGTTGGATTATAACAGAATACACCTTTGTTTGCACACATAGGTGAAATGGATTATGGATGGATAGACAAATAAAAATTTTATATTAATATAAACACTTGTATGTGATATGTTTATCAAATGTAAATATTCTACAAATGTTTAATGTACATTTGTTCCTTATTGGAAGAAATCTGGCTTTGAAATTACAGTGAAGCGAATTCATACCATAAATGTGGCACATCTGAAACATTCATGTATATATAATAACATTCTCAACATTATTTCCACTTGCGTGCACCCAAATCCAATAAATTTTGGATAAGTGTCGATTCCGGGTGAAAAGCATAATCCTCCTGAATTGAGAAGGAGTGAAGGTTAGAATAGGCCGAGTTATCGATATTATAATAATATATAATTATTATTATTGATAAATATTTTTACTGCGGAAAAATATAACAATTCAAAGGAATTTCTTAAGGTTATTTGAAAAATTTCATATCTTGCATCTGTACAATACTTATTGTCAAGTATTGCAGTAGTTTAGTGAATGTAAATCACATCTTCACATCTGGCATTCAGAATTGGATGAAATTGAAAAACTACTGAATTTCCGCAACCATTTCCCATTTTTGATGAATGCTTTTCCGAAGTTCAAACGCTTAGAAAGTTAATGTTTGTAAGTTCTGCTAGCAGCTATATTAAAATTTACAAAGTGTTTTTACAAATATCATAGAAAACGGAGTTGAAAAAAAGGTTATACGTGATACAGGGTTAGATTAACGATATAAGAAACATTTGCTATCAAAAATGAAGATTTACTAGTATTGTTTTTAAGGGTTTGGGGATACGAAATTAAAATAGTTCACTTTGGTATCCTAGCCATATGCCTGATAGGACATTATCATAATGTTCAGAAGCTTAGTCTAAATTAATTGATCATAAGTCAAATTAATATTTTTTATTGTATTTAGCCCTCTTTAACGTCCCACTGCTGGGCACGAGCGTCCTTTCAATATGACGGGGATCAGGCCACAATCTACCTCGCTGGCCAAGTCTGGGTTGGCGGACTTCTTCTTCTTCTAATTCATTTTTCGTTTTCCAATAATGTTTTGCGAGAATCTTAAAACTGTTACAATAGTGATTAATTTAGCAAACCTGCAGGCGGCAAGCGATTAAGGCGCCGTAGGTTTAGTGTTTTTTTTTTTTCATTTAAGCTGTGAAATTCTCTCGCATCTACCAATTGAGAGAAACACTTAAGGTTAAGGGTTCTGTAATTGTATTGATTTCACCTATATCACGAGTAAGTATCGATTTATCGAACATTTTTCACATTCTCGTTTACTTCTATTTTCATTTGATATGATGTGATCAGTGGATAGCAGAAGTTATGATTGTTTATTACTTCTTTTTTTGCATATTCCAAGTGAAGCAAAAGTTATGCCAAATTTGATACAGTTATGAAGTTTTAAATCATATTATTTCCGCGAACGTACTCACATATATCACTTTTTGCTCAAAAATAATAAAAAATTGTTATTTTAACATCTATTCTTATCTATACATATAATAGAATTCTAACTGAGCCTAATCTGTACATTAAATATTTTTTTGAAAATATTATTGAAATAGATATTATTATCGATACAGAGGCGGAAACTATAGTTTTTAGAATTTTTGTCTTACTGTCTGTCTGTCTGTCTGTTACCGCATCACGGAAAAACAACTGGAGGGAATTTGATGAAAGGTATGATGATAGCTGGTTATCCGGGTCAACATATAGGATATTCTTACTGCGGAAAAATATCTCATTTCTGAGAAATATACTAACCGTTAAAAGGTATTTAGGGTCGAACCTAAACGGAGCGAGTATGAATCGCTAGTTATAGAAATAAATTAGAAATTTTATTTTATTATAATAGATATAAAGTAAAATTTAATTTACATTTTTATAGCAGTGAATAAAGAGGAAATTCTGAATATTTTCTACCTAGCAGAGTAACTCGAACCGTGTTTTAAATTTAGTTTTCTTAGTTGTAATTCTTAGGTACTACTGGCGACATACCATCGCCACACTCAGGTGCGTCTCTAGGTTGGTAGCTCTCAGGACTTGATACAAAAACATCGACTTTCCTTTATATATTTACAAGAAGTATAATGCAGTAAAAAGTATATTCTATATTTTAACATAAGTTATGCAGACGATATGGTATTGCTGACTCCATCTATCAGCGCACTCAGAAGGCTTCTTAAGATATGTGAATCCTATGCTACAGCACATGGACTAATATATAATGTTAAAAAAAGAGAGCTACTCATCTTTAAGAGTAAAGGATCAAATGTATATGATAATCCGCCTGTAATTTTAAATGGTGTCGAGCTTAAGCGGGTAACAGACTTTAAATATCTGGGGCACATTGTAACAGAGGATATGTCTGACGTTAAAGACATTGACAGGGAACGTAGGGCATTGGCGGTCCGATGCAATATGCTGGCCCACAGGTTTGCTCGTTGCAATAAGGAAGTTAAGCTCACTCTTTTTAAAGCTTATTGTCAAACCTTTTATACGTGCAGCCTGTGGGTGTCGTATACGCGTAGGGCCTACAATGACCTACGTGTACAGTATAATAATGGTTTCAGGATGCTGATGGGGCTGCCGCGCTACTGTAGTGCGTCGCAGATGTTTGCGGAGGCTCGTACTGACGATTTTTATGCAATAATAAGAAAAAGATCTGCATCTATGATGAGTAGAGTGTGCGGGAGCTCTAACAGCATTCTGAAATCATTATCAGATAAATGGGATAATCCGTTTAAAAAGAGTTGGGTCAACATGCATACATACTCCAAGGGCCCAACGAAGTATTTAAATTAATTGATTGATTATTATATTTTATATTTTATTAAATTAATCGAACTAATTAATAATGTATTAAATTATTTCAATTTTTTTTATCTAAATTAAGATATTTATATTATAACTCAATATAAAATATAAAAATGAATTAATTGATAATAATTCTATACACTAACATAGTATTTTAAGGCTAAATTGTTTTATTACTAACAAATATGGATGTAATATCTGAATTAAATTATTATTATTATTATTATTATATATTGACCCGCATAACCAACTATCATCATACCAAATTTCATCAAAATATGTCAATGGTTTTCTCGTGATGCGTTCCCAGATAGACAGACAAAAATTCTAAAAACTATAGATTCGGCCTCTGTATCAATAATAATGACTATTTCAATAAGATTTTCAAAAAAATATATAGTTTCGACTCAGAATTTTATTATATGTATAGATTTCTACGTTTTTTTTTTTTTTGACAAATGATTAGCGGAACCTTGTGACAAATTGTAGTACCGACAGTTGCCTGTGTTTCAGATTATTTCAGGTCATCATTTTTTTTGTGTATAAAATTGCATTCAAATCTATGCAGCGAGTTTATTGTTAAAGAGTAACAATCATACATACATATTCATCTTAAATATATTCTTTTTTCTGTTTAAGCACTATAAACTAAAGCTTAAAAACCATATTGGAATCCGAAGTGCGCCTTAATTATATTCGTAAAAGAACGTCTGTTGCTGCGCTAGAGAAATATATGTATGTAAATATTTAATTTATAGTTAAGTTCCTTTTTCTGTGCCATACAAAAGCAGTATTTAATCTAGTTTCTTAAGTATATAATATTTTTGCTACATGTAATCTATCTATATATAAAAAAAATGATGTTCGTATTTTTTCTCTATGTATTCCTAAACAATTGATCCGATTGTGATGAAAGTCTGGTGGGTTAATCTGTATACACCTGCAAAGGCTTCTGGCTCAAAAAAATTGTGTTTGTACTTATGTACGCACGTAAGAACGTCTTTGGCGTAACAGAAAAGAATTGCAGATGTCATCCCGTATGTCACAACTCTCTGTTTGTAAAAAGAATGCAGCTAACTTCATCATGTCGTTTTCAGCTAACTTCATCATGTCGTTTTTTCGCTGTCGATGTGCGCAAGCATCGTAAAAATTTTACTCACATAATTTTTTCCAAACGTCCCAAATGTTTCCAAATGTTTGGACGTTTGTCTTTTATGTATTCTTAAACCATTCAAGTTAGTAAGTCGCTAGTAAAAAATGAAAATGTATGGAAATAACATATTCTGAGGGCGTGACAATATGCTAAGATACGTCAATTATATATTTTTTTTAGTTATCTTTTATTGTTACCTGTGGGTTTGATTCTTCATCTTGGACTCGACCGGAAATAAATTTAGTTACAGTTGATACGTTTTAAACTGTATTATATATGGATTTTTTAAGTACATATTATATTTTTAAGTACTATAATAAATAAGTTGTATGTAGTGGGATGTTCCATACAAAAATGTTTACTTTGATTTGATGTCAAATCTGTTTGTCAAAGGTACGAGACCCGGGATTTGAACCTTAACTTAATATTAATATAATATACCACTTAATTTTCAAATTGAGCACGGTAACCCCAGGGTACGACTGCCCTATATTAATATTACAAACATGAAAAAAATAAAAAGATTTTTTGTTATTATAATATATTGAAAGAGGAATCATTTTAACAAATAACGTCCAGAAATAACCAATCTCGCCAATACTTATAGAATTAGCGTCAAGTGTTTTATTTTTATAGTGTCTTAAAAGAAATAACGCACCAAACAAAATAGTTATGTAATTTTTTCCATTTCTTCAATGACACGAACATTTACTTTCGACATAATAGCAGATAGTGGAGCTTAATCTTGTCAAAAGCGTGGGGCCTTTGCGTAGGCTTTTTCTCACATCCGGAAAAACTCAGTAGAAACGTCCTGAATGTCGACTTTTATACTCAATACATTTGAAAACATACAAGTTTATTTTTTTACTAGCGACTCACCCTCGCTCCGCTCGGGTTCGTTCCTACTTACGTTGTAATGTTTAGTATAGATTTCTCAGAGATGAGATATTTTCCCGTAGTGAAAACTATCCTATATATTGACCCGGATAACCAGCTATCTTTATACCAAATTTTATCAAGATCTCTATAGTGGTTTTTCCGTGATGCGGTAACAGCGATGCATCACGAGAAAAACACTGGAAAGATTTTCATGAAATTTGGTAAGATCTATAGATATATGAGTATCCGGGTCAGAATATAGGATACTTTTTACTGCGGGAAAATATCTCATCTCTGGAAAATCTATACTAAACCTTAAAACGTACCAAGTTGTCGAGTCATTAGTTTATTTATATATTTATAGGTATTTCGTACAAAAAGAATATATATACTCACAAGATATAGAACTCTTATGAAATTGCTTACTAAAGTAAGTTTTATGATACTTATTGCATAAAGAAGTAAGCTTCATCTAAGACGACTTCTCCCATTAAACTTGATGTAAAATATCACTCTTGAAACTGGAAAATTTTATACAGAAATATACAGTTCTCCTATTAGTAGAAAATTTTGTTTTACAAAATTAAGATTCCACGCATTTACTTAAAAATAGTACAAACATCAATCTACTTTGTTCTTATCAAACATTTAGTTTCCAAGAACTTCAACGAATTTCCGAAAAAAATCCGGAAGAGTATCCTTTAGATGTAGCAAAACGTTAAATTTATTTTTTTCTATGTAACAGACAAAATAGATAAAAGGAACATTAGAACAAATCGTTTTAAAAACACCTCCAGTCCTTTTATATAAAATGTGTATTATATAATGTACACGCTTTATCAAAAAATAATTCGAAGCCTTCAAAACACGTACAATTTTAAATATACCTACAAGTCCCTGAGTGACTATGACATATGGACAGTGGGCGTGGTGAAATGATAAGGGTTCTGTTTTTACCTTTTTTTCATTTTAAAAGCTTAAATTATTTACATACTCGTATATGTACATTTATGGTAGCATCATTTTTTTTTATTTATACCTGCGACTGAATCACACATTGTTTAGAATCTTCTGCAATTTCGATATTACTCGTATATCATTATTTTCCAAGTAACATTTATACATAGTTTTAATCAACTTTAAAAAAGGATGATTCAATTTCGGTGTATGTTACGATATTCTCGATTCGAATTATATTATTATAAAGATATTACGAATTATATTATAGAGATATTACGAATCGATTCTCATAGTTCATGAGACAAAGGGACGATATATTATAAATTATTTGTATGCGCGCTAACATAACAACACACTGTATTCCTTTACTGTCAAACTCCGATGGGACGACATTTGATCACGATCGGTGAGATCTAATTAAAGATTGAATGTAACATGCTCTTCGAGGCTCTGGGTAGAAACACTACCAGTTTTCCAACTCCAGGCTGGTACTGAAAATTTTCTGACAAAACCCCAATAACTTGAGGTCGCTCGCACCTAGGTCTAGAACCAAAGACCTCTGGATTGCAGCCGTATATACTAGCCATTAGACCAACGATTCAATTAAGGAGGAGGAGAGGCAAACTTTATGTAACGCATTTGTATTCAAAACGACAATTATACATTAGTTAGTACAAATATATAAAGTACATTAAAATACGTAAAGAACCCATGACCATTAATTGTCCTCAAAAATATTCAAGAAGGAATACAGTTTCATTTCTATTTAAGTAATATAGAACGTTTGTTCTCAAAAAAATTTAATCTTATCGAGTGCTTTTGTGCTAGTCGCGGATCATTTCCGACGAAATGTGAGAACGTTTTCAGAATCACTTTGTTTTGTCGACGTCTTTTGTTTATTTTATATACCATATATTTTCGAGTTTTCTTCCATATAATTATAATTTTAAAGATGTATTCGCTTTACTCGGGTGCCTTCTTAGATGACAAACAGCTGAATACTTTCTTAGATTTATGCGAATATTTGACATTTTAAATAAAACTATCTTTTCGCATTATTCCGCGGATTTATTTTGATTTTTGGTTCCCGACGTTTCGAATGCTTTACAGCAATCATGGTCACGGGAGAGACTGAGGTTTAAGACGTCTCAAATGCGTTATATAAGAAAATACCAGAGATGCGAGATTTGAACCCGTTTTACTTGATTTCCAAGTAAGCGCGTTACCACTGGACTATCATTTCCTTGATCTTTACTGAATAACTTATTTTCATACTTATGCTTACTTATGGCTTTACCTACCAATATACATACGTTTGTTATCACAAATACTTTTAACTTTTGCAATAATTATATAATATTAATAATAGTCGAATTATTAAACAGTACCTGGGTGACCGAGCTTAACTTGGAGTTCTTTTTTGTTATATCGTATTTTTTAAATAAAAAAAAACTAAAAATTGGAATAAATACAAAAAAAAAACAAAAGTAAAAACTTTGTATCCGACCGGGATTCGAAGCCGGACACTTGTAATTGTCAATCTTGCACCTTGGCCGTTTGACCGTTATGCTTATTCCTAAGCGTAAGAAATTATCGACCATATTTTGCGTGGAATAATGCGAAGGAAACCGCATGATAACTCGAATACACACGTTTTCCCAGACATAAGACAATCTAAATCGATTTTTCGCCCCCAAAAATCCCAACATACCAAATTTCAGCGAAATCTTTAGAGCCGTTTCTTATAAATAAATAAATATACAAGAATTGCTCATTTAAATATATTAGATATTCAAACTTAATACTATTATTTCAATTCAGACTAATATGTTTCCGAGTAATGCTTGTTCGTTTGAACGTGCATTACTTGGAAACGTATTAGTCGGACAGATATATAACTGAGTTTGTCTAGACAAAAAACCTTTATCTATATAAAATCTCTTTAACTAAACCAAGATTCGAACCAAATATCTTATAATCTGGATAGTAAAAATAATCTATACATATTATAAAATAAAGTCCCCCGCCGCGTCTGTCTGTCTGAACGCGATAACCTCAAAAACTACCGAACTGATTTTCATAAAGTCTTCACCAATAGATGGAGTGATTCATAAGGAAGATTTAGGTGTAAAATTCATTAAGATTTTGTGTAAATTGGCTGAAATATGGCGATGATTGTTTAAGATGTCGGAAAAAAATCATGCCGACTGGGAGCTTTATTGGCGTGCGTCGCGTAAACTAATCTATACTAATATTATAAAGCTGAAGAGTTTGTTTGTTTGTTTGTTTGGTTGAACACGCTAATTTCAAGAACTTGTAATCCGATTTGAATAATTCTTTTTGCATTGGATAGCCCGTTAACTGAGGAAGGCTATAGGCTATATATCATCCCGGAAAAATATACGGTTCCCGTGGGATAGATTTGTTTTTGTCTAGGGACGAACCCGAGCCCGAAAGAAGCAAGGGTGAGTCGCTAGTAAAGTTATATGAAAACAATGTATTACAGAACTATTCCTCTTTAAACAAGATCTTCCTATTAAACTGTAGCAACGCTATGTGCACGTTCCTAGGGACGCACCCGAGCGAAGCAAGAGTAATTCACTAGAATATATATAAAATAATAACACAAACTTACGTTTCCTTTTTACAATTTTAAATTATTCTGTTTAAGCAGTTTCAAGCTTACATAAAACGCAATAAGATTTTATTTTACTTTTACAGACTAAATAAATGCGCATTCGTTGTTATAATATTGTTATACTATTTTTCATACGTAATTAAATGATGTAAACATGTTTCTTTTGAGATTTTATCTGTACAGATAAATAAATTGAATTGTCTCTTTGTAATGTCAAAAAAAAGCTTTATACTAAATGCATATGGAATTATATACGGTACTTATAAGAAAAACGCAATTTTCAAAATTTTTGTCTGTCCGTCTGTTTGTTTCGGCTAATCTCCGAAATGGCTGGACCAATTTTGACGGGACTTTCACTGGCAGATAGCTGATATTATAAGGAGTAGGCTACTTTTATTTTAGAAATAGAATTAGGATTTCGCTCAAAAAAATTAAAACGTACCTAGGGACGCTAGTTTTAAATAAAACTATCTTTGAGATTTTTTTGCGGCTTTATTTTGATTTTTGATTCCTGACGTTTGAATTCATTTTGTTATTTTGTGGGTAGGCTGTCTGTAACAACTATATAATGCCTTTGACGTCTTAAACCTTAGTTTCTCCCGTGACCACGATTGATGAATCTGTTCTTTTGATCTGTTCTTGAACTCAGCTCGAGAGTTGTGACATATATCTAGCTCTGTTATTGTTTTGGAAAGATAATTATAAATTGATGCGAGTCGTGGTATAGGCGAGTTTTTGCCTAACTGAGTTCTAAACATGTCAATTTTAAAAAGATCACATTTATAGCGAGGGATTGTACGTGGTACATTTATGGAAAATTCAGTAAGAATCTCTGGACAATCAATGCCATTATTAAATAAATTGTACAAAAATGTCATTGCCAATATTTTCCTTCGATCTTCAAGCGTATGAGTATTAAATAGGGTTAATCTGTTAGAGTACGTAGATGTTTTCACTTTATGGCGAAACGACAATATTCGTAAAAACCTTTTCTGAATACGCTCAATTCTATTTATATGGTTGCTAAAATGTGGGGACCATACAACACAACCGTATTCCAATTTGGTGCGAACCAAGCAATTAAACAGTGCAATCAGGGTATCTGTTCTTTTGAAGTCCTTCGAGCACCTCAAGATAAAACCCAGAGATCTATTAGCCATGTCTATACACGCGTCCATGTGAGGAATAAAACTTAAGCGACTGTCAACAACGACACCTAGATCCCGGGCACTATCAACTTCTCGTAGCTCATTGCCGTCAATATAATATTTAGATGCTATGACATTCCTTTTCCGCGTAAACTTTAAGAGATGACATTTTTCCGTATTAAGAAACATTTTGTTCATATTACACCATATCATTAGTCTGTGCAAATCGTCTTGAACCAACTGAACATCATTAACGTCTTTAATCGTTCTGATTAATTTCAAATCGTCAGCAAACAAGAATACATGACAATTTGTGAATACTTTTACAATATCATTAATATAAACATTGAACAACAAAGGGCCCAGATTAGATCCCTGTGGAACGCCCGACTCTGGATAAAATGCTACTGACTGATGACCATTCAATACTACCCTTGATAATCTGCTTACCAAATATGATTTGAACCAATCTATCAATGGCTTGGATATTCCATATGCTATTAACTTATTTACAACTTCCCTGTCCCAGTACAACGTATTTGTATACCGCCTGAAGTCCAAAATTGTATTTTTCAGAAAATAATAATATTTTGTTTAAAATGCAAGAATATATTGTTATAAATAGATAATTATATGTATTTCCCCTTTTTTAGTTTTTTTTATTTTTGCTCATATATGACTCATGAACGTATTGTAGTGGTTATTATCGTCTACGTCCAATGAGTCATATGTGAACATTTAAAACAATTCGTGTTTATATTGTCTTTGACTGATCACAGATAACTTTTACATAATTTTTAGCTACTTTTTGTTATATTTTCACAATCTGTGGGTATCAGTAAAAAAATACAATCTGTTTGAGTGATTTGGCGGGTATTTGCGAAAAGTATCTTGAAAGCACAAGGTACACAAGCAATCTGAGCAAAGCAAGTACACACGCAGTGTAAACTGTGTCAAGTGGCTTTCTGTCTTGACTGCTTCAATGAAAAACATGCTGATTGATGACAATGTGGTGAAATGGATATTTTATAAATAAAAAATTGTTTTTTTTTTGTTCTTTGTTTATTATTGACAATTCCTTTGACTTCGCACATCAATAGTATCCGATACAAAAAAAAATTACTATATTTTTTGTTTTTAGGTTAAAATTCAGGTATTTTCCCACAAGTTCAGAAACTGATACAAAAGATATCGTATCACGTTCATAGAGAAAAATGCACTTGAAGTTGTATGTAGAAATGAGTCACATATGATTCATGGACTTATCAGAAAACGTTCCTATGAGTCATATATGACTCATGGGACAGAGAAGTTGTTAATATAGTGTGATTTACTTTGTCAAATGCTTTAGAAAAATCTGCATAGATGGCGTCCACCTCATACCCCTGGTCAATAACTTTACTGATTTCTGATATATAAAGAAATAAATTTGTAGTTGTGGAACGTTTACTGGTGAACCCGTGTTGACAATCACTCAAATATCCTTTTATATGGTCATTAATATAAGTATAGACCAAGGACTCAAACACTTTTGCTATTGTAGAAATGATAGCGATTGGGCGATAGTTTTTGATATCATTATGTTTGCCACTCTTATGAATCGGGACAATTCTTGTTTCTTTCCAAATACTAGGAAATTCACCGCTCATCAAAGATTTATTATAGATTATCATCAGGGGAAAAGATAAGGGCCATGCACAACGGGCTATAAATACTGGGGGTATATTGTCTGGCCCTGCTCCCTTCGACAAGTCAAGTCTTTTTAGTTTTTTGAAAATTTGATCACGACTCAAAGAGAAACTGTCTATTTCACCTTTGAGGTTAGGAAGGGAGAAACCATCCATGGTAACGCTGTCATTTTCCTTTTCATAAACTGATGAGAAGTGAGTGGCAAATGAGTTACAAATAGAATCTGGAGTTAAAAATTTTTTTCCATTCAGTATCATTTCTGAGGGAAAAGGGCTGGCGTTGCTACGAATGTTTTTTAAATAAGTCCAGAAAAATTTCGAGTTATCACCTATGGCTAATTCAATTTTATTGATGTAACTATTATAACAATAATGTATCATTTTATCACAGTCACTTCTTAAATATTGGAACTCTAATAAGTCTAGGGGATTATCATACTTTTTAAATTTTAAATGGAATTTATATTTAAGTTTTAAAAGATAAATGAGATGACTCGGAAACCATGAAGGAAAAGAATTATGCTTTGGTTTTTTTAATGGAACATGCCTTTTAATGATATCTTTGACAATAACATAGAATTTGCTCACCATCTCACTAACATTGAGGCAAGAGGCAAGCTCATTAAGCCATGATATACTATTAAGCTCATTTAAAATTTTGTCATAATCAGCCCTAAAATAGTTCAACTTTTTATTAGTTTGGTTCTCCGTCAGTGGGGTATTAGATGTGACTTGTATAGAGATTTCAAGTGGGGGGTGGAATTTATCTACCTTCTTTATAGGATTCAAACATTTAGATACTGACACTATGTCTTCATTGCATAATAATAAGTCTAGAATTTTATTTTGATAATTGGATATAAAATTAAATTGTTTAAAATTATTAAGGGAAATAAAATCAATAAAATTGCTTTCTAAAACACGTCCATTGTCATTAGAGGGGCACGTATGTAAATTGTCATCTGTAGTAGACCAGATTATGTTGCTTAAATTAAAATCTCCCGCAACGAGCGCAAAATTACCTGTTGATTCCATTACTTTATTTGTATTTTCAATAAAATTATTTAATGAATCCATTTTGACTGGCGGTGGCAAATATATTACACATACATGCATTAACTTAATACAACCCTTATTTTTAATTTCAATAGTAATCCACAAATCCTCACAGTCGCTTTCCCATTCAAACTCCCTTCGGGAAATTAATTGTTTTGAGACAGCAATAAGAACACCACCGCCATTTTTTTTGTGACAAGAGATATTAGAGCTACTACGATCACGTCTATATACTATGTATCTACTATCAAACAATTCAGATCCAAAAATATCACTGTTTAACCAAGTCTCCGTTAAAATAATTAAATCATAGTTGGCATTAAGAATTTGTTGATATATCTCATTAGTACAAGACTTCATTCCCCTAATATTTTGGTAGTAACAACTAAGAGCATCGAATGTTAAAATATGACAAAAAAAACAAAACATGCATTTTAAGGAAACAATCAGTTTGATTTTAAAGTAAGGCCGTTACAATTTTTTAAGTGATTCCATATTTCGAATAAATTTGTATTCAGACGATTCATTTTTACGCATATATACATGTCCTCTTTTGACCCATACGAATTGATAATTTAATTCTTTAGCCTTCAACCGAGCAGCAGCATGAAGACTTTTTTGTGTAGGTGACAGGTGCTCAAGAATGAAAATTGGCTTGTGATCACCGCCCAATCCAGCATGACCAGTGTTTAGCTTATCGGAATTTTTACTGGCTTTTTTATTAAACTTTATTGATGCCGCCAGAAACTCATCTCGCACTCTTGAGCAGCTAAATTTTACTAGGATAGATCGTGGTCGGGTGCTGCTTTTTTGAACTTTAGCTATTCTGGTGCAAAAGTGAATGTCAGATTCATTCAAATTGAAATTCACTGTTTTGGCAATTTGTTTAACTATGGAGCTCAAATTTTCACTTTTATGTTCAGGAAGGCACTGAATTTCGATATTGTTAGCCCGCGAGTGCTGTTCAATCATGGAAACTCTAGAGTTCAATTCATTTATATTTATGCGTAACATTTCGTTCTCTGATTCTAGTGCCTTAATCATATCTATTTTTTGTTGAACTTCACTTTTCATGTCTTCATATTGTTTTTCCATAAAACATACTGAGTCTGTAATTTCAGTCAATTTATCAGATAGAATCGTTAATTTGCCATCGAACTGTGCTACAATACTAGTTTTAAATGCTTCCAACAGATATTCAAACTCCTCTCTTATGACGCGACGAACATCAGCCAGCGATAGATGTTCCGACTCCACGCTGGAATTTTTTTGCTTGTTTCTCAATGTAATGTTCAATTGACTATCATGTTTATTCAGATTTGAGATTGTACGAATAGGTGTATCTGCATTATCTACTCCTTGTTTAGGTCGGTTGCAACTTGGGCACAACCACGATGCTTTAAGTTCGTTAGTTAATTCATTGTATTGCATGTTACTAGTGGCGACACAGATAAAGTGGTATTTCTTCTTGCACGATACACAAGTCAATACTTCCTTAGAGCCTAAAGAACGGGTACAGCACTCAAATTTCGATTTATTTTTAGATGAATCGGCCATCATTACAGATTTTTAGTCGGGTATGGATAAGTAAATTATAAAACTTAAAAATATTTTGTCAGGCTGGATTTGAACTCTGATTACTCGGACGAGACGTTGCAATCTAATCCAATAGACCAAACGTTTTCTTATGTTAGTTGCGAAATAAACGACAATACTTGGAACTTAAGAATTGTGTTGTATTCGTCGGCTGCTAGGTAGGTAGACTTAATTTTTTTTATTTTATCTTTACCGACACACACGATATAGGTACCTTTTATCACTGATATTTAATCACAATATTGCACTAGCACTTAATAATGTTCTGAGATTATTTCGATTATAAGTCACAGTTTAAATTAATTCACAGTTTATTTGAACTAATTTTTCTTTGTTTGTGATAAGACCCCATGCTAGTACCTATATAGAGTGTCTACTCTTTTTTAAGTCAATTATTAAGAACAACGTCCAAATTATTAAGCAGCATTGCATATCAACGTAAAGCCTAAACTAAAAATATATAAAAAGGAAAATATTTTGGTTTCAAGAAATTGTACCTTTGTAAAATCTATACTTAATATTATAAAGCTGAAGAGTTTGTTTGTTTGTTTGTTTGGTTGAACGCGCTAATCTCAGGGACTACTAATCCGATTTGAAAAATTCTTTTTGCATTAGATAGCCCGTTAACTGAGGAAGGCTATAGGCTATATATCATCCCGGAAAATGTACGGTTCCCGTGGGATAAATTTGTTTTTGTCTAGGGACGAACCCGAAGCGAAGCGAGGGTGAGTCGCTATTAAAAATAAGCGTCATAGCTTATACGAAAACATTTGTTATTCTAGAAAAGTTGTAATAAATGTCTTAGCAAAAACATAACTGGTAAAATAACTAACCTACGCCAGGTATGGAACATGAAAGCGTAATAATTCATTCATTTCATTTATCTTGACGGCCTCAAGCCTTTATAACGGACAAAGGGCCTTTTGGAAAAACCGACACAGTACCGTCCGCAACAAAAACGTATAATACAATATTCAAGAAGGTAATTTTTGTTACATAAAGCCTTAGTTTTAAATTGAATAAAAGTACTATGTTAAAAGTTTTAGTAAAATAGCGAGATTTAAAACGAAGAAGTCTGAATCCTAAAAAAATGTTTTAATTAAAATTCAGTTTGGTCCTAAAAAATATCTTTTATATTTATATTTTAATAATTAAATAAAAAAAAACGATTTTCTGTGTATACACACAAAAACATATTTCTTAGTGATTTTTTTTAATAAATTAGATGTACTCGAAGCTGATCCTATATAAAGAAAAGAATATACCTCGCCTAAGTTAGAATGATTATGATTAACTTTTGAAATGCTAAACTTTAGTTTTAAAATTAATTTTAAACTTTAGTTTTAAAGTTATCTACTTAAAATGAACTTTATTAAAATAATATTTTACTACCGGAACTTTCCATATCTCTGTAACAAAATTATAACAATGATTAATTGAAAATATTATAAGCCTGTAAAAAATGCGTATGAAAAATGAGAATGGCCGCCGTGACCGGAATCGGTCAGGAGGACATTACTATAAGCTAACAAAAATCATTCGATTAATATTAAAATATTATTGAACAAAAATGTTTTTTTCTGACCTTACTAGTTACATCTCAATTTGGTCGGTTAATGTGACTGTCTACAGCACTTTACCTTCAAAACGAGCCAGCTGACAAAGCATTGCTAATCATTTTAGATTTCCAAATAAGTATTATTTTTCAGACTCTTTAAGTACGCTTTTCGCTTTTTTTATTAATTTAAGTTGAGCACTTAATAGCAGAAAAAGTAAAAAGTGAAAATTTTTTTGATAAAACGATAGTTTTTTATAACGAATTATTAATGTCTACCAAATTGGAGTCTTCAGATTTCTTATTCGTACATTCTTCGTCAAACTTAAGTAAATAAACATAAATAAATACGTTGGGACATTAACACACAGCACCATCCAATTCCATGGTAAGCTACGAGGCCCGTGTTTTGAAAATCAGATACTTCATACACTACACATATTATATTACTTTAAATACATACATATCATAAATATAAACACCTATGACTGAAGTACAAACATTCGTACTCATCACACAAATAAATGTCCCCAGCGGGACTTGAACCCCCGACCGCTGGTACAGCAAGTAGAGTCACTACAAACTGAGCCAAATATGTCGTCAAGTTGAGCACTTAATGACAGAAAAAGTAAGAAGTGACAAATATTATAAAAGGATAGTTTTGTATGCCGAATTGTTAGTGTCTACCGAACTGAAGCCTTCAGATTTCTCATTCGTACACTCTTCGTCAAACTAAAGTAATAAAGTAGAGCGATATTTTATGTTTCACCTTAATCATAATATATATCCAACAACTAACATAAAAAGATACGTGGATGGGAAAGATCTATTTTAACAATAAACATAAAAAGGATTGTATAATATTCGCTATGTAGACTAGCGACTTTTACTGGTAGTCATAAAATTCACCTACACGTAGGCTACTCTAAACATAGACACGCATTAGGGCGAAAAAATAATAGATATACTAGCGAAAAATAGAAAAATTAGCAATCGGTTTCAGCTATATTTTCCCCATGACTTACTGAAGGCTTTTTCAACGAATGTGTCTTCTACACATAACTAACAATTAAAAATATATTTGGCCAGGAATGTCATGAGATATTTTCACAGGGCTTACGTAATTGGATACATAAGCACACTTTTTCCTGTACAGTTGACCTAATTAAGTCCTTGAACCGTTGAAGGATGAAGTAAGGAATTCTGTACAGATAAATGCTACAGTCTCTTCAATTAACCTCTACACGCCAAACTGCGGAGAAATACAAAATGAATAGCCTCTATTAATGGCTTCATGACAATATTAGAATTTATATATCAACACCTAGCGTGCCTTATAGGATTTGTATCTACGTCCACGTATCGAACTTCAGAAATTACGAAATTCTACATATCATCCCCTATTTAATTATGGATTAATCTATATATATAAAAGGCATAAGCGATTGACTGATGTATCAACGCACAGGCCAAACCCTTAAGGATAGAAAATTGAAATTTCGTATTACTCATACGATGAAGGCATCCACTAAGGAAAGATTTTTCAAAATTCAACCCCTAAAGGGGTGAAATTTTTATTCCTTGGACATATTTGCATGAAATTTTCGTAGTTTGATCGCGAGCAAAGCCGCGAGTTCTGCTAGTACATATATTATAATCTAATTTGCTTGTGTCCACAGGTGGGAGTTCTGACGATGGGCGCAGTACGTAGGGCTCGGGCGCCTCGTCTCGCTGATATACCCAGGTAATAAGTTTACTGATTATTTAAGGTACTTTATTCCGGTGTATGATATTTTTTTTGAACGTTTACTAATTGTAAATCCATTTTCATGATTGTTTCTTTAATCAATATCTTAACATCAGGGGTCGTTCCAATGAAATATCAAAGAATATTTACTAGGAAAAGTAGAGCAATTTATTTTCAGGTGATTTTTAACTTGATATATACATATTTTTAGTTTAAAATTTATCATGTTAACCATATTAACGTAATCAACTTGTTTTATGCATCGGAAAATTGTTTTCATGAAACTAATCTATACATATAATAAAATTCTGAGTCGAATCTGTACAATAAATATTTTTTGGAAAATCTTATTGAAATAGTTATTATTATCGATACAGAGTCCGAATCTGCAGTTTTTAGATTTTATGTCTGTCTGTCTGTCTATCTAGAAACGCATGACGAGAAAATCACTAGACAGATTTTGACGATATTTAGTATGGTGATAGTTGGTTATTCGAGTCAACATGTACGAGTAGGATACCTTTTAGTGCAGGAAAATATCTCATCCCTGAAAAATCTATACTAACCGTTAAAACGTTCCTAGAGACATTCCTAGAGACAGTTAGTGTTTCGGAAAATACTCAAACAGTGCACGTCAATTCAACCAATATGAAATTAGTGAATGTCCGAAATTTTAGCAAATGTGTGGAAATTGGCAAAAGTAATCCTTATGTCATAGAATATAACTCATTTCCATATAACTTTAACGATTGTATTTTAGTTTCAGAAAATATTAAAACAAGTCGATTGTTGTATTCAGCCCTTTTTTAACGTCCCACTGCTGGGCACGGGCCTCCCTTCAATACGAGGGGGATCAGGCCATAGTCCACCACGCTGGCCAAGTGCGGGTTGGCAGATTTCGCATATCTTTCGAAAACATACTAAATTCTCTTAGACATGCAGATTTCCTCGCGATATTTCCTTCACCATAAGACAAGTGGTAATCATGTTAGAATTGATGATTTGCACATGAAAAATATCAGAGATGCAAGATCCGGGATTTGAAGCCACTTCACTCGATTACCCAAGCGTTACCACTGGGCTACCACTGCCTTAAACAAACAAGTAGTTTAGCTTATAAAAACAGATTATTTAGATATTTTCTTTTAACATATAGTCTTTTCTTTTCTGCTAAATTAATTAAGGTCAAGTTCATCTCTCTTTCCGTACAAAAATCAATGCAATAACTTTTAGAATACAAAGTACGTACTAAGAGCCTATTAGGCAGGGTTAATAGAATTTACACTGTTGTAATTTATTTGATTATCCTTTTGTTATTGAATTTGAAACGTAACATTTGCATTTACGTGACTGTCAAAATAAAGTTGCGTTTGAGATAGCTTTTGGGAAATTAAACCGGAAAAATTAGAATTTATATTCATTTTACCCGACTCCTTCAGAGGTGGATTATGTTTTTCGGGTATCGTAATACGTTTATTCTTGTTGGAAATAATCATTTTTTCGTATTTAAGCCTCTATTTTTTTGGCGCTTATTAGCGTCGCGATGATTATTAGGTGTAGTAAGGAGCATCTCTAGTATCACACCATTATCATAAATAGCGAAAATTTGTATGTGTGTATGTCGTTTATTCCTTCCCGCTGAAACGGCTGTACTAATTTGGATGAAAATTACACATTATAACCGTGAGTAACAGGCTACTGTTAATAACAAAAATATCAAAAGGTAGGTAGCGCTACCTTGCTACGCCATAAAGTGCCTTAATTCTACTAATATTATAAATGCGAAAGTTTGTGAGGATGTATAGATGTGTGGATGTTTGTTACTCTTTTACGCAAAAACCACTAAATGGATTTTAATGAAACTTTTTAATAATATAGCTCATATATCAAAATAACATATAGGTTACCTCTTATCCCGGAAAAATGTATGGGTCCCGTGGGATAAATTTGTTTTAATAGAAGCGAGGTGAGCCGCTAGTATTACAGATATATATATCAAACGCACATACGGACGTCCCCAAGCAAGGCAAGAGTACATCAGTAGTAAAATATATAAGAAACTCACAGCGGTATAGCGTTTCTACCAGTCTGAGTTAACAGCTGCGCCTACAATCGACACACTTCGCGCACCCTTTGTTTGCTTTGTAACCTTGTACTTATTATTCCCGTACTGTTATCTTCTAACAATACAAGTTTGACACACGGTTTTACTCGCATAAAATCGTTGAAATTTTCATTTATGTACTTTATCCATAGACCAAAAAAGTACTAGATACGCAATCAGCTACAAAAAATGTCCTCACCGAATGAGCGCTCATTTGAACATTTGAGCGCGCTTTTCTTTTTTTTTTGTGAAAACAATTTTAAGCTTTGCATTTAAGGTTCAATTTACATTATTGTATATTTATTTTAACTAGAATAATTACCTAAACACAATCGATGACAGTTTTAAGAGAACTTTTGCATGGGATTGTGTATCTAGTAATTTTTTGATCGATGGAAATACATATGTTATGTGAATAGAATTATCTACATATTATATATATATATAATATGTAGATAGATGTATATGTATAAAAACTAACTGTTTCCAATTTTTCAAGTACTTAAAAACTTCTATAGGCAGGTTTGTATGGGGAGTAAATCCATGTAAGTCGTCATCGACACGGTCACTTGACGTGTTAACGCTAATACTCAGAGTGCCGATAAATGTCGAAACCAGATAAATGTAAACGGTTTTAATTTACAAATTTTAATTTAACATCAAACATTCGGTGAGGATATTACGAATATATTCATTAAGTTGATTATATTAATTAATAGTTTAAACTGCTGAGCGAACATTAGTATGAATAAATAAATATGTTGGGACATTAACACACAGCACCATCTAGTTCCATGGTAAGCTACGAGGCCTGTGTTATCGATACCAGATAGTTGATACACTACACATATATAACTTTAAATACATATATATTATAAATATAAACACCCATAACTAGAATACAAACATTCGTGCTCATCACACAAATGAATGCCTGCAGCGGGACTCGAACCCGCGACCGCTGGCACAGCAAGTAGGGTCACTACAAACTGTGCCAAACGTGTCGTCAAATAATAATTGTATTAGTCAATAAATATATCTCACCTGTATAGTGCTTCAATATAAAGTAACCAATGTGTTAATCCAGGTTTTAAGTTATATATATATTTCGAATTTATTGCAGTTAGGTGTGGAGTTTTGTTTCATTTGATATTAATTGATATTGTATTATTATTCAATGTATTAATAATTTATTTTGATCAAACACTAGCATAATTTGGACATTATCAAATTTATACTATAATAGCAATTATAAAGCTGAAGAGTTTGTTTGTTTGTTTGGTTGAACGCGCTAATCTCAGGAACTACTTATTCGATTTGAAAAATCCTTTTTGCATTAGATAGCCCGTTAATTGAGGAAGGCTATAGGCTATATATCATCTCAGAAAAATGTACGGTTCCCGTGGGATCGATTTGTTTTTGTCTAGGGACGAACCCGAAGCGAAGTGAGGTTGAGTCTCTAGTTTGATATATTGATATTAAATTTTTGACCATTTATCATTACAATTTGAATAATTCATTACTTAATCTAATTTGTGTTAATCGATTGAATTTTACTAATTTATATCTGCTAACATTTGATCACATTTACATTTTAAGTTGATTAGAGTCCAAGGCAATGTAAAATAATTGTGCATATCGTGTTTGCTTTAAAATGTTTGTACATTTAACAATTGATTATATACTATGTAACAAACGCTAGCAAACCTTTATAATAAAAATAAAAAAGAACACTCCAACCTCTTAAGTCGTAAAAACACAACACATATAATATAACCGCAACTCTGTCTGTGTAGTTTATCTTATTATATAAAAGGCAAAAGTGATTGACTGATGTATCAACGCACTGGCCAAACCCTTAAGGTTAGCAAATTGAAATTTCGCACACGTATTCTTCATATGGCGAAGGCATCCGCTAAGGAAGGATTTTTCAAAATTCAACCCCCAAGAGGGTGAAATAGTAATAAACTTTTTATTCCTTGAACATATTTGCATGAAATTTCGTATGAATTGAGTACGGCAAAAATAATGAGTTATATGTTTCAGCGTCTTCCAAAATTCAATTCCTAAAAGGGTAAAATAGGGGATGAAAGTTTGTATAAAACCTATCTTTTTAGAGTTTTTGCTGTTGTTTAGCGCGAGCGAAGCCGTGGGTTTTGCTAGTTTAAAAATAAACAAAAAACTATTCGGAAAATGTATACAAGTAAGATCGTCCATTACAGAGGACAAACGATATATAAGGGCAACATGTAACCAGACGCCTAAACAATTTGTCCCAGCCTTAAACACATTGTCTTTAGACACTTCCTTTGTTGGTTACAAACCCTTTATGTCACGCTTTGTCCCTTATCAACATCCGGAACATCTTCACGCGTAACAAAAACATCACATGTATAACACTAAATACAACCATTTAATATTATTATATGTACAAAAAACATATATAAAAACATATTATATTAGTACCTTTTTCTGTTCGAAGTCGGTCAAAATTAAAGTAGATTATAATACTATAAGTAATTTGATTTGATAATTTCTTCCTTTAAACTAAAAAGTACAAAATTAAATAATAAAAAAAATATATACATATAACTACAACGCCATCTATAAGATACAAATATAATTATTGTTTCCGCCAATAGTAAAACTATATAATTTTTGTTCCTACCCGCTTCCTTTTTATATGCACGCCTGCAATTTGAAGAGTCATCATACGTAGATAATGCATTTACCGTTTGAGTCTCGGGAAGTAAACCCGCGCACACCTGCTATAATTTGCATGGAACATTCGAGTGCTTGTGATGTGTGCCCTCATGAGTACCATCACCGCCATCGCCATCTAACCGCTGCCGTTATCATCATTGGTGCTGAAGCTGGGACCTGACGCAGAACTCCAGCAAGGTAGGCGTGCTTTTTATTCCCGCTGTCCGCACCCACAAACCGCACCCTTTCTCTCTCTCTCCCTCTCTCTCTCTCTCTCCCTCTCTCTCTCTCTCCCTCTCTCTCTCTCTCTCCTTCTCTCTCTCTCCCTCTCCCTCTCTCTCTCCCTCTCTCTCTCATACAGTCCACTTCAATTTTACTCTTACTTAGAACCAGCCCTTTACCGCATTTTATACTCAACAATTATAAACCATATTTTCAATTTATCGAGTCTTTTAAACGATATATTATCGTGTCGCTAAATAAGGCATTGACGATTTTTTTACTAATCTGTATAAATATTATAAATGTGAAAGTTTGTGAGTATGGATGTTTGTTACTCTTTCACGCCAGAACGGCTGAACGGATCTAGATGGCACAGAGATAGATTATAGTCTGGAATAACACATAGGCTACTTTTTACCCCAAAAAAAAAATGTACGGTCCCGAGGGATAGATTTGCTTTTGTTTTTCTAGAGACGAACCCGAGGAAAGCGAGGATGAGCTGCTAGTATTATAAATGTGAAAATTTAAATGTTTGGATGTTTGTTACTTAATCACGCCAAAACCGCTGAACGGACCTGGATGAAATTTAGCACAGAGATAAATTATAGTCTAGAATAGCACATAGGCTTTTTACTTTTTATCCCGGAAAATGTACGATTCCCGTGGGATAGGTTTGTTTTTGTTTTTCAACGTTTTATTTTTCACTTAGGTGAGTGGATACATCTAGAAAAAAAACCTATGTGTATGGTAAACTGGTGGAGAGGCCGCCGAAGGAAGTCTACCTTGGCCGTCGGAGCCGCTAAAATTTCCGTTTCTTAAGATTTCCGTTGCGTTTAACTGGGTAGTACTCTCTTGTCTAGCTGATGGGTCACTCCACAGATAGGCTGTGTGTAGGTATACAAGTGATATCGCAAGTAAATGAATATTAACAACGTCAAAAAAATGGCAAAAGATATTTTAAATTTCATATAAATCCAGTATATTTGTACATCCAGTATAAACAAACTTATTCTCATAATGTGACGTTCATACTTCCATACTAATATTATATTATTATATAATATTATAAATGTGAAAGTGTGTTTGTTTGTTTGTTTATCCTTCTTTCACATCGAAACAATGTGACGGATTGGCGTGATTTTTGTGTGTGGACATAGTTGGAGGGCTGGAGAGTAACATAGGCTATTTTTACCGCGGGAGATTATCTCATCCACGGTAAACCACCCACCACCACCAACCACATTGTACCCACAATAACTCATCACACCTGTACATACATACATACATACATATATATATATATATATATATATATATATATATATATATATATTTATACTCGTAATAAATATATAGTCCATCTATTTCATACTAACCGTTAAAACGTACCTAGTGACGAACCCGAACGAAGCGAGGCCGAATCGCCTAGTTTATAAATTAAATACAAATAGTGACTTTTCTGGGACAGGACATATGACAAGAGAGAAGAAAGAAAAATGGACAAGACTAATAACAGAATGGTACCCACTAGACAGCAAAAGAAACAGGGGCAGACAGACTAAGAGATGGGAGGATGACCTCAGGAAAATAGCGGGTCCAACATGGTCTCGAACAGCAAAGAATAGGACAGAATGGAGATCTTTAGAGGAGGCCTTTGTCGGAAGACAAGTTGAAGAATAATTACCGTTTGCCGAATTAAAAATGCTATAACAGTTTATCATAATAGTTAAGTTTAGTTAGTACATAGTATAACAGCTTATAGTATTATAGTAGATAATGTAATAATAATTTACTAGTTAATTACAATGTTAAATAAGTTCTAGGCACATAAAAACTTTTGTAATTTAAACTAATCAACAATAAAGGCTTTTTATTTATTTATTTATTAGTGACTTTTCTAGACGAAAAGAAATATGCTTCAATTAGCTCCAATGTCTTCAGGTAGCGCTGTTCATTTCAAAGAATAAACAATCAAGGAAAATAAACATTAGCAATGTAAACTAACTATTGTCTTAGAATTTATTTCAAAGTTATAACAATATTAATATAGAGCTGTATAGAAATAAGCAATTTAAGTGATAAGTCAAAGTGACTCTAGGTATTTTAAATAAAACTATCTTTTCGGATTATTTCGCGGATTTATTTTGATTTTTGGTTGCCGACGTTTCGAATACTTTACAGCAATCATGGTCACGGGAGAGACTAAGGTTTTAGACGTCTCAAAGGCGTTATGTACTTGTTACATACAGTGCCTACCCACAATCTGAAATAATCCGAAAAGATAGTTTTATTTAAAATGTCAAATATTCGCGTAAATCTAAGAAAGTATTATAACTACGTGGTATTTTTATTATTACTACGCACCCGCCATCGCTTCACCTAGTAAATTCTTTTCATATATGTTTTCTTTTAATACGAGTAAGTATGGTCGAATTTTGATCACTAGGAGGAAGTAATTATGCTATATTGAGTGTTTCATCTATTAATATTCTCTAGATAAATTATTAATTTTTTTTTTTTTACTATTAATTCAACATACACAAATAACATGACGAGTCCCGCTGGGGGCATTCATTTGTGTAATAAACACGAAGGTTTGTACTCCAATCATGGGTGTTTATATTTATAATATGTAAGTATTTAAAGTTATATGTGTGTAGTGTATCAACTATCTGGTATCCGTAACACAAGCCTCGTAGCTTTTCATGGAACTAGATGGTGCTGTGTGTTTATGTACCAACATATTTATTTTATTTATTTATTATTTATGAAAAAGAACCTTTAACAAAATAACAAAGTAGTTACTAAGTGAGTTTCTTTAAGGCTTAAGTGGATTACTGCGGAAGTAAATAAGGAAAAGTTATGGCATTTCCTCAGAAAAATTCACAATTCAGCGCAAGCGCCATAGAAAATAAGGAAATATGGCTACAGTTTCTTATACTTTTATTTGTAAAGTAGAATCAATTTGATAATGTTATGCATGAAGGTTATAACGTGGTAATCGTAATATTTATTGCATACTAGTGATTTGCTCTTGCCTCGCTTGGGTGGTTCCATGTGTCTAACAACAGCCGATAAAATAAGTCAACGGCTGTTTTATTCCGACTGCCATTAATCTATACATATAATAAAATTTTAATTGAGTCGAATCTGTACATTCAATATTTTTTGGAAAAACTTATTCAAATAGTCATTATTATCGATACAGAGGCCGAATCTATAGTTTTTAGAATTTTTATCTGTCTGTCTGTCTGTGACTGCATCATGGAAATCATTAAAAGTATTTCGATGAAATTTCGTATGATGATAGCTGGTTATCCGGGTCAACATATGGGATACTTTTTACTGCGGGAAAATATCTCTTCTCTGAGAAATCTATACTAAACGTTAAAACGTAAGTAGGGACGAACCCGAGCGGAGCGACAATGAGTCGCTAGTTTTATTATAATTTCTGGCAGTTAACACATTTTAATCAAAATAAAAACATCCCAAAGCACCCAGCAGTAACATAGCTGCCTCGAACCCGCGACCGCTGGCACAGCAAATAGGATCACTACAAACTGAGCCAAACGTGTCGTCTAAAAAAATATTATTTCACCATGAGGCGTGCATTTATATATACGACTAATAATGAGAAAAAAAAATAGCAATACATTTACAATCAGCAAAGATATCAGATACATAAAAAAACACAGATTAATTGATTAACTTCCTTTTTTAAATCGATCAAAAATATTTCAAGACATTTCTTATCCATACTAATCCATAATGTATACTAATATTATAAAGCTGAAGAGTTTGTTTGTTTGTTTGGTTGAACGCTCTAATCTCAGGAACTACTAAACCGATTTGAAAAATTCTTTTTGCATTAGATAGCCCGTTAACTGAGGCTATAGGCTATATAATGATGATGATGTCCTCCTGACCGATTCCGGCCTCGGCGGCCAATCTCATTGAGACTAGCCAACTGCGCAGGAGATATTATAGTGCACAAGTATACGCGCAGACACAAGTGCACTCTCTATTCCTGTCATTCTCATACTCCGGTGGGACGACTATTCGACACGACCGATGAGAGTTAAGGCGCAGGACCGACGGCTTTACGTGCTCTCCGAGGCACGGGGGTGAAACACCGCCAACTTCCCAACTCCGGGCTGCTACTGAGGCTTACTAGAGACTTACTGAGGCTATATAATATCATCCCGGAAAAATGTACGGTTCGCTTAGGATAGATTTGTTTTTGTCTAGGGACGAACCCGAAGCGAAGCGAGGGTGAATCGCTAGTTAATCTAATATATTTAAACGAGCAATTCTTATATATTTATATCTTTATATATTTATTTATACCGGCGATCTCGGAAACGGCTCTAACGATTTCGCTAAAATTTGGTATGGCTTTCTGGGGCGAAAAATCGATCTAAATTAGTCTCATGTCTGGGAAATCGCGTGTTTTCGAGTTTTCATGCGGTTTAGTCAAGCGACCAAAGTGCAAGATTAACAATCAATAGGTGTGTCCGAGTTCGAACCTCGATCGGATACAAAGTTTTACTTTTTTTTTATATTTACCTATTCCAGTTTTTAGTTTTTTTTTTAATACGATGTAACAAAAAAGAACACCGAGCGAAGCTCGGTCGCCAGATACTATTATAAATGTGAAAATGAATCTGTCTGTTACCTTTCACGCTTAAACCGATAAACAGATTTCGATAAAATTTGGCAAGAACATAGATTGCATCCTGGAATCGAACGTAGGACTATTGATCTCTGCACCGCCTATAATGCAAGCGAAGCTGCGGGAAAAAACTAGTTAGACTTCATTTTATATATATATACATGATTTGCTAATTACCGGAAGTGAAGTCGTACAACAGCAAACTAGAATACAGCAAAAATGGAAGATTCTCTGAGAATTCGATTATGGTTCTAAGAAGGAACAAATATCTAAGTTAGGGTTGGAAGTTTTACTTTTATTTATTCTTGTAAAATGTTTTGATGTTTTATAATTGCATCGAGTCTAGACTTTTATCAAAGAACGTTTTCCATCATTTTGCAGATTTGCGCAAAATCTGTAATAAATAATAATTATTATTAATTACAGTCTGTTTATATATATATATATATATATATATATATATATATATATATATATATATATTACTAACTGTAGCCTATGTTTAGCTCTAGGTCCATAGCCTATCTTTGTGTTAAAAGTTTATCTAATTCCATCCAGCCGTACAGTAACACTAAAACTTTCGTATTTATAACAGTAGTATGCTTAATTAAGCATCCAAATTAATAATAATATCACATTCCTTACAAAAAATATGTAAAATCATCGATCAAAAAAGTACTAGATACACAATCCCATGCAAAAGTTATCTTAAAACTGTCACCAATCGTGTTTAGTTATTTCTAAAAAAAATACAACAATGTAAATTAAACTTTTAATGCAATGCTTAAAGTTGTTTTCACAAAAAAAAATTATAAGCAACCTCAAATGTTCAAATGAGCGCTCATTCGGTGAGGACATTTTCTATCGCTGATTGTGTATTTGTACAGTTGTTTTGTATACTTTTTTGATCGATGTATAAACGCAAAAAGTTTTTTTTTCTAATCAGAATTGTAATTTCTGTAACTAGTATTCAAACAAACACACAAACAAAAAAACTGTTCAGTTAAAAATTAAAATGGATATTGTTTTTTGTGCAGTGGCAACCCTACACTAAAACTACATTAATTTAATGCAATACGCGACACCACAGAAGCCGTTTTATAACACCTATACAAACACATTAAGGCTTTAATACTGTAAAGTTTTAAAGTTCAGAACATTTATTTAAAGTTTTCTAAATAACTTGAAAGCTCAAGCAAGAGACGGAATTTCACTATCTTTTACATAGAGATATAAAAATATTCTTCATTTTATTGAAATAATAATGATTTTTTACAATTAATAACTTTAAATTACTTTATATTTTTCTTATAATGTACTAGTTTTAGTCTACGGCGCTTCTTGCGTGTAAAAATGGAACCTATTTGTTCACTCGGAGACAGGATTTCTTCATCTTAAATCTAAATTATAAATTGTTACAACACGAAGCTCATACAAGCACACTCCATTTGCAAACTTTATATGTTTTATCTGATATTAGTATGAAATGAGAAAAACCTAAAGCTCGGCAAATCTTTAAGTATCTCGTTCCCTTAACTGCTTTATCATCAGCCGATTTTGATGAAACTTGTCTTGTTTAGATTTGGTCAATTGCTTTAAAAAAAATTTCATCCCTCAGTTACAAGTATGGGTTGCCATCTCTATTATTTTATATTTCTTAATTTGACTGTAGGATTATTTAGAAGCTCACATGAGACATCTAATTATGTAATAGCCTCTGAAGAAAATTAATGTGAACTTACAGACAGAGGACATGACGAAATTGTTATTGTTGTATTCAGCCCTTTTTAACGTTCCGTTGCTAAACTTGGGCCTCCATTCAATACGAGGAGAGTTAGGCTATAGTCCACTACGCTGGCCAAGAATGGATTGGCCGACTGAACAATATGTCTTTCAAAAACTCTGAATGATGAAATTATAAGGGCTCAATTTTTGTCTTCAGACAACCAATAATAGTTACATAAATAATACCACTGTACTATGTTATATTTAATATTTTTACAAATAAATAAATAAGAAATAAAGTTTTATAAGCAAAGCTCTGCATTTATAGAGACCGCATTAAACCTTAGAGCAGAAACAAATGACGCACTTAATTTCACTTCACATTTATTTAAAAGTGCTATAATTTCAGAGCTATCTTATCTTTTTCTGAAAATAAATTGTTTAAACGTTAAAAGAAATTTTAAATACAGCTGTAAAAGTTTCACAAAAAAGCAAAAATAGATTGCCTTGGGTGTTTTTTGAATGATGGTATTGAGGATCAGAAGTTCAAGTATTGAACGATTTCGAAAAAAAAGCACCAAAAAGTACAGTCGGATTACTTCATGTATCCTCTTTATACTGCCTCGGTGGTCTAGTGGATATATACAGCCGCAGATCTTGAGGTCCTGGGTTGAAGTCCCGAGTCAGGCTAAGTTTAGTTATTGAGTATTTCTGACAAGAAATCAGTAGCAACTGAGAGTTGGGTAGTTGACGGTGTTTCACCCCCGTACCTCGAAGACCACGTAAAACCGTCGGTCCTGCGAATTAACTCTCACTGATTGTATCGAGTAGTTGTACCACCGGAGTATGAGAGTGACAGGAATAGAGAGTGCACTTGTGTCTATGCGTACACTTTTGCACTATAATATCTCCTGCGCAGATGATTAGTCCCAATGAGATTGGTCGTCAGTGCCGAAATCGGTCAGGAGGACATTATATCCTCTGCCTTAAAGTCAGCCAGTCAATAACGTAGAGTTGGCTTACTCTCTATAAATTATATACTTCAATTGTCAACAACAAGATATAAATAAAAATACTATAAATATTGCTATGTATTATATTGAATTTTCATTTTAATATTGAAAAGTTACTAAATATTTGTTCGCAAACCGTTTTCAATAAGCGTTAGCATTTTCAATATCTTATTTATCTCACGTTTCGCTGTAAAATACTTCGAATCGCTATAATTCACTCACGATAATGTGAATTAATTATTTATAATTTTCACGGGAATATATTTTGCAAGCATTTCATTAAATATATATTATATAAAAAGTAATCTTGAAGGATTTTTGAAGATCAAGTATTTATAAAAGTTGAAAGCTAGCGTCTGTCAGTACGTATGTGCGTGCTAACCTCGAAAACTACAGATCGAATTTTGATGCAACGAATTATGACTGCATGACCCCAAAAAGTTCATAAACTAAAAAAATATATATTTCATGATGTTTTATACAGGTATAATATAAAATTGATCGTTTATGTCTAAGTGAAAGCAGCTGGGATACCCGTGACCACGGCTGGTCCAAAATGGTGCAAATGGCTGATATTTTGCTACTTACGAGTATATATGTACAAATAAACATATTATATTTTCATTTAAGTAGTATATTTTAAAAAGTAATTCAGCACACACGGGATACAAACCGGTGATCTAATCTTAGTGTGATAGACCAATATCGCGCCCACGCCTGTTGGCTAATTTAATCTTATGTGCATAGAAAAGTTTCAGAGCAATAAATTGAGTTTTGCACATCTATTTCCATCAGCGTGCACAAATTGGATCAATTACATACGTAAAGCTTTTTTTTAAAAGCCCCCTCTCTAAAACAGGATGAGCTTTTAGTGGATTTCAATAATTTAATTTATCGATCCAATGAACTTTAGATTGTGTGTGTTGATGTGTATTACGTTTATATATTAATAGTTTAGACAAAATACAAGGTATCAATTTTCAAGTGGACATGCATAAATAAATTTAAATCGGATATATATATATGTATATATATATATATATATATATATATATATATATAATATATATATACATATATATATATATATATATATATATATATATATATATAATAACTGTATACTAACTATAACTGCAATATTAAATTTTAGAAAAAATAATTTTGCTGGTAGGTAATCGAACCCACAATGATAGTAATTTTTTGAACTTCCTTAGATCCGTGACTAACACCAGGACAGCATCACTAGTAAAAAAGATTAAGCCGGAACAATTACAAGCTGCTCGCATCAATCAAAAAAGTACCAGATACACAATCCCATACAAAAGTTCACTTAAAACTGTCATCAGCTGTGTTTTATTTGGGTAATTACTAATTATTCAAGTTGAAATTTTACAACGATGTAAATTGAACCTTAATAGCAATGCTTGAAGTTGTTTTTACAGAAAAATTAATTAATTAAAAGCGCGCTCAAATGTTTAAATCAGCGCTCATTCGGTGAGGACATTTTTTGTCGCTGATTGTGTATGTAGTACCTTCGATGGCTGCTCGTAAAAACTTCGGTTTTGGACTGACATATTTTATTTCATAGATCAGAAGCATTTTTTTATCTATAATTATTTATGGAAATTTTATTTAATGCTAAATGTGAAAGCTTATTACTTTGTTAATTTATAAAGCTTTATATAAGCGTCTTATAATCATGATTTTTGACACTTTAGATGTCTTCATAAAAGTAGTTACGTTCTGTAAATTGGTACCCGCGGGATATTATCGTATTTCAATGATCGCGACGGCTCACGATAACGTTTTAATGAAGACTTTAACAAAATTTCAGCAATAATTTTGCGTGAACACATTTTACTTCGAACTCTTCCTTCAGAACGTATAATCTATACATATAAATATGTAATAAAATTCTGAGTCGAATCTGTACACGAAATATTTTTTGAGAAATCTTATTGAAATAGTCATTATTGTCGATACAAAGGTCGAATATATAATTTTTAGAATGTTTATATGTCTGTCTATCTGGGCACGCATCACGAGAACATCACTGGACAGATTTTGGTGAAATTTGATATGATGGTAGCTGGTTATCCGGGTCAACGTATAGGGTACTTTTTACTGCGGGAAAATATCTCATCTCTGAAAAATCTATACTAAACTTAAAACGCAAGGACGAAACTGAGCGAAGCGAGGGTGAGTCGCTAGTCTACTTATTAAAAAGAGACTATGATATTTTTTCTTAGCAAAAGTATCATAAATATGAAAGTAACTTTACTTTTTTGTCAAACAAACAAACTAGAAACAAACTAGAAAATCAAAATGTTTGAACCCTGAGAAATAAGCTTATATCATAAATCCGAACACAGAAAATAAAAGTAAATAACAATACTACATGTCTAGTATATTACAAGTAAGAAATCTTATGATTGAGTGAATGAGTGAGTGAGTGAAGCTCAATAGATTTGAGTGAAATTAGGACTACAGATAGCTTCGACTCTGGAATGAGCATCGATCAAAAAAGTACTAGATACACACTCAGCGACAAACAATGTCCTCACCGAATGAGCGCTAATTTAAACATTTGAGCGCGCTTTAAATTTAAAATTTTATTTGTGAAAACAACTTTATATGTAACTTTGCTATATATTTATTTCAACTAGAATAATTACTTTAACAAAATTGGTGACAGTTTTAACACCTCGAGGACCGCGAGCACACCGGTGTGCTAGATAACAATTGAATTCTCGGAAATTCGCACGGATTTCTTAGAATTTGTCCGGGAGGGATTAAGAGGACTTTTGCATGGGACTGTGTATCTAGTACTTTTTTGATCTATGGGAATGAGCGCTAAAACATTAGTACAGCCGCGAATATTTAATGTTGTATTACCATGAGCAATGGGAAAATGTTATTTGATTTCATGATTCATTAATTAATTTCTAATATTAAGATAGCTAGTACACTTCTACAGTGGCTAAAGTATATGCTGCATGGTGTCTATTAATCAATGATTTTAATGTTGTAGAATAATATAATTTGATATGGAAAATACGATGGGTTTGATATGCCATAAGAATAAAAAACCCTCAATAAAAAAAATATAAAAAAGATACTACTAAATGAGGAAATTGCAAGCTAAGAGTAGTAATTTATAATAATTTTTATGAAGGATTTACGTTTCAAGCACTTGCCACAACTGACTTTTAACCTTTACTCTGCACGTGGAACACTGACAGGCACTTATGTAAAGTAAATACAATTTACACTTAATTTATATTCCAAAACTTTAAAAATGCTAATATTTAAAAAAATATATAAAAAAAAAAATAAAAAAAATGTTTATTCTTCATAATATAACAACATAGCATAGACAACTAGCAGCATCCAGCGGTTTTACATGTTTTTTTTAATTAGATATTGTTAAACGTAGCTGTGAGTTAAAATTTTTCCAGAATTTCCAAAAATATTTTCTTAATGTTTATTTGTTATTATTGCAAAAAACATTGGTAGGTAGTGTAGTGGCAGTGCCGCCACGAAACCCAGTTGTCCCGTAGCCTACCGATTCGCTTTACTTATCTATACTAATATTATAAAGAAGAAAGATTTTTTTGTTTGTTTGTTTGTACCGAATAAGCTCCGAAATTGCTGGACCGATTTATATGAAATTTGATGAAAAGATATTTTGAGACCTTGGGAAGGACATAAAGTAGTTTTTATTCTGGAAATCATCCCTTAAGAAGATGAAAGTTTATATCGGGAATCAACCTAGAGACGAACCTGAGCGAACCTAGGGTGAGTCGCTAGTATTATTATAAAAGTATATATTGTGTTAGGGATATTCATAGCTAACGTAAAGTAAATATAATAAATATATGTAACTTTAGACGTTTGTTTATCCCCCTGCACATACACAACTACAGTGAAAACGCAATTATCACCCACACACACCAAAGTATGATAATATAATGTAAATCATTTCCATGGCCTATCTATACATATATAATATTACATATAATAAAACTGTAGACTTCGAATGTCTGTACATAGAAAAAAATGCTAAAAACCGAATCAGGAGGATGTAAGAAGAGAAATAGAACAAATCCAGATTTTTTCAATTTTTTTATTTCTCTGTCTGTTTGTCTGTTTGTACGGGCTAATCTCCGAAACTGTTCGACCGATTTATAGATTTGCTTTTGTTTATCTAGAGGCAAACCCGAGCGAAGCGAGGATGAGCCTCTAGTTTCACCTAAATCCGTTATTCAGTTACATCGTGAAGAAGTCACTTGTCACAAACTTTGGCATATATTGTATTCCGCAATGTTTGTGATAAGTCAGTGATAGAAATCATATTTCCGTCTTCTTTTCTTCGTCTATTTTTGTAAAGTTCTTCACTTTTTTAACGTTGGGAAATTTACTATTATTTTATTTTATTTTCACTTACAATTAGGTGATTTGTTTGCGTGTTTGTCTCTCTTACTATAAAAATAAACAAATATAATCCAGTCATATTAAGGGTTTCGCTTCGGAATTGGAGATAGTCAGCTATAAACTTGTATAAACCTTTATTCTGATACCCTAAAACTTGTCTCAAAATCTACTTATCGTAGTGTCCGCGACTACAGATATCTAAGGTCAAAAGTCAAAAAAAAAGATTTTTGCATATATCTTGTTTCCCATGGGTTTTATGCTATTTGTATTTATTATAAATATTGTAGAGGATTAAATTTTCTACATTTTTTTTTATTTTATTTTTTATGTCTTGAACCGTTTTCAAAATAGAGGACAGAGAGCGCACAGTGTTTAACTATTTAGAGTGTCATTCGAAGTCAACCTAAAGGATTCTCCGAAAGTATCACCACGTTCTTCTGCTATTATATTTTTATTTCAGAATTAGAATTCAGATAATTCATAATTCAGAATTTAATTTTTTTTAATACATCGGGATGTATTAAAAAAAAATTAAATTCTGAATTTTCGAAACAATTTTTTTTTTAATTTGATTAAATAAAAAAATTTAATTTTGTGTCAAAAACTTTCACTTGCACTAATCGGGATTAGTGCGAAAGTTTTTGACACAACCCTAGCTAGTTACCTTACTTTACACGTCGCGTCGCTTCGGCCCATATACATATACATGCAATGCGAGGGAGAAAGGGCATAATTCACGCGCGCAAAATGTGATTTAAGACTTTTCATTATGTTTTCCTTCAAGGTATAAGTACATGGTGGCCATATAGAAATAGTTTTCACATAAAAATCTCAGAGGTCTAAAGACTGTAAACCCATTTCAACTGACTTTCCAAGGAAGCACTCCTCTGGCTCGTAGGCTTTGCTTTAACGTGTCACTATTTGATACATTTAGATTGTTTTCAACCAAAAAATTATAAACCACGAGCTACTTGCGGCTTTTGGAAATAAAGCCCTTATAAACTATAAGGGGAATTGAAGATAGTTTCATTGTAGAAAATATATTATTTATAAAAAAAAAACTAAGTCTTTAGTATCAGGGCATACGCCTCCCATAATACAACATAGTTGAAGACAGTTTACCACTCAAAATATGTTCACAGGTTATACGGGTTGGCCGATTTCACGCGATTTTTATGTGACATGCAGGTTTCGTGAGGTTTTTCCTTCATATTAGTACTCGTAATTATGTTGAAAAATTTCTGAGGTATTGGTCCCGGATTGTAACCTACATCGCTCAATAAAATGTCCTGTGGAGAACTGTGTGGAAAAAGGTCAGATTTAATCTTTTTTTTAATTAAAGCTATAATTTACAATTTTTGTTTAACTTCAAAATCCTCTGGAGGCAGAAGCGAAGAGGAACATTGTTCGCAAGATATTATCTTTTATATTATCATTTGCTTTGTAAAAGCCTTTACACACAAAGTCTTTTACATTTTTTTTAAATCTAGCAATATTGCGTAGAGTGGTCCACCTCTGACGTATATTGTATTCAACCCTTTTTTTTACATCCCACTGCTGGGCGTGGGCCTTCCTTTATTACAAGGGATCAGGTCATAGTTCACCACACTGGCCAAGTGCGGGATAGCGGATTTTACATAACTTTTAAAAACTTACTAAGTTCTCTTAGATGTAGGTATCCTCACGCTGGTTTCTTTTACAAATGGTAATCATGTTGGAAATGAGTTGCACATGAAAATGTAAAAGGTGCAAGAAATGGAATTTGAACCCGCTTCACTCGACTTCCCAAGTTAGGGTGTTACCACTGCGCTACCACTGTCTAAGTATATTGTATAACCAACAGTCTGCCCATGACTACGCCTGGTGCAACCAAGTCGAAACGTCAGGAATAAGGTATTTTAAATATGTTGGGACAATAAATATGTTGGGACATTAACACACAGCACCATCTAGTTCCATGGTAAACTACGAGGCCTGTGTTATGGATACCAGATAGTTGATACACTACACATATGTAACTTTAAATACATACATATTATAAATATAAACACCCATGACTAGAGTACAAACATTCGTGCTCATCACACAAATAAATGCCCCCAGCGGGACTCGAACCCACGATGGCTGGGACAGTAGGGTCACTACAAACTGTGCTAAACTTGTCGTCAAAGTTTTTTCCATGATTTTCTAAATATAACATTATTGTATGAATGCTACTGTATATTTCTCTTCCAAATACCGAGTTGTTTGTGTCTAGGGTTTTGTTTGTTAGCGGTAAACTCCATTCCGCTCCCAAACGTTTTAAGCCTAGCCTACTGTCAACGTTTGAGCTCTTGCTAAATTCGAATGGTCAACGAATAACAACAATAACTTCTAGTTCTAAGCTTATATTATCTACTAGCGACTCACCCTCGTTTCGCTCGGTTTCATCCCTAGGTACATTTTAATTTTTTTGAGCAGAACACTAATTCTTTTACTAAATTAAAAGTAGCCTAAGTTACTCCTTATAACATCAACTACCTGCCAGCGAAAAACCCATCAAAGTCGGCCCAGCTGTTTTGGAGATTAGCCGGAACAATCAGACAGACAGACAAAAATTTTAAAATTTGTGTTTTTCTTATAAATACCGTATATAATTCCATATGCATTTAGTATAAAGCTGTTATTTTGATATTACAAACAGACACTTTAATTTTATTTATCTGTATAGATAACCCATTACGAAGATATTAAGACAATCACATTATTCATTAGTTTAATTCCTTTGTTAATATAATAATAATAATATTTATTTATTTTTTCTCATCACAAAAGCCATTATAACAAGGTTGTAATATCTATATATACATAAAATGCTTTGTCCTGACTGACTGATCGATCAACGCACAGCCTAAACCGCTGGTCGTAGAAACGTGAAATTTGGAGGACATATTTATTATACAATGTAGGCATCCGCTAAGAAAGGATTTTTCAAAATTCATCCCCTAAGGGGGTAAAAAAGGGGATAAAAGTTTGTATGAAACTCTGTCATTCGTAACGCGAAATACACGGAAAGTGGTATTTAGGTTTAAAGTGAAAAATAAGAAATATGTGTATTAGATTTTTTTCGAAATTCATCCCTTAAAAGGGCAAAAGGGGCTAATAAAGTTTGTATGGGCAAACGATTATTTGTGATCAGAATAACTTGAAACTTGGTAGTAATGCTCTTCAATACAATTAAATATTTACGTATTTTAGCATTTTTTGAATTTCATCCCATAAGACTGTCAAATAGGGGATGAAAATTTGTATAAAACTCTGTAATTGATGCACGGAAAATGATATTTACCTTTAAAATTAAAACTAAAATAATAAAAAATATCATTTTATTTCGAGACTCATCCCTTAAAAGGGTAAAAAGGGATTGTGCTGTTTATATGAGGAAAAATTTTTTTATGATGAGAATTACTTAAAACTTGGTATTAATGCTCTTCAATACAATCAAATAAACATGTATTGTAGATTTACTTTACTGCACCTCCTAAGTGGGTAAAACTGGGCGGTAAAGTTTGAGTTGTTTAATATATTTAAATAAAGTAACATGGCTTTAGTTCTTTGTGAGTGCACATTTACTGTGTGGGTCATAATACTTTATATCCCACACAGAGAACGGAAATTATTTCAAATCCAAAGGAAAGTTATGTATAATATTTCGGCTGGCCACAGCAGAGATAACTATAACAGACCTAGAGCGCGAGAGAGAGAACCTAGCTAGAGAGTATCTTACTATCTATATCTAAAGGTTGGCTCATCTACAATAAAAAATCTCCTACACTATGTAACAGGATTAGACTGTGAGTAATTCATTAAACATTAGGTATAGTGGTCAGGTATAGTGGTAGGGGAATCAGAAGTCATACCTTGAATACCACTGATAACTTCTGACTTCGTCTATGAATTTAATCTATTGTAATTCCTTCTTAAAGTTTGCTTTTCAATTACCATTAATATATCTCAGGGCCAGTCGTTAAAATTAGTAGGCGTAGACTTAAGAGAGGATTGCTTCTCACAGGGACATTTTAGCAGAACCCAGAACTAGATAGAACATCCATCAATGTGATATATTTGTGCTTGGTTTTTTTAGTGTAGACTAACATAAGTGAAACTAAAGTTTTACTCTAGACATAATATTAAAAATTCAATATGACAACATATACGAGTACATAAATAGTCGTGGTACATTATTATAAGTCGTAAACATCGTATGCTATTGTATCATCGTACTCTCTTCTTCTAACTTTGGAAAGCTGGAGTAGAAAAATGTGCAAGAAATACAGATAGTGGAGCTTGCTAAATACCTAAAGTGTAAATTTATTTACAGATTATACCCTTAACATTTTTTAAGATATTTTGAGTTACGATCGCTAAAATTAAATTTGTTTTCCATATATTTATAAGAAATAATAAAACTACTTACACGGACTTATTTTTGCAAGTAATAAAGTATATATTGCGAAAAAGTTAATTTTTTTCATAGTTTGATCGCGGGCGAAGCCGCGGGTTCTGCTAGTCATAAATAAACTTAACAAATAACAGTAATAGAAGCCTTTGTGAGAGACTGGTGTCTGTACTAGGTAAGAAAGAACCTGTATTACAGATCGCCAGGCACTCACTCTTATTAGCAAATATAAGATTAAAATTTAAATTAATCTAGACTTAGGTCTATAATATATATACGGAATATAATTAAGTGTTAAGTGTAATAGGTTTTAAGTGTTCTAGAAAATTTTCTTAGTCACTGTCACGTATTCGAATTTGAAATGGACATGTTCTATTTGGATGATAGTTTTAATGAGTTTTAATAAATTTGTTATACAATGTAAGGTTTTTTCGCGTTCCATAATTGTATAATAATGGCACTACGGGACTTAAACGCGTGAGTTAGTGGCAAAATGATGTTTGGCTCAGTTTGTAGTGACCCTACTTGCTGTGCCAGAGGTCGCGGGTTCGAGTCCTGCTGGGGGCATTCATTTGTATGATGAGTACGAATGTTTGCACTCCAGTCATGGGTGTTTATATTTATAATATGTATGTATTTAAAGTTATATATGTGCAAAATGACGGCACGTTTGGTTCAGTTTGTAGTGACCCTACTTGCTGTACCAGCGGTCGTGGGTTCGAATCCCGCTGGGGGCATTCATTTGTGTGATGAGCTCGAATGTTTGTACTCTAGTCATGGGTGTTTATATTTATAACTAGCTTGCTTTCCCATCCAAACTTTCATCCCCATTCTCAGCCCCTTAAGGGATGATTTCCAGGATAAAAACTTTTTCACTCACTCAGTCACATGTGGGTTGGTGGTATTCATATCTTTTAAAATCTAGTTAATTTCCTTTAGATATGCAGGATGAACGATCATTGGGCAAATCCGCAAATTATGTAAAATTGACGTAGTGTTCAATTTTAAGGAAACCGTTGTTAAAAGGATTTAAAAATATATTAAAACGTCTGTTACTAACTTATAAATGTGAATGTATTGATGATTGAATGAATACTTTTTAATATTCCTTCACACTAAAAAACTGTAGTCTAGAATCTAGATAGAGTTGAAAATAGTTAAAATTAGACATAGAGCTCCTAAAAATATGTACAATAGCTTATTGGATTGGGAATGACGTCTAGGAAAATGTGTTAATATAAAAAATAAATCAATTAACTTAAAAAAGTTATAATAAACACAATATTGAAATTTTAAAAACTTTCATGACGATCTTGTTAAATATACACATATATATATATATATATATATATATATATATATATATATATATATATATATAAAAAGAAGCGAAATATTTCTTGAACAATTATTATGTAAATATTTTTTGTTGTCTTCAATAACAACGAAATTTCGACAAAATTTTGTTAATTAACAATCGCCTAACTTTTCTAAAAATCAATTTAAAAACTTTTTTCAACGGGAGTAAATTCTTTGAAGTGTTTACAATACACCATATTTTATTCATATTATTAAATTGATATTTGATACTTTAAAAAAATTATGTATTTTACATTATGTTCTCGCTGTAGAGACTTGGAGCCTTATTTTCAGCGTTAGATAAAAGTTATAAATAATGGAAGTAGAGTTTGTAACTGAAACTTGATGAAACGGAAATGCGACACTAGAAAGTGACAAACACATAAATATATTAGAAATATATTAAAGCCAGCGAGAGGATGAGATGCAATACATTGCCATGTTGCCATGGTAACCGTTGTTATTGTCTGAGAAATATATATTATTATATTCTTTCCGTATATAATATTCTATAGATATATGATTGTAATATGCCTTACATTACACAGGAAGTGAAAAATAATAAAATTAATTACTGAATAATATGGAATGTATATTTATGTCAAAGAAAATGTAAAATAACTTTTAAACTTGGTAAAAATATTATAAAAAAAAACCGTATAATTATCCTATTCTTGATACTCTATATTCATCTCATTCTCTCTTATGTTACTTTTCTTAAGTTTACTTCTACCTTATGTGAATTGCACACACACACACTTTTTTTTTAATTTTTTAATCTATATAATATATAAAAGGCATAACTGATTGAATGATGTATCAACGCACAGGCCAAACTCTTAAGGCTAGAAAATTGAAATTTCGCACACGTATTCCTCGTATGACGGAGGCATCTACTAAGGAAGGATTTTTCAAAATTCAACCCCCAAGGGGGTGAAATAGTGGATAAATATTTGTATGAAACCTTTTATTCCTTGGACATTTTTGCATGAAATTTCGTATGAATTAAGTACAGCAAAAATAATGAGTTACGTATTTTAGCGTTTTCTAAAAATTAGTAATTCCTAGTAGTATTATAAACCTATAGAAGCTGCTTGTTTTTGCTTCTCTGTTTGTTTCAAGGCACAAATTTCTGAAACTCTCAGTCCAATATTAATAATTTTCTCATTTTATAGCTTATATTTTCATTTCTCACTAAGACAGGAACAATTATACTTTCATCTATACTAATATTATGAAGAAGCAGAGTTGTTTATTCTTTGAATGCGCTAATCTCAGAAACTGAAATTCGATTTGAAAAATTCTTATTGCATTTCATAACCCATTTACTGAGGAAGGCTATAAGCTATATATCATATAATATATAATCTATCTATTCTATACCATAATAACCTGTAAGGTATGTTACCTAGGGACGAACCTGACCGAAGCGAAGGTGAGTCGCTTTATATATGTATTCAGCCCTTTTTAACGTCCCACTGCTGGGCACGGGCCTCTCTTCAATACGAGGGGAATTAGGCCATAGTCCACCAGGCTAGCCAAGTGCGGATTGGCGGACTTCATATGTCTTTCGAAAACTTGCTAGGTTTTCTCAGACATGCAGGTTAAATCACGATGTTTTCCTTCACCATAAGGCAAGTGGTAATCATGTTATAAATGATTCGCACATGAAAATATCAGAGGTGCGAGACCCGGGATTTGAACCCGCTTCACTCGGTTTCCCAAGCGAGCGCGTTACCACTGGGCTACCACTGTCCTCTTCATATATATAAACTACGAAAACAAAGCCACGTAAAAGTAAGTATTGAAATAATTCCCGTTATATATTATCGTATAAAATAATTTAACTAAGCGTAGCCATTAATTTGATAAACTTGAAGGCCATGATAATTTCATAAACTGTACAATCAAACGAAATGCTAATAAAGTAATGAATCATATTGTATTGAAAGTTTACATTTAATACTAGCGACTCACCCTCGCTTCGCTCGGGTTCGTCCCTAGGTTGCTTACCAAGACAAAACTAATTAATTAATTTGGTTTTTTTTTTTCATGGAACCCTATTTTTTTCTGAAATAAAAGTAGCCTAAGTTACTCCTTATTACATCAGCTATATGCCAGTGAAAGTCCCGTCAAAATCGGTCCAGCCATTTCAGAGATAAGCTAGAACAAACAGACAGACAGACAGAAATTTTACTTAAAAAATGTTGTTCTGGTATATGTACCGTGTATACATCCATATGCATTTAGTAAAAAGCGGTTATTTTAATATTACAAACAGACATTCCAATCATATTTATCTCTATAGATGAAACATTCTTAAAATTCATGTCATAATAAGTGAACATTTAAAATTTATTTCTATGCAAAACGTATATTTATATAACACATACAAAAATTAGAAGTTTCAAAATCTTAGCTTTATCTGATTGTTCTACTAATACCCATATTATCTCTAAGCGAGAATCGTTCCCACGACTTTAACGTAAAGCTTAAGATTCAAAATCAACACCACCATTTCGCTAGTTATGTACAAATCTTCATCAATATGATAGTATAGTAATAAGTAAATAAATAAATAATGAATTAATGTCGTCTTCATAATAAAAAATATTATCTTTTAAAATAAAACGTTACGTCCTATAATAATTATTAATACTTGGGCGAACAAACTCCGCTCGGCGTAGTTTTTATTTTGTAAAATCGTGTTTTTTTCGAAAAACTTACGTTTGTTTAGAAAGATCACCTTTATATATATATATATATATATATATATATATATATATATATAATGTAACTCTACATTATAGTTCATTCCTAGCTCTACTTAAATTCTCATGAGATTGTCGACAGTCTATGCTCTACATTGCACTACGTATAACGTATAAATAAGTTATATCATCTTATAAATATTGCAAAACCTATTTCCTGCTCTTCCAGCTTTGTGTCTTAATACAAAGGGGTAAAGGTCCCTCGAGGTACAAACGTCTAAAGCAACTGGTTGTTCATAGACTAAAAGATATTCAGATGTGACAACCAATATATTAGCTCTGTTGATAATGTTGTTATTATGTACTTAACTATTTTATAATATTACTATGAAAAAGTATTTTGGATATATGAAATTGACAGGTTTAAGCAATATATGGCAGACAGATAAGATATTTTAATTGTGTTTTATCTATCATATTAAGTATGTAATTCAACTAAAACAAAAAAAAAATAGATAGATAATAAGAGTAAAATGTAGAGCTCAGTATAGAGATTTTTGAAACAATTAACAGTATGGGAGTTTTAATAAGAAATTTAAGTGGAATTAATACCACATCTGATGTTATTACTCTATGAGCCAACAGCGAGCCTCCGCGCGGCAGTCATCAACACAACCGCATGGCGTCTTGACCAACACGGACGTACTTTACATTGTATATATTTATACGTTCGACTTAAACTTTTATTATAACTTAAAGTTACCATAACTGTGATCAAGTATATAATATATAAGTATATTCGGTGCTGTTCATGCCTTGTGTTACAGTTTAGTGAAGTGAAAGTTATAAAATGAATGGATTATTGGATTCGGAGCAAGAAAATACGGAAAACGAGAGGTAAGCTAAAGGAGAACTACTTAATATATCATATATTTTAATTTAATTATAGTTAACTTATTTAAATATTGCTATATTTTAATTTAACTTTAAAATTAAAACAAACTTATTTAAAGAATGCACTTTATGGTCGAAATAAGAACTTAATATATATTGAGAGTTTTAAGAAAATATATATGAATAGAAATTTCGTAAATAAATAAAGTATAAAAAAAACTTTTTTCAAACTTTTTTTTTTGATAAAAAAGCTCGTCAATAGCTAAAAAACAAATAAAAAAATTGATTGTCAAACAGAGGAGAAAAAGGAATCTGTTTTATGTTCGTCTATTTATATACATATATGTAGATATGTAAATTAAAAAGTTATATCAATATAAATCCTTTTATCAAAACAAAAACATGTAATTTATTTACTTAAGAAAATGATTGTGATGAGCAAAACTAAAATATCAAAGGATAGCTCTCTAATAATGTTCTGGGATTTTTTCCACTAGAAAGTTATATTTAATTATGCTAAAATATTAATTTGTATAATATATTTTTTATATATTATAAAAAAATAACAGTGAAATAAGTATCTAGTTGAAGAAAATGTTTAATTTAGTGTAGTTTTAGTTTAACTTTCAAGCTAAAAACGTTGACTTTATTTTATTTTAAATATAAAAAATATGATTGTGCACTACGAGACAAATTTTTTCTTGATTTTTTATGACCTTTGAGGTAAAATATATTTAATAAACAAAAAATATACGAAAATCGGTTCACAATTGGAAACAAAAAAAATAAAAATAAGCCGAATAATGTTTCGCTCAAGTCAGTGGTAGCCCAGTGGTAACGCGCTCGCTTGGGAAACCAAGTAAAACGGGTTCAAATCGCGGGTCTCGCACCTCTGATATTTTCATGTGCGAATCATTTCTAACATGATTACTACTTGTCTTACGGTGAAAGAAAACATCGTGAGGAAACCTGCATGTCTGAGAGAGAACCTAGCAAGTTTTCGAAAGACATGTGAAGTCCGCCAACCCGCACTTGGCCAGCGTGGTGGACTATGGCCTGATTCCCCTCGTATTGAAGGGAGGCCCATGCCCAGCAGTGAGACGTTAAAAAGGGCTGAATACAATACAAAGTTTCGCTCTTTTTTAAACCATTTAAAATAAATATAGATAATATTAAACTCAATTACAAGTTAATATGAAAGATTTGAGATAATAATCTGTGATAACATCAGGGAATTTATAAGGTGAATGTACCAGATAAGTTAATTTTAGATAAAACATGATTAGTAGCCACCATCTTACATTTAAAAAGCTTAAAGCTTCTTCGAAAAAAAACTTAATATGATCTAAACTTTGTAATTGATTATGTGTTACTCCAGGTCATAGTCTATCTATGTATTATTAATAATACTGAATAATAATAACATTATGCTAGTTTTCACAATATCTGTGTCACATAATACTTTCTTAGATTTACGCGAATGTAACAACTATATAATACCTTTGAGACATCTAACACCTTAGTCTCTCCCGTGACCATGATTGCTGTAAAGCATTCGAAACGTCGGGGAACAAAAATCTAAATAAATCCGCGAAATAATCCGAAAAGATAGTTTTATTTAAAATAAAAATTAAATAAAAATATTAAGTAGTTTAAACATTTCAGCAATGTCACTCACTGAATAACGTCTACGTATTCAATGGACGGTAGGAAATACAAATCGTTGGTATTTTTAATTATTTGTAGTTTTAAACCTGGGTGAGAAACTGTCTAATAATTTGAGGATTCCATCGAATGTTTTACATAAGAATTTACAGCTAAAACTCACTCATGTACACACCCAAAAGCAGGTCCGTCCGGTGTCGGTCTCCTTTTATCCAAATCCATCGTTTGTTTCGTCCAAAACCATTTTTGATACTCCTTCCGTTAAGACTAATATTGGCAAGCAAGCCCCCTTGATGCGGTTGTGTAATAGATATAATAATAACCTTAGATCAATACCTGGCATTGACATTTTTTGTGACTCACTCAAAATTTTTAAAAACAAGATACTTAACTATTATAATACGCATGATCATTATTATTCATAATTTAATTTATTTTTTGTAAATGATGATTATTTTATTTTATTTTTTATTATTATTATTTATTTCCTTTATAAAATGAAATTATTTAGATTTATTTTTTGATTCCTATATGATTACAGTTATGATTTTTTGTACTTTTAATTGTTGAATGTGGAAATGCTATGTACACTTATAATTGACATGCATATAAGATATATTATTATTGTTATTAATTAATTTAAAAATGTTGTATGTGTATGTTGTAAGTGTATTTCTTCAAATAAATAAATAAATAAATAAATAGCGTTAAATAATAACAAACGTACACTCATACACAAACTTTATAACAGTGAAAGTGATTTGATAGACGAGGTGATTCAAAATTTCGTTCAGATTTGAAAAAGTTTTGAATTAAAAGCCTTTACGCAATAACAAAACAATGTTATTTTTGCAGAGGTATTGTGTGTGCTAGAAAATGACTTCATGCAGTACGTTAAGAGATTCCCGCGGGATTAAACTTTATTGCGAAAAGCTTCTGAAGGATGTGTGGGATAGAGTTATAGTATGAATAAAACGTTACAGTCGCTAATACGCAATTGAAACTGCAATTGTATACATCTTGTACATTCGATCATTATATAACTAACGCCTCTAGGTACCTATTAGTAGCCTATATGTTACTCCAGCTCATAGACTATCTGTGAACTAAATTCTATCTAAATCGGTCCAGTCGTTTTAGCCAAAAGGAATAACAGAAATACGCACATAAAAACAAACAAACAATGGTGCGCATTCATTTATTGTACAAACAGCGACTCACCCTCGCTCCGCTCGGGTCATCACTAGTTACGTTTTAACGTTCAGTAAAGATTTCTCAGAGATGAGATATTTTCCCGCAGTAAAAAGTATCCTATATATTGACCCGGATAATTAGCTATCATCATACCAAATTTCATCAAAACCGGTCGAGTGGATTTCTCTTGATACGTTCCCAGATAGACAGATAGATAAAAATTCTAAAAACTATAGATTCGGCCTCTGTATCGATAATAATGACTATTTCAATAAGATTTTCCGAAAAAATATTAAATGCACACATTCGACTCAGTTAGAATTTTATTATATATATATATATATATATATATAGACTGGCGCCACTAGTTGCCTAATACTAGCCTATATGTCATACCAGGTCATAAACTATCTTTATACTAAATTTCATCCAAATCCGTCCAGGCGTTAGCCGTTAGCCGCGAACAAACAAACATACATACATAAAAATTGCATTTATATTATATACCGACTATTTCACTAAGAAATCGAATGTTAAGCTAAAAAAAAAACTTCTACATCAGCATTTTCAATACGATATGACGATGCTTGTTCTCATTATACAAAACACAGCAAAAAATATAATAATAAAAACAAATATTGTTTTTCTCACATCTTATTACAGTAATAAATGATAATATGCACTTTATTTATACATTATTTTATAATATTATAAGTAATAAAATATTAATAGAGTTATAAACAAGAAAATATTGATAACTAGACAAACAAAAACAAATCTATCCCACGGGAACTGTACATTTTTCCGGGATAAAACGTAGCCTATTTGTTATTCTGATGTATGAACTATATTATTGTAAAGTTTCATTAAAATCCAATCAGTAGTTTTTGTGTACTAAACTGTATAAGTTACTATAGTTTTTTGACTATCCCATGGAAACTCTTTAATTTTCCGAGATGAAAAGTATCTTAAATGTTGACCTGGGATATAAAGTACCACTATGAAAAACTTCATTTATATCGGTCCGACAGTTTCGGAGATTAGCCTGTACAAATAGACAAACAGACAGAAAAACAAAAAATTAAAAAAAAAAGGATTTGTTCTATTTCTCTTCTTACATCCTCCTGACTAGGTTTTTAGCATTTTTTTTCTATGTACAGACATTCGACCTCTACAGTTTTATTATATGTAAAGATAATTACTTTTCAACTATAACTAAAAACAATTTAAAAATTTCGCCATGCACTTTTTAGTGAAATTTACTTGAGACCCTTGAGATTTGGTTAGGGAAAATATGTATACTTAGAATCATATTATTATAAAAAGGCAGTTTGTTTGTAATCTCAGGAATGAGGAACGGACGGGACGAGCTAATCTCAGGACGAACGAATCCGATTTGAAAAATTCTTTTTGCATTAGACATCCCATTTATTGAGGAAGGCTATAGGCTATATATTATATAATATACATATAGTTAATATATCCCATAATAACCGTTAAAACACACCTAGGAACGAACCCGAGCGAAGCGAAATGGTGAGCCGTTAGTTACATAATAAAAACAGGAAAAATACACACCCCTTTCAACACCATTATCTTTTGAAGTCGGTTAAAAATGTACACTGTGCCTCTATATCATCAGTTTTATAATTTTAATTATTTTTCTATACAAACAAACAAAACTAATTTTACTTTACATTAGTGTGAACAAACAACAACAATCTCTACAACTTTGTACGTTAAACTTAGTCTAAGGAATAAAATAGAGAGTGTCAAAAAGCTAAACATGAAACCAAACAATAGTGTTTTAAAACAATATTTTAAAATATGCTACGAGACCTGTTTGCGGCTCACCATGGAACTACATGGTGCTGTGTGATAATGTCCCAACGTATCTATTTATTTAGTATACTAGCGACTCAACCTCGCTGCGCCCGGATTCGTGCCTAGCTTGGTTCCCCATACAAACTCATCCCCATCTTTACCCCCTTAAGTGATGATTTCCGGGATAAAAAGTATCCTATATCCTTCACAAGGCCTCAAACTGTCATCTTACCAAACATCTAAATCGGTTCAGTAGATCGAGAGATTACCCCCTACAACTAACAAACTCACAAACTTTACCTCTTTATAATATTAGTATAGATTAATAGAATATTCATTATAAATTAATTCATGTTAATAAATAAAAATATCTATTGGATTTTATTATAATAAATAAGGAAAAATAATAAGTCAATACTAAGGCTAAGTTTCTGTCAAGGCGAAGAGAACTAACGCTTATAAATATATAAATAAATATAGTATTACATTTATTGTTATTCATATTTTCTTCTCTAAACTTGTAAAGATTACTAATACGTATAAATGTGAAAATTTGTGAGAATGTATGGATGTTTGTTACTCTTTCGCGCCAGAACGGCTGAACGGATCTGGATGAAATTTGGCACAGAAATAGATAGTCTAGAATAATAAAGGCTACGTTTCATCCCGGAAAAATATACGGTTCCCGAGGGATACATTTGTTTTTGTTTTTTTAGAGGCGAATTTGAGCGCAGCGAGGGTGGTTATATAAAATTTTCCTAATAATTATTCTTTAATAAAATAAGCAATCAAAAGACAACGGTAGCTCAGTAGTAACGCGTTTGCTTGGGAAACCGAGTGAAGTGGGTTCAAATCCCGGGTCTCGCATCTCTGATATTTGCATGTGCGTCTTCGTCTCACGGTGAAGGAAAACATCGTGAGGACACCTGCAAGTCAGTTATGGTATTTATTTATTGATTAATTATATTTTATTGTGTATTTATTATATTTTGTATGATACGTATATGTATAAATATATACTCTTTCTACTGTCTCTTTATTTATTATTCGCGCCCCTTCTATTTTAGTACTATTTCCTACACCTTAAGGTTGCCTGGAAAAAATCGCTCTTTTAGCGATAAAGCCGCCTCTTGTACCTTCTACTATATTTTTGTATATTTTCTTTCCTCTTTTTGGGTGTACAATAAAGAGTTATTCATTCATTTATTCATTCATGTCTGAGAGAACCTAGCAAGTTTTTGAAAGACATGTGCATCCTGATTCCACTCGTTACGAAGTTAAAAAAAAGAGTTGAATACAAACACCTAATTCGATTAACTTTAGGAATGCCAAGAACGTTGACATTTCTTATTTATCTTACATGGAGTGAATCGGAAACAACTAATTATTTATGTTAATATATTTATGTTAATATGCAAGACTAAGTAATCGATGGATTCCCTCGAGTAGATACATAAATTCTTCATCTAGAACTTCTAGAACATAACTGAATGGTTTAAATGTATGATGGACTTGTTTTTGTCCATGGCTTCGTTCATAGTATGTACGATAATAAACAGTAGGCTTTGTTATGCTAATATAGTATATAAATATCTGCCCCGACGTCTAGGGAGGTACAAGATTTGGGTTGCTCCTGGTACTTCAATGGTGTCAGTGTAGACCATCGGAACAGCCCTCTGGTTGTTGTGACCCACCCCAAATATGGATAATTTCGGTGGGCATTGGGAAATGTGCCATTTGGGTTGCTCCTGCAACCCTGGGTATTGTGGACGGGGTAGAAGACAAAAACTGTGGTACAATACAGGAAGTAACAATAGCAAACAAAGAAACAGTCAAACACGAAATTTCGCCTTTATAATATTAGTGATTACATCACTCCAATACATTCAAATTTATTTATACATTAATACGAGAACAGGTTCTAGATAAATAATTAGCTATTAAGTAGTTAAAAGCAATGTAAAGGTGCAGTTACGCAATATTTTGATAGGCGTAGAGATAGCGTGTCTGGAAATTATTGTATTTAGTCCTTTCGATATTAATATATTACGTATTTTTCAAAACTCATTGTCAGTATACTTGCGATTTTATTTAAGAAAACATTATACCATTTTCTTTTACTTGAAGTATTTTTTTTTAAATACTTTTGGGCCATTTAAAAAAGACAGTGATAGCCCAGTAATAAGGCGTTCCCTTGGGAATCCGAGTGGAGGGTTTAGGTCTCGGGTCTCGCACCTCTGTTATTTTCATGTGCGAATCATTTCCAACATGATTACCACTTGCCTTACGGTGATGGAAAACATCTTGAAGAAACCTGCATGTCTGAGAAAACCTAGCAAGTTTTCGAAAGACAGGTGAAGTCCGTCAATTCACACTTGGCCAGCGTGGTGGACTATGGTCTGATCCCACTTGTATTGAAGGGAGGCTCGTGCCTAAAAGTAGGGCGTTAAAAAGGGCTGAATAATCCAAACTCACAGTACCTATGTAATATAAGCGACTAATTACTGTGAATATTCACCCCAGCTAAAATTTAATTTACTGCCTCTGGCTCAGCAGGTAAACATTGACATATTTCACTGTCCTAAAATTATCCTGATATATCTTTTGTCTCTTTCTAACTTTAGAGCATCCGATTTAAGCTTAAAAATTGATAACTTTAAAAGCTGTCTCATAATCAATAATAATTTATATTCTTGTTGACTGATTATAAATGATAGTATTAAATTAACACTTTTTTACATCCCACTGCTGGGCTCTCTCCTTCCACCAGAAAGTTGAGGTTGAACTTGACCACGCTGGCCAAGTGTGGGTTAGGTTTGTGGTTTTCGAAAACTTACACTCTAAATAGGTTCTCTCAGAAATGTCAGTTTTCTTACGATGCTTATCTTCACCTGTTTTTGTTTGTTGATAATTTAAAAGAATAGATAATTTGAAATCCCGATTCCTGACTCCATTTTCTTACGAGATTCAAGTATTGACGTTTGTATTCGTCTGACCCGGGACTCGAACCCCGGACCTTCGGATGTGCAGCCTTATATGCAGACTAACAGACAAACAGCAATTAACATTAAATATATACCCTGGGGCGAAAAATTCAAGGTGTTCTACCAGTAAAAATACACTACTTGGTACATTCGAACTATACACGTTTCATACATGTATATATCTTGGCACTGAAATTGTAAACATTTAATAAATCCAATAACGTTTAAACAAAACATGAAGGCAAAGACGCAACGTGAGAATAATTAGAGTTGTTGTTACGAGTAGCTACAACAAATGCTTAAAAATAGACTCGACCCCAATGTCTATCCACAGTTGAAATCTAACATTTTACTACTAGTTAGAGAGAGTTAGAGCGAAGCCGCGGGCTAAAGTTTACTTTAAAAGATACATGTATATGCAGTTATCAAAATAAATTTTAAATATATTATCTGAAACTGGATAAAATAATAATGAGTCTACATTTTAATGCTTTTTCGCAATAATTTAATTAATTTATACAAAAGGTAGGGACATAATTTTGAAGACACGTTTGGCTCAGTTTGTAGTGACCCTACTTGTTGTGCCAGCGGTCGCGGGTTCGAGTCTCGCTGGGGGTATTCGTTTGTGTGATGAGCACGAATGTTTGTACTCCAGTCATGGGTAATTATATTTATAATATGTATGTATTTAGTTATGTATGTGTAGTGTATCAACTGTCTGGTATCCATAACACAAGCCTCGTAACTTACCTTGGAACTAGGTGGTGGACGGTAAACTTTCGTGCTCACCACACAGATGAATCAGCGGGACTCGAACCCGCGACCGCTGGCACAGCAATTAGGATCACTACAAACTAAGCAAAACGTGTCGTCAAACTGAACTTGGACATGGGCCTGGAACACTTAGGCATCTAGAGACGCCACCGAGAGAAGCAAGGGTGCTAAGCTAAAGCTTTAGTTCTTACATATCTTTATTATCCGACTGCGACAATGCTCAAAGGAGAATTATATACTGTATTTTAAATGTTATTAACTTTCTTTTATATAATGCTACATATCTGCACTACTACTATAAAGAGAAAAGATTTGTATTTTCGTATGTTTGTAACGAATAAACTCAAAAACTACTGAACTGATTTAGATGAAATTTCGTAAGAAAATAGTTTGAGACGCTGGGAAGGACATAGGATACTTTTTATCCCGGAAATCATCCCTTAAGGGGGTGAAAATGAGGATGAAAGTTTGTATGGGGAATCAAGGAAAGGATGAACCCGAGCGAAGCGAGGGTGAGTCACTAGCTTTAGATATTTTAGTAAATGAACACTTTTAGGATTTGCTTTAGCCACCATTCTTAAATTATGCATTCAGTAGACGTATTCTACTGCGGTCGTAAAAGAGCAGGAGTGCTTGCACAGTATTTACGTTGGCGTGTCCATACCTACTTGTAAACCGTGAATATTTAACTTAGTCGGTAAAATCTCTTTGTTTAATTAAAAAAAGAACTACTCAGCTGTTAGTTACAGTTAAATGTATCCTTAAATTATATATTGATCGATATTGAAAAACAATGGAAGCTATTTTTTGATGAAATATTTTATACATGGATTAGCACTTACTAGAATATAAATAAAATAACTGACTTTCTATCTGTTTGTTGCTTTACGCTGAACAGATTTTGATGAAACTTATGAGGATAGATATAGGCTACCTTTCATCCTCGTCCCATTTTCAACACGAGCGGAACGACGGGTAAAAACGAATATATTTATACATTCTAGTATTTTCAACGCGGATATGCATGCACATTATATTTATTACTAGCAACTCGACCTCGCTCCGCTCGGGTTCGTCCCTAGTTACGTTTTAACGTTTAGTTCAGAGATGAAATATTTTCCCGCAGTAAAAAGTATCCTATATGTTGACCTGGATAACCAGCTATGATCATACCAAATTTCATCGAAATCTGTATTTTCGTGATGCGGTAACAGACTAACAGACAGATAAAAATTCTAAAAACTATAGATTCGGCCTCTGATTCGATAATAATGACTATTTCATTAAGATTTTCCAAAAAATATTTAATGTACAGATTCGACTTAGTTAAAATTTTATTATATGTATAGATAACACTATTATAAATGCAAAAGTTCGTACGTGTGTATGCGTGTTACTCTTTCTCCTCAAGAAAGGCTTCTCATAAAGGCTATTGTTAGTAATAACATTTGCCAAAAGGTGGCGCTGCCCTTATGTATTAAAAATGTCCTCCCTGACTGATTGAGATTAGCTATCTACGCAGGAGATATCATAGTGCACAAGTATGCGCGCAAACACAAGTACAAGGACCGACGGTTTTACGTGTTCTCTGAGGCACGTGGGTGAAACACCGCCAACTTCCCAACTCCAGGCTGTTACTGAGAATTTATCAACAAAAATTCTTAATAACTGCACTTGGCCCGACTCGGGATTGAACACAGGACCTTCTAATCTGCGGCCATACATTCTAATCACTAGACTACCGAGGCAGTTCCTTCAATACATAGTATAAAACAAAGTTGCTTGCCGCTGTCTGTCCCTATGTATGCTTAGATCTTAAAAACTACGCAACGGATTTTGATGCGGTTTTTTTTAATAGATAGAGTGATTTAAGAGAAAGGCTTATACGTATAATACATACAAATTATAGTAGAGAAACACTGATAATTTTAGAGGTTTCTAATGTGATGTCGTAAATAAACACATTTTTTTGTGCTTACATTGCAAACGCTGACCGAACCCTACGAGATAGATCAAAATAATGTACTACAATATTGTTCACCTGAAAAAGGTCTACAAAAAGTCCGCGATGGCAAATGTCTATATCTTAAGGATAACATACTATATCCATTTTACTATATCCAAGTTAGGGACAGACCCGAGCGAAGCGAGAATGAGGCGCTAGTATATAATACTAGCAACTCACCCTCGCTTCGCTCGAGTTCGTCCTTAGCTTGCTTCCCCATACAAACTTTCATCCGCATTTTCACCTCCTTAATGGATGATTTCCGGGATAAAAACTATCCTATATCCTTCCCAGGGTCACAAACTATCTTCTTACCAAATTTCATCTTAATCGGTTCAGTAGTTTCGGAGCCTATTCGGTGCAAATAAACAAACAAACAATCAAATCTTTCCTCTTAATAATATTAGTATAGATTATAAATCCAAAAGGCACACCAGAGCAAGTCGCTAGTGTAGAAAAGTGGATGTTTTGTAATCAAGTCGTCAAGCCTGATTGAACTGAGGGTAGGTTTAGTAATTAACTAAATATAGGGTGCCATAAATGTTGTTTGAACAAAATTAAGCTAAAATATTGTGTGTAAATGGTTTGACGCATGTGTAACAGGAGCTTCGCACCACAAACAACGATAACCTATGATCTGTAGTATAATAATACTTGCGAACAGATAACGCTCGCTTTCAATAATATTTTGTATCTAACATTTTTATTTGGTGTAGTTATAGTTTGAATAAATATTTAACGCTTCACTGAGTAGCTGTTTTTAGTGTTTTTATTCAAAAAAATATAATAAAACTCTTCACTACATAGTATAAAACAAAGTCGCTTCCCGCTGTCCTTCTGTTTCTATATATGCTTAGATCTTTAAAACTACGCAACGGATTTTGATGCGGTTTTTTTAATTGATAGAGTAATTCAAGAGGAAGGTTTATATGTATAATATATGCATAATATAGTACAGAAAAGCCGAGAAATTCAAAGATTTGTATTTCATACTAACCGTTAAAACGTACCTAGAGACGAACCCGAGCCAAGCGAGGATGAGTCGCTAGTAATATTGTACATTAAAAGTAGACAATACATAAAAAACTGCTTCGATAACGTACCGACAATGGCTTTAAAAAAACCATAGGTAGGTACAGCAATGGTTGATGAGTCACGAAATCTCAGTATAAATGCTGCAAACTTAATTATAAAGAGAAATATTTTTTTGGAATTCAACCACAAAAAGCGTAAAAGAGGTTGGAAGTTTCTATAAAAATCCGCGGGCAATAATCGTTACTTCTCCATCGTTTTATTGTATTGTGTGTATGGACGTCACACGTATTGCTACTAAAACTTTTAATTCGAAAATGTGTAAATTGGAGAATTTATATTCAAATCGAAAATATTAAACCGAATTGTAAAAGGTTCAAAAATAAAATCCTTATTGTTACTATGAATATGTATGTTTTTTCAACCGCATTCGGGATATTTTACAGCTATCTCTAACATATTTACGGAGGGTACATAGATATTAGATTGTATTCACCCCTTTTTTAACGTCCCACTGATGGATACAGGCATCCCTTCAATACAAGGTGTATCAGGCCATAGTCCACCACTTTGGCCTGACTTTACGTGTCTTTTGAAAACTTGCTAGACTTCCTCAGGTTTCCTCAATATGTTTTCCTTCACCATAAGACAAGTGGTGATCATGTCGGAAATCAGAAATGATTCCCACAGGGAATATCAGAGGCGCGAGACCCGGGATTTGTACACGCTTCACTCGATTTCGCAAGCGAGTGCGTTACCACTGGACTACCACTACCTTAAATATTAGATTACCTACTAAAAAATAAATAAATAAAAGCTAAAAGTTTGTGCTTACATTCGTTCAGAGTAAATTTTAGGGCACACAAATATATTTATTATTACAGAAACCCCTCTTACGTGAAGGCCTCTTCCAAAGTTTGACATTTCTCTCAATTCTGTGCTATAAGATGCCATTTACTGGCTTTTTTCTTTATGTCGTTCTCCCAAAAAAAAAGCTTAATTACATACTTCAAATTTTAATAATAACATGCCTTATTTAAACCATTAAACTGAATAAAATGACTTCTTGTAATTTAAGTAAAAATGTGTACATGGAATAAAACCATCATAAGACCAGTCCTTATGTATGGCAGTGAAACGTGGGCCGTAACCAAAAAGCACGTTCATACCATTCAAGTTTCTGAGATGAAGATGCTAAGTGGTGGAGAAGTAAAATAAGGGAGACTGACCCCACCACCATGTGGGATACATAGCCAGGAAAAGAGAGAGAGAGAGTGTACATGGAATAAGAGAAAAAACATAAGCCTCCTTTTTTAATGTCGGTTAACAGTTCGAAACAGGTGATACAATACACTTTATATAATATCTATTGTGGCTATTCTCATTTATTATTGTTATAATAACCTATAGAAGTAATTCAATTCAATCGGACATGTAGAAATAAAAAACATAACAATGTCTATTATTTCCTTACAGTATGTAATACTGTATGTAATAACACGTCTGGTTGTAGATTTTTCCTATCAACACATTCCCATTGATATTCTAGACCCGCGCCTAATCATACACAGATAAATAAAATTTGTAATGTCATAATAACAGTTTTTTACTAAATGCATATGAAATTATGTACAATATTTATAAGAAAAACAGAATAATTCAAAAATTTTGTCTGTCTGTTCTTCTGTCTCTTTGTTCCGGTTAATCTCCGAAATATCTGGACTGATTTTGATGGTTTTTTCACTGGCGCATAGTTGGTGTTATAAGAAGTAACTTAGGCTACATTTATTTTATAATAAGAATTAGGATCGCTCAAAAAAATTATAACGTACCAAGGGACGAAAATAGATAAGAATATAAAAAGCGTGTGTATGTACTTATGTACGCACGTAAAAAGTTATACTTCTTTGGCGTAACAAAACAAAAATAGCTAAAGATTTCATCCCATATATCACAACTCTCTGTTTGTAAAAGGAATGCAGCTAACTTCATCATGTCGCTTTTCGGCTGTCGATGTGCACATCGTAAAAATTTTACTCTCATATTTTTTTCCAAATGTGCCAAAGAAGTATAACTTCAAATAGCGAACGAAAAGATGGAAAGATGATGTATGAACATAGTATTATGCGGTCGAAATATTATGCACATAGTAAATCTCGCAAATATAAAACTTGTATGTCTCCGACTGCATAATACTATCTTCCGTTATCTTGTTTACATATTTTAAGTTCGCTTTTACGCAGTCGGATTTTTATTTTTTTAATTTATTATTTATTTACAATTTTATATGTACGTTTTAACGTTTAGTACAGATTTCTCCGAAATGCGATATTTTACCCGTAGTAAAAAATATCCTATATGTTGACCCGGATAACCAACTATCATCATACCAAATTTCATCAAAATCTGTCCTGTGGTTTTCTTGTGATGCGTTCCCAGACAGACAAAAATTCTAATAAACTATAGGCTCGGCCTCTGTATCTGTAATAATGAGTTTCAATTCAATTCCTTTTCAATTCCTTCAATAAGATTTTCCAAAAAATATTTAATGTACAGATTCGACTCAGTTAGAATTTTATTATATGTATAGATATAGATAATAATAATAATATAATTTATTATCCAGAAAATGTATACAACTTTTCACAAAATAATTCAAAAACTGATGATGGTGATTTATGATCTGATGATGATTTATTATATTTATATACTTTATGGCATTCACTTTATAAAGGTTAATACGAGAATAATGAGCAATTCATCAAATCATTTCAGCCATTTAGTAATTACGAGGGAACATAGGGTTGACATAAATACATACATACATACATACGTACACACGTACACACACGCACACACGTATGCACACGCACACACACGCACGCGCATATACACACATACATACATACATCAAATCATTTACTTTATACAATTAAATTTTGCAAACACCTTTAATTTATCAACTTAACTAAAAGGTTTCGTGAGTCATCATGTACATGATATTATCTTCTTTGTAGCTGGCTAATCTCAATGAGAATGGCCAAAAAGTTGAAATAAAATGCTGTATATTTTCTTTCACTTCTTTCTTCTTCTTTCTTTCTTCTCCTTCTTTATCTGCTAAATCGATACGATATCTTGAACAACTTTGAACGTTTAATTAAAATTTTAAATAAAACTATATTTTCGGATTATTTCTCTTCTGTGACCATGATTGCTGTAAAGTGTAAAGCATTGGAAACGTCGGGAACCAAAAATCAAAAGAAATTCGCGAAATAATCCCAAAAAATAGTTTTGTTTAACAATTCTTTTTTTAATAAATAGCTCAAGTGTCACATATAAATTTCAATAAAACTATTAACCTTAATGGTAGGTGAAAAATAACCATTACGTAAAATAATTTGAATGTCGTTGTACATTTTTAACACTAGCGCTGCCCGCAGCTCTGACCGCTTATCCGATGAAGGATTTTTCCTAGTACATCCAGAATAAACCGCGTTAAACAACCACAAAAGAAATTCATTAGCTTTATAGAAAAAAATTGCTAATTTTTGAATATAAAACTTGGGCAAGTGCCCACAGTGACTCACGCACCGAAAAATCCGTACCACTAAATACTGTGTTGTTTTTATATTTACATATTTGTTAGATTAACACTAAAATAAAACATTGTACCAATTCCAAATAAAAATTTGCGTATTTTCCATAATGTTTTTGAGCAATATTAAAAACAAAGTTAATCTTGCAGTCGTTAAATTGATAAAGCGGAACAAAAAATATCCAATATTATCTCAATAATTACTATACAGATACGTTTACTCCAGACGACACGTTTGGCTCAGTTTGTAGTGACCATACTTGCTGTGCCAGCGATCACGAGTTCGAGTCCCGCTGGGGGCATTCATTTGTGTGATGAGCACGAATGTTTGTACTCCAGTCATGGATGTTTATATTTATAATATGTATGTATTTAAATTCATATATATGTATAGTGTATCAACTATTTGGTATCCATAACAGGCCCCGTAGCTTACCATGCATTCAAACTTCAGTTGGCCTTAAAGAGTCTTTTGATCACATTAAAAAATAGGACCGCTTGGCAACCAAAAATATATCGAGTTGATTAAAGGTTTTTCCGTACAAAATGTATGAGAAAAGATTTTGGCGATTTCTGTCATTTCTAGTACTCAAACCTTAAATGGTCCCATAGAGTCTTTTGATCCCTACATGAAATGGGATCGATTGACATAAAAAATTTTTTTTGGTATTTTAGCATTTTTCGCGCTGACTGTAATTTTTTTCCAAAATCTGTGAATGCAGTTCAGAATATCTCAAAAAGTTATGGATAGTTTCCTAGGAACGTTTTCCTGTAACTATAGCAGTTAAGGTACCTGCCCTTACTGTCCCGTCTCAAAAATCCAACCTGTAGATAAAAATAGTATTATAAGATTATTTTTAAACATCTTGAGCTACTTTTTGTTCCTAGAATCAATTTACATAATAAAAAAGGAGACCTTGAAAGCTGAACTACGCATTTATGTTTTGTATAACTGTATGTTATAACAATAATATACATATGTATGTATGTACATGCATACTAAGTGCCTACACCGTACCTCAAAGAGTGGTGAGATAGGTTTTTTATTGTTTTTCTAGTTAATTAATAAAATTTGACAGTAAAGATCTATCAAAATACGATATATTACATATTTTTACTCATTAGAGAGGTAAAAGGTTATAATTTTTCTGTAACAGGAACCTGGTTAAAAATACTTATTGATTATTTATATAAATTAAAAGAAAAATGTAAGTTTTTTTACAAAAAAAAAACATTTATAGCGTACATTTACCAAAAACATGTAATTTAAAACATATATGTAACGAATCTCATTTTCACTCAATAAAAAACTATTTTGTTGAAACGGTAATGTATGCAAAATTATTTATAATACTAGCGACTCACCCTCGCTTCGCTCGGGTTCGTCCCTAGGTTGCTTCCCAAAACAAAATTAATGAATCAATTTGGTTTTAATTTTTTTTCGTGGGACCCTTTTTTTCTAAAATAAAAGTAGCCTAAGTTACTTCTTATTACATGAGCTATCTGCCAGTAAAAGTCCCGTCAAAATCGATCCATCCGTTTCAGAGATTAGCCGGAACAAATAGACAGACAGACAAAAATTGTAAAAAATGTTGTTTTGGTATGTGTACCGTGTATACATCCATATGCATTTAATAAAAAGCGGTTATTTTAATATTACAAACAGACACTCCAATTTAATTTATCTGTATAGATAAGTTTCTGTACAACAAGTATGATATGAAGTAAAATTTTTAACCAAAATTAGTACCTATCACGTAAATCGTACTATTGCTCAGCGACGCGAAAAAAAAACTGTCAAAGAAACATGTTTTAAATATGGACATTTAGCCTTTGCCTATATTTTTTGTGACTATGGTACCTATATCATTTTAAGTTATTTTTGTCTTGCGACAGTACATATTAAGAGATAACAAGGTTGTATTTTATCATCGGAAGAAGATCATCAGACAAACGATTAAAGAAAAAACTAAAAAATACATTTAATTTTACATTTAAGTTTTTACCTTTAATCTGTTATTTTTAAGGTTTATTTCAAGAATGATAAATATGTATAATGTATTTAAAATATGTATAATCTTAAATTACCTATCTTTTTTACCAGCTATGCGCATAAATACATTTTGAGTCGGTATTCAGCCAACATAATTACAACACTGGCTATTATATAGAAACATATTATACATTAAAAATATCCTATATGTGGACACGGATAATCAGCTACCAGCTAGCATCATACTAAATTTCATCAAAATCTATCCAGTTGTTTTCTCGTGATGTGGTCACTGACAGATAGACAGACAGACATAAAAATTCTAACAACTATAGATTCAGCCTCTGTATCGATTATAATGACTATTTCAATAATATTTTCCAAAAAATATTTAATGTACAGATTCGAAACATTAAGAATTTTATTATATGTATAAATTACCTTGCATAAACAAATTACGCCGTCGTAATAAGAATTATTAATACGATCTTATGGGGTTAGTATGGGTTCTTGTGCAAACGTGTAAAATTAACATGCTATGGAAATACGTAATTTAGAGGCAAATAAAAGTGTCACGAAAGACAAACCGTTAGCCACTCAGGCGCAGGGCCAATTGTTTTATGTGATTTCTGAGGCACAAGGGTGCAATATCGCTTTCCAACGCCGGCGCTATTAAGAAATTTAACAAAAAATCCATAAAACATTTTTGGCTCAACTCAAATTTCAAACTAAATATCTTATGATAATGATAATAATAACTCTTTATTGCACACACAAAAGAGGAAGAAATGAGAAAAAAAAACAATACAGTAGTAGAAAAATGCACAAGAGGCGGCCTTATCTCTAAAACAGCGATTTCTTCCAGGCAACCTTTAGGTGTAGGGAATAGGAACAAAGTTAGGAAAAATAAAAATAGAAATGATATCTACATACATATATACATACATATGATATTTTATATACGTATATAAAATATATAAATGATTTCTCATACATGCTAGCTATTAGACCTAAGCCGGTACTAATTATGTCTCCACCGATTTCTGCCACAGCGACTAATATTATTATTAGTCAAATGCATAGCAGATATTATATTGCAAAAGTGTATACGTAAACATAAATGCATTCTCTATTGCTTTCTCTTTCAAAAGTCCAATGGATACCACCGGTAAGAGATCAGGTTCAGAACAGACGGTTTTAGAAGCTCTGCTTCAGCACGAGGGGTAAAATATCTCCAATTTCCCAACTCCGAACTGCTACAGAGAATCTCTTGACAGAAAAAGTCAATAACTCCATTTTAAATTAAACTACATATCTTTTGATAACTTTTCATAAGTACACTTGGCACGTTCCGGGACTCGAACCCAGGACATCCAGATCTGCAGCCATAGATGCTTGTTCTTAACCAACGGCACAGTAATTAATGCCAAGTACATAATAAAAATTAAATTAACAATTTTAAAAAAAACTCCTACGCAATAACCTGCAAGGTACCTACTCATTAAAACTAATTATTGAACCCAAAAAATACTAAAATGTCTGCTGTGAGTTTTCGAAGAGTTGGATTCTCTGGAAGCCATTCTGGTTGCAGCATCAGGTCGAAGTTATCAATTAATTGTCATTTAACAATTACACTGGCACGCGTGAAGCACTTAATCGAGTAAACATACATCATTTTGGAAAAGAACTGATACTCTTACACTGCTGGACCGATATTAACCAAACAAAGCTGAGAACCACCGCAAGGAAACTGGCTTTCAAATGAAAAAACCGCATCGAAATCGGTCCATCCGTTTGAGAGCTACGATGCCACAGACAGACACACACACACACACAGACAGACATCGACGTCAAACTTAAAACACCCCTCTTTTTGCGTCGGGGGTTAAAAAGATAGTTATCCATATTGGAATTCGGGACAATCTATTTACATATTCTCATCTGTCCCAAGATAATGGTATAGATTAAATAAAAGAGATAAGTTTTAGTCGACAATGTGACAAAATTTCAGTTTTATATTATACGTCAAAATCAATTACGATGACTGAGGCGGGTCATGAATAAAACAGCAGGCGACATTTGCAGTAACCCAAAAGAAATGTAGCTTATTCTATTCTAGACTTCAAATATTCTCTTGGGAATCACCAATTGTAACGAGATGTGTTTGTTGACAACTATAGATATCTATACATATAATAAAATTGTAACGAAGCCGAATCTGTACATTAAATATTTTTTTTAAAATCTTTTTGAAATAGACATTATTATCGATACAGAGGCCGAATGTATAGTTTTCAGAATTTTTGTCTGTCTGTCTGTCTGTTACCGCATCACGAAAAAACAACTGAAGGAATTTTGATGAAATTTGGTATGATGATAGCTGGTTATCCAGGTATATAGGATATTTTTTACAACAGGAAAATGTATCATCTCTAAGAAATCTATACGTTAAAACTTAAGTAGGGACTAACCCACAGTCTATACAGTCATTCAACGAAGCCGTCTAGACAGGGCAATCGTGCGGGGTGTGAGAGGTGAGACGCGGGTAGGCGAGCCCGAGCTGCATACATTTCTGCCGCCCGAATTAGTTAGCAGCTCGGGACACGACTTTAAGGGCTGTCGCGCGTTTATTTTAATTTGTAAGCAATTAAAATGGTTCATACTACCTGTGCTATATTATATATTTTTTGCTAAAATTATTTATTAGGATGAGGATTTTTTACATAATTAAGTTTAATAACAGAAATTTCAAATCCAGTAAATCTAGAAACCGAAAATATTTGTCCGTTGCCCATTTATGATAGGTGATTTGGAAATCTATTAATTACATTATATCATATAAAACTAACTTTGCTAAAAAATTGAAAATATAATATAAATTTATATATAACTAAATTCAATTTGACTTATGTAATATAATTTGCTAGATTTAATTTATTTTTATTATAACTTAATTTATTTTATTTAATTATCTAGTTATTCATTAAATTAATTATAATGTCACATAAAAATATTCATTCAATTAAATCAAATAATTGTTAAGCCAATTGTATATTTTATTTTTTATTAAAGAAATAAAAGGCTTATTATTATTATTATATGAGATTTTGTAAAACTCTATTTGAATTTGCCTCCGCGAAATGCCTTTTTGTATTCTTTGCTATGAAGAACTTCGATAAATAACTAAATAATAATATTATATTTTAATTAAATTACAAAAAAAAAACTGTAACAACCCTGCGTAATGCGAAGTACGCTACGCGGTGTCGGTTTTTCTTCAAACATCAAAGGCGATAGCCCACTGTTATTTTTTTAGTACACTGTGGACTAACCCGAGTGGAGCGAGGGTGAGTCGCTAGTAGTATTATATAAATAGATTTTATTTTATATCTGCTGTATCTCCTATACGTCTTCTTGATTTCAAAAAGTAATCAATCCTGGTTGTGTTTGTGTGTTTTACATCAATTCCTAAATACTTTATAACAATTAAGCAGATGAGTGAAGAGGACATTCCGTTGAATCTTAGCCTATTAATATTAAGAATACAAAGAATAAAAGGAAAATTAAGATGTATTCAATGAAGTGACATTTATGTCACTGTCAAATATTGTTGGGAATCGCAAAGTATGTGGGGTACCCTTAGCATAATATGGGATGAAATAAGTGCTTTCATTGGTTTTTCCGTATTTTAGATAGAAATGAATTATGGTTTAAAGGCTTTTTATTATTTAGACAGTTAGCGGGCTGGAGTGACGAGGGTTGTGCCTCGATATTTCAAGTATATCCCATGGGACATTTTATGTATTGTATGTATTCAGTCCTTTTTAACTTCCCACTGCTGGGTACAGGCCTCCCTTCAATACGAGGGGGATCAGGCCATAGTCCACCACGCTGGCCAAGTGCGGGTTGATGGACTTCACATGTTGTTCGAAAATTTGCTAGGTTCTCTCAGACATGCAGGTTTCCTCACGATGTTTCCTTCATCGTAAGACAAGTGGTAATCATGTTAGAAATGATTCGCACATGAAAATATCAAAAGTGTGAGACTAGGGATGAGAACCCGCTTCACCCATTTCTCAAATCGAAATTAATGTATGCAAAATGCAACAAAAACACTAAAAAAGTTTAGTGAAGAAACGCTTGTATCATGAATATTTAACATAAAGTCAAACACATATATGTACTTAAATATTTCCTCTATAATACATTTGCGTTAAAAATAAATTTTACATTCTGTCACCTTGACCCTGACGTGTATGTCGAATTTTTATCCTTGTGAGGCTTCCACATGGGTTTTACTAATCCATTCTTAGTTTTAAAGTACGATTTAAATTTATTTGATAAAAATTAAAAGTTTATTTTGAATGAAACAATGTGCAAATCCGTACTTATATTATAAACTAGCGACTCACCCTTGCTTCGCTCGAGTTCGTCTCTAGGTTGCTTCCCAAAAACAAAATTAATTAATTAATTTTGACCCTATTCTTTTTCTAAAATAAAAGTAGCCTAAGTTACTCCTTATCACATCAAGTATCTGTTAATGAAAGTCCCGTCAAAATCGGTCCAGCCATTTCAGAGATTAGCCGGAACAAACAAACAGACAGACAAAAATTGTAAAAAATGTTGTTTTGGTATATGTAGGTACCGTGTATACATCCATATGCATTAATTAAAAAGCGGTTATTTTAATATTACAAACAGACACTCCAATTTTATTTATCTTATTTATCGCTTTTTGCTAAATACATATAGATGTATATACGGTACATAAGCCAAAACAACATTTTTTACAATTTTTGTCTGTCTGTCTGTCTATATGTCTATCTGTTTGTTCCGGCTAATCTCTGAAACCGCTTAACCGATTTTGACGGGACTTTCACTGGTAGATAGCTGATATAATAAGGAGTAACTTAGGCTACTTTTATTTTAGAAAACGAATCAGGGTTCCGCGAAAAAAATTAAAACCCATAAAATTGTGAACAAAATCCGCGTACGGCGTACGCACCCGAGCAAAGTGAAGGTAAATAGCTATATAATTTTAATGAATATCTTAGGAGTAGCAAGCTACTATTTATGTATAAACAGCTAACCGTGATAACGTACCTAGGGACGAACGCGAGCGAAGCGAGCGTGAGTCGCTAGTCTATATATAATCGTACCTGTATCGAGTAAATTTTGAAGAAACAACAAACACACGCTAACACACAAAACTTTTGCATTACTTGTAATATTAGCTTGAAGATGATATCACTTTGCTTAGACACAAACTAATTAACGTTCACGTCCTACATTAAAGCAAATAGTATTTAATCGTGAACTATTGATTTACATCTCCTCTTCATTTACTGAGGAGATGGGGAAATGATGTACATTGTATAAAGAAATATTTTCCTAGAATATCAGCAAAAGACTTCGCAAATTCATTTCCCGGGTTAAATAAATGTTACGTATTCAGCCCTTTTTAACGTCCCACTGCTGGCCACGGGCCTCCCTTCAATACGAGAGGGATCAGGCCATAGTCCACCACACTGGCCAAGTGCGGGTTGGCGGATATCACATGTCGAAAACTTGCTAGGTTCTCTCAGACATGCAGGTTTCCTCATGATATTTTCATTCACAATAAGGTAAGTGGTAATCATGTTAGAAATGATTCGCACTTGAAAATATCAGAGGTGCGCGACCCGGGATTTGAACCCGCTTCACTCGGTTTCCCAACCGAGCGCCTTGCCACCGGGCTACCACTGCCAATAATAGTTAGAATTTAGACTAAAATTTCACAAGATCACATACATCCATACGAGATATAGCAGGATTTATTTACAAAAATACCAAATATCATTAAGAAATGTCCAATGCATTATTAATGTACAAATCATGTCAGCATGGAATTTTAGCAAAAATCTTAGCCGCATTCCCTCGCTGAATTGCAATGTCGATTTTTTGGGCGAAAATTGAGCCAGCTTTTCCTTCCAGCTGTCACCAGTACAGACGATATGACAAATGTGTCTTCGAAGAACATTTTAGGTGAAATAATAAAATAAAAGGAAAATGCAGAAGATAGAAGAGTACGTACAATTTGAAAGCAAAATTAAGTAATGTATGGCGACTTGTAAAACCTCGAAAAAATTTAAATTATGCCATACCATATCTACTGTTATTTTCTACTAGTGACATATACTTGCTTCGCTCGGGTGCGTTCCTGGGTACGTTTTAATTTTTTTTAAGCGGGACCCTAATCTTTTTTCTAATAAAAGTAGCCTAAGTTACTCCTTATAACATCAGCAATCTGCTAGTGAACATCCTGTCAAAATTTGTCCAGGCGTTTCGGAGATTAGCCGGAGCAAACAGACAGACAAAAAATTTTAAAATTGTATTTTTCTTATTAGTACCGTATAGAATTCCATATGCATTTAGTAAAAAGCTGTTATTTTGACATTACAAACAGACACTTTAATTTTAATCTATACATATAATAAAATTCTAACCGAGTCAAATCTGTACATGAAATATTTTTTGGAAAATCTTATTGAAATAGTCATTATTATGGATATAGAGGAGAAACCTATAGTTTTTAGAAATTTTCTGTCTGTCTGTATGTCTGTGACCGCATAGCGAGAAAACCACTGGATAGATTTTGATAAAATTTGGTACGATGATAGCTTGTTATCCGGATCAACATATAGGATACTTTTTACTGCGGGAAAATATCTCATCTCTGAGAAATCTATACTAAACGTTAAAACGTACTACTTGTTAAAATAAAATTTGAGGTCATGCCTGTATTTTATACTGTCTTAATCGATTTTTAATTACGTTACTTATTGAAGTATAACGACTATTTAATTCGGCTTATTTGTAAATCTTTTTTTCTATGCTACTTTTTATTTTACTTGATTTGAAAGAAATAGAGTGCTATTTATTTATGTATTTTTTATTTACTCGGTATAACTGCCTCAATTGTTTAGAGGCTAGCATGTACTCCACATTTGGTGGTCCTGGGTTCAAGTCCCGGGTTATTGAGTCTTTGTGTTGAACAAGTCCCAGGAACAGCCCGGAGCTGGAAAGATGGCAGTGTTACACTCTCGTGTTTGCGAGAACACTTGTTGCGTCAGTACTCCGATTTAACTCTCACTGTCGTGTCGAAGTATTGTCTCATCAGACTTTAAGAGTGAAAAGAAAGAGTGTGTGCATTGTGTCTGCGCGAAAACTTGTGCACTATAACATTGGCCACCGTGGCCAAAATCGGTCAGGAGGACATTAAGTACCTCGTCACTACCAATTATATTATGACAAGCTAAATTACTCTTGAAGGTAGATACTCGTAAATCTAAAAATAATATGAAATCGATTAGCGATTGGATTTAATACTATTTTTGGAATAAAATATCAATCTGATATATCTACTCTGATGTATATATATATGTATCTGACGACACGTTTGGCTCAGTTTGTACTGACCCTACTTGCTGTGCCAGTGGTCGCGGGTTCGAGTCTTGCTGGGAGCATTCATTCGTGTGATAAGCACGAATGTTTGTACTCCAGTCATGGGTGTTTATATTTATAATATGTATGTATATAAATTTATACATGTACAGTGTATCAACTATCAAGTATCCATAACACGAGCCTCGTAGCTTACTATGGAACTAGACGGTGCTGTGTGTTAATGTCCCAACATTTATTTATTTATATTGTTTAATGGTATTTTTTTACAAAGCTTCGGCTCTGCTAGCGTGTATCATTGATTAAAATAGGTTATGTTATGTTCTGCTTCTATTACACCAGTTAAAGTGCCGTGAAATCATTCATAGATGAACTAACACTGTTTTGATGGTTATTTAGACAATTATATAGTTAATTGAATTGGAATTTTTATGAAAAAGTTTAACGACTTTATTATTACGCATATTATTATATAAAAGCACTGTCTTTCGATAAAATACGTAAGTCACGATTACTTTTTATTTTTCATTATCTTCTAAACTTCTAACCAAACTAGCAGAACCCGCGGTTTCCCTTGCATTAAAACTTCAAAAAAAATAAACAAATTCCTTGGCTTTATGTTATAAGTAATTTTTTATGGTATACAAAATGACAGGAACACCCCCGCTCCCCCGTACGCCCTGCGTCACCTACTCGCGGTGCTAGCGGTCGCGGGTTCGAGTCCCGCTGAGGGGATTCATTTGTGTGATGAACACGAATGTTTGTACTCCAGTCATAGATGTTTCTATTTATAATATGTATGTATTTAAAGTTATATATGTGCAGTGTATCAACTATCTGGTATCCATAGCACAAGCCTCGTAGCTTTCCATGGAACTAGATGGTGCTATGTATTAATGTCCCAACATATTTGTACATTTATGAAAGTATTCAATTTCAGGCATTCTAATAGTCGTCTAAATATTACTTGGCTGTATCATAGCTGTATCATAGCTAACTATATCATAGCTGTTACAGTTTAACTGTGTTAGGTAAGTGCTAAGAAAGTTTTAATACACTAAAATCTTTCTGGAGATATTCACTTATGTACGTACAGAGACGTTTGCCGGCGTCCTAAAATATATAAAAAAAAAATTTACAAAAATAAAAATCCGACTGCGTAAAAAGCGAACTAAAAATATGAGAATAAGTTGACAAAAAAACATAGTTATATGCAGTCGGATACATACAATACAAAACTCGCAGCTAGTATAAAACATCTGTACGTCTCCGACTGCTATATTATGTTTTTTCGTCAACTTGTTCTCATCTTTTTAATTTGTGTTTTACGCCCGGTTAGTAATTACGAGGGAACATAGGGTCGGACATATATACATACATACAGGTCAAACACATAACCCTTCTTTGGACTTCACCGTCGGTTAACAAGGTAAATATATTACTTATGTGGATGTCGACCTTTATGCAAATAATACATAATTTTTGAAGTGAAAACTTCTATAGGATGGTTTGGATGAGGAGCAAATTCATGTAAGTCGTCGTCGACATGATCACGTGACGTGTTAACGCTAACACTCAGAGTGCCGATAGATGTAACAACCAGATAAATGTAAACGGTTTTAATAAACTTAATTTAAAATCAAATAATTCGAATATCCAAAAATAACAACTTTTTGTTTATAGTTAAGTTTTCACTTCTGTCGGCAGTCCTCATGACTGCTATTTTTTTTAATACTCAAACCTTTATGACTCAATATGGCCTCATTGTAATTGCTGTTTTGATGGCACAGAGAGAACTAATTTTATTTATAAGAATTAATAGATTATTTATATAACTTTTTAATAAATTACAATTTGTGAAAATTAGCAAGTGGCGATCAATCTTTATCCAAGAAAATCTGCACAATGTCAGTAGGCGCCGCAAAGATGTGACGCAACCATACTTGTGATCCACCAAATATATTGCGATAAATATATATATATATATATATATATATATATATATATATATATATATATATATATATATATATATATATATAATTCTACCATTAGGGATGGATTTTTTTTTAATTAGAAGAGTCAGAAGTTAAGTTAATGAAAATATGTTCACAATTATCAAACATATTGCGTGAAACCAAAAACATACTCACAAATTGATGCTTTTTAAAATCGGTCAATAATAAATCCTTTTGACGTGAGAACTAAAAATCCGTATTAATATTATAAATGTGAAAGTTTGTATGTATGGATGTTTGTTACTCTTTCACGCCAGAACGGCTAAACACATCTAGATGAAATTTGTTGCTGAGATAGATTATAGTCTGGAATAACACATAGGCTACTTTTTTCTCGGAAAAATGTATGTATTTAGATTCCCGTGGGATAGATTTGTTTTTGTTTTTCTAGAGGCGAACACGAGCGAAGCGAATGTGAACCGCTAGTACTACAATATTTTGGTACGATCTAATAACACACATGTTCTATAATACTTGAAATAGCTTCTTTAAGTACCTAACAAAGTCATTGCTGAAGATGTAACAAAACTAGGAAGACAATTTTAATCCTTTTCCAATAGTTATGTTTTAATGCAAGTACACAATACATCGACTTGATACTTTTTCTTTCTAGTCTCTCCTATAACAATGTTTGCTGTCGACAAACAAAAACAAAAATAAATCCACGAAAAAGACCAAAAAAATAGTTTTATTTTAAACCATCGACTTGATCTGATACGATACATACATACATACATTTTTACTTTTTTAACTCAACTTGAACAGTCACTATACCTATACCTGTAGGTATAAATAAAAACTAAATTATCTTCTATGCAAGGAAACAATGAAAACACAAAATAAAATCGAATTTCGAGAATGTTTAGCGATTTGAGAACATTGATCCCATTCGTTTCTAAACGTTTTGTAATTAAGTCGGAATGTGTTACCCCATTTATTCTTCTATCGGTCAAATTGATTGTATAACGTATCTTCTCCATTTTACACGACATTAGCGAAGTAAATTGTGCCCAAACAGCACCTTTAGAACCCACTGAACAAAAGAATTGAATCGAAAGGGAGTTTTCATAAACAGTCTTTTTTCCTTTTTTTTGAGTAGATTATAATATAAGTAACATTGTTTTTGGTTTTAAAATGCCCTAAATATGTACAACAATGTTAAACAAAACAGTATAAAAATATTAAACAAATTAGCAATTCTGAACTCGCGAATCGGGAGACAAGATCGTAGACCTTATCTTGCCTTTGAGCTAAGATGAAGGTCAAGAGTAAGCCCATCTATATCTATATCTATATCTATACATATTATAAAATTCTAACTAAGCTGAATCTGTACATTAAATATTTTTTGGAAAATCTTATTGAAATAGTTATTATAATCGATACAGAGGCCGAATTTATAGTTTTTTAAATTTTTGTCTGTCTGTCTGTCTGTCTGTCTGTCTGTCTGTCTGTCTGTCTGTCTGTTACCGCATCACGAGAAAACTACTGGACAGATTTCGATGAAATTTGGTATGGTGATAGCTGGCTATCCGGGTCAACATATAGGATACTTTTTACCGCGGGAAAATATCTCATTTCTGAAAAAAAATACAAAAACTGCAAAGTAAGAGTATACTAATATGTAATACCTAAGAATTTGGTTTTTGGTCATCTGAACGCGGGCGGAGCCGCGGGCAATGCTAGTTTATTATTTAAAAAAAACATACAAGTATACCTGCACTAAGCCATGCCGACTTTTTTACACTTTCTCCCGAATTTCTAAAGATTCTTAGGGCTTATTCTATATAAAACTTATTTCTTCTCCTTTCTTAGCTATAAGGGAAACTTTTTACTTCACATAAACTGATCATACTAGTATTATTATTATTAAAGTTAGTTTATAAGCTTGTGAGCTCGTTTGTAGGAAGCAATCTCTGGAACTACTGAACCGATTTAGATGAGATTTGGTACGAAGTATAGTTTGAGACTCTGGGAAGGACATAGGATACGTTGTTTATTATCATCCCTTAAGGGGCTGAAAGTGGGGATGAAAGTTTGTAAGGGGAATCTATCTTGGAGTGAAGCAAGGCTAAGTCGGTAGTACTGTATAATTTAACTCTTTATATTAGCGCCTATTAAATCCAGAGGATGAAAATCTCAACATGAAATACAGATATCTATGAGCTGGTATTTTGTATGAAAATAAAACAAATTTTACTGCCTCCAGCACAATCAGTTGCATTCCGACTGAAATAGATATAGCTTTCAATAAAGTGGCAATAAAAATGAGTAATGCGTTTGCAACTATGAATATTTCGCAGATATTTAGAGCATCATATATATTATAATTTACTACTTTTTGTACGTGGGTTCGATTATATATCGAACTACTTATTACATGCGAAGTTTGTATGCTAATAGAAAATCTTAGTAATCAAACTGTTTTTTTTTTCAATGTTGGAAAATGTATTTACGCATACCACCTGTATACATACAGGTGACTAAAAAAGCCAGCACTACCTACTTAAACCCAACAAAACCTCCCCAATCTTAATGGGACATCGCAGGATCGCTTACACACTCAACCGCCCCGGACGCTTGCTGAAGTAGACCATAACAGCTGTGGGGTTGCTCCACTCTGCTATCATAAAAGTACCATAGCACACCGCCCACCAAGGTGGGTCACCTCCCAGGGCGTTTCTTGGCTTCGCGCCCGGCTGGATTGCCGGACTCTAATAAGTCCCTCCACCACGACAAGGTGAACGCACGTTGAGGGAGAATCAAACTTGGCTCAACCAGGACTCGAACCCAGGACCACATCATCTACAGCCGTCCATGCTAGATCACCGAGGCTACTATAGGGACCTAGGATAGGACTATACCTAGGGACGCACTAATTCACTAGTGTATACGTACTCGTATATGATATAATAAAATTCTAACTAAGTTGAATCTGTACACTAAATACTTTTTGGGAAATCTTATTGAATTAGTCATTATTATCGATACAGAGGCTGAATCTACAGTTTTTTAGAATTTATGCATGTCTTCACAATAAAACCACTGGATAGATTTTGATGAAACCTGGTATGATGATGGCTCATATCTCAGAAATCTATACTAACGGTTAAAACGTGTCTAGGGAGGTACCCGAGTGGAACGAGGGTGAGTCGCTACTCGCTAGTTATTTATAAATCGTAAAAAATGAACGTTTATTTAAATTTATAATCAGATCAGTATGTATAAGTGTATCTGGAAGGTCTGTCTAGTCTCCCCTATGATCATGTTTGCTCTAATGCATTTAAAACGTCAGAAATCAAAATAAAATCTTTTAAAATTTTATTTATATAAGGTTTTTCGTTATGACAAAGAGAAGTTTGTTGGGTCCACAAACAAAATTTGTGATATTTATTTACTATCCCGTCACCATAATTATTTTGTTCTAGTAGTAGCTAAGTTGTTTTGTATATGTATGTAACATATAGAAAACTACTTAGCTACTTCAGAATTAGTTATCATTCCCACGCACATAAGGAAGCAAGTAGATGAAAAAGCTCAGAAATATTTGCATGTACCTAATAATCAATAAAACGAACTCTGTTTTTAATTAATACTCTCATTGATATAGAAATAAAATACGCCACCCTCGAGGGGTGTACGTTCAAATAAAAAACAAACGTGATAGCGGTATAAATTCTTTAATAACACATGATACATACAGCGTCGGTTATATTTCTAACATTACTTGCAAAAAAATATATTTTAAGAATAAATTGCATTGAAATTAGTTCAATTAGAATTTTCGTTCAAGTTGAAATATTTAAAGAGCAGAGATACCCCAGTGGTAACGCATATGCTTGGGAAACTGAGTGAAGAGGGTTCAAATCCTGGGTCTCGCACTACTGATATTTTCATATGCGAATCATTTTCAACATGATTACCACTTGTCTTACGATGAAGAAAAACATCGTGAGGAAACCTACATATCTCAGAAAACGTATCAAATTTTAGAAAGACATGAGAAGTCCGCCAACCCGCATTAGGCCAGCGTGGTGAACTATGGCCTGATGCCACTTGTATTGAAGGGAGGTGAAAACCCCTTGAATTAAAGAGGTTCGTACCCAGCAGTGGGCCTTAAAAAAAAGCTGTATACATATTGCATAACTTCAAACAAAAAAAATATTTTTACCAAAATGTATAATTTTATAGATAAAAAGGTGTTTTATTATTAATATTATCGCAAAATAATTTAAAATAACAATTTAAAATCATTTAAAATAAACTCTCACGTTTTTGTCTACCATAAAATGTGTTTTAAATTCAGAATTAACTAATTTTGATGTAAATTATTTAAATGTAAATATTTTTAGAAGAATTTTCCTTAGGAATACAATAAGATTCGTCATAAATTGTTAAAATATACTCGTAATGTAAAAGATGTTTAAAGCAATCACGTCATATAAAAGTATAAATATTATTTCTTAGAGTGGATTTATATTCGTTTGAAGTTATTCAACAGATATATACTGTATGTGCTAATCCCGGAGCTTTAAAGATTTGTTTTGAAATTAACGTTGTGTGTAAAGGAATTATGAATGAAAAACGTTATTTTTTTTGTTTTAATCTATACATAATATAATAAAATTGTAACTGATCGCTGTCTGTACATGGAAGATATTTAAGAAAAACTATTATTGGGGATCTTTATTAACGCAATAGAACCCAAAACAACGATTTTTAGTTTTTTGTCTGTTTGTCTGTGCGTTTGTGCGCGCTAATCTTAGAAACGGCTTAACCGATTTGGGTGCGGTATTCACTAATGTATTGTGGTAAGCTTCACTTAACATTTAGTATTTGTTTTATTTCAATCGGTTTCTCAATAAAAAAGTTATGCCAATTTAAAGAACCATCTACTTCTTACTATAGAAGAAACTTTAATATTGTGAATTTGCAACTGTCTTAAAGCGAAGTATAAATGATGATTTTTCTTCACTATGTGTATCCTTAGTTCTTAAGTTAATTTTTTACCTGACCCGGGATTCGAACCCAGATTTTCGTGATCGGCTACCATATTATAGTCATTAGCAACCTCCGGCCAACAAATATTTGCTTAAGGTAATTGAATTCACAACCAACGACTAAGTATGTGTGTACTTAGCAAAATGACTGCACCAGCTGTGTGTCAATACACTGTGCAAACTTGGCGTGTATGTAAATGAGGATACGTCACGTACAACAAACGTTCCTTCGATTTGTTTTGCTTAAGAATTTATACGTTTGCTTTACGTGGATAAAATGTCGTTTATGGCTTCGAGTTTTAAAACACAGTACCTATAGATTGTATTTAGCCGTTTTTTATTGTCCACTGCTGGGCACGGGACTCCCTTCATTACGATGGGACTCGAGCCATAGTCCACCACGCTGGTCAAGTGCGGGTTAGCGGAATTCACGGTCTTTCGAAAAGTTGCTAGATTCTCTCAGAATTCCAGATTTCCTCACGATATTTTCTTCACTGTAAGACAAGTGGTAATCATGTTGTAAATGATTCGCACATGAAAGTAACAGAGATGCGAGACCCGGGATTTGAACCCACTCCACTTGGTTTCCCAAGCGAGCACATTACCACTGAGCTACCACTGACTCTTAAGAGATATTTGTCTTGATATATTAAAGAACTATATAGTGTGATTTATCAGTATGTGTGATTGATATTCTGATTTACTCTAAAATCCGAAGTACGATTGTCCTTCACACACCTGCGTACCCTATTACAGTAAGTTGTAAAAGACTATAATAATATAATCACGACATATAAGCATGGAGAATGTATGTTTTTACATTTAGACATTGCACGTAAACATGTAAACACGTTTGGATCAGTTTGTAGTGACCTTACTTGCTGTGCCAGCGGTCGCGGGTTCGAGTCCCGCTGGGGGCATTCATTTGTGTGATAATCACGAATGTTTGTACTCCGATTATGGGTGTTTATATTTATAATATGTAGGTATATATTCAAAGTTATATATGTGTTGTGTATCAACTTTCCGGTATGCATAACACAAGCCTCTTAGCTTACCATGGAACTAGATGGTGCTGTGTGCTAATATCCCAACATATATATAAATAAATAATGTAAATCACATATATTTTACGCATTTTAATAAAGTTTGTATAAAAGACATGTATTTATGGAATAATCTTTATGAGTATTGAACCGATTCTAAAAATTCTCTTAATGATTTCAATTTACACTATCTTAAGTGTTTCAAAACATCATTAGGTTTTTATCTAGGTTTTAGGCAACTAGTGCATGATATAATATATTACGGTCTACCGCAGTAGTATTCTCTATAATAACATTCACTCAAATGTCGAAAGTTTGACTGACTTTGTTATTAAATAATAGTTTTGAGTTTGACAATTAAGAAATAAAATATACAGTACACTAGCGACTCACGCTCGCTTCGCTCGCGTTCGTCCCTAGATGCGTTTTCACAGTTAGCTATGTTTATACATAAATAGTAGATTGCTATTCCTAAGATATTCATTTAAATTATATAGCGATTTACCCTCGCTTCGTTTCGTACCCGGCACGCCGTACGCAAATTTTGTTCACAATTTTACGGGTTTTAATTTTTTTTCGCGAAACCCTGATTCTTTTTCTTAAATAAAAGTAGCCTAAGTTACTCCTTATAACATCAACCATCTGCCAGTGAAATTCCCGTCAAAATCGGTCCAGCTGTTTCAAAAATTAGCCGGAACAAACAGATAGATAGACAGACAGACAAAATTTTTTAAAATTGTTTTTTTTTTCTTATAAGTACCATATAAACTTTCACATATATTTAGTAAAAGCTCTTATTTTCACATTACAAACAGACACTTTGATTTTATTTATCTGTATAGATTAAATATTAACAATATTTGTTTTTATTAATTCATCTCCGCAATTAATAATAAACTTCACAACCTTGTGCCTCCTTCAACGTTTTACCACAGAACTGCGAGAAGTCGTGAGCGCTGGCATCCTTACGTGGTAGAAATCCCCAACCCGCAAGAAACGCTTTAGTTCTACGTTTCTGAAAGGAACTGCTAAGGTGTGGAACACCCTTCCAGCATCCGTGTTTCCTGTCACCTATATATAATATAAGTACCTTCAAGGCAAAAGTGAATAGACATCTTCTAGGCAAGCGCGCTCCAACCTAGACCTCATCAGTGCTTCTCAGCGTTGATTGTCGTCAAGCGCAAGCCTATATAACAATAAAAAAAAAATAATGTAAATTAAGAAAAATATTAAATTAAATTTTATAGCTTCGTGTCGACTCTATGTCTTCAAAACCGTCTCTATTCTCTACAACCTTGTATATTATATATCTACACTATATTAGACCCTATTCATGTTCAGTGACTAAATTAATGTATAGAAACTGTGTCCAATTAAGAAGTTTCTATATGGTGTTCTATTTAATGGTTATCTTCCTAAGTCCTCTCTATATCTTTCTTGTATTATATTATATTCAGCCCTTTTTAACGTCCCACTGCTGGGCACGGGCCTCCCTTCAATACGAGGGGAATCAGGCCATAGTCCACCACGCTGGCCAAGTGCGGGTTGGCGGACTTCACATGACTTTCGAAAACTTGCTAGGTTCTCTCAGACATGGTGGTTTCCTCGCGATGTTTTCGTTCACCGTAAAGACAAGTGGTTATCTTGTTAGAAATGTCTTAATTAAATTATAAATGTATCTTTCTTATTCTATCTATGTAATTTTAAAATGAATTTGATTCGCCAGAGGAGTGAGTTCTGATTCTTCATTTTGTTGTTTCTGCTGGTCTATATTCTTCATTTTTATGTGAAGAATGTATTTAAAAGAATATATTTAGGTATATTTGTTTCAGCCCTTTTTAACGTCCCACTACTGGGCCTCCCTTTTATACGAGAGGAAGAACATAGTCCACCACGCTGGCCAAGTGCGGGTTGGCGGAATCTACATGTCTTTCGAAAACTTTCTAGATTTTCTCCAACATGCAAGTTTCCAATTATTTCGCGATGTTTCCATCACCATAATACATGTGATTATCATTTCGAAAATGATCTTCGCATGAAAATATCAGAGGTGCGACGCTTCACTACATGAATTCCCAGCGGTACCACTGGGTTACCTCTGACACTCACATTTAACTTATATCATACAGATACCTTTATGTACCTTTAATTTTCTTTTTAGAAAAAAATACTATTAACGTTTATTAGTCATTTAATTCTTCCACACTACATGAACTATCCATGCAATAACAATAACCAAGGAAATACAGCGCCTCCACAATTTATTTCAAATTAATCAAAAGTAGTTTGCCATGATTTTTTATAAAACCCTTTTTGAAGTCGGTTAAAAATCTTGCAGTGAATTTCGAATGAACTGAAAAACAAACACGAACCAGCAAATAGTCTCTCAGTTATAACACGAATTATACTCCTAAATACATACGAGTATTTTTTTAAGTAATCACGTTCGACCTCAAATGTCAATCAATGACTAAATTAAAATTATGTTGGATTTGCTATAAATATAATATGCATCTATCTAATATTATAAATGTGAAAGTTTGTGAGTATGGATGTTTGTTACTCTCACGCAGGAATAGCTGAACGGATCTGGATGGGCACAGTGATAGATTATAATCTAACACATATGTAGGCTACTCTTTATCCAGGTAAAATGTACGGTTCCTGTGGGATAGATTTGTTTTTGTTTTCCTCGAGGCGAACCCGAGCGAAGTGAGGATGAGCCGCTAGTTTCTAAATAAAACTATCTTTTCGATATATTTCGCGAATTTATTTTGATTATTGTGATTGCGATGTTACAGACAGTATCCAACCACAAAATTATATAATACTAGTGACTCACCCTCGCTTCGCTCGGGTTTGTCCCTACCTTGATTCCGCATACAAACTTTCATCCCCATTTTCACCCCCTTAAGGGATGATTTCCAGGATAAAAAGTATGTCCTTTCCGTGGTCTTAAACTATCTTCTTACCTTTCATCTAAATCGGTTTAGTAGATCCAGGCATTACCCCCTACAACGTCACAAACTCATAAACTTTACCTCTTTATAATATTAGTATAGATTGTTTTTTAAACATTATTTATTTAATTTTTGTTGCTATTATTATAATCTAATAAAAACTATATTAAATAATCACTATGCTTAGTACCACACTAAGTAGGATAGGTTTATTTAAAATTTCAAATATTCGCGTAAATATAAGTAAGTATTATATATACCTACATAGTACTATGTATATTCGTACATACCACACTCGACGTATAGTAATGGAAGTAAAATGAATAGGAAATATCGCGAAAACCCCTATCACATATCACACGAAATAGTAACGTATTGAATAATTTTCACATTCACGTCTAACTGTGGACTAAATATTCATGTTCCTCGACGCTTCATTAATTTCCCATCCCTCCGCTGCGTACCTACAGGGTGCACTGACATATTAAATATAGAGGAAATTGAAACTAACATGACGGGAATTTTGTCACGTATTCACAATTTTGAAGTTATTGCAGTAGAGTAAAACTTTTTTTACAGATACGTCTCTCCCGAGAGAGAGACAAGTTTCTCACGTGACCATGATTGCTGTAAAGCATTCGAAACGTCGGGAACCAAAAATCTCAATCAATAAATCCGCGAAAAGATCCGAAAAGATAATTTTATAGAGTTTGTTTGTTTGTTTGGTTGAACGCGCTGAAGAGTTTGTTTGTTTGTTTGGTTGAACGCGCTAATCTCAGGAACTACTAATCCGATTTGAAAAATTCTTTTTGCATTAGATAGCCCGTTAACTGAGGAAGGCTATAGGCTATATATCATACCGGTAAAATGTACGGTTCCCGTGGGATAGATTTGTTTTTGTCTAGGGATGAACCCGAAGCAAAGCGAGGGTGTGTCGCTAGTGTCAATTATTCGCGTAAATCTCTGTGCCTTTCACCTAAATCCGTTCAGCCGTTCTGGTGTAAAAGAGTAACAATCATCCATCCATCCTCACAAACTATCACATTTATATAATAATATAATATTATATAATAATATTATATATAGTTGTGTTTTTCTTCTAAATACCGTATATAATTCCATATACATTTAATATAAAGCTGTTACTTTGACGTTACAAACAGACACTTCAATTTTATTTATCTATATAGATAAAGTATCTTTTTGAAGTCGGTAAAGGTCAAATCCATGACGTTTGATACAAATAGATTGATCTAACCATATTATCTAGGCTTATATATGGTCAGAACTACTACTAGGTTAATTTTACTAAATTAAATATGTACGTATTTGAAGGTAGAACGAACATCATAATTAATACCGAATATGAAAACCAATCATGTCTATACATTGACCTACTTAGCGTTACTAATTAATTAATGTTTACGTTCATTTAAATCGAAAAGTGTAAATACGGGTATATTACAAGATCATCTCTCATTCGAAATCATACCATCTATTTACGAGTTGTAATATATGCTTGTGAAGTTTTTAAATAGGTTTTCCCAGAATTTTATAATATTTACAAAATCTTCTTTTTCCCTACTTGGGGGAGACTGGGGACAGGTGGTCCTCTTTTTCGTTAAAGTCTATAACTTTTACTGAAATAAATAGAACTAAACGATCTAACGTTACACATTATAGCTAATAGCTATACACATTACACATTACATTATTACACACTAGCGGTTCACCCTCGCTTCCCTCGGGTCCACTTCTAGGAAAACAAAAACAAACCTATTCCACGGGAACCGTATATTTATTCGGGATAAAAAGTAGCCTATGTATTATTCCAGACTATAATCTATCTCTGTGCCAAATTTCATCCAGATCCATTCAGCCGTTTTGCTGTGAAACAGTAACAAACATACATCCATACTCACAAACTTCCACATTTATAATATTAGTATAGATTACACCTACAGCTTCCTAACTTTCTTATTAATTGTATTATCCTTACTAAAGTTACTTACCCACTAAAGTTTGTATATACATATATACTATAATATATAGGGATATTAACACACAGCACCATCTAGTTCCATGGTAAGCTACGAGGCTTGTGTTATGGATACCAGATAGTTGATACACTACACATACTCGTATATAACTTTAAATACATACATGTTATAAATAGTATAAACACCCATGACTGGAGTACAAACATTCGTGCTCACCACAAAAATGAATGTCCCCAGCGGGACTCGAACTCGCGACCGCTGGCACAGCAAGGGTCACTACAAACTAAGTCAAACGTATCGTCAAAATCGTTATAGAATAGGAAAAATTGTATAGGTATACAAGTATGACGATAATGGCTTAATCGATTTATCATTGAACCATAATACGTCATACCCATACATATTTTAGAATTCTTTTCTTCAAATATTATAAAATAACATCTTGCCTCCGTTTTTACATAGCCGAAGGGGATTCCCATCGGACTCACCATTGTTAGTTGGTAAAACCTATATTTTAAAAGTTAAAAATGTAGTTTCAAACCAGTTACATATGAGAGCCGATAAATATGATTAATAACCGTTAAGTTTTCACTTCTACGTAATGTTAGATTAAGTAATTCGATTCATATCCATACATATAATAAAATTATAACTGGGCCGAATCTACAGATTTGGCATAGTTATAATTTGAAGACACGTTTGACTCAGTTTGTAAGGTGTACTTGCTATGCCAGCGGTCGCGGGTTCGAGTCCCGCTGGGGCATTCATTTGTGTAATAAGCACAAATGCTTATACTTCAGGCATGGGTGTTTATATTTATAATATGTATATATTTAAAGTTATATATGTATTGTGTATCAACTATCTGGTATCCATAACACAAGCCTCGTAGCTTACCATGGAACTTGATGGTACTGTGTGTTAATGTATCAACATATTTATTTATTATATTTACAATTTTGTTTTATTCATCAACTTACATACTATAGTAAGTGTAATCTAACATCCGAAATCCCAAGAGTGAATAAAAAATAAGATCTTGTTTTAGACGTTGGAATTGCATCTATTGTGTACAATGCTTGCGTAATTTTGGATGAAAAAGTAATGTTTTTCATTGTTAAAAGGTTTATTATATTTATATTTAGTTATTTATTATTATATATAGTTTTTGTGTGTCTGTCTGTCTGTGGCCGCATCACAGAAAACCTTCAGGAGGGATTTTGATGAAATTGGGTATGATGGTAGCTGGTTATCCGGATCAACATATAGGATACTTTTTACTGCAGGAAAATATCTCATCTCTGAGAAATCTATACTAAACGTTAAAACGTACGTAGGGACGAACCCGCGCGGAGCGAGGGTGAGCGCCAGTACTCGTTTACTAACACCGATTGACTAATATACAGAAATTTACACAGTATTCCTGTAATGATATTTCTAGAATGAATAAGTTAAAGTATTTGAAAGTAAATTTTAAACTGAAATGATTTTTAGACTTTGCGTTAAAGTGATATTTAAATAATTTTTACTTATTTAATAAAACTAGGTAACTAGGTAAACTAGCAAGTTTTCGAAAGACGTGTGAAGTCCACCAACCCGCACATGGTGGACTATGGCCTGATCCCTCTCGTATTGAAGGGAGCCCCACCCCCAGCAGTGGAACGTTAAAAAGGGCTGGGCTAGGTAAATGCCCAGTGGTCGAAATTCGTCCATATCATCATTTTTTTTTATCGAGAAGCTACTAAATAAAAGAAGAAAATCTGTTGAAAACAGAAGAAAAAGGCAACCAGCCGACACAAATCAAAGCACACCGACTTCGAAAATATCTGATTAGGTATTTATTCTAAATGAAAACCCCCGTTTAGTCATTTTTTACCTTTCAGTGCCTGGAAGTCGTTTTTTTTTTTTAAGTTTTTTAGAAATAATAATAGGTTTACGTCTGTTTGATTTTTTGAAAATAAAAACTAAACACAAGTCAATTCGGGTACAATAACCAGTTAAGCTTACGATTCGTTCTACACCTCATGCTATTCACTAAGCTACCGTGACGCGGAAACTTGCCGTCATCGTTTGTTTCCTTTGAATGAAATAGTATTAATATTTCTTATATAAGTGACTTCATTTATAGCTACTTACCGTCGCTTTTAAAGTTGAATTCAAAAATGTAAAGCAATTCAATTGTAGTGTAAATCCATACTAATATAATAAATAATATAATAAACTAGCGACTCACCCTCGCTTCGCTTCGAGTTCGTCCCTAGACAAAAACAAATCTATCCCATGGGAACCGTACATTTTTCCGGGATGATATGTAGCCTATAGCCTTCCTCACTTAACGGGCTATCTAATGCAAAAATATTTTTTCAAATCGGATTAGTACTTCCTGAGATTAGCGCGTTCAACCAAACAAACAAACTCTTCAGCTTTATAATATTAGTATAAATATAAAAAATATGTCTGTCTGTTATCTTTTAAACTGCTGAACAGATTTTGATGAAATGTGGCAAGGACATAAATCACATCATGGGGACCAACACCAGGCAAGGAAGCCATGGGAAAAACGAGTGTAACATAAATACAATTTAATACAAAATTGAATATATCTTCCAATCATGGAACAATCTTTTTCTGTAAATTGAGACATTTTATTGTAAAATGCGCCACAGATGTCTTCGAAGACGAATAATATTAAGTAAAAATTGAGTTATAGACGACACGTTTGGTTCAGTTTGTAGTCACCCTACTTGCTATGCCAACGGTCGCGGGTTCGAGTCCAGCTGGGAGCATTCATTTGTGTGATGAGCACGAATCTTTGTACTCCAGTCATGGATTTTTATATATTTTTTTAATGAGTATGTATTTAAAAGTTATATATGTGTAGTGTATCAACTATTTGGTATCCATAACACAAGCCTCGTAGCTTACCATGGAACTAGATGGTGCTGTGTTAATGTCCCTACATATTTATTTATAAGGACTAATAGCCACCCCCACCCCCCCTACCCCCATCAACCCAACTAAAAAACTCAACAAAACTTGTAAAAACTACTAAAAAACACATCCAAATTGCGTATTCCTTCTTTTTTAAAGTCGGTCTCTATTAAACGAAGCCATTAAAACTACAATCATAGTAGCCCAGCGTAAGATTTGAGTCGACGAATTTTTTTTTTTATATACACCAGATGCGGCAAAGTCACGACCGGCTCTCGACCTTGTGCCTGCTTCGTTGCGATGCATGTTTTTAACTATACATACATACATACATAAATGTTTCTTACAAATACGTTTCTTATAACTCTTGTTTTAAGCACTAGTGATGTGACGCGTCTTTGTTTTTGTTTGTGGGAACTATAATTTTATAGCACATCTCTATGCTGAGTGAAGAAATGTTAAAGTAATAAAAGACCAAATATTTGTATATAGAGTAATAATAAATAATAATAATAATAAGTAAAGAAGTACTATAGTTGGTAGAGTTTTATGTTTTATATGAATCTAAATAAGAGCTCGAAATATAACTTGGGGTTTTTAAATATAAATATATTGTTGGGATTTTAACACACAGCACCATCTAGTTCCATGGTTAAGCTACGAGGCTTGTGTTATGGATACCAGGCAGTTGATACACTACACAAACTTAAATACATACATATTATAAATATAAATACCTATGACTGGAGTACAAACATTTGTGGTCATCACTAAAATGAATGTCTGCAGCGGGAGTCGAACCCGCGACCGCTGGCACAGCAAGTAGGGTCACTACAAACTGAGTGTTTGAGAGGTTCTTTAGTTGTATAATGATTAATTAAATTAATGAGTATTGAATACGGGATATTCATTGTATATGTTTAATAAGCGTCTACACTATACATACATATATACTTTATCAATAATATTAACATATGTAACGTGCTCGCTTGAGAAACCGAGTGAATCGGGTTCAAATCCCGTGTCTCGCACCTCTGAAATTCTCATGTGCGAATCATTTGCAACGTGATTACCACTTGTATTACGGTGAAGAAAAATATCGTGAGGAAATCGTGTCTGAGAGAACCTAATAAGTTTTCGAAAGACATGTGAAGTCCGCCTGCCCTTGGTCAAATAGTCAGTGTAGTGGACTATGGCCTAATCCTCCTCATATTGAAGGGAGGCCCGTGCCCAACAGTAGGACGTTAAAAAGGGCTGAATACAAACAAACAAACAAACATGTATTAAAGATTAACATTATTTTTAGGGATTAATAATTTATTTCCGTAGATACTCGTAATGTAGATCTCTCACTCTTAATTACACTACGAAGGTCTGTGCAGTACGCTATATTCAAAAATAAAAACCACTGCTTATGCCCAAATTGCATCCAATTCACAAATATTTAATAGCTTAGTTCAAAACATACAGTAAATAAATAAATATAAATATGTATGTTAGGACATTAACACACAGCACTATCTAGTTTCATGGTAAGCTACGAGGCTTGTGTTATGGATACCAGATAGTTGATACACTACACATATATAACTTCAAATACATACATATTATAAATATAAACACCCATGACTAGAGTACAAACATTCGTATTCACCAAACAAATGAATGCCCCTAGCAGAACTCGAACCCGCGATCGTTGTTAGCACAGCAAGTAGGATCGCTACAAACTGAGCCAAACGTGTCGTCGTAAACAGCTATAATACCAGTACTTTACATCAAAAAATATGTCAACACGATCCCACGCTTCTCAGACACATGAAATATATTAATTTGGTCATCGAGTGATACGTCCAATGTCGCACACTTTGTAGTCGACCTTATAAGCGATTATATGCGACCTGGCTTCACGATGGCTTGTTTTACTTAAATTAACTAAGTTTTACAAGCAGTTTTGTTGACATTAAATCTAAAAAATATTAGTATTATAATTAAATATATTATATATTAAACTAGATTTAGCACGCGGCGCCGTTTGCATGGTAAAAGAGTGGAGTGGAGTGGTGGTTGAAGAAAGGATCCCACCTTTCTTGAACTAAGCCTAATACCAAGTTACCCTCGCTTCGCTCAGGTTCACAACTAGATGATTTACGCAATAACACTCCAGGTCATGATCTATCCTACTAATATTATAAACGCGAAAGTTTGTAAGAATGTATGTATGTTTGTATGTATGGATGTATGTATGTTTGTTGCTCTTTTTACGCCAGAATGGCTGAACGAATCTGGATGAAATTTGGTACAGATATAGATTATAGTCTGGAATAACACATAGGCTACTTTTTATACCGGAAAAATCTACGGTTCCCGTGGGATAGGTTTGCTGTTGATTTGCTAGGGGCGAACTCGAACGAAGCGAGAGTGAGCCGCTAATCTATATATAAGTTTCATCTAAATCCAGCCAGCGGTTTTAGTTTGAAGAAGTAATAAACATTCTCACATATACAAATTTTCGTAATTATTTTAGTAATTCGATGTTTTAAATATGAGCTATCTCAATTTCAAATTTCACTCAAACCTGTTAACCCGTTACAGGGTAGGAGATGTGACAAACATACTCACTAACAATATTACCGAAGTAATACAAAATAATAGGTCTACAAAATTATTTACAAAGCAAAAAAAAAACAAACAAGTCACTTCATAAGCAAGCAACCTTTAGATTTAGAATAAAGTTCCACCCAAAGAATGGAATAACTTTTATTCCACCCGTAGGGTGGAATTTTATTAAAAGTTTATACGAAACGACCCTTGAAATAAAACGTAGATATTTAAAAGCGGTCCAATACAATCGGTGAATATAGATATCGCTTAACATTATGAATAGAACATACATACATTTGAATACAGTTCCTCCTTTGTTTGAAGTCGGTCAATAATCAAATTCAAAATATTTTATATAACGTCATGAGTCTACCACCAGTTCGGAAATAAAAAATCTCAGAGCTGAGAAGAGAAAGATTATCTTTTTATGTTTTTTTGTAAGTATATATAATATTATAAATTACAATAATTCTTACAACATTCGAGTAGCCTGGAAACTATTACATTTTCAAGGCGTGCCATCTTTAATAAAGGTTTCTAGCGTGATTATATCGATAAAAAATGCAATGACCGACTTTGGCCACAGCGGCCAGTCTCATTAAGACTAGCGATCTGCGCAAGAAATATTATAGTGCAGCGCGTGTACGCGCAGACATAAGTGGACTCTCTATTCTTGTCACTCTCATACTCCGGTGGGACGACACGAGACACGACCGGTAAGAGTTAAGGCTCAGGACCGACGACTTCACGTGCTCTCCGAAGCACGAGGGTGAAACACCGCCAACTTCCTAACTCCAGGCTATTATTGAGCCTTACTAAATACAAAGACTTAATAACTAAACTTGGGCCAACCCAGGACTTGAACCCAGGACCTCTCGATGTGAAGCCGTTGGTAGCCACTACACCACCGAGGCAGTTATACAATACTTTTTTAATCGATACGTGATTGAGAAAGAGTAAAAATTGAAGATTTTAGAGATTAGATAGATATATAGATAGATAGATAGATAGATAGATAGATAGACAGGGAGAAAGAGAGAGAAAGAGAGAGAGAGAGAGAGATTAAGGACTATTCCTATTTTTTTTGATAAAACAAATTTTTGGTATTGTATGATTAATAGCTAGTATAACAAAATAGTAAGAAGGTCGTCGAAAGGTTGATACATTAATATTTTCCTTTAATTTGCTTCGAAATGCTAAAACAACTTATTACATTTTTATTTTGACTGTTAGTGGTTTTACCGAATATTGAGTTTTTATATTTAAATGCCAGATGTAAGAAAAGAGCATTTACGTCATTCAGTTATTGCAGTTATGCTAATGTATTTGAACCCGCTACTCTCTGGAACTACTGGTTCGATTTCAAAAAAATTGCATTTATAGCTTATTAGCAAAACCCGCGGCTTCGCTCGCGTTAAAACTACAGGAAAAAAAACAAGTTCTTTGATTTTGTGTTATTAAGGTGCGTTTACATCAAACGAACAAAGAACTAGAGCTAGAGCAAGAGCATTCTTTCTTGTTCTTTTAGTGTAAACGAAATCTCGATTTCAGCGTTTACACCAAAAGATCAACGAGCAAAATGAGAACATAGAACTAGAATTCTTGCAATGACGTTTAGATCAGCCGAACTAATGCTCATTGCCCATTCATGTCAATTCTGTGGTTGGTAGTGTTTCATTATTTCAATTTTCACGGTGTAGTTATATACTCTTTGGTTATGTCCGACTCTGACAGCGATATTATAATTGCAAGTGCTGCATTTATTATTTTGTCTCAAACAGTCAAAAAGAAAAGAAGAAAGAGACGTTGGTGGGTGACAAATTTTATTAATAGACATTAATAGACATTTATCTTGAGACCAATCCATGATTTGATAAGTAGCTATGTACTCGTAAATATTCAAATTGCTAGAACACAAGAACGCTTTGAAGAGACCGCTACGGGGAGCGAGCGCGTTCGAACATCTAAGAACGCTCTAAGCAATTGTTCGCACGTTCTAGTGCCGTTTACATCAAGCGAGTGAGCATTCTTAGAATGTTCTATAGAATGTTTGCGAACGCAGAGAGAACAACGAAAGAATGCTCTATCTCTGTTTACATTAAAAGAATTTGATAGGGTGGGGATAGAATGAGCATTCGCTCGTTTGATGTAAACGCACCCTAAGGCTGTGTCCTTAGTGATGGCTCACCGCGTACGGCGGATTGCGGAGCGGATTTACACGTCGATATCTGTCTGATACCGAGGGAATGTTGGTGCGTGTGCGCGTGCTTAATGTTGCGTTTATTTCACTTTTGTTTTAATAATTTCGATATTAAGACTTAAACTTTTACAATATTTAGAAAGAGACAGTTTCTTTACCGATGATATATTTTTTTGTGAAAAAAGGAAGTACCAGATTCTATCTACAGCAAAAAAAGCGGTGAACACGTTGACTATGTGAAGAATTAAGACGATACCCGGAGAAATTTTTCTAAAATTTTTTCATCCATTAAATTCATATTCCATGCCAGCTTTACGAGCCTTTTATTTTTATAATCAGGGTGCCTTGACATCCAAATAAAAGACTTTTCCATCACTGCTGTGATAAAATCTTCAGCAGGAAAGTCTTCATTCAAATTGCGACATTTTACTTCAAAATCAAAATATTCGTATTAATGAGCGCAGTCACCATAGAATGCGCCGTTAAATATACGCGGCCGCTCGCACTCCGGACAGGTTCAAACGTGTCGAACATTTGTTTAATGCGCCGTTCATTCCGCCTGCGCGGTCCGCCGTTACTCAGGACACAGCCTTAGGAACAAAGCAATTATTCATAGACTCGGATGTTATTATAAGTGTCAAAGTTTGTATGTGTGTATGTTTGTCATTCATTCACGTTAAAACGGCTGAACAGATTTGGATGATATTTAGTACACAGATAGACTATAACTTTAAGTAACATATAGTTAACTAACAATTCACCTAGGGACGCATCCGAGTGTAGGGACGGTAAGTCGCTTTTTAATTACAACTGACTGACAACACGTTTGGCTCAGTTTGTAGTGACCCTACTTGCTGTGCCAACGGTCGCGGGTTCGAGTCCCATTGGGGGCATTCATTTGTATGATGAGCACGAATGTTTGTACTCCAGTCGTAGGTCATTCAGTCATTATTAATATGTATGTATTTAAAGTTATATATGTGTAGTGTATCAACTATCTAGTATCCATAACTCAAGCCTCGTAGCTTACCATGGAACTAGATGGTGCTGTGTGTTAATATCCCAACATATTTATTTATTTAATTATTGTTGCTGACCACATCAAATATGTAACATATCTATACTCACTTTGTATCGACAGACACTAAAGCTCTCTTTTATGTGTATAGCAAATATTTAGTACTTCGAGAGACCGCCAAAGTCAAATTAAAGTTAATAATTCGGTCATCCAGCGATACGCCCAGAGCTGGACACCTTATAATTAACCTTAAGATATTATCTACAACATGCTGACAGAGGCTTGGAGTTATAATCAATTTGCGATCATAAATTATGTTTCATAATGTGTTATTCTATTTCATTTAATAACATAGTAATAAAAAACAAAGTGACCTTTCGATATCAAGGACTTACTACTTTTGATTTATTATTAAATATTCTTTATTGCACTTTAAATGTAATACAGAAAAAATAACATATACAATATATATATATATATATATATATATATATATATATATATATATAGATGTATGTATGTACACGCATATAAAAAGTTATCGATCTATCTACATACATATATTTCTTAATCTCCAAAATGGTTGACCCGAAAAACACAGGCAAATAGGTTAAGTGAGAGTGTAACAGGTTATTTTTGACCATTGTAATACACAAGGTATAGGTATAGGCAGTGATAGCTCAGTGATGAAACGCTCGCTTGGGAAACCAAGTGAAGCAGGTTCAAATCCCAGATCTCGCACCTCTGATATTTTCATGTGCGAATCATTTCCAACATGATTTCCACTTATCTTACGGTAACGTGAACGTAAATTACGGTGAAGAAAAACATCGTGAGAAAACTTGTATGTCTGAGAGAACCTAGCAAGTTTTCGAAAGAAGAAATTTTTGAAGTCCACCAATCCGCACTTGGTCAGCGTGTTGGACTTTGGCTTGATCCCCGCATATTGAAGAAAGCCCGTGCCCAGCAGTTGGAAGAGCTAAATACATACAATTCCCTCAGTGGATGTCGCAAATTTAAACATTTGTATGATCCATACAAAATAAAAACAATATTAAAAATATTGTTTTGATGACGAAGAAACTAATAGTGTACAATTATTACCACACAAACGATAGCAAATACAGAATTTGATTATGACATCTCTATATCCTAAAATTCAATACACGTAGCTGGATTGAGAATTTTATTTTTTATTGCGATGTCCGCTTCCGAGCGACGGCTCACGTGGAAGATGCTTAAAATTGAAACTGAAAAGAGTAATAACTTTTTCGATTTTTTCAACCGGTTATTTACACTGGAAAGATATTGTGCCAAGTGTGGTGTGTTTTGAGTTCTGAATTTTCCTAAAAATATTTCTGTATATTTTCATCAGTGATTTAGGTATAAACGTATAAATATAAATAAGTTGGGACATTAACACACAAAACCACCTGTTCCATGAGGCTTGTGTTATGGATACCAGATAGTTGATACACTACACATATATAACGTTAAATACATACATATTATAAATATAAACACCCATGACAGGAGTACAAACATTCGTGCTCATCACACAAATGAATGCCCCCAGCGGGACTTGAACCCGCGACCGCTGGCACAGCAAGTAGGGTCACTGAAACTGAGCCAAACGTGTCGTCAAAAAGTTCGTTGTCGTTTAAAGTTCTAAGACCTAAGAAAGTGTTTAAATTGTCGTCTAAAGCATTTTGTTATTATTTCATGCTGCAGATGTTAGACGTCGTCGATGGAAAAATATATACATACATATCTATCAACCTATTGATTAAATATTTTCCCATAATAACCCTGCCCAGACTCATATAAACAGTCTGGTTAAAAGTCTTTTTTTTAACTATTATTATTATATTATAGTTTGAAAAATTTAAATGAAATTTTATAATTATTTTAATATTATAATAATTTGAGATTATCGTACTTCTTGCTAATATAATTATAAATGTGAAAGTTTACATGTTTGGATGTTTGTTACTCAATTACACCAGAACTGCTGAACGGGTCTGGTTGTTTGGACAGAGATAGATTATAATCTGGAATAGCATACATAGGCTACTTTTTATCCCGGAAAATGTACGGTTCCCGTGGGATAGATTTGTTTTTGGTTTTTAATAATAAAATACATTTTTTATTACTAAAAACCAAAACGTTTTGCCCTCAAACTTTATTAAACAGTATTAATCGAATTCTAACTGAAAGTTCAACTTCGTTTTTACGAATATAAAGTTGGCAGATAATCGTAGTTTGCTACTCTTGATTATCTTTTGTTTGGAAACTTTTCGTTCGAGTACGTGTGCAAAGAAAAGGGTACTTTATATGTGTATATGTCTTTTTATGCAGATATCTCCATCAATAATTAATGCACATATAATACATAGTTTGGCGACGTGACGACACGTTTAGCTCAGTTTGTAGTGACCCTACTTGCTGTGCCAGTAGTCGCGGGTTCAGTCCCGCTGGGGCCACTTATTTGTGTGATGAGCACGAATGTTTGTACTCCAGTCATGGGTATTTATATTTATAATATGTATGTATTTAAAGCTATATATGTGGTGTGTATTAACTACCTGGTATCCATAACACAAGCCTCGTAGCTTACCATGGAACTAGACGGTGCTGTGTGTTAATGTCTCAACATATTTATTTATTTACTTCTTTTACTAATGTATGTATTCAGCTCTTTTTAACGTCCCACTGCTGAGCACGGCGTGCCTTGAATACGAGGGGGATCAGGTTATAGTCCAATACGCTGGCCAAGTGGGCGGACTTCACATGTCTTTCGAATACTTGCTTTTCACAGTCATGCAGGTTTCCTCACGATGTATTCCTTCACCGTCCTTCAATGATATGCCTATATTTTATCAAACATTAATATTTATACACCATTCAATGACCTCTTTTTTCTAAGTCTGTAATAAAAATAAGTTTTTATATGATTAAAATGCTCAGTAAAAAGTATAATTTAGTAGCATTGCTCATTCACAGTCAAGCATGCGATGTGAGTGGAGTTCACTCGCGTACACTCACCTTCGAGCTTTTTTAGTTAGCATGATTATATATTTACACATTCGTCGCGACGCGGACGTAATAACGATTACGTCTTTGAAAGGCAAGGGTCTTTGAAATCTAATAATAGATTATATTATAATACTAATCTTTTATTTCTGACTAGCGACTCACTCTCGCTTTGCTTCGGGTTCCTCCCTAGACAAAAACAAATCTATCCCACGGGAACCGTACATTTTTTCGGGATGATATATAGCCTATAGCCTTCCTCAGTTAATGGGCTATCTAATGCAAAAAGATTTTTTCAAAACGAATGAAAAGTTCCTGAGATTAGCGCGTTCAACCAAACAAACAAACAAACTCTACAGCTTTACAATATTAGTGTAGATTCGTCCATGCCCGCGGTTTCGCTTGCAAAGTAAGTGTGGCGGATAAAAGGTAGTCTATGTGCATTCTCAGGATACAAGTTATGTCCTTGCAAAATTTTATCAAAGTCTGATTAGCGGATTAAGCGTAAAAAGGTAACACACAGATAGACAGACAAAAAGACAGAGTTTACTTTCACATTTATAATATTAATAGACAAACAAACCTAGAGTACTGAAGTTTATAACACTAGCGATTTACTCTCGCTTTGCTTGGGTGAGTCTTCAGGTACCAAATATTAGCCTAGTGTTGCTCTATATCAAAGCTTATTTGTTTACTAAACTACATCTCTATCTGTCCAGCAATTTTAGTTAGAAGTTACAAGCATTCAGACAAAACACAAACAAATTTTCGCATATATAATAGTAGTCTACTGTCTGATATCCTTTACGTATTGGCTGGAAAAATAAAATTAGATGTTTTACATGAAATTGCATTGCAGCAATGCGTCTATATTTTTATGTTAACTCAGAAAGACTTGTACTGCTGTTGTACTTTTTTTAATAAGTTATCCCCACTTTTGTCCAAATTTTTTTAAATGACTTTATAAAATTTAGCTCAAATTTTAATCTACTATGTCACCACCACTCTACTATACTAACTGCCTCTATATCATGTCTGCTATCTACTTGCGTGACAATAAATCGGGAACAATAGAATAACCATATAGAGTATCCTATACCCAAAAATAATATTGCTGTCGAGTATATTTTCAAAACTTAAAATATGTTTTTAGTATTTTTTTACTTCAAATAACATAACTATTAAACTTATGAAATTGTATCATAATCATGCAACAATAAATAATCATATTGACCAGATTTAAGTATCAAAAGTACAGAATAGTGACAACTATTCTTACTGATCGACCATTTTAATAATAAATAATAAATCTAACAGTTATCAGTTTGTTTATCTATACATATAATAAAATTGTAACTGATTGCTGTCTGTCCATGGAAGATATTTGAGAAAAACTATTATTGGGGATCTTTATTAACGCAATAGAATCCAAAACAATGATTTTTAGTTTTTTTGTCTGTTTGTCTGTGTGTTTGTGCGCGCTAACCTCAGGAACGGCTTAGCCGATTTGGGAGCGGTTTTCACTAATGTATTGTGGTAAGCTGCACTTAACATTTAGTATTTATTCTATTTCAATCGGTTCCTAAATAAAAAAGTTATGTCAATTTAATGAATCATCTAGGCGAACCCGAGCAAAGCAAGGCTGAACCGCTAGTAGCAAATACATACCAAGAAAAGCTGCTTTCCAATTTAAATCTCTGATCATAAGGAGGTAAATAAGATGCATCATAATACTTTTTTAAATGAAACCTATCATCACACATATGTCGCTAGCGGGACTTGAACCCGCGCCCATTGGCACAACAAGTAGGGTAAATACAAACTGAGCCAAACGTATCTTCAAATCAACTTTATCTATTTCCTATACAAATAATAAAATTATAACGAACGAAAGTTGTAAATCAAACGCTTTCTCAAAAAGTTTCGCGAATGTCTGGAATGTAATAAGAATCAAAGGAAAATTTCTTAGATGTTTTTGTCTGTCTGTATTTTTAATGGAAGATCATTCGAGTGCTTGTGTTTTCTTTGTAATATGTTATACGATAACGTCCATACTATTTGTAATCTGATTTAAACGTTTTTTTAATAAACAGGTTGTAACATAAGGGCGAAATAATTAAAATTAAACTTGAGGAAAATTTTGAAGTAAAGTACTTTGATATTTAAAAATTAATTATTTCTTAAAACAAGTAAAAACTAAACTGAATAATCTATACTAATATTATAAAGCTGAAGAGTTTGTTTGTTTGGTTGAACGCGCTAATCTCCAGAACTACTAATCCGATTTGAAAAATTCTTTTTGCATTAGATAGCCCGTTAACTGAGGAAGGTTATAGGCTATATATCATCCCGGAAAAATGTACTGTTCCCGTGGGCTAGATTTGTTTTTGTCTAAGGACGAACCCGAAGCGAATAAAGGGTGAGTCGCTAGTCTAAAATAAAAACCAAGTCTAAAACTACTAACTAATACTCTAAAATAGAGTACACTTTAAAATAAAATTCAAGTGTCTGTCTATGATTTAAAACAGCTATCACATATTATGGAGTTCATATGTAAATTTTCATGTACAACTATTATAATATATTATTACACTACCGCCCACAGCTCCACACGCACCATAAGTCTTTAGAAATATAAATATGTTGGGACATTAACACACAGCACTATCTAGTTCCATGGTAAGCTACGAGGCCTGTGTCATGGATACCAGATAGTTGATACACCACACATATATAACTTTAAATATATACATATTATAAGTATAAACACCCATGACTAGAGTACAAACATTCGTGCTTTCACACAAATGAATGCCCCTAGCGGGACTCGAACCCGCGACCGCTGGCACAGCAAGTAGGGTACTACAAACTGAGCCAAACGTGTCGTCTTTGATAATAGCCTATAATTTAAATAAAAACATTGGGAACTAAAAACCAAAACTTATCCGCGAAATAATTCAAAATGAAGCAGTTTGTTTAGTGGAGTAGAAACCTGCTATCACAGTCTAACTCTCTAAACCCACTAGGACTGCATCCGTCACTATATTCTTTGAGTTCTTATTGCATGGCGTGATCAAGATTCAAGACTCTAAAGCATCCATCATCAATAAAGCAACCTTCTTGCAAGAAGCCCAGGATCTCATTTAAAATAGACTTCTAACGTTTGATTATTTAGTTAATAATTTAGTTCTAAGTGAAGTAATATCAAAACCAAGACTCATCCCTAGTTTCTTATAAACTAGAATCAAACTTACAATTTATCTATACATATAAATAAAATTGAAGTGTCTGTTTGTAATGTCAAAATAATAACTTTTTACTAAATACATATGAAAGTGTATACGGTACTTATAATAAAAGAACAATTTAAACAAAAAAATTCTGTCTTTCTACCTGTTTGTTCCTACTAATCTCCTAAACGTCTGGACCAATTTTGACGAGACTTTCACTGGCAAATAGCTGATGTTATAAGGAGTAACTTAGCTTACTTTTATATAAGAAAAAGAATTAGGGTTCCGCGCAAAAAAAAATAAAACCACATACAAAAAAATCCACGTATACGTACACACGGACGTACGGACGTACCCGAGTGAAACAAGGATAAGTCACTAGTATAATATAAATAATCTGATTCTTTCGCCCTAATTTACATATAAAAATAAATTATATATATTGAATACAGAAAACTTGGAACTAAAGCGAAGAGAAGTTCAATTTCCTGTACTCAATGGAGTTACAAATTATTCTCCTTTGAAGTCGTTTTTCTTTTAAATAAGAATATATTTTATTTCATAGTTTCATGGGTACATTTTATTGGTTTATTTCCTTATTTATCTTCCATTATTTTAATGCGTGTTGGGTTTTGATCCTCAATACTATAGTAGAACATATTAAGCGTATTATTCTAAAATTATAGTATAACTAGCGCCTCACCCTCGCTTCGCTCGGGTTCGTCCCTAGGTACGTTTTAAATTTTTTGAGTGAAACCCTAATTCTTTTTCTAAAATAAAAGTAGCCTAAGTTACTCCTTATAATATCAGCTATCTGTCAGTGAAAGTCCCGTTAAAATTGGTCCACCTGTTTCGGAGATTAGCCGGAACAAACATACAGACAGACAGATAAAAAATTTAAAAATTGTGTTTTTCTTATAAGTACCCGTATATAATTCCATATGCATTTAGTATAAAGCTGTTATTTTGACATTACAAACAGATACTTCAATTTTATTTATTTGTATAGATTATGTAAATCCTATTAGTATATTGCAGTTATAATATGTAAATTAATATTATAATACTAACTTCTGATCCAGGCTTTGCTTGTGAAAAGTATTTTTTTCTTTTCTTACATTAATCTTGGGTAAAATTGATATACATTTTTAACAGTCTTCAAAAGGACTTTCAATGATATCTTCGCCATTCATTTCAATGAGTAGGTCATAATCTAGACATATAATAATATTCTGAGTCGAATCTGTATATTAAATATTTTTTGGAAAATCTTATTGAAATAGTCACTATTATCGATACAGAGGCCGAATCTATAGTTTTTAGAATTTTTGTCTGTCTATTTGTCTGTCTGGGAATTCATCATGAGAAAACCACTGGACAGATTTTGATGAAATTTCGTATGATACTAGCTGGTTATCCGGGTCAAAATATAGGTTATATTTACTGCGAGAAAATATCTCATCTCTGAGAAATCTATACTAAACGTTAAAACGTAACTAGGGACGAACCCGAACGAAGCAAGGGTGAGTCGGTAGTTGCTCAATAAAATCCAACCCAATAGTAAACCTAAACCTCAAATAGATTATGTAGTCAGCGTATCTTTTTACTTATAAAGTAATATATGCAATATGCATCGAAGGATGATATAGACTGCTTTTTATTCTGATATACGTCTTCATTCCCGCGAGATATTATTACCCCTTGGAAAAAAATTCTAGAATAATAATTCCATTCAAATAAGTATTCAGCCCTTTTTAACATTCCACTGCTGGGGGTGGGCCTCCCTTCAATACCAGGATGATCAGGCCATAGTCCACCACGCTGGCCAAGTGCGGATTGGCGGACTTCACATGTCTTTCAACAACTTGCTAGGTTTTTTCAGTCATGCAGGTTTCCTCACGGTGTTTTCCTTCACCGTAAAGCAAGTGGTAATCATATTAGAAATGATTCGCACATGAAAATATCTGAGGTGCAAGACCCGAGATTTGAACCCGCTTCACTCGGTTTCCCAAACAAACGCGTTACCACTGGGCTATTTCAAAATTAAGTTTTAAAACTTATAATACAGTTCTGACCCCGAAAAGGCTAACGATATCAATTAATTGAATTAACTTCATCCGACTGCTCATATCATAAAGCTTTCTCAACTTCAAATTGAAATTAGTTTGTTTGAAATTCGTACAATTGAGATAGTCCCCGACGCGTGCATAAAGAATTGAATTAACTATTATGCCATCTTTTGTTCCTTAAATTTCTTTTAAAACTTCAGAAAGATGGTCGCCTTTTGGTTTTATTTACTTTAATTCATATTAATTAGGTAGAATGGCAGTGTAAGGCAGTGATAGCGCAGTGGTAACGCGCTCGCTTGGGAAACCGAGTGAAGCGGGTTCAAATTCCGGATCTCGCACCTCTGACATTTTCATGTGCAAATCATTTCTAACATGATTACCACTTGCCTTAAGATGAAGGAAAACATCGCGAGGAAACCTGCATGTCTTAAAAAACCTAGCAAGTTACGGGGCTTGTGTTATGAATACCAGATAGTTGATACACTACTACTACTACACATATATAAATTTAAATACATACATATTATAAATATAAACACCCATGACTTGAGTACAAACAGTCCCAGCGGGACTCGAACCCGCGACCGCTGGCACAGCAAGTGGGGTCACTACAAACTGAACGAAACGTGTCGTCAAATTATATACTGCATTATTTGATGAATCAAAAAGATTATTTCAATTAAAACAGCTTATCCTTTGAAGGTTTAAACAAAAAGAGAAAAAAAAAGCACATACTTATACCCATATCAATTCGCCGTCTCAGTGCTTATTTGTCCAAAGGACCAATTTACCGGAAGAGTTCTTTATACAGAATTATTGACTTTTAAATGTCAATTTTATTTATATAAAATACTAGAAACTCACCCTCGCTCCGCTCGGGTTCGTCCCTAGTTAAGTTTTAACGTTGAGCTCAGACTTGAGATATTTTCCCGCAGTAAAAAGTACCCTATATGTTGACCCGGATAACCAGCTATCATCATACCAAATTTCATCAAAATCTGTCCAGTGGTTTTCCCGTGATGCGGTAACAGATAGACAGGCAGACAGACAGACAGACAGACAAAAATTCTAAAAACTATAGATTCAGCCTCTGTATCGATAGTAATATCTATTTCAATAAGATTTTCCAAAAAAATATTTAATGTACAGATTCGGCTTAGTTACAATTTTATAATATGTATAGACATACACATTTTACTTAAGAAAATTTGACAAGTGCGAGTCTGACTCGCACTCCGATGGTTCCGTAGCATTAAAATAAGTTTATAATCGCAAAGATATATTTTTTTATGAAGAAACTACTAATACAGTTTTTGAATTCTTCTTCTTCTTCTTTCATGATTCTAGGTCAACGGGCAGAAGGTATCCTATAGGTTTTGATTCCCTTGCGAGTATCAAAACATCTTTTAATGTATTGACTTCAAAGTTTGATTTTTACACATCTCGAAAAGATTGTAGACTTGAGTATTTTATATTATTTTAACTTGATAACTTCACGCGTTCCCGATAAAAAGGGCCCTGACAGATAGACAGACAGACGGACAACGAAGTACGAACGAATATTTGATTGGTAAATCAAATTCACCGTAACCACCTTACGGTGAAGGAAAACATCGTGAGGAAACCTGCATGTCTGAGAGAGCCTAGCAAGTTTTCTAAAGACATGTGAAGTCCGCCAACCCGCACTTGGCCAGCGTGGTGGACTATGCCCTGATCCCCCTCGTATTGAAGGGAGGCCCGTGCCCAGCAGTGGGACATTAAAAGGGACTGAATACAAATCAAATTGGTTGATGTACGTAATTAGTATATTAAAACAAAACATTAAATGTTTCATGCTACGGGACCCTTCGTGTGCGATTCAGACTCGCACTTATGCTATTTTAAAAAATCAATTTAAAAGTCCAGTAATTATACAATAACGCAGAAAGGAAAAATCAAAGTAAAAAGTCTTTATGTACTCCTTCTTTATCCTATTATGAAGTTAGCAAAACTACTATTTAGGGCCGTACCACATTGTAGTACATATCACAGTCCGTTCTTCGTATCTGGCCGAGAAGGCCCCATGATCAGCACTATAGGGTGGGTCGGGCCTTATATATATGTTACAGTCAGAACTCTTTCGTGGTCAAAACAACTTTTGACTGACAAAAACAGTTAAAAGTAGTTTTGACTGCAGGTCTTGGTCAATAGCAGTTTTTACTGGCATATCGGTCAAAACTCTTAAAATTATGGCGTTGTGGTCACTGTTCTAACCTAACCTAACCTAGAAAGAAAGAAAGATTTCTTCCGAGTAACCTTCAACCTACTTATCTCCTTAACTTTTTAATAGTTTTGACCGATGTGCCAGTCAAAAATGCTATTGACCAAAGCCTGCAGTCAAAATTACTTTTGACCAATCTCTTTAGTCAAAAGTAGTTTTGACTAAAAAATAGTTTTGACTGTAACATATAATATATGTATTCAAATATTCACGATGATAGTAGTTCTCGAACTCCAATAAACTTAACATACGTAACATTGCTATTAATTTATTGTAGGCGCTACATGATTTATATTGGCTTAAATACTTACGGTAATTGTTTTAATGTGTTGACTGTTGTTCATACTATTCCGTTTTTAAATTATTATATAATTTAGATTTTAAAGGCTTTAAGCCTAGATTTAAATGATGCAGAACTATCCTATTCAAGTACCCTAACGTGTTCCTAAGTGGAAGCGATAGTAGGTAAGTGGAAAAAAATGTAAATTAAAATTTCATATTCACCAAAAATTACTACTACTAAAATTTTACGTATTCGGTTTGTAGATAAAAAAGTCAGAACGATTTTTAAAAAAAGGAAACCCTATTAAAATTTGTATATACGCTTGAAAATTATATTATAATACTAGCGACTCACACTTGTTCCGCTTGGGTTCGTCTCTACTTATGTTTTAACGTTTAGTATAGATTTCTCAGAGATGATATATTATCCCGTAGTAAAAAGTATCCTATATGTTAACCCGAATAACCAGCTATCATCGTACCGAATTTCATCAAAATCCTCCCAGTGGTTTTTTCGTAATGCGGTAACAGACAGACAGACAGACAGACAGACAGACAAAAATTATAAAAACTATAGATTCGGTCTCTGTATCGATAATAATGACTATATCAATCAGATTTTCCAAAAAAATATTTAATGTACAGATTCGACTCAGTTAGAATTTTATTATATCTATAGATTAAAAGAATTATTATCTCTCATTGTAACTATTAAGAATGACGAAATTACTCAACATTATAATCGAACTGAAGGTTTCCGAACACGCTACCACACTACACATTATATATATCCTGATAACCTGTCAATCAATTTAATATACATCGGTTTGTGTACACCTCGTTAGTAAACAACGGCATATTCCTGGTATAACGAGCTAACGATATAGCACATAAATTGTATAGGAAATTATTGATTAAGGTGGACTTACCTGATAAAACTTAATAGACCAAAAGCAAAATTTCAAGTGGACCAGAGGAAATTTTTAGGGTTCCCTCATTATGAAGCGTTGTATTTATAATATTGATCTGCCTCGTTAATCTAGTGACAAGCGTGTACGGATTATACGGATACGGAGGTACTAAAATCGAGTCCCGAGTCGGGCTAAGTTTAATTACTCAGCGAGTCTCAATAGTATCCCGGAGTTTGGGGAGTTGGCGATGTTACACACCTGTACCTGGAAGAGCACGTAAGTCCGTCGGTTCTGTGCCTTAACGGTTAAACCTCACCAGTCGTGTTGAAGTATCGTCTCGTCGGACTTCGAGAGTAAAAGAAAAAGAGTGTCCACGTCTCAGTGAAATAAGCCGCTGTGACCTAAATTAGTCAGGAGGACTACACTTATCTTCCTCGTTGGTCTAGTGGCTGTTCATCCGAAGCTCCTATAGGGGAGTGTTTGACTCCCGGGTCGGATCAAGTATAACTATTGAGTTTTTATGTCGAAAAAGAAGGAGTACGAGACTGAAAGGAACAAAATGCTCTTTGTTTGCACTGCCTGCGCAAGTGACTTGTCTAATTTTGTGACTGGTGGGTCAGAGGTCAGGACCTATTGTTATTTATTATATTATAATTACTGAATTATAAGTTAAAAGTTCAATTTTATATTATCATTAGCGACTCACCCTCGCTTCGCTCGGGTTCGTCTCTAGGTATATTATATATAGTTTATAGTTTAAATACAAGAAATATAGAAAAAATATAATGTATGTATACAACTTCCCTATTTAAATCGGATATTATTCAATTTTTCATTGGTTTTAATTTTTTTTCGTGGGACCCTGTTTGTTTTCTAAAATAAAAGTAGCCTAAGTTACTCCTTATTACATCAGCTATCTGCCAGTGAAAGTCCCGTCAAAATCGGTCCAGCCATTCCAGAGATTACCCGGAACAAACAGACAGACAGACAGACAGACAGACAGACAGACCGACAGACAGACAGTCAGACAAAAATTGTAAAAAATGTAGTTTTGGTATAAGTACCGTGTATACATCCCTATGCATTTAGTAAAAAGCGGTTATTTTAATATTACAAACAGACACTCCAATTTTATTTATCTGTATAGATCATATATAGTAGCTTTATATGATCTATGTATAAACATAAATATTGAAATGTACTTATGTATCCGATTTCATAACCTCTATTATTAACCTCATAATATTGTGATTATTTTACGATATTTTTTTTTAAGTTTTATCTTTTAACCTATCTATTGCCACTTATATGAAAGTGAAGGAAAATATATTTATTAAATACTTCCTTAGATTTACGCGAATATTTGACATTTAAAAAAAAACTATCTTTTCGGATTTTTCCGCGGATTTATTTTGATTTTTGGTTCCCGACGTTTCGATTGCTTTACAGCAATCATGGTCACGGGAGAGACTCGACCATGATGAAAATATGTTTATGGTGAAGACAAACATGCCTGATAGAACCAGAATAGTTGTCAAAAAACCTATAAAGTCCGTCACTTTGCATTTAACCAACGCGGTGGACTATGATGTCGCGTTAAGAGACGGGAGAAGCAGTGGGACTTGTAATATAACTAATTTTTATATTTCTCTGGACAGGTTTTACCTATTAAAACCTGTCCAGAGACATCATACTTTTAAAGACAGTTGGAGTGCATTTGTAGACTACTTATTATCATTGGGAAATTGGTAACTGGTGACTATGACATGACTACCGTAGTGGTCTAGTGGTACCGTAGTGGTCTAGTGGTGGTGGTAGCATGTACGGTTGCGCATCCGGAGGTCGTAGGTTCAATTCCCGGGTCAGACCAAGTTTAGTTATTGAGTCTTTCTGTTTAGTAAGCTTCAGTAACAGCCCGGAAAACCGTCGGTAATGCGCCTTAACTCTCACTGGTCGTGTCGAGTAGTCGTCCCACCGGAGTTTGAGAGTGACAGGAACAGAAAATGCACTTGTGTCTGCGCGCACACGCGCTGCACTATAATATCTCCTGCGCTGATGGCCAATCTAAATGAGACTGGCCGTCGTGGCCTATATTGGTCTGGAGGACATTATTATTTTTTAATTTTATCCACTTTTTATTATGAGAAATTAATATTATTATGTATTTATATGCACATACATATGTGTCTTAATATTTTTACTAATAAATGATTTGGTGATTTTAATAAGTACTTTTCTGATATACATTCCTTCTTTACAGGTAAGCTATCTGTCATCTGTACTATGAAAACCATTTATATAGAATTAAGGTAAGCCAATGATTTTTTAAATACAACTCTTTTCGGGTCGTCGGTTCTATTCCAATGTGACCTGTAAGTAATCTGTTGTTGTGCTATAGGTATATTATTTTTAGTATATTTTTAGTATACATGTATTTCGAAATCCGAAGATCATCAAAGACCGTAACGCTATTAAATATTACGATAGTATTAATTTGTTCGACGTGCAGTCAGCCGTACTGATGGACGCTCCCTTAGCGTCTACTAGTACTACTGCTACTAGCTATCTATATTCTTATGTTAATAAAATGAATAAAATGTAACTTCGATATTTAAAAGAGCAACTGTTGAATTTCTCGTTATAATTACACTACGGGACTTAACACGTAAATTCGTAAGTGGCTATATACCTTCGCTTTTCTAAAACTTGTGTAGGTTATCGGTACTCTTTATGAATTTCAATTTATGTTTTCAATAATTAGGGTGGGTGAGATACTAAAAATATTAGGCATATTACAATCATATATTTATAGAATATCATTTAAGGAAAGAATATAATATTATATATCATAGCGACACAACCTCGCTTCGCTTCGGGTTCGTCTCTAGACAAAAACAAACCTATCCCACGGGAAACGTACATTTTTCCGCTATGATATATAGCCTATGCCTTCCTCAGTTAATGGGCTATCTAATGCAAAAAGAATTTTTCAAATCGGATTAGTGGTTTCTGAGATTAGCGCGTTTAACCAAACAAACAAAAAACTCTTCAGCTTTATAATATTAGTATAGATTTGTCAGACAATAACAACGGTTACCATGGCAACAAACGTACGTACATTTTTTCGTAACTCATTCACCAGCTTACCCCCCAAGTCAAGTGTGCGTAAAGAAGTTTTACTTCAATAAATTCCATCCAAATCGGTCCAGCAGTTCCAACGTGAAAGAGTCACAAGCAAACACTACGAACATACAAATTTTAGCATATATAATAGCAGTCACATATTATGTGTAATTGACTAATAAGTTAGAGACAGTGATAAATTTGACATAAAATTCAAAGCACAATAATTTAATTTACCTGCGGTTCGGATGGCGGAGTTAATGGGGAGCTAAATTAGGGACTCATCCTCTCACCTGGAAAACGCGCATAAACAAACAGATTTACAACAATGTATATATTCATTCCGTCTGCCGTTATACACTATATTGCTTGATAATTTGCCAAATATACACGATTTATCTACATATTGTCATCTTAATATTATTTGTCCAAACGTCAAATTAACCGAAAGAGTTCTAATAAAGAATGATTGACTTTCAAATGTCAATTTTATTGGTATAAAGTACACGTTTTACTTTAAAAAAGCTCGAAATTGTATATGTATGTAATCTACACTAACATTATAAAGCTGAAGAATTTGTTTGTTTGTTTGTTTGGTTGAACGCGCTAATCTCAGGAACTACTAATCCGATTTGAAAAATTATTTTTGCATTAGATAGCCCGTTAACTAAGGATGCTATACATCATCCCGGAAAAATGTACGGTTCCCGTGGGATAGATTTGTTTTTGTCTAAGGACGAATCCGAAGCGAAGCGAGGGTGAGTCGCTAGTTACATATATGACGGAGGAGGATTTAGTTACCCTTTTCTACTATAAAACCTTATTATTGTTTAAAGTCACTATGTTATTTAGTTTACTTTTCATTGCTTTTAAAATGATTTAAATTTAAAGCACAGACTACGTCTCAATCGGGGTCGAGACGCCATCATGACATTCATTGGAGATACGTGGTTTAGTAACGTTGGTTGATCATGGTGCATCATAGAGAGTTATGCTTTGATATTGAATGGGAAAGTCTGATTGGTGACTATGAACCCGCTGCTCCGCTAAATTATTAGAATTATCGTTTCAATTTTATAACATTGTGATTTTCCTAATTAAATTGTAATAGAGAAAGTAATTCTTCATTATTTGTGCCCTGATAACGCCCACAAGATTAGTGACTACTAAAGATGATGTTCGTAGTATATGGATAATGCGTCATAAATTATATATGAATCTATACATATAATAAAGTTTTAACTAAGTCGAATCTTGACATTAAATATTCTTTTGGAAAATCGTACTGAAATAGTCATCTATACAAAAGCCGAATCTACCATTTTTAGGATTTGTGTTCCTTGACCGTAAGACAAGTAGTAATCATGTTAGAAATGGATTGCAATTCGATTTAGTCTTATTATACACAATAATATTTTTTTATTGTGTAATGGTACAAGTGTAGTGGAAAAATATTGTTTTCCATGCATACATTATTACCCGTTCAAGAATTGGATGTCAAAAAATATTTATATCCTATCACTGGCGACTCACCCTTTGCTCCGCTCGGGTTCGTCTCTACTTACGCTTTAACGTTTAGTATAGATTTCTCAGAGATGAGACATTTTCCCGCAGTAAAAAGTATCCTATAATATGTTGACCCGAATAACCAGTTATCAATATACCAAATTTTATCAAAATCGCTCTAATGGTTTTTCCGTGATGCGGTAACAGATAGACAGACAAAAATTTTAAAAACTATAGATTCGGCCTCAGTATCAATAATAATGTCTATTTCAATAATATTTTCCAAAAAATATTTAATGTACCTACTGATTCGGCTTAGTTACAATTTTATTATATGTATAGATTAAAGGAACTCGCTGTCAAAATTTGATATTTCTAAGTTCAGTTACCATCTCATGCATATAAAGTAAACAAAACATAACACATCGTTGAATAACACTATCCAAAAATCCGTCTCCCGACTGACAGGAAGCTGCGATTGAGATAAGAAATCTCTATTCACCGACAAGGAAAAATCTGTGGAAATAGAAAAAATCCATATTATTATTATAAATGTGAAAGTGTGTTTGTTTACTTTACGTCGAAACATAGGCTATATTTTTACGTTGCGAGATTATCTCATTCCCACGGGAAAACACGTTATAATACAACACAACAACTCATCATACCTATGCATATATAATATACATATACTAGCGGTTCACCGTCGCTTCGCTCGGGTTCGCCTCTTGACTAACGAAAACTAATCTATCCCACGGGAACCGTACATTTTTCCGGGATAAAAAGTTGCCTATTTATTATTCTGATGTATGAACTATATTATTGTAAAGTTTCATTAAAATCCAATCAGTAGTTTTTGTGTACTAAGCTGTATAAGTTACTATAGTTTTTTAACTATCCCACGGGAACTCTTTAATTTTCCGGGATGAAAAGTATCTAAGATGTTGACCATGGATATATGCAAAATTTCATTTAAATCAGTCTAACAGTTTCGGAGATTAGCCCGTACAAACAGGCAAGCAGATAAACAGACAGACAGAGAAACAAAAAAATTGAAAAAAATCTGAATTTGTTTAAGTTTTTTTCTTACATCCCCCTGACTCGGTTCTTAGTATTTTTTTTTCTATGTACAGACATTCGACCTCTACAGTTTTATTATATGTATAGATAATCTGTGTATTCCATTTCCAACCGTTAAAACGTACCTAGGGAAGAACCGGAACAAAACGAAGGTGAGTCCACTAGCAATAAAAAATATGTAAATAAAATTTTCATAGCTTTACGATTTTCCCTTGAAGTTATCGCGATGTAAATCAATAAGCATGTACTCTAAATGTGTTTCATCGACCCTTGACTCATGTTTTATAAGTTCTGTTGAACTCATTAGAAATAAAAACAAGTGTGCAGCAAAAATAAATTGCGGCTACATCAATAAAATAAGCGAGGAACGACCCGTAAACTTATTACCTGGTAATACAATTATTTATTACTATGATGTTTTTTCATGTTGACCCACAACACGAATATTTACTGAGCTTTACTTGAAATTTGTGAGAGAATAATCCATACTAATATTATAAATGTGAAAGTGTGTTTGTTTGTCTTTCTTTCACATCGAAACAGAGCGACGAATTGGCGTGATTTTTTGTGTGGAGATAGTTGAGGGCTGGAGAGTGACAGAGGCTTACTTTTTACCGCGGGAGATTATCTCATTCTCACGAGAAAATACGTTATAACACAACCCAAAAATTATTTATGATCAGAATTACTTGAAACTTGGTATTAATGCTCTTCAATACAGTTAAATAAATACGTCTTTTAGCATTTTTGGATATTCATCTCATAGAAAAATTGGGTATGAAAGTTTGTATAAAACCTTCTTTTTTAACGATTTTTTGTAGTGTTAGCGTTAGCGAAGCCGTGAGTTCTGCTGGTTTCCTACATGTAAGAAATAACCCGCACCAACCCGCACTTGGCCAGCGTGGTGGACTATGGCCTGATTCCCCTCGTACTGAAGGGAGGCCCCGTGCAGCAGTAGAACGTTAAAAAGGACTAAATACAAGGAGCATGTTAATTTAATCAGAATCATCTCATCTTCATGTTTCTGGGGCAAAAACATATGAATATCATTATAAACTTACGGTAGCGTTTAGACCCCTTTAATTCAATTCTGTCGTAAAATCCGTTCTTAGCTAACGCCTTCTACCTATAAAATGCCAAATTTCGTGTTTAGTCAGTGAGTTAATAAGGAAATTTTAGCTTTTATGTACTAAAGGGTGTTTCTTGCTTTATCTTTTTTAGATCAAGCAATTCCTTGATATGATGATTGGAATAGAAATAACTAGAAAAGGCGAATTAGAATAGTAATTTACATTCATCAACCAACTTCTGTAGTATACTTCGATACCTCAGTTCCAAAGTGTAACAAGTCTGAAATTCAGTAAGTTTGAGATAAGTAGGAGAAATTGTTCCATAAACTATGGGTTATCACCCACCATTACCAAAGAGAAACAAGTCGATAAGTGAATGCGGTTTAGTTGCTACATCCAATATTCTTTTGAAAAATCTTTTAGTTCCAAACTATAATAACTAAATAAAAAGTAGAAAAACTTCTGAATGGCTTAAGAATTATTTTATTTTTTTTCCATTGCATTATGGGCTGACCTAACACTGTTCGTAATAATATTACACTTCAAATTAATTTACGAACGTGTAAAAAATATACCGTTAGAAGTATCGCTAGTCGTATAATTTTCTAATTATTTCTTAAGAACCCTTTTCTAAATTGTTACTCTTTGGAACTCTTTGAGGTATCGACTTGTATTACCCAGGAGCTTATCTAAATTAATTACCCTGTCAAAATAACGACACGATCCCACTACCTTTTTCTTAGTAACTAGTGAAAGTAAGTATGTTACTACATCACAAAGGTTTTCTAAGTCAATTTCAAGCAAATTAATTGATTCAAAATTCCACTTGAAAGATCAAAGCTATGGATTAATATAAATCCTTTACATGATAAATTGTTTTACGCATGAGATAATTTGTTTCTATGAAAATTATTATAATATGGTATAATGTTAGGTTACACGTCTACTTTGCGTTAGCCGTAGCTTTATTTTTTAGTTTGTATGTTTGTTTCCATGGGATAATTTTTGGAACGTTTGAATAGATTTTATAAATCCTTTCACTCACTTTTTATCTCTTTTTAACGTCCTACTGAGTGTTTAGCTCTTTTTAACGTCCCTCTAATGAGTGTTTAGCTCTTTTTAACGTCCCTCTCTCTACTGGGTGCTTAGGTCTTTTTAACATCCTTCTACTGGGTGTTTAGCTCTTTTTAACGTCCCTCTATGGGCACGGGATTCATTAAAGGGAGATCAGGCAATATTGGACTATGGTGTGGTGTATGTCTTGACGTACTTCACAAGTCTTTTGAAAACTTGCTAGCTTCTCTCAAACATGCAAGTTTCCTCGCTTTTTTCTTCGCATTTTTCTTCGCCGTATGCCAAGTATCTTACCGTTTTGAAATTGATTTACACATGATAATATCGGAATTCAGAGGTTGGAAGTGGGATCTGAACCCGCTTCACTTAGTTTTCTAAACGAATGCTTCACCACTGAGCTAGTACTGCCTTATACGTTGAGATATAGGCTGTTAAGATATGTAAATGAAATAAAATAAATCATACTACAATTATTATTTATAATGCGAAAGTTGTGGGTTGGAACGTATGTGGATGTCATTGTGTATATTTTTATTACGCCTTCACATTAAAGTGTCTATAGGGATTTAGAATCATTTTATACACAGGCTTTGCTAGTAATAAAATTTACCCTAAAATATAGATGGATGGATAAGATGGTGCTATCTCTACATAACACTATAAAACTTTCTTAGATTTACGAGAATATTTGATATTTTAAATAAAACTATCTTTTCGGATTATTTCGCGGATTTATTTAGATTTTTGGTTCCCGACGTTTCGGATGCTTTACAGCGATCATGGTCACGGGAGAGACTAACATGTTAGATATCTCAAAGGCGTTCTATACTCGTTACAGACAGTGCCTACCCAAAATTTACAAAAATCATTTTTAATAAAAATATATAAAATAATCCGAAATAATCGGAAAAGTTAGTTTTATTTATAATGCTATAAATTCCAGAGGCACCTAAGCGAAATAAGGCTAATTCGTGAATGTACATCGATGTATCCACAAGACATATAATATTTCTCATGCAAAATCGAACCCGCTATCTTCAACGCAGTAAACACCAATCAAAAACATTTCTATAGTACCAAAACAATGATATTTAAACAAGTTTAAAATAACCTAGTTACCATTCTCGTAACTAAAAAACTTTTTTAGCTTTATGTGACATTGTTGGAATTTGTCTTAATTAGCAGATGCTTCGGATGCTGTATAATGAGAATTAATAACTCCGCTGCAAACTGCTACGACTATAGGTATCTACTGTTACTAGTAATATATAAACATCACATAAATCTATACTAATATAATCTAAAAAAAAGGTAGTGGTAACCCAATGGTAACGCGCTCGCTTGGGAAACCGAGTAAAGTGGGTTCAAATCCCGAGTCTCACACCTCTGATATTTTCATGTGCGAATCATTTCTAACATGATTACCACTTGCCTTAAGGTGAAGGAAAACACCGTGAGGAAACCTGCATGTCTGAGAAAACTTGGCATGTTTTCGAAAGACATGTGAAGTCCGTCAACCCATACTTGGCCAGCGTGGTGGACTATGGCCTGATCCCCCTCACGTTGAAGGGAGGCCCGTACCCAGCAGTGGGACGTTAAACAGGGCTGAATACATACTAATATAATCTATACTAATAAGAGGCAGAGTTTGTTTGTTTTAACGCGCTAATCTCAGGAACTTCTAATCCGATTTGAAATATTCATTTTGCATTAGATAGCCTGTATATTGAGGAAGGCTATAGGCTATATATCAACCAGCTCTGCTCGGGTTCGTCCCTAGGGTGGGCCACCCTTATCAGTTAGGGGTATGAAAAATAGTTTACGTCCTATTCTCAGGTCTACTGAATATATACACAAAATTTCATAAGAATCGGTCAAGCCGTTGCGGAGGAGTTTTGTTAGAATTTTATATATTAGATAATAATCATCTATAAAAAAATGTGTGCATATAAAATATAAAGATTTCTTTTTTAGGGTTCCGTACCCAAAAGGTGCCAACGGAACCCTATTACTATGCCTCCACTGTCCATCCGTCCGTCCGTCTCTCAGAAGCTGTAGCTGTCCATCCCTCCGTCTGTCAAAAGCTGTAACTCATGAACCGTAATTGTTAGAGAGTTGTAATTTTCACAGAGTATGTATTTCTATTGCTGCTATAATAAAAAATAACAAAATAAAAAAATAAAAATATAATAAAACATACATAGAATAAAAGTCATATTAATAAAAAGTACATGTAATATGGTTCGGCACCCTTCGTGTACGACTTCTACTCGCACTTGATATTTATTTACAGTGAGTAAGACCCTTGTTAGAGGCTTTAAGCTAAACCACTAAAACCTATCTTGTTTATTAAAATACATTATTTTATGACGTAGATAGAAAAGGACCCTGGGTTAAACTCGCACAGATTCTGACACGCACTTGATCGATTTTATTTATATTTACTCACCACATTCTATATCAGAATAGAAACTGTATTGTCCAAATATAAACGAAAATTTTCACGCTTCACGTTATGTAGAGGGATAACAAAGCAACTAATCACGCTGTCCAGTGTTCACTTTCAATTTGTTTACACGCTCCGCTATATAACCTAGCCTTATCTCATTTTCCACACTTTCATATGTTTTCGGAACAGTATTTCATATGTAACTTTTAACATACTTTAATATTACAACCTTTTTATTTTCGTCTCAACTGATTTTTATCCGATTGCGCTAGAAGAGGGTTATGTGTTTCAAGTGTATGTATGCATGTCTTTGGCATAACCGATAGCCTTCACTATTTTAAAATTAAAGATGGCATCTGCAAAAAAACATGGAGGGAGGTATTATAATACTTTCTTGTTACCGTTTTGTCATAATCTAAACAGTGTGTTAATGTTATGATCGATCGTAGGTATGGTTGGCCACAATCTATTTAAAGATAATATAAATATTGTTTTTCTATAAATATATAGACAATACAACTGTCTGGTTAATAAACTATCTCTATAATAAATAATAAATAAATAAGTTGGGACATTAACACACTGCACCATCTAGTTCCATGGTAAGGCTGAGGCTTGTGTTATGGTATAAAAGGTCAGGTCAGTTTGGGGAATCCCCTCTCTTGCTATCTAATAAAAAGTAAATCTAATATAAAGTAAATCTAATATAAAATAAAAACAAAGTAATGCAATCATGAATTTTCAGTATTATGTTATTATGTATTAGGTTTGGTGATTGATAAATAATAAAATTAATCTAGTTAATTTTTTTTTATGCAAAAATCTTAAAATTTAAATTTTTACAGGAAAAAAGCACATCTGGTTGAGATCTTTGTTAAAAATTTTAGTAAAAAAAAAAACACTATCGGTGAAAAACGATTTTTTTAATCTTTTTTTTATTATTAGTATCGTGTGTGTCCTCCCTTTTTTTTGTTTTGACTTGTATATGCATACATATTAGTATAGTATATGTACATACATATTAGGAAATTTATACCTAAAATGTAATTTTTCTGAATAATTTCCAGACACAATACAGACGATGTCGTGTACTTGTGCCAAATGGGAATATTTTATTTCTTCAAAGAATACTGCTTTCTTATGATTTTTACGGAAAAACGTTCAACAGAAAACGTGTCTACAATCAATCCTTCGTAAGAATTTTGAAGAAAATCAAATATATTAGGGAACATTAGGATCAATTTATATCAATGTTCTTGTTGTGATTTACTAAAGCAATGTTCACAAAGTAGTATTTACCACGCTCCTTTCATCTGAAGGGTTCTGTAACCAAAACCTTAAAACAGTATTCTTATAATTTCTTTATGTTCATCTGTCATCAAACGTATCTAATATATTTAAACGAGCAATTCTTGCATATTTATTTATTTATACCGGCGATCTCCGAAACGGCTCTAACGACTTCGCTGAAATTTAGTATGTATGGGTTTCCGGGGGCGAAAAATCGATCTAGATTCGCCTTGTCTGGGAAAACGTGTGTTTTCGAGTTTTTATGGCGATTTCCTTTCGTATAATTCCACGCACGATATGGTCGATAATTTCTTACATTTAGGCATAAGCATCGTGGTTAAGCGGCCAAGACGTAAGATTGACAATCACAGGTGTTCGTCTGGATTTGAATCCCGGTCGGCTATAAAGTTTTTACATAAATTGGTTTTTGTTTTAGTTTTGTTTTTGTATTTATTCAAGTTTTTGTTTTTTTTTTTTAAGATAAAATTGTTCTTATGGCCAAGTTGACAATCTGTTACCTAACTTATAGTGGCTCATTTTCAAATTATCAACTAAATTGTAAAATTATGCAATATTATATTCCAGAACTTAATTCTTTTCCTTAAGCTAGGGTTTCTTTCTTTTGTGAATTTTAAATGAACATTAAACGTAAGTAAATGACAACAACCTAGCTAGTTTTATTTTAACGATTCGAATGGATCGATAAAAACCACTAGGTACTATAATCAGACTACGAATACATAATAATAAGACTTTATTACAAGAAAATGAAAATTATATATCCGCGATACATTGACTAATGATGACTATATGTCCTAAATAAAATTACATAAAAGAAAAACTTCCAATTTGCCACCGATTTCGAAAATATCTAATTAAGTTCGTATCTATAGTAAATGAAAGTTCAGTCTCTCCCGTGACCATGATTGCTGTAAAGCATTCGAAACGTCGGGAACCAAAAATCAAAATAAATCCGCGAAAAAAATCCGATAGTTTAATTTAAAATGTCAAATATTCGCGTAAATCTAAGAAAGTATTATGAAAACACTTATTTTTTTATATATATTTAATATCTGTAAGTCGTTTTTACTTCATTATATTAAAATAAACACATAGTAAAAACTCGGTAACAGCCTACGTTGACAGTTTGGACGGCGCACCAAGCACTTTTTGTATAAGAAGAGCTCACGACAGTTGTGATTAATGACCGTGCACAATACTGTAGTGCCCCTTACTTTGTATTTTATATCTAACAATAAATAGAAAACTAGTTTATATTTAAACTTACAATATTGCTGTTAGCAGTGTTTTTTTATATATATTTGACTATATATATTTTGATGTAACCTTTGGCTCAGTTTGTAGTAACTACATACTGTGCCAGCTGTCGCGGGTTCGAGTCCCGCTATGAAGATTTTATTTATGTTCCTGGTTTTATTAAAAATATGATAAATTTTCTTATTTTTTTTTCTTGTGTACAAATTTTTAAGATTTATTATTTTTACCAAACATTTTAAACATTATTAACAATTGGTGACACGATATATTTTATGACAAAAGTGTTTTACTCACCAAACATAATTATCGGTAATTATTAATACTAAAGGATTTATTATTTTCACCGTAATATTTGTTAAAAATATAAACACCCCTGACCGGAGTACAAATATTCGTCTTCACACAAATGAATGCCCCCAGCAGTACTCGAACCCGCGACCGTTGACACTACAAACTGAGCCAAACGTGTCGTCAATATATTATTTCTGTACATTTATACAAAATATGTCAATTCCATACATTTTATTACTTTTTATTTGCGATAGCGATTGTAAAATGCTATCTTATCGTTAAACTCTGTGAGTTAGGCACTTAACAAACAATTTTTATGACTAAGCAACTATTTGCAAAAATAAATTAAAATGAAAACGATCTTGACAGAATTATAAGGATTCCACTTTTGCCTTTCAGCTATAGAACCCTAAAATGTGTATATAGGGTTCTATACATACATTTTAGAACCCTAAAATGTATGTATAAAATTTATAAACCTTCATTTTTTAAATAAATAAATAAATATGTTGGGACATTAACACACAACACCATCTAGTTCCATGGTAAGCTACGAGGCGTGTGTTATGGATACCAGACAGTTGATACACTACACATATATAATTTTTGAATACATTCATATTATAAATATTAACACCCATGACTAGGTACAAACATTCGTGCTTATCACACAAATGAATGCCCCCAGCGGGACTCGAACCCGCGACCGCTGGCACAGCAAGTAGGGTCACTACAAACTGATCCAAACGCGTCAAATGTAAATAATACGTAAAAGTATTGAAGAAATTCTAAAAATTCCTTTGCTAATAAAAAGCTCCACTACAGTGTCTGAGTAACTTTTTTTAAAACGCAGCTTTTAGTGCGACGTTACAACATAAATTCTAGGGATTTCTAGTATTACAAATTAAGCTTTTGAATTTGCTAATTAACTTAATCAAAAGCTCTTAGGTCTTGCGGTTTAAACCTACATATTAAGTTTACGCAATAAATTTGCTAAATTTAATACTTTATTTGATAAATTCTGTTTACTTGATACTTTCTTAAATTTATGCGAATATTTGACATTTTAAATAAAACTATAATTTCGGATATTCTCACAGATTTATTTAGATTTTTCGACGTTTCGCAGATTTTAGATGTCTCAAAGGTATTATATAGTTATTACAGACAGCCTACCCACAAAATAACAAAATTGAATCCAAAAAACACAAAAATATCACCTAAGTACCTTCCAATATTGGTTAATTTTAATTTTAAACATTTCTGTATTCTTATATATAAAATTGTTAGTAAGTCTCTCTATTTTAGTGAAACTTTTTGATTGTAATAATGTAAATAAACGATAATGCTAAGTTTCATATTATAAACCAAAGAATTCCTCTAACGTCTAAAGAAACAGCTTAGCTCTACATTAGATAATATTTGACGCTGACGGACTAAATTTAATTTCGAACGTGGTTTCTGCAAATCTTGAACTACACAGACACAGAAAATATCTTAGAAATATTAAAATAACTTTAATTATAACTTTTACATATATAAAATGTAAGTCTAGTTATTTATATGAAGTCATACTTATCGTTTTATATGTATGTCTGCGTTTATATATAAGTTTTAAAACAGATTATATGTTTTTTTTTAACTTATGCCATTGTCATAGGCTTATGTCACAGTGAGAAATCCATGGTAAAACTATAACCTGAAACACAAGTTTTTTTATATTCATGTAACTTTGTAAAAGTGTATGAATAAATCGTTATAATCTTATATATATTTGGAAGTTGAAAGCGATAGTAGGTAGATAGGGCACCAGGTTTATTAATTTAACAATGTGGTGACCCGGCATCGTTTTGCTTACAAACTAATTACAGCCTACACTAACTACCACACTATAATATGTCATGAAACCACTTTGTGTACCGTATCACTTACCGACCCATAAACTATCGTTAAGCAAAAAAGAATCATGTACGAATAATCTAATAACAAATCTGAGGGCATAGCTGTGCCCCCACGAACTAGAGTAAAAAAATATCTATACAGATAAATAAAATTGGAGTGTCTGTTTGTAATAATAAAATAACCGCTTTTTACTAAATACACGTGGATACGGTAAATATACCAAAACAACATTTTTTACAATTTTTGTCTGTCTGTCTATCAGTTTGTTCCGGCTAATCTCTGAAATGGCTGGACCGATTTTGACAGGACTTTCATTGACAGAAAGCTGATATAATAAGGAGTAACTTAGGTTACTTTTATTTAAAAAAAAATAGGGTCCCACGAAAAAATATTAAAGCCTAATTAATTAATTTTGTTTTGGGAAGCAATCTAGGGACGAACCCAAGCGAAGCGAGAGTGAGTCGCTAGTATCTAATATAATTGTTACGGTCTTTATATTGTTATTTAACTAATTAGGTAACAATTTATAACAAAGTTGTTGAATAGATACTTCCATATAAGTACTGAATAAATTAACAACTTGGTTATACATTAGATTTCACAACTTTTTGTGGTAGAAAAACTGCGTTGCGAGACTTGCATTTTTTACATGTTACTATTTTGTTGGGTACAGTTTCTGATACGTCCTTAGAAAGAGAAACTAAAGTTTAATTGCTCTCTCTCTCTCTCTCTCTCTCGCTCTCTCGCTCTCTCTCTCTCTCTCTCTCTCTCTCTCTCTCTCTCTCTCTCTCTCTCTCTCTCTCTCTCGCTCTCTCTCTCTCTCTCTCTCTCTCTCTCTCTCTCTCTCTCTCTCTCGCTCTCTCTCTCTCTTGCTCTCTCTCTCTCTCGCTCTCTCTCTCTCTCTCTCTCTCTCTTTTGCTGTCTCTTTCTCTACTAATACCAAATATTTCCTTTCTAAGTCGCAAGATATATGTACATACATACAGTAAAAAACTATACATATCTGAAAACGAGGTACTCGTAGAATCATAAGCTGTAAGAAAAATTACAAAGAGTTACAGAGAAAATTACCGTAACATATATTCCAAATGCAGTAACTCGAAGAATAAACGTAATTAAATTTTAATGACGCCGCAGAGCTTTGTTGAAGCATTACTTTTGTTACATGAATGAGGGACGAAATTGCAGTCGCTTTAACCTTATTTTAGCTTACCTCCGTACAAACCTGAATAATGCGATTCACTTAAATTTCTAAATGTACGTTTTCAGTTATTTCAAGATTCTAAATTATTGTATATTCTCTTTTTTTGTTTCTTTTTCCTCCTTTGGGATAAGCAAAAATAGAAATTATATATGGAAATTATATAAAATGTGGGATAAAATAATGTATGTAGTAGTAGTGGCAACACTAACTCTTTTTTCTAACTTATTATATATTAGCTATAATACTTATCGTAATCTTCTAAAGTGGTAGTGCCACGTTTGTTACCGTCGGGGAGCAGCCGAATGTGCCGGCACGCCCCGTATAGTACCACTCTCTCACAGGAGACCGACGTGAAGTGGCAACTATGCTGTCGCGTTTCGTCCGGTAAGTGAGAGTCCTCCTCCCTCCCTCCTCCCTTCATCTCCCTCCCTCCCTTTCCTGAAAGGCCGGCGACGCATCTGCTAGCCCTGTAGTGTTGCAGATGTCCATGGGCGGAGGTAATCACTTCCCATCAGGTGAGCCTCTTGCCCGTTCGCCCACTTTGTCCCATAAAAAAAAAAAAAAATCTCGCTTCGCTTCAAGTTCGTCCCTAGACCAAAAAAAACTATCCCTCAAAAACCGTACATTTTTCCAAGACAAATATTAACCTATGTGCTATTCCAGGCTATAATCTATATCTGTGCCAAATTTCATCCAGATCCGTTCAGCCGTTCTGGCGTGAAGGAGTAACAAACATCCATCAATCCCCCAACAGTTTTATTTAAAATATCATACCATTGTTCCGAATTACGTGTGAAAATGAAATACGGATTTTCGAACTGAAAACATTTATTGTTTTAACTGGCGGAAACTTGCGAGTAAAGTGTTGAATCTCTGATATTGTAAAACTTAAATAATTTAATTAATGTACAATATGAAAATAATTACAACTAAAATTATAAGTGCCGTGTATTTATTTGTTAGTTTTTCTTTTGGTTTTTCGTTTTTCATCAGATCAATGTATCGAAGTGATTTGCAGGAAGTTCATAGTTTTTGAATCGAAGATTGATATACTTGTAGGTTACTTTTTAACCCGATAAATCAAGTTTTTTACGTGAAAAATTAGTTTTAATATAAAGTAGTTTCTAACTTAACTATATTTTACAATTCTTTACTATGTAAATACGATAAAACAAACTAAACTCCGATTCTAATGTATACTAATATTATAAAGAGGTGAAGTTTGTGAGTTTGTAATTTTGTGAGGTTGTAGGGGGTAATCTCCGGATCTACTGAACCGATTTAGATGAAATTTGGTAAGAAGATAGTTTAAGATGTTGGAAAGGACATAGGATAATTTGTCCCGGAAATCGTCCCTTAAGGGTGTGAAATCAGGGATGAAAGTTTGTATTGGGGCAAGCTAGGGACGAACCCGAGCGAAGCGAGGGTGAGTCACTAGTATAATATAAACAAGCATATCAGGAATAGTGATTTATAAAAATATTTAGCTATACTTAAACCATGCCCCTTTATTTATATAATATCAGTTGGGAAACAAACAGCTTTTATAATACTGATATATGTAAATACAAACTATTCTTCTCATCAGCCAATAAAGTTCCCGCTTACAAGTAAACATGGAGTGAATAAAAATATAAACTATACATAAAATCACCTAAGCATAATATTTGTGTACGGAAAGGATTGCAAAATACATATTATATCGAGAATGATCGAGTTTATCAAGCTTTGAATGTTTTGTTTGTAAAATCTAATTGTAATATAAAATACTAGCGACTCACCCTCGCTTCGCTTCGGGTTCGTCCCTAGACAATAACAAATCTATCCCACGGGAACTGTACATTTTTCTCTAATGATATAGCCTATAGCCTTCCTCAGTTAACTAATGCAAAAAGAATTTTTCGAATCGGATTAGTAGTTCCTGCGATTAGCGCGTTCAAACAAACAAACAAACAAACTCTTCAGCTTTATAATATTAGTATAGATTATTAAAATTTCAATCGGTTCATTCGACACCATTCATCAGATAGCCATTAAAGGCAAAATGAAAACATAAGGAAGAATCAACCCCAAGGTGTTTCATTTTGTAACTCCCATAAATACAGTCCACCACAGTTAGTAATTAATTATTAATTAATGCTTGACTAGTAATTAATTAACGCTTTAACCAAATCAGGACATTTACCTGGAAGTAAACATGCACAGTGGTTAAGACCTCTAAGTATGCCACAACCTAACTTTACTTCAGCCCTAAATTCCTTTGACACCTCATCAACTATAAGTTAAATGCTTAAGTATTATTTAATTGCTATCGAGATCTATTATTATTACCATTAAAATAATATACCAATGTCCTTTGAAACTATGGATTGCTTTTAAGATCTATATCTATTCTATATTTATATATATAAAATAAAACTGTAGAGGTCGAACGTCTGTCTGTACATAGAAAAAAATGCTAAAAACCGAGTCAGGGGGATGTAAGAAGAGAAATAGAACAAATCCAGATTTTTTTCAAGTTTTTTATTGCTCTGTCTGTTTGTACGGGCTAATCTCCGAAACTGTTGGACAGATTTAAATGAAATTTTGCATGGTGGTACCTTATATCCCCGGTCAATATTTTAGATACTTTTCATCTCGGAAAATTAAAGAGTTTTCGTGGGATAGTAAAAAAACTACAGTAACTTATACAGCTTAGTACACAAAAACTACTGATAGAATTTTAATGAACCTTTACAATAATATAGTTCATATATCAGAATAACAAATAGGCTACTTTTTATCCCGGAAAATGCACGGTTCCCTTGGGATAGATTTAATTGCTTGTCTAGAGGCGAACTCGAGCGAAGCGAGGGTAAGCCGCTAATCAGAACGAGAAGAGCTTAGTTTCTCTACGCGATAGACTAAACGTGTAAAAATACACCATCATTGGTTATATATTATCATGTCTAGAATATACATAAACGTACTTTCGCATTTATAATATTAGGTTGCTAACACCTGGTCGAGTTGACATATCTCTTGTATTTTCGCTGAAACAACGAAAACTCTACATTTTGCTTGGGATTAAAAAATAAACCTTATTGCTACACAATAGAGTGTAAATTGTATCAATTTAATGTTATTTGGGTATGAAAATGATACGGTTTCGGTGTCGCATTGTAGAGTTCTGAATATTTATATTGTTTGTTGTTTTTCAAAGGTAATGCGGCTATATTATGAATGTTTAACAGTTTGCGGACAGATTTAATTTTGTGTAGCTGTTGTGTGAGGGTTACCGCGAACATGTTCCAGGAATAAAATTCAGAACCTGCCACGTCTAAGTGGATTATTAACATTATGGATATTAGATTATGAATAATATATGTATTTTAAATATCATTACATTTCAGTACATTTTAAGATCTTGTAAGGGAAAAGAAGTTGAATTATTTAATAGATTATTTTAAGTTGAAATTTTACGACTCAAAAAAGTTAAGTACCAAAGTTAAGTAAACGAAAGCTTAAAGTATACATAAATTTGCATACCTGTACTATAAAAGATAGTTTTATTAAAATGACTAGTGGCTCACCCTTGCTTCGCTCAGGTTCGTCGCTAGGTACGTTTTAAATAGATATAAATAGTCATTAGCCAGCGTTAGACATGTTCATTTTAATTTTTTTTCGTCAATTTTTCCGATGCTTTAATAGTTATTCTGCTATTTGGGGTGGAGACAAATCCAACAAATCAAAAACTATGAAAATCGGTCCAGCAGTTCTCGAGTTATAAGGTGTAACGAACCCGACTTTGTTTTATATAGATACCTATATGTATGTATGTATGTATTCAGCCCTTTTTAACATCCCACTGCTGGGCGCGGGACTCCCTTCAATACGAAGGAAATCAGGCCATAGTCCACCACGCTGGTCAAGCGCGGGTTGGCGGACTTCACATGTCTTTCGAAAACTTGTTAGGTTTTCTCAGACATGTAGGTTTCCTCACGATGTTTTTCTTCACCGTATACATATATAGATAAAACGAACAATCATATGACTTATACAGTAATAACTAAGTGTACATTTGTTTTGTATATACAGGGTGGAACAAATCGATGGGACATGGGAGAAAAGTACCTTAAATATTGAAGTTATCAAGATTTACTCAAAGGAAACATTTCTTTATTTTTAAAAATAATAATAACTGCATTTAATTTTTTTTAAAAAAAGCTTACCTGAACCGGGAATCGAACAAAATAAAAACGCAAAAAAGGACACCGTCACTATTTTATCGAATTAATCGATAGGATCTATGGTAAGGATAAAATTTCTCGAACAAACATTGCGTCTTAGAATTAAAGAAAACGATGAAATCTTACAAACTATACATATCGACTCTAACATCGTGCAATAAAAACATAAGACATGGAGGAAAAGTGTTTTAAACACTGAAAATATCAAGTTTCACTCCAAAGAAACATTATTTTATTTTTAAGAATATGATAAACTGGAATTATTTTTTTTAAAAAGAAGACCTGAACCGGTAATCGAACCAGCGAAAAATGCAAAAAGGTACACCGTTACTATTTTATCGACGAAAATTGTAGAAAATTGAAGAAAAGTGTTTTCCACTTTCTACGCGTTTGTTCCACAATGTTAATTAGAGTCGACGTGTATGTATAAATTGTAAGATTTCATCATTTTCATCAATTGTAACATACAATTTTCGTTCGAAACATTTCATCCTCTCTATCTACTAATTCGATAAAACAGTGACGGTGTACCTTTTTGCATATTTCGTTGGTTCGATTACCGGTTCGGGTCACCTCTTTTAAAAAAAATTTAAATGCAGTTTATCATATCTCTTAAAAATAAAATAATGTTTCTTTGGAGTGAAACTTGATATTTTCGGTGTTTAAAATACTTTTCTTCCATGTCTTATGCTTTTGTTCCACGATGTTAGAGTCGATATGTATAATTTGTAAGATTTCATCGTTTTATTTAATTCTAAGACGCAATATTTGTTCGAGAGATTTTATCCTTACCATAGACCCTATCCATTAATTCGATAAAATAGTGACGGTGTCCTTTTTTGCATTTTTATTTTGTTCGATTCCCGGTTCAGGTAAGCTTTTTTTAAAAAAAATTAAATCCAGTTTTTATTATTTTTAAAAATAAAGAAATGTTTCCTTTGAGTAAATCTTGATAACTTCAATATTTAAGGTACTTTTCTTCCATGTCCCATCGATTTGTTCCACCCTGTATAATTAAGTATATTTTTAATTTTCTTTATTGTATAAAGTATTTTTAATTCAAAAAAACAATCATATCGAAATGCATAATATTTTAATTTTTGTTTAAAAGAAATATAAAAAATATTATCAAATGAATTTGCGGTTTAAAGTTCCAGAGTTATCTTATCTGGTTTTGTTCCGGTGTTAGTGGGTTTTCAGCCTGAGAATAAACTTCATTCAATGGAACATTATATTTAATAAATTTTAATATTATGCTGTGGAGGCAGTGGTAGACCAGTGGTAACGTGCTCGCTTGGGAAACCGAGTGAAGCGGGCTCGAATCCCGAGTCTCGCACCTCTGATATTTTCATGTGTGAATCATTTCTAACATGATTACCACTTGCCTTACGGGAAACATCGTGAGGAAACCTGCATGTCTGAGAGAACCTAGCAAGTTTTCGAAAGACATGTGAAGTCCGCCAACCCGCACTTGGCCAGCGTGGTAGACTATGGCCTCATCCCCCTCGCATTGAAGGGAGGCCCGTACCCAGCAGTGGGACATTAAGAAAAAGAGCTGAATACATACATTATGCACCTCTACATATCAAATAGAGACCTTGATTTCACTCGATTGTATACCTAGATGCCTAACAGTAGCTGTCAGTCCAGGTCATAGCTTATTTTAATACTAAATTTTATCCAAATCCAACCGTTTCTGCATGAAGGTGTAACAAACATACAACCATATGCTCATATATACATACACTTTCATATATAATAGTAGTCCGATTATCAGCGTTTGTGCGCGACTCCGTACAGTTAATTTATGTGTAACAACTCCGCTCCTAAGGGCCGTAACGTAATATATAGGTTATAACTTTCCTTAGTAAAATGTATATAAAAATCGATGTGTGTGTATATGGACTCCAAAACGGCTGAAGCGATTTTGATGAAATTTTCAATCTTCACAAAATTTTTAATCTTTGATTAATTCAGTGGGTCCTGTGAAATTTGGTAGCGATCAGAAGTTTGAACATGGGCGAAGACGCGGGTAATGCTAATAGACCATAAAATATCAAATCAAACATCTGGTTCCAGAAATTGGCGAGTTTAAATGAATAACATTCTTCACACCTTTTTATATTAGTATACATTAACATAAACAAAACGCAGTAAAAGCTTTTTCTTTTTTAATTTGTAGAGCGCATAAATAAAAACTCGAAGCTAATGAAAAATTTACGTAACGATACTAGTTTTTATCATAAAATTCATTTCACTTGAATTTCAAAAATTACAAATTTTTAAATAAAACCTTTTATTTTTGCAACAAAAGCCTATATCCTTCAAAGTCCAATCTATCTTTGTTCCAGAAACCATCATAATTGATTCAGCGCTTTAAACGTAACAAACAAACAGACAAAACTTTCGCATTTGTTATATAAATATAGATTTTCCTTCTTTTATTAGCTTATATGCGAGGAACGTATATAATAGAAGCGATATTTCGTCGAAATATCCACCAACAAAATTGCACGCGAGCGTAGATTTGTACACAAGTATCGGCCGCACCTGCGCGTCAAATTAATCACCGTATCCTCGGTAGTAGTCGTTAACAGGACCGTGCAATTTGTAGCCTACTACGATTACTAAAGTTTATACTATCATTGCTATAGTTTTTATCCATAAGCACATATAATTGTCTAGAATGTCTTTTTGAATAGTAAACTTTTTCTGCTAATATTATACATAAACGCGACTCACCCTCGCTTCGCTCGGTTTCGCCTCTAGTTACTTAAAAATGGGGGGTGGGAGTAGGAGGGTAAAAAGTACTTTTGTAATAATATAAGTTACGTTTTAATGCTTAGTATAGATTTCTCAGAGATGAGACATTTTCCCTCAATAAAAAGTACCTATCCAGTATGTTTACCATATCAAATTTTATCAAAATCTGTCTAGTGCTTTTCTCGTGATGCGTTCTCAGATAGACAGACAAACAAAAATTCTAAAAACAATAGATTCGGCCTTAGTATCGATAATAATGACTATTCCAATAAAATTTTCCAAAAAAATATTTAATGTACAGATTCGACTCAGTTAGAATTTTATTATATGTATAGATATATTAAATATTCACGTAAATCTAAGAAAGTATCATAGGAACAAACTAAACTTGTAGCATAAATCTTATACTATAAAAGGCAAAAGTGATTGACTGATGTATCAACGCACAGGCCAAACCCTTAAGGCTAGAAAATTGAAATTTCGCACACGTATTCCTCATATGACGAAGGCATCCATTAAGGAAGGATTTTTCAAAATCCAACCCCCAAGGGGATGAAATAGGGGATTAAAAGTTTGTATGGAACTTTTTATTCCTTGGACATATTTGCATGAAAATTCGTATGAATTGAGTGCGGCAAAAACAATGAGTTACGTATTTCAGCGTTTTCCAAAATTCAACCCCTAACAGGGTAAAATAGGGGATAAAAGTTTGTATGAAACCTGCCTTTTTAGAGTTTTTGTTATAGTTTAGCGAGAGGGAAGCCCCTGGTTCTGCTAGTAAAAACATATTTTGATTATTAAAGTTATTAAAAACTGTGCATTAAAAACTATGTTCAATATAAGACGCTTGTTTAAACGTAATACAATAATATCATTCCTTTTTAAGACATGATCGCATCTCACACAGCCAATCTACGCAAATTACTTTAACATCCCACTAACAGGGGTCAACTAAGTGAAGTCACACTAATAAAATCACTTCTGCAGTTTAATTAATAATAAAACGGCTGAACTGTCTGTCTGTTGTTATTAGCCGCTAAATAACTATTTTCAACAACTATACTCCATGTAATTTCATAAACAAACAATTTGATTTAATTAAACAAACGCAATCAAGCAAGGCAAGGCTATTTATTATAAGGTTTAACCAAAAAGGTTCAACGATTCCAAAATCACTTTGAAAATATAAATAGAAACGTTATATATGTACCTACAAACATTTTTTAGGCCAAAAGTGACGGGTTCGATTCTGGCGTGCTTTTTTTTAGTAATACAAGTCGTTATCTCTCGCTTTTGAAGCAGAGTGAAGCGTCTTCTCTAAAGATTGAAATATTACCTTGAAACTAGCATCGCCCGCGAGTCTGCTTAATTTGCTTCGTTTCTAAAGGTAGCGTGATGCTAGCCTATCTTTCTCAAGGATTTTTTTAATGGACTATCTGCCCGTTTTAGAGATAAGCGCACCCAAACAAACAAATATACTTCAACTTTATATATTAGTATAAATTTATATGGAGCCCTTCAGATATAGTGTATTTATTAAAAATTGTCATGAAAATCGCTTCATAGGCGAAGATATCGTGTAACATACGAGATAAATTGGCAAAAACAAAGCAGCTGAATCATTTTCTGCTTTTGTTTGTCAGCCGACTTTGTAATTTTTGTTTAGTAAACAAAAGTAAAGTTATTTAGTAAAATTTGACGACACGTTTGGTTCAGTTTGTAGTGACCCTACTTGCTGTGCCAACGGTCGCGGGTTCGTAACTTCCGAGCCCTGCTAGGGGCATTCATTTGTGTGATGCGCGTACTACAGTCATGGATATTTACATTTATAATATGTATGTATTTAAAGTTAATATATATGTGTAGTGTATCAACTATCTGGTATCCATAACACATATTACCATGGAACTAGATGGTGCTGAGTGTTCACGTCCCAACATATTAAAAAAATTAATTAAAAAATATCGACGGGCTTTATTATTATTTTCAATACTGATTATTGTCGAATTTCAACCACTGAGCGAACATTAGTACATATAAAAATAGGTACATTATTATATTTTAAATAAAACTATCTTTTCGGATTTTTTCGCGGATTTATTTTGATTTTTGGTTCCCGTGGTTTTAAATGCTTTACAGCAATCATGGTCACGGGAGAGACTAAGGTTTTAGACATCTCAAAGGCATTATATAGTTGTTACAGACAGCCTACCCACAAAATAACAAAATGAATTCAAAAAATACAAAAATAACACCAAAGTACCTTAGAATATTTGTTAATGTTAAACATTTTGATATAATTTTAATATTTTATTATAAAATCCGAAAAGATAGTTTTATTTAAAATGTCAATACGCGAATGCGTATATCTAAGAAAGATATAATTAAAATTAAGTTAACCTCCTTTTTAAAGTCGGTCAATAAGTTAAAATACAGATATAACTCTTGAACACTATTTGTGTAGTATTAAAACAAAGTGCACAAAGTTTCGACATATTGCTTCTTCGTATTCCAGGAACCACTTCAATATGAGTGTTTTATTCTCTCCTTATACACTTAAAGGAAAGTTTTCTATAAACGCTTTATACTTTCAAGGAGTTAAATAAAAATAGAGACGTTATATACTTAAATACTTTCAGCAGACCTAAAGTTACGAGTTCGATTCTGGCGTGAATGATCTAGTTATACAAATCAAGCCTTTATAGCTCGCTTTTGAATAATAACAGGCTCTTTTCAACAGCCAGAACAAAAACATATTTGACTACGCTCATCTATCTCAAACAGAATTCGAACCTACTATCTATTACAGTACTACACAAATATTTATCCTCATCACCACACCAGATGGTTGACAGTTTACTTCACAATTAATTTCCTTTTAACGACAGTTTAGATGGATCTTTACGAGATAAAAGAAATATAAAGACATGGGTCAGTCTCACAGAACAACGCAAAAACTCATAAGGTTTTCTTACTCCATATATAGATTTACTCGTTACAAAGGGTACATGAAAATAGCCTTAAGTAAATCGCAGCTGCTTTTATTTTTAGAAATCGTAGGCGAAGAACATATTTTGTGTATTTTATCAAAAAATGTTTAATTAAATAATAGTACCTGGCCGACCGAGCTTCGCTCAGAGTTCTTTTTTGTTAAATCTTATTTTTTAGATAAAAAAAAAACTAAAAACTTGAATAAATACAAATAAAAAACAAAAGTAAATACTTTGTATCTCGACCGGGATTCGAACCCGAACATATGTGATTCTGTATCTTGCGCCTTAGTCGCTTGACCACGATGCTTAAGACCGAGTGTAAGAAATTATCGACCATACCTTGCGTGGAATGATGCGAAAAAAATTACATGGAAACTCGGATACAAGCGTTTTCCCAGACATGAGACTAATCTAGATCGATTTTTCACCCCCGAAAACCGCCACATACCGAATTTCAGCGTAATCGTTAGGGCCGTTTTCGAGCTCGCCGGTATAAATAAATTAATAAATAAACAAGAATTGCTCGTTTAAATATATTAGATAGATTATGACAGTATTATAGGATATCGAAGTTATTAAAGAGCTAATAAGTCATATTATTTTTTAATTAGCTTTATAAGTTCGTCTTTCGGTTTTGTATTTTCAGGTCAGAATTTATGGTTTTCCATTCAGCAAAATTTTCATAACATTCTCTATGATATTCTTCACATAAGTTCGTCTCGCGCTTGTTTCATCTTCTGAAAATATTTATTTAAATCAGCATTTACAACTTCGAGAAAGAAGCTCAAAGGAGAATACAGTTGACCTGGAGAGGCAGGCGGAACAAGATAATAGAGAACGTCTACTAGCGAATTACCCTGACTCCTTTCGGGTTCGTCCCTAGTTACATTTAAACGCTTAGTATAAATTTCTCAGAGATAAGATACGATACCGCAGTAAAAAGTATTCTATATGTTGACCCGAATAACCAGTTATCATCATAACAAACTTCATCTAAATCTGTCCAGTGGTTTCTTGTGATGCGTTCACAGACAGACAGACCAAAATTCTAAAAACTATACATTCGGCCTCTGTGTCGACAATAATAACTCTTTCAATAAGATTTTCCAAAATATATTCAATGTACAGATTCGACGCAGTTAAAGTTTTATGGTGGTATGAGATGAGATGAGATAAAGCTCTGTAGCGCGCCGTCGGAATCAAAAAAAAAAGTCTGAAGATAATAACATATTTCCAAAGTGTATCACTATCTATAAAATCTTTTGTTCTTTTTTTGTACAATAACTTTAACGCACAAACGTTTCTTAACAACTTTTTTTTATTTAAATAAAACTATCTTTTCGGATTTTTTCGCAGATTTATTTTGATTTTCGGTTCCCGACGTTTCGATTGCTTTACAGCAATCATGGTCACGGGAGAGACTAAGGTGTTAGATGTCTCAAAGGTATTATATAGTTGTTACAGACAGAAAAAATCAAAATAAATCCGCGAAAAAATCCGAAAAGATAGTTTTATTTAAATGTCAAATATTCGCGTAAATCTAAGAAAGAACTTTTTTTTAATTTAGCTAAAACATACATATCTACATATATATATATAAAACCTGTTAAAAATGAAAAACATTATTTTTTCATACAAAATTACGCAAGCACTGTACACAATAGATGCAATTCCAACGTCTAAAACAAGATCTTATTTTTTGTTCACTCTTGGGATTTCGGATGTTAGATTACACTTACTTTAGTATGTAAGTTGATGAATAAAATAGCTTATTTGGGAACACACCACACAATTGTATAGTAGGAGGCTTTCATATTTAATGTGTTTCCGCAATATATGGATAAGTGGCCTAGATAACTCCAGATTCGATTAAGTACGTTGGTCTAAGATTCGATTAAGTACGTCGGACTTTTATACCTTTTTCTTTTTGAATTGTTCAATTTTTTTTATGAATCATTACTTTTTGGCTTAAATTAGGCTGAGACACACTTCTGTGTTTTTCTTCATATTTGCCATTTTCAAAATCCCACTGTGGAATATGACTTGAATTCTTACTAGAAAGAGTAGTCCATCATGTTGGCTAAATACGAGTTGGCATATTCTTCTAAAGCAAGTAAGGTTTTCTCAGATTACTGTAGGATTCTTAGCGACTTTTTCCTTTCCTTTACCATATTAATAAGTGATAATCATGACAAGTGTCAATAAGATTCACGCATGATAACTTTACAGGTTCGAGACCAAAGGCTTAAACCCGCTTCAGTCGGCTTCTAGTGGAATAATTCCTGTCTATCACTTATACATAAAAAAATATTTTATCTTTCAAATGCGAAAAAAACTAATAACCTATACGTATAATAAAACTGTAGAGATCGAATGTCTGTACATAGAAAAAAATGCCAAAAACCGAGTCAGGGGGATGTAAAAAGAGAAATAAAACAAATCTGAAACTATTGGACCGATTTAAATGGAATTTTGCATGGTGATACCTTATATTCCCGGTCAACATTTTAAATCTTTTTATCTCGGAAAATTAAAGAGTTGCTGTGGGATACTTAGTTAAAAAACTATAATAACTTATACAGCTTAGTACAAAAAAACTACTGATTGAATTTTAATGAAACTTTACGATGAAACAGTTCATACATCAGGATAATAAATAGGCTACTTTTTATCCCGGAAAAATGTACGGTTCCCGTGGGAGAGATTTGTTTTTTTTTTTTTTGGCTAGAGGCGAACCCGAGCGAAGCGAGGGTAAGCCGCTAGTAATAATAATAATATAGCATCTTTACTTCCTTAACAAATAAATATTCCAATACGATCATTTCTTATTTAAATCAAAACACGCAATATATATATATTTTTAAAAGTGCGAATAATATTTTAAATAAAAAAAAAATTATTTATAATGTCAAATATTCGCGTAAATCTAAGAAAGTATTGTGCGAATAATATTTTTTTCTCACATTTATATTTATGTAATACAAATTTTCATATTTAATAATTATATATGTTTTTTTTACCAACTACCTTTTATTAATCATATTAATTATATTGTAGTTATTTGTAAAATATAAAAACCTAAACTATTAAGACAGCTGTCTGTCTGTTAATACACATTAATCTCTAGTCAAATTTAAGGAATAAATAAGACTTCGATACATTTTAGGTCATATTACACAGTCAGAACGAAAGTAAGAAACCATACGGCAAAAGTAGTCATGTGCTATAATAGAATAATATACGTCGGAGTATCGCTAAGTTTTTTGTTTATTGGTTATGAACACTTAAGTTTTAGAGGTGCAGACAGATATACAGATACACTCGTTAAACTTACAATACCTCTCTTTTTGCGTCGTGGGTTAACAAAGCTATGACAACAAAGTAAGTATCAACATAATAATTATGTTTGACGCATGCTAATTGTTCGAATTTAAGTAATTAAGAAGTTCAAAGGGACGTTTAAGAAGTTCAAAGGGACGTTATTTTGGGATCTTTATTGTTATACTATAAAACAATATTTTTTTAAAACAACGCTCTTGCGACCAAATACAAAATATTATAGATTCCTTTGCAATTACATTATTAACCGACTTCAAAAAAGGCAAAAATATCCAATTTGCATGTTTTTTTTTTTGTATATTACGCATTATCTTGACTTTTTGGTTTTGATGATACAAAATTTCAAAAAAAAATTAAAGAGTGCGTGTATGAATGTGTACACGCGCAAGAAGTAAAACTTCTGTAGGTTATCGGTACTCTTTATGAAATTCAATTTATGTTTTAAATAATTAGGATAGGTGAGAAACTAAAAATAATGCATATTAGGTATATTACAATCATATACTTAAAGAATATCATTTAAGGAAAGAATATAATATTATATATCATTTGTCAGACAATAACAACGGTTACCATGGCAACAAACGTATATAAATAATAATATAAAATTCTCGTGTCACAGTTTTCGTTGCCATACTCCTCCGAAACGGCTTGACCGATTTTGATGAAATTTTTTGTGCTTATCCGGTATCTATGAGAATCGGCCAACATCTATTTTTCATAGCCCTAAGTGACAAGGGTGGTCCACCCTAGGGACGAACCCGAGCGGAGCGAGGGTGAGTCGCTAGTATATTATATATACATTGGTACAAAATAAACAGTTCAGAATTTTTCGATTTTCCAGCTGTTTTTTTTTTCTTGGTTTCCTATATTTTTTTTTATACTTAAACCACCCCTAATACACAACCAACAAAACAAAAAACGAAATAATTATTCAAATTGGTCCCGCCGTTTTTGAGTTTTAGCGAGACTAAAGAACGGTAATTGATTTTTATATATATAGATAGTATAAAATTTACTTTTTAAAAAGCCGAAAAAATGTATGAATATAAATGTATAAATATATATAATAAATCTTAGAAATATAGCTTTGTTTTTAAAATAGGAAAAAACTCTTCTATAAACTGAAACAATTATTTGTTAGTTTGAACAAATAAGCACTAAGGCGACGATATGTTCACAGGTCACAGGTTCGATATCGCAAGAACTTTGCTAATACATATATGCAAAAGTAACTCTACCTATTTTATTAAGTAAGCATTAATCTTATTTATTGTGTCATTTGAAACTTTTAGATTTATATCAGATATTGTAGTCTTTTTCCAGCTGTTCTTGGTACATTCAAACTATCAGGAGTCACGACATGAAATGTCAACGTCTCGCAAAATGTTTTAGTGTCAAAAATCACGAAGAGTAATTAATTGATTCGTTTACGAGATTGTGAGCACGATTTCGTTTGTGGCTCGGAGTTCATCTAACTTTGCTTCGGAAACACAGATTTATATACGCTAGGGGCATATATATTTAATATTTCATTGTATTCAGCTCGTTTTTACGTCCCACTGTTGGGCAAGGGCCTTCCTTCAACACGAGGGGGATCAGGCCATTGTCCACCACGCTGGCTAAGTGCGGGTTGGCGGACTTCACATGTCTTTTGAAAACTGTTAGTTTCTCTGAGATATAGGTACATGGTTTACTAACGATGTTTTCTTTCACCATATTAATATTTATATAACCACTCCTAATTTTATATTTTTTTATAACTATAAATAAAACATTATAACCCATACCTTCTATTATTATTAACGTGAAAATAACTCTGTCCGCCTGTCTGCTACCTCTTTACGTATAAACGAATTTCTACGATATTTGGCAAGGATATAAATAATTTTCCTTCCCTTTCCACTAAGAATGCAATCTAAGCCACACGTAAAACTAGATAGGTTATATTTAATTTTATATGTCATATACATATGTAGGTGTAATCTAATCTAGCAGATTGAACATTCCTTACACGAACGAGAGAAAAAAACAGGTGAAATGTAATAAAGTAGTGATATGTTCCTTATAATAAACTACAAGCAACAAATTATGTTAGTGTCTAATTAATTGAATAGCGAAGGTCTAAGAGCTGTGTACGGCACAGATAGAGCTGTAGTCCACGAATATACTATGTAGCGCTATGCACTGAGTAGGTACGTAATAGCGTAAAAGCTACTCACGGGTAGTTAGTTCACTTCTCGAGTAAGATATTTTGGTTATATAGTAGCTCAAATATATCCTTTATTACACTTTAAAAATTATACAGAACTAGCGACTCACCCTCGCTTCTCTCGAGTTCGTCCCAAGCTTGGTTTCCCATACAAACTTCCATTCCCATTTTCACCCCCTTAAGGGATAATTTCCGGTATTAAAAGTATCCTGTACTTCCCAGGGTTTCAAACTATCTTCTTACCAAATTTCATCTAAATCGGTTCAGTAGGTCCAGAGATTACCCCCTACAACGTCACAAACTCACAAACTTTACTATTTTATAATATTAGTGTAGATAAAAATACAATATTAAGTATATAATAATTTTTTTTTTCTGTATAACGATAACAAATGTGGACTTATCCCTAAAAGATCTTAGAGAGATCTCTTCCAGTAACCTATGGATGTGGAAAAGGATGTCAGTGGGGCAATATAGTGCTAGAAACACATATATCATGCATAAACGCATATATGCCTTATATTAAGTTGGCGTATTTTTATCAAATTGAATTTATATGCTAATGAGCCAAGAGATTCCTTTGAGGATTTCACGCTCGTCTGAATAATATTAAAATGAGAAAGAGTTTTCGTTGCTTTGTAAGTTTGTTCTTCTGTTACACAGTAACGTGTAAACGGAAGAAATTTATTTAGGAAATAGGTTTATAGATAAAATCTAAGTAAAACAATTTCGATTTTAACCAATTTAGTTAAGTTAGGGGAAAATATCTAAAAATATTGTGACGGGAAAGGTGAAATAAAATACTTTATACGTCAAAGAGATAAATTATAAAGCAAACCACGTCGTAAACTAAGTTAAATAAGTTAACAAGTAAGCGCGGGCGGTGAGAGGAGTTCTGGGTGATGTGGTGCAAAATAAACTGTTTCATACGAAACAAAATTATAAGTATTAGAGTTTACTGTTTACATGACTGTCTAGAAAACTATCTTTTTTTAATCTTTTTTTATATATGTTGGGACATTATTCCTCAGCACCATCTAGTTCCATGGTAAGCTACGAGACTTGTGTTATGGATACCAGATAGTTGATACACTACACATATATAACTTTAAATACATACATATTATTAATATAAACACCCATGACTGGAGTACAAACATTCGTGCTCACACAAATGAATACCCCCTGGGAGACTCGAACCCGCGACCGCTGGCACAACAAGTAACTACAAATTTAGCCAAACGTGTCGTCTAATTTAGTCGTCGTCGGAATTGTCGAAAGATTATTATTTTAATTTTCTATTACTTCATGACTCTTATTTTTTTTATTAGAATAGAGTTAGAAGTGGTCACATTATATTTTCTTAGATTTACGCGAATATTTGACATCTAATATATGTAAAACAAAGTCGGGTTACGTTAGACAGTTACTATTTATAACTCAAGAACGGCTGGACCGATTTTTATGATCTTTGATTTGTATCCGCCTGGAATGGCAGAATAATTTATAAATTATCGGAGAAATTCACGAAAAAAAAATTACATGGCTAACGCTATTTATATTTATTTAAAACGTACATATGTACCCAGGGACGCACCCGAGCGGAGCGAGGATAAGTCGTTAGTTTTTAAATTAAACAGCTATCTTTTATTTAAAATGTCAAATATTCAAGATACTGGTCTCTCCCGTGACCAAGATTCCTGTAAAGCATTCGAAACGTCGGGAATCAGAAATCAAAATAAATCCGCGAAATAATCCGAAAAGATAGTTTTATTTAAAATAGAAGTGGTCACATAAAAATTCTGAACTGTATACTAATGTTTCAAAACTTTTTTGTTTGCACTCTTCTCAAATAGATCTTATTTCAATTTGTACAAAAGTACTTTGCAAATGTTTGAATTACAATGAACATACATATCATACATACATACATTACATTCAGACCTTTTTTTAACGTCCCACTGCTGGGCACGGGCCTCCCTTCAGTACGAGGGGGATCAGGCCATAGTCCACCACGCTGGCCAAGTGCGGGTTGGCGGACTTCACATGTCTTTCGAAAACTTGCTAGGTTCTCTGAGACACGCAGATTCCCTCACGATGTTTTCCTTCACCGTTAAGACAAGTGGTAGTCATGTTGGAAATGATTCGCACATGAAAATATCAGAGGTACGAGACTTGGGATTTGAACCCGCTTCACTCGGTTTCCCAAGCGAGCGTGTTACCACTAGGCTACCACTGCCTTTATGAGTATTATAACCCATCTAATCTTGCCAGCATTTTCGCCCACGAGGCGAATTTCAATATCGAATTATTAAGGAATTACGACAATTTATAAAAACGTATGCATATATTATAATCAATTATGTTAGTCTCCGTCGTGTATAATAAAAGAGCTTACGCAAAGTGAATTACTTAGGCTTCGATCTTTTAATTTAATTAAAATTGGTAACTCTTTAGCGTAGAATAGTTGCTAAAATTTTTAGTATTTAAGTAAAATAGATATAACAAACGGACATGAAGTCAGATTCACTTGAAGACATAATGAGAGCGCTTTTTCTGCTTTTTGGTTAAAGAACTGTAACGTGTAAATTGTAGTCATTTATTTCTTAACTGGAATGATTTAAGGAGATTATAATATGTTAATATTCTATTAAAAACGACAAGGCATTGGAAAACCAGTAGTAACGCGCTCACTTGGGAAAGCGAGTGAAGCGTGTTCAAATCCCGAGTCTAGCACCTCTGATATTTTCATGTGCGAAACATTTTCAACATGATTACCACTTGCCTTACGGTGAAGGAAAACATTGTGAGGAAACCTGCATGTTTGAAAGAACCTAGCAAGCTTGTGATGTCCATCATCCCGCACTTGGCCAGCGTGGTGGACTATGGCATGATCCCCCTCGTCTTGCAGGAAGGCCCGTGCCTAGCAGTGGGACGGCAAAAAGGGCTGAATACAAAACAAACAAAATCCGTAGCTAAGAGAGATAACATCTTGAAGGTTAAATATTTGGCCATATTTTAATATAATCCATTTACTAAGCAGTAACTTTATTCTAACTTTGTCTAAGTAATTTACAAAAGCAGTCGTATAACTGTCAATATTTTTCTTCGATATTAGAGATGACAGCGATATTTGATTGCGCGGGAAGCTGTAGTCTTATGTAAATGGGAGATGATTCCGCTTCACATATGTCTCGCCTCAGTGATAAATTCTTTTTAACTAAAATAAATTGACTTGAAAACAACTTCAAATTTTTTCTTAGCTGCCTTTGACGTGTAACCTCCTTGTTAAAAATTGAATCGTTAAATCAGTTCAGGATATATAATATAATAATAATAATATAAATATGTTGGGACATTAACATACACCACCATCTAGTTCCATGGTAAGCTACGAGGTCTGTGTTATGGATACCAGACATTTGATACACTACACATATATAATTTTAAATATATACATATTATAAATATAAACACCCATGACTGGAGTACAAACATTCGTGCTCATCACACAAACGGGACTCGGACCCGTGACCACTGGCACAGCATGCCAGCGGTCACTACAAACTGAGCCAAACGTTTCGTCAAATTGATGGAGATTGATGAATTCAAGGATTGATGAAGACGTTTTGTAATATACAAGAAAAATGAGATTTCTTACCGTTTCTCCATTTTTTGAAATCAGTCAATAAGTAAGATTGGTCTGAATGGCTTAGCTCATATGCCAATAATGAAATGTTATTCTGATGCACTCCAAGCTCGTACTTGTTTTGTAAGTTCTGGATAAAAATGAAAAGATGAAGAAAGTAAGGTTATATCTCAAACAGTGGAATGTAGACCAAAAGTTAATATTTTACTCGCACTTTCATTATAAAGGTGACGTAAGACGGAGCTATTTAGGATTAACACACTGCCTCAGTGAGATGGATAATTGAAAACAATGTGAAAAAAGGCTAAGGAAGACAATCTAAAAAACTTCAAATTGAATACTGATTTAATATAAATCTTACGTAGTGAAATCTATATTATATACATGTCGTATGAGACTCGCCCAGCTTAGGCCCTAAACGAAAAAAAAATAAAACGTTTATCCTCTATCCCGCGGGATATCTATCCTTTGCCCGATTTAAGCAAATGTGATTTGCCATTTTTTTCCGTACCAGCGAAAATCTGGTCATCCCATATTCTGTAGAGAAAATCGAATAAAAATAGGTTCAACATCTTTATAGGTTATCGAGTGCCAAAATACAGATATACATTTGATTTTAATTTAGCATAGAGTACAGTATAACTTCATAAATAGAATGTTTATTCGTCTAATATTTGGAACCCACAAACTCCGACGTAGAAACAAGTATGTATTTAGATTATAATTATACAGAGGTTCCAAATAATAATAATAAGTTTAAATCTGCGCCTAAGTTATGATTTAAAAAAATGTGTAATAAAAAAACCTGAAATTTTCTTGTATTTAGCCCTTTTTAACGTCCCACTGCTGGGCACGGGCCTCCCTTCAATACTTGGGGGATCAGGCCATAGTCCACCACGCTGGCCAAGTGCGGGTTGGCAGACTTCACATGTCTTCTCAGACATGCAGGTTTCCTCACGATGTTTTCCTTCATCGTATGACAAGTGGTAATCATGCTAGAAATGATTCGCACATGAAAATATCAGAGATGCGAGACCCGGGATTTGAACCCGCTTCACTCGGTTTCCCAAGCGAAAACAAAAACATCTTACATAAACAAAAATCGTATTTCTCGTTTTTATATAAAATCATAATCATCGCCATATAAGTGTCAAAGTTTATATAAGTAGAGCAGTATAGCATAAACACTAATGAATATATTGTTATATTGCGTTCGTCAAAACTTCTACTCGCACTTGACCAAACCCTCAACCATCCGTCTTTCTACTAATTAAAAGTTTCCGCGTTTCTCGAAGTTAAGATAAGATACTCAGAGGCCTTAAAATGGTGCGCAACTGAAAACTGAAAAACAAGTATACTTACGACTGTTCATATGATTTCCCCGTAGTAAAGCTTAAATGAAAGCTGTCTGTTTACGTTCACGGTATAAAATAAATAATGTCAAAGGTCGAAATTTGACTATTCCAATAATTATATTTGTTATACATATGCTTTATATTTAAAATATTAGTACTTGGGCGAACGAGCTTCGTTCGGGATTCTTTTTTGTTATATCTTATTTTTTAGATTAAAAAAAACTAAAAACTTGAATAAATACAAAAAAAATAAAGAATGAGATTCGAACTCGGACACTTGACCACGATGCTTATGCCTGAGTATAAGAAATTATCCATATTCTGCGTGGGATAATGCGAAAGAAAACCGCATGAAAACTCGAAAACACGCGTTTAAGACATAAGTCTAATCTAGATCGATTTTTCGCCCCCGAAAACCCCCACATACCAAATTTCAGCGAAATCGTTAGAGCCGTTTCCGGGATCGCCGGTATATGTAAATAAATTAATATATAAATAAATATACAAGAATTGCTCGTTAAAATATATTAGATATACAAGCAGAGCCATCTTTTTGAATATAAGTTACATGTTACGAGGTCATAAACTATCTGCCCCCAGATCTATTTTCACCTTGTCTCGGTGGGAGAGGGGGCTCATTAGCATCCAGCAACCCAGCCAGGCGTAAAGCCAAAAACATATTGGGAGACAGCCCACTTCGGTCGGACGTCTCTGATAGTAGAGTAGACCGTTAGACCACCCGCTGGTCATTGTGGTCTGCCTCAGCAGGCCAGCCATCTGGGTGTTGTGGTTAAGCGATCTTGTGATGCCCCATTAAGATGGGGGAGGTTCCGTTGGGCTTTATAGGCTTTTCTAGCCAGCGAGTTACTGTAACATAACCATAAGCTGTAAATCCACATAACCAAGGTTAAAAAGAACTATTTTTGCATTAAATATTTTTGGTTTAATGCGGAATAATAAACATACACACATCACCATATACGCAATTTAAAAAGTAGTATAATACGTGATTCATAAAAATCTAAGTAAAATCACTATCATAAGTTAGCTTTCACACAAAAGCTGTTGATTTTGTTAGAGGAAAAGTTTTACCAACCAATATATAAAGTTTTTTTATAACTTTAAGCCGTGGTGTGAATGTATTTTTACGATTATGAATCACACTAATGCATTTTACCAACTTTAGGGGATATTATGGTTCATGCCATTTAAAGTTTTCCTTCCTCGTACTTATCCTTGCTAGCCGTATCTCTATCACTAATACTATGAATAGTTATAATAATTTAACTGCCTCAGTGGTCTAGTGACTGGCATGTAAGGCTGCAGCTCCGGAGGTCCTGGGTTCTAATCACAGGTTGGGTCAAGTTGAGTTATTCGATCTTTCTGTTATGAAATCTAATATATTTAAACGAGCAATTCTTGTATATTTATATATTTATTTATTTATACCGGCGATCTCAGCAACGGATCTAACAATTTCGCTGAAAGGTATGTGGGGGTTTTCGGGAGCAAAAAACCGATCTAGATTAGTCTTATGTCTGGGAAAACGCGTGTTTTCGAGTTTTCTATCGGTTTTCTTTCGCATTATTCCACGCAGAATATGGTCGATAATTTCTTACACTCAGGCATAATCATAGCGGTCAAGCGACCAAGGTGCGAGATTAACAATCACAGGCGTCCGAGTTCGAATCTCGATCGGGTAATAATAATAATAATAATAATATCCTTTATTGTACACCAAAAAAGAAACAATATATACATAAAAGAACACAAAGAAAAGATGCACAGCAGGCGGCCTTATCGCTGGAAGCGATCTCTTCCAGGCAACCTTCAGGTAGAGGAGTAAGTTTCATAAAAACGGTAGGCGGTGTACTTGCTTTTACACGTTTATATATATAAATACTTATAGATAAATAGATACATTATACATACATCCATATATAAATACATACATACATATATACATACATATATACATATATATATACATACATACATACATACCTACATACATATATATATATATATATATACATTATATATACATACATACATACATTCATACATATACATACATAAAAAGGAAAAATCAACCAAATAATATATAGAATTAGATACTAGAACATAATAGAAGAAATGATAATAATAATTATAAGAATGATATTAGAGGAAAGGACTAAAAAGAGAAAGGGGAAAGGACTAAGGAGAAAGGGTTAAAAAGACAGATAATAATCTTTTAATAAGCTTTTAAATTTATCTAAGCTTTTAGCACGTCTAATGTGTAAAGGAATAGAATTCCACAGTCGAGCAGCTTTTATTGTAAAAGAATTTGTAAAGAAACAGGAAGAGTGAGTAGGAATTTTAAGAAGGAAGTTCTGAGCAGAGCGAAGTGAACGAGCATGGGAATCACCTAGAAACTCAAAACGCTCTTTCAGATAGGTAGGAGTTGAAGGATTAAACAGCACGCAGTAGAGAAGATGAAGAATATGAGTATTCCTGCGGAATCGGATTGGGAGCCACTTGAGTTTTCTACGAAATTGAGAAACATGGTCATATTTTCTAAGGCCAAAAATAAACCGTATACAAAGATTTTGGAGTCGCTCAAGTTTATTTAAGTGCTCCTCTTTGATGTCGAGATAACAAACGTCAGCATAATCAAGAATCGGTAGTAGGAGTGAATTTGCTAGCGCAATTTTGGTAGGTATCGGAAGAAAATTTCTCAATCTGCGAAGAGAAGCAATCGCTCCAAACATTTTCCGGCTCAGTTCACTCACTTGCGGATCCCATGACAAATGTTGATCATATAAAGGTTCGGTTCGGGGAGCGAAACGAAACACGACTTCTTGGCTCAAAATATAGTTTATTACTCCACATATTTGATACAATCATTATAATATATAGACTACACCACACGCCCCACAAAAACAGAAAAAAAAATAACCTAAGAGTTTTTTTTTTTTTTAACTTACATACAATTTTGTCCTATTTTTGTGAACAGTTTCGGCTTTATTATTTCTTAAAATTTTTACATTTGGATCAAGGTCTTCTAAAACTTTAAAAGGACCATTGTATATATTATCAAATTTATTTCCTGTTTCATTTTTAACCAATAACAAGTCATCTTTCTTATACATTATAGGTTTTACATAATTATCAAATTTAGATTTTCTTAACAATTTACTTTGTATCAAATTTTGTCGTGCTTCACATTGGGCTTTCTGTAACCTAAATTTTAATTCTAATGGGTAACTGTCTGTATTATATAAAGGTTCAATAGTACAATTTTGTAAGTTACTGGGTAGATTACATGGTTTTCCAAATACTAGTTCAAAGGGTGAATATTTTGTTTCTGAATGTACAGTGGTATTATACGAAAAGCACCAATATGGAAGCCAATCACTCCAATACCTACTATTGTTATCTGTTTGAATTCTTAAAAATGCATTAAGTGATTTATGGGTGTTCTCAAGTGATCCAATCGATTGATGATGATAGGCACAAGCAAAAGTTTGTTTAATATTAAGTAGCTTACTTACCTCAGTCATGGTACTAGATACAAATTCAGTACCCCTGTCAGAGGCGATCTCACGCGGGATACCATATCTAAGTATAAAGTTGTTGACAAAAGCTCTGGCTATACTTACGCTATCTTTCCTCATTAAAGGATAGGCTTCTACATACTTACTAAGCTCACATTGTAGTGTGAGTATATACGTGTAATTATAATAATCCTTATCTAAGGGCCCAACTATATCTAGAAATACCTTATCGAAAGCTGATTGCGCAGTCGTGGTTATAGTCATTGGTTGTTTTGTATGCAACGAATGCTTTTGTTTTTGGCATTTGTCGCATTTTCTAACAAACTTAGTTACGTCATCTACCATTTTTGGCCAAAAGTAATATCTTTTTATGTTGTTTAGCATGCGTCCAATACCTGCATGCCCACTTGTGGGAAGCAAGTGGAAATCGTTTATTATTACTCGTTTATCATCATTATTTATTACTCTAGTCACGTTTTTTAAAATATAAATCCGTGGACCGGTCCAGTTTTTATTTTTACAATATTTGGTTAACCAATTTATATATTTCTCATTCTCTACTTTCTTAATAATATATACTTCATCAATATTAATTTTCTTACATATAGATTCCAAATCTCTCACGAAGGCGTCTCGCGCCGAGCATGATCGAGAAGATGGATCTATAAAAATTGTCATTTTAGAAGGCACATATATGAAATCGTTTTCATTAACACACTCGGTGTCACAATTTATAGTACACGAAGAAATTACTAACTCAGTGCAATTTCTCGGTTTTCTGAGAATTTCAACGATTTCCGGTTGATCAGACCGACTATCTGTCTTGTTCTTGTCGACCGAGGAATTGTCCTGTACATTACGTTTTGCCATACTTCGGGTCATAATATTTAAAACGTCCTGATTTAGGCTTTTTAATTCATCTGAGGTAATGACAATGCGAGATAACGCGTCTGCAGCCACGTTATTCACACCTTTAACATATTCAACTACATAGTTATATTCATCTAAGGTCAAACGAAACTTTAATAATCTGCTAGAAGGGTTACTGAAACTAAATAAATAAAGTAAAGGTTTATGATCGGTTTTTATAATGAATTTTTTACCAAATAAGTAGGGCCTGAAATATTTAACAGACCAGACAATAGCGAGGAGTTCTTTTTCTATTGTTGGATAATTTAATTCTGATTTATTGAGAGGGCGACTTGCATAAGCAATGGGCAAGTCGTTTTTATTGCACAATACGGATCCTATGGCCAAACCAGATGCATCTGTGTGTAGTATAAACTCATTATCATCGTCGAAATTTGGATACTGTAAAATAGGTGGGTTTACCAAAGACTGTTTTAATAATTTAAATGAATTTTCGCAATCAATGTTCCAATCAAATTTAGCGTTTTTCCTACAAAGCCTATTCAGGGGTATGGTTACTTCCGCAAAGTTCTGTATAAATTTACGATAATAGTTAACAAAAGCAACGAAGCGCCTGACTTCGTCACTATTTGTAGGCGTTGGATAATTTTGTATAACACGGGTCTTTTCAGGGTCTGGTGAGACTCCTTTAGCAGATACAACATGGCCTAAATATAACATTTCTTTCTTTAAAAATTGGCATTTCTCAGGGTTTACTTTTAAATTCACACTTCTAAGCCGTTCACAAATATCAATTAAGTTCTTATTATGGCTTTCCAAATTTCGCCCAATACAAACTAAGTCATCTAGATAGACCAGACACTTATCGTGGTTTAAACCAGACATTGCTACGGTCATCAACCGACTAAAAGCACTCGGACTGATTTTTAAACCCATCGGAAGTCGTTTCATTTGGTATTGTTTGTTTGTAGTGAAAGCGGTATATTTTCTGCTTTCTGGGCTTAATTGTAACTGATAGTAACTTTGACTAAGATCTAAATGGCTAAAGTAGACTGCTCCTGACAGAGAATCTAATATATCTGTTATGTTAGGCAAAGGAAATCTATCATCCTGAAGACATTGATTTAATTTTCTATAATCAATGACAATACGCCATTTTCTATTACCGTTGCTATCGCTTTTCTTTGGTACTAGAAGCACTGGGCTTGACCATTCACTCGTACTTTCTTCTATAATATCGTTACGTAACATATCTTCGATTTGCCTATCAATCTCAGCTTTTTGTTGTTTAGGAAGCCTGTAAGGCTTAGTATATACCGGACTAGTATTTTCTTTCAAGTGAATTGACTGTTCGTATAGGTTAGTTACGCCTAATTTATCACCGGGTAATAAAAATACATCGGAATATTTTGCACAAATACTTTCTATTGAAAGTTGTTCCTCTTTATTTAAATGTTTTAAATTTAAGACTGAAAATAACTGCTTAACTCGTTCGGCATTTAAATTATTGCTCTCAAATGAACATAAATTATAATTACTTAAGGTTACAATGTCCGGAGTAAAATAGCTTAAACAAATATCAATATCTCTGGTATTTAAAATTCTTAACGGTATTTTACCATTATCAGGCTTTACTAAAATCGATGCCAAAAATACACCCTCACTTAACTGTTTAGGCATGACTACACATTCGTCCCGAAAGTGTGTCTGCACCCAATGAGTAACCTCACACCTAGCCGGTACAGTTATGTAATTATTTCTACCGAGTTGACCCATCTGTAATGGAATACACACCGGTACCTTGTCATTAATCGTCAAAACATTTTGCTCAAAATCTAATAAACAATTAAATCTACTCAAAAAATCTTGACCTAATATACCATCCGTTCTACACTTAAAATTTTTAAATACATAAAACTTATGCTCAAACTCATGATCATTGTAATTCAATTTAAGATAAACAAAACCATCACAGTATACATAGCCACCTATACCGTTTATTTTAATGCGCTCTATATGGAATGGAATGTTTAAGTTCTCTAATATCTCTTGCCTAACTACGGACAGCGACGCGCCGGTGTCAAGTAACCAACTACGCGGCACGTGGAATACATTTAAGGTTACGGAATTAATATTTTGACAATAAAAATTTTCATGAACGAAAAAACAAATTATTACTTTCACTATCTCTCTGTATTTCCGTATTCTGTTGCAATAGTTCACTATTATTTGCCTCCGCTAAATGCATATTGTGTTGTCTCGTAGGGCGACGGGACGTTGTGTGGCCACGAAAACCATTGCGACCGCGATAATTAGACGGACTACTAAAGTAACGCGCACCGTCTGAACCAGAATTATAACCACGACCACGATTATTATGATATTGTGAATTGGAAAATTTCTTGGGCGCACCCCTATTCAAATTATTATGATAAGAAGCTCGCTGATAACGGCTTGACCTACCTCTCTTACTGTAGAAACTCATCACCCGATCTTCTCTTCCAGACGAAATCATTTCGTCAATCGCACCCTGGATGGCGTCCTTCAATGTGTTATAGTTCCTAGCAGCGATTATAGTACTAAGGCGACTGTTACGCAGGCCATCAGAAAATCTTTTTATCGCAATCCGCTCATTTACTGGCTTCAAAATTTGATACGCGTTTGTGTCTCCGTTGGCCTGAGTAATAGTCAAATCGACAAATAACTGTTCCAACTCCTTACCGTACTCCTCTATACTTCTCTCGTTCTGTCTGGCATGCTGCAGCTTACTCTGGATCGCTGTATCAGATTTTTTAGGCAGTAGAATAGTACGCATATCGCTAAGTAGCTCTGTAACAGATGAATAGTTAGCACGCATACGCAGTTTGGCACTTTCCGATAACCGGGATTTTAACACAAACTGAATAAGTTGTTTTTTGCCAGCAACATCAATCATTGCATCATACATTTCAATATTTGAGATTAATCGCTTGGTGATATCTTCATCACCTGTCAGTATCGGAAATAAAGCAATTGCAGTTTTTAACTCAAATTTCTCCATAGTGCTTGTCGTATCCTCTGTACTACCAGAACAAAGTTGACAAATTTTTGAATGAAGTTTGCTAATATTACTAAATAAATCTATAAAACTTTGAAGTTCACAATCTTTGATATTCTTATTCTTTATTTCTTTTTCAATAATATTTTGTATTAAATTAAATTGGCTATATAAAATATTCGCTTCGCTAAGTTTAGCTTCTCTTATACTAATTGATCGCCTACTGGGGCCTAACTTGGTTAAATAATCTTTAATATGTTTTAATTTATGAAATATTTCATTAACATCGCTATATGCCATACCATAATAATTAACAAAAAGATTAACCAAGAGATACAGAGTACTGCGGTATTATCATTAAAAATATTACGAGTACCTTACTTTTTATACCTTAAAATAAAAAGATTAAATGCGAATAAATACAGTTAGTTATATACCTATATACGCTTATACATTATGTCACTGTTTGTGGCACATTTTGTTACCGTTCATACCTTTGCACTTTTTTTTTTTTACGCACTATTATTGATATGCACTCCGTTATCGCACACACACTTTATTACGTACCACTATTCCTTAGACGGGGGGATTGCCTACATCAGGCACAAATTTTGCGTCTTGTTGTTGTCGACGAAATACACTCATCGACCTTCGCAGCTCGTACGCATTGATACCTCTATCGATCCATTTGGTGTGACATTTCTTATAGTATCGCAGCAACCATATAGCTCCTCCAACAGCCAAGATCACGCAAATTGCTATCAAAACATAAGTTATTGTGCTAGCGTGTTGTACCAACTGATCAGCGCCAGCCGAATTTCCAGCACCATTTTGCGCAATAATCACCTCCTGTTCCTTAGACTGCTGTTTGCCCATGTTGGACACTTATATAGTCCACAAAAAAGTACTTGAAAATAAAGTTCACAGGAACAAAGAAGTCTCTCGAGTACAAATTATATGAATGTAATAAAATCATTATGAGTTTATAAAAATGCACCGATCACTCAATGTTTTTAATATCGCGTCCTTATAAGGCGCGCTGCGCTGGCAGGGTCGCCATATAAAGGTTCGGTTCGGGGAGCGAAACGAAACACGACTTCTTGGCTCAAAATATAGTTTATTACTCCACATATTTGATACAATCATTATAATATATAGACTACACCACAATCAATTAGTACGCCAAGATTTTTAACTTTTTCTTGAAACGGAATCGTAACACCTTCTAACGATATTGCTGGTATTTGCATAGTTTTAGTTTTTGACAACATCCTTTGACTGCCAATAATTATTGCCTGCGATTTCGTAGCGTTTAAGTTAAGGCCGTACGATTTACCCCATGTGGCTATAGAGGAGAGGTCTTTATTAATATTTTCTACTATTCGTGGTAAATCAGCCACAGATGTTACGGCATAGATTTGCAAATCGTCTGCATATAGGTGGTAGTGAGAAGAAATTTGATGACAAATAGTATTAATAAAAACTGAAAATAAGAGAGGAGACAACACGCCACCTTGTGGAACACCGGCAGTAACTGTGCACCAGTCGGAGTAAGAATCTTCAACCCGAATGCGTTGCCGGCGACCGCACAAGTAAGAACGAAACCAGTCAACAACCTCAGGAGATATGTTAAGAGAAGATATAATGGCAAGCAAGACGTCAAAGTCCACCGTATTGAAAGCATTACTAAAATCTAGCAGTACCAACACAGTAAGTCTTTGGTCGTCCATACCTTCCCTGATGTCATCTGTTATTTTGACTAAAGCCGTAGTTGTACTATGATTAGGTCGGAAACCGGATTGAAAGGAATTTAAAAGATTGTGCTTGTAAAGGAAAGCACTCAATTGCTGGTGAACCAGTCGCTCGAGTACTTTTGACAGGAAAGGAAGGATAGAAATAGGACGATAATCAGAAAAAGAAGATGGGTTAGACATTTTCGGAAGAGGAAAGATTTGCCCATCTTTCCAGGATGAAGGAAACTGATTGAAATTAATCGAGGAGTTTAAGATGGTAGTAATTATAGGAACGATATGATTAAGAATGGGAAGAATCATTTTACGGCTTACACAGTCTGCCCCAACAGCATCAGATTTAATTGCCATAATATTTCTCTTAACATCACTTTCGGAAAATTGACTAAAAGTAAAACTGGGAAAATCAGGAGTAGGTAAAGTTGAAAGATGGTTGAGTGTATTTAACTTACTTGTACTATGAATAGTAGCCGAAGAAGAGAAATGCTGATTTATCAGATTTAAATTTATATTGTGAGGATTTATATTATGCTTAGATTTACCTACTCCAAGGGATTTGAGAAACTTCCACATTTTATCTGGATCATCCTCTTCAATGATAGATTTATAGATATGGCGTCGTTGACTATTCCTACACGCTATATTGCAACGATTGCGAGCCTTAATATATTTGGCCTTGTTGTCATCATTGGGATTAGATGCGTACTTTGACTTCGCTACAAATTTTTTTCCTTGGAGTTTTTTGATTTCAGGAGTAAGCCACGGAGCCGGAAGATGCTTCATACGAACAGGGCGAACCGGAGCATGGATGTCGTACAGTTGGATTAGCAACGAGTTAAATATTGATACTTGCTCATCAACTGTACTTGCATTAAAAACAGCGGACCAGTCGGTATTTTCAGCATCTGCGTGCAGTCTCTCTAAATTGATACCACCAAAATTGCGCTGCAGAAGGATTCTTGATTTTGCTTTTGGTGTCTTTAATTTATAAGATAAATAGATAAGATCATGGTAAGAAAATGGGGCAGGGCACTGACCATGCTTTGCAACAAGGTCGGTGGAAGATACAAAGATTAGGTCAAGAAGAGAAGGTTCGCAATTTGGAAATTTATGAGTGGGATTTAGTGGGAGAATATTTAAATCGGCTGCATTTATAAGAGAACAAAGACGATAAGCTCTATGATCATTTTTTGAAGACACGTGTTGAAATCACCCATCAACAAAGTATGATCATACAACGGTTTAAATTGCTCTAACAGGGTTTCAAATGATGAAAAATAATCGATCGTGTGACTCGGATTATAATAAACGCCCAGGAGTATTTTAGAGTGAGATAATGCGATCTCAATAAAAAGATGTTCGGTTTCTACGTTCCCCTGTTGTTGAGACATGCTAACAATTGAAAAAGGAATATGAGAACGGAGATAAATGGCTACTCCACCTCCTGTTCGTCCAGTACGATCACTTCTAATTAAATGAAACCCTGGTAGCGAGTAAGATGTTGAAGGAAGACATGGTTTAAGCCATGACTCGGATACTAATATAGCGAGAATATTTTTACTTGTAAAAGATGACAACATATCAGGATAGTGCGCTGGAATACTCAGAGCATTAATGTGAACTAGATTAAAATTTTTCAGAACATCTGAGAAGTGTATATCGAGAGTCTCGCCAAGTGAAAGGATACTGTGAAAACTATCGTTGCTGCTATCGCCTTCAGATGGAGTGCAGGAAAAGAAGGAATTATTCAGGCCAATATCATTCGAACTCATGTTATATGTATGTTATGATAATATAAAATTATGATAAAATAAATAAAAATATTATAATAATTAAAATAACTGTAAATTAAAAATAATAATAATATAAATAGCAAGTAAATACTACTCACCCGCCAGTTGCAAGTAAAAAGAAAAATTTCACAATACAAAAACCAAACAAAATACAAAAGAAAAACAAAATAAATTAGGTATTAGGCATTAACATAAATATATAAACTAAAGCACTAAAAGAAATAATAAACTCAAACAAAAACACAAAAAGAAAAAAAAAAGGTACAAAGTTTTTACTCTTGTGTTTTTTTTTATTCAAGTTTTTAGTTTTTTTTTTTTTATCTAAAAAATACGATGTACCACAAAAGAACTCCGAGCGAAGCTCGGTCGCCAGGTACTACATATTAAAGAAAGAAACTACAAATGTCACTCATTCGTTTTCCATCTCTCATTTTCACATATAACATATGACAGACAATAATCAATGGGATAGAGGGACACAAACATAAGCTATCCTAGCTATATATAGTATATAGTACTATAAAGATGGTATTTCATAACTTTATTATATTTATAGACTATATTAAAATTGCATTGTAATATTTCATTTCCAAAGAAATGCACTTGGCTTAAAAGCGATTAAACCTTACTTTGAAAGGCTTAACAAAAACTTATTACTTACTGAATTGAGAATAAGTGGCTTAAGTAGAAAATTAATTTCATTTTTTATTGGAAACCATTAATAACAGCGTCACAGAATATTGCTAACATGTCTTGATATACTGAATACTTAGGATGGGGCCGTGGGTTCAGTTCTTGGGAGGGGACACATCCATTTTCTCACACATATTCACACATAAACACACAATCTAACACACATTGTATAGACACATTCGCAGTTATAATAGTAGATTGTGATCTACTTTTTGTCATTAGACTGTTATTTATAGCCTAATTAAAAATATCCTGGAGCAAATTTTGGAGATGACTCCCCTGGATCGTGTTTGTGAATATTATTTTTTTTGATTAAAAAAATATATTTCGCCTGGAAAAAGAGTGAGGAATCTCCTACTATCAACATTTATTCAAATTAAAAATATTGGTGATATTTTATATAACACTTATTGAAGCAAATCTATACAGATAAATAAAATTGAAGTGTCTGTTTGTAATGTCAAAATAACAGCTTTATTATTCTAAATGCATATGGAATTATATACGGTACTTATAAGAAAATCACAATTTGTTAAATTTTTGTCTGTCTGTCTGTTTGTTCCGGCTAATCTCCGAAACGGCTGGACCAATTTTAACGGGACTTTCACTGGCAGATACCTGATATTATAAGGAGTAACTTACTACTTTTATTTTAGAAAAAGAATTAGGGTTTTGTTCAAAAAAAATTTAAACGTACCTAGGGATAAATAAAAACATTTTAAGCGAATTCAACACTCTAAAGCGCTATTAAAATTATAATGAAAAAAGTTGTGTTCTTTTCGAGATGTACACGTTTTCATTTCAACAAATGAGCTTAGAGAACGACTCTAATATATTACACAACAAGCGTATACCTGCGGCTATTTTTATTTTTTCTAGGCCGACCAAAGTAAGCCGTCCGAAGTATTGGTAGAATTAAGCCTGACCCAATCTGTGGGAGATAAGTGTTTTACTAAAATGTCTTAGGAACGCAATTGTGTGAAGCAATTTACGCAACCCATTTATATGCTAAAACTACAAAATATAATTATTTTTAACTTAAAAGATTTTAAAGTAGACTTTAAAATCGCTTTAAAAGTAATCAATCCACTCTCGAAGGAAAATTTTATTCTTCTTTATTTATTTAGGTAGTGTGCAAATTCATTGAGGGAGGTAGAAAATTTTCCACTGAGAGTGGATTACCTCAGTGGATTTTTTTTTCTAGAGAATATTCATTAAAAAAGAATATCCATATACATTTTAATAAGTGTGAAAGTGTGTTTGTTTGTTTGTCCCTCTTTACGTCGAAACAGATTTGATGAGATTGGCGTGAATTTTTGTGTGAAAATAGTTGGAGGGCTAAACTACTTTTTTTTTCAGATTATCTCATTTCCATGAGAATATATATATATATATATATATATATATATATATATATATATATATATATCCGTTAAAACGTACCTAAACCGACCCGAGCTAAGCGCGGATGAGTTGCTAGTTTAAAATATTAAGAATTGATTATCTTCTCCTTGTGTCAAAATCGGTCAAACCATAAAAATGGGACAATAAGTAAATCAAAAATTCATTCATTCAACATTTCATTTACATATTTCTTTATTCTATGTATATTGTATAGTAAATATGTTTTCTGTAGTATTGCAGTTATAACAGACTAGCAAATTACCGTCACTTGGGTACGTCCCTACGTGTTTATGACAGTAGTCTAAGCTATGACCTAGGACCTAGGTCATAGTTTAACTATGCACAAAATTTTAAACGAATTAAACTATCTTTTTGGATTATTTTGCGGATTTATTTTGACTTTTGGTTCCCGACGTTTCGAATGCTTTACAGCAATCATGGTCACGGGAAATCATTTTATAATTTTGTGAGTAAGTACTGTGTGTAACAACTATATAATAAACCTTGAGATGTCTAAAAACTTAGTTTCTATGGCCATGATAGCTGTAAAGACACGCATATACAAACGTTATCCTTTATATATGTTACAGTCAGAACTCTTTCGAGATCAAAACTACATTTGACTGACAAAAACAGTTAATAGTAGTTTTGACTGCAGGCCTTGGTCAATAGCAGTTTTTACTGGAATATCGGTCAAAACTCTTAAAAGGATGACGTTGTGGTCACTGTTCTAACCTAATCTAACCTAGAAAGAAAGAAAGGGTTCTTCCGAGTAACCTTCAACCTACTTACCTCCTAAACTTTTTAAGAGACCGATATGCCAGTCAAAACTGCTATTGACCAAAGCCTGCAGTCAAAATTACTTTTGACCAACCTCTTTAGTCAAAAGTAGTTTTGACAAAAAAAATGTTTTGAATGTAATAGGTATATAAAAAGTTAAATGACACTCCTTTTGGTACAGTCGGTTGAGAATGTTTAATGGCGTACACAATATAGTAATTACTTCGCGCCTATAATTAGCGAAGCGAATCTAATATTTATATGCAAAATGTAGGGCATAGGGCGCGATCTAAATATGTTTAAAACTAGTGATTGTCCGTGGCGCCGTTTATTATGTTTTTTTTTTTGTTTTGTCTAATTTTTATATACAAAAAAATATGACACTGACTGGCTGGTCTAATGGCTTGCAAATCTTAAAGTCCAGGGTTCGAGTCCCAAGTCGGTCCATTGGCTTTTATGTCAATAAAACCATAGTAAGACCCGGAGTTGGGATGTTGTTTTAACACTGTGCCTCGGATAGCACGTAAAGCCATAATGGCTTTAAATCATCGATCGTTGGCTTTATATCGTATCGACTTATCCGGACTCTGAGTGAAAGGAATAGAGAGGCAAATTGGCTAATTTCATTGAAAATTGCTGCCGTAGCTGTAGTCGGTTAGTACATTGTAATCAGTAAACCTTCGATTTGTATAAGAGCGAGTAAAATAGAGGATTAAAGCTATATCTTTGATAACATTCGAGAGATTGAACCAAAACCTACCTATAAATTTAAATCTTATTAATTATTTACTTTAATATTCAATTTAATAAAAAAAAACAAACAGTTTAAAAATAATTTGTTGCTTCTAAATAAAAAAAACACTATCGTCGCAAAACGCTAAAGTCGCGGGCTGAGGCTAGGTAGTTTTTTAAATCTAATCCAAAGAAATTTTCTTTTGTGACACTTTATTGTAAACTATATGTGATTTTATTACACACCTGACACACAGTTGAAACTTAATAAAGTACGCCAAAGGAATAACTTGATATAATATTAAAATTTTCTAAAGGAAAAAACATGGAACTATGCGACTTGCAATTTTCTTAGGAATTTTCATTTATTTTACATTAAATAAATTTAATATTAATTAATTTAATTAATTATGTCTTCTTAATATTTAAAAACCAGTGCATATACTATCTTCAAGTCGAATAAAAACACTGCTTACCAATAAAAGCTTATATAAACTACCGGTTTAAAATATTGAAAATGTTTTTTTTTTTGGGAATATAGATATGGATGTATGTATTCAGCCCTTTTTAACGTCCTACTGCTGGACACGGGCCTCCCTTCAATATGAGGGGGGTCAGGTCATAGTCCATCACGCTGACCAATCGCGGGTTGGCGGACTTGACATGTCTTTCGAAAGCTTGCTAGGTTTCCCTCAGACATGTCGGTTTCCTCACGGTGTTTTTCTTCACCGTAAGGCATGTAGACCACCACTGGGTCATCACTACCTTTATTACGCAAAATCGAACGTATAAAACAAAGTCACTTCCCGCTGTCTATCCCTATATATGCTTAGATCTTTAAAACTACGCAACCGATTTGATTGCTTTTTTTTAATAAATAGAGTGATTCAAGAGGAAGATTTATAATACATACATAATATAGTAGAAAAACACTGATAATTTTAGAGGTTTTTAATGTGATGTCGTAAATAAACACATTTTTTGCGCTTACATGGAAACGCTGGCTGAACCCTACGAAATAGATCAAAATAATGTACTACAGTATTGTACACCTTAAAAGTCCGCGTTGGCATTTATGTCTATCTTTTAAGAATAACATACTATATCCATTTTACTATATCCAAGCTAGGGACGAACCCGATCAAAGCGAGAGTGAGTCGCTAGTTACATATATAAAGAAGGAAGGGTTTTTATAAAAGCGTCTAAATAAATATAACATTGTTTTTCAATTTTCATGTTGTGGGACGCTTCAATTAGTCTCTGCTAGTGATATTGTTACAGAGGAGGTTGACATTTCCCAATGTTTTCATAATGGATGGAATTCTGATGTTCCCCGAAACACTCGATATAATTGAGGGGATTTACAAAATAAACCTTTTTAAATATTATATTATATTCGGAAGAAAATTCCGAAAAATTCGTCAAACGAAAAAAATTACCGACAATTTGCCGAATGTAACGAATGATATTTAAAGTAAAAAATGTATATGGCTCGGATGTGATGTTTTTATTGCGGTATAATATTATATTGTCGTACTGAGCTCTAATTTCACAAAGAGTATGACGGGTATGAAGGGTTTCTAGGCACAAAAAAGCCCTAATGAGGGAAGAGCTGGTAGATAAACTATTTATGTATATGGAAAAACGAGTCGATCCATAGTTTGACGACACGTTTGGCTTAGTTTGTAGTGACCCTACTTGCCGTGCCAGCAGTCGCGGGTTCGAGTCCCGCTGGGGGCATTCATTTGTGTGATGAGCACAAACGTTTGTACTCCAGTCATGGGTGTTTATGTTTATAATATGTATATATTTAAAGTTATATAATAAGTGTATCAACTATCTGGTATCCATAACACAGGTCTCATAGCTTACGATGGAACTAGATGGTGGTGTGTGATTGTATCTAAAAAATAAAAAAAAATAGTTCGTAGCTGCTTGAAATAAGGACAAATTAACAAACAAATAAACACGAACAAACAAACATACACTTTCACATTTATTGTATTACTAGCAACTCACCCTCGCTTTACTCGAATACGTACGTAGGTGCCTTTGTATTTATATTATTAGACAGGGTGGAACAAATTAATGGAACATGGAAGAAAAGTACCTTAAATATTGAAGGTATCAAGATTTACTCAAAGGAAACATTTCTTTATTTTTAAAAGTAATAATAACTGCACTTGATTTTTTTTAAAAAAGCTTATCTAAACCGGGAATCGAACTAAATAAAAATGCAAAAAAGGTCACCGTCACTATTTTATCGAATTAATCGATAGTGTCCATGGGAAGGATAAAATCTCTTGAACAAACATTGCATCTTATAATTAAAGAAAACGATAAAATCTTACACATTATACATATCGACTCTAAGATCGTGGAACTAACGCACAGAATATGGAAGAAAAATTTCTTAAACACTGAAAATATCAAGGTTCGCTTAAAAGAAACATTATTTTATTTTTTAAAATAAGATTAAATGCATTTAAATTTTTTAAAAGAGGTGACCGATAATCGAACCAACTGAAAATGCAAAACAACTATACACACATACAAATTTAATAAATAAATATAAATGTTGGGACATTAACAAATAACACCATCTAGTTCCATGGTAAGCTACGAGGGTTGTGTTATGGATACCAGATAGTGGATACTCTACACATATACGTATATTACTTTAAATACATACATATTATAAATACATATTATAAATCGCATTTATAATACTAGTGTGACTGAATACTTTAATTTTCTTGTAAGTGTTATTCGAACCTGTGACCTATGTATCTGTGTGGGACCAGGCGGTACCCTGCCTTATTTAATCAACGGTATTCACTGGCGATGAACAACGATTGTTCAGTCGCTTGAAGCATGTGATTATCGCGGGGCCGATGGAGGCAAATCCAATCTATTGACTAATGATAAATTTTTAGATTAAATCTACATATATCTATACAAGTAAATACAATTGAAGTGTCTGTAATGTCAAAATAACAACTTTTTACAAAATGCATATACGGTACTAATAAGAAAAAAAAAACAATTTTTAAATTTTTTGTCTGTCTGCCTTATTTGTTAATTCCGGTTAATCTCCGAAACAGCTGGACCGCCTTTGATGGGACTTTCACTGACAGATAGTTGATGTTATAAGTGTTTTTCTTTTCTTCTACAGGTAATAATTTGGAATGGAGTAACCTTGAGCATGTAACGTAACAATCCTAACTATATTACATCATCAGATTATTAAGTTTTAACTCTTTGACCCATGGAGTCGAAGTGCTAAATACTTCCTCAAACACATAACCCCTCGTTTTATCGCCTCTACTGGTGGTAGGAGGGCTGGCTCGTTTTTCGCCGAAACAATGGTCATTGCCATTCAGCAGGGTAATGTGGCCTAAAAGAAGAATTCTTGCCACTATTCCACGCGGACATGATTTGTACAATAATATAATGTACATTTGCTTAGTAATTAGTATATACATTAATGTATATTTGTAATATCATTGTAAAGGTATTATAAAATACTAGCGACTCACCTTCGCTCTGGTCGGACTTGCCCCTAGTTACGTTTTAACATTTAGTATGAATTTCTCAGAGAAGAGATATTATCCCGCAGCAAAAAGTATCCTTCCTATATGTTGACCCGAATATCCAGCTATCATCATACCAAATTTCATCAAAATCTGTCCAGTGGTTTTCTCGTAATGCGGTAACAGACAGACAGACAAAAATTCAAAAACTATAGTTTCGGCCTCTGTATCGATAATAATGTCTATTTCAATAAAATTTTCCAAAAAAAAATATTTAATGTACAGATTCGGCTTAGTTACAATTTTACTATATGTATAGATTTTTTTATTATAAAATAGCCAGACTATTTCATAATAAAAAACGGCGACTACACTACTCCTAAGTATCTGAACTTTAAAATGATCGATTTGATTTCTATTTTATACAGCTGGCTTAAATAATGAGGCTCTGGATTCCAAACGAAAGAAAATTAGACTGTACTTTATCTACAAATAGAATCGATTCACTCTTGAGTGAATCATTGTCTATATACATATCATTATATACGTATATAAAATATCATATGTATGTATAATTTTTATTTTTATTTTCCCTAACTCTGTTATATGTTCCCACCCTTCCACTTCACACTTTGCTATTTCCTACACCTAAAGGTTGCCTGGAAGAAATCGCTGTTTTAGCGATAAGCCCGCCTCTTGTACATTTTCCTACTACTGTATTGTTCTTTTTTCATTTCTTCGTCTTTTGTGTGTGCAATAAAGAGTTTTTATTATTGTTATTACATACATATCATATCATTGTCTATAAAATATTTTACAAAAACTTAAAATAGTTAGGATACTCAGTTTAAATATGAGGTTCCGTTGGAATATGTCGCCAAAGGCTGAATCGGTCAGGGAATTCCACTTTAAAGGTGTAAGGGATTTTTTCTTCTAATTCACATGAATTTTTATTGGTGATATATTAAGATAGAAATCAGCCAAATTGAATACTCCTCCATTTTTGAAGTCGGTCTAAAAAGCTTAACTAAGACAGATTAAGAAATCTGGCCGCCGCTTCGTATCGCATTGAAACTTCCTGAATTTTAACTCAATTTTAAAATCAAAATCATTTTTGCAAGAAACTTTTATCATCCCAAGTTTTATTAAATTTATTTCCATTTCAGATGAAAGTAAATCTGTTAAGACGATGATCGACTTTTAGCTGACATAAAAGAAAGTTAATGGGCTTAAATTAGAATTTTGATGCCTATCTTGCACCATGGCCGCCAACTTGTCGGAATGTGGGTTCAGTTCTGTGCAGACGTTCCTATTATTTCATTCTTTTTTTTCTTCTTCTTCTATATATTTGTCCGCCAACCCATACTTGGCTAGCGTGGTGGACTATGACCTGATCCCCTCGTATTGAAGGGAGGCCCGTGCCCAGCAGTGGGACGTTACAAAGGGCTGAATACATACATACTACATATTTAAATGAAATTAAGAGCAAAAAATGTATGTAAAAGTAATTTATATCCTTACCACATTACTATTTACCACCATCCAAAATTTACTCCTAAGATCCTAATTGCACGTCATTTACTATTATTTCATCAAAATAAAATTTTATCAAAAAATTCATTGGAAAGACTGAAAATCTATACATATAATAAAATTCTAGCCAAGCCGAATCTGTACATTAAATATTTCTTGGAAAATCTTATTGAAATAGACATTATTATCGATACAAAGGCCGAATCTATAGTTTTTAGATTTTTTGGTCTGTCTGTCTGTTTGTCTGTTATCGCATCACGGAAAAACCACTGGAAGGATTGTGATGAAGTTTAGCATGATGATAGCTGGTTATCCGGGTCAACATATAGGATACTTTTAACTGCGGGAAAATATCTCATCTCTGAGAAATCTATACTAAACATTAAAACGTAAGTAGTAGTAAAGGGACAAACCCGAGCGGAGCGAGGGTGAGTCGCTAGTGTTAAATATAACATTGTTAATATTTTAGGTACAAAATATTGTCGGAGGCTACAAATAATTCTGAATGTACGTAGAATGCTTAGTATGGCGGACGTGGAATACTTAATACTTATGAAGATGTTATATTATTTATTTATCTCTTACCTCGCTCTGAGCGAATGTTATTTCTCACATAAACTTATTTGAAAGTCGCTTTAGACCACGACTTTGCACGCGTATGTGTGTATTTTTATTCACTTTACAGCCATTTTTTTTTTTTTATTAACTAGCTCTTAGTACAAGAACCTAAATTATATTTTGAATTTTATAATTTATTATAATCTCTATGAAAATAGGATACGTTGCGACATGAAAAAAAGACAATTATAGATGCATGTTGGAAGTTGTCTCCCGATTCACTTAGCTCCGGAACTCCACGCTGCGGTCTTCGATAGATTACTAGCAAAAGTGTGAGGGTCGTAGTCTTCGAGCTGGCTGCTTTACATCGGCATAATCCATAAATCCATGGCGCTTATCGATGTTCTTCTGTTGGACGCTAATACCGCAATGGGAGTACCTTTATGTAAAAATGGATACCACACGATGATGTGAAGGAAAATGGCCGGAATTCCCGCAAGTAATCCATTCTGGAAACCCAAAATGAAGGTGCACAGTCTAGTGCATGTGAGTAGTTGCATGATGACCGTACGGACTACGGTGCGCGAGAAATGACCACCTTCTCCTATTATCATAAGTATGGAAGATCAGAAGACTCCTGTATTTTTGTGCTCAAGCGACGTGCATCGAGCAATACGAAACAACTGAAATTCAGAACCTTAGTCTCTCCATGACCATGATTGCTGTAAAACATGAAACATTCGAAACGTCGGACGCCAAAAATCTAAATAAATCCGCGAAATAATCCGAAAAGATAGTTTTATTCATAATATGATGCTCCTGCTAAGATGATGGGAGTAAAAAGTTTAGAATTAAAATCATTTTTGTAAAATTGTGAGTAGGCACTGTCTGTAACAAGTATATAACGCCTTTGAGATGTCTAACACCTTAGTTTTTCCCGTGACCATGATTGTTGTAAAGCATTCGAAACGTCATGAACCAAAAATCAAAATAAATTCGCGAAATAATTCGTAAAGATAATTTTACTTAAAATGTCAAATACTCGCGTGAATCTAAGAAAGTATTATGATGGGAGTACCGTTGAGTTTTAGCACAGATCATATAATATAGGTTTTAGTGAGTATTCTGATTGTACTTGATGAGCCTGCGTCACCTCCTGCTGAAAGCAATTGTTAGACGTAAATATATTGCGCGAAAAAATCTTGATTATACAAAGGCGCTGTTATCGAGTAATACCAAACGTAAAATCAATGAAGCAATAAAAGTACACAGTTATTAAAAAAAGTTACCTTTTTAAAAATAAAATAAAAATTGTTTTTTGAGCAAAAGAAATGAAGGCTGAAAGACCTTTTCACGTTGGAATGTCACGTTTCTTAACGGTGTTTTTACAAGTCACTGTTTTTTAATTTTACCTTTTATGTCATCTTAACCCTCGAAGTTCGTAAAAATAGCTAAAACATATACGTCTAATAAATTGGTTTTGGAAATTAATTACGGTAGAAATTTTCCTTGAAGTTTTACAGCTGCCCTTTTTATAAACCATTTAATATTTTTTTTATAAATAATAGTGAAATTTGAGTAAACATTTTAAAGGAACGTTGTATTTTCATGCGTTTTAGAAATTTCATTTAATACCAATCCAAACAAGTAGGTAAATAACAAAATGAATACCTACAAGGTTGACTCGCACATCGAGGAATTAACAGTTTTAACAGTTAAAACAGAGTTATTATAGAGCTTCCAAATACTTACAATGATAATTATTTTGAAGAACATACGAACACATATTCGAACGACCCTTAAGAATTAAGGCACTGGACCGACGGTTTTACGTGATCTCGGACGCATGGGGGTACAACACCATTAACTCCCAACCCCGGGCTACTACTGAGAATATCTTAACACAAAAACTTAGTAATTAAACATGGCCTAACCACAGACTCGAACTCAGGACCTCCGGATCTGCAGCTGTATACATGCTAGCCACTAGACCACAGAGGCAATTTTTAGACTTTAAATAAACTCCAAGACTTTTTAAAGTATTCCACGTTATCGTAACTGCTAATATTTTTAAAGTATAGATTATGTAATTTTGTTACAGACACTCTGCCGTGGATGTCGTCGGCGAGGCGAAAAGGGACCATGACGTGAAAAGATGGCAGAAATCAGATGGAGAAAGGTACTTTTATATTAATAACTCTGAAAAACCTTTTGATCTACAATAGCAAAGTATATTATTTTGTAATTGGTTTTTTTTTCACGGGTCCCCATTTGTTTTTATTGGGACCAAATCCACCTATCTCTATCGGATTTATCTATCTTCAGCCAATCTGTCAATTGTCTTTTAGTATCAACGTTAGTTGATTGCAAATGCTTTACGGCAAGCATGGTCACGGGACAGACTAGAGTTGTAGACGTCTCAAAAGTTATTATATAATTGTTACAGACGCATTCACGGCATTGGAGTTAAAAATTAAAAAAAGATCACGACAACATCCCAAAAGATATGTAGTGTCATTTAAAATATCAAATATTCGCGTAAATCTAAAAATATATTGTGGTTTAAAACAGTCACCGTAGTAGTCATAATAAAGCTATGAAAATGCAAAATGTTTGAAATAATGTATGCTTTATCGTTTACTCTTCACCTTTTCCGTCAACTCATCTTTTTCCTCGTCTTAGCTTTATAGCAACTTAACCATTCTTTGTTAGTCTACTTGCAACTTTTAAATCCTACGGTTGTCTTTAATAATATGTTTTTTTTTTAAAAAAAAAGGCCTTAATCTAAAGACCAGTAACAGTATTCATACAAACATACACCGACAGAAACAAAAATTGTAATTTTGTATATTTTTTAACCGACTTCAAAAAGGAAGAGGTTCTCGATTCGATTGGTATTTTTTTAATGTATGTACACCGATTACGCTGAGATTTATGATCCGATTTACGTGATTCTTCTTTAGTTTGATGCGGAATAGTTGCCATTTGGTCCCATAAAAATTTGACGTAGTTTGGCCCAGGAGTTTTCATTTTGTTTGATTTGACAATACGCTAGAATTGGATTTTAGAGCCTGAATTTTTAGTGTTACGAATAAAGGCGAATTTTAGTTTGTCAGTCTTCATACTTTGCTACTACTATCATGTCTACACTAAAAAGGAAAAAATAAAAACTTTTAAGAAAAAAAAATAAAAACCTGATTTTTTTAAAGCACTAAAAAGTAAAAAATAACTGATTGGTAGTTTTCATTTACTATAGATACCTCATCAGATATTCTCGAAGTCGGTGCCAGCCGATACAAATCAAAGCACACCTATAAATAACTAAATAATCATTTTTATGTATAGATATTAAAAGGCCTTTATTATATATTAATTTATGCTCTTATTTCCTCGTTTACTTTAATTTCATTATCATGAAACTTACTCTAATAATTTAATTACTGAATTATCATTTAAATGGAAGTGTACTCTCATTTGGGAGATATGAAACTTAACTCTTATCTTTATTGGTGGTACTTGGACTACCCTAAAGGGTAAAGGGTAATCTCTCTCGTTATATTATGATCTACGATAATATTTTTAAATTATATAAACCTGAAAATTTTCAAAAAACGGACTACAAAACGTCAATTATCAAAACGTATCAATGACGTTTACAATATCAAATTAATAAAACAAAACATATTATGAAACACTAGCGACTTGCCCTGGGTCCACTCACCTTCGTCCCTAGATACCTTTTATATTTATGATATTATAAACTAGCGAATTACCCTCGCTTCGCTCCGGGTTCGTCCCTAGACAAAAACAAATTTATCCCACGGGAACCGTACATTTTTCCGGTATGAAATAAACCCTACAGTCTTCCTCAATAAACGGATAAGCTAATGCTAAAAAACATTCGACGAACAAACGAACGAACAAACAAACAAACTCTGCCTCTTTATAATATTATAAAGTATTGATAATCAGTACCATCTCTTGGCAAGTGTTATTACTAACAGTAGCCTACGTATCCAGGTCAAAGTGTATCAGAGTACTAAGCCTCCAAATTCAATCCGTTTTGAGAGTTTGAAAATTCAAATATTTTTTTATATAGCACTAGCGACTTATCCTGAATTCGTTTGGTTGTCTAACTGTAGCCTATGTGTTACTCCAGTATACTCACTTTCATCGAAATCCGTCCAGCCATTTGAGCGTAAAAAAAATATTCCTTTTTTGCAAGAAAACGGCTCAGTCTTAAAAAATGGCCTAAAAAACTCGGAGAACTTAAGTATTTTTTTAAGTAAAATTTTAAATTATATATTACAATTCTCCAACATTATACCTGGTCTGTATACGACCATATCAATCCAATGTTTGTTTTCTTCTATAAAATCAATTATTTAGCATATGTAACACACCTTTAGAACACCAACGATCTTAAATTTTTTTTTAATTTAGTAATAAAAACTTTTTGAATATTTGATAAGAAATTGATGATTTTAAATTGGCTCAATGAATATTTTCCGAAAAGAAATCAAATCCACTACTTTGGATGTGGGAAACAGTATCAATTGTACATCACTGTGCCGCATTAAACTGTCATTAGGTATAATGAGGTAGACTTGTCAGTATAACTGTCACAGTAAAACGTGGAAATACTGATTCGATTTTGATAATTTTTTATGACAAAAGTTCGATTCCTAAGTATACGAAGTGATTTCTGAAGGATAACAGTATATAGCAGGAAGCTCTCGAAGGACGGGTGTCGGGTAGGGTGTTACGACATCGGTGAATGGGTGGCTTATCGTAACTAGAGGTTTACGATAATTGCATACATACATATATACATATTATGTTATCGTCGCTCACATCTTTACACCTATATACAGATACATAAAATTGATGTGTCTGTTTGTAATGTCACAATAACAGCTTTTTCACCGACATCCGAAAAGGAGGAGGCTCTCAATTCGACCTTATACATTATGTTTTTTTTTATGTGTGTTCGCGGATTTCTTCGCCGTTTATAAACCGATTTTGATGATTCTTTTTTTGTTGGAAAGGAGATATCCCAAGGGTGGTACCATGATAAGAAAGCCAGGATCTGATGATGACATCCCAGAGAAATCGAGGGGAACCTTCGAAAATCGTAGTGACGACTAGTGCGTTTGTTAATTTTTTCATTAAGTATTTTAAAGCACTACTATTTAATGAAGGTCTGGAGTCGACCTAATGATGGAGCCGAAAGACAGTCGAAGGAACTCCTCAATGATTAACAGCAATTACCTAGTGTTTGGGCTTGATTCATTTGTATTGATGAGAACTTTACACCTAGATGGGTTGTGACTGTCATTAGGGGTCTGAATAAATGGCTTAATTAAATATGTTTTTAAAAATCTTTCTTCTTACAAATTACCTGCTTATTACATCTACACTAAAAATGGAAAAATAAAAACTTAAAAAAAACCGACTTCCAGGCACTGAAAAGTAAAAAATAACTAAACAAGGGTTTTCATTTAGAATAGATAGAAGTCGATGCCAGCCGATACAAATCAAAGCTCACCTATAAATAAAGGCCTTTATTATATATTAATTTATGCTCTTATTTCCTCGTTTACTTTAATTTCATTATCATGAAACTTACTCTAATAATTTAATTACTGAATTATAATTACTGAATTATCATTTATAAATCAAAGCACACCGACATCGAAAATATCTCATTAGGTATCTATTCTAAATGTAAACCCCCGTTTAGTTATTTTTTACTTTTCAGTACCTGGAAGTTGGTTTTTTTTATTATTATTTTTTAATACATACGAAACGTATATTGTACATGGTACTTATAAGAAAAAAACATTTTTGAAATTTTTGTCTGTCAGTCTGTCTGTCCCATCCTATTCTACATTTACGTTTACTATTAGGCATCTAGGGACGTAACTGAACGAAACAAAGGTAACTCGCTATTATAGTATTCCTATAAAACACAAGTCACACAGTATTAATGCTGCTTGCAATTACTTTCAGAAACGTATTCATTGACGATCTATAACTTAACTTAGTAAAGTGGCTATTTATAATATGAACTATGAATAAATTATACATAAACGTTGCTCTTCCACCCACTCGCCTGATTTATCTAAGCTATATCAAGCGATATATGTGCGGCGACCTAGATTGTGCTACAGCGAAGGCTCGAATAACGTCCATATGAAGAATAGATATAATGAGATATCCATCTTACATGTGCCGTGTTATTTTAACAAACAAAATTAATAAACTTGAAATGCGTATTATTTTTTGGGTTACCATTTTTGTATAGTTTTAAAGAGTGCATTTCAATCACATTTTACTTTTCCACAATAGAGACTGTAACCGCAGATACGCAGGATATGCAACAACAATAGAGTTATTTTTAGTGAAATTCAAACTTGCTTGAAAACTAGTGAAAAAAATGCAAAATATACGCCAACTGAATTGATTTGCTCCGGTTTCCGAGTTGTATTTCAAAACACTGTGGTTTTGTTAGAGCATAACTGTCTGATATTTTGGTGAGATAACTATCAGTTTTGACAACTAATAAAAATCAAAATTTTCCAATATAAGACTTTTATAAAAATATTTTCAGTAATTTTTGATGATTGCTGTAACAAATAGAAAAGAAATATCTATAGTCAGTGTTCTCTCAGTTCAGACACACTTTTGTTGTACATAGTTCCAAGATGTAGATATTATGTAACTTATTATTGACAATTAAAATTGCCTAAACATATCATTTATCCTCCCAGGTTATCAGCCTATCCACATGGACAGACAGACAGGTCATCATTACTCCGATCTCATGCTGCGAAATCGGCAGAGTGCAGTGGCCAAGGCTCGCCTAAAGCTAGAAGAACCCCTCGAGAATCTCGACGAGTGTCTCTCGCGCAGGCATCAGGATACGTTCAACTCAATCAGTACAGATTGTTGGAGCCTATTGGCCAGGTGAGGTTTTTAAATTAATAGAATTTATATAAATAGAAATTTTTATGCTGCCCCATTGGCGTAGTGACTGGCGAATGCATGTAGATTATAATATCTTGGATTCGAATCCTGCATCAAGCTACAATAAGTGGTTATTACGAACCTCGAAAAACTTCTCTCTTTTGTTGTATAATATTGTCGTCTCACTAGACAACGGGAATTAAAGGAATAGACAAAGAACTTGTACTTGCGCATTGTTGAGGGTTTACATAGAGGCTCAACAGATGGCGCTACGGTCCATCTGGATCACGCTATGGTTTGGTTCAGTGTAAAATCATAAAGGCAAATTTAATTTTTTTTATTAAACATGAGGCTCAGGAATATCTATTTCTACAAATGGCTCCAGATACTACCATTGGATATCCCTAGGCATTTTTGGGACACGCATAATGCTTTGCAATACCTCGCTTGCACATGGTATTAGTTAGTTTTGTTTGTTATAAGTTGCGTTATTACATGACTGTGTATATTAGTTTTATTGCACAAGTAAACGAGCAAACAGAAGTGCGCTCTCTATTCCTGTCACTCTCATACACAGGTGAGACGACTACTCGACAAGACCAGTGAGAGAGTGAGTCTTAAAAACGATTTCTTCTAAACCTATCGAATAGCATATAAAATAAAAGATTCTAAAACGCCATTACTAAAATATAAAAATGAAAGCTGTAAATATAAATAGATTACAAAAATAAAATACCGACTACTAAAAAAAATGTACTCAAAAGACTGAAACAAGATGACGTAGGTACCGAACATATATAGTTCGGTATTTATAGAGTCACTATTTAAATTTGAGAAATTAATTTTTGTTATTAATAGCGGGTATAAAATATTAATTATTTTAATTTTCGCCAACGCAATATTTGCTCGGTGGGTAACCTTTGAAGCCCTTTGAGGACGTTTGCTTTGACGCAAGAGTCAAGATCCCACCAACTTAGACGATCGAGTCTATTGAATTGATTTTAAAATTTTAATGAACCGTTCTAGATGTGAAACTGTATAAGTTGACTCGCTTTTGTAACTGTGGTTAGTGTTTTAGTTTATTTAATTAGCAGCCGACCTAGCAAAATCTATCGTGTCCTTTGAGTAAAGTTTGTGAACTTTGACTTCATACATAATATATAATCCTATAAATAAGCACTTTCACGTTCCTCCAAATTCCTTAATTTTTACAGGCAATTTTCCAAATTATCCCCCAAAAATCTTTTTCCCAAAAATCCATCCAGCCGTTTTCAAGATGCGCGTATTCATCTAATATTATACTTTATGGGATGCTTCAAGGATTTATGAGGTTTATAGTTTAATTATGTAAATACTCTATACATTCTTAACCTTTAATAAATAGTTATAAAATGTAGTCACTCTTGACGTCTGTCTGTTTGTGCGCTTAATACATTTAAAAAATTCAACTTTGATACGTTTTTCACTATCATATGGAGATTTTTCCGAAAAGCTTAAACTAGTAATACAAGGATGGATACTATAATATACATATATAATACATATACTACTGACAGAATAAAAAGGTCTAAATATTCTAAAACATGCTTTGTAATTAAGTCAAGGTAGTATAATTATAAAGAAAATTAAATTTTATATTATTTTTGAAATAAAACCCAACTCCACACTCTGCGCGCAACTGAATAATATGCTGATGTAAAATTTTCAGATAACATAATAATTTATTAGAGAACAAAAGGTATCAGTGTAATATCATCTATACAGATAAATAAAATTGGAGTGTCAGTTTGTAATAGTAAAATAACCGCTTTTTACTAAATGCATATGGATGTATACACGGTACATATACCAAAATAACATTTTTTTACCATTTTTGTCTGTTTGTCTACTGTCTGTCTGTCTGTTTGATCCGGCTAATCTCTGAAACGGCTGGACCGATTTTGACGGGACTTTCACTGGCAGATAGCTGATGTAATAAAGAGTAACTTAGGCTACTTTTATTTAAAAAAAATGTATTAGGGTTTCGTTAAAAAAAATCATAACATACCTAGGAACGAACCCGAGCGAAACGAGGGTGAGTTGCTAGTACTAATAATATATAAATACTAATAATATATAAATGAGAAAGTTTCAGAGTGAGTGTGCATTTGTTACACATTTACGTCATAACGACTCAACGAATTTGACTGGGTTCGGGATGAAGTTTACATTCTAGATTAACATATAGCTTATATAAAAAAGTAACAACGGACCTTAATCTAAAAAAAGTCTAAAAATCCTACTTCCATATAAAATATCTAAAACTAGAACATAAATTGCTTAGTTTGAACATTGCCTCTGACTACTTAGAAAGTCTTGCAAAGCATATATTTAAGTACCGATATAAAAAATATTTATCTTCGTCGTGGAGACGTTGGACCTTGGCGATCTCAGGCACTTCATTTCAATAGAGAATTGAAGATGTAATTTGAGATGGTTGTTTTATAAAAAAGCGCACTCCCTCCCTCTTTAGGGAAGTCCCCTATATGTTTCTAGCAGATACTTCCGCGCTTCCTTGATAAGGAGATCATTTTATGTGTCTATTTCTTCACCAACTTCAAAAAGGAAGAAGTACTCAATTCGTCTGCTAGATTCGTCCATATTTTATACCGAAACGAATTATTTTCAAGATATTTTTTATAAAAATATATTTTACCTCAAGCGACGGGGACCATCCTAATTCTACCTTTAATGGTGAAATGATTATTGAAACGAAACTTCTTTAGAACCGTTGTGATTTGAATCGATGAAACGGAAATCTAACACTAAAAAGAGACAAACACATAAGTATATAGGATTAAGCCGGCGAGAGAATGAGATAGAATACATTACACATAAAGTGAAAATTAATACTAAATAAAATGTTATCTATACAGATAAATAAAATTGGAGTGTCTGTTTGTAATATTAAAATAACCGCTTTTTACTAAATGCATGTGGATGTATACACTGTACATATACCAAAACAACATTTTTTACAATTTTTGTCTGTCTGTCTGTCTATCTGTCTGTTCCGGCTAATCTCCGAAACGGCTGGACCGATTTTGACGGGACTTTCACTTGCAGATGGCTGATGTTATAGGGAGTTACTTAGGCTACTTTTATTTTAGATAAAGAATCAGGGTTCCGCGAAAAAAAATTGAAACCCATGAAATTGTGAACAAAATCCGCGTACGGCGTACAAACCCGGGCAAAGCGAGGGTAAATGGCTATATAATTTAAATGAATATTTTAGGAGTAGCAAGCTACTATATATGTATATACATAGCTAACCGTGAAAACGTACCTAGGGACGAACGCGAGCGAAGCAAACGTGAGTCGCTAGTGTAATATATTATGTAAAATTAAATGTAAAATAACTTTTAAACTTGGTAAAAAAAAAACTAAACTTTTTATTTATAATAAAAATGAATATTTATTACAGTGGGATGAATGTGCATAAATTAAATAAAAGCTGTTATGACTAATTGTTGCCATGGTAACCGTTGTTTAAAAGTTTCACTTCTACTGCGTGTGAAATGCACACGTTTTATCTCTCTAATATATAAAATTCTCGTGTCACAGTTTTCGTTGCCATACTCCTCCGAAACGGCTTGACCGATTTTGATGAATTTTTTTGTGCTTATCCGGTATCTATGAGAATCGGCCAACATCTATTTTTCATCCCCCTAAATGTTAAGGGTAGTCCACCCCTAAATTATTTTTTTTTTATTTTTTAGACAAAATTTTTAATTTCTATTTTTTTATGATACAACATACAAAAATACATACAATTCTCAATTTTCACCCTTCTACGATCAACCCTTATTTTTTAATAGCCATTTTAGTAATAGGAAATTATTTATATGGCAAAACAACGTTTGCCGGGTCAGCTAGTTAAAATATATATATATATATATATATATATATATATATATATATATATATATATATATATATATATATATATATAATTTTGAAATTAGTACTTTTTACTTAAAAAGTAATTCTAAGTTTCTGTTTTTTATAATTTTTATAACTTAAATACTGAATAGCTAATTTCGCTACTCTTTTGACCGCAGGGATCGTATGGGATCGTCAAGTTAGCCTACAGCGAAGAAGATGACACGCATTACGTAAGTTATATTTTTTACTCTTTATTTTTTTAGATTTTACTAAAAAGTAATATTAAAATGGACGGTTTTTTTCACGAATAATATGATTTTTAATCTATCCAAAATGTGTTATTTATCCATTTTTGAAAACGGAGCTATTCAGAGAAATCAAAGTAGACTGTAATTCCGAAAATATATTTATGTCAAATAAAAAATTCTGACGAAATAAAAACAGGTTTAAATCATTTTTTTTAATAAATTAATTTCAACTAACAATCAATTATACGTTTAGGTTAAATCAAAATATTATAAATAGGTTATAAAAATTTTAGAATAACTGATACGATGTCTTATTACGTTTTAGAGTTAGTAATATATTATACGAGCGACTCACCCTCGTTTCGCTTCGGGTTCGTCCCTAGACAAAAATAAATCTATCCCGCGGGCACCGTACATTTTTCCGGGATGATATATAGCCTATAGCCTTCCTCAGTTAATGGGCTATCTAATGCAAAAACAATTTTTGAAATCGGATTAGTAGTTCCTGAGATTAGCGCGTTCAACCAAACAAACAAACAAACTCTTCAGCTTTATAATATTAGTATAGATTAAATAATCAACTATCTAATATGATTACTGCTTGCTAATATAGTAAAGAAACTTGCGTGTTTGGGAGACCTTGTTATTGAAAGACGTGAAGTCCACCAACCCTCTCTTGGCCAGCGTGGACTATGGTCTGATCGCATTCTTTAAAGGAATGGTGCCCACCAATTAGCCGTTAAAAGTAATATTACTTTGCAATACAAAACAAAATACATATTATATTTTCCACTATTTTTATGATAATTAATTTAAAAAATCAGGCAAAGAAGACAATAATGATATATTAATAGTGAGAACTTGCTCTTTAGTCCTTCCAAATGAAACTACCTTTTCAGATTTTTTCGCGGATTTATTTTGATTTTTGGTTCCCGACGTTTCGAATGCTTTACAGCAATCATGGTCACGGGAGAGACTAAGGTGTTTGACATCTCAAAGTTATTATATTATAAGTTTTTACAGACAGTGCCTATCCATAAAATTACAAAATGAATTCTAAAATCCAAAAAATTTAGTCCTTCATTAAAAATCGAAGGGACATTATTGTTATAAATGTGAAAGTTTGTGTGTCAAAATATTTGTAAAAACGTAAGGGATTTTAATAAAATTCGTATACATGGTGTTTTTTTATCGACGAACCCATCGCACGAGCGATGCAACAATACCACATATATAGTGTTTAATTATATGTAAATGCGCATACAGTAGTGTAGTGATCGCAATCTTAGTTGTGTTCGCTTGTAATTAATTGAAGATGAGATTTGTTACTTGATACCTTTGTAATATATACGAGTATAAACCTATTTCATGTAGCTTCCTATATAACCTGTGGTTTTGATCGGTTTTTTCTATTTATACTAACTTAATATATAAAGCTGAGGAGTTTGTTTATTTGTTAGTTGTTATTTCAGGTTTAAATATATTTTTTTTGCATTTTATAGCCCTTTTATTGCGGAAGGCATGGGGAAACCAAGGAGGTTGTGAAAATTTTTAATTTTTAACCTTACATATCTCAGTACCATCCTTGACCATGATTGCTGTAAAGCATTCGAAACGTCGGCAACCAAAAATCAAAATAAATCCGCGAAATAATCCGAAAAGATAGTTTTATTTAAAACTAGCAGAACCCGCGGCTGCGCCCGCGATCAAACCACGAAAAAAACTTTTTTGCAATAAAACATACTTTATTACTTGCAAAACTAAGTTCGTGTAAGTTTTATTATTTCTTAAATATATATGGAAAACAAATTAAATTTTAGCGATCGTAACTCAAAATATCCAGTATCTTAAAGATGTTAAGCGTATATTCTGTAAATAAATTTACACTTTAGGTATTTAGCAAGCTCCACTGTCTGTGTTTTTTGCAATTTTTTGTACTCCATCTTTCCAAAGTTAGAGGAAGAGAGTACAATGATACAATCGCATACAATATTTACGACTTTAGAATCTTGTAAATCGGCTAATGAGGGTTTTTTAACTAAGTTACTAACAGGCTAACATCTACGTTATTTTTAAAGGCCCAGTGCAATGTACACCTGAAGCTTACAGTCTCCCTCTTTCTCCTTCTTTTTTAAGTTACACATATAAAGTGCCATTCTTATTTTGCTGTAGCTTTTTGCCCACGGCTACGCTCGGGTGGACTGAAAAATTTGCTCAGTTTTAATTTCCATTGAATTTATATGTTATAGTTATCGCTGCTGTGGCCAACCGAAAAGTTATACATGATTTTCCTTTGGATTCAGAATAATTTCCGTTCTGTACTTTATCCCACACAGTAAGTGTGCACTTACAGATAACTTGAGCCATGTTACTCTATTTAAATATATTCAATAATTCAAAGTTCAAGGCCCAGTTTTACCCACTTAAGGGCTGAATTTAAAAAAAATCTACAATACATGTTTGTTTAATTGTATTAAAGAGCATTAATACCAAGTTTCAAGTAAATCTGATCATAAGCTATTTTTTTCCTTATATAAACAGCATAACCCCCTTTTACCCTTTTAAGGGATAGATTTCGAAAAAAAAAGATATTTGTATTGTTTTATTTTTCATTTTATAGGTAAATATTATTTTCCGTACATCAATTACAGAGTTTCATACAAACTTTCATCCCCTATTTGACAGCTTCATGGGATGAATTTCAAAAAAATGCTGAAATATGTATTTATATAATTGTATTGAAGAGCATTAATACCAAGTTTTAAGTAATTCTGATCATAAATGATTGTTTGCCCATATTAACTTTATCACCTCCTTTTACCCTCTTAAGGGATGAATTTCGAAAAACATCTTATACATATATTTCTTATTTTTCATCTTAAAGCTAAATACCACTTTTCGTGCATTTCGCGTTAAGAATGACAGAGTTTGATACAATCTTTTATCTTCTATTTAACCCCCTTAGGGGACGAATTTCAAAAAATCCTTTCTTAGCGGATGCCTACATTGTCTAAGGAATATGTCCTCCAAATTTCAAGTTTCTACGACCAGCGGTTTAGGCTGTGCGTTGATCGATCAGTCAGTCAGTCAGGACAAAGTATTTTATGTATATATAGATGTCAAATATTCGCGTAAATCTAAGAAATTATTAAGGCTGAATGTTGTAATTTGCTTTGAACACCAAATAAGATGGCCTCTTTTCCTCTAGGTTATTTATGAATTCATTTTCGATCTGGGACTTTAGAACTTTACTTATTTACATGAAAATTAGTTGCTCCCAAATTAACAATTCATTTATACCGAAGAGTTACGGACAAGGGGTTTTAGGGGTTACGTACTTAGACCGACATCTAAAAAAAAGCTGTCAAAAATCAGAAATCTAAAAAATACTCCATTAGCACCTTCTTCATAAATTTTTTGCATAGCAATAACCATAAATACCTTTTATAAGTAAAATATGACTTATAAACCTCACGACACGTTTGACTCAGTTTGTAGTGCCTACTTGCACGGGGGCATTAATTTATATGATGAGTATGAATATTTGTACTCCAGTTATGGGTGTTTATATTTATAATATGTATATATTTAAAGTTATATATGTGTAGAGTACCAACTATCTGGTAGCCCTAACACAAGGCTCCTAGCTTACCATGTATCTAGACGGTGCTGCGTGTTAATGTCCCAGCATATTTATTTATTTTTTTAAATAATACTCACTCACACGAACTTATTTTTGCAAAAAATAAATTATATTGTGTAGCGAAAAAATGTTTTTTCCATAATTTGATCGCGGGCGAATCTGCGGGTTTTGCTAGTATGCAATAAAACCGTGACAAAATCCGAAATGATAGTTAATTACGTCATACACAGAAAAATGACGACGCAATTTGTAGCGACAAATTCGCTAATCGCTCTGTTATGATATACCTTGACGTCATATTCTCACCAATGGCGTAAGTTTTAACTACTTTAAATTTCCCACCTGTTTTCGAACTTTTTAATAATCATTTTCTTAATCAAAAAGAAATTACAGTAAAAAAATCATTTCAAAACCATCAACCTGATGAATGATGGTACAGGGAGAAGAATAGTAAAACTCTTCAATGCCTGCTTAAAAACCTTCGAGTTTGGGCTCATTCGATTCATTCTCTCAACCCCAATATATAACAGTTTGATAAAAGCATGCTTTTTAGTTTTTAATGGTCAAAACTACATTTAGTAGTTAGGTAAAACTAAAGTAGAAACCGGTAGTAGTGACAGGAGAGCTGACGCATTTTTCACCCAAAGAATCGGCATTGCCATCCAACGGGGGAACGCGACTAGCATTCTTGCTACTTTACTGTACTGTACACAGACTTGTACAGTAATAACTAAGTGTACATCTGTTTTGTATATACAATTAAGTATATTTGTAATTTTCTTTATTGTAAATAAAAGTTTTATTTTCGTTAAGTAAGTCAAGTGGTTCTTGTTGTATTTAAACAACAAAAAGTTACTTTGGGAGCTGCCTGAACAACGTTCAGGGCCAGTCCATAGCTAAAACATCTGTCAGTTTTAAAATAAACGTTACTATAAGGATATTTTCCTCTTTGCAGGCAATGAAGATACTATCAAAACGGAAGTTAATGCGGCGAGCTGGACTCTTTGGGAGAACTCCTCCGAGAAGACCAGGTCCCGGCCCGCCGCCAGATCCGCTGCAAAGGGTTTATAGAGAAATAGCTGTCTTAAAGAAGCTGGATCATCCAAACGTCGTCAAACTTGTCGAGGTTAGAATCCATTCAATGTTGTATGTATTTTGACATACACTCGTACTTTATTTACCGTATATATATATGTATGTATGTACTTATGTGTTTACATAAGTTGTTAGACTCATTTTTTAAGTATTCAAGCTACTGAAATTTAGAATATATATAGAAAAAACATTTTTAGACCACGTGATGTACTAGTAAAAAGTATCCTATATGTTGACCTAAATCATCATACCCATCAAAATCCGTCCAGTGGTTTTCTTGTGAAGCGGTCACAGATAGACAAAAAATCTAAAAACCTATAAATTCGGCCTCTGTATGTATCGATTATAATGACTATTTCAATAAAATTTTCCATAAAATATTTAATGTATAGATTACACTCAGTTAGAATTTTATTATATGTATAATATTTCAAAAATAAAAATCTTTCAAATTATGAGTTTTAGTGGAGTTGAATCTTTACCAAAACCAGGTAAAATCTTACATAAGAAGGGGGAGGGGGAGTCCGAGAAATCTTATGTGGTCTTACATGGGGGCAGGATGGAGGGGTCAAATATGACCAAAATGGTCCTTACCTAATTAATGAATGGCCCCTCAGTGAGATTAGCTATAACTATTTTTTTTATGAAGGCATTAATAAAATAGATGTAGAAGTAAAATTTTAAAATAATCAATAGTTTTATAATTCAATGAAGTTAATAAATCCCTATTAGAGTAACGTTAGAATATCGCGTTATCGCGCAATCGATGATGCATAATGAGCGTAAAATCATTTTCGTGCTGTAATTACTTTAACGAATAACCGTTTCCGTTATTTATATTATGTTGTAGTTCATTTACCGGCTTTTATTTACCGTTTCATTGACCGACTTCAAAAAAGTAAAGGTATTGATTTGGATATATGTTTTTAGTGTAGCTTCGCAAAATAAATAGGTTACAAACTCAAGAGTTACCTTTAAATTTGGAAAAGAAACACAAAACCACTAAGAATGAAACCAATACTAATTAAAAAAAAAACAATATACAACCTGTTTGAACAAAATCTCTAAAAATAATTTACATATTGATATAACTTTTTAATGAAGCAATATTATTATACTGCCATACCTTTCAGTTTTGTTCTTTTTTTGGTATATTTTTACTTAGTCTTAGACTTGTCTTCTGTTGTATAAAGATGTTCCAAAATTAAGGCAACAAATCATTTTTTTTTAAATCACATCTTTTTAATAAAAAAATGTATTTTTTTTTGTATTTTAATTCATAGAGCTTAAAGGGCTATAAATAAAATAGCATTCATGGTTAAACTTAATCATACCCATTCTTTTCTCGGTATTTTCCATGACATTTTTGAATAAATATAGTTTAATTTTGCTAATACAAAGCTCGATTTGCACAACTCGTGTGTGGTCGCGGGTTTGATGCCATGAGAGCTAGAAGAATGCAAAAATCAAATTATACGATAATATACCTATCTTTAAATGTCTTTAATTGATTGTAACGAAACCTTCATGTTTGATACTCTTACTTGTACTTATTTATTATTTTAATATTATGAATGTGTTAGTTTGTTTGTTTGTCCTTCTTTCACGTCGAAACAGAGTGACGGATTGGCATGATTTTTATGTGTGGATAGTAGGAGGGCTGGAAAGTGGCATAGGCTACTTTTTACCGCGAGAAATTATCTCATTCCAATGGAAAACTCAACAACTCATCATCGAGCGAAGTGAGTCGCTAATTGTAATATATGTATCTACAAGCGACTCACCCTCGCTCCGCTCGAGTTCGTCCCTACTTACGTTTTAACATTTAGTACAGATTTCTCAGAGATGAGATATTTTCCCGCAGTAAAAAGTATCCTATATGTTGACTCGAATAACCAGCTATCATCAAAATCTGCCCAGTAGTTTTCCCGTGATGCGGTAACAAACAGACAGACAGACAAAAATTCTAAAAACTATAGTTTTAGTCTCTGTATCGATAATAATGTCTATTTCAATAAGATTTTCTAAAAAATATTTAATGTACAGATTCGGTTTAGTTACGATTTTATTATATGTATAGATTAATATTCGTTTTATTCACTGTATGAATAATATAGCTTCTTACTTTTATAAAACACTGGGTTTTCATTATTATGGACTTTAAAACTACGTTTATTGCCTGAAAGATATCAGTATAAATCAAATTAATGTATGAATACCAGCTAATGCTCGAATAATGTTTTTATCCAGAACTTCAGCTATCTCTATTCCATACTAGCGACTCACCCTCGCTTCGCTTCGGGTTCGTCCCTAGACAAAAACAAATCTATCCCGCGGGAACTATTCGCTTTTCCGGGATGATGTATAGCCTATTGCCTTCCTCAATTAAAGGACTATCTAATGCGAAAAGATTTTTTCAAATCGGATTAGTAGTTCCTGAGATAAGCGCGTTCAACCAAACAAACAAATAAACAAACAAACTCTTCAGCTTTATAATATTACTGTAGATTCCAAAATTCATGCACTTACTAACTTGCAATTTAAAATACTTGTTTTCTTTTCTCTTAAGGTGTTAGATGATCCAGCAGAGGATCAACTCTACCTCGTGTTCCAGCTACTGGAGGGAGGGCCTGTGATAGATATACCTACTGAAAACCCTCTCAGTGAGGATCTCGCGAGAAAGTACTTTAGGGATGCTGTGCTTGGCGTAGAATACTGTGAGTACCTCATACAAATGAATAAATTTTGTAAAAATCTTAAAATTATCATTTTATAACAGATTTGCAATGAAACAGATTCAAAGCGGAAGTGAGAATTTCGCACAATTAAGTAATATCTTAATTTATTTATCATTTCTGACGTATTATTTTTAACTATAATGAATATAATAATTTATAATAACAAAAACCGAGTTCCATTTAGAAATCGAGCTAACGACCTACAATTTAATTAAAATATTGCAATGACACTGGCGTGATAATCTGAGAATCTACCTCTTCACCGGAGGTCGCGGATTCGAGGTTCATTCTAGGCTAATATGTATATAAGCCATATAACTTAGCTTAATTGCTGTCATAATCGTAATAATCGTGTTATTTAGGAAGTCTCTGCAATCTCTTCTAAGACAAGGTTATATTCAACATTTTACGTTTTAAATTTATTTAAGAGCAAATCTTATTACTCTATCACGGAATATGCAAATGTTAATTTGTGGGACTAATTTTAATTAATACTTACGTAGAATGAGTAGATTATTTTGTTGTATTGTAAATGAATATTATTTTTAAAAGGGCTGAGTTTCTTACCAACGCATTCAGCAGACTTACCTAATTTAATAACTTAAGAAATGTAAAAATTAATTAAGAAATGTAAAAACTGACGATGAATAAGCTTGTAAAAGTTCATTTGAATAAAGTACAATTTGAATTCATTAAAACATGTTTTTTAATTCATGGAAATGAACTTATAAGACCAACTTAATTCTGCTATAGAAAAATGAAAGTGCATATATCCTTGTAGCTTTATAAAGTGTGAAAAATTTATTGTTCTCTAGTACACTTTCAACGTATTGCCCATCGGGACATCAAACCTGCGAATCTCTTACTTGGTGATGGACGAGTGCAAGTGGCAGATTTAGGAGCATGCGGGGAGCTCGCAGGAGCTGGGCAGCTATCTGGCGCAGTCGGCACTCCCGCCTTCAGAGCGCCGGAGTCCACTGATATTGGAGAGGTTTGTTTAGAAAAGTGAAGATAGAAATATTTATTATTCTTGAGCTTCCTTCTTGACATAACAAAATATTATATCTCTTTTAGAAATAAGTCCACCTTTGTCAACTACGTTTATTGTTGTTTTTTTTTCTGTATCACATTTAAAGTGCAAATGATATCATATCACATCAATTATAAAAATTTTAAAAGGTAAAGATTATTCTGATATCAGAGTTCGTCGTAACAATCTAAAGTCTTTGATAACTTGAACACTGCAACAGTTTGCAATCTTAAAGCCATGTCAATCGTTCTCATGCCTTTAGAAGCTGGAAATTCTGATAATTCTTCATAGTGGAATCGAAGAAGCAAATAATCTTGTAAATTATATCTAGACCCATATATGTATGCGCAAGTTGTGCTTATATACGAGTAAATCGTGTGTAGCATTTTGATCTGTGTAATTCTCTAAGCTGTGTGTTGTGCACAGAAAAGTCAATGAGCTCATATTATTAAATGAAGTTCAAATTATGAACTTATTAATTCCTTTCAAAGCCAATGGAAAACAATTTCGTAATAAAACCCAAAGGTTAGGACTACATTTTCTTCTCACACTCTAAATAAGCAAGCGGTATGATAATGTAGTGAACGAGATTCAGAAATAGCGTGTGTTAGAGGTCAAAATGCAATTTGCTCTATTGTCGCATTTTAATACAAATTAAGCCTGTGCTTTGTCGGATTTCTACAAATATGTTAATGGATCCAAATATAGATTTATTTGTTCACTAGCAGAACTCGCGGCTACGCCCGCGTTCAATATACAAATAAAAACTCTTTGGCTTTATGTTATATAGCGAGTCATCCTCGCTTCGCTCGGGTTCTTCACTATGTATTTACTTAAAATTATTCATATAAAAATAGTAAAGTCACGAATAAAAATTGGGGAGTGGGGGTAGGTGGAGATGGAGGGGGGGGGGAAACATATTTTACGACCTATTCTCATACCCACCAAATATACAAAAAAAATCATTAAAATCGGTCGAGCCGTTACGGAGGATTGCGACCAGAAACACCGTGACATGGTATTTACATATTGGATTTATTTACCAAAAAAATTATGTTTTACAAAATAAAGTTACAGAATCGAGACAAAGGGTAACTTATCTCTTTAAGAGATTTCTTCCAGAAATCAAATCAAGTTTGAATATTGATATAAGTTAATCAAATAGGTTTCATGCTACAAATTGGTTGTATAAATTTTATAGGTACTGTTCATGATAGAATTACTTAACATCGTTATAACTTATATAGTAATGTTTTTTCTAATGTTTTTTGCAATATACCATCCCATGAAAAGTCCAATAGGTACTCTCGAAATGTATAATAAATACTACGAGTTTATTTTTACTTTTATATCCACTATAATTATAAAGCTGAATTTGCTTTTTATTTGTTTGAACGCGTTATTTTACTCAACTATCAGTCCGGTTTGAATTTAATAACTTATTTAAGGCTAGCGATAACAAATATATCCCACTTCAAACGTACATTTTTCCAGGGATAAAACGTAACCTATATGTTATTCTAGACTATAATCTATCTCTGTGCCAAATTTCATCCAGATCCGTTCAGCCGTTCTTGCGTGAAAGAGTAACAAACATCCATACATCCCAAACTTTCACTCGCCCAATTATACTCGTACAAAAATAAGCTACGTAGGTACGTGAGCCAAGTCAGGGGTAAAAACTAGCCAATGTACAAAAGAAGTACGTACACCGATAATGTATGTCACAATATCCTTGAGAAATACAAAAAATAAACGCATGTTAACCTTCTCCATTATAATAAAAGCTAGCAAACTCTCAGCCAACATTGCACCACAAGCGTCAAGCAAACACATTAGGACACTGAAAATCCTTCCCATGTGAAGGAAGTTGGAACGTGATAAAGCATATGTGGTGAAGGCAAATGGCAAAAATATAATACTATTTTTTTCGCGTTGCATTTTATGTAATATATTTTTTCTTTATTTCACGCATTGCTTTATGACTTTATGAATTAACTAGCGACTCGCCCTCGCTTAGCTTCGGGTTCGTCCCTAGACAAAAACAAATCTATCCCACGGGAACCGCACATTTTTTCGGGATAATATATAGCCTATAGCCTTCCTCAGTTAACGGGCTATCTAATGCAAAAAGAATTTTTCAAATCGGATTAGTAGTTGTTGAGATTAGCGCGTTCAACCAAACAAACAAACTGTTCAGCTTTATAATATTAGTATAAATTAGTTTTAGTCAAAACTTAAAACATTGTTAATCCCTCCCGGACAAATTCTAAGAAATCCGTGCGAATTTCCGAGAATTCAATTGTTATCTAGCACACCGGTGTGCTCGCGGTCCTCGAGGTGTTAAATTTAAATCCAATCAAAAAGCATTTATTCACTTTTATCATATTTTATTTTTTTATACATAGAGACTAGATTACGAGAGTATTATTTCAATTTGGAAAATTATTTTACTAATTATCCTTGTATATAACTCGTATCATATGCTTTCGTGCAAATATCCTTACGCTTCTAAAGGCTATAGACACGCGAGTGTATCTAGCTAACATCGATGTTAAGTTATAAATAAAAAATACTCTATACAGCTTACGAACGAATTTTTCATACATATCATACACTAGCGACTCACCCTCGCTTCGCTTTGGGTTCGTCCCTAGACAAAAACAAATCTTTCCCACGGGAACCGTACATTTTTCCGGGATGATATACAGCCTAAAGCCTTCTTCGGTAAATGGACTATCAAACACAAAAATAATTTTTCAATTCTAACCAGTAGTTCCTGAGATTAGCGCGTTCAACCAAACAAACAAACAAACTCTTCAGCTTTATAATATTAGTATAGATTAAATATTTCACTTATAATATTAATAATTTTCTTTTTTACTAACAAATTATTATTTTTTAAATGTATCCTAGCAACTAATAACTCTTTTACAGGCGGCTGATATATGGTCTCTAGGAGTGACACTATACGCGATGGTGACCGGTAAAGTGCCCTGGATAGCGCCCACCGCAGAGGATCTAAGGAAGAAAATCCTAGCTGAACCCCTGACTTTTCCTACCAAGCCACAAGTCTCAAAACCCCTCAGAAGACTGCTATTGAGGATGCTCGATAAAGATTCCAAAAATAGAGCAAGAATGCAAGAGATTAAGGTAATATTTTACTTTATGTGTGATGTTCTGTAAATATGATGTAAAAACTATAGGCCTAAATCGAATTAATATCAATAACTTTTTTATTTATGATGATACATTTGCACGTAGTCTGAAGGTTGCTGTCTCGTCAAGCAAATATTAGTATAATACAAAAATATTTTACTATGATAGATAAAAGTGTGTGACTCACCGGCAAAGCCAGTACTATCCACTAAAATCCAACGGAGCCTCCCCCGTCTTAATGGGGCGTCGCAGGATCGCTTACGCATTCAACCACGATGCCCCGACGGCAGGTCTGGTGGAGTAGACCACAATAACCATATGGTTGCTCCATGGTCTGCTATCAAAGAAATACCAGGAGCAACCCGCATAGCACACCGCCCTAGAGGTGGGCCACCTCCCAGTGCGTTTCTTGGCTTCGCGCCCGGCTGGGTTACCAGGCACTATTGAGTCCCCCCGCCATGACAATGTGAACGCACGTTGGAGGGGATGGCAAGTGAACCTTAAGGTTTAACTAAAAATGTTTCTTACTTGAAAATTTCAGAGGTTTAAAACTTGGGTTTGAATCCACTTCGCTTCGTTTTTCATTATTAAATTTCCAAATTTTTACATTTCATATTTTACATTTAAAGATATAAATTTGACTGAATCAAAAGAGGTAATGAGTCCAAAACACATACTTCATAATCAACTGGTGAATCTCCTTCGCTTCGCTCGAGTTCGTCCCTAGGTTGATTCCCCATACAAACTTCCATCCCCATTTTCAACCCCTTAAAATATGATTTCCGAGATAAAAGGTATCCTATGTCCTTCCTAGGGTCTCAAACTATCTTCTTACCAAATTTCATCTAAATCGGTTCTGTAGATCCAGAGATTACCCTCTACAACTTCACAAACTTACAAACTTTATAATATTAGTATAGAAATAATGGATTTGTTTGGTGCAAATAGAGTCGGACAGTTGGTACGTTTGTTGAAGGTCTTGGACTCGCTGTAATCAAATATTTACATAGAGAGCAAATGTTTAACTTTATATAACACCTCTAGATTAATAGCAGCTATCGTCGCTTCGATCAGCTGTGGAGATACAATTACATAAGTTACGTGAATTCACACCAAATTATGTCACAGGCAAAGTGAACATAACCAATTGCCATTATTACGTCATTACGTCAAACAAACTTACTTAAATAACCCTTTTTTTATGTTAGCAAACTTGACGTAAGCGTCTATAGAAATACGAGTGTTATGTATATTCATTAGAAAAATATATTTTAATAATATCGGTTAAGGCAGTGGTAGCCCAACGCGCTCGCTTGGGAAACCGAGTGAAGCGAGTTCGAATCCCGGGTCTCGCACCTCTGATATTTTCACGTGAGAATAATTTCTAACATGATTACCACTTGCCTTACGATGAAGGAAAACATCGTGAGGAAACCTGCTGTCTGCCTGTCTGAGAAAACCTAGCAAGTTTTCGAAAGACATGTGAAGTCCGCCAATCCGCACTTGACCATAGTGGTGGACTATGACCTGATTCCCCTCGTATTGAAGAGAGGCCCGTGTCCAGCAGTGGGACGTTAAAAAGGACTGAATACAATACATATCGGTTAAGTGAATGAAACTTGGCACATACGTAGATCCTATCTTTGACTACATGTGGAATACTTTACATATGTATCGCTAATGCGTTCTCGTGGGATTCTAACTATCCTTATACTTAAATGTTTTTTTTAGTTCTGAACTTAACAGATTTCTCAAGATGCAGACAGAAACTTGCCTCATATAATAAGTAAATCTAAAGCAATAGAAACCTAAATAATTTTTTAACTATTTTCTGTCAATCACAAGTTTGTAATGAGATTGTTTAATTACTTTACTATTAAAGAATGTAGAATTTAATTTCTATACATTAAATTTTATATTTTCATATGTAACATGCGAACTACGTAAATGATGATAAAAATGGGAAACGATAGATCAACCAAATCTTAATATTTTTTAACCGACTTTGATTCTTTCTTGACTTGGGGTTCTGAACCAAAAATAATTATTTTTGATAGCTATACTTTAAGTCTAGTCATTTTTTCAAAACAAAAACCAATTATAAAGGTCGAATAGTCACTTTCAACCAATTTTGACATGATGCAACTATTTAGATAATACGTAGTTGTTGTAGAAATATTCTTCCAATTTCTAGGAGCACGATTGGGTCACCCAAAATGGCAAGGATCCATTGCCTTCCGAACAAGAAAACTGTCGCCTGGTAGAAGTGACCGACGAGGACATGGCCCGCGTCGTCACATCCATACCCAATTTATCTACGCTTATACTCATCAAGACTATGCTTAAGAAACATAGTTTTCAAGTAAGTCCGAATTACTTCGTATTTCTTGTCTAAAATAGTTCATTCTCAGAAAAACAAAAACGCAAATCCCACAACACATCCAAAGTATAATTCTTAAAATAATTGTGATATTCTTTTACGTCATTACTATTGTATTTAAAGTTGTAAAAACAAAATTCAAAAGTCTATTGTCTTATTTCGAAGTTTATTATTAGACAATAACATTTAATAAATTATCTTTAAATCATATTTCAGAATCCATTCCTTCGTAGTCGAGAAGGTAGTTCTCGACGAGAGTCGAGTGAAGTTGGCGACGTGGAGGGAGAAGGAGACAATGGAGTCTCGAGAGCAGAACGAGGACTCCGACGTGCCGCTCTGTCCAGATCTGGACGATCCTTATCGGCGCCCGGAAATTATCTCACTGACAAGTAAGCATTTAAAATAAAAAATCTGCTATTATAAGTATGTAGTATAATTACGTATTGTGTTCTTTGAATTAAACTTTAACTTATTTTTTTATACATATACAATATACATATCAATTAACGCCTATGCTACTTTTTATCAACAGACAAACTTCCTTTGATATCGCTCTGGAATCAGTACAAGAGACCAAAGAACGTGACGCGAAAACCACTAAAGAACCCAACGTAACCTCCACAACCAAGTGCACAAACCAAACAAACAGCTCGAAACCAGAAGAAACCAAACACAAACACACGGAACCATCTAATAATATCAAAGTTACCAACCAAGCAAAACCAAAAACATCCGAGAATAACCAAAGTAATGTGAACATAAAGAAGTTGAACGTAAACAATCAAGTCAACAATGTGAAGGATACTAGCAAGGACAGTAAGCCGAACGGGAGGGATAAGGAGAGGTGATGCCGGCCACCTGCGCCATGCGCTCAGTTCTGAGATTAACCCGACTTTAACTATCAATTAGTAAATCAATCAGTAAAGATGACCACTATTTTGGAACTATAAAAATTGTTAAATGGTCTTGTAAATCTTTTTAATATTCATATTATTCACTAAACTTATTCGTCGCACTTTTCTTCGCTTATAAATGATAAACTTGCAATTTCAGACATTTGTGCTATTTCTAATGCTAGCTTTGAATTTCTGATGATGTTACAAACTATATTGAGACAAAATGGAAATGAACTTTTTGCGTGGAATGTTGGTGTAATAAGCTTTGAGAAAATTGTGTTAAATTCTAAGTTTTTAACTTGATATTATCATTAAAGTAGACAATTATACATAACAAAATAATGTAGACAACGAACATAATGACATACTTTCAGCAAGAACACGCTGTATCATTAATTTTACTACGAAAATAAATTGTTGAAATTGAGTTGAATTGTCGTTTTGGGAAGGAATTCCCATTTTTCAAAACTACACTGCAAGTTTTTTTTTTTTAATATTTCTAATAACATGTCATGTGTTACATACACATTAATCTTAAAAAATATATTTTGACTTAAAATTTGTAACTTTGAAAATTCTCTTTGGACCAAAAAGTTGTGAAAGAAGTGTTGACATCATTATACTGATATATACGATATATTATACACATTTTGACCAAAGAAGAAAAAGAGAGTAATGTTGTTGTGACTACGGTCGGTGTGAAGAGGAACTGAGATTATAAAGAACAACGTATGTATGTACATATGACTTTATCCATAAGCGTTATAATTATCAAGAGGAGTAGAACCTTTGTGGCTTTATAAACTCTCGCCATTGCTTTTGTTTTATAAATTTGCGGCGCACAAAAAATGAGTATATATGCATAGATGATATTTAAATAAATAAAATAGTATCAGTAATCATAATATTTGAAAATAAATATTTTGTCTTTTATTTTATAAAAAAAGTAATTTCTTGTCTGTTATTTTAACCATTAAGGAGTTGCTTTATCTGGAGCCAATTCTAGATGAACAATCAGGTCATATATATATATATATATATATATATATATATATATATATATATATATATCGCTTACATAAGTATCCTGTATTCATTCACACCAATAACATCGTGCGCTGCTACTTTGTAAAAGATGGCGGCGTATTGCTAATGTTAGCTTCCATAAGAAAAATGTTCTTTAAATATATTATGTATATTATATTGTTTTTTTTTTTTAATTCATTAAGTATTATTTAAAAAGGGCAAGGATAATGACTTTTCTTGTTCTAAAAATGTAAATAAAATGAACTAGAGGGAATATACAACTCTCATTTTGATGTAAACTTTAAAAATTTTAGAAATGATAGTTTTTAAATTAGACAAAACGTGTATTTTATTAGACGTTTGTGAATAAGAGGGTATATGAAGCTGTTATTATGGTTAGTGATTTTTAATTTTAATAGTTGTAGTGTATTTTGAAATATTATTCGGGATTTTTATATTATACTGATTATCAACTATTTTTATAGATTTTTATCTCATTTTTATGGTGTTTTTTTTTTTCATCGATCAAAAAAGTACTTGATACACAATCCCATGTAAAAGTTCTCTTAAAATTCACCAATTGTGCTTAGGTAAATATTCGAGTTGAAATAAATATACAACAATGTAAATTGAACCTTAAATGCAATGCTTAAAGTTGTTTTCACAAAAAAAAAATTAAAAGCGCGCTCTAATGTTCAAATGAGCGCTCATTCGGTGAGGACATTTTTTGTCGCTGATTGTGTATCTAGTACTTTTTTGATCGAGATTTATTTTACTTAATTTTACATACATACATATATAATCCATCATTTAATATGTTTATAAGTCATTTAATTTTCTATATGTCACAATAATTAAAACATGCGTTTTAAATTTTTGTATATTTGCTTGATTTTTAAAACTAAGTCAATTTTGAGTGGTTTTAAATTATAATAAATTTCATAAAACACTACATTTAATTAGGACGGCACGCCACATAGAAAGAAATTAATTATATAAAAATATATATCGTCTGCAGCGATCTTTAGATATATCAAATTGAGGCACTTAAAACATATTTTTATAGATAATTGTAAGATTATATTTAAATATCTATGTGTAATCTTCTTTGTAATCGTCTAAAACTTCTGATGGACGTACGTTAGTCTAACTTTTCCACCGTCTTTCAAAATTTACGCACGTAATTTTTTAAAACTACCTCTAAGATTACGCGTTATAGAAATATTCGCGTGAAATACGCAATTTCGCGATTCACTAAAATATTTCTTAGATACAAAATATTGACTTCAAATATTTTATCTTTTTAATATTATTAATAAATTTCGCAATTTTTAAAACTTATATTATATAGCCATAAGTTGTATTACAATTAAAAATCAATTTTATTTTTCTTAATATAAGGTAATTAAGGTATTACAATTGTAATTTAAATGCTCAAAGCACAGTTTTATGTCATGATGTAAATATGCTAGCGTAGACATTTTTCACGTTTTAAATAATTATATAGGGAAAGTAACGGGAATATATTATGCGATATTTGATAAATAATATTTTAGAAACCCACGAAATTAGAAATTTACCACCCGGTATGAAATATGTATTATTTTAGTTATCTCTGATATTTTATAGTGAATCACATCGAACTAGACACTGCCCCTTTAATTCAAATCCAAACACAAAATCAAAATATATTTATATATCAATTTTATATAAGAAAACATTCAAAAATCCTGGCTTTAAGCTAATAGTCATAACTTTAAATTATTGAGAACACTCGCTGTACAAAAATGAATATTTAATGATAAATTCTATGAAATTAACCTCAGGGGATAACATAAGATTTTCCCTTGGTAAAAAAAAAACAGTTTATTATAACAAAAAATAAGAAAAAATGTTTGAATTTACTTTATAGTATTTGGTTTTGCAAGAAAAACAATTTAATTCGCACATTTCATTCGTATAAGGTATACTAGCGACGCCCTCCTGCGTCTGTTGCTTTTCCCATCCGTTTTTCATTGAACTTAAGATAAATGACCAATTTTGCTGAATATATATAAATTGTATATATCTTTATGATTTTGTAAACTATATACTTAATTTCCTTAATGTAATTCCAGATGATAGGAATATTCCCTCAGATTAAACCTGCCAGCTTCTCCTTGAGCTTAGGCCATGTTACAGGGTTCCTGTAGAACAGTTCGTCTTTTAATATGTCCAGCTTAGAAACGGGACCGGCTTTAGTGAATGCCTCATTTAATAATCGATTACAATAAATACATTAAAATTACAAAAATACTTAATTATAATTTAAAGTAATGTTTCAATCGACTTAAGATACTTTAATGACTCAAGTCATTATTATGCGATGCTTATGTATAGTCTGAATATCATTTAATTTTTGATCGACTCTTCAAAAAGGAGAAGGTATTATTCTGTGTTTTTTTGTATGTTATTATATGTATATGTATGTTACGGGGTATCTTTGAGTTTAATTCACGGGTAGTGACATATTGGTAATTTAAAAAAAAATTACCTCTTGATGGTCACTTTGAGTAATTTAGATGTTCGTGTAAGTACCAATTTGTTTAGAAATATCTAGAAATAATTAGATCTTATATAAACAACGAATTTCATCAGATCGTAACACAGTACAATGCTACAAGGATCATTTGGCCTTAGGTGACACTGATGAGGGCGTGGATGTGAAATTAGGGTTTTTCTTTTATAAAAAAAAAAAAACTTCCTGATCTCTCTAACACAACTTTATGTTTTAAGATTTTTTTATGAAATAGAAGCACGAAATATCCACAACAAAAATCAACTCTTAACTTTTCTCAAAAGTGACGCTATACAAGATGGCGGTGTTAGTACTGATTTCCGCCACGTGCCAAATAATCCTTGTAGCACTGTAACTTCACAGATAGTGTTACGTCTGTGCTAACATCGTGGCAATTCACTAAAGCGGGTCCCCTTAGTGTTTAGGATATGTAATTTCGCATTTTATCTTTGCAAGCGAATGGTCCAATTATATTATTGCCTTTACATGTTGTGATAGGTGATTAGATGTAACGCTTTATTATATATATTATATATTACAAATGATCCCATAGTTTTTAAACCATTATCACTTATTACGATTGTGGAATCCAGAACGCTGTTCGCATCTCAATTATGCTAGCATTTGTCTTGTGGAATGTTTTGCGAAAGCTCTTTTAATGAAAAAGCAGCAGAGCTTGACCAAGATAATTAACTGCAGTACCTTTTTTGATGTTGTTTTCCAATTAATATTCTACGTGTAGGTACATGCATTAACCGTCGTTTATATTACCATGTTAAAAGATCTTTCGCAGAATAAAACATAATTCCAATTTTAGTGTGTGAATTTTGTTCATCAATTTTGAATCGAAATCAATAAATACATTTTGATCTGTACATGTTTTATTATTTAACAAACTATACGAAAATTATAACGGTGTCATAGTAACTGTACCTAATGGTCTATAGAAAAATAAAAGACAACGAGTTTAGACATTAACACACAGCACCATCTAGTTCCATGGTAAGCTACGAGGCTTTTGTTATGGATACCAGATAGTTGACACATATATAACTTTAAATACATACATATTATAAATATAAACACCCATGACTGGAGTACAAACATTCGTGCTCATCACACAAATGCATATCCTTAGCGGGACTTGAACCCGCGACCGCTGGCACAGCAAGTAAGGTCACTACAAACTGAATCAAACGTGTCGTCAAATTTAATTTTAATTTTAAGCCAGAATAACAATTTTTTGTCTGTCAGATCGCTCAATCAGATGACAGATCGATCTAGATCCAGTTTTGTACATTGAGATAAACTTAAATAAGATAACTTGAATTTGAAAAATTAAGTTGAAATGACAAAATAATCGATAATCGTTGTCATAGACTCGTAATGTCATTCTGATACTTTAAGCCCCAAGTTTATATACCCCAAACTCATCTAGCGATGTGATAGACATAAAATTATTGCATTGACTCAAAACCTAAGTAGATTTCCCTCTCACAGTTTGCGATTTCCTACACCTAAAGGTTGCCTGGAAGAGATCGCTGTTTTAGCGATAAGGCCGCCTCTTGTACATTATCTATCTGTTCTGTATTTATTTTCTTTTGTTTTTGGTGTACTTGGTGTATAAAGAGATTATTATTGTTATTAGATTTCCAGTTCTATTTTTCTAAAATAATTGTAGTTTTTCTACATCATTTTAACGTACCTATATTTAAAGTTCGTAGACAAATTAATAAGATGAAATTAAAACAAAAATGTCCATAACACCATATATACAATATTATATAGCATGATATTGCAGAGCTGTCGCAAACAATTCAGCTAAAGGCTCGTTTGCATGTCCCTCGGGAAATCATGAATTGATAGCGTTTACTGGAAGTCGCCTCTAGGGATGAACTGACATACTGACATTAACACAGTATGATACACTATATGTGTCTTTGTTTATAATAGGATTATATAATTTGATGTGTTCTATATTGTATCATACATTATTACAGTCTTCAGTGGTAGCTCAATGGTCGCTTGCTTCGTTACCAAGTGAAGCGGGTTCAAATCCCGGGTCCTTTGATATTTTCATGTGCGAATCAATTTCAACATAATTTCCACTTATCTTACGGAGAAGGAAAACATCGTGAGTAAATCTGTATGTCTGCAAGGACCTAGGAAGTTTTCAAAAGACATGTGAAGTCCGCTAACCTGCATTTGTCTAGCATGGAGGACTATGGCCCGATCCCTCCCGTATTGATAGGAGGCCCTTGCCCAGGAGTGGAAAATTAAAAGGGGGTGCATTCATACTTACAGTCTTCAAATCAAAATAATTTTATTAAGTTTTATCGTAATTATGCTTACTCAACGACAATTAATTAGTTTATTCCAGTCATTCTTTGCAGAATATTTATTATTTATGTGCATTATCAATATTTAAAACAAGCAATGAAAAATTTAGTGTCGCCATATCCTTTTGTCACTTCACATTTACCATAAAATATAATAACTCATCATACAACCAGTGTTGATATTTGTTGTGTGTTGTTGTGTTGATAAAAATTAAAGCGAAAGCATTTCATCAATAATACTTTCTTAGATTTACGCGAATATTTGACATTCAAATAAAACTACCTTTTCGGATTTTTTCGCAGATTTATTTAGATTTTTGGTTCCCTAACCAAACCATTGGAGCCAAAAATCAAAATAAATCCGCGAAAAAATCCGAAAAGATAGAGATATTTAAACACTTCATCAATTTTAATATTATATTGCTTTAAAACAACATTTTAAATAAAAGAAAACAAAATTATATATTTTTCTTTATTATTATAACAATCTCCTTTACACAAAAAGTAACTATTATTAGTTGTAACAATGTTTATATTTATTTATTTTTAATTAGTTTTTATTTATGAGCGAAAAATACATTAGCACATAAACATTCTTCTTAATCTTCGTTTTTTTTTATCCTACATCACTTTTTATCATCAATTTTATCTTTACTTTGATCTAACTCCTCTCCAGGGGAAGAAGGGTTCGATGAAGGTTCTGCTTTATCCTTGAATCCTTGTAAAACCATTACGGGCACCGAGTTGCTATCTCCACCAACATTCATTATACTGCCTGATGGTACAGCCACCATGTTATTTTGTTGGTTTGAATTAAATGGCACATAAACTTGGCCGCTATTTTGAACTGTGCCTTGGCCGCCACTCCATGGCACGCTAACTTGACCATTAGGTACGTAATTTTGTCCGTTTGATACAATGACCGGACCATTCGCTGGTTGCACATTACCTTGTATATATTGTTGGCTATTACTAGGTACTACTACTTGGACGTTACCTTGATCAGGCTGACTGTTCGCCAGGACATATTGTTGACCGTTACTTGAAACAAATACCTGGCCGTTACCGTTACTGGGTATATATTGTTGACCGTTGTTTGACATTAAAACCTGCCCGTTACTTTGAATAGGCTGGCCGTTACTCACCACATATTGTTGGCTGTTGCTTGGTACCATCACTTGGCCTGGCCCATTGTTATGACCGGATGTGTACATCTGATCACTACTGACCGGTACTAAAGCAGTTTGACCGTTGCTTAATTGAACAGTGTAATAAGCCTGTGGGCTTGGATTATTATTAGCTTGATAATAACCATTTGATAGACCGCCTTGATAAGATGCTGGTAAGTTATATAAAACTTGTCCAGGGCTATTTCCACTATTAGGTACGTTTACCATTGTATAACCAGTAGATGTGCCCCCACTAGGACTCGAGTATACCACATTACTATTTGGCACAATATTAGATCTTGTGCTGCTAGGATTTTGAACGACATACTGAACAGGAGCACTTTGACCAGTGACCGGCACATTTAGAGCATTATTTGGTACATAATTAGCCTGTTGACCTGTATTTACTGATGTTGCAGGAGGAATGTAAGATCCTTGATTGGTTAATGCCGGTGCTATATTTATAGCGTATAAAAATTGGCCATTATCAATACCATTTCTGCCACTTAGGTTTGGTGTTTGAGATGCACCCATGTCGTTAACATTAATCTTTTGTTTTTGTATTTTTTCTTTAGCTTCTTTCAATTTATCTGGAAAAATAATTGAGTGTTTATCTCTATGCTTACTGATAGCAACATCTAAATCACCATCACCCAACTCTAATACATTAGTTTTTAATTTACCATCTTGATTACTTTCATCTTTTTTAACAAGCTGTAAGCCATCAACAGATTCTTTAGTATCATTTAAAGACTGTTTAGAGTTTGTATCCAAATTATTAGAGTGACTTTCGCCTTCAACTTTTAAATCATCTCTATTTTGAAATGGAGCGCTCTCGCGATTTAGTTTCTGTCCTTCGACACCAATAGCCGAATTAGTGTTGTTTATTTGGCCTTCCGGTTTATTGATATCTAAGGTAGGATTTTGAGTATCCAATGTTCCAACTTCCGTGCCCGTATTTTGACTATTTAAGCTATTAGGAACATTGACATGTGCATTGACACTATCAAGGACATCACCAGGCACATCTAAATTTATATTAACATTGGTTTTAGGTTTTTCACCAACACTATCAACTGTATTTTGTTTATTTTCTCTTATATTGCCATCTACTCCAACGCTACTTGGTACAAATGGTCCCTGGCCATCGATATTCGTAGCTTCTCCGGGTTCACCACTTTGAGCAACACCTGAGTCACTGCCATCAACATTTCCAATGCCATTATTTTCATTTATTCCTGAATTTATAATTTCTGACGTCGAACCATCATTTACATTGTCTTGGCTAGGTTTCTCATTAATATTTGTGTTTAAATTACCTCCATTATCTCCTTGGCTAGCATCATCCGGTCTATTTGGTATATCAATATTAACACCAGAATTAGGTATTTGACTACCATCGTATGTTTCGCCACTTGTGCCAGCAGATCCTGTAAAATCCCCAGGATTTTGAAATAATCCTTCATCACCTGATGATTCTTGTGATCCTGTGCTACCACTTCCGTCGTTCCCTTCGCCAATAAATTCTTGAGATCCGAATAAATTCCCACCAAAAATATCTGATGGTTTAAAGTTAAAATCAAAGTCTGAAAATCCTTGTGGCTTTCCTTTATCCCCTATACCTAATTGATAACCTCCATTCCCGAACAATTCAGGCTTATATTTTTCATGGTGATGAAGAATACTATGATCAAGGCTTTGTTTGATTATACTTGAAATGACGTGTGGTAAATCGCTTATGTGATGGAGTACATGATGGTGATCTTGACCAATGAAAACATGACATGTCACAACTGACACATATACCCAAAGTATAAAAACCTGAAAATAAAATAATAAAATTAAAATTTCTAACAAAATAGACATTTATCTAAGGATTTCTTTTGACAAATCTTCTGTGTAGAAAAAGCAAAATTATTTTAAACTAAATATTTTTAATCAGCGCATTAATGTTATAATAATGTGACAAAATTAATTATTATTGGGAGGCTCGACCAAATATTTTTACTGACATTCAAAAAAAGAGAAAGTGCTCTTACCCGTGTTAACCACGCCATAGCGATAATAAGAATGACCAAACAGTGATAAGGAAATATTATAAAGACCGTACAGACGGTGACAGCTCATCTTCCCAGAAATCTAATTGATTCAAAGTAATAATTACATAACAACTATTGTCATAATGCATAGAATAGCGTAATGGAGAAGTAATCATTATGTTAACGAGCGTACAATCGTTTCAACGGAAAAACCACACGCAACGGATTTTAACAATCAATTATAATTGAAAATTAATTGATTCATTCATTTAGGCAAGTGCGTCTACGATTTGATGTCCATGATCTTAAATCAGACCTTATAAAATGACAAAAATAAAAAGTACCTAATAGAAAAAAAAAATTTTTTCTTCTCTGTGCATACTCCTCCTTGCACACACAGGGACTATCCACTCTACGAAGAGTAAAGTAGAAAGTCCCTGTGTCTTGACCTGTCTTTGGATCTCAAGATAGTATTTTCGACACATTGTCTTTTTAGGATGAAACTTCAATATCCTAATCAGCTATATGGTCACTACATTTATTCATTTTAACTGCCCAACTATATGGACGTCACGTTATATTAGAAAGCCATAAATATATTTTAAAAGAGATGAAATCCAAAGAACAATGGCAAGTTTTTACCTGAACGTTTTTAAAGCGTCTAAGATTAGGACATATACAAAACTGAATTATTTAATTTGCTCTTTTTTTTCACGGCGTTTGTTTTACATGACAAAGCCACGAAGAAATGTTTACATAATAAGATACTAATTGATTGTTTTTATGTAGTTCCGGCTTCGCCATTCGTCAAAAGATGATGTAAAAATTGTTGCCACAGAAGAAAATGAAATGCCGTATTTATTTTAAAATATTTTTATTAAAAGTCTTATGTACATAATTAAATAGTGATCTATGTCTTGTTCATTAATCTTACAGCTTTACATATAATGGAAACATTATATGTTATGCTATAAGTATAATTGAAGCTATTACAGTTAGTACAGTAATTAAAATAATAGTAATAGCAACACAACAGATGACAGTGAGATTGACTTGATAATTGATATTGACATATTATTTAGATTTTATATTTTATTTGTCATCCATGATTTTACATATGCCTCTGACTACTACGTTTGATTTTGCTGTTACTGTTCCATTTTTCTAGATTATTATAAGTTTTAATTGTCGCTTTGCCCACGGACCCGATTACCTGCCCCATGCGACGACTTGTGCATTCTCTCGGACAATCGCCAGTGTATACTTACAACTAATACTGATTTCTCCTAACGGACTCAAAGTAGTACCTTATTTCATCCATGATAAAGAAATTAAAAACCTAACTTATATGTAATGCGAACGTACTTTTTTTAATTTATAATACTTAATTTATAATATTTGATACAATAATCAGTGACAGCTGTCATTGCTAGGTAGGTTTATAACCGCAAATCATAAAATAAAAATGCTAATATCTTTTTTTTTGTGACTTCCTAATAAAATAAATCTTTCGGGATAAACTTGTGTTATTTAATCCCTATCGTTTGAGTATTTTTTCATTTCAAGACGCCTCAAATAGATATCAGGTAAATCGTTGTATAGAGTCCTGCCATTGTTCTTTCTTTATCTTCTTTGTCCCTTGAATTAACCTAGATTCTATATCAAGACAAATACATTTTTTTGTTTGCAAAATGAATAATATTTATAATATAAATAGCTAAAAAGCCACCCTTTGACTCTGCCTCAGCTTTCATATCTAGTATTATGTAATTTTACTCGAACGTTTGTGTAAAAAGCGTAAAGGGAAGAACTAAAAGGACAAGTAGTAAAGTCCGCTCAAATGAATTAGTTTTTTTTTTTTTATTTTGTTATAAATTATCAACAAAATTGCCGTAGGCCATAGTTAATGAAAGTGAATTTTCTGCAAAATTCTATCATGGTTCTAACAGTACAGCTAGACGGACGGAAGGACAGCCTGGTAATAAAATTGTGCTGTTTTTACGTGCGGAACCAAAAACCATATTTAAATAATAATTTTGAAATATTTATATTTAGAAAATATCTTTAAAAATTAGACATTTTTATTGTGATCTTTGACAGGTTTGACCCAAAAAATAATTATAGTTATGACGCATCTATCACACAACTTAATTATAAAGTATTTAAGATGGGTAACGTTTTCTTTCATCTAAATGTTAATTTTTAAAAAGCCAAATTCAAGTGAATTATATTTTCAAATGTTAATCCTTTTTTTAATTATTTAAGTAACATATACAACAATTTTCAACAATTAGAAAAACAAAAACAAATGTATCCCACGGGAACCAAATTTTTCCTTGATAAAAAGTCACCTATATGCTATTCTGATGTATGAGCTATATTATTGTAAAGTTTCATTTAAATCCATTCAGTAGTTTTTGCATGAAAGAGTAACAAACATCCATACATCTATACATCCAGACATCCATACATCCTCACAAACTTTCACATATATAATATTAGTAGGAAATAGGATAAACAGGCAGCAATCAATAATCATACTAAAATATTATTTAATGATTTAAAATATAATATAACTTCAAAAAAATTACAGGTTAAACGTAAATGGTGAAGCCCTTATTATTTTCGTTCCCTTCCTTTTCATATCTTCGTCCGACAATCGTTAGAGTCTCAGGGATAATCGGCGCCCGCAATCCGTACGAGGTCGCCGTCCTCCTCTCAAAACCGAGGCCTTTACGACCTATCAGCTTATCATATTCTGCTTTATTCTCTTGCAGAGGTTTCTCTACATAACCAATATATTCTTGAATACCATCGTTTTTCTTTGGTTGACTGCTTCTACTTTGTGATTGACTTCTGTTTCTTGAACTCTTGGTTTTAGAAATCTTTTTCTCAGACCGTCTATTAAAAGTGGAGTCTTGTTTTTTATTATAATAACCTGAGAATATTTCGTATAGGGAATTTGCGACGCTTTGGTCAGATACAGCCTGCACAGTTGCTAGCACGTTTTCAGAATATACTAAGAGTATCAAGGAGAAAACGATCTGCGAAATACAATTTATCAATCATTACATATTATAATTTTTAATCACCCGCCGAGCAGATTTTATATTTGTTCTGGCTCATCTCAGAAACTATCTACTGTAACGATTTTAGGAAGGATAAGGTTGTCAGCAATAGATTTATGAACATTTTCCAAAAAGCCATCAATATAATAAATAATATTATAAATGCGAAGAGTATCTAGCTAGTGAATAGTATAAAATAAATTCGCTATTCGCGTCTGTCTGTTGCAATTGATTTATAAACAGTTTTCACTATCATTAATAGAATTTCTTTCGGAAAATTAAGTAGAAAATGAAGAAAAGTCAATGATTGAAATTATGCGGGTCATAATATCGTAAATGAAAAAGGTACCTAAGAACGCATTTAAGCAAAGCAAGGGTAAGTCATTAGTCTATTAACATTCGCACTGTAACTTGGTTAGCTGACAGACAGACATCATTTCAATTTTATCTTAAAATAAACCACGACTAAATATTAACTTAGTAATTGTTTGTAGTAAAAGCAAACACACATTCAAATTTCTCACAGTATTATAAAATATTATTATGATTATTAATCATAATCTATACTAATATTATAAAGCTGAAGAGTTTGTTTGATTGTTTGTTTGTTTGTTTGTTTGTTTGGTTGAACGCGCTAATCTCAGGAACTACTGGATGGAATTGAAAAATTCTTTTTGTGTTGGATAGTCCATTTATCGAGGAAGGCTTTAGGCTATATATCATCCCGGAAAAATGTACGGTTCCCGTGGGATAGAGTTGTTTTTGTCTAGAGACGAACCCGAAGCGAAGCGAGGGTGAGTCGCTAGTAATTTATAAGAACAACAATTATGCCACACAAATAAATAAGAGAATGTGATTCAAATAAGCTTAGATTAAGACAAATCTAACGACGTATGAATCATTGAAATGTGGTAAGCTGTTTAATATTTACGAGGGAACACAGGATCGGACAAATATACACACATACAGAAACACATACCTACCGCAGATCGCCACCGCAGAGTAAAAAGACGATCTTATCGCTTATTAGCGATTTCATTTAAACAACTGTAGGATAAAGAAGTTTGAAATAATGATTGAATATGACGAAATATCTTTAAACTAGCGATTCACCCTCGCTTCGCTTCGAGTTCGTCCCTAGGCAAAAACAAATCTATCCCACGGAAATCGTATATGTTTCCATGATGATATATAGCCTATAGCATTCCTCAGTTAACGGGCTATCTAATGCAAAAATAATTTTCCAAATCGGATTAGTAGTTCCTGAGATTAGCGCGTTCAACCAAACAAACAAACGAACAAACTCTTCAGCTTAATAATATAAGTATAGACGAAATATCTTTGAAAGTTACTCTTCTACTTACATGTTATATAAATTAATAAATAAATACAAACCAAAACAAACAACTTCATGACTGTTTTCCTTCAAAGTGGCGTCTACGAACACAATGTATCGACAATTTGTATACGCATGCTTAAATATACTCTTAAATAATTACTATACGTGCCAATAATTGTTTTATGTCCGAGATGGGCATAAACTAGATTGTTGGCCTCACCTTTATTCCTCCTGATTACAAAATCAACAGGTCATATTTAAGAAATAAAGTATACTTTGTTATAATTCTAGAAAAACACAAATTGTTTTATGAAACACATAGGTCGATTCCCCAATTTTACCCCCATTCTCACCCTCTTAAGGAATGATTTCCAGAATAATGAAATTCCTATACCCTTTCGAGGGTCTCGAACTATCTTCTTACCAAATTTCATCTAAATCAGTCCAGTAGTTTTTATGTTTATTCATTGCAAACACAAAAATACTTTCTCTTCTTTATAATATTAGTGTATATATTTTTATCTATACAGATAAATCAAATTAAAGTATCTGTTTGTTTGACGACACGTTTGGCTCACTTTGTAGTATCAGTACTTGCTGTGCCAGCGGTCGTGGGTTCGAGTCCCGGCTCCCGCTGGGAGCATTCATTTGTGTGATGAGCACGAATGTTGTACTCCAGTCATGGATGTTTATTTTTATAATATGTATGTATTTAAAGTTATATATGTGTAGTATATCAACTATATGGTATCCATAACACAGGCCTCGTAGTCGTAGCTTACCATGGAACTGGATGGTGCTGTGTGTTAATGTCCCAACATATTTGTTATTATTTGTTATTTTATTTGTAATGTCATAAATAACAGGTTTTACTGAAGGCATATGAAATTATATACGATACTTATAAGTAAAACACATTTTATAAAAATTTTGTCTGTCTGTTTAGTCCGGCTAATTTCCGAAACGACTGGACTGATTTTGCAGAACTTTCACTGGCAGATAGCTGCTGTTATAAGGAGTAACTTGGGCTATTTTTATTTTAGAAAAAGTATTAGGGTTCTGCTGAAAAAAATTGAAAAGTAACTAGGGATGCACCCGAGCGAAGCAAGGTAAGTCGCTAGTTCAATAATAAAAATACCACCTCTAATTAACCCGCTACATACAGATTTTTTAGTTTAAGAGAAACTTTATTAGGAACTACCCTCACTCTGGTACGTCCCTTGGAGTCTAACTGTAATCAGGTCTCCAGGTAAAGTCCAGGTCATAGTCTAAGTACTGTACTTACTATGTTGCATGATTTATTCATACTGCAAGAACCTACTTTGTGTTTTTCACAATTATCGTACACTAGAGACTCACCCTCGTTTCGCTCGGGTTTGTCGCTAAGTACGTTTTACATGGATATTTAAAATAGTTTTTGCCAGCGTTATCCATCTTAATTTTAATATTTTTTTTATTTTTCAGATGTTTTAATACTTATTATCCTATTCCGGACTAAGAGAAATCCAAAAAATCAAATATCATAAAAATCGGTCCAGCTATTCTTGAGTTATAAATAGTGTAACTAACACGACTTTGTTATATATATAAGTATATTTTGTTTTTTTTCTATATTTACATTTATTCGATTTTTCCTGATTTTATTCTTGAAACCATGGACTTTATCAAAAAAGGTTTAGACTTTAGAATGGTAAAACTCTGCTAGTTTTAGATAATGCCTTTATGCCAAAAAAATTAAGTAATCAAAAAAATTTAATTTGATACAATATAAAATATGTACAAGGGAATGTTAAACACAAATAATACAACAGATTGGTGAAAGGCTAATTTATTCAGTCTTATGAATTATAAAGTATTTACATTTGTACATAACTTAAATATAATGAACTATAATAAGTGACCCAAAACTAAAAATAACTTAAATTACACATCGTCCATTTTCAAAGCCAAGTCGATAACCAGTAACAACATTATTTACATTTCGAACAGATATTTTTGAATGGTTAAATTATACAAAAATAACGTATTTAGGTTAATAATATCTAAATAGTTTGTAGTTTAGAAAAAATGTTCTAGCACAATTAATTAAAAGCACATTTTTTCACGCATAATTAATTAACCCCAAGTAACTTTTCAAATTGATTGATTTATTTTGTTGGTAAAATAACCTTTAAAATATATGAGTTTTATGATTACATTTGATAAAATAATATGGTTTTCTAATTATAGCGTCTATGTCCGCTGCCGTGTAGTGCTCGCGACATCCGCACGGGCGCGAAGTGGCGGGTACGATATCGTTGTCATTACGCCTACGACAAGATATGTTGCTACTGGCTAATACATATTAGGGGTGTATTTTCATTTAAAACAATAATTTCCTTTATTAAATTCCAATAAAATTACAAATAACATTTTTTCCAATAACAAATAGTAATTCCAATAATTCAATAACACCCCCATATAACACCCCCAATAACACTCATGTGACTTACCGCTGCTGCCGCTGGCGGGTGGCGTCGGTGAAGCGCACGGTGACGTCGCCGACGGCCATGTTGGGCGTGAGGAAGTCGGCGAGGCTGGCGGCGGGCGCGGGCCGGTCGAAGGGGAAGCCCATGGGGCGGCGGTCCGGGTACTTGCGGTCGCGGATGCCGCAGTACGACGCCGCGTCGTTGCAGGTGCCCACCAGGTCTTGTACTATCTGTGGATTGATTGAAATAATTAGTTTGTTATACAGTTTAGTTATTTGTGATATCATTGTCGGCCATTTATGGGGCTAAGTTTACGGGAATTATCGGACACTAGGAGTTTTGTTTTTGTATGTAAATTGTAAAGATTATTAATTTCATTAATTTTATATTTGTTTCTCATAACAAATAAATGGTATTTTGTGTTTTCAAGGACAGTTAGTTAAATTTCAAACATAATATAATTAAAATTTATCAGTCAAATATATGTTAGCCAAGAAGTCCAATATAATGTGAAAATAAAGCAACTTCTTATATTTATAACTAACTAAAAAAACAAAGATTACAAATAAAAAACTCAAAGGTATTTAGCACTTACCCTATCGTCATTCCAATTGGAGATCATGCAGAACAGCACCATGGGGTACCCTTGTGTGGTTCCCTTGGGTATGAGCATGTGGTGCGGCCACCCGCAGCCACAGAAGTCAAACTGTGCTGCTTCTGCAGAGCCAGGGTCGCCAACTCGGTTGCTTTGGTTACGGAAGGTCCTCTCATAGGGGATTGTGACGGAAGAGTCCAAGCTCTTGCGCCTGATCGTGCTGTTACCAGCGGGCACTGTTTGATTGGAATGCTTAGTTAGTTAAATTGTTCACAGTTTTTGTTCTTTTTTTTTCATTATGCTACTTAATATGGTATATCAATTTGTTAGGAATATTCTCATTTTATTTTATATCCTGTATATCAATAGTATATAATGGCTTTTATTTATAAATAAAATGTTTAAAAGAAAATTTTGTAGTAAATGATAATTAAATTAAAATAAGTACATAATAAATTACTTACAAGCTTGAGTGAATTTATCCAATTCGATCATGAGACGGCGTTGGTCGTCGAAGGAGAGTTGTTGGCCATTTTCATCCAACACAGGCGCTAAGAAGATGCGCACTGTACCCATCATGCCCGACCCGCTGGAGTTGTTCACCTGGATCCTGAATATATAGATTATAATATATAGAGATACTACATACTAAAAGTTAATTATTTAGAATTAAATTAAATATTATGTGTTTAAATATTGTAGTGAAATTGATCTCATGATTATATAAAATGATGTATTTAGAAAAGCAAATTTATTGTCTCACAAAGGCCAATTATATTTGAGATTTTAAGAATAATTATTTTTTTATAAATCATAAACTTAATAAGTTGTATTTCAAAATCGATTGCAAACAACGTTCTTTTATTGTAATTATAAGTAAACTATTTTCAATTGAATTTTTATATTATTTTAATATAAATAATTTGCCTTTTTTTCTTCTTCAAATTATTTTTTTAAAGTTATTTTATACCAGAGCCTACGTAATCTAGGTAATCTATCTGTGTACTAAATTTAATTCAAATCCATCCAGTGTGATAGACTACGCACAGTCCTTTTAACGTCCCACTGCTGGGCACGGGCCTCCCTTCAATACGAGAGGGATCAGGCTATAGTCCACCACGCTGGCCAAGTGCGGGTTGGTGGACTCCACACGTCTTTCGAAAACTTGCTAGGTTCTCTAAGACATGCAGGTTTCCTCACGATGTTTTCCGTCACCGTAAGACAAATGGTAAACATGCTATAATAGATTCGCACATGAAAATATCAGAGGTGCGATACCCGGGGTTTGAAACTGCTTCACTCGGTTTCCCAAGCAAACGCATTACCACTGGGTTACCACTGCCTATATAAGCGTGTAACTTACACATATTCGAAGTCGTCGTGCGTGAGGTGCGTGAAGCGCGCGAGCACGCTGCCGCGCGGCGAGAAGTCCAGCCCGCGGCCGAGGTCCACCGTGCTCTGCTCCCACTGCGTGCGCAGCGCCGGCCCGCCCGCCAGCGACACGCTCGACACGCGGATGCCGGGGAAGTCCAGCTGCCGGCGACATACACAATAGAAGGGGCAAACACATATGTGCATTCATTTACCGACACAAAGTATAGTCAGGTAGGATAAGAACGTACATATATTACGGTCGCTCGGGTACATTTACATCTATTTTAACTAAAATACGGATTTACAATTTCATCTGACATATAAGATTAGCCAGCTCAGAAAAGCCGTCCTCACTGAAAGTAAGACTTGTTAGTCGCTAATAACGTTATTGGGTATGTTGTTATTGGAAAAGATAAGTTGTTATTGGAAATGGAAATTGTTATATAGAAAATAAGATTTAATTGTTAAATTGAAATTTTCATGAATTTCTATTAAATATACATTTTAAATACATATTTCTACATACCCTATCCCTTCCGTAAGGTGGCAGTTTGCCCTTGTACAGTTGGAAGAGGTCGTCGATATACGCGTGCCAGCGGTAGAAGACGGGGTCGCGCATGGCCGTCGCGGAGTCTCCCATCACACCGAATTGTTCCTGTATAAAGAAATGCCTTCATGTATGAAAAAATAGACAAACGTATGTTTCATTAATATTGTGTAAAGCACTCTATTGTGGTGGAATTTTAAAATCTTACGAATATCTCACTATGTACATATATTTTGTTTCTCGTTTAACTTTTTGCGCCATTTTATTAATTTTAATTCAGACGTAAATACAAAAATATTTATAAAAATATATGTATATTAATACGCATCATTCTAAACCTTCAAAAATAGATTATTGCTCCTCGCAATTTATATTTGAGTAATTACATTTTTACTCACTTTTGCTTTAACTACGATTAATATTATTATTAATTTTAAATAAAACTGTCTTTTCGATTTTTTTCGTGGATTTATTTTGATTTTTGGTTCACGATGTTTCGAATGCTTTACAACAACGATGATCACGGGAGAGACTAAATTTCAATTAAAATGTCAAATATTTGCGTTAATCTAAAAAAGTATTCGAGGAGTGATTAATTCGTAGCTATACTAGACTTGTATGAAAGAGCAGTTCCAGGGCCTCACCAGGTTCCTGTGATCAGGATCGTGGGAGTAGGAGATGAAGACGTGCCCCATGTTGTGGAGGTCGCCGTAGTAGTTGCGGTTGCGGCTGATGATGGACGACTCCATGAGGTTGCCGAGCACGTCGATGCCGGTCTCCTCGTCCAGCGGCATCTGGCGACCGTTGGGCTGCGGGGAAACAGAAAGTTTTTGTTATATTTCGTTATTATATTTAATCGGGTTTAAATAAACACATGCCAATTAATTATTTGCAATTTTTATTCCACTCGGCCACAGATTATATCCTACTCTCTGACATACAAAAACATAGACAATAATTCCTTATTAGTTATGACTAACAAATCAAAATTACAACACTTTTCTTTGTGGTATATTGTAGAAGAATTGAATAGACTAACATAGAAAGAGCTTACGAACACCATATATAAACAAATGATAATAATAAATTTAAAAAAAACTTTAAAGTGTAGAATTTGTATATAAATAAAGATAATTTTATTTTTAAAGCTTTTGTCTACTTGTAACTTATTGTTGTTTAATTCTAAATTATTAATTAAATAATTACGTGTACCAATCCAAAAAATTAACATAATAATAATGATATTAATTAAATAATTAAATTTGAAAACCTTAAAACTTTTTTTTTTAAATATGTGAAATTTGGAAAAAAAATACTATATAATTATTTAATTTTTCTTACTTTGTGAAATTAAATATCTTATCGTTCTTACTTATTAAATATCAATAAAAGTTCATTTTTTTTTTTCATTTTAATTAGTGTATTCCTCTTTTTATCATTATCATTAATTATTCAATTATTTGACATGTTTTGCTCAGTTTGCAGTGACTTTACTTGGTGTGCCAGCGGTCGCAGGTTCGAGTCCCGCTGGGAGTATTCATTTGTGTGATGGGCACGAATGTTTGTACTCCATTATTATTATTATTATTAATTATTAGTACCAATCAACCTACTGGTAATAAGTATTGACCAAAATTTTTTTAATCGTTAATTTGAAATCCCAAAAAGCAGAAAACTAACCAGAACGATGGCCATGTTGTTGATGGCTTCGATGAAGCGGTCGCGCCACGTCTCCAGCTCGGTGACGTCGCTGCGGATCTGGTCCACGGGCCGGTCCAGGTCGCGGATCGTGGACCCGGCGAAGCTGAGGGGACACATTTATTCTATATTTGTGGTCCATCTTTATTTTCATTTTTTTATACATCACTATACATTATTATAAGTTAACGTTGAGTTTGTGTTTGGTCGCGAATCATGGACCCCGTGAGTAATGGAAAACATGTGTTACATACTAGTGACTTAACTTTGTTTTACTTGGGTGAGCTATGTGTTATTTTAGGTCATAGTCTATACCTATGTACTAAGTTTCATCCAAATACATCCAGCCGTTTTAACGTTAAGGCGTAACAAACAGACAAACACGTACAAATTATTACATTTATAATAGTAATCCAATTGTGGTCCATTTTTGTTCTGACTTCTTATGTATCACGAATAAATAAAGATTCAAATATGAAAATTAATTTTGTTTTTATTTAGAAACAATATAATCTTACTTTCTTTTATTAATTATTATAGTTGTCTTTTATTATCTGTAAATACCATTCTTATTCAAATGACTTTACATCATGTCATTCTTGTAAAGTTAATGTTATCTTTCAATGATGTATATAATATACTATATGAAGTTGAGCCATCATAATTGGATCCCTGAAACAAGAAGCAGTGTCTCACCGCGGGGGCCAGGCGCGACTGGCCACCTGCGAGTCCAGCTTGGGGAAGTAGCCCTCCTCGATGGGCTGGCGGAAGTCGGTGTAGCGCCGCGGCCGCGCCAGGTTGTTGCACAGACGTTCCACGCTGTATCTGTTCATTAAATATTTATCATACATTAAATATATATAAAGCTAATTTTCTTTACTATAACTATATTTTGATTTATAAACTATTTTTTTCTTTCGCAGATTCTATTATTTATTTTAAAAATAATATAAAATACCACACTTCTAAGTGTACAAGATTGATATACAAAAACGATCAACGTAGTGTAATGTGCACAAGTGTCTCAAAAGTGTCCTAAAAAGAAGTGCACGGCTCGAAATTGAATTGCGCTTTTTTCAAATCTCTTTTTTTTTATTGCTTTTCAAATGAAAAAATTAAAACGGACGTTGTTTCGTTTAAAAATGTATTTTATGTGGCGTGCGTAAGTTCGAATTTGTATTTAGACAATTAGAACTTTCGATTTCTGAATTTTATTTTTTGTAATACTTCCTTAGATTTAGACGATTTTTTGACATTTTAAATAAAACTATCTTTTCGAATTTTTTCGCGGATTTATTTTGATTTTATCGCGGATTTATTTTTGGAGAAACAAAAATTTTGGGTACTTGTAACTATGTTTTTATATATCAATATACTGTACTATATACATTTTATAAGAAAGTTTTTCATGCTATTCACCCTTAGAATGAAATAGCATAATTAAACCTCATGACTTTTGAGAGAAAATCTCCTCCCTCGCAAATTCCCCTAAAAACTGCATAAAGTTATTAATCAAATCGAAATTATCTTTTTTAAATTTAATAAAATACAAAAATTTAGAAAGGAAATTTTTGATTATTACTATAGCAACTGTTGCGGGACTTACCTAGCTATGATCTGCTGGTGCATGTAGTAGAAGAGCTCCCCGCGCCGGTCCTTGTTGACGATGTTGCGGTCGGCGGAGTCGAAGGGGTACACGAGGTGCCAGTGCCAGTGGTGCAGGTTGATGCCGATGTCCTCGCGGAAGTACGCCACAGCCTGCTCCGGCTCCGAGTTCGCCGCCGTATAGTTTTGCGGGATGAGCAGCGGGATCTGATGGGGTTTTTATGGTTTTTGATATCTCACACTATAGAGTTGTTTGTTTAGTGTTCTAGTAACGCGGTGGCACAATTTACTTTGCCACGAATTTAGAATGGAGAATACACGTTATATTTAGAATGACCGGTAGTAAAACAGAAAAAATATGTCGATCTGACTACATGCGAATCGTCTTCCAACATGATTACCACTTGTCCTGTGGTGAAGAAAAACATCGTGAGGAAACCGGCATACTTTAGCCTAGCACCTAGCAAGTTTTCAAAAGACTTTATAAAATCCTCCCGCACTTATTCAGCGTGGTAAACTGATCCCCCTCGTATTGTAGAAAGGTCTGTGCCCACCAGTAGGACGTTAAAAAAGGCCTAAATACAATGAATGTTACCCTGTCTCCAGGCTGCTCAATATTGCTGGTCTCTCTCGCCTTGCGGAACACTTTAGGGTCGACGAACTTGTCGGGGAAGGTTTCCGCGAACGTCGGGATATTCAGACCCTTGGTGTCTTCTCTGAAAATTTATCATTTCATTGAAAAATTATTTAAGAATCCAAAAATATAGCATACTTTATAAGAATTTTGAATCAAATTTCATAATTACAATTTACGATTGAATTATTATTTTAAAAAAACATTTATGATTTTAAACAAATAATTTTTATTCACTTTCTTTTATGGTTAAATATTAAATTAAATGTAATTTAAGAACGAAAGTATTTTTTTTTATTATTTAACCTAATCGATATGTTATCAGACAGTATAAATAAAGTAAAATAAAGAAGACTTTTTAGTACCTGTGCAGCAAAGCAACGGAGAGGCAGTAGTTGAACATGTACGGGTTGATCCTCAGCTGGCAGTACGAACAGACGGACAACAAGTCGTCGACATCTCTCATATCTGTAAGTATATAAATAATTTTTTAACCAACGAAAAAAATGGAGAAGGTTCTCAATTCGACACATATATTATGTTTTTATTTTTTTATGTTTGACCACGCAAAACTTTTTACAGTCTAGTTCGATGTCGATTTTTCTTTTTATTGGATAGAGTATATCTCAGAAATGGTCTCGTTTAAATTTGAAAAAAATCCACCCCTAAATGTAGAAAATAGGGGATGATTGATTTTACACCTACTGAATTTTTGAAATACTTTCTTCGTATTTTTCTACTATGTACTATGTCTACATTAAAAAAGGAAAAATAAAAACTAAAAAAATAATAAAAATCGACTCCGAAAAAAGCACTAAAAAGTAAAAAATAACTGATTGGTAGTTTTCATTTACTATACTTAGTACCTAATCAGATATTTTCAAAGTCGATATGCTTTAATTTGTATCGGCTGGCCCTCTTCCTTTTTGAAGTCGGTTTTTATTTTTTTATTTTTTCTGGAATAACACATAGGCTACTTTTTATCCCGGAAAAATATACGGTTCCCGAGGGATAGATTTGTTTTTGTTTTTCTAGAGGCGAACCCGATTATGAAAATCGATTCAAAATTGAAAAAGATACCGTATAATTTAGCATCCCTCCTTTTGGAAATGAGTACAAAAACTAAATAATTACTAAAAATCCAATTGAAATATTTCATGCTTTTGAAAACCATATATACATTTTTAATATCATAGATGTGAAAATAATTCTTTCTGTTATCTTTTCACGCTTAAACCGCTGAACAAATTTCGATAAAATTTGGCAAGGACATAGATTGCATCCTGGGATCTTACATAGGCTACCCTTAAAACCTACCCCGCTTATTACGCAAGCAAAGCCACAGGCAAAATCTAGTAAGATATATATAGATAATATATTATCATTCTTACTCATGAAAATGTCAATGAGGTTTCCCGCCATCTTTCTGTGCTTGGGCACGAAAAGTGAGAACTGGTCATGGTAGGGTAGTTCCATGGGCAGAGATAGGTTGGGTAATGCTATGTTTCTGAGTGGGATGGGGGTGGCACCCTCGCCGAAACGGCTGGAGAGCACATTGCTAGAATCCTTGTATTTTTCAGGCTGAAAAAAATGAATGCTCATTAAAAAATGTTCATACGTAAAATAAAAAACCTGTGTTTGTACCTACTTATGTGCGCACGTAAGAAGTTATACTTTTTTGGCGTAACAGAAAAAAAAATAGCTAAAAATTTCATCCCGTATAACACAACTCTCTGTTTGTAAAAGGAATGCAGCCAACTTCATCTTTCAGATAACTTCATGATGTCGCTTTTTGGCTGTCGGTGTGCGCGCGCATCGTAAAAATTTTACCCTCATAACTTTTTCCAAACGTGCCAAAAGAAGTATAACTTCAAAAATTATGAAATAAAAATAATGATAGATCTTTATAAATCTCTTAATATTTGGTATATTAATACATTTCCTTAACATAACAATTTATTAATAAACATAAGTAAATAACAATGAGCACGTTTACGATAAACATAAACCGGTACAGTTATATGTACATTACAATAAAATAAATTAATACATAAAAAATATCTTGGCAAATTTTTAAGTTTTAGAGCTGACTTTGAAATAAAATAATAATAGAAATATTTTTTATTATTATGTAAAAACTATGACATATTAAAATATTGTATAAATATTGTTAAACTCACGAAATAATTGCTGGGCAGTTGGAAAACTGAGCCATCTTTTGGCATAAAGCATGGCTCAGTAGGTCTATCGAAGAAAAGCAAAAGATTATTCTTTTTATCAGTCATGGTGCTTTACTGAAACCAATTAGAAAACATAGTTAAAATTCACACACAAAAAAAAAGTCTAAACAAAAAAAAAGAATGAAAAAAAAATAGTTTATAAAAAATCATAATTGAAAATTTGTATCGAAAATAACAAATAGGTTAATTATAAAATATCTTAGCGAGAGAAAAACAATCCTGTGGTCTACATATATATAATCAAATAAGGAAAACAGTAAAAAGAAATAAAAACAAATCTAAAAATATCTCAAAAACATTCTAAGTCTTTAATAACAGTGAACAAAACTCACCTTTTTTTGAATATATTTTTTTAAATTTAAACCGTCAAAATAAATATGAAGAAATTCTTAGACTTCCGGCCACCCGCTTGTACCGCGGCTGACTGTATATACTTGCTAGTATATTACAGTATTTATACTTGACGGTCTGTGTGTGCAAATGTAAGTATGAAACGAGTGCAAAAGACTAGGGGGAAGTTGCGGTCGTGGTTTATTTATCATGAGGATATTTGGTCGCTGCAAGCTTCTGATAACTACTCGTATGTTATAGACCTTACCTGCTATGTTTTAAATATCTTTTGTATACTTACAGGTTTCTTATTATTTAGTAGCATGAATACCTAGATCTTTGACCGATTTCAAAAATGAAGACGGCTCAATTCTGATTTTTTTGTCTGTTGTCTGTATGTTACACGATATACTCGCACCATAGTAATGATTATTTTGGCCAAACTACTAGTGAATAGTACTGTTTTAACTTTCATCTTGTTAATAACTTTGTAGATTAATTGAAGTTGGATCTTAGAGCTGTTTATGTAAAAAAATATCCTCAAAATGATTAAAAAATTACAATGATGAAGTCAGTCTAGTATTGTCACGTTACATGTTAGGTAAATGTAAATAACTAGTGTTTATCCTGTTATGGTTTTTATTTCAATAGCTATTACCTAAACATAAATATAAATATTATGTTAAATATGTTGGTCCATTAACACACATCACCATCTAGTTCCATGGTAAACTACGAGGCTTGTGTTGTGGATACCAGATACACTACACATATATAACTTTAAATATATACATATTATAAATATAAATACCCATGACTGAAGTACAAACATTCGTGCTCATCACAGAAATGTATGCCAGCGGGACTCGAACCCGCGACCGCTGGCACAGCAAGTAGGGTCCAATACAAACTGAGCCAAACGTATCGACAAACAGTTATTTTGCAACATTTATCAAAGTTTCACTGGGGTTTTGATAGTAAAAGAAAAACAAAGTGCAGGAGATTATCCTCCGTACCGGAAATGGACTAGCAGGATATCATATTAATACTTTGAATGTCACCAGACTAGAGTAGAAGATCAAATGTGCTGATCAACTGTGCAAAAATTCCATACAGAATCTCTTCTCTTGTCTCATGTGTATGTATTCAGCCCTTTTTTTACCGTTCCACTGCTGGGCACGGGCCTCCCTTCAATACAAGGGGGATCAGGCCATAGTCCACCACGCTGACCAAGTGCGGATTGGCGGACTTCACATGTCTTTCGAAAACTTGCTAGGGTTTCTCAGACATGCAGGTTTCCTCACAATGTTTTCCTTCACCGTAAGGCAAGTGGTAATCATGTTACAAATGATTCGTACATGAAATTATCAGACGTGGGAGACCCGGGATTTGAACCCGCTTCACTCGGTTTCCCAAGTGAGCGCGTTACCACTGGGCTACCACTGCCTTTTAATCTCATATGTAAGTAAAAGTATTGACCGACAAACACAGCATAATATTAATCTCTGATATTAATCTCTGATTATTAGATATTTAACTAAAAATAAAAAATAAAAACAAGACGAAGGAGATCACACTCTACTCTCCTTAGAATTTCGTGACAATAAACTCTAATAACTCTACTTAGCCCGACCCGGAACTCGAACCCAGAACCTCGGGATTCGGTGCCGTACATATGAACTACATACGAACAATGAGGTTATTAAGTGTGTACAATTCTCAGGCAGACATTTTATTTAGACAAATATAACTGTAAATACATGACTTAATCTTTTTGTTAGTCACACAGGAAAAGGTTATTCCCTGAACGAAAAATATCAATGGCTAATCTATACTTAATATTATAAAGCTGAAGAGTTTGTTTGTTTGTTTGTTTGGTTGAACGCGCTAATCTCAGGAACTACTAATCCAATTTGAAAAATTCTTTTTGCATTAAATAGCCCGTTAACTGAGGAAGGCTATAGGGTATATATCATCCCGGAAACATGTACGGTTCTCGTGGGATAGATTTATTTTTGTGTGGACAAACCCGAAGCGAAGCGAGGGTGAGTCGCTAGTGTTTATAATACATAGTCCTTTCTATGATATACGATTTAAATAATGTGACGCGTATTTTACAATATGGTAGCTATTTTCCTTGGTTTTATCCGCTTAGAAATAATTACCTACATAGGTAAATAAATATAAATGTGTTGGGACATTAACACGCATCATTAATTAGTTCCATGGTAAGCTACGAGGCTTGTGTTATGGATACCAGATTGTTAATGGATAGTTGATACACTACACATATATAACTTTAAATACATACATATTTATAAATATAAACACCCATGACTGGAGTACAAACATTCGTGCTCATCACACAAATGAATGCCCCCAGCGAGACTCGAACCCGCGACCACTGGCACAGCAAGTAAGATGACTACAAACTGAGCCAAAAGTATCGTCAATTAAATTTAAATTCGACATTCCATTTTATATTTCAAGGTTTCCTACGTTTCTTCAAATTGCTACTTAAGGACCCCACTAAGTTTGATTGGAAGATAGTATCGGGGACATAAGCATAAGTATTTTTTAGAGACAGATTTTAGGTATGACTAGAACCTGTGACCTTAGGCTATCTAGACATGTAGGTATCTGTAGTGAAGTAAAAATAAGAAAGTGTTTAAATATTCTTCACATATTAACATCTTTTTTTAAACTTACTAGCGACTCACCCTGGCTTAGCTCGGGTTCGTCCCTAGGTACGTTTTAGCGGTTTGTATGAAATACAGATCTTTCAATTTCTAGGCTTTTCTGTACTATAATATGCATATATTACACATATAAACCTTCCTCTTGAATCACTCTATCTATTAAAGAAAACCGCATCAAAATCCGTTGCGTAGTTTCAAAGATCTAAGCATACATAGGGACAGACAGACAGCGGGAAGCGACTTTGTTTTATACTATGTAGTGATGTTACATTAAAAATGTTTACTTAGTACTAACATTGATAATTTCTTCGGAAGGAACTCTTCATATAATAGTTTTATAGAATACTTTCTTAGATTTACGCGAATATTTGACATTTTAAATAAAACTATCTTTACGGATTTTTTTCGCGGATTTAATTTGATTTTTGGTTCCCGACGTTTCGAAAGCTTTACAGCAATCATGGTCACGGGAGAGACTGTCCATGACCATGACTGCTGTAAAGCAGCGGTCGGCAACCCAAGGCCACTATATAACTTATAAACACTTTCCGCTTATAATTTTTATAGAATAAAAAAATGCTGCTATTATTTATACATATAATAAAACTGTAAAGGTCGAATGTCTGTACATAAAAGAAAAAAAATGCTAAAAACCGAGTCAGGTGGCTGTAAGTAGAGAAATAGAACAAATCCAGATTTTTTTTTTCTTCTTTTTTTTTCTTCTTCCAGATTTTTATTTTTGTTTTAATTTTTTGTTTCTCTGTCTGCTTGTCTGTTTCTCTGTTTGTACAGGCTAATCTCCTAAACTATTGGACCGATTTAAATGAAATTTGGCATGGTGATACCTTATATCCCCGGTCAACCTTTTTGGATACTTTTTATCCCGGAAAATTAAAGTTTCCGTGGGTCAGTTAAAAAACTATAGTAACTTATACAGCTTAGTACACAAAAACTACTGATTGGATTTTGATGAAACTTTACAATAATATAGTTTATACATCAGAATAATAAATAGGCTACTTTTTATCCCGGAAAAATGTACGGTTTCCGTGAGATAGGTTTGTTTTTGTTTGTCTAGAGGCGAACCCGAGCGAAGCGAAGGTAAGCCGCCAGTTTATCCCTAAATTATTTAAATGTTATTTATAACATCATATTTACCAACTCTTTTAATTAATTTTTAAACTGTTTTACCTGTCTGGATTATAAAACCTATATTTTAGTACATAAAATATGGATAAGGACTGCAAAAGGAAAATATTCGAATTATATCAATATTCTGTTTAGTTGGTAGGTATTATAATATCTACAGACTTAAATACGGAAATAATCACAATTATAAAAGCAAAAGCGTATGTTACATTGAACGGCGAGCGGATTCATGCGTAAAAACACACATTTCCACTAATCCTCTTAGTAGTTCTAGGAAAGTTAGCTAACTTTCTACAATCTATATCTATACTAATATTATAAATCTGAAGAGTTTGTTTGATTGTTTGTTTGGTTGAACGCGCTAATCTCAGGAACTACTGGATGGAATTGAAAAATTCTTTCTGTGTTGGATAGTCCATTTATCGAGGAAGGCTTTAAGGCTGTATATCATCCCGGAAAAATGTACGGTTCCCGTGGGATAGAGTTGTTTTTGTCTAGAGACGAACCCGAAGCGAAGCGAGGGTGAGTCGCTTATCGCTAGTCGCTAATTAAAATAATAAAAATGGAAAAAATATATTTTGACCACGTGACATAAAGCTTAAATATTTCATTTCACTATATTAATTGTAGTTTTCATTATACCCTGTACAAGTTAGCATGATCTTTTTGACAGATGTAAATTTTTCTGATCGACGTAACTTTGCAATGACGAACATATTATTTTCTTATAATATTAATAAATACATATAACACAATATGCTATATATATATATATATATATATATATATATATATATATATACACACATAGCAATTGCAATTGTAGGACGTTATCTCGCCTGAGCCTGATAAGATACGAATAAAACATTGGGAACTACCACTAATAAGCATTGAAATGTTTTATTATGATTATAGACCGGATTGTATACAATTGCATATTTGCATATGCACTTGCATATTTAGCCCATTTTCATCGGTTATTGCATATTTTACCTAAAATCTTGTAATGATGCATATTTTCGTAGTGATAATGAATGATATTACGTTATATATCGATTTCTAAAATACTCTATGAAATTTTCAACTCTCTACCTATTTACTGTTCGTGAGATACAGCCCTCTGACAGACGGACGGACAGCAGAAGCTTAGGAATAGGGTTCCGTTGGCACCCTACAGGTATGGAACCTTAAAAAACTAAAGACTATTTTTTTTTATTATTGAACGTTGCATATTTTGGCACTTTTCGTGCATATTAAAAGCATTTTTCATGCATATTTCAAACTTTTTGTGTTGCATATAATACGGTCTCTAATTATAGAATCAATTAATATCATTTGTGATTGAGTATTAAAATGTTTAATAGTTTAACTGCAATACAGCAATTAATGTGAACAAAAAGTTTGTTTTCATTTAAAAATAAATTATTATTTACTTAGTATGTTTTCTATGGAGAAAACACTAGTGAGTGTATATTCTACTTCCCTAAAACCAAAATACATCCTAAGTGTTATATTCGTCTCTATATAAACATTAAAAACCTTTTACCAATGATTGTAATATCTCAGGCACGCCAAAACGAATTAAATGGGTCTTAACTCTATTTATCTGGAAGGTGTAGCCATTGAAGTGTTCTATCCACCACCGGAATATATATATATGTAAGTTATAAAGTATCAATTTTTATCTAAAAAGTGTGTGATATATAAATTTTAGCATACTTATATAAAAAAAGCGAAAAAATGATATATCCTGATATTTTCACTACATAGTATAAAACAAAATCGCTTTCCGCTGTCTGTCCCTATGTATGCTTAGATCTTTAAAACTACGCAACGGATTTTGATGCGGTTTCCTTTAATAGATAGAGAGATTCAAGAGAAAGGTTTATATGTATAATACATACATATTACAGTATAGAACCGTTAAAACGTACCTAGGGACGAACCGAGGGTGAGTCGCTAGTTGTATATAAATGAAAAAAATATGTGCCCATAATACTTTCTTAGATTTACACGAATCTATACAGGTAATAAAATAGTAACTTAGCGAAATCTGTACATGAAATATTTTTTAAAAATTACTGTCACGTATTGTGTACAGAATATAGACCCCAATATTACTTTAAATTTTTGTCTGTTTGTCTGTTGGGTGTGCGCGTTTCACGCAAAAAGTACTAAACCGATTTTAACTAAATTTTGTGTAGTGATAACTTATTACTCGGGTCAACATTTAGGATATCTTTTCCTACAGGAAAATCTTCATTCCGACGGGAAAACACAATAACTAGTTCTATCGAGTGTCCTTAAAAATTTATATGGCTAACGCTGGCTAAAACTTATAAGATAATATATCATATTAGAAAATTATAGTTCTTAAAAAGGCCTACGGAAAAGTCTGCAATGACATGTATCTCCTAAGGTACACTCGAAATAACTATTTTTATCTATACTAATATTATAAAGAGAAAAAAAATGTATTTTTATTTGTAATTGATAGGTAAACTAAAAATCCGCGGATTTAGATGAAAGATATGAAGACAGTTTGAGACCCCAGGAAGGACATAGGAAAGTTTTTATTGAAGTAAAGCTTCACTAAAAAGAGACAAACACATAAATATATATGGGATTAAGCCGGCGGGAGAACGAGATAGAATACATTGCCATGTTGCCATGGTAACCGTTGTTATTGTCTGACAAGTATATAATATTAAATTCTATAAATATATTATTGTAATATGCCTAATATGCCTTTTTTACTTATTGATTTGTTTTTTTTTTAATTATTTGAAATAGAATGCATTACACAGCAAGTGAAAAATAATAAAATTATTATTGAATAAAAGTAATGTATATTTATGTCAAATAAAATGTAAAATAACTTTTAAAGTTGGTAAAAGTATTATAAAAAATAAACCTTATAATTATCCTACTCCTGATACTCTATATTCATCTCATTCTCTCGAAGGTTACTTTTCTGAAGTTACACTTCTACCGTGTATGAATTGCACACACACACACACACTTTTTTTCTGGAAAACATCCCTTAAGAAGAACAGGGGAATGAAAGTTTGTATGGAAAATCAATCATTTCTCAAGTAAGAAATATAAAACTCATCATACCTATAGATATACATATACTAAAATATAGTCTACTAGCAACTCACCCTCGCTCCGCTCGGGTTCGTCCCTAGTTACGTTTTAACGTTAAGCTCAGAGATGAAATATTTTTCCGCAGCGAAAAGTATCCTATATGTTGACCCAGATAACCAGCTATCATCATACCAAATTTCATCAAAATCTGTCCAGTGGTTTTCCCGTGATGCGGTAACAGACAGACAGACAGACAGACAAAAATTCTAAAAACTGTAGACTTGGCTTCTGTATCGATAATAAAGTCTATTTCAATAAGATTTTCCAAAAAATATTTAATGTACAGATTCGGCTTAGTTACAATTTTATTATATGTATAGATATATCCTATAATAACCGTTAAAAGCGAGGATGAATCGCTACTTACAAATATTTGACATTTTAAAATGAAATTATCTTTTCGGATTTCCTCCCAGGTCTCTTACGTGCCCATGTTTGCTAAAAAAGCATTTGAAACATCAGGAATCAAAATATATAATAAAATCGCGACAAAATCCGAAAAGATAGGTTTATTTTAAAATATATGCCCATTTCTACCCTACTACGAGCCTTATATGTAGATTTAAAAATATCTTCGCTCTTCCATTGTGAGAGTCTACCCACTTTGTAAATGTCATCCAACTCGACCCTGAGCTAAATGGATCACATCCCCCTACACATAACAAGCTATATAAAGAACCTTTAACGAATTTATAAAAATCCGCTAGCTTACACCTGTGGTTTCGCCCATACGGCCATTATTCATAAATGAAAATCGATCTATTATAATTGGTGAAGAAGACTTTGGAGAATCGAGTAGATACTATAGGTAATCTTCTTTTTTGAAGGCAGTCGAAAGCAATGGCCAAATACCTAAATTCAAATATCAGAATTCAGAAGTCTATACATATAATAAAACTAGCGACTCACCCTCGCTTCGCTCGGGTTCGTCCCTAGTTACGTTTCACTGCTGAACTGAGCTAAACGTTGATAAGTCAGCCTGTGAGTCGCGAGTAGTGAATAAAAATAGTAATTGCGAGTGTACCTTAGGTGATAGACATATAATATTGCGAACTTCCCTGTATAACTTTTTAAGACCTACAATTTTCTAGTACATTGTTTTGATTTATCTCTTAAGGTTCAGCCAGCGTTAGCCATATAAACTTCTAAGGACGACGCGATAGAACCAGTCATTGCGTTTTCCAGCGGGAACGAAAAATGTGCCTGTAGTAAAAGGTATCCTAAATGTTGACTCGAGTGATAAGCTATCACTATACAAAATTTAATTGAAATCGGTTCAGTACTTTTTGCGTGAAACGCGCACATCGATTTAACTAAGTTAGTTTTGCTATAGGTATAGATAAGAATAGGTATTGCGAGTGTACCTTGAGAGATAGACATATACTGTTGTAGATATTTCTGTTGGCCTTTTCAAGATCTACAATTTTTTAGTACATTGTTTTGATGTATGTCTTTAGGTTTAGCCAGCGGAGGGTTCCTAAGGAGGACTCGATAAAACCAGTTATTGCGATTTCCCGCGGGAAACAAAGATTTTCCAAAAGTAAAAGTTATCCTAAATGTTGACCCGAGTAATAAGTTATCAGTTCACAAAATTTCGTTGAAATCGGTTCATTACTTTTTGCGTGAAACGCGTACAGACAAACAGACAAACAGACAAAAAGACAAACAGACAAACAGACAAACAGACAAACAGACAAAAAAAAAATAACTATTGTTTTGGGGTCTATATCGTATACATAATACGTTACAGTCATTGTTTTTAAAAAATATTTCATGTACAGATTTCGCTAAGTTACTGCTTTATTATAGTATAGATTGTAACTAAGCCGAATCTGTACATCAAATATTTTTTGGAAAATCTTATTGAAATTATCATTATTATTGATACAAAGGCCGAATCTACAGTATTTAGAATGTTAGTCTGTCTGTTACCGCATTACGGAAAAACCACTGGAGGGATTTTGATAAAATTTGGTATGATGATAGCTGGTTATCCGGGTCAACATATAGGATGCTATTTACTGCGGGAAAATATCTCATCTCTGAGAAATCGATACTAAACATTAAAACGTAAGTAGGGACGAACCCGAGCGGAGTGAGGTGAGTCGCTAGTTGTATAATATAATTAACCCTGAACGTGACTTTGACTTAATTTACTTTTATTTTAAGTAGATCGGTGGACTTTGATTAACATTATTTTCAAGGGTAGGTACAGTACTAAGCTTACGGTTGCTATCCCACGTATAAAGCACTAAATTGTAATACGTAGGTACCTACGTGTAATAAAAAATTCAAAAAATATATATGTAATATGAATAGTCCTATATAAACAGGTGGGCTCATTTTGGAGATCTGTGGATACAAACAGATTGCCTTTTTTTATCTACAAATACTTGTTTGGACTTTGACTTTATCGTAGAACTGGTGGCAATTTCCCAATCATAGACAGACATTTTAATTTTATTTTATAAGTATATTTTAATATTTAATTAAATGTAAGTAAATAGAATCGATAAAAGTAATTATAGCCTGACCTCTCGCAACCTATGTATAATGTATTATTATGTGAGCTACGCCATTACGCCAAACAGTCGTCCATGAAAATAGCGCCTATGAAAATTTAATAGCAATATTTTTTTACGGAAATTATAACGATTAGAGACCGATAGATAATATAGTCATCCGGATTTTGAATACGTACAATTTTAAATACATTTCATAGTTAGTAACTTAGTTATGTTAAGACGGTTAAGTTAATAAAAGTTTTAAAATAAGTCCCACGCTGTCTCTATGTACAGAAGATATTCTAGGGCGGCACCCACGATTCCTAAAACCACACAAATGCAATCTCTATTCATTTTATGAACATTAGATTTGTTAAAAGGGCTCTATGTAATAATAATGTTTTATTTAGCAAGCTTAAGCCCCATACAAAATATATAATTTATTAAAATCAGTCCAGCATCTTTATCGATTCAGATAAATAAAATTGGAGTATCTGTTTGTAATATTAAAATAACCGCTTTTTATTGAATGCATATGGATCTATACACGGTACATATACCAAAACAACTTTTTTTTTACAGTTTTTGTCTGTCTGTCTGTTTGTTCCGGCTAATCTCTGAAATGGCTGGACCGATTTTGACGGGAATTTCACTAGCAGATACCTGATGTAATAAGGAGAAACTTAGGCTATTTATTTATTTTAGAAAAAAAATAGGGTCCCAGGTTTGTTTTGGGAAGCAACCTAGGGACGAACCCGAGCGAAGCGAGGGTAAGTAGCTAGTAATAAATAAACTAAACGGACAATTATATATAAATAAATATGTTGGGACATTACCACACAGCACCATCTAGTTCCATGGTACGAGGCTTGTGTTATGGATACCAGACAGTTGATATATTACACATATATAATTTTAAATATTATTAAATTTAAATACATACATATTATAAATAGGTATAAACAGCCATGACTGGAGTACAAACATTCGTGCTCATCACACAAATGAATGCCCCCAGCAGGACTCGGAAGTTACGAACCCGCGACCGCTGGCATAGCAAGTAGGGTCACTATAAACTGAGCCAAACGTGTCATCGAAGTAGAACGTGTAGTCGTTGTAAATACTATTTTAATACATACTTCATTCTATTCCTTCCTCCCCAGTTCTTATTATGCAACAAACTATAAAGCAAAATAATGTAAATAAAAATGAATAAATGAAAAATTCCACCTCGATAAAAAATGATTTCTTCGAACTCTGACAGTAAAGGACCTCTGAGAAGAAACAGAAATTGTCCTGGTTTTTGCGCGTACCTTTCCTGCGCAGATAAACTCAATAAATAGATCGCCATAACCGAAATTGATTAAAGAGAACTTTATTTATTACCTACCTATAATAAATTTCAGCCAGCTACCTTTTTTATGATGCAAAATTGTGTAAAGTATAATATAAATTAGACTGTTACACCAGGTCTTTGGGGATCCCCCGATGTGTTTTCATCATGTCGTGGAGGTGGGACGGGAGGTGGAAGGCCAACGTTAAAAAACAGGAGTCTGGGTAAAAGTCTTAAAGAAATCATTCAAACTATTCTACGTAATACAAGAAAATGTCAGATTGTAACCTAAAAAATTGTCTACTTCTCAATTTGGTAATTTTTTAGGGTTCTGTAGCCGATGGGTGCCGACGGAACCCTATTACTAAGCCTCCGCTGTCGTCCGTCCGTCTGTCAGAGGGCTGTATCTGATGAACCGTAATAGGTAGAGAATTGAAATATTTACAGAGTATGTATATCTATTGCCGCTATAACAAAAAAAAAAATAAAAAAAAATACCAAAAATTTTTTTTTTTAAATATATCTTGTAGAAAAAAAGGTACATGTACGATGATACGGAACTCTTCGTGTACCAATTCGACTCGCACTTGACCGATTTTTTTTTCTTTATTGAAGTCATTTAAAAATTTACCACCTAAGCAATAAAATGCAGTAAATACAGTTGCTGTAAAATTATTTTACAAAACAACAATTACACAGTCTTTTTGCAAGAAACGGCTGTTAGCTTCAACGTAATCTATTTTACTCCCGTCCTTGACCTAATAAGTCATTTGCGTGGAAGCAAGAAATATTCCTTGTACCTACTTTATGCTAGATTTGCTTATTTATCTTAAAATAAGTAAACGTTAAATCCAGTATAAAAATTCAATTTTCAACATGCATTGCATTTTGAAACTATTTAGCCATCCTCACAGAGCTCCTCAATTTATTTTCCTATAACTAGCGACTCACCCTCGCTTCGCTTCGGTTTCATAAGATGTGGTATTTACTTATCAAAATAATCGTGCTAAGTCGGTGTGCTTTGATTTGTATCGGCTGGCACCGACGTCGAAAATATCTGATTAGGTACTAAATTCTAAATGAAAACCCCCGTTTAGTTATTTTTTACTTTTCAGTGCCTGGAAGTCGGTTTTTTTTAAGTTTTTATTTTTCCATTTTTAGTGTAGACGTAATACGCAGGTAATTTGTAAGAAGAAAGATTTTTAAAAACATATTCGATTAAGGCATTTATTCAGACCCCTAATGACACCCATCTAGGTGTAAAGTTCTCATCAATACAAATTAATCAAGCCCAAACACCAGGTAATTAATATAAATCTTTGAGGAGTTCCCTCGACTGTCTTTCGAATCCATCATCAGATCGACACCAGACCTTCATTAAATAGTAGTGCTTTAGCTTTACTTAATGAAAATAGTTAACAAACGCACTAGTTGCCACTACGATTTTCGAAGGTTCCCCTCGATTTCTCTGGGATGCCATCATCAGATCCTGGTTTCCTTATCATGGTACCACCCTTGGGATATCTCCTTTCAAAGAAAAAAAGAGTCATCAAAGTCGGTTCATAAACGACAAAGAAATCCGTGAACACAAAAAAAAAACATAATATATACGGTCGAATTGGGAACCTCCTCCTTTATGGAAGTCGGTTGAAAAAAAAATTACCCGATTTGGAAAGAAGTTATTTTTTATTAAGCTGATTTTATTTTTTAAATTTGTTTTATTTTCCTACCGTTGACGCAACCCCTACATTTCTATACAAATCACCATTCACGGTTTCCATATCCGCGGTATAATTTTAGAACGCATACCCCGCGATTAAAGAGCTTTTACTGTACGTCAGCGGTCGGCAACCCGCGGCCCGCGAGGTGCCTCCGTGCGGCCCGCGGCCCGTGACTGTTTTATAAAGAAAAGTTTTATGTTTTTTAAGTATTTTGAATTTGTAATTACCGAAAAAATGAAAATGTTCCTCGTCTCATAGATAAGCATTTAAGAGTCATTTTAGGAATTGTCACATTGAATGTTGTAGTGGACATATTTTGTGGTATATGCCGTTTTTTTTTTTTTTTGCTCTCACAAGTGCGGCCCGCCTTTACTAGGTATAGCCACCTTGTGGCCCCTGCCTGCTAAAAGGTTGCCGACCGCTGCTGTACGTCATTAATTTTCGTAATGTTGTTAAAGGCGTTACTCTGACACTGCACAAAATTATAAACGCTGTCGTCACACCGAATTTTACTTGACCTCCCTGACCTACTTCTGGAAATACTCCCGTAACACTACTAATAACTTGAACTCACTGTTCTCCTCGTTCCAATACAAAGCGTGTGTCAAGTTGAGTGGTTGTCCACCACAAAAGAAATCTTAATACCCTCTACTAGAGGGCCTCTAACAGTGTTTCTTAAACTTATTGCAATCATGAACTACTTTTAGAATTTCTAACATTCCACGAACCCCCTGTCAAAGAATATTGTATAACTAGCGACTTACCTTCGCTTCGCTTGGGTGCGTCCCTAGGTACATTTTTTTTGAGCGAAACCCTAATTCGTTTTCTGAAATTAATGTAGCCTAAGTTACTCCTCATAATATCAGCTATTTGCCAGTGAAAGTCCCGTTAAAATTGGCCCAGCCGTTTCGGAGATTAGCCGGAACGAACAGACAGACAGACAAAAATTTTAAAAATTGTGTTTTTCTTATAAGTACCATGATATAATTCCATATGCATTAAGTATAGAGTTGTTATTTTGGCATTACAAACAGACAGTTCAATTTTATTTATCTGTATAGATAGTATCACAGTGTAGGTACATTTTTAGGTGTATTTTTTTAAAATCGCCTAAGAAGAAGTGCGAGGCGCGGAGGGATACCTACACTGTAGATGCAGTAGCTCCGCGCCTCGCGCTGAACAATAACCAGCGAGAGGGATGGTTGAAACAAACGATGAGTTAGTTTACTCAACAATTTTTTAATTAATGTTAAGAACTAATTGAGCTGCTGCGGACCCCTGGCACACATATACCCCCCCCCCCCCCCCCCCCTGTCCGTGGACCCCACTTTAAGAAACCCCGCTCTAACACATGAAAATTGAGCTATACAAAAGGTATTCCCGTTTCTTTTCGAAAAATATCGAGAAATGAAGGGAGAATGAATTCTTGTCAAGTTTAGTAGTGGAGGTAGATATTGGACTTGGGAACCGATGTTATCATTTTGTGGGTTCTGCAGCCTAACACAAATATGGAACCGTTATTATTTGGTTGTATCAGTTTGTATGTATGCTTCGGTACCACGCATTTAGCCACAAAATTAGCTGTTCCACATACACTTTAAACGTAACAAAATTGTTATGTAATATTTCTTTCTAAGTTTTAGCTGTGGAACTCTGTAATCTAGATTTTGCTTATCTACATGGTGATTTAAAAAAAACAGCCATAAAATCTTTTATATTCGAATCTATAAATTTCGATAAATTACCATAATAAATCACAATACCATGCCACGACTGTAGAATTGAACATGTAAATACGTACTAATTAAGATTTATAACGTTAATTCGTGAACACTTTGCGTGCAGCGAGGCGCTATTCGCTATAGCCTCTAAACACTATCATGTTAAATTGTACTAGTATGCGGGCTGGCTTTCTTCAAGGCCAAAGGAGTATCGAACACTAAGGTTATTACCCGACATCAAAAAAGATTTTTATGCACGCTTTTATTAAGTTCACTCTTAATAAAATATCGATAAATTGGAATATCAATATCTTGGAAGTCGATTTAACTTACATCCATAATTAATATTATGTGTTTGTTTGTCCTTCTTTCAGGTCGAGATTGGTGTGATTTTTGGAGTGGAGATAGTTGGGAGGACTGGAGAGTGACAGACTACTTTTTACCGCGGGAGAATGTCATTCCCACGGGAAAACACGTTATAATACAACACAAAAATATGTATGATCAGAATCACTTGAAACGCAATTCAATACAATTAAATAATTTTCAAAATTCACCCATAAGAGAGGGGGGGGGGGGGGGGGGGTAAGATAGGGAATGAAAGTTTGTATGAAACCTACCTTTTTAGTTTTTTTTTTGTAGTTTTAGCGCGAGCGAAGCTGCGTGTTTTGCTAGTACTCTAAAAAAGGTTATAGCGATTTTGAAACGTTTATGTATTGTTCTAGATGGCTGTAAAACTTGAGCTGTGACAATGGAACCAGGTGGAACTAGCTATTAGTCCATACATTTACAGCCTAGAGTGTTTTTTAATTATAATAAACTAATCCCAATTTGTCCTGCAAATATAAATATTTTGATATAATCCATCTTACCTTTGACCAAATAAAAAAAAAAGATTTTAGAGTTAAACACCATTTAACTAAATTACCGCGTGCCAGTTTTTGATCTTTTTTTTATAAGCAACTGTTTTTTAATTAAAATTCTTTATCTATACATACATATAATAAAATTGTAACTAAGCCGAATCTGTACAATACCTAAATATTTTTTGGAAAATCTTATTGAAATAAACATTATTCATAGAGGCCGAATCTATAGTTTTTAGAAATTTTTTCTGTTTGTCACCAAATCACAGAAAAAACACTGGACAGATATTGATGACATTTGGTACGATAGCTGGTCATTCGGATCAGCATATAGGATATTTTTTTACTGCGTAAAAATATCTCATCTGTGAGGAATCTATACTAAACGTTGAAACGTAAGTAGGGACGAACCGGAGCGAAGCGAGGGTGAGTCGCTAGTCTATACATATAATAGTCGAATCTGTACATTCAATGTTTTCTCGAAAAATCTTATTGAAATATTCTTTAGTTTTTAGAATTTTTTTCCTATCTGTCTGAGGACGCATTACTCCAAAAACCAACAGGATTAGTCATTTATTAACTGAAACCACCATTTTGGAAAAAATAATATTTTTGTATTTTACAACAACAATTTCCGTACTCCGGCCTGGAAAATATTTGGCTGTAACCTAAATGTCTAAGTAAACACTTTAGCAAAACTACATAAAATAGCTCCTGCTTAGATTAAGTCATCACTAAATAAAACCAAAACTGGTTTGTTAAGAAAGTTTAATAATAGAAGTATTGAAAATATCTCCAGTGATATAACAAAGAAATCAAACAATAAATTTAGAATAAGTACTAACATATGCTAGCTATAGTCTATAACTAAAATTTCAATATAAATACACTACAGTGAATACTTTCGTCTTAGTCTACGTAGTGCAGAGTGCGGAGATCCAGCTTCAAATAAAGGCCTTTCATACACACATTCATTCATCATTCACCTCCACTTCGGGTATTCCATTTAATTGGGGACCAGTGTTGCCAGGCCACATGGAATCACAAACTCGTCCAAACTAATGTCACAATTTAACTGATCGACAGATAGATGCGTTACAAAATAAACATTTCAAGCAATAAATATATCTTTAAAAATCTTATTCATTCGGCAAAAGCAGCTCACATCCTTGTTTAGTCTGGACTTCTGCATGAACTGGCAACACTAGAGTACCTATAGGAAGGTAGGAATGTGGGTCCGATAAGCAATGGAATGTCCGAAAAGAGGTTTTACTAAACAGATTTTGATTAGCCGCTCTTGAATAGCAGTATTGCCACCTGGCCTAAGTAGAAGTAAATGAAGTGACGGGTTTCATGTGTTACATATGAACCAAAGTTGCGGCCGACAATGCAGTGCCAAGTTGGATTGTATTTTTTGTCAAATTCTTTCTTAATGAACGCTGCAATGTCCTGGAAATGAGATAAGACAATTTTAATCCCTTCAATTTAAAAAAAAAATAGCATGTTAAAGAAAATTATACTAAGTGTGTATTCCTAATAAGATTCAATAAAGAAAAAGAAAAATGTTCATGTTTGTAATTCAATTTGTTGTATACTTATAAATATAATAGTTTTACTTAAGTTATTTTAAGATATTGTCAAGTTATAAGTCTATTCAATTACCTTTTCAATGTTGAACTTCTCGAGCGCCTGTGTCGCGCAGTCCACAGCATCCTGCTGCATCTCCTCGCTCATGTCGGCATTCTTGATCACCGCTTTGCGGTCGCACATCTTGTCTGTATAGCTGAAAAAGCCACTTCAAACCTTTGACATCGCTCAATTATACACAAGTCACGGAAAAACGACTCTAACACCGCGAAATTAGAATTATATTTCCGTCAACGTCACCTCTAGGCAACCACTTCTCGCGCGCCAAATAAGTCAAGTGTGTAGGCAAATAGACATGCACATCCTATGCTGTAAGGTTATCAATTCAACGCACCTCTGACTTCATTAGCTTTCCACATGCGTAAAACACACCATTGATTGTTTATGTTCAATAGCGGATGCTAAAAATAACTTCTAAAGGTCAGGCGGGAATCTAGCCCCCGCGCGCCCTTTATGAATTTACTAACCCAATGAATCCCGAACTTTATTAACTAAAGGATTCCCTATATCTATATATATTTATAATATACCTTATCGATTCGTGTATTGCCTGGGACAGTTTTTTCGTTGTTATTCTAACAGTAGCACTAGCGCTTATGCCCGTCATCAAAAAATTTAGAAAAGAAGTTTTTAAATCAATCGAGATAAACCAAGAATCAACAAAGATAACGATATTCCAATACTATAAGAGATATCACCATAGAAACATTGAAATTAAATCAATAAAATTACTTTAGTACACATTTTTGCAAATGTTAGCGAAATATATAAACTGCGACGACTTTAGTACATTACTTTATTGCGAAAAAAACAGCTAAACTTATGAAAATTATATCCAGATAATAGTAGAAACTTAAATCTAATAAATTCGCACAATAAAAATATTTATTACTCACTTTTGCGTCGGTCTTTGAACAAATTCTCACGTAATGATTTTGATACCGGAGATTCTTTGCCTACTTTCTAGAGGATTCCTTCAAAGGCTTCTTTCAGCAGAGAATGCTTCGGATCGCGCTAGAGGGCGTTCGAAATTTAAAATTCGTTCGAAAATTAAATAACAAAATATTATTTTTTTAAATTTGGCCATAAGAATACATTGTAATTAAATAGTTTCGAAAAAATATATCAAAATAATCAAGATACATACATACTAATGTATATTTATTTCGTCACATAATATAACCTAGGTAAAATATTAAAATATATATATATAAAAAATGTTTTCCTTTCGTAATGATATAAAAAAATTGATACTAAAATAAAAAGAGATAATTATACTGATGATATAAATAATTATAAGTAATATTATAACTTATATATAAAATACATATAATTCATTTAATTATCCGAACTCACAACGCTCCTTTTCGACCATTTTAAGTTTAACTACGTGCCTCAGTGATCAGTCGCCATCTTTGATAAGTCAAAAACTGCCGACCTAAAGAAAGCTCGTGTACCTGAAACAAAGCTATAATATTGCAAAATTCAGCCTATTTTATTATTATAGAAACTACATATTAAACATATAAATATGTCCGGCGGTAGTGGCGGTAGCAGGAATGAGTGCAGAATATACGTTGGTAACTTGCCCCCTGATATAAGGACAAAGGACATCCAAGATCTATTTTATAAATTTGGCAAAGTCACATTTGTTGATTTGAAAAACAGAAAGGGACCACCATTTGCTTTCGTCGAATTTGAAGACCCACGGTAAGTGTATATTGTAAAATTCCCGAGATGCCATTTACCATGAAAATGTTGTTTATTTAATTAAGTAGGTACCTACTATAAAAATTTCACTAAACAGTTTTCCATGAAATCTTAAGAAAAAATTAATAATACTAATGTTATCGTTTAATCTTTAGAAGCATTAAACTTAAGTTTTCATCTTTGTTTATGAAAGTATGTTTATTTATTGTTGAAGGAATTCATTATTGTAATAAATATTTTTTTATTAGTTTTGTGAGAGCCATTTTTATTGTCTTTATAATATGTCAGTGGACATGAGTTTTATAAATTTGCTTGCTAAATATTGAGGGTATCAAAAAAATAATTTTACAAATCAAAAAGTCTTAACTGCTTGATATATGAGAGAAAAAATATTAAGATCAATTCATGATACTTACTTGTTCATTAGTATATGGCATGGTATTCAATTTATAACAAGTTATATAAATTTATTTTCTGTTATTATTCATATTTCAAATTAAAGTTCCCAAATATTTTTTTAGGATCTATATTGATATATAATATAATGTATAACTATTTATTAGGCTTTCTTGCTCTACATGCCTAATAGAGGTGTAGAGATTAGAATCTCTTCATACATCTTTTATTGCTTTCATTGTCATAATAATGTTCATACACAATTTTCAGTACTTTTCTAACATCTAACCTTATATCCTAAGTATGCCAAATATATTATCTTCAAAAATCTGTCATATATATGTATAAAATATTGTTTTATTATTGTAAGCTACTTAAAATTTGATATATGGAGCATTTCATGTGAACACAGACATAATAATTATTCGAACACTTTACATCTCTGTCTACACTGCTGCTGAAAGGTATTCAAAAATATGTATTACTAGGGACTAACCCTCACTTCACTCGGTTCATCCCTAGATACATTTTAATGGCCCCCAACAAAACAAAAAAAGAATTATTTAAATTGGTCCAGCCGTTTTTGAGTTTTAGCGAGACTAATGAATAGCAATTGATTTTTATACGTATAGATTAATAGTAATGTTCATTATATTTGAATTTACTTTTGCTTTTAAAAACTAGGTTGCTTCAAATTCAGTACAAACATGAGGTTTGGTATTTATTGCTTCGAACTACTATTGTCTTATCTATATAAGGATGATACTGATAAGATTGTAACATTAACTATATTTCATATTTATGGTCAAGTGTAGTTTGTAAAAGTCATTCAATTTTAAACATATATTTTTTATCATTCATTTTTAGAAATTAAAGATATAAGAAAATTATAAATTTAAGAGTTACTCTTTTTAAAAACACCTGTAGTTTGTGGAACTTATTTAAACAAAACAAATAAGCTCAAAAAGGCTATACAATAATCATATAATGATAAAATTATTATTATTTAACACATAACAAAATAAACATACTTATAAAATACTAGCGGCTCACCCTCGCTTTGCTTGGGTTCGTCCCTAGGTTGCTCCCCAAAACAAACTTTTTTTTTTTGTGGGACCCTATTTTTTTCTAAAATAAATTTAGCCTAAGTTACTTTTTATTACATCAGCTATCTGCCAGTGAAAGTCCCGTCAAAATCGGCCCAGCAGTTTCAGAGATTAGCCGAAACAAACAGACAGACAGAAATTGAAAAACATGTTGTTCTGTTCATTTAATAAAAAGTGGTTACTTTAATATTACAAACAGACACTCCAATTTTATTTATCTGTATAGATTTAAAATATTGTTGCTTATAATTTTTTACATAAATGAAACTAAAAATAATAGTAAAAATACACCTTGTATTGTCATTAATTGTATGAAATGTATCATCGTACAAAGTTCAATGCAAAATGTAATTAACACCTTCAGCATACATTTTGAGTAGTTAGATGTTTATTTTATCAGGGGCATTTAAAATAGCAATTCATTTGCATTCTTTTGAATGTGTGTGATTATAATGACAATGGAACTGAGACCTTGTGAACATACATTATTATATATAATATGCTCCAAAAGTCTATTGTTTTTTCTTTGAAATAACTAAAACAAAATATTCACAAAACTCATGTATTTATAATGTTAAAAACATAACCATAATATATGGTAATTCGTGTCAAATTGTGAAACAAATGTCATTAAGGCTATTCAACTTTATATGTATAGATAACATATAGATAAACAGTTCTTTTTAATGTTTTAAATAAAAAACCTTGGTAATAAGATATTTGGATATTTTTTACTGAGTTCCGAGTGAATTGTTGGTTGGATTTAGATAAGACTTGTTGCAATTTTGTGAATTCATGTAGGATACTTATTCATATTATTTCCATGGGAAAATATTATTATTTTAACTATAATTTAGTGAGCACTAAGCATAAAACTTCTCTACAAACCTTGGTTGTATCAATATATTGAGGCCAATCATCCAAATCCCCACTTGGCCAGTCTGCCAATCCGCACTTGGCCAGCGTGGTGGACTATGGCCTGATCCCCCTCGTAATAAAGGGAGGCCCGTGCCCAGCAGTAGCACGTTAAAAAAGGGCTGAATACATACATACAATCATCCAAATATTATGTAAGATACTGGTTTATTGCAATAAGTTATAAAAAAAGATAGGATTATTTTTGAGTCTCTTATTTCTGGCTGTCCAAAGTATGCATACATTGAATATGCATAAGTGCTGACGCATTTTTCACATTAGACAGTATAATTAGACATAACCTTAGTTAGGAGTGGTATGCAATTAGCTACAGAATACTTATTAAATCAAATCACTACTGTTTAGTTGTTCATAACTATACTATATTTAATTAAATAAGTTTTTTTTTTTATTTTACTTTGTTAATTATTATTGTGCGTCGTTTAGGTTTATATCAACGCGTGCATACATTCGTAAAAATTTTACTCATAATCTTTTTCAAACGTCTCAATAGAAGTATAACTTCAATAATCCCTGTTTGTTGATCGCAGCGACGCGGACGATGCGGTGCGCGCGCGCGATGGCTACGACTACGACGGGTACCGGCTGCGCGTGGAGTTCCCGCGCGGCGGTGGCGGAGGCGCGCGCGGCGGCCGCTCGCAGCCCGAGCGCGGCCCGCGACCCGCCGCGCGCGGCCCGCCGGCCCGCCGCTCTGAGTACCGCGTGCTCGTTACCGGCCTGCCGCCCTCCGGCTCGTGGCAGGTGCGCCACACGACACATGACACATACATACCATTGTCATCAACCCCTTTCAGTCCACTGTTGGACATAGGCCTCTCGCAGAGTGTCAATCCAGTCTGTACTGGCCGCATCACACAAGTCCTCGCACCATTTGATGTCTTAACCTGCGTTTTCCTAATCGTGGTCTCCACTCGAAAATCTGCTTGCCAACTTCCAACAGTTATCATTTCTCAAGCAGATCCTCTAAGAGCAACATAGATGACACGATCGATGACGGTGTACTGCCTAGTAAATTCGTTTCAAAAATAGCCTTTCTGATAAATCTCGAGCATGCATTTTTCCGTAGCGCGCTGAAGGTTATAACAGACAGGCATATTATAAAGATATTAAGTTTGTATGTAAAGGGGAAATTGCTGAAATTACTGATCAGATTCTGTAAGTACTTAAACTATTTTTCTTTTACCACGACGATGGCAATCAAGCATACGGCCCGCCTATGGACGCCTGCAACACCAAGGGTATCACATGCGCGTTGCCGACCCATTAAACACCTATTTACTCCCCTTTTGAAGGACCCCATACTGTAGTCATAATAGGAAGCACATAAAAATGTGTCCACTGTCTGAAGTCATAATAACTTTAATTGAAATCAAAAAAACCAGACCCTTGAATTTCTTTATCGGCTACTGTAGGCACCCGAGCGAAGCAAGAGTATAAAGCGCAAGCAAAGCCACATGCGAGGACTAGTTCACTAATGATGCACTGTCTCAGGACCTCAAGGACCACATGCGCGAGGCGGGCGACGTTTGCTTCGCGGACACCTTCAAGGACGGCACCGGCGTTGTGGAGTTCCTCCGCCACGAAGACATGAAGTATGCCGTCAAGAAACTGGATGACTCGCGTTTTAGGAGTCACGAGGTATGTATGAGACAAATAATAATAATAATAATAAATATGTTGGGAAATGTCCCAACATATTTATAGCACACAGCACCAAGTAGTTCCATGGTAAGCTACGAGGCTTGTGTTATGGATACCTGATAGTTGATACACTACACATATATAACTTTAAATACGTACGTATTGTAAATGGATAGTTTGTTATCAATGGTTGATTAATTTAACCACCTTCAAAGTATTGCACTAGAATTTCATACAATATTTATTTAATTTCAGGGTGAGGTTTCATATATTCGCGTGAAAGAAGACTATGGCAACGGTGGAGATAGAGACAGGTGAGAAATTGATATATTTAAGGTTATAATTCAAACAATCTAAAAATTTGTTTATTATGTATTAATTATTTAATTGTATGTTTTTTCATTTGTAACATGAGTAGATATTAATTTTGCATCAAAAATTATTTTTTACTAATTAAGCAATACTTATTGAAGAATATCTATAATCGTGTTTAAGGCCTTTAAGTGTCGATCCACACGGTAGAGCCGATCACAGGCCGTTCTCGGTCGAGTAAAGTATTTTCGTTCAAGAAACGTTGCTGGAGTGTGACTCGACTGGAACTTGAGTCTTAGTAGTAAGTGATAATGTGAATACACTAGTTGTTTCTTGTTTATAATACTTTACAATACCGTTGTCGAATCGAGAACGAACCGTGATCGGCACTGTAATGTGGATCGGGCCTAAAAGTACAATTTTAGTGTTAAAATGATGTAACGTGTGTGTCGCTTGCAGGTCGCGGTCGTTCTCGCCGCGGTCGCCGACGTACGCGCGGCGCCGCGGCTCGCCCACCTACTCGCCCGTGCGCCGCTCCTACTCGCGCTCCGCCTCGCCGCAGCGCCGCAACTACTGAGGTGTGTACCGCCCGCCGCCACACCGCACACCACCACACACCACACACCACCACACCACCACACCACCACACCACCACACCACCACACACCACACAACACTCACCACCACACACCACACAACACTCACCACCACACACCACACAACACTCACCACCATACACACCACCACCCACCACACCACCACCACCCACCACACACCACCACCCACCACACCACACCACCACCACCACCATCACCACCCACCACACCACACCACCACCACCCACCACACCACACCACACCACACCAGCCACCACCCACCATCACACACAGTCAACGGGACGTCACAAGTTTTAACACTTGGCATATAACTCTGACAATACAAACAGCGCCATCTATACATACAAAGTGCAAACTTTGACTAATCACTATTTTGCAATTGCCAGTAACATTATGGGAATTTACTTTTAGGTTAGAATATTTTTCGTTGCGTTGCTTTATAACTTTTTTGCTTAATAATTTAAATGATAGTACAAGGCGTTAAGAGGCCGTATACGAAATCAAAACAAGCGAAATTAGTTATTTCGCGCACACACACACACACGCACTTAGCGTTCTGTCGCGTGTGTGCGTAAGTCCGAAGTCGCCGTTTGGCGATTAAACCGTTTTGATCCTTTAATATTTTTTATGAGTATATTACATTCACTCTTATGGATTTATCAATTGAAATAAAATACCTGGTAATATAAAATTAAGCCTTTATTTATCGCTAGTAATTATATATTCTTTATTGCACAAATAAAAAAGTAGTCATACAAAAAAATACATTGAAAGTGACGTGAAAGAAGGTGGACTTATCTCTCTCTATAAGAGATCTCTTCCAGCCAACCAATGTATGTGGGAAATAGTGTTAAGTAGCGGGACAGAAAGAGAAAGTGTCGAGAAAAATTGTAAAGTATATAAGTGTAAAAACATAAATAAAACAATAAATGTATATATTGCTACGTTCTATGAGTTCGAGGATCGGAAATTAAAGCATGTCTTTTGTTGAAGAAGAAAGTGAGAGAGAGAGAAAGTGGGAGAGAGAGAAAGTGAGAGAGAGAGAGAGAGAAAGTGAGTGAGAGAGAGAGTGTGTGTGAGAGAGATACTTATACTAAAATACAACAAACGAAATTATTCATATAAATATAATTAATAAACTATTACTTGTATTAAAAATCTAAACAAAATATTTAATATAATTACCTATTTGGTACCAATTTGGAAAGTAAAAACAAAGACCTATTTTGCTTGTGCCAGAACTCTTTATCCGCTTATCGAGTCGCAGTGAAATGAATCATTCTAAAAATTTGCGGATGTAAAAATGTCTGCTAATAAATACATATAATAAAATTCTAACTAAGTCGAATCTGTACGTTAAATACTTTTTGAAAAATCTTATTGAAAAATTGAATTAGCTTTTATTTCTAATCATGATAAAAATGTCAGCATAATAAATATTGAGATAAATATTATTTTTCCACAAAAAACGATTCCAGAAGAACATACACATGCAATTCTTTTATTCAAAAAGTTTCTTTCGCATGTCGTGGACAATTAACCGCATAATTTACTTTCTTTGTACTTTGCTAGTTTTTCGTTTTAACTTTTTAACCTCTGAAAAAACATATTTTTTAATAGATTAAAGTAAGTAAACTTTATCCATAAAATATCTTTACTTGGTTTATTTTTTAACGTTCCCTCGTAATTACTAAACGACAACCGATTTTGATGATTCATATATAATAACTTACAAAAGTATCAAAAATTCACGTCGCGCTACACTTCGATACGTTGCGTGACGTCAGTAATTGCGCTAGCGCAGAACGATACATCCACCCTCTAGAAACGCTCAGCGCGGACTGCTGTCTCGTGGCTTGCGTCGAGTAATATATATTGCGAGTTTCAGTCGTTTTAAAAGTTTTTTTTTGGAAAGTATAGTTTTTAACATTTTAATTTTTTTTATGAAATGAATAGTCCTTGAACTGAAGTTTCTTTCTGTAATTTTCTTTTTATGAACGAGAGTTCTATGTAGCCTAGTGTACCAGAAATACTTTGCGCATTTTCTTTAAAATTTGTCTGAGTTTAATATTTATTTACTCAACTATTTTATATAAAAGTAGTAAAAACTGATTCATACATTGTATAAAACACTTTTACAACAATACACTGTATTTTTTTCATATTATTTAGAGGTCAACACAAGCCGTAAGTGATGGTATCCTAAACCTCTTACACAAAAAAATCACCTTTCAGTCGCGGTTTTGATGTCAATAATTCAAAACTAAGTACTAAAAATAAAAAAGGGGGCCATTCATTAGATTATAATTAAAATGACCTTTCATATTATGTATATAAACTTATAGAAAAAATATTTTATAACTGTGAAATAACGTTCGTAAAATAGTGTAAATCAGCGAATTCGGCAAAATTTCATATACGGCCTCTTAACATGAAAAATATAAGGTGTTCTCAAATTGGTTTGTAGCTTTGTACATAACAATATGCAATCTATATGGGATTTTCTATCAAAGCTATTACTGACATACATAACTGACTGTACTTTATATTTATTTTTTAATAATTATTTTTTATTTTATTATTTTTTTATTTTATTATTTTGGGCTTTTTAAAGTTAAAAATACTTTATTATTATGGTTTAATATATTCTGCATAAAATTATATTAGTACACTTGTGCTGCAGCACTAGATTGCAAATTAACTGGCTGAGATTTTACTCGTATATGCTTGAGAGAAATTAATCTGACAATCTTTAAAGTTCTCGAGTAATATTAATAGGAAACATGAACTATAGCTTATATAGCTCGCATATAGCTTTGTTGGATATAAGCAAGATTTGAATTTGTGCTTTTCATTTTGGTACATTTGAGAGACAATGTTTGTCTCAAAAATTATTATTTTTATAATTAAAATATTTTAAGGGGTGTTACACATTCACTCCTGACACAAACACTAACAACAATACATGTAATTCTTACCGTTTTTTGTGACAAAATAATACATTAAATAAATTTAAGATTACGCATACATAATATATAGATGGTAGTTTACATAGTCTAAAAAATTAAAACAATTTAATTCTAAAATTTCACCTGTAAACTAATGTTATGTACGAGCCTTGCTTCCACAGTTTGCTTGGATTGGATTATATTTGTTGGATTTGGATACACACGGACACTCGGACAGAGGGATACACATTCATAGACAAAATGTTCCAAATTGGGATACACAGACTTACATGTGGATTTTAGTGATCGTTTTAGTTGACATTACATTAATTTTGTTTTTTTTTTTAATTTGTAATTGTAAAAATGATTTATTTTATGTAAATTTTGTTAAAATCAATACAATATAACTCCATTTTTAATTTTGGAGCGTCCAGCGGATGGACGCACTTTACGTTTGTTTGTCTTGCGCTGGACAGGAATGAGATTAAAGGATCGAAGAATTGACTATCTATACACAGAGGGATAGATGGAAAGCAAGGATACGTTCCACTGTCCGGTGAAAGTATAAGATTTGTTTGGGATAATAGTGCCATGGGCTTGACGTTGTGTGGTGTGCGGACACTTTATGGATAATGTATACACTTTTACAACAGGATCCCAGAAATGTTCAAAAAGCCTCTATCGCTAAATTCAAAAAAAATGTTTAAGAACGTTTGTGTGTTGAAGGATTATTAAATGTATATATAATTAATGATTTTATAGAAGATGGTACGCCTTGGCAATGAAGTGATCGCCTCCAGGCTACTTCAACTTTACAGAAATATTGTTACACAAAAAATTACGTTATAATATCAGTCCCGCTGAGTTTCTTTCGCCAGTTCTTCCCAGATCTGAGGATTCTTTCCGAACTGGTAGAAGACTCATGACATTTAGTAAACAATTGTAATTATTTAATGCTGAATATAATATTTAGATTTTTTTTTGAATTTCGTGGTACGTGGCGAGCGTTGCCGCGGGCGGGAGCTAGTAGTGTGTAGAAGTGAACTGAGGCTGGTGTTTTCAGCAGCTGGCGGCGGCGGCGGCGGCGGCGGCGCGACGCGCTATCATGCTATTTTTGACAACTAAAACCTACATTTCATTCGATTATGACCACAGATTATTATAATATAGACCTATGTAAAGATTTAACAACCATCCCTATATATATATTTTTTTTATCTGTCAAATATTATGCTTTTGTTCCACATTGACTTTATTGGCATCCAATAATTTAAGCGTTTCGATGTTGATATTGAATTGTATCAATTTTGTGATGGGCTTGTCGAAAGTGTCATGATAGTTTTAATTTGTAAGTGAGGGGTTCATTTCGGTCACGACGTACGGACGACCATCGCCCTTTTTATATATATACATGTTATTATTTTATAAAGTCACAAATGTGCTCGCTCATAGATTTAAAATTTGTGTGACATATCAATGTTATTGCCCAATAAAAATCAATTATCGTTAATCGTTTACGTCCATTTCGATTCAAACGCTTATAAGTACATATCTAATGCTAGCTACTATATCGCCAGTCTTTGTAAGAAAAGAGCAAATGCACGTGTGCGGGAAAGGGATAAAAATAATCGTTTGTCTCACTCATTCACTCGAGGCGTATATTTTATGGGCATTGGCAATATAGGAGTATTAGATATACACTTGTAGCCAATCGATTTCTGTACATTAACGCAGCGGTTCCCAAATGGTGGACCGCGGAACCTTAGGGTTCCGTGGAAGGGTCGCAGGGGTTCCGAGCTCCATTTGTGAGTTAAATAAAACGTTGTCAAACATGAAGTTTAATTTTAATGCTATTATAAATATGTGAAAAGTTTCATTCATTACAGTAAAAGTTAGGTTTAATTTTTAGTACAATAAATATTATTATAAGTATTAATATTTTTCATTTATGATTTGTTCTTTCAAGTCAAACAAGAAATTTTCTAACTACATCACAGTTTGGTTATTATCAAAATTATGTTTATGATCAATTAGGGTTCCGTGGCCAAAAAAAGATTGGGCACCGCTGCATTAACGAATTGAAGTATAATTAAATATATATAAAATTGAAGGCGATCCTATATCGTATGTAAGAGTACCGATCCTGTATCCACACACCGTGTAATGTATAATTAAAAGTATTTTCTTTTGTTTCATCCACTGTGGATTGGACTCGATGGATGTGCTGGATGGTGAGGAGCGTGATAGCCGTAGGCGGCGATAGGATAGGATAGGACGATACGGATAACCGATACGGATAACGGATACGGATAGAGGGCGCGCTCTCGACGTGCGGATGTCGCTTTTCTTTTTCGGATCGGATCGGATCGGAAGGACCGGATAGCCGGGATCGGACGGATCTGGGTATGATTTTGAACAATATTTGCCAAATAACTTATGTTGAGTGCACGCTCCGGATAATATGTTTGTTTTTTGATATTTTTGAGATACCCTTAACTTACTCACAGTTTATTTGCTACTCGGCGCCTGCGTCTGTCCGTAGCCGGGCAGGTGGTCCTAACTCGATGTCAGCATGCTTAGTTGAGCGCTTCTCCCGTACCGACTCACTCACTGACCGACCGACTCACTGACCGACTCACCGACTCACCGACCGACCGACCGACTCACACGCAGTGTACGTGGCGAGTGCGAGGGGGGTGCCAGGCGACTCTGACTGATGAATCCACGTATAATGTAAAATGTAATGTTTTTTTTTTTATTGGTCGTTGTATCATGTAATTGTATTGACGTTGCGAAACGTTTGATGTGTGTACTAGCACTACTGGAACTGCATTCCAAAGACCAATACAGTTTGATGAATTTAATAAATTACCTGCAAAATTTTATTGTTGTTTCATTTCTCGTTACCCGAGAACATATTCTTACTCTTCTTTTACACAGTTGTTGCAAAATTTTTATATTTTTAATTTTTTCATTAGGGAATATGCGTGTGATTTAATTAAATATCTTTTTTCTATAATTTCTATTGCTTTTGAATTAAACTTATATTAATGTTATTTTATGTAATTGACGAATATAGTCATTTTCTACTCGACTTTCACTTTAATACACAAAAAGTAACATTATTTTTTCAACTTTTAAAAAAAATTGCTATAATGCAATATTACAGTATAAAAAACATTTTTTTTTCGCTCCACCCTTGTCTATATACCCTATGACATTCGCGTTATCAATGGCGAATAAAATGAGTGTGAATAATCAAAATCGGTTAAACCGTTTAGTAATTACGAGGGAGCATAGAATCGGACATACATACAGGACAAACACATAACTCTACTTTGGGCTTAGCCGCAGTCGGGTAAAAAAGGAAGAAAATCCTTTATAGACCTTGGGTACTATTACTTGAATCAAAGTCATAAAAGTGTAGTGAAAAATGTATATTTATTTAAATAATATTAAAACAATACTAACTTTTACCACTTATTAAGTTGCTATAATTATAACTTGTATATTTTAAATAAAACTTTCTTTTCCGGTTTTTTCGAGGATTTTTACCCACAAAAGAGTAATTGCGGATAGACACCTTATGTAACAAGTATATAATAAGCTTTGTGACGTCTAAAACCTTAGTCTCTCCCGTGACCATGATTGCTGTAAAGCAATCGAAACGTCGGGAACCAAAAATCTAAATAAATCCGCGAAATAATCCGAAAAGATAGTTTTATTTAAAATGTCAAATATTCGGGTAAATCTAAGAAAGTATTAAATTGTACCTACATAAAACAAAACTACTTATAACTAAATTTTGAACCCTGAATGTATGGCACAGACACCGAAAGTTAAGTTCTCATAGGTTACTTGTCTGAAGCCAGCGTCTTCTATCATTGTCTTGAATTTTTCCTGAAAAGAAAATTAAATATTTATGAAGTTGAAAGGGAAAAAAATTAGATAATAATTTAATAATAATTTGAAGAAAATTTATCAATTACCCTAAAGTTCTCTTTGAGACAACCAAACCAATCTATTGTTTGTATGTATATATTAAGCCCTTTTTTAACGTCCCACTGCTTTGCACGGGCCTCCCTTCAGTACGAGTGGGATCAGACCATAGTCCACCACGCTGGCCAAGTGCGGGTTGGCGGACTTCACACGTCTTTCGAAAACTTGCTAGGTTCTCTCAAACATGCAGGTTTCCTCACGATATTTTCCTTCACCGTAAGACAAGTGATAATTAAGTTAGAAATGATTCGCACATGAAAATATTAGAGATGCGAGACCCAAGATTTGAACCCACTTCACTCTCTTTCCCAAGCAAGCGCGTTACCACTGGGCTACCACTGCCATTCATTCAACCAATCTATTATTAAAAAATAATAATTTGTTTCATGTTTGTAATAATAATTACTTCCTTGAAAAAAGTACATCAACGGAATAAAATGCCTAATAATATTTTTTATAAAAAAAAATATTATTAGGCATATATATATATATATATATATATGAAAGAATTAAAACTTAGATTTTTTAAGAAAAATACATTCTCATTGATATAAGGACTAACTTTTATATTAGTCATACAAATATTACGTAACTAGGTTTCAAAACTGGAAGGCTATAAAAAATCATTATTGCTATTACAGCAATAATAATTTAGCTGCTTTTAATTGCTGAGCAATAGAAAATAGCCCAGCTGACTGCTTACATGTGGGAAAGTATTATCTCAGACATGTTGGTTAACTTCTGATGTTTTCCTTCACCATATGAATATGTGGTAATTTACTCATTATATTAAAAATTAGTGACTCACCCTCACTCCGCTCTTGTTCATCCCTACTTACGTTTTAACGTTTAGTAAAGATTTCTCAGAGATGAGATATTTTCCCGCAGTAAAAAGTATCCTATATGTTGACCCGGATAACCAGCTATCATCATACCAAATGTCATCAAAATCCGTCCAGTGGTTTTTACGTGATGCGGTAACAGACAGACAAAAACATGTCTGTTTTTTTTTTAATGTTTGTTGTGCTATAGCAGTGGCACAAATAGAATATTATTCCATACCTGATCAGGGAACTGGCGGATACTCTCGACGAGGTACTGGTAGGCCTTCCACTGCCCCGCCACCAGCTGGCCCATCACCGGAATCAGTTGGAACGAGTACTGGTCATACATCCTGGAAATGGAAATGGAATGAAAATGGAAATGGAATAAAACGTTAATATCTTTTAAGTTGTCTTTTTTCAATACATTTAATTATTTTTATTTGAAATACATTTTCAATTCAATTCTTTAACAGTTTACTTTACCAATGTGTAGAATGGAGAAGAGTGGTGTAGGTACGTAGATGTGTTGATTGGTGTAAAAAAGAGATATTCAATACACTTTAATTAGCTTTGTATGTAAATGATGTAATGAAGTTTTTAGTTTACGAAATCCATTACAATGTCCAGTAAATCCAGATAATACAATAATTTGATGCCATCAAGCTGATGATGATGAAGCGAGGAAGTGGAACACTTATTTGATCCATGTTAACCAACGTGTAAGAATGTGTTCAGTTTGTCAAAGACGTGTTTTTATTATTTTTAACTATAATTATCACTTTACTCTCCATAGAAAGCTCGTGTTTTGAAACTTCTTTTATCTTCGCAAAACAAATCCAACGAAAATAAGGCAAAAACCATAACGAGATTACCTAAATAAGCCATAAGAAATTTGTCATGGTGTGACAAAAGACCATTGTAAAATTATGTGAACAAAAAATATGAAAAGTAGTAAAAATCAAATTCTAAATAGCATAGCGGGAGCCAAAATATATTTAAACTGTAATAGAGGGTAATGACAACAAATTCACTGGAAAAAACACTTAGAAATCATACAGTAGAAACTCGATTATCCGGCCCTCAGTTATACTGATCGCGAATATCCGAACTACCAACCGCGACCAATTATATACCTACAATTCGAATATATGCAAGCACTAAAGCACTAGCGGCTCATCCTAACTTCGCTCGGGTTTGCCTCTAAACAAACAAAAACAAATCTATCCCACGGGAACCGTACATTTTTCCGGGATAAAAAGTAGTTTTAGTTATTTACCAATTGTTTCAGGAAAAAACCTGCTTTTCTTCATACATTTGATTATCCGGATTTTCGATTATCCGAATACCTAAGGACAACAATTAGTTCGGTTAATCGAGTTTCTACTGTAATCAATCAATCAAAATGATTTTTTTATTTTGATTTCGAAAATTTTTACTTATTTCATTTAGATATGACCACAGATCATATAATACTATACTTAATACTAGGACTTAATGAAATATTTTAGGAACTAATGTTTTTTTTTTTACTTATTGCGTGATGTGATAACCTGTAAAAAAGTACATTTATCTTTGATTTGTAAAAAAAATACCATTGCATAGTCTGATTCGGTAGCTGACTGAATTCTAGGCACATAAAGCGACCTCCGGGCTGCAACACTCGGTAAGCCTCCTCTAACACCTGAAAATTCGAATCACACTGTCATTTCTGAAAGTTAGTATGTCTGTGTATCTGTTATTCTTTGTCTGGATGGATTTTAATGAAATTGAATTTACTGATAGGTCATGACTTGGAGTAACAGTAACATATAAGTTATTAGTAATATTTTCTTAGATTTAGAATATTTAACATTTTAAAATGAAACTTATCTTTTCGGATTTTGTCTTTTTGCTGTAAAGCATTCGAAAAGTCGCTAATCAAAATATAATATAAAACCGCGGCAAAAAAATACTTTCATTTTAATACAGGCAGTGCCTAGGGACAAAATGGTCGCCTAGAATAATAATTATATATAAATTTTATAGTTACTTCATATATTATAATTTATGAAGCGAACACTGTAGAGTGTGTTTGTATATCACATATTTTTTAAAATCTAGTTAGGTTCTCTAAGATATGCAAGCTTCCTCACAATGGTTTCTTTCACCATAAGGCAAGTAATCATGTTTTAAATGAAATGTACATACATACAAATATCAGAAGTGCAAGACTCAGGATTTGAACCTGCTTCACTTGGTTTTGTAAGCTAGATAAGGCAGTTTACCTTGTCAATATGAGTGCAGTTCCTTATACCAAAAGCTATGGTGTAAGCATTGTAGGAGTCATCGGGCAACGGCAGCTGTTCTGCATCGGCACACAACCATTCTATATCTACTGGAGAGTCTTTTGTGTAACCCTGTCTGGGAATGGGAATGTTTTATTGAAAAACTATCCTAATCCTAATAAAATACTTTATAAAAACCTTTTTTTTTTAAATAAGGAAGTATACAGATAATTGGATTTATAACATGTTAGAATTAATAAAATGTAGCATTAATAAAATGTCTGCAGCACACATTAATCGTAATATAAATTAAGTTTAATAAAACCAAATAATTTAGTTATGCAAAAATTTAGAAGTTCTTTTCATAGTAATACCTACTTTTCTGCTCGTGCTTTTCCTACATCCAACATAGACTGGTTGATGTCACTCACAGTTACACTGCTGCGCTTTTCTGTTGCAGAAAGACCTCTGTTTCTTAAGTAATTTATATATCTAAATGTTATATCACCTGAAACATAAAAATGTTATGTGAAAGTAATAAAAATAAAATCATTAATGCTGATTAAAAATCTTTTTTCATTCTTTTGTTTTATTTTTAAACAAAGCTTATATAATTAAATTTCAATACAATTTTTTTAAATTACAATATTAAAAATTCCTTATACCTGTGCCACCTGCCATATCCAATAACTTAGTTCCAGGAGTTGGAGCTAATCTCATCATGAAGATATCCTTCCACACTCTGTGTATACCGAAGGACATAACATCATTCATCATGTCATACTTATCAGCTACTGTTTCAAATACATGATGCACTGATAGAAAATAAAAGTCAAATTAATTGTTATGAAAATATTTTGTCATACTTGCTTATTTATATAATTTACATATTTATATAATTACAAGAAAAAACTTCAATGTAGTGACAACATTATAACAACAACAACGTAAGATTAAAAGATATATCCATTTCTAACCTTTTTTGGTTTTCTCATCTTCGTCAACAGTTTCAAATCCAAAATGAGTTTTTCGTTTTTCCTCGTCTTTGGAAGCGGCTTCTGCACTAAAACTTCGTGCCTTCAAAAGTCTTTGGGATGGTTTAGGGATGTTAACGAAACGTAACAATGATCTTCTTAACGACATTATACAGATTTTAACGGACGAATTCTGTTATTATTTAATAATTATCATTTGATGATACAAACACTACGTATAACCTAAAATTATCGCAAACAGCTGTTATCTGTCAAAAAAATATACAAGAATTGTCAAACCCTGTAGCGTTTTGTTTTTGCTTTGAAATGAATATAATAATTTAAAGTTATAAAAAAATATTTAAACAATTTTTTACTACAATAGCTTAAATAAATTAGTGATAAATGATAAATATTACTAAATGCATTTTTATTCATTTTGTATTTTTCACATATATAAGTACCTTAGATAATATTGGAATAGATAAGGGTTGATAAGGATTAGTAGGTGCATCGTTGCTAATCTCAAGAGTCGAGTAGAAGTAAAGTGTCGGCAAATCTTAGAGTATACATTGTATACTCTAAGCGGTAAATAATAATAATAATTAGTGTTTTATTTAAAACTGCAAAAACAAAATGCCATCAAATAATAAAAGTAAGAACATGTCTTTTCACCTATAAGTACTTTCTCTTCTAAAGATATATTAATAAATTTTCAGTTAAGTAAAATTTGCAATATACTTCAAATTCCAGATTCATTTTTTCCTAAAGTACAATATAATGTACCCCACATCCGGCAACGTTTTCACTGGGATTGTGGAGTGACGTGTGTCCTGATGCTCCTACCAGAGGACACGAGAATAGCATTTTTAAAGAATTTCTCACAAATTTGTTTAGAGGAAGGATTTGGGCAGAACACATGGACCATTGATCTGTGTTATTTATTGAAAAGGTAATTAGCGTACATTGTGTTCACGACATTAAAGCGTTGAGATAAATATAACATTACAAATTAATAGGTATATAATAATTAATAAAGGTACCCACTAAAACCCAATGACCCCTTTTTTTAATAATTTGGACTGTTTTACACGGTTTGCAAAGTTTCAGATTTCTCCTGGCAAACAGAGTACTTAAGAGAGAATGGTATATTATACTATTATTGAACCGTTTCAGGAAAACAGGATTACTAGGCCTAGCCACTTACTATAAAAACTATCGATTATAAAGGATAGAAAAAAAAAACCTAAGTTGAAAGTGACATTCTGAAAAAAAGAAACGGAAACTACCCCTTTAATAATCCCATCGGATCATAATAAAATATATGTACTTTATATTTCAGATTTAAAATAAGACACTACATGTACACGACGAGGCAGACGCCTCACCTAAAATGTTTGACTAATTTAGATAAAAATAAAATTATGGTAAGTCATTGGATAATTGAATTAATTTTTTTTACGGAAATACATTTTTATATGACTTTAAATTATTTTTACTGAATAAAATAATAAAAATAAATAATAAAGAGCGTTTGTTCTTCTTTATCGCAAAAATGGAAGCACCGGATCGTGATTTTTATATGTAGAGATAAATTATGAATCGCATAGTTATAGTCTACTTTGTATGTGCGTTATTCCCAACGCGTTAATTAAATCCCAAGCAAAAATATTTTATTGCAAAATATTGCCCAAATTAGTGACCCTAGTCATAATTGAAAAAAAAACACAAATCAAAAAAAAATATATATTTTTCCTTTGTCACAGGAAGCTGAACGAATAGCCATGAGATTTTCAAACGCAAAATCTTTGGGAATAATAGTAAAGGATGGGGCTCTCTCTATACAAGATATCATTTCGCATGTATATTATACGGGACCAGCCATCGTGTTGGTGGATGCGGCGTTATTATCCTGCAATTGGTGTAAACATAATAAGATGTCATCTGAATTTAGGTGATTAATAAAATACATTTTAATTACATTTCATTGGAATATATTTTATCCATTTTGAAATTAAACCATTAAAATTTGAATCGTCAGTTTAATTAATTAAAACAGACTGTTAGTGTGTCTGCACTGGATGTCATATTTTGATCTTCAACAAAAAACAAGGAAGACTCGTCTCGCAATGAGTTCAGTTAGTTGCAACCCAGTTAAAAGTGTGAAATACTGTCTGTATTACACATAATACACGCTGTCTTATAAGCAGTACAGGTAGATATATCATCAGATTCTCTCTTTCTTTCTCTCTAGTGGAGATGAGGAGGCATACGCCTGATATTTAAATTTTTTTATGTACAAATTAAATCAACAGATGGTGTCACCGGTCTACTTGCGATAGAAAACAAATTTCTTCCGTGGGTCTACTGTCTACAGTAGACAGTAGACTTACCGCTCACGGTAGAAATTTGTAATTTATTATAGTAACTATTATAAATACGAAAATTTGTTTGTCAGTCCATCACGCTGAGACGACTAGACGGGTTTGGATGAAATTTATTATACAGATAGCCTCTGATTTGTAATAATACCTAGGCTACTGTTAAGCATCTATGGACGCAACGACGCTAAGTGAGGATGTGTCGCTAGTCAGGTAACAAAATACCAATTTTTATAGGTTCATAATATGTATATTTTAGGCGTATATTCGGAGGTCGCTACCGAGGGCACTACGTGGTGGTGGTCGGGTGGGCCGGCGCGCTGCTGTACCGCGACCCGGCGCGGCCGCGCGCGCTGTGCGCCGCCGCGCCCGCGCGCCTGCACGCCGCGCGCGCTGTAGGCACCGACTGCGATGTCATACTTATATATGATGATTATAAATAAGTTTTTTTTATTGATTTGTGATTTGTATTCTTAGGTGTTACCTATCAGTATTGCTAGGTTTAAAATATTTTAAGCTATTACATTTATTTTTATAATTATGTTATTAAGTGTTTATTGTACAATGAATATGGACTAAATAATAATTTCATCAGTTCATGTTATTACTGCGACCGCTTTTCGTTTTAATAAAATATTTTTTATGTGTTTTCACTTTTTTTGTTACCTACATAAAACTGATTAAATTATAAAAAAAACTATTTTATCCAATATCGCACTTTTTCAAATGAAGACGCTTTTGAACTTGTGATATATTTACAACATAAAAAATAAAGTCATATAATTCTTGTAAAATAAATATATTGAGAATTATTATATTACTAGCGACTCACCCTCGCTTCGCTCGGGTTCGTCCCTAGCTTGCTTCCCAATATAAACTCTCATCCCCATTTTCACCCCTTTAAGGGCTGATTTACGGGATAAAAAGTCCTATGTCCTTCCCAGGGTCTCGAACTATCTTCTTACCAAATTTCGTCTAAATCGGTTCAGTAGATCCAGAGAATACCCCCTACAACGTCACAAACTCACAACTGGAGAACAAACATTCGTGCTCATCACACAAATGAATACCCCCAGCGGGACTCGAACCCAAAAAGTAACCTATTCCGCTTGGGTTCGTCCCTACTTACGTTATAACTATATGTTGACCCGGATAATCAACTACCATCATGCCAAATGTCATCAAATTCTGTCTTGTAGTTTTCTTGTGATGCGTTCCCGACAGACAGGCAGACAGACAAAATTCTAAAAACAATAGATGCAGCCCTTTCGATAACCATGACTTTTTCAATAAGATTTTTCAAAAAATATTTAATGTAATTTTCGACTTTCGATTCAGAATTTTATTAAACTTATAGATTACGAAGGTATTAGATAACACACAACAGGCACACAGATAATTAAATATACACGTTAAACTTATAGCGCCCCTTATTTTGCGTCGGAGCTCGGAGGTTAAAAAAGACACCGACTGGACAAATCGGTTGACGAGTAATAAGTCTTATAAAAATAAATACATTTTTTTTTAAATATGCAAGTATATTTTCTAAGCATTTTCCTACTTATTTTAATTTTAGTATACTGTATAGTAATATGTAGTAAACATTATCTACATATTTTAAAAAGTATTTTCAAAACTTTCTTGTCTATGCTTCGGGATTCCCAAAAAGGTAACAAAGATTAGATCGTTTTCATTTTAGTTAGACTCTATTACCTCTGTATAAAGTCTACTTTTGCAGTCTTTACTATTTTAAATTAGGCCTATTGAAATAGGGCTGTGTCATCAGGATAAGTTGATAAAATAAACATTCTATTGATCTTTCCCATATCATCCCTATTTAACATCTATTAATTTTATTCATTTATTATGATTATAAACATTTAATATAATTTGAATTTAATAAACTTTAAATCTACTGAACTGATCGAAATTTTTATTTTATTTTAAAATTTCATTAGCTATATAAAGTAAATTAATTTTTCGTGTAGTTCATAGTAAAGAGTGGCGCAAGTAACCATTTAAGCACATTATGATATTTTTGTGGAAATTTTGATGAGAAAATGATAAAGAATTTGTGAGCTGTATTAATACCCCAGCGAGACAAGGGAAGGTTCGCAGCAATATGTGTTATTAATACTATTATTTGTTCATTAAATAACACATCTAGTAATTATTTTGACATGACGTCATATATTGTCAGTTATCATTAAAAAAGTTACTAAATCTGCCAATTATACATTTTGGTGTATACCCTCGGAACAATGTAATTATACTAGTATAGTATTTTATGATCTGTGTTGTAAGTTATATAAATACTTTGCCATTGTTTTGTATAAATACGAGTTATACGCATATGTTTTCATCACTCAAGATCAGAGCGCATCTGCAAAATCCTAAGATGTATTTGATATGTGTCGTCATACTTTGCTTATTAATTGAAGTCGATGTGGTAAGGAATTGCTCGAAACCAGTAAAATCACTTTAATTATTATTATTTTTTTTTTTTTGCTTTTTCTTTAATTTTCTTATCATAAGCATGTAACCATCACATTGTTCCGACTTCTTCCATTCAAAAATCATATTTAGTGAATTAAAATTTGTTCAGAAACTTATGCATGATAATAATAATTAATTGCTATAAGTCGTTTAACTAAATTAACAGTATTAATATAAAATGATTTTTTTAAAGTATTTTCTGCATTTAACTTTTATTATTAAATAAATTGGCACTTTAATTTAATAAATTTTGTGTCTATGTTATGTCATGATTTCATTTTTTATATTTTACATTTAGTGTTATATATGTGAATAATAATAAAATCATATCTGTAAACTTCTCCGTGCCTATCGAATGGAATGTAGGTATACTATCGATCAAAATTGCTTTTACAAAAAATCTTAAGTAAATGCCCTGTTGAAAAACTCCAATAGGATCCCATCACAAGCGACGAAAGCAACATAGAAACCAATAAATATTTATTGATTTTTATGTGGCTTGTACCGCTTTTGATGGGATCCTATTGGAGTTGTTAAACAGGGTGAATACTTAACTAGAAAATTATAACTTTTAAACTAACATAGTTAATAGTGCAAAAGTAAAACACACACAAATTGACAATGGACTGCCTACAGTCCGGGTTTCCTCGTGTGTACACAAGTTATAGGTCATTTACATCTTGCGTCATAAGTCATATTAGAAACGCAATTATCGTACGTTTTAGTAATTGTTTCTTTTGTATATAAATGTACAAGCAGATTACTCTCGAGGCTTAATTCAAATAGAAAAATCATATAATAACACCTTCATATCGTATAGTAATATATATAAGGTTAAGTAGTATCTTTTGATCTGTCCAGCAGGTTAAAAGCAGGTTAAACATATTTTTAAGACAAGGCGTAATTAAATTTGACAAAAAAAATATCATCTAAATCCATCAAGCTGCTTTGATTTGACGACCACTTAGCAGATACGTTAAATTTAAAGACCAACAATACAAAGAAGAATTATTATAGTACGCGCGAATATAACTAAACTGTAATAAAACGTTTTAACGTTTAGTATAGATTTCTCAGAAATGAGATATTATTCCGCAGTAAAAAGTATCCTATGTATTTACCCGGATAACAAGCTATCAGGATACCAAATTTCATCAAAATCTGTTTAGTGGTTTTCTCGTGATGCGTATTGCGTTCCCAGACATACAGACAAACAAAAATCTAAACACTATAGGTTCGGCCTCTGTATTGGTAATAATGAGTATTTCAAAGATTTTCCAAAAAATATTTAATGTACAGATTCGACTCAGTTAGAATTTTATTATATGTATAGGTAGACAAGTTTTCTGGTATGTGGAAAGCTTTCTATTATATCTGACAATATCATATTTATCTCGGAAACAGAAAATGTTATTTTAATTAATGATTCTTAGGAACGTGTAATATAATAAATTGTTTTGGTTTTCCCGAAACGTATACCTTTTTATAAGAAATTAAGCTTCAGTCGGTTATATTTTTTTTTAATTCAGCACGTAAAAAATAAATTTTTCCTTACAAACTCCTTTTCACTCCTATAGGAGTTTGAGAGCTCTGGGATTAAAAAAAATTCTTTTTAATCATTTTCCATATTACTAAAGGCAAAACTATGTTATATGTATACAGAAATCATACATACATAATATCATTTTTTTTTTCTATAATTTTTTTAATATTTTTTACAAGAAAGTAACCACTTTAATATGAATTTAAGTATGAATGTGCATATGGTATGAATACACATAAGAATAACATTTCTGTTACAACCCTATTTTACAAACCCCTTAGTTTTTGTATATTTCTATCGACAATAATGTCTATTTCTAGCAACTTACAAAAAAATATCTGTCTCTTTCTCTCATTTGGTATTTTTAGTAAAAAGAATGAGAGGGAACTAAAATAAATAAAGACAATTTCAGTACTTGCCATAAAGTACGCTGTACGATCTACATCAGTCGAGATCAGTCGAGGAGATTGTTTTCTCGTGATTAGCGGATATAAATATAAAGTTCAAAAAATTGAATTTGTTTTAACCATAGGTAAGTCTTTTATTTTAATGTAAAGACAATGAGGAGTAATTTTAATATCGATTTTATTGTTATTTTAGATCTATGATTAACCAGATCGGTTATTATTTCCTTAAAAATATTCGTACGCAATAATTTTGTATATTTATCTCCGAAGCGTGTTAAAAGTTTTGAATTAACAATTTAATACAATATTATGTGTATAACTTATTGTCGGTAGATACGTCTTAATATTTACATGGCAGTGTTCACTGTTCACTAGTGTTCGGACATCGGTGTCACGTCTTACGATTAGACAGACGAGTGGTACGACGCGACTATTTACTTAATTATTCACAAATTGAAACGTCATTTTTTTACATTAATTTTAACCTGTTGTTTTATTCAAAATTAAAATCATTAAATAAATTTATTAAATATACGATGAAATATAAAAACAGAGAAAATTTGAAAACTGCTACTTTTGTTTATCCATGTACACCCCAGATAGGTAATATATACATCTACATACATTCAATTTTGAAATTTCCTATCAAATAATGTATATCTTGGCACTTATTTTTGGAAAATCTTATTGAAAAAGACTTTATTATCGATACAGAAGCCAAATTTATAGTTTTTAGAATTTTTGTCTGTCTGTCTGTTACCGCATCACGGGAAAATCACTGGACAGGTTTTGATGAAATTTGGTATGATGATAGCTGGTTATCTGGGTAAACATATAGATACTTTTTACTGCGGAAAAATATCTCATCTCTGAGCTAAACGTTAAAACGTAACTAGGGGCAAACCCGAGCGGAGCGAGGGTGAGTTGCTAGTTCAAAAATAAAACGCTTCGCTGTGCCTGAACGACATGCTAATAATTATTATCAACTCGACTGGTGACGGGAGCAAAAACTTGTTTTATTATCAATCTACAAAATTGTCTCAGAAAAGTAACGCTTATTTTATTTATAATTAATTTGTTAACTATGGCTTATGTGTTGCGCGTGCGCATCAACTCTCGCGTGCTGTGCAGGTCATATCAGGTGCCAGATACGTTATCAGTAGAACTTCATTCAGTATTTGTTTGCACGGGCGCGAGAAAGTGTTGTGGTTTGGGTATTCACCAACGAACAGACGGTATAGATAACTCGTATACATAAAATTTAGAGGTACATTTTCTTACTTAAATATATTATTATTTTAGAGTTTTATTTACATCGTGTTAATTGTTATTCAATTTGGAGTCTTCGTATTCTCTATTATCATTATAGCCCTTTAAGGAATTAGGGGTGATTATTTACTGGTTACAAATAGCATGACATTTATGGTATTTCCAAATTCGAACACAAGTGATCGTAGTAAGTTTTTACAGACTAATAAATACTGGCGAATTTTCCTCGCTCCGCTCGTCTACCTCACTAGGCGCCGATAAAGTAATTCGACGGTTATTTTTTTTGATTGTCAATTTAAGTTATTACCTATGTTTTCTTACAAAAACACATTTTATAGGAATTCCAACGTAATGTTTTTGTTAATTTAAAAATATTGCTAAATTTATTTCAGAAGGCGTAGTATGTTCAAATATACAACGTCGAAACGAACCAAAAGGGCCTAAACTGAAAGTTTACTAGACGTCATTGAAAGCTTTCATTATTCATGTTTTGGCATCACTGAAAAATAAATAATAGAAGTAATGTTAAGACATAAAAATGTATCTGAATAGTTTGTAATTTTTGTCGAAACGACCTTGTAAAGTATCTACCAACAAAAACAATGCTGATAAAATGATTCTGGTCTGAGAATAACAAAACTAGACATTGAAGCCACCAATATAATATATTTCTGGATTTTATTATAACAATTCATTCTAAATGGAAAAAATATGTATTCGGTCCTTTTTAATGTCCCACTGCTGGACACCGGCTTCCCAACCCAATATGAGGGGGATCAGGCCATAGTCCACCACGCTGGTCAAGTGCGTGTTGACGGACTTCACATATCTTTCGAAAACTTGCTAGGTTCTCTCAGACATGTAGGTTTCCTCACGATATTTTCCTTTACAGAAATACAAGTGATATTCATGTTGGAAATGATTTGCACATAAAAATATCAGAGATGTGAGACCCGGGATTTGAACCCGCTTCACTCGGTTTCCCAAGCGAGTTCTTTGGGCTACCACTGCCTCCTGAAAAAATATATTATGTATAAATAAATTTTGCAAGCACTATGCAGTTTGGTGTTCTTAGACGTGATGACTGTAATAAAATTCTTAAAAAATGCTATTTTGATGTTACTAACTAATAGACAGAACTAGCGACCTACGGTATGCCCGGCGTGCACACTGCCACTGCACCGTGTTTAATTAAATGATATTGTGTAACAACGTTGAAAAGTACCTATTTGTTACTTAAACAAATATCCGATATTCTTATATCTTATGTATTGGTAGTATTTTTATCACAGTGACGTGAAAATAACGATAACACTTTAGGTACAAAAAGTAGTAAAAGTTTTGTCAAAGCGGATATTGTGAGTGTCAACAGGTATCCAAGTAAACTTTGATCAAAGCTATTTTGTCAAAGCAGGCTTCGAAAAAACTAGAAAACGGTCCTAGTCCACTTTGATTAACATCTACATCAAAGTGCGCATTGATTGCTCGTTTACATGATCATAGTTGCGTCGAAGTAATTATCATAAAGCTACTTCGTCAAAGTAGACTTTGATCGTGTCAACGAGGCTTTAACTACTAACCTTACTACACTAATAACTTTTAATTTTAGTGAAATTTGTAGCGTTTGCAGACGCAGTCACGGGATAATAGCAGTATATGCATATATATAAAACCAATGTAAACGTTTCTTTTCCTGCTCATGTTTGTAATCTTTCATTTTTTTAATTCCTATGCCAATAATCCGATTACTATGTAACTTAGGGTACTTACGAGTACATAGTTGCTACGCGCTCGTCCGCGAAATTATCTCCCATATACCATCAAAGTGCGATAGGTGAATGAAGCGTGGAGTATCGTAGCTATTTATTTATTATCAAATAATAATATTTGTGGGTCTGAATGATAAATGGTTGTTTAATTATCATATTACAATTAGTAATTTAAATCAATGTATAGAATCGGGTAAATTAAAAACCGTTCTTCTTAATTGGCCAAAAAATGTTTTCTCTCTTTCTGAACGAACTGAACATTGTTATGATATTATTTTAATTTTTAACACAACAGAACAACTTACGAATTAGATTATCGACCACAGCGGCCAATCTCGGAAAGACTAGCCGTCTGCAGGTAATATAGAGGACCTGTATGCAGACACACCGGTGGTCCTCTTTTAACCATTCATTTCACTGCTTTTTCGAAAACTGTTTAGGGTTCTTTCAGAAAAACAGTATCATCACGGTGTTTTGCTAAACTGTAATAAAAAGTGGTAATCATGTTGAAAATTATTCTCATATTTCCGAATTTAACTCACTTAGTTCTCCAAGCGAAAACCAAGTGCTATCACGGTCGAAGCTAAACATCATGTCCAAACTAAACTAAAACAACTACTTGTTTTTGGTATATTTTCACATTTTGGTAAGGAGTTTTTATCGATGTTGCTAGTTGCGACATAATCACTATTTACTAATCACTCGCCGTCGATCGTATCAATCGATCAATGTAATCTAAATACGAGTGCTGTTTACATTCTATTGTGAATGTAGAGTTTTGATTAATCCTATTTATTTTAAATTTTCCTTAAATATGTAGACACTTCGAACCAAGGAGGGAAGGTAGTACATAAGTTCATATTTTCGTAAACCGTCAAACCTTTACAGAAATATTATATAGAATACTATAGAAAGAAAATGTACTGTTTCTTATTGTTTGATAAAAAAGCTATAAGGAAACTTTTTGTAAGTATATACGTCATGATGTTGCATTAATGGATTGTATAGAAGTAATAATAATTAAAGGCTGTGGTAGCCCAGTGGTAACGCTTACTTGGGAAACCGAATGAAGCGGGTTTTAAATCCCGGGTCTCGCAACTCTGATATTTTCATGTGCGAATCATTTCTAACATGATTACCACTTGCCTTACGGTGAAGCAAAACATCATGAGGAGACCTGCATGTCTGAGAGAACTTAGCAAGTTTTCGAAAGACATGTGTAGTCCGCCAAACCGCACCTGGCCAGCGTGCTGGACTATGGCCTGATCCCCCTCGTATTGATGGGAGGACCGTGCCTGAAGTGCCGAGGCTGAACACACATAGAAGTAATAAGTTTTATTTTTTGTGGGAAATATCAAATCAGCAGACTTACAGCAGATTTTCATGAAATGTTTTTGTTGGTTTATTAGTGTCAAAATTGTTTACGGTACAGGCCCAGCTTCTAACATATTATAATGGATTCAATCTATATAAAATCATTAACGGGATTTCCGGTAAAATTAGTACCGTGGACTTCTTAAAAAAGCGTTAGTTCTATCGGTGAATAGTTGCATAACTTTTTCTCATATATAATTACGGTTCTTCTCGCGATAGTATTAACTTCCCTGCTTTAAAAAGAACAGATAATATATACAATATAGATGACAAAATAAAAAAAAAGTTTAAATAGTCTAAAATCTATAAAACTAATTATTATACTGCAAAATCTTCTTAACATGTAATCTTTTCCAGAAATCCACAATGTCACAACGCACGGTAGAAAACGAGGACTACAAAGGGCTGGTAGAGGCCTTCAGCATTCCCGCGGAATTGCACGAGCGAGACGGCAAGAAGTATGCTAGCGTCGACGGCGTGTTGCCCATACACTGCGCCACGAAGGAACAGGTGGATTCCAATTTGATTCGATACAACCTCTTGGGTGGATTTCAATTTCCAAACAATTTGTCACAAACTTAGTGTTTTTCTAGGATTTTTAGGATCAATTCATGGTGGCAAAGTAATTTGCTGCACAATCCATTATTAATAATTGTTGCTTCGTTAAAATATGTCCATTCTTTTGGCCCTATCACTTTCGATATTTTATAATACCTTTATGTTATAATATATAGATAAGAATATTTTATAATACACCTACATACATATGTATCTAATATCTTATCGTGTGGAAGAATTTCTAAACAAATATCTAGAAAGTCGTAATGAAGTATTGTGTTCGCATCAAGAGGAGTCGACTGGCCACATACGTACATTTTTCCGGGATAAAAGTAACCTATGTGATATTTTATGTATGTATTCAGCCCTTTTTAACGTCCCACTGCTGGGTACGAGCCTCCTTTCAATACGAGGGGGATCAGGCCATAGTCCACCACGATGGCCAATTGCGGGTTGGCGGATTTCAAATGTCTTTCGAAAACTTGCTAGGTTCTCTCAAACATGCAGGTTTTCTCACGATATTTTCCTTCACCGTAAGGCAAGTGGTAATCATGTTAGAAATGACTCGCACGTGAAAATATCAGAGTTGCGAGATCCGGGATTTAAACCCGTTTCACTCGGTTTCCTAAGCGAGCGCGTTACCATTGGGCTACCACTGCCTATACTATAATCTATCTCTGTGCCAAATTTCATCCAGATCCGTTCAGATGTTCTGGCGTGATTGAGTAACAAACATCCATCCAAACTTTCGCATTTATAATAATAATGGAATGGGATGGGATGATGTTTTTATGCAGGTGGCAGAGCTATCCCAGACCACACATCACTACTGCGACGTGTTCACGAACAAGGTGTTCGCGCCGCTCGAGGAGCTCGCCTACGTGCGTCTCGATGAGAACACCGCTGAAAAGGTATACACTACTATATTAAAACGAATGACTATGTCATGTATGTAGGTCTACAATTTTTTTTAGTTTATTTTATTATTCATATGTTTACGAGTTATTTTAATATTTAGTATAAAACTCAAAACGTCACCAAAGCTTCAATCATAAACATTATGTACATAGGTATAGTTTTTCAAATTATATTACATGCTAGCAGGACCCGCGGCTTAGTTCGCGCTAAAACTACAAAAAATCTTTTATCCCATATTTTACGTCCTTATGGAATGAATTTCGAAAAATGCTAAAACACATATTTATTTAATTGTATTGAAGAGGATTAATTCTAAGTTTCAAGTAATTCTGATCATAAATATTTTTTTTGAGTTGTATTATAACGTGTTTTCTCGTGGGAATGAGATAATCTCTCGCGGTAAAAGGTAGCCTATGTCACTCTCCAGTCCTCGAACTATCTCCACACAAAAGAATCACGCCAATCTGTCACTCTGTTTCGACGTGAAAGAAGGACAAACAAACACAGTTTCACATTCATAACATTAGTATGGATGTACCTGTTTGCACTAAAAAGGGTCACTAGAAGCTGCTGAAAATCCACAGATTAAGAAGACTTGAAGATCTAGATGGTTGCAATTGTTCTGATATTTTCGCTGTCTTTATCTACGATCTACACTAATCTATCTAATATATTTAAAGGAGCAATTCTTGTATATTTATATATTTATTTATTTATACCAGCGATCTTGGAAACGGCTCTAACGATTTCGCTGAAATTTGGTACGTGGGGGCTTTCGGGGGCGAAAAATCGATCTAGATTAGTCTAATGTCTGGGAAAACGTGTTTTCGAGTTTTCGAGTTTTCATGCGGTATTCTTTCGCAGTATTCCACGCAGAATATGGACGATAATTTCTTACACTCAGGCATAAGCATTTGTTGTTAAAGTGAGCATTCTCAGAACCCATTAATAGCTAGTAGGGTTCATATGAATGGTTTCCAGAGTGGAAAAGAAAGGTGATGTGTCCGCAGGTGTTCATCAACCGCAGCCGCCGGCTGCTGCTGACGTCGAGCGACGGGCGCCTGGCGCAGTGGCGGTGCGCGCCCACCTTCGAGTCCGCCAACCGCTACGTGGCGGGCGCGCCGCTGGCCTCGCGCGCCGGCGGCCTGCTGTCCGTGCTCACCGCGCGCCGCGGCAACCACTACGCCGTCTCCTGCTTCGAGGTACGACAGGCTTTCTTTTTAGACACTTGGGAGTTGGGGCTGGAGGCACGACTATTGGTTTCCCCTGATTTAGCATTTAGGGAATCCGGACGAAGATCATTTTATAAGTTGCTGGTGCAGAAATAAATGTGAAAAATTGCAGGGCGAAGGCGGCTACTTCGAGACATCCGAGCCTTGGACGGTGGTGGACATGGAGGAGGGCAAGTCCTACTACGGGGACAAGGGCTTCTCCTCGCGCGATGAGCTGGCGCAGTACATCCGAGGGCTTCCCCCTGCGGAGACGGGCCCGGCCGCGCCGCCGCGCCCCGTGCTGCTGCGCGGGGACGCCCCGCGCGTGGCGTTGCTGGCGCCGGGCGGCCGCCAGCTCGCACACCACTACCTGTGCGGTGTCACTGCCACTGAAGTCGAGTACTTGTAGGGAGTGTGGGAGGTGCGAGGGGGGGGGGGGGGTTATTGGTATTGGGTATAAGCTTATCTATACACATATGAATATTAACCGAGCAGATAGAGAATGGGATTTGAAATGATACATTATTGAAACAGCAAGTACTTTCTGCAATATGCTGTTTTGACAAGATGTTTCAGTACCTTTTAAAATTGAACGTGCTAATAATATTTATACAGTTAATTTAAGTACTACGTTACTGTTGACAGTTTTTACTGAACAAAATATAATAGCTGATTAAGTTTGTATTTGAAACAAGACAGATTATTTAAAGATTTATTATTGAAAGTTAAGGCAGTGCAGTTCGGCAATTATTAAAAGTTCTAAAATCATATTTAGATTTTAATAAAATAATATTAAATACAATTGATTTTTTAAAAAATGAAAGATAACACAGGTAATAGATGACACCATTTAAATCCTATTTTTTATCTGCGAGAGTCATACAGATTGACAGTTGATAGTACAAACTCTTCTGACCAATGGCCAAGCGCATACGTTAGTGTAAGAGAATTCAACACATTACACTTTTATTGTTTTGTTTTTTATTCTGTATATTTCAGTATTTATACTTAGTTATTCTTTAATCATTCTAATTATTAATTTAATTAATAATTAAAATTAATAAATAAAATAATAATTAAATTATTTTTTACATATTGTATTCAATACATCAAAATATTTAATATAAATGTTAGCTATAATTAAGAAGCATAATATTTATTATATTTTTAATAAAACACAATATTAATAAAATATTTTTTATTTACACAACCGTACAAAAAATATATCCACAGCCCATTGTTTCTTAAACAAAAGTCATCATATAACATATTATTAGTTATACATTGATTATTATAATAATACAATCCTCTCCTGAAAAACCTTTGAAATCATTATTATTATAATTTTTATTATTAACAATAAAAACGAAGGTAAATAAAAAGTATATTCCATAAATCCAATATATACAGATTACAAATACATCTACCTCTACAATAATAATAATATTTTTTCATCCTTTGGTATACATTTCTAAAATGAAATTAATAAATCGTTAAATTGTTTTGTAAACTACTTATAAACTAGCGACTCACCCTTGCGTCGCTCGGGTTCGTCCCTAGCTTGGTCCTCAATACAAACTTTCATCCCCATTTTCACCCCCTTAGGAATGATTTCCGGGATAAAAAGTATGCTATGTACTTCCCAGGGTCTCAAACTATCTTCTTACTAAATTTCATTTTAATCGGTTTAGTAGATCCAGAGATTACCCCCCACAACGTCACAAACTCACAAACTTTACCTCTTTATAATATTAGTATAGATACTAAAACAAAAGATGTTATGTGACATACTTGAGAAAGGCAGGTTACAATCAGTATCGTAACAAACTTAAAATCATACTAAGTATATGGTAGTATTATGATACTATATGGTATACAGGTATATATTATAGTAACTGCCTCGGTGGTGTAGTGGCTAGCATGTACGGCTGCACATCCTGAGGTCCTGGGTTCGAGTCCCGGGTCGGGCCAAGTTTAGTTATTGAGTCTTTCTGTATAGTAAGCCTCAGTAACAGCCCGGAGTTGGGAAGTTGGCGGTGTTTCACCCCCGTGCCTCGGAGAGCACGTAAAGCCGTCGGTCCTGCGCCTTAACTCTCACCGGTCGTGTCGAATAGTCGTCCCACCGGAGTATGAGAGTGACAGGAATAGAGAGTGCACTTGTGTCTGCGCGTACACGCGCTGCACTATAATATCTCCTGCGCAGTTGGCTAGTCTCAATGAGATTGGCCGCCGTAGCCGGAATCGGTCTGGAGAACATTATCATTATATATTATAGTATACAGTTTAAAAAAAAAAGATATTTTATAATATGTGATGGATATAAACATTGCTCAGTATAGTATTTATTTTGTAATTTTTCCTATGTATATACAAATCTATACATATAATAAAATTCTAACTAAGTCGAATCTTTACATTAAATATTTTTTGGAAAATCGTATTGAAATAAGATTTTATTATCGATACAGAAGCCAAATCTATAGTTTTTAGAATTTTTGTCTGCCTGTCTGTCTGTCTGTCTGTTACCGCATCACGGGAAAACCACTGGACAGATTTTGATGAAATTTGGTATGATGATAGCTGGTTATCCGGGTTAACATATAGGATACTTTTTACTGCGGGAAAATATCTCATCTCTGAGCTAAACGTTAAAACGTAACTAGGGACGAACCCGAGCGGAGCAAGTTTGAGTAGCTAGTATTTTTTATAATAATAATAATAATGACATCCCGACCGACTTCGGCCACGGCGGCCAGTCTCATTGAGACAAGCCATTTGGCGCAGGAGATTTTATAGTGTACAAGCGTACGTGTTTTTTATACATATGTTATCTGTATCTACCGTTTCTCTGCACTTTGTCTTTATGTCACTATGTAACATCATAAACAACCATGGCTTGATCGAAGAGATCCCTTGAAGAGATAAGTCCACCTGTGTCCACGTCGTGGGTATATCTTTTTGTATATAGTTTAAGTGCAATAAAGAATGTACAAAAAACGTGTAAGGTGTGTATGTCTGTCTGTGTGTCCGTGTCACGCGTCGAGGTAAACCCGCACGAGGTCCGCTTGCGCGGCGGGCAGGCCGGACACGGGGCAGCGCGCGGCGCCGCGCAGCGCGCGCGAGATGCACGTGTAGCAGAACACGTAGCTGCAATGGTATCATTGTAATGTTTTTATTCATGAAAATCATTATAAAGATATATTTTGAATAAAGAATTTATTGTTTAGCTTTCCTTTGCTTAGAGGATATTGTTAAAATTAGATAACAGTATTAAGACACAATGTGTACAACTTTAAAAGCATATAGCACGGCCGCTATTGACTTGAGGAAATATCAATTTATTTCATTTTAATTCAGAGATTGAGACACCTCACAGAGAGCTCAAATATTCTTTTCACCCGTCAATTCTCGGAATAGAGGGCCATCCTTATTTTTTTATTTTTTGTAATTTGATAGCACAATTGTTTCACGGTTCATATGAGATACCTATTTGTCATAACTCAGGCACCTTCGATAGTTTCAGAGTAAAATGATAGTAACAGATGGATATAGTGAAATTATAAGGGTCTCGTTTTTGCCTATAGATTATTACCTAAAATTATATAATAATATATAAATATAGATATTATGTACATGTACAATGTTCTTTGATGGGGGCATCCATAAATACGTGAGCTGTTTTTCTTTCGATTTAGACATGTAATTAGACCCCCCCCCCCCTCTCCTTCCCAATCCTCCATTTTGAGCTTACTGAATGAACGGATGCCTCCATATAAAAATTAAAGCACAGTGAGTCACCCGGACACGGGCAGCGCGGCGGGCGCGCGCCACGGCCGCCGGCACAGCGGGCACGCGTTGGCGGCCGCGCTCGCCTCCGCATTCTGCCACATATAATAGCTTCAATTAGTAGTGTATGTGACTGATATATTAGTATGCACTAAGAGATTAAATAAATAAATAAATATTGAGACATTGACACACAGCACTATCTAGTTCCACGGTAAGCTACGAGGCTTGTGTTATGGATACCAGATAGTTGATACACTACACATATATAACTTTAAATATATACATATGATAAATATAAACACTCATGACTGGAGTACAAGCATTCGTGCTCATCACACAAATGAATGCCCCCAGCGGAACTCGAACCCGTGAACGCTGGCACAGAAAGTAGGGTTACTACAAACTGAGCCAAACGTGTCGTCAAATTATCGATCAGTAATATTGAAGGATCTGTGAATTAGTAATCTGACAAACTGTAATATGCTAATATTTCATATTCACATAATCTTTGTAATAACCATTCAAAATAAGTCGGATAATATTGTTCGGATTCATTGTTAGTTAGGATTCTCGGATTCGTCAAGGGAACTTCGAACAAAAAATGATCTAATGATTTATCATAAAATACACACCAACCTATTTATTAATTATGTTTGTTTAAATAATTATTAATTTGAATATATTTATCATCTCTTTAAAGATATTTACTATATGTTTTCTGTGTTTTTCATAAAATAATATCATAATTATATATTTTAAAGATTAAAAAAAAATTGAGTATCTGTAACGTATAGGATCCGTCAACACGAATCAAAAGAGCCCAAACTCGAAGGTGCTACTAGTAGTTGTCGAAGAGTCAGTTCCCTATCCACCTGCCGGCTCTGCATCATCAGCCCGGGCGCGGTACCTGCGGCGGCGGCGGCGGCGGCGGCGGCGGCGGCGGCGGCGGCGCGGGCAGCGCGCGCAGCGCGAGCGGCGCGCGCGCGCCCCACCAGCGCAGCAGCTGCACCGCGAAGGCGCCGTACTGCGCCGCGCCGCTCAGCGCGCGGTACACCATGGGGAACGTCACCACTGCACTCCTACACATACACACATACCATATACCACAACATACATTTGCCTCGGTGGTGTAGTGGCTAGCATGTACGGCTGCAAATCCGGAGGTCCTGGGTTCGAGTAACGGGTCGGGCCAAGTTTATTTATCGAGTCTTTTTGTATAGTAAGTCTCAGTAACAGCCCGAAGTTGGGAAGTTGGCGGTGTTTCACCCCCGTGCCTCGGAGAGCACGTAAAGCCGTCGGTCCTGCGCCTTAACTCTCATCGGTCATGTCGAGTAATCGTCCCATCGGAGTATGAGAGTGACATAAATAGAGAGTGCACTTGTGTCTGCACGAACACGCACTATAATATCTCCAGCGCAGATGGTTAATCTCAATGAGATTGGCCGCCGTGGCCAGAATCGGTCAGGAGGATTATTATTATTACAACGCCATAGTATATGCTACTAAACTAAAGCATTTTCATGCTCAGAACAAAACATCCCCATCTTTTTAGGGTCACCTTCGCTATACATCCGTCAGTTTGTCAGCAAGTATGAATCGTATGAACCGTAATAGGTAGAGTTGAAATTTTCAGTGTGTATTTCTAAAAAAAAAGATAGCGATTTTCAAAATAGCCACCATGCAAATTCAAAAAAAACGACCATAGTACAACTCATATTTCACCAGTTTATTTACTTAAATAACAAGTTTTGATCAATTCAATATAACACTAGTACCATATTAACTGAAAAAACTCGTAAATTGGTATTTGTATTTCATATACATTATATGTAATCCATACTAATATAACAAATGCGAAAGTACCTCTGTCTGTCTGTCTGAGACGTTTTCACACCCAAGCTGCTGAACCAATTTTGGTAACTTTCACCTACACTTAGGGGCGCACCCGAGCAAAGCCATAAGCCATCCAAGCCGTCTACTATGTGCAATAAAGTATTTATGTATCTATTTTTTTCAAAACTTAACATTGTAAATAGATAATCATAAAATATACTCTTACCCAAACTGTCCAGCCAGTATACTTCTATAGAAGTTGGTCCAGGTGTTCTCATCAGGTTCTTCTGGAGGTGCATTACTTAATGTCAAGCCAAGAATATACAAGGGTAGCGTCGGAGCTTGGTGTTTGCCTGTCAGGTACCTGGCTAGAACTACGAGCCTGGAGGCCTCGGTTACAAAGTGGATTATTGTATAAAGCTTAACTGCTGCTTTCTTGGCTTCATCCTGTTTGCTCTGAAATAAGAAATTTTGTTTTATTTTTAGTCTGTTCTATAATTTATATTTTCATATTGAGATTTAAGAATAATCCATTTTGTGAGAACATACATACTTTTTTGTTTAATATAAAATGTAAAAACCACCTTTATTATAAAAATACCAAAGTAAATAAAAACATTAGAAATAATGTACAGTAAAAAAATATAAATAAGTAGAAATTAATGAAAAATATACATTATAAATACCACACCTTACCCAATCTCCCATCCTCTGAATCTTCCCTCCATATCTCCACTAATTTCTCAACTTTATCTCTTATATACGGCACTAACACTAACAATGCTAAGGACCCTCGTTCTAAGGCTTCTGGTAGTCTTGGACCAGAATTGAACTCTGTATTTGGTGAAATTGGGACTCGATGAAGTCCATAAAAACATTCCGAGAATGATGCAGCTGTGTGTAAATAAATAATATTTTTATATTTATATTAATTTAAAAATGGAATTATTCTAAGCATAAAATCTACTTACCATAATGTTTGAGATAATGGTATTGTAGACTATAATCTAGTAATAAGTAGAGTTCGTCGTACCATCTGTCACACCATCCACATTTATTTGGATAAACTGCTGCTAAATACTGTGAATATATAATATTAATTTAGTTTAAGGAAATGAATTGTAAATCTTAAAAGATTTAAAAAAAACATTATTAATAGGGATTTGTTTGTGTCTTGGTTAGGTACTTAAACTCCACACAAATATATAGGGAAAAGGTCTAAGCGTGTGCTAGTTATGAAGATCATAAGCATGTTACAAAATATTATCAATTAATAAAAAAATAACATGTTGAGTGACCATTTTTGTAGTTACAGTACATTGTTTAAAAATGCATTACTTGTAGGTCATATTTAATGTCTAAAATACCTGAACTAGTCTTCGTAAAGCTGGTTTGACAGTATTTCCCAGAGCCTCTTGAGCGGTAACTTGGAACACAGAGGGAGTTCCTTGTAAAGTACGAGTTAAGTGAGCTGCGTACACAGCCATACTTGCTTATTTGTTACTATACTTTAACGTTATCTGTTCAAATGATAGATTATTAAAAATATTTTATTTAGTTCATTTAGTTTTCATTTAAATATTCTTCTTATCACCTGTTTATGACAATTGATAATATTTGACAATTGACAGACGGTTGTTTGGTTGTTGTTGTCATGGATGACAAATAAAATAGATGAATTAGCTCCATACGAGCTTTTGGTGGATCTATCTATCCCTTTCATTTGTTTGATTATTAACATGCTATCTCTATATTTGGCGACAACGAGTGGGACAACAATATATTTCTGTCGCAGTTGTCACATACGTCACTACTGTGACGTCACTGCGACATTTTGTCAGTTTTGAAATTTTCAAGTTTTAACCGTTGTTATTATTATACTCATCCCCGGATTTGCCGTTTTTATATTAATTTACATTTGATCAATTTGTAGATTAGTGCTGATTTGTGCTTGAATATAAACGATGTGATTTCTTAATTAGTTTTTCTCTTCGTTAGTTTGTTTTTTCTATTAGTGTTGTGTAAACATGGGAAAGCATTGTAATATTCCAAGTTGTCAGGGAGGTTTTTCATGCCATAGAATGCTTTATAAAGGTTCACGTCAATTTTAAAACGTATACGTAAAGAATTTCTTAAAGCTATTTTCAAAATAGGGTTTATTCCTAGAGTAACTATATGTGACCCTGGTTCTGCCAATATAACTGCAATAAATTCATTAATTTCTGATAATAAACTAAATACTTCGTAGTGACAATGATGCATTAAGTGTTATCCATTATGAAGTTAATGGGAACAAAATTTACTATTTGTATGATGTACCTCATTTACTGAAATGTTTCTGTAATCATTTTCAGAAAAAGAATTTGCTCCTTGGTAGTCAGCGTGCTCAATGGTCAATTTATGTTCATATGTTGTATAATGCAGATGAACGTAAAGGTGCTGCAAAGCTAACAAAACTTACTAACAAGCATATTTATCCAAACTCTTTTGATAAGATGAAGATTGAAGGTAATTAATATTGTAGTTTAATAAATTGAGGTATATATTACTTTAGATTATAAATATTATCTTATCTTTAATATAAAATTGTTTTTAACCCGTTCAGGGTATTGCTTTTTTTGGTCCCAGTTAAGGGTATCGTGGGTCGCTGAAGACCCGAGCCATGTTAAAACACGCAATTTTTGATGAAAAAATCTGATAAAATTCCTGAACACTCTTGAATACTTCCACTTTAAGGGCACGCCATGAAGATTGCAAAAAAAATTAAACTAATAGTTTATTTTTCGTCATAAACATAGCCACTTCGCATAAATGCAGACATTGACTAAAAAATTCATAACTTTTGAACAAATTTAGATATTCGAAATATTTAAAATTCGTAAATAATGTTTTCAAATGGCGTTTTTACCGAAAAAATCGAGGACTCGATTAAAATAAAAGAAATGCTTAAGTTTGTGGTGTCGAGTAGTGCATATTTCGGAAGAAGAAAGTAAAGATTCAAGAAATAAGTCAATATATTTTTATGTTTACATGTTTTATATTTATTGAAAAAATTATAAAACATCGTTAGAAAAGATACAAAATGTATGTAAGCCATTAATTGTATCATCTTATTATCACAAATAATCTTCATAGCAAGAAAATTTATGCTCATCGCAAATCGGCGACTTACATTTCACAAAACAATTGATGGTTTTTCTATCTTTGTTCAAATCGCACACGGAAAACAAAAACTCACCTTGTCACTCTAAAAGGTTTCACACCACAGTTAAGGGTATCGTGGGTCGCTGGAGACCCAACAAGCACTTTGCTTGCTTGTTTCAAAGTCCAGATCGGTTCTAGAGAAGTGTGATCGAGCGTATAGAGTCCTAGTCTACTAAAGTTTTTTTAAAGTGCAGATAGGTATTTATCCCATCCTTGGATTTTGAGAAATGACATAAAAGAAAAATGATTCGGGTCTCCAGCGACCCACGATACCCTGAACGGGTTAAGAAAGAAACTTCTTGAAGCTATTAATATGCCCTTATATAATATACTATTCTATACTAATATATAAAGTTGAAGAGTTTGTTTATTAATTGATTGCACTCATCCATGTAATGTTCAGTCCATTAAAAAAAATTCTCAGCTTAGTAATGTTAAAAGCCATTTAAAGGCTTAATTGGCTTATCTACCTAGACCCTAATAATAATAAACTATTATTATATTACTGTTCATCTATAGTAGTTACTAATAATTATACTATAGTTATAGTTTAATTAACTATTTAATTTGTTATTGTAATACATTAATTTATTGTAATAATATATTTACAGGTGAAGTATGCTATGCAGGTATTTAGTCGAAGTGTTTTTGCCACCTTGTCTTTATGTCACCTGATGAAGGCTTGTAATTTCCAGGAAGAATACAATTATTGTAATACATTAAATGTAAATATTGAGAATGGCTTATTCACAGCTGTGATGATTTTATTCATTAATGATTTATTTGATAGTTTAAATTGCTGTGGCTATGATAGGTACCAGCTTACGTAATGCTTAAAATTAAAGTTACTTACTTACTACTAAAATTAAACTTAAAATTAAGTTTTATTATTCATTTTTTACTAAAATTTGTATTTTTTAAAATTTCTATAAGACTAAAATGTTTGTTCTAACGCACTAATCTCAAATCTTTTGCTTTTTATAAACTAAAGATGAAGGTGGTTCTAGAGCTAACAAACTTCAAATGCAAGAGCTAGATTTTAATATATACTTACAATTAAAACCAACTACATAAATGACATAACTACTACTCACATAATAATGATAATGTTATTAACAAAAACTATTGTTCTATGTTACTTCTAATTTTATTGCATTGTAATATTATAAAATATTTTCATTTACAGTTGTTAAGAAATGAGAAATTTGTTTTGCAATCAGAATTTTTGAGGTAGTTAATTTTTGTCTATACCAAATTGTTGTACTAATTTGTATTTTTTGTAATTTGTATTCAATTGAAAAAATCCTTAAAAAATGTCCTTTCTTTGTAATAACAAACAATGTATTATAAATGTAAAAAAAAAGGTATCCTGCTGAGTTTCATGCTAGTTTTTTCGGGTATGAGGCATTTTTTTCGAACTAGTGGTAGCATTAAAATAGTAAAATAAAAAAAGTTTGAAACCTACCTTTGTATTTTATTTCTAATTATAATTAGTATCATAAAAATGAAAACCTTCCTATAAAACCGACAACAGTTGTTGAATACCGATAATTTTACGATAAAATACATCCCTACTTAATCGTAATTAATACCGATTTCACATCACTACGAACTAAATTCTCCCAGATTTGCATATGACGTCATACCTTTAGAAAGGGATGCGTGGCGACTATGAAGAAATACAATAGCCGTGAAAGTGACAGCATATTTTGACTTGCCATGTATGCCTTAATTGTCCCTAAATTATGGGAAATATCATGACAGCTCTAAAATATAAATTAATTTTTATAACGTAAGAACTTATATTAATAGATATTTTATGTTTGATATGAAATATAATTAAAATATAACATTATCCTATAATAATTAAAATCATTTAGAATATTATTATATACATCAATATATAGGACATATATTTTATAAAAAAAACATTTTAAGCACATTTAACTTATGTATATTTTATAATATAATAAAATATTAATTGACATATCCTATGTAGCTATTATTAATTTAAAATGGCTAAGTCGGGAAAAATCTTTCTTTGACTATCTTGATCCCCCCGGCCCCCGCTTCATCATATTCGCATACTGTTTTTATGAATATGCACCTGTATGGAAGTCAACCGGAGTTGGTTGTTGTCAACAAGTTGCACAGACTATACGAGTTTTTTGATTTTTTTATTAAGTGCTCCGCAGCTCCAGTATTTATAATATAAATTAAAGTATTGATTGTAATAATAGTATGTGTTGAAAACTGAAACAAAGACCTCAGGCAAAATCTAAGTTTTAAGTCCTTTTATATGTTATATAGCAGAACCCGCGGCTTCGTCCGTGTTCAATCTACAAAAAAAAAACCCTTTCGCTTTATCTTATATAGCGACTCACCCTCGCTTCGCTCGTGTTCATCCTTATCTATACTAATATTATAAAGCTGAAGAGTTTGTTTGATTGTTTGTTTGCTTGTTTGGTTGAACGCGCTAATCTCAGGAACTACTGGTTGGAATTGAAAAATTCTTTTTGTGTTAGATAGTCCATTTATCGAGGAAGGCTTTAGGCTATATAACAGCAAGCTACGACCAATAGGAGCGGAGCATAAATGAAAAATGTTGCAAAAACAGGAAAAAATGATTCCTTTTGAGACCTTCCGTTGGTAGCGATGCGTAAACGGTTAAAGTTACGCAAAAATAATGTATCACGGAAGTGTTCCCCTTTAAAAGTTCTAAAAAAAAAGTCCGCGACAGCATATGTCTATCTTTTAAGGTTGACTCAATATAACCCTTTTTATGGTAATCAAATTTGTTCTAAAATAATGCATTACTTCCGAAGGTTTTTTTATAAACATGATATTAATCCTTATCCAAATAAATATGTTATTCATCACAAGTATTTAATTTTGAACAAAATTGCCCTTGACATCATTTGATTTCAATGAATATCTTAGGAGATATCATAGTTTTAAAATATACATAATATTTAACTTTACACGGACTATGGGTTAGCGGCTGAGCGCGCTCTCAGCCCGATGCAAGGTGAGGGCGGGGCGGTCATGAGGGGGGAGGGCGCTGGCCGCCGGCCGATAGCTCTGCGAGCAGTCACTATTCCACGCGGACGAAGTCGCGGGCAATAGCTAGTGATTTATATTGGTTAAATAAAGATATTTAAAAATAGTACATGTTACAAGACTCGCAGCGCATAAATAAGGGTTTAATTTTTGTAATTTAGTGTTTTATTTGATTATATATTCAATAATTAATATATCGTGCGGTATATTATTTACATAAAAAAATATTTGTTGTCTATACAGATAAATAAAATTGAAGTGTCTGTTTGTAATTTCAAAATAACAGCTTTATACTAAATGCATATGGAATTATATACGGTACTTATAAGAAAAACACAATTTTTAAAATTTTTGTCTGTCTGTCTGTTTGTTTCAGCTAATCTCCGAAACAGCTGGACCATTTTTAACGGGACTTTCACTGGCAGATATCTGATATTATAAAGAGTTACTTAGGCTACTTTTATTTTAGAAAAAGAATTAGAGTTTCGCTCAGAAAAATTAAAACGTACCTAGGGACACACCCGAGCGAAGCGAGGGTAAGTCGCTAGTGTATTTATATAATATGTATAGTTTTACAATAATGTATAGAAATCTGATGATTATTTATGATACCTGCTCCACTCCCTTGGATAATAGCACGATGATTTATAGCCTATTACCTTCCTCAATAAACGGGCTATCTAAAGTAAAAAGAATTTTTCAAATCGGATTAGTAAAGGACACGCTTTTTTATGCTATAAAGATTACGGGTTCCTGTTTTTAAAGAAAGACATGAGATAATATTTGAATCTGAACATTAATCGATTTCCAAGGCGCTCTTTGCAATATACTTACGTTATATGATAAACTTTAAACAACTTTGAACTTTGAAGCAAAGTGTCGAAAACCATACGGCTTGTTATCTCTATCACAGAGTGAAACTATCAAAAGAGGAAATAAGTAAAAATCTAAAAATTATTTAAAATACTTTAATATTCCTTATCACCTATTTTTACACAATAGTAAATGTATAAAGCAATTTGCGTATTTCCATAAGGCAAAATATCACTATTATTTGGGCAAAATATCTTAAGAATAAAACGCACTCGGCAACCTTCACAGGCTACATGTGACTGTCAACATACGAAGATACAGAAATATTTAACTCAATTCACATTAAATTTTATATATTTATAATGACTATATACTATAATGACACAGTTTTTATTATAATAAAGTTTACAAAATAATCTTTAATTTTATTTTTCATTCGAAAAAAAAAAATAGTGCAGATTATGGTGCAATCACAAGCAAATTAAATGTTATCAGTATAATATTTTGTCTTAGCGAAAAAAAAAACAAAAGCAATGTTTAATCTGTGCATTATTTGTTTAAATCGAAAACATAAGCCAAAATAAAATAAATATCCACTTGGTGATGTAAATAACGAGGCAATGTTTTTTAATGTTAAACTAAAGCTACAATAATTACAGTTTTTACACATTTACAAATTATTATTTAGGGGTTTTTTTGACCTATTATATATTTTTTATAATTTACATTTAAAAAAATAAAAAATATTGTTTCACACCTTTAATTATAAAGTATCTGCGATGTTATTTCTCGCAATCTCGCTTATTCATCAGTCATTTGTTATAACTCTTAATCATAATAATAATATAGTGACTCTTCAATATGGCGCACAAATTCAATATAGGAACACTGTTAATTTCCTATTTATTAAATTAAATTGAAAAATTTACGTTTTAATGGATTTTTGAGCAACATTAATGACTTTTTGAATTTATGCAAGTGATGGTAAAGTATAAAAACTTATAAAACGATTAAAAATTTTTTGAAGTGAAAACTTCTATAAGCAGGTTTGTATGGGGAGTAAATTCATTGTAAGTCGTCATCGACATGGTCACGTGACGTGTCAACGCTAACACTCAGAGCGCCGATAGATGTCACAACCAGATAAATGTAAACAGTTTTAATTTACAAATTTTAATTTAAGATCAAAAAATAAATTGGAATATCCAAAAATAACAACAGTTTTCACTTCTGTCGGCAGTCCTCGTGACTGCTTTTTTAGTATGTATGTATTCGTTTTGTGCCACCATAAAAGATTATACAAATAAAATTATACAAATTTTGTATTTTTTTTAATCTATATTACTAATTTTTTCATTGCCAAACAATCTCAGATCTTTATTTTGTGATAAAAGCACTGTCAACGTGTTTAATTTATTAAAATATTTAATTTTTAGGTCAAAAATGAATAAAAGTGTTAGAATTGTGTACAGAAAAGCATAAGTTCAAATAGGTGTATAAGTAAGAAACGTTATTTTTTTGTGTTTAAAGATATAAATATCATTTTAGTAAATAGTTTTAAGTACATACTTAGCAATACGATAATAAATATTAAATATTAAAAAGAAATATTTTTTTTTCATATAATTATTACTCCACATTTGTGCTAATAAGAATATCAAATACACGTCAAAGATAAAAAGCAAAAAGAAAAAAAAATTTAAACACTATATTTTCTAGTGACACAGATAAATAATATCATACTTAATTAATTCACTAATAAATTGTAAATTAATAAGTGCCCATTATTTTAATAGTCCATCGATTTTTTTTAAACTTACATTAATAATAAAGGATCATTTATTAATTACTTAAGAGTCCTGAGGGAATGGGAGGGAGTGGGAGGGAGAGGGAGGAGGAGGGAGGGAAGGGTGGGGGGTTTTGTAGTAAACGCCATTCTTACATAGAATGAAGATACATTCTTACATAGAATTCTAACATAGAATGAAGAATATTTGAGAGCTAAGCGTTAGGGAAAACAACCTTGAGAATTATTTATTAACTTTGACTTTTGACTTTGAGAAATTTTATGCGCTCTTACATGGAGGTAGGGGAGGGTGGGAGGGGGGGGGGGGGGTGAATTTCTAGTACGGTCAAAATTGTCCCTACATAATTAATAAATGGCTCCTAGTGGTTCAATATTAAGATATAATTTTATTTATTAACAAAATAATTGTGATTTAAAACAATATCCTATTATATGTAGACTATTTGATATAACAAAGTACAACGTACTGTCAAACCAACCAACTGTTTTTATATTTAAGATTTAAAACACCACACTGAGTCAATACTAGCAAACTTAAAAATATAGCTATCCTTATCAATGAATGACTTCAGATCTAATCGATCTGACGCTCACATCGACTGATAATCGTATTTTATTATTATTTTTCACCATTATTCCAAACGTTTCGTCAATTTTTTTTTAAGAAAATATAACATCTACATAAAATGTCCATTAGCTATAAAACCTCCTTAGTAACAATAACAGTAAGGACCTTTTCACAATGTGTGTCATAAACGCACGTCGTCACCGCATATTGTACCATAAACATGATAAATTTTAAAATACAGATAGATTGCTTGCGTTCGTGTCGATACAAACATGAGTTGACGTCGCGTTAAAGAGTTATCGTGTGAAAAGGCCCTAAGGTCACTTCAACATTTTTAACGCACTGTCGACGAATACTTGTCGATATCGATACGCACGTAAGGAATCTGTGTTTTTTAAATTATATCAGTTATACGCATCGATCAAAAAAGTACTAGATACACAATCAGTGTCAAAAAATGTCCTCACCGAATGAGCGCTCACTTGAACATTTGAGCGCTCTTTAATTTTTTTTTGTGAAATCAACTTTAAGGCATTTTATTTACATTAGGTTATTGTGTGTCATTACTAACAAAATATGATCCATGATGGTTGAAATAAATGATTTATTATTATGATTATTAAGGTTCAATTTACATTGTATATTTATTTCAACTGGAAAAACCTAAACGCAATCGGTGACAGTTACAAGAGAACTTTTACATGGGATTGTGTATCTAGTAGTATTTTGATCGATGGCCAACATTATATATGGTGGTGTGCAAAGGCCCCGTAACAGTGACCTCATGTTCAGGAGGTGTGTACCGTGTGTGTGTGTGTGTGCGTCGCTAGCTGGCGGAGTTGTTGTACTGCGGGCGGCCCGCCAGCTCCAGCAGGTAGCGGTCGGGGTGCTCCATCCAGTCCGCCGCGGACACCTTCACCTGTGGACACGTTATCACTTTTTCACTTTCACGCTAAAAAAAGTACATGTATTCAACCCTTTTTTAACGTCCCACTACTGGGGGTGGGCCTCCCTTCAATACGAGGGAGATCAGGCCATAGTCCGCCGAGTGCACACTGGCCGAGTGCGGGCGGACTGAGCATATCTGCAGACAACTTGCTAGGTTCTCTCAGACATGCAAGTTTCCTCACGATGTTTCCCTTCACCGTAAGGCAAGTGGTAATCATGTTAGAAATGATTCGCACATAAAAATATCAGAGGTGCGAGACTCGGGATTTGAACCCGCTTCACTCGGTTTTCCAAGCGTGCGCGGTATCACTGGGCTACCACTGCCTAAAACAAATACTTTGAAGATATCTATACTGATATTATAAAGAGGAACGATTTTTTGTTTCTTTGTACAGGATATGCTATGAAACTGCAAAAGCGATTTAGATGTAATTTTGGTAAGAAGATAGTTTGAGACTCTGGGAAGGACATAGGAAATTTTATCCTGGAAATCATCCCTTAAGAGAATGAAAATGGGAATGAAAGTTTGTATGACGAAGCAACCTTAGGACGAACCCGAGCGAAACGAGGGTGAGTCGCTAGTTGCATATAATAGTATGCACACACATAATACACATATTTCTGTGGTCGTCTGTTATAAACTTTCATTTTGATATTGTTTGGAAAAAATAACTTTATCAAGCAAACAATTTGACAGGTAAAATCAATCATTTTTTTATTATGTTAATATACTCTATAACACTTGCGTTATCAAGACAAATTTAAAGAATTATAATTAATCAAAACCGGTTAAGCCATTTAGTACTATATTAACGACTCACCCTCGCTACTCTCGGGTTCGTCCTTAAGCACATTTTAAATAGATATAAAAGTTATTAGCCAGATTTTACATTTTTTTTCGGGATTTTTTCTGATTTTTAATAGTTATTCTGCTATTTACTATATATATATTAACAAATTATAAAAATCGGTCCAGCCGTTCTTGAGTTATAAGTGTTGTAACAAGCCCGACATTGTTTTATATGTACATATTCGGGTCAAACAGAACCTTCGTTTTTGAGTTCGGAAAGACATGACTGATCCTATAAGAATTCCGGATTTCCTTCCAGAATCATTATGAAATGTACTAATTCTTGTGAAGTTCTGTGGGAAAATCCGATTTTCCTTTCGGAACCCCTATAAAATATGCAGAATCTTTCAAAATACTGTGGAGAATCCTGAAATAGCAAGTGATATAGAGTTCGGAGTCCGACCTGCCGCTGGCGCTCCGCCTCGCGCACCTGCCACTTCTTGACCTCGGTCTGCGCGTCCTTCAGCGCCTGCTCGCCGCAGCCCCACACCTGCACCACCAACAATTAATTTTATTTAATTATACTTTATTAAATTAGACTTTTACAAGCACTTTTGAATCGCACTTTTACATTTTCAAAATTTAAATTATGTAAATTAAATGTCAGTGTGTACGTCTAGCATTATTTTGGGTAGGCACTGTCTGTAACAAGTACATAACGCCTTTGAGATGTCTAACACCTTAGTCTCTCCCGTGAACATGATTGCTGTAAAGCAATCGAAACGTCGGCAACCAAAAATCAAAATAAATCCGCGAAATAATCCGAAAAGATAGTTTTATTTAAAATGTCAAATATTCGCGTAAATCTAAGAAAGTATTAAATAGAAATAGGTAACGGAATTTATTATAATAGAGATAAAAATTCAAATTAATTAATATTATACTATCTATCTGTCAAGGGGAAGAGAAGTAATGCTTAAAAAATACAAAAGAATTAGTATTTTTTTTAATAACTGGTACCCAAATAAAATTTTCCTTATTCTTAAAAGAAAGTTAGCTGTATAAAAAAAAATCAAGAATAGTAGCATAAACAAATCCTCTACTATTTTTGAATTTGATATTTTTTTGGCGGACTCCGTCCTATATAATTTTTTTGTCTAATTGTAAGTTTAATACTACTTGTTTTGAATTTAGGTTGTAAAAACGGTTCTTCTATCTCTATAGATAATATGTAGGTGACATTCGAAACCTGCTTCAAGTGTAAGTTATTTCTAGCTTTACTATAGTATTAACATAAAATATATTTGTCAATTAATTCGGTCGTACATATTTTATGCGGCAATAGGTCAAGAGATCGACATGTTTTTTGGTATAGGATTATCACCCTTTATTATACATCTAAAAAAGAGAGAAGAAAATATACTAAAATATAATAGAGAGTATGAGAGGCGGTCTTATCGGTAAAAGAGCGATTTCTTCCAAACGACTTTTTTTTTAATGTTGGGAAATGTATTTATGCATACCACCTGTAGAAATATAGGTGGTGGGATTCCTGAACGGGCAACACTAAAGCATACATGTCAAAATAACTTCTCCCGATTATTTTATTGTTTTTTGTAATAATTTTACTTATTTTATACGACTAACTTAGGTTAAATAGGTGATAATTTAATTAAAGTGTAAAATTTTTATATATGTGCATAACAGGAGTATCAAAAAGATAAGTTGTGTTCGTCAGCTTTCATCGTACAGGTAACGAACTCAAGATTTAAATTAAATCTTTAACATTGTAACTTCTTTCCTTGATTTTGTCATAAATTGTTAAGTAAATAAATAATAAAACTATATTAGATTGTCCACACTACCTGTACATATGATAGAAATTATATTAATAATAATTTAATTATTGTGTCATACTCTAATATCCGCATAAAAATGATGACTCGTGGAACCAAGGTGCGCCAGGCGGAGGAACAACTCCAGCTGACGCTCCAGGAATTAAAGACATACAGGTCACAGTGTGAACAGTTGTTAAGGGAAAGAGATGACAATGAAAAAGAGTTAGAGCAGATTTTCAAGAAAAACACTGAATTAAAAAACGATATGTCACAAATGCATCTTCAATGTACAAATGTAATGGAAGAAAATGAAAATCTGCTCAAAATAGTCAATGGGTTTGACCAGTGCAGAGATGAGTATGAGGAAGCCCTTAAACTCAATGGTGAATTGAGACACCAGCTGCATGAGGCCAAGAAACAAATTATTGATCTTAAAAATATGAACCACAATCTAACAGCCTCTCAAACCCAATGTCTATACAGTGAATTGGTTGAGAATGCACCAAACTTGGTGTCCTCCGTCCCAATTTTGAAAAAGAATACTAGTATAATAGATTTGACTTGTGATGACTCCAGGACTTCATTTGCTGTTCTAAGCAAAAATAAACTAAAAAAATACATTAAAATAAATAAATTAATTAAGAAATATCATCAATTATTAAAAACAAAAAATATATATAAAAAGTATAATAACATTTGCAAAGAGAAAATAGCACTAAGAACAAAAATGATATCTTATTGTCAAGAGATTAATATTCTTAAAAATGACTATGAGGCCGATGTCAGCACACTGCAGTCTGAGATTACAAATTTGAAGTATAGCTTAGACACATTAACCAGTAAATACAATACTGCTCAGAAAGAAATTGCCGAGCACATATCTGCCATGGATGACTTGGTGAAACTTAGTAATAATAACTTTGAGCGTTTTGACTCATTTATTAAAGACCATCTTTGTGAATGCCATCTTTCACCTTCAAGTCCTTCAGGGCAGTTAAATAGTAGCATAAATAATGACCACCTGACTCAGCCTGTGGGAACTCACACCGACTCCAAATATAAATCTAATAATATACAACCCTCGCAATCTGTACCTCTCCCTAAGAAAAAATATATAAAAATTTATAGTGATGAGTTGGGGAAAGGTATGGGTGTATTACTGAATGACTTTTGTGAGGGGCAGGGGGTTATCAATCATTGCATGCCCGGAGCCACTTATAATCATATAATAAATAGCATCTTGAGTGAGGCTCACTGTCCCAACACAACTATCATTATATTAATTGGGAGAAGGGGTAATGTAAACAAGAGTACGATGGAAAATATTTTAAATAAATTGCAACAATTAAACATAAATAAGATTTTATTGTTTACACTACCTTATTTAAATAAATTGCCTCAGGAAAATAGGTTAAGATATGACATTAACCACTTGAACCCCGCTGGTGCCTATGGGTACCACTTCCGGCGTTACCGTTGACCCCCGCTGGTACCCATAGGCACCACCTCGCCCGCTGCACTTTTATCACTTATTACACGACGAAATTAGTTTATTTTATGCCAAATGAGTGATACACGCAAACTTTAGAAGTTTTATCAATTATATAATAAAATAAAATTTTAATTAGATGCCGACAACGTTAAAAACAAACGCGTCAAAAATTGTTTAAATTTCAATTGAAGCGCGCGCGGTTCACTGTAGTTTTTGTGTAATTTAAAATATTTGGACTAATGAATTTGTGCCGTAAACGTATTTATTATTTATTTATTGTTAGTATTCTTTGCCAGTATTGAGATACTAATAAGTTTATAATCACGTCATAAAAATAGTTTTTTGGTCCAACGAATTTTGATGTATAAAATTCGTAAAATAAGTCGCCATTTTATAACATGAATTTTGACTATTAGTCATTGATTTGGTGCCTGATAAAGGTAAATCACTAAAGAAAAACTAATATAATTTCATATTTTCAGTTGTTTGTAGCATATTTCAATATTTTTATTATATAAAATATGTTTATTTACAAATAATACCTATAAGCTGTCAAATTTGACATACTTGAACTCTCATTAAAGACCAGTTAGACATTGACACATGTCGATATGTGTTATCGATAATATCGATATTTTATTTTAATATAAATATAATGTAACATGGGGAATAAAATGCAAAATAAAATACTCTTATATATTATAAAATATAATAGGTATATTTAAAAGCCTAAATACAAAGGCAAACATAATAAACTATACTATAATGGGAATACAAAGACGTTCATCCATATTTTATATATAAATAAAAATGAATGGCTAAATTTGTTGCTAAGCGTAAAACTCGAGGACGGAAATTTTTCAAATATTCATTGAAGTCCGGGGAAGGTTCTTATGAAGAGAAAAATTTGAAAAAAATCACGGAAAAACGTAAAAATCACATGTTTTTTTTTTCCTTATTACTATATTATTATAAACGCAACCTTAAAATTAATATATACTACTTGAATGCATTTGTAAATTTCACACTTTCTCTTTTTACGATATACAGTTTGACGTTGACTTTGTTTGTTTGTTTGTACTTCTTTCACGTCGAAACAAAGTGCTGAATATTTGTGATTTTTTTGTGTGAAGATAGATAGAAGGAAAGCTGAAGAACGAAATTGGCTACTTTTTACCACGGGAGACTATCTTGTTCCCATTGGAAAATAATTTATATCTATTTCATACCAACCGTCAAAACGTGAGTTGCTAGTCTGAAATAATATAAGCTTTCCCTGACTGCCTCGTCGGTCTAATAGTAGTGTAAAAAGCTTTAGTAGTAGGGTATATTATTGAGTTGATCTGCTGGGAAATACTCAGTAATAATAGTTTAGAAAAGGGCTCAGTAATTTGCAAAACGCCCGCTTCATGTTACGTGGGACTTCAAAAACATAGTTGGCAAAAATATGAGTGTATAATATATATTAAACTTGTGTCTATCATTTAAGTAACGTAACTATTCATGGTTACTTCGAATATTGGCGAGGTATTACACGGGCATTTATTTTTACTAGTAAATTAAAGTCTTCTTTGACTATCTAATTGATTCCCTAGATTAGAGGAAAAGATAATAAAAGGGTTGGAATTCCTGGAGAACAGCAAATTTCTTTAAAAAAATCTTTGAATCAATAAATATTATGTTCATCTAAATATTGTACATATTATGTTTTTCACATTGTTTAACACATGAATAAACAAACTAAAAGAGCTATATTATTGAAATTTTCATTCTCAAATTATTATTTTAAAAATAGCAAGATAGGAATGCCAGTACATAGAACTAGTGAAAAATAATATTTAAGTACTATATAAGTTTTTAAATTGAGATAGATATTTCTCTTTTTATTAATTAATATTTAATTAATATATTATGTTACTTTTTCTGTAATAATTATTAAGAGCTTGCGTGCCAGAACTTTTACTCTATAATTTTATTTGCTATATTTTTATGAAAATTATACTTTATGTAATAATTTTGAATCTAATTTGTCCAAAAAAATTACATTATTTTATTGCACTTATTTTGATTTTTTAAATACTTATTTTTTATTGTTATAAATAAATATAAAAATTGTAATTGTGTTTGTGTTTAATGGTTCACGAAATAATCGATAATTTTTAGTGTTGTGGGGTACAGCATCACTACGCACCAAAATATTATCACACATACTTACATACAACGTACATACTACATACATTATTACAGTCAACTTCACATGTTTAAATGTTTAATTTTTTGAATAAAAAGTGTTAAGTTTTCATGTATATGATAATATTTAGCTTTTTCTTTTATAATTTGAGCTAAATTTATATACAGAAACGTTAATTACAATACAACACGAGCGTCTATAAAAAATAACCTCAATTTTTGTCTGTTTTAAGAAAACCATCCGAATTTTGATTACAGTGGCTTATTTTCAAGATTTATTTGCGTATATTTGTAAAGCAAGGACTATTCTATATTTTAGTATCAGTTTTATTATGAATCCACCTACTATAACTCAGAGGATTGATTTAAAAATTGCGCGATAAGCTGCGCAAATACAACGAACGAGCCGCGAGTGCTATAAAGTTTTGAATTCGATTGTAACTAACAATTAATATAAATAAATCAAGAAATGGTTTTGTGCGATTACATGCTTATTCATAAAACAGTGTTTCAAATTTAGTGTAAATTTAAACCGTGGTATTATCAGAAATCAATATATTACAACAACTACTACGTTTTCAACTAACACTGATATATTGTCAGCTTATTTATAATTTATCAATAGATTAAAGTGTATTTTGTATATTGTCATAAATGGTCATATTATTTAAAAATCCAAAACAGCTTGCACATTTTAAATCGGTGCTATATTATTTGAATTATGAGTGTTTTTTTTAAATCATGGTTATATCGGGGAAAAATGACGTACGGGCTCGGTGTTTAACGGGTGTTGCATGTCAAAAAGCGCGGGGTTCAAGTGGTTAATAATTTAATGCACACTTTAACTACTTGTAAGTATTTAAATTCAAATATTAAAAAAAATAATAAAATTGATGTTATTGACATTAATAATTTATGGAAAAATAATAATTATATATTGACATATAGTAGGCTTAGCCTATCATATTTTTTTAAACGACAGATAGCATCTGTGCTATCTTATTATATACAAATTGACATAGCCAATGATTTGGTTACTCCGACTTTTGCTCCTATTGAGCAAAATTGTAATATGACATTTTTTAATTTGGAATCCGTTCCAAGTAGCAATTTAAATTAATAATTAAGACAACAGAGGATGCCTCTGGCACATTTATAAGCAATGACATTAAATTAGATAAATGTCATAGTAAAATATCAAGAAATGCCCAAATTTGTAAAAATTTAAAAATTGTAAACCTGGTGCACCAAAATATACAGGGCATGATAGGTAAGGATCTTGAACTGGAGTTATTTATAAATAGTGAAAATATTCATATTTTATGTTTAACAGAACACTGGCTTTCTATTTCTCAGTCCATATTTAACTTCAGCGGTCACCAGGTAGCTAGTATGTTCAATAGAGAAAAAGCTATACGCGGAGGCTCTTTAATAATAATAAGTAAACTTTTTAAATATAAAGAACGTAAAGATATTGTGAGCCTCTCTGTTGAGCAAACTATTGAACTAGCCTGCGCAGAGCTTGAGCACTTCATTGTTGTATGCGTATACAGGCCTCCTAACGGGTTATATGAGTACTTTGAGAAAGTATTAGAAGAAGCTTTGTTAAAATTAAATAGTTCTAATAAATTCATTATTGTTTGTGGTGATTTTAATATAAACTTATTAGATAATTCCATTATAAGTCTCAGATTTAAATCCATGCTTCTATCATATAACCTGAATAATTTATTTCTTGAACCGACTAGAATCACTGCTACCAGTGCTACATGTATTGATAATATATTTACAAATTATAAACCATCTTCTAAATCTATTATAAACAAGTTGAGCTCAGACCACTGTGGTCAGTTAGCTTCATTTTCCTATACTTTAAATGCCAATAAAAATATGTTAAAAAAGACTTTTGTCCCCATAAATACTACACGTATGGAGAAGTTCAGAGGTAATATTGTAGCAAAACTTCCTTATTTATCTTACAGCAATGACCCCAACTTCTTATATAATTCTCTATTTAAATTAATAAAAACAGAATTTTCTACAATATTTACTTCTAAAACAGTCAATTCAGGGGGTCTCTTGTCATTTAGTGAATGGGCAACTCCTGGCATCTACAAGAGCAGGCAAAGACTATATGAATTGTATGGTGAAAAAGCTTATAATCATAGTACATCGTTTGCTTCTTTTGTAAGTGCCTACTCAAAAATGTTTAGGAGAGTATGTTCCATGGCAAAATCTTTACATATTAAAGACAAAATAAAAAATGCACATAATAAAGTAAAAGTTACATGGAACATAATTGCTTGTGAAAGTGGGAGAGTCACAGATCGCGGCTTCGATTTTAAATTAAATATCAATAATAATTTTATTACTTCAAACCTAGAAGTTGCATCTGAGTTTGAAAAATTTTTCACTGACATTCCAACTTCAACAACGCAATCTCTCAATTCATCTCCCGCTATTGCCGAATCTTTACTTAAGAATCACGTTAAAGAATGTAATTTGGTATTTAAATTTAAACTTGTATACCCCAAAGATATCATCGCAGCCTTCAAAAGTTTGGATGTCAAGAAAACCGCTGACCTATGGGGTATATCTGTAAAAGTTATTAGTTCGGTAATTGATGTTGTTGCACCTCATCTAGCTACTGTATTTAATAGCAGTATAGAGCATGGTGCGTTTCCTGATCTAATGAAACACAGTAAAATCATTCCTATTTTTAAATCAGGTAGTACCTTAGATCCTAATAATTTTAGACCAATTTCGGTACTGCCAACGTTTAGTAAAATTTTTGAAAAAATCATACTCGCGCAAATGTTAACGCATTTTAATGCACACAATCTACTTCATAAGAAACAGTTTGGATTTACGAAAGGCCGCTCCACGGCAGACGCTAGTGTTGAGTTAGTAAAACATATTTTTGAGGCTTGGGAAAGGTCACAAGATGCACTTGGGATATTCTGTGACTTATCCAAGGCCTTTGATTGTGTGCATCATGAGACGCTGATCAGGAAACTGCACCATTATGGTATTAGAAATAAGGCACTCGACCTTTTGAATTCGTATTTAAAAAATAGAATACAGAGGGTTGATGTTAACGGTAAGAGATCTCCTGGAGCTCCATTAGATATGGGGGTTCCACAAGGGTCTATTCTCGGCCCCTTTCTTTTTCTAATTTATATTAATGATTTGCCATTTTTTGTACAGGACAAACATGAGATAGTATTGTTCGCTGATGACACTTCACTTATTTTTAAAGTGAAGCGAAATTTGCCAATGTACGACGATGTAAACGATGCTCTCTCAAAGGTTGTCTATTGGTTTGATTCAAATAATTTATTATTAAATAATAAAAAGACAAAATTAATAAAATTCTCAACACCCAATGTTAAACTTGTTGATAATGGTGTAATATTAAATGGAGAAGTGTTGAAACCGGTAGAGTCAACTAAATTCCTAGGTATTATCATAGATTCCAAACTGCAGTGGGGCCCCCATATTGAGGGACTAGCGAATAGACTCAGCTCTGCAGCGTTCGCGGTAAAAAAAATAAGACTTCTTACTGATGTAGATACAGCTCGCATAGTATATTTCAGTTATTTTCATAGTATTATGTCCTACGGTATCTTATTATGGGGAAATGCAGCAACTATTAATACGGTCTTTGTCCTGCAGAAAAGAGCTATTCGTGCAATTTATAGTTTAGGTCCTAGAGTGTCATTAAGAGATAAGTTTAAAGAAATAAAAATATTGACTGTTGCTTCTCAGTACGTGTACGAAAATGTTATGTATGTTCGTAAAAATATACACGAATTTCCCAAGAATTGTGACATGCATAACATTAATACTAGGAGCAAACACAAACTTGTAATGCCTGTGACTCGTCTACAGAGAGTCAGTAATTCTTTTTATGGACAATGTATACGCTTGTACAACAGGATCCCAGAAAATGTTCAAAAAGCTTCCATCGCTAAATTCAAAAAAATTGTTAAAGAACGTTTGTGTGCTAAAGGCTATTATACAATAAATGATTTTATAGAAGATAGCACGCCTTGGGAATGAAGTGATCGCCTCCAGGCTACTTCAACTTTATAGTAATATTGTAAACTATAATTTATTAAAAAAAAAAAATTAGTCCCGCTGAGTTTCTTTCGCCAGTTCTTCTCAGGTCTGAGGCTTCTTCTTTCCGAACTGGTAGTAGACTCATGAAGTTCAGTAAAAAATTGTAATAATTTAATGCTGAATAAAATATTTTGAATTTGAATTTGAAAAAAAAGTTATGTGGGACTCACCGGCTAGAAAAGCCAGTACTACCCACTAAAACCCAACAAAACTTCCCCCGTCTTAACGCACACCCACTGAAGTGGGCCACCTCCCTGTGCAATTCTCGGCTTCGCGTTCGGCTGAACTGCCCCGGACGTTCGTGCCCCACCGCCCCACCACGATAAGGTGAACGCACATTGGGGGGGAGGGGGGGGGGGGGGGTTCTTCCAGGCAACCTGTAGGGCGATATGTGGTGGCAACTGACCTCGATGGCGGCGAGCTCGTAGGGCACGCCCTTGTACTCGAAGGCGTCGAAGCCCTCGTTGACGGCCAGCAGCGGGCGGCGCGGGTCGGCGCCGGCGCGCAGCCCCTTGGGGTAGCCGCGGATGCACGAGTTCAGGTACAGCATCTTGGGCCCGCGCTCCACCACCGCGAACCTGCAACGTATTACGTTCGTATATAGACAATTGTTGGTTTAAGCCATTACAAAAAAGTTACAGACGTCGCGGGACGCCTGGCTCTCGGCAGATGTGTAATATCGAAACTATTCTTGAAAATTTATACATGCAATATGGTGTTTTCCTTCACCGTAAGACAAGTGGTAATCGTGTTGGTAGCGATTCACACATGAAAATAACAGAGATGCGAGATTCAAGATTTAGAACCCGCCTCATTCGGTTTTCCAAACGAGCGAGTTACTGGGCTGTCACTGTCTGACAGGAGTGTAGAGCTGACTAATACTATTGTGTCTGGTGTTAACCACAGATGGATAGTGTGCGTGTGTGTGTGTGTGTGTGTGTGTGCGCGCTCACGTGGGGTAGAGCTGCACGAGCGCGCAGTCGGGCCCGCCCCAGTACTGGTGCGTGTCGCGCCACTCCTGCGGCGCGCACGCCACCAGCGTCACGCCGGCCGCGCCCGCGCCTGTTCCCGAGGCACCCTCCACCACCACCAGCGTCGGGCCTCTGCGCAGAAAGACCATAGATATTTGCTATATTTCATTATCTATTTAAATAAAACTATCTTTTGGGATTTTTTCGCAGGATTATTCTGATTTTTGGTTCCGGACGTTTCAAATGCTTTATATCAATCATGGTTGTTTAGTATTTTTTATATATGGTATTATTGTCTTAAGTCATGTCTGAAATGACAGATGACAGTTGTCAATTGGATTCGGGATCGTTCGGTCGGTGTGACGAGTGCTCCTCTCGTTTGAATTGTTTCGGTTACAAAGTAAAATAAGTATTTTCGGTCGGATTAATTATGGGCTTATATATTTATACATCACATACACACAAACACCCCTAGTGATCAGTGCCTACGCAGGATTAAGGATTCCGGGCCCGGCAACGCTTCCACGGCTAAGTCCACGTACAAGGTACACTTTATATTATAATTTATTAGCGTTAGTTTTATATATATTTTACTCCGCGTAACGCGGATCATACATTTTGGTAGCAGAGCGTAGTTGTATTTTCGGTCTTTTACGTGTATAATACACGATATCTTTAATTTGCGAGAAATCGGTAATTTATATCTACCCCTTATTGTGTTAACATTTTGTCACGCGTTGCGGAGACAGCTGATACGACGTTGAACTGTGTTCGTTACTTTTATACGTACATTGTCAATATAATAATTATATAATAAACTTATGATGGTTATCGGATTATATCTTGGTGATTTTTGGATTTATATATGTTACTAATCGTAGGTTCATTATTTCATCCAATGAAATTAGCATTAAAATTGCATTAATTGAAATATACATATTATAAACTTGGAATAAGAAGTAAAAGGTTGTTCGTGAAATATATAGGATAATTATTATCGAGTTGTTTCATACGGTTTAAGATGTCATTGTTGAAAGTTAAATTTATGATATAAAGTTAAGAAGTATTATATACTTTATATTATACTGTGTTTAAAGATTAGCATCAACGGTTTATAGAAATTATAATTGTAATAAAATATTATATATAGTTTAATGTTCGGAATATTTTAATATTTTATTTGAAATATATATGTAAAGAAAACCACTTCATAAGCGAGTGCTTTTCATAAGTTTATATATAATACATAAATACTTTTTAATTAATTCCAAATTTACTTTTAACTTTTTTATTTTTTATTTATATTTGACATGTTAATAAAATAATAGAAATACGTACTTACAAATGTTATTTAATATAATATGTTAAAATATAAAGAGATTAAAATAGAGGCTTTAAATGTAGTTTCTATTATTGTTACAGAAACGCAATTAAGCTTTTATTTTTAAACAAGAGAGGAATATTATTATAAAACTACATTTTCTGCAAATATTTCAAGAAACATGGAAAAGTTGAGGTTTGAGTTTGCAGTGAAACCAACAGCAGATGGAAAATCAAACCTCATATGTATAACCTCGATAACTACACCTGATGGACAAATTTTTGGAATACCAGCCGAGTACCAACCTGCACATCTTCACCAAGAAATTATAAAAACTACCCACTATGTTAAGGTCAAAAAATCATTAAATAAAAGATATCAAACTAGGAAAATATGGATAACTTTGACAGATGATATATCAAAAATTTATTTGGATGAAGAACAAAACTTACAGTTTAATGATTTTTACCTAGAAGAAAATTTAGAAAAAGCAAATATTGGTGAATCTATAGCTAGTAGCTCAAATCAGACGTTGGAAAAACTGTTAGAGAAATTGCTTGAAGAAAAACAAATAAAATCTGAGACTCAAAATTTAGGGGTAATTGCAAAAGATTTCACGATTGAGAAATTCACTGGCAGAAACACAAATGCTTACCAGTGGATTCAGATTTTTAACAAAGAATGTGAACGTTTCCATATCGATGAAGACAAAAAGAAAATTGAAATATTAAATTTTTTTATGGAATATTCTAGTGTCGATTGGTACAGCAATATGCTTATAAAACTTACAGTGGAATCAGAATGGAATAGGTGGGAGAAAAATTTTTGTGACACGTTCGCAAATAAAGGATGGTCACCCATAAGATATGCTCTTGCCTTTAAATACCAAACAGGTTCGTTACTTGAATATGCTTTAAAAAAAGAAAAATTGTTACTAGAAGTAAGAAGATCAATTGATACTGGGACACTTATAGACCTTATAGCATTCGGTTTACCCAATTATGTATCTGATAAAATTGACAGAGGAACTTTACAAGAAACGAAAGATCTGTACAACGAAATAGGAAAATTGGAATATCTGGTTGAGAAGAAGAAGACCTATAAAAAAAGCGCTTTTTATTCTGACAACAACTTCCATAAAATTGAAGAAAAGAAGCCATGCCAAATTTGTATCAACGAGGAAAAGGGGAAACGTTACCATCCTGAGGAAAGTTGTTGGTTTAAAAGGAAAAATCAAAAGGCAATTGTAAAAACAGTAAATAACTCAGAGTTGGAAGTGGAACTTAATGAGAAGAATCCAAAAAACTAGATGTACCACCATTAATAGAAGTTAAGTTACTATTAAATGATACTTTAAAAGTTTCTGGAATTTATGATTCAGGTTCAAATGTGTCATTAATTAATGCAAAATTATTAAAGATACAGCCAACAGAAAATATAAGGGATATTCAAATAGTAAACTTGAGGACTATTAATGGTGAGAAGAGAACAAAAGGTATGGTAACATTAAAAATTAAAATCTACAATATTGAAAGAATTATGGATATTTTTGTAGTAGATAATGAAAATTTTAATTATGATTTTCTAATTGGTTTGGATTGTATCAAAAATTTTAAATTAGTGCAAAATGAAGAACTAAAGATCATACAATATTACAATCCAAAAGAAAAAAAAGTTACCTTAAATGAAGAGGATATAAAAAACAAAAACTTAACAAATGTCGAAATTCCTGATGTACTAGGTGACAAAAATGAAGAAGTATTAAAAGAAGAAACAAAACACGTAAACAAATGTGAAATAAATTTCAATGAACACATACATTCAGATAGATTCGAAATGTTAGTAAACCATCTAGATTTATGCCAGCAATCAGAAATTGATAAGTTGATAGAAAAATACAAATCTGTATTCGCTAAAGATAAATATGACATCGGTACAGTACGAGATTATGAAGCTCATATTGATCTAATGGTGGATAAATACTGTTACAAACGTCCATACCGATGCACAACTGAAGATAGGAAAGAAATAGAAAGTCAAATTTCAAAATTATTAAGTAAGAATTTGATTGAAGAATCTTATAGCCCTTTTGCTGCTCCAGTAACTCTGGCATATAAAAAAGAAGATGAAAAAAAAACAAGATTGTGTATAGATTTTAGAGAATTGAACAAAATTGTCATGCCTCAATCACAGCCTTTTCCGTTAATTGAGGATTTAATGGTAAAAACTGTAAACTGTAAATATTTTTCCACTTTTGATATAAATTCAGCATTTTGGTCAATTCCTTTGAAAATTGAAGACAGATACAAAACTGCATTTGTAACACAAGAAGGCCATTTTCAATGGACGTGTCTCCCATTTGGATTAAAGACTGCTCCAGCCATTTTCCAAAGAATATTGAGCAACATCCTAAGAAAACACAAACTCTGTAGTTTTGCAGTAAATTTTATAGACGACATCTTAATTTTTTCCAAAACTTTTAAAGAACATATAGAACATCTATCAAAACTACTGGAGGCAATACAATCAGAAGGCTTTAGACTAAAATTTTCGAAATGTGCTTTTGCTAATAATTATGCCAAATATTTAGGTCACATAATAGAAAACAATTCAGTCAGACCTCTGAAAGATTATTTAACCGCTGTAAAAAATTTTCCAGTTCCAGAAACAAGAAAAAATATACGTCAGTTCTTAGGAAAAATAAATTTTCATCATAAATTTGTACCACATAGTGCAATTATCCTGGACCCTTTACACAATTTATTGAGGAAAGACGTGAAATTCATATGGTCTGCAGAATGTCAGGAATCATTTGATAAAATAAAAGAATTGCTATGTTCAAAACCAATTCTGAATATCTTTGACCCTGAACTACCAATAATTATTTACACAGATGCAAGTATCAAAGGTGTGGGAGCAGTGTTGAAACAAGAAGATAAAAATGGGGAAGGTAAACCAGTTGCATATTTTTCAAAAAAATTAACTGAAGCTCAAAAAAGGAAGAAGGCAATATATCTAGAATGTCTGGCAATAAAAGAAGCTGTTAAATATTGGCAGCACTGGCTTATGGGAAAACAGTTTACGGTATACTCAGATCATAAACCACTAGAGAACATGAATATCAAGGCTAGAACTGATGAGGAACTAGGGGATTTGATGTATTATTTATCCCAATATAACTTTACTATAAAATATAACCCAGGAAAATCAAACCAAGAAGCTGACTGTTTAAGCCGAAATCCAGTTCTAGAACCTTATGACAATACTGACGATTTTTTAAAAGTAGTAAATTTAATAAGCCTAGAAGACATTAAAAATGACCAATATACAAATCTAAACGTACAAAATGGAAAACATATATTGGAGAATGAAATTTATTACAAAAAATGTAAAAGAAGGAAAAAAATCATTTTATCAGAAGAACTTAGTAAAATTTTAATAAAAGATGTCCACAAAACTTACTGCCACATTGGGAGAACCCAGATGATAAATAAAATAACACCATTCTACACAGCAAAGAATATCATCGCAAACATTAAACATATGTGTGATAAATGTGAAATTTGTATAAAAAAACAAATCAAGAAGGAAGTCAAAATATGGATTAATGTCACATTTAGGTCCAGCAACACGCCCATTTGAAATAATATCTATTGATACCATTGGTGGCTTTGGAGGATCACGGTCAACGAAAAAATACATCTTCTGGTTGATCATTTCACAAGGTATGCTTATATTCTCACATCAAGAAATCAAAGCGCCAGTGAGTTTATTAAATTAATAAAAAATGTGACAGAAAATTATAATATTGATATGCTTTTAACGGACCAATATCCTGGCATAAATTCCAAAGAATTTAAAGAATTTGTAAAAAAAGAAAACATAAGAATGGTTTTCACAACTGTCGATACACCATTTTCAAACGGGCTTAATGAAAGGCTAAATCAAACCTTAGTCAACAAAATAAGATGCGAAATAAATGAAAGTGATAAAAAATAGCATGGACTACTATTGCACAGAAATGTGTAGGAAAATATAATGAAACAGAACACACAGTCACGGGGTTTGCCCCAAAATACCTTTTGGAAGGTGAAAATGTAAGTATTCTACCATTAGAATTGAAGTCAAAATGTACAAAAGAAGATCTGAAAAGAGATCGAAAACTAGCTCTTGAAAACACAATAAAATCTCACAATTATAATAAAAAGATGTTCGATCTGCATAGGGAAGAATATAAATTGGAAGTAGGAGACATAGTCTATGTGGAAAACGGAAATCGACTAAATAGAAAGAAAATAGATGAACTGAGGATTGGACCATATAAAGTTCTGAAGAAGATTTCCAATTCAATCTATGAAGTTGACACCGGACACAAAAAAACGGAATCAAACTTCTACCACATTACAAAATTGTCTCCAGTGTTCGTTAGTAAATGAACAATTACGTACTGGTAATTGTTTCTTTCTAAGGGGGGAGATGTAAAGAAAACCACTTCATAAGCGAGTGCTTTTCATAAGTTTATATATAATACATAAATACTTTTTAATTAATTCCAAATTTACTTTTAACTTTTTTATTTTTTATTTATATTTGACATGTTAATAAAATAATAGAAATACGTACTTACAAATGTTATTTAATATAATATGTTAAAATATAAAGAGATTAAAATAGAGGCTTTAAATGTAGTTTCTATTATTGTTACAGAAACGCAATTAAGCTTTTATTTTTAAACAAGAGAGGAATATTATTATATATATATATATATATTTTTTATTTTTGGTTTGGCTTGATTAATAATAGTTATTTATCATGTCTGTACGGTTTAATTGGTCCCAATTTAGAGTAAAGTTGCAATGGTTGTTAGATAGTGCTGATCTTATAGACAGGCCAGAACTTTCTATGCGTTTATCGGTACGGCTTTTAACGGTGAATTCGGAATTTACGGCTTTTGAGACGTCTTACCAACGTATTCTTGAACTCGCGGATGAGACTATTACGGCGGACAGAGAAATAGTGGTTGCGGCCCGGGCGGACTATACTCGTGCTTTGGAAGCTTTTGATAAATTAATGACGATTAAATTGCAACAATCTCCTCCTACGTCGGCTTCTACTTCGGAAAATATTAAATCGGATCGGATGGAACTGGATGCTTTGTTATCACATTTACCAGGACTTCGGCTCCCATCCTTTGATGGTGATATGGATCAATGGGTTGGATTTAATAATCTTTTTGATAGCCTTGTAGATAAGCGGTCGGATTTATCTCCTGCGCAGAAATTAGCATATTTAATGTCATGTCTTTCCGGTGAACCTCGCTGTTTGGTTCAACATATTAGAATTTCGGATGAAGGTTACAGTATTGCTCGGAATCTTTTGATGAAGCGTTATCAAAATACTAGACGGCTGGCAGATGTTCAGGTTGACCAGATTTTAAAATTACCTGTAATTTCTATTCGCCTTAATGGACTTCGGACTCAATTTTTAAATCCATTAATTATGGCGGTAAATCAATTAGAGCGGCTTGGTTTTCCTGTCGAGGAATGGTCATTTTTACTTTTACATATATGTTTGTCAAAATTGCCTACTACACTAAAATCTCGGTTTGAACAGAAATTCGGATGTGAAACAGATATTATACCAAAATATTCGGAATTGGTTGAGTTTTTGGAAACGGAATGTCGGCTTTTAGAATGTGCAAGTTCGGAATCTACGCATGGTTTGTATAATGAATACAATGCGAGGCAAACAAAGCCTTCACGTAAGGCTGGTCATTATGCTGCGGTTGAAGTTTCTCCTCCATGCGCTTGCTGTGGTGAAACAAAACATTATGTTCTGAATCATTGCTCTCAATTTAAAGCAATGACACCTTTCGCGAGAAAAGATTTAGTTAACCTTAAACGTCTTTGTTTCTTTTGCTTAGGTCCTCATTCTTATCGAGTGTGCAGCCGAATTCCTCATTGTCATTGTGGTAGTAATAAGCATCATCCAATGCTTTGTTTCAATCGGTCGGGAACCCAACAAAGGTGGAATATTAATCGGAACTCTACGGAACGGTCACCTCCTCGCATGGGCGGGGGTGGTCGCTATTATAATAGAACAGTTAGAAAATCTCCTCGGAACTCACCTGCTCGTACGTCACCTTCTTCGCCGCTAGGGATTGCAATCCGGAAAAACGGATCCGGTAATCCGGCGGATCCGGCACCATTGAACGTTTACCGGATCCGGTACCAATATACCGGATCCGGCGACCGGATCCGGTGCTAGCAATTTTTAGCAAAATAATAGAGATGTTGCATGTATAGGCCCTATGCAGAAGAGATTCGACCCTGTTAAAGGTAGACTTTCGAAGCAAGAGTCAATAACGCGGTGTTTATAGCGTTACCGACGCCGCGTAAGTTGACTGGTGTCAGTGATGCCTTGGTGACTTTGGATGGCCACGACAGACGTCCATCATCGTACCGCCTTTGCCACGCCCACCACATCTCGACAGCTCTTTTAAAAGTATTTCCGTCAGTGACGCTGCGCTCGAATGTCGTTCCCTACATTTACATAGTGCAAGCGTCAGTGAGGTCGCGACAGGGCGGCAGATTAATGCACTATGAATATGTAGGAAACGACATTCGAGCGCAGCGTCACTGACACCGTGTCAGTGTCGCTGCGACTGTGATGTTAGACCCTAGCGTTACTGCAGCGCTCATATTCGCAGTGTCGCCGCCGCCCACGTGTATTTTGAGGTATTTTCAATAAAAAATCATAAAATGGCATCTGTTGAAGCGTTTACTGAAAATGATGAAATTTTAATTACACTGGTGTCTCGGCATCCATTGCTTTATAATTTATTTTTTATATTGTTTTATAATTAATAACGTAGAAACCTTCATTCTTTCGACTTTTTGATGAAAATTGGATGAGTGGAAGGCCCTTTTTACACTGAGATAGTATCGAATTAAAAGGTCATCATCTTCTTCCTCTTCTATAATCAATTCAAGATAATCCATAATGAAATACTTTTATAAGAGCTGTCGAAATGTGGTGGGTGCGGCAAAGGCTATGGACGTCTGTCGTGGCCATCCAAAGTCACCAAGGCGTCAAAGTTGTTTTTATATATGTTTTATTTTTTATAAACTACCTATATTAAGTACAATGACACTTGATTAACTTACTAACAGTTCATTTTGAACCGAAAAGCGAAAATCATCCTGATTTAATCAATCCGGCCGGATCCGGTCGGATCCGGCCGGATCGATGGGAATCTAGTCCGGATCCGGCCGGACTAAAAATGACGCCGGATTGCAATCACTATTCGCCGCACCAACGGGGAGAAGTGGAGCGAGGTGGTAACTCTAACGGTCGAAACCATGGTCAACATTATGATGAACGGAACGCTACACGTGAGGCTGTTTATACTGGCTCACGTGGTTACTCACCAGGTCGGCGCTAGGATACGGTCCCCACCTACCCTTTTGAGACGTGCCCTAAAGCTACTGTTTTATTACCTACAGCATTGGTTAAGGTTTATTTTAATTCGGATTCGGAAAGGGGCATTACAGTTAGGGCTTTATTGGACGCAGGTTCTCAAGGGTCATTGATCACCTCTAAGTTATTGGGTAGGTTGGGGTTATGTTTAGAAAAATGTACGGAACGGGTTAAAGGAGTAGGAGGTATTGAAAATATTAATATTATCGGAAGGTCCTCGGTTACATTTTCTCCATTAAATAATTCATTTCCTAGAGTAACTACAACGGTAGTATGTATGGATACAATTGTCGGTGATCAACCGTTAATTTGTTTGAATAAATCGGTAACGGATTTAACTATGGGTTTAAGTCTCGCAGACCCAGATTTTTATATTCCACAGCCAGTGGATCTTTTACTTGGTTCGGATGTTTTCGGTTCACTAGTCGGAGGTGACAAAATTATATTAAATTCTTCTGGTCTTACGGCGTATAGTACGGTTTTCGGATACATTATTTTAGGTCCAGTGGAATATATTGAATCGAGTTTAATTGATAGTTCGGAATATTTCGGTGTTTCTATTTCGGATACCTTACAAAGGTTTTGGGAGGTGGAAGAACCACCAATGGCATCGCGTTTGGGTTCACCTGATGAGGAGTGTGAACTCTTTTATATTAATAATACTTTTCGGTTAGAAAACGGTCGGTTTGTTACTAAGTTGCCTTTCTTGTCTAATAGACCTTTATTAGGTGATTCGAGAGTGTCGGCGGAAAAAAGATTTTTTGCCTTAGAAAAACGGTTTACTAAAAATCCCGTATTGCGAGAAAAATATATTGATTTCATGCGTGAATATTTAAAGCTCGGACACATGTCGGTATCAAACTTTGATTTTAATAGTGACCAAGAATATTTTGTCATACCTCATCATGCGGTATTTAAAGTTTCGGATGAAAACTCTAAGTTACGTGTTGTTTTCGATGGTAGCTGTGTTACTACTTCGGGTGTTCCTTTGAATCACTGTTTGCACGCTGGTCCAAAGCTACATAAGGATATAACGGAAATTTTGATTAATTTTAGACGGCATCAAATTGTTTTTATATCGGATATTAGGATGATGTTTCGGCAAACACTTATTGATAAATCGGATAGACGGTACCAGCTTATACTGTGGAGAGAGTCTCCTGATGAGCCTCTTCTTACTTACGAGCTCAACACAAATACCTATGGTTTAAAGTCTAGTCCATTTATAGCGATTCGGTCTTTATTGGAATTGGCTGAGCGGGAGCGCGAACGTTACCCCAGAGCTGCTTCAATTTTGAAGCACGATGTGTACGTCGATGATATTTTAACTGGTTGTAACACACAAAGCGAAGCGCTCGAGCTTCAACAAGAGCTGATCAAGCTAATGAATTCGGGAGGTTATGAGTTGCGCAAGTGGATCTCGAACGATCCAATTTTACTTCGGAATTTGCCATATGATCATCAACAGTTACCTCTTATATTTGATAACCCAGATTTGCCAAGTTTAACTTCGGTTTTAGGTATACAATATAATCCTATACAGGATATCTTTTCGTTTCGGATGGATTTGGATCTCAAAGATACAGTGAGCAAGCGTAAAATTCTATCAACGGTAGCTAGGATGTATGATCCCAGTGGGTGGATATGCCCTATCATATTTGAGGCTAAATGTTTATTACAGCGTTTATGGCTCGGTAATTTTCAGTGGGATGAGGTTATAACTGGAGATATTGAATATGAGTGGAATCATTTTAGAAATGACCTTTCTTATATTAGAGATATTCGGATTTCGCGATGTATTATTCCTAAATCGGCTAAATGTATTACGGTTCACGGCTTCTCGGATGCTTCGGAAGCAGGATATGCTGCTGTTGTTTACTTGCGTGCGGTTTCAGATAATGGTAGCCCCTCAGTTAATTTGGTTATGGCTAAAAGCAAGGTCGCCCCAATTAGATCACGACTAACAATTCCAAAGCTGGAATTGTGCGGAGCCGTGCTCTTGCAAAAACTTCTACATCACGTTTGCCTTTGTTTGAAAAGGACCGTTGATGTCCAGGAGGTGTTCGGTTGGACTGATAGTTCTATAGTTTTAGCTTGGCTAAGAACTTCTCCTCATACTCTTCAAGTATTCGAGGCGAATCGAGTATCACAAATACAAAATTCTTCAGTACCAATTACGTGGCGACATGTACCGGGAGATTTAAACCCTGCAGATTGTGCTTCACGGGGCTTATATGCGTCGGAGCTAGTGCATCATAATCTCTGGTGGGGTCCAAAATGGCTGTCATATCCAGATCCACATTGGCCTGTGTTAACTACATCTCAAGTCACTCATTCGGAGCTGCCTGGTATGAAATGCCTCGTAGCTACCACTTCGGAATTTGTTCCTAATTTCGGATTTCTTATTGAACGTTATAGTTCCTTAGATAAACTTATATCGGTTACTGCTTGGATTCGGAGATTTCTTAATAATTGTAAACGGAAAGATAATCGGAGACTTACGGCTTATTTACTCCCTCAAGAACGTAAAGATGCGTTATTAAGGTTGATTGGGCTTATTCAAACGGAGAGTTTTCATATGGAAATGAAACGTATTCGGAACGGACAAACGTTGAGCGGACATTTAAAACGGCTTAACCCATTTATTGATTCGGACGGTCTTTTTCGTGTTGGAGGACGACTCAAAAATTCGGATTTATCTTATAACGCAAGACACCCATTGTTGCTTCCTAAATCGGGACATTTTATTAATCTTTTAATATTGGATTTACATTTAAAAAATTCACATGCTGGACCAAACGCACTTTTAGCTATTTTGCAACCGAATTATTGGGTACTTTCTGCTCGAAGGGCAGTACGGAAGGTTACATTTAAATGTGTTTCTTGTTATAAGTTAAAGGGAATTACGATGCAACCCTTAATGGGAGACTTACCAAGAGATCGAATTGTAGCTGCTAAACCCTTTCAAGGTGTTGGGACTGATTTTGCGGGACCCTTTTTTGTACGGTCACATAAACATCGTAATCCAAAAATCATCAAGGCTTACTTATGCGTCTTTGTATGTCTGACCACTAAATCTGTTCATTTAGAATTGGTTTCGGAATTATCAACGGAGGCTTTTATTGCCACTCTTACTCGGTTTGTTTCTAGGCGTGGCCTACCTTCGGTTATTCGGTCGGATTGTGATACTAATTTTAAAGGAAGTGATAGATATTTAAGGGAAGTAATTAGTTTTTTGGATAAAAGTGAAGGTCACATAGGTCAAGATTTATCTCGACGTGGAATTACATGGATCTTTAACCCACCTGGGTGTCCATCGTGGGGAGGCTTGTTTGAAGCTGCAGTTAAATCGGCGAAAACTCATCTAAAACGTGTTATTGGGGAAACTACCTTAACTTTTGAAGAGCTTAGCACTCTATTCTGTAAAATTGAAGCGGTGTTAAACTCACGGCCCTTATGTCCTCTTTCGTCGGATCCCAATGATTTGGAAATATTAACTCCTGGTCACTTTCTAATTGGCCAGCCGTTGAATGCGGTTCCCGAATATCCGCTAGAGGATATAAAATTTTCTAAATTATCTCGGTTTCAACTTCTACAGCAAATGTCACAAAGAGTTTGGCATAGATGGCATTTGGAGTATCTCCACACCCTGCAGCAACGTTTTAAGTGGAATGACTCAATAAATCCACCTAAGATTGGAGATTTGGTTTTACTAAAGGAGGAAAATACTCCTCCTCTTCAATGGCGTCGAGGTCGGATAATAGCTTTACACCCAGGAACAGATGGTGTGGTCAGGCTCGCGGAAATACGGATTGCTAAAGGTACGATTTTGCAACGTGCAGTTTCTAAGCTGTCACGTTTGCCTTTAGATTAGGATATTAGTATTTAGGCTGGTGTTAGGGTAATTTAAGATTAGTTTAGTTTCGGTTAAAGCAGTTTGGGACTGCTTGGGCGGGGGAATGTTTAGTATTTTTTATATATGGTATTATTGTCTTAAGTCATGTCTGAAATGACAGATGACAGTTGTCAATTGGATTCGGGATCGTTCGGTCGGTGTGACTAGTGCTCCTCTCGTTTGAATTGTTTCGGTTACAAAGTAAAATAAGTATTTTCGGTCGGATTAATTATGGGCTTATATATTTATACATCACATACACACAAACACCCCTAGTGATCAGTGCCTACGCAGGATTAAGGATTCCGGGCCCGGCAACGCTTCCACGGCTAAGTCCACGTACAAGGTACACTTTATCTTATAATTTATTAGCGTTAGTTTTATATAATATATTTTACTCCGCGTAACGCGGATCATACAATGGTCGTGTCAAACGTCTCGAAGGACATTATATACTTGTTATAGACGATGCCTACCCGTAAATATACAAAATTATTTCAAAATTATGATTGCTGTAAAGCATTGGAAACGTCGGGAACTAAAATTCAAAATAAATCCGCGAAAAAATCCTAAAAGATAGTTCTATTCATCAAAATATAAAATATTCGCATAAATCTAAGAAAATTTTATGATAACCTATTTATTTGAAATTTGTTGAATTATTGATAAAAACTAGGTAGTCTGTGTGACCTTGTTTTTAGTTAGTCCTTAAAAGACTTTATTTACATTATTGTCGCGGAAGATTGGGTCCACATAAAACATCTAAACATATATACCTATTACCTCGGATAGAAGTTACGAGCCCGAAATTTTTTGTCAACATCTACTTTTCATCACTAATCTGTTGTGAAGGTTACAAAAAGCCCTAGTCGTGAGCAGCAGAGTAATTCTTAGGCGTCCCATTGTGATAATGGGAATCCTACGGTTTATTATGTACAAAAATTTCAACCATCAACTCCATTTTTACAAAAAAAAAAAATCATGATGCGAACATGTTCAATAAATAATACATTAATATTAGATGACTAATAATTTTTTTAGAGAAACTGAATATCAAAATCTTCTTAGAGTTTGTAATCATCAATATCATTTACCCACCAAATGAACATTAATACATAGTACAAAATGGTCACACAGTATTTAGCTCGCAACCTTCCGTCAACTAGGGAGGTGCATGCGTGTGTGCGTTTGTGTGTGCGCGTGCGCGTGTGTGGGTGTATGTGCGCGCACCTGTAGTGCAGCGTGTGGTGCAGGAAGCGGTTGGCGCCGAGGCCGTGCTCGCGCGACGCGTACAGCGGCGCCCAGTGCGACGGCAGCGCGCACACCAGGCGCGCCAGCCACGCGGCGGACGCGGCGGCGGCGGGCGGCGGCGGCGGGCGCGCCGGGCGGCTGTACAGCGGCGGCGCGGCGGCGGCCAGCAGCCAGGCGGCGGCGGGGCGCAGCGCGGCGGCGGCGGGCGCCCAGGCCGCGCGCTCCAGCACGGGCGTGCCCAGCTCCAGCGCGCCGTCGCCGTCGCGCGCCAGCGTCTCCACGTCGCGGTGCCGCGTCGCCAGCATGTGCACGCAGTACCTGCGCGAACATAGACCGACCTACTTATGTACTTATTATCATTATTTAAACCGATCGGTCTTCGATAACACCTTAAACGTTTCTGCATTTATTTATGCCATATAAAGGTTAAGACTTATGCTGAGTAGAATAACTTTTCCTGGATCAAAGAGATCTCAAAAAAAAAAAAGGAAAAAGATTCTCTAGAAACCCTAAAAAAATTACTATAGAGTGATCGACACAACCCTTAAAATACTCGAAAAATCTACGTCAATTAACTTTTAAAACAAGAATTATAAACACAAAAAAGCAGGTCACAGAATTGAAAATACAATAGAAAATATTAATTGGAATATTATTGGATTCCCTAAAGTTAAACAAGATAAATAAAACACATTATACAGTACAGAAAAAGTAATGTATTTTAGTCTAAAAAGTCTTTAGTTTTATTTGTGACCTAGTGCTAAAAGTGACGATCAGGAATAGAAGGCGTGTACACTTCTTAATACGTTTTTGTTATACGAAGATTACGAATCGATATAAGAGTTCATTGTCCTCCACTAACCTGTGCACGGGGAATATGAGCCTGTGACAGTGCTCCTCGAGCCAACGCACCACGAAGCCGATGCTGTGCGAGTCCTTGTTGTTGAAGCAGCCGCGCACCACCGCCATCAGCGTCTTGTCCATCTGCACACCGTCACAAATACAACAATCTTTTGTAAGTTCTTTTCGGAAATGAAGCATTTTAAATAAAACCTTTTACCCATATATATGGAGGGTGGTCTTCATAGCATTTAATTAAAAGTATATCATGATGTTCTGAGGCTGTGTGGAGCTTACCATGACGTCCGTCTGCGGCCCGTCCGGGTAGTGGTCCATGGACAGCTTGTAGCTGACGTACAGCAAGCTCCTGAAGTCGTCCGTCGTCACCGTGCTCTCGTTGACGTCTGAACTGAACATTCTGTCAACAAAAATGTAAATATTTAAATAAATAGAAAAACCTATTTTAACTTTTCTTATTACAGTTTATTTGACGACACGTTTGGCTTAGTTTGTAGTAACGCTACATGCTGTGTCAGCGGTCGCGGGTTCGAGTCCCGCCGGAGGGCCATTCATTTGTGTGATGAGCACGAATGTTAATACTCCAGTCATGGGTGTTTATATTTATATTTATAATATGTATGTATTTAAAGTTATATATGTGTAGTGTATCAACTATCTGGTATTCATAACACGAGCCTCGTAGCTTACCATGGAACTAGATGGTGCTGTGTGTTAATGTCTCAACATATTTATTTATATAACCAGGATCTTCATGTTGGTGACGAATGGAATACTTACCGGACATATGTCTCGATGATGGCGGAGTCGTCCAGCATGGCGAGTATCCTCTCGCACTGCTGTCGGAAGGTGGACAGGGGCACGTGCTTATTTTTACATTTGCCGATTCTGTGGATGTAACCATAGAACTGGCGCGCCAGCTCCGGGTAGTTTGGAAACAGGTATTTCTGCAAAAAAAAAATTAGATATTTATATAATATCTTTAGATCCTTCTCTAAACTATATGTTAATATATTCAGTCGTTCTCTAATGAAATAATTAAGTCAATAGTGTCATTTACCCCGTGTGGAAATCAAACCAGAGACATGATCACTGTCACGAGAAAAACAGCGCACCGCGTTACGACCTATGGACGAGTCTTTGACATAATAAATGTTTACAGATCGATTGCTTGATTCTGTAGTCGTTACTAAGCTCGAGGTCACCGGTCAGCTGGGAAATGTTAAAAACTAGCGGCTCACCTTCGCTTTGCTCGGGTTCGCCTCTAGGAAAACAAAAACATATCTATCCCACGGGAACCGTACATTCTTCCGGGATAAAAAGTGGCTTATATGTTATTCCAAACTATAATCTAACTCTGTGCCAAATTTCATCCATATACGTTCAGCCGCTTTGGCGTGAAAGAGTAACAAACATCCATACTCACAAACTTTCACATTTATAATATTAGTATAGAAGTTGGTGTTATAGAAAGGTTTGTGCTATAGTAAATTCGACTTAGAAAATTTTGACAAGAAGTGCATGGGATACGCTATTGGACATATTTTAAATGACCCAGAAGTATTTTTTGAAACCACCAGATTTTAATGATTGGTACAAATTAGTGTGAACATTTTCAGTATTTCTAATAATCAATTTGTATAAAAAAAAAAACTGATAATTAAGTAATCGATGTTATAAATCTTATCATTCTATTCTGACGAACGTTTGTTTTTGCTACACTTCAGTATCTTGCGTCGGGATCTGATAAATTTTCCGATTCACAACAATCGTTGACTCGTAAGTCACATTTAAAGGAGCATCGACCTGAATGTGTTTGTCTAAAATAGGAAAATGTTGTTTTATTCGAATAAGTCCGCATATATTCATTTCCCAGCGTACTTACGTTATAAGTTTATTTGTGACTTTTGTAATTTAAAAATTAAGGTTGTTTTCTCAATTTAGCTATATTTTTTGTATAATATCGCGATTATGATCCGATTTTAATGATTTATTGTGTCTTTCTTTGAGGATCTCATTGCAATTTGACGAAAAAAATTCATGCTTAATAATATAGTATGGGAAGTCAGGACACGTGTATCCAGCACATGTATGCAAGCTTTCCAAAGTTATTTTTTTTTGTAGAACTAAAATTATCAACAGAGAATTTTCTCGAAAACCATTTGGAATTCGTTTAAAGCGAACCGTTCCTTTCCTTCAGCGAATTGCGTGAGAAGTAGCAATGCGAGGAAGCGCGGTACAGCATTGTTAGTGATTCCGAGCTAATTTGTCGGCGTCTAAACAATTAGTGAAGCGCGCAAATAGTCACTGTCGAATTATTTCGCACGTCACAAATTACTGCTACGATTTCATTTCGTTTCAGATAACCTACTACATTATGTTTCCAATATTTTTATTCTGTAACTAGCTTGTAGGAAAACAAAAATAAACCTATTCCACGGGAACCGTACATTTTTCCGGGATAAAAAGTAGCCATGTGTTATTCCAGACTATTATCTATCTCTGTGAAAAATTTCATCCAGATCCGTTCGGCCGTTCTGGTGTGAAAGAGTAACAAACATACATCCATACTCACAAACTTTCACATTTATAATATTAGTATAGATTTAAATACTAATATAATAGAAACTATAATTAAATAGGCAAAGGAAAACAGTTCAGTACTCTTTTCTCCCATGTTTGTAAACAGTTTTCCTGTTTCAGTAAAAAAATTCAATAATAAAGTCACAAATCTTCAAATTATTATCATACATTAACGATCATTTCGTAAGTTTTATAATATTTATTGTAAAATCAACCTTATATTAAAAAAACATAAAGCACTTTTACCCGTTGTTGCTTTGTGAGCTAAATCGTTATATTTTGTTTCTGTTTGCATCTTTGAATTTCGCCAAACGTTCTTAGCGGATTTAAAATTGTTCAAAATTTCATTTTTATAAAAGATTGACTTAATCTACATGTACTTACCGAAAATAACACACTCCGTCCGAAAAATTTCTTCTTCGCGCATTATTTTTGCAACTTTTAAATACACATTGCGGCATTGTGAACGTGTTTACGCTTGCAGTATTTCAATACAACTAATTGAAATATACGCTCACTTTTCGAGTGAGCTGATATGTATCGAGACGGATTTCTGACGCCGACTCGACATCTAGTTGTATTGTTCACGGAATAGGTAAAAAATCTTTTATCAATTCTGTGGTATTGTTGATGGAAGATCGAAAGTCGACTACTGGGCGAACATTAGTTTTATTATCCGACATTAAGACGGGGAATTCTTGTCTATTGTACTTGATATTTTCGCCAATTGTAAACCTTTTTAATTATTTATTTTAATGTATACGTCATTCGTCAAAAGCAGGTTATGCTTTCTCAAGTACTGGAATTAGAAATTGCAAGTCACCCTCTCAAATGATAGAAGAGAACTGGATTTGAACCCACTTCCACTGTCACTCATGAATTGTAGATACAAAAAAAAAATTAAACAAATTGAATATTTTTTCGTAATTATCGAGCTATATAGTATAAAATCTCGTAGAGGATAAATAAGAGGGATGTTATTAAAACAATCTTGTGACTTGTGAAAGCATTCGACATTGAATGAGACTTGCCTAATAATAACTGATTTAAATAGCGAAACTTGACTGTACTTTCTTAAAAGTATTTCATTAAAAACTTTCAAAACTGGCTCACCGATATCTATATATTAATACGTGAAGCAAAAACTTGTAACCCTTTTTACGAAAATTGCGCGGACGGAGGAGTATGAAATTTCCCATACTTATAGTTTATATAGAGAAGGAGTGCAGAATGCTAATTTTTTTTTAATTACGCATAAAAAATACATTGAATCAATAAAAAAAACATTTCACACGCATATAAAATCTTTTGTTTATTGTTAAAGTCTGTGGTCAAATTGAGAATAGAGTAATATTGTAATATACGCAAGACAATAAATATGGTCGATTTTCAACCACGCGGCGATCACAAGTATAAATCAGTACGTGCGCCATTTATGTTGACTAATGCCTATTATATTCAGGACTAGTTATCACCCGCAGCTTTGCTCACGTTTACGGAGATAATGAAGATAGCCAATGTCACATTCGTTCGAATCCGCTTGAAAATATTTTTTTAAACTTAACTAACAATAATTTAGAATCTATATACGTATATAAAAACCAATTGCTGTTCGTTAATCTCGCTAACACTTAAAAACAGCTGGACCGATTTGAATAATCCTTTTTTGTTTTATTAGGGGTGTGTCAGGGGTGGTTTAAGTATATAAAAAAAAAACGGGAAAACTAAGAACGTTTGCGATTACAAACTTATTTTAACATTTCATGCTATGGAACCCTCGATGTGCGAGTCAGGCTCACACTAATTCGATTTTTTATGATCTAAAATGCTATAAATTAATGTTAGTTTACTTACGGTAAATGATTTTTCTGTGACCCCGTTGATGCCATCTTCTTTTTGAGAGCGTTGAGCGAGGAGCTGTGGACAAGGCAGGATAAATATTTATTTGTTGTTTTTGGCACCGGATAGTTCCGGTGTGGATGTTTCATTATAGTAAGGTGTACTTAAAATTAATTTATTTATTTTCAATATTTTCTCTATTTATTGACATTGATAAAATTTATTATAGGGATATTTTTAGAAAAGGTTAAATATTTCTGATATTTTTCTATTCTATGAAGCGCTATTTTTTTAAAAAAGTAGCTGGTCAAAGGCGGGGCGGCTACTCGTGTAATCAACTTCGAATCTTTTACAATTTATTTGTGAAAGAAATTAATTTCATTACAGGCAATGAGTTGCAAGTAGCTCAGATGACTTGCAAATTAACAAGTTATCACCTATTAATTATATACATATTATAGAGGTAAAGTTTGTTTGTGAGGTTGTAAGAGGGTAATCTTTGGATCTACTCAACCTTTTTATCCCGGAAATCATCCCTTAAGGGGGTGAAAATGAGGATGAAAGTTTGTATGGGGAATCAACCTAGGGACGAACCCGAGCGAAGCGAGGATAAGTCGTTAGTTAATTATTAAAGATAAATTTCTTAGAAGTTCGGAAACGATGTCAATACTTGGATTAAAAATCAGCCAAGAGTCGGACTCAAGTCTTATGTGTACACGAATAACTATACTCGTAACAAGACGGTTTTAAACACCTATAACGTAGGAAACTCGTCAAAAACAAGTCGAATAGGCCCAAAAATCTGTACCTATTAAAGAGCTGCCTACTAGCTCCATCATCAGATTGGCTTTATTGTATTGTAGTGTATTGAATTATTGTATTGTCCTATAGATTTCACACATCATTTTCAAATAAATACAATTTGAAGTAGCCTAATATTGACTTCCAGATTTGTTTACATTTTTACAAGACGAAGACAAATGCATGTTGATAAAAGGAACTTATAATCTATACTAATATTATAAAGAGGTAAAGTTTGTGAGTTTGTGACGTTGTAGGGGGTAATCTCTGGATCTACTGAACCGAATTAGATGAAATTTGGTATGAAGATAGAGACGTTGGGAAGGACATAGGATACTTTTTATCCCGGAAATCATCCCTTAAGGGAGTGAAAATGGGGATGAAAGTTTGTATTGGGAAGCAAGCTAGGGCCGAACCCGAGCGAAGCGAGGGTGAGTCGCTAGTATATTATATGTGTGATTGACAGTTGAAAGTCACAGCGCGAGTTCTATTGCCTTTTGTCCTCTTTTTACTATTTATAGTACTTTAAAGCTTTTATTGTATCGCATCTATATATAGTTAATCTATATATAGTTTTAATGTATGTTTGTGTATATATCAAAAACAAAAAGGAGTAATTTTGCACGTGGAGCGTCGCGGGTGGCGACTGGCGTCCATGCGTCACATGTTAGCTTTGGCGGCGCGTCAGTTACGAAGAAACTGATCATATTCGTACGTACTGGCTTTATTGTTTGTAGAAGTACTGTGAAGCGAGATCTGCAAGATGAGGATGCAAACTGCTTTCATTTATTAATTTTCATACATAATATAAAGTTTGTATTTGTTCAAGCTAATCTCAGAAACTACTGGATTTTCATAATATTTTCACCGATGCAATGGAAAGAAACATTATCTAAGAAGGATATATATATATATATATATATATATATATATATATATATATATATAAAACAAAGTCGTGTTAGTTACACCATTTATAACTCAAGAACGGCTAGACCGATTTTTATGATATAAAATTTTTTGGATTTCTCTTAGTCCGGAATAGGTTGTAAGTATTAAAACATTAGAAAAAATAACGAAAAAAAATATTTAAATTTATATGGCTAACGCTCGCTAATAACGAATTATATCTATTTAAAACGTACCTAGCGACGTAGACTTAAAAAATATACATTTTGCGAAAGAGAGAGGGGGGAGGGTAGGAGGGAGGAGGGTGGAGGAGGGAGGGGTAGGAGGGAGGAGGGGGGGGGCTGGGGAGGGTAGAGGGGAAGTGAGAGTGAGAGCTAGAGAGTATGAATTATAAAGAATTAAAAAAAAAAAACAAATTGCAAATGACAGTGATAGATTGAAAATTTTATGTTAATTATGTACCTAGTTTTACAGAAGAGTATTATTGCAATACGTAATAATGGAAGAACGAGGTACAAGTACAGAGATCACGTGACAGTTCCAATTGCCGCAATTAATACTAATGATGTCCATTTAGTGATGTATTGAACAATTGCTGTATTTTTATTTTTGCTGACATTGCATCTTGTTACCTTTAATCATATCTTATGAACTAAAAAGTTTGTTTACCGATTACTCGAAAACGCCTGAACCGATTTGGAAAATTCTTTTTTTGTTTCAAAGGGTATACAGTATACTTCCTAGGTGGTCCCGTTTAAATTTTATCGATATCGATCGAGCGGTTTTTAAATAAATGGCTTAATCGAATATGTTATTAAAAAACTTTCTTCTTACAAATTACCTGCTTATTACATCTACTTTAAAAATTGGGGGGTGGGGCAATTAAAAAAAAAAAACAGCCTTCTAAAAAATAACTAAACGAGAGTTTTCCTTTAGAATAGATACCTAAAACTATCTTTTCGGATTTTTTCGCGGATTTATTTTGATTTTTGGTTCCCGACGTTTCGATTGCTTTACAGCAATCATGGTCACGGGAGAGACTAAGGTGTTCGATGTCTCAAAGGTATTATATAGTTGTTACAGACAGCCTACCCACAAATAACAAAATGAATTCAAAAAACTTGAAAATTGGCACAAAAGTACCTTACAATATTTGTAATTTTAAAACATTTTTATAATTTTAATTACTTTTATATAAATATATAATTTTATATTAGTTATATAATTTTAGCTTTATTATTATAATTATTACAATTTTTTAGAAAATTTATTACTACTACTAATTTATCTAGATTTAGTGTTGCCATTATTATATTTATAACTATAAAGAAAAAATAAATTATTTAAGCCACATTATTATTCTATGTGTAATTTAAAAAATTAAAATTAATTAAGAATTACTATTTGCAAATGAAAATATTAATTTGAATACTAATTTAAATTACTGTTATTTTGATCCGCACAGTAAGAACTTACTACATCTAACTGTCTGTTTTGTTTAGATTTATTATTTGATTTTATTATATTAATGACAGGATCCCATGACGATGGTAGTTCCCAGCCATCTTCCCTATTGTGGATGTTTTTTAATTTCTATGGCTTCCCGAATCTTTCTAGGGCGATATCTGTTTTCTTTCGCGAGGATTTGGGGTCTATCGAAGCGAATATAATGGCTTGGGCGGTCCTGACTATGTTTGCAGACAGCAGATGTTGTATTACGACGGTGTTTCACATCAGCTATGTGCTCCTTGACCCGAGTTCTAATGGATCGCTTTGTTTGTCCGATAAAAATGTTTTAAAATTAAAATTAACAAATATTGTAAGGTACTTTTGTGCCAATTTTCAAGTTTTTTGAATTCATTTTGTTATTTGTGGGTAGGCTGTCTGTAACAACTATATAATACCTTTGAGACATCTAACACCTTAGTCTCTCCCGTGACCATGATTGCTGTAAAGCAATCGAAACGTCGGGAACCAAAAATCAAAATAAATCCGCGAAAAAATCCGAAAAGATAGTTTTATTTAAATGTCAAATATTCGCGTAAATCTAAGAAAGTATTAATAGATACCTAATCAGATATTTTCGAAGTCGGTGGCAGCCGATACAAATGAAAATACGAAAACAACACAAGTTTTTATCTGAAGCGTCCGGACGTTATTATAAATCTACAGTACCTACCTACGGATTTATTTGCTTTCAATAATTTCTCTTAGGACCTAAACTTTTACATAATCACTTTACGCTAAAATCTGGCCGATTGTAATAAAAAACAAAGCGATAAGCTCACTAATAATCATGATTGATTAAACGAGAGTAGGGTGACCATGCGGCACTCACTATTAGAATAGTAACTTAATTATAACATGTTGGTTTTTTTTTAAATAATGTTCTTTTTTTATTTTGCACTGAACAACTGTGATTCTATCTATGGACTTTAATTTTATAATGTAGTGTCAAAATCTTCCTTCTATTAAAAGGAAAAATTGAGACTTAAATAAGTGTGACACAACAAAATGATATTACGTTTTCGCATCCAAGGAATGCCCAATATCTTCAGCATTTATGTTATATCTATACTAATATTATAAATCTGAAGAATCTGTTTGTTTGGTTGCACGCACTAATCTCAGGAACTACTAATCCGATTTGAAAAATTATTTTTGCATTGGTAAGCCCGTTAACTGAGGAAGGCTATAGGCTATATATCATCCCGGAAAAACGTACGGCTCCCGTGGGATAGATTTGTTTTTGTCTAGGGGCGAACCCGAAGCGAAGCAAGGGTGAGTCGCTAGTTGTACAATATTTATCTTACTGTTTGTTTATAAATAAAATGTTAGAATCTAAAAAACCCACAAAACAGAACAAGTGAATTACCTCGGTTATTTCTCAGACTATAACAACCAAGTTTTGTAAAGAGTAATTAAAAATAGTTCTTAAACACGTGTGCATAGAGCTCTAAATATTTCGTTCAACATTGCAAAACAATTGATTCTGCATAACTAACTTCATTATTCTTCTAATATGGTCACAGTGTCGTCGTAATAACCTTCATCGGCCAGGTTTAGGCTTAGAGGATAATTGATTCTACTTGCTTACGTATGAGCGTGTACGTAAAGTAATGAGGTAGATAGTTTTTTATTTGTAATATACAAGATTTTCCCGCAGCTACACTCGCATATGTAGTTTATATGCTGTGTGTACATATACTACACATAGTGTATGTACTACACTATATATAACTGTTTCGGTCCTATATTCGTAGCGTCATGCTAGATATATAACCTTCTTCAAGAATTGGGCTATCAAATGCGAAAAAGATTTTTCAAATACGACTGTAGTTCCAGAGATTATCCCATCCCATCCAGAGAGTATAGATTTTAATTATGTTTTACTTTGAGAGATTTTCGTTTTTGGGTTGATATGGAAAACATAAATACGTTACTAATACCAATTCATATGCGCAGAAATCAAACCTGCGACTTCCAATGTGACAGCGCCAGACAGACATGTGTGCATCATCATAGAGTTATTTTTCACATTTCATACAGTTCCTCTCTTAGTTTACTATATATTGCTTTATCAACTAGTGGCATAAGAACAGTTTATTTGTGTTTGTTGTGTAAACTCGCTAATACTTTCTATAAATATTTAGATTTTGATGACTGCTTTCTTTTTTTTCATTATTATTGAACAAGTGAAGATGTATTAAAATATATTTAAGAGTTATATGAAAATATATATTTTTACGAAACTCAGAAAACAATCGACCCATTATCAAAAGAACTATTGTGGTTTAAACATGTGGTAGAATACAAATATAACGTACAAAGCTTGCACATAGACTAAGCAAATATAAAGAAGAGTACTATAACAAGATTTGACACACTTATAATATTCTAATTTTGATGGATTTTGTAAATAAATTAAAACGTATAACTTAAAAACGATGATGAAAATAATATCATAAGATATATTAATAACAATTATATGTTTTCGATTTGATAATGAATTCACGTTTAAACTCATAAAATGTAGTGGTTCATACAAAGAGCGACGACATGTTTGGCTCAGTCTGTAGTCGCCCTACTTGCTGTGCCAGCGGTCGCAGGATCCAATCCCGCTGGGGGCATTCATTTGTGCGATGAGCGAATGTTTATACTCTAATCATGGGTGTTTATATTTATAACTAGCGACTCACCCTCGCTTCGCTCGGGTTCGTCCCTAGGTTACGTTTCACTGCTGAACTGAGCTAAACGTTGATAAGTCAGCCTGTGAGTCGCGAGTAGTGAATAAAAATAGTAATTGCGAGTGTACCTTAGGTGATAGACATATAATATTGCGAACTTCCCTGTATAACTTTTTAAGACCTACAATTTTCTAGTACATTGTTTTGATTTATCTCTTAAGGTTCAGCCAGCGTTAGCCATATAAACTTCTAAGGACGACTCGATAGAACCAGTCATTGCGTTTTCCCGCGGGAACGAAAAATGTGCCTGTAGTAAAAGGTATCCTAAATGTTGACTCGAGTGATAAGCTATCACTATACAAAATTTAATTGAAATCGGTTCAGTACTTTTTGCGTGAAACGCGCACATCGATTTAACTATGTTAGTTTTGCTATAGGTATAGATAAGAATAGGTATTGCGAGTGTACCTTGAGAGATAGACATATACTGTTGTAGATATTTCTGTTGGCCTTTTCAAGATCTACAATTTTTTAGTACATTGTTTTGATGTATGTCTTTAGGTTTAGCCAGCGGAGGGTTCCTAAGGAGGACTCGATAAAACCAGTTATTGCGATTTCCCGCGGGAAACAAAGATTTTCCAAAAGTAAAAGTTATCGTAAATGTTGACCCGAGTAATAAGTTATCAGTTCACAAAATTTCGTTGAAATCGGTTCATTACTTTTTGCGTGAAACGCGTACAGACAAACAGACAAACAGACAAACAGACAAAAAGACAAACAGACAAACAGACAAACAGACAAAAAAATTAATAACTATTGTTTTGGGGTCTATATCGTATACATAATACGTTACAGTCATTGTTTTTAAAAAATATTTCATGTACAGATTTCGCTAAGTTACTGCTTTATTATAGTATAGATAACGTACTCGTATAAGAAAACAGTAATATCATTTAATAAAAATAGTTATAGCGAGTGTACTTTAGGAGATAGACATATACCGTTGAGAACTTTTCTGTAGAACTTTTTAAGACCTACAATTTTCTAGTACATTGTTTTGATTTATCTCTTAAGGTTCAGCCAGCGTTAGCCATATAAACTTCTAAGGACGACTCGATAGAACCAGTCATTGCGTTTTCCCGCGGGAACGAAAAATGTGCCTGTAGTAAAAGGTATCCTAAATGTTGACTCGAGTGATAAGCTATCACTATACAAAATTTAATTGAAATCGGTTCAGTACTTTTTGCGTGAAACGCGCACATCGATTTAACTATGTTAGTTTTGCTATAGGTATAGATAAGAATAGGTATTGCGAGTGTACCTTGAGAGATAGACATATACTGTTGTAGATATTTCTGTTGGCCTTTTCAAGATCTACAATTTTTTAGTACATTGTTTTGATGTATGTCTTTAGGTTTAGCCAGCGGAGGGTTCCTAAGGAGGACTCGATAAAACCAGTTATTGCGATTTCCCGCGGGAAACAAAGATTTTCCAAAAGTAAAAGTTATCCTAAATGTTGACCCGAGTAATAAGTTATCAGTTCACAAAATTTCGTTGAAATCGGTTCATTACTTTTTGCGTGAAACGCGTACAGACAAACAGACAAACAGACAAACAGACAAACAGACAAACAGACAAAAAGACAAACAGACAAACAGACAAAAAAATTAATAACTATTGTTTTGGGGTCTATATCGTATACATAATACGTTACAGTCATTGTTTTTAAAAAATATTTCATGTACAGATTTCGCTAAGTTACTGCTTTATTATAGTATAGATATGTAAGTATGTATCCATAACACAAGCCTCGTGCTGTGTGTTAATGTCCCAACATATTTTAAGAGTTACCTTGCATGCAATTTTGACTTTTATCTTCTTATTTGCTTTAGGTCGTCGCGCCTGCAGGCCCATTACATTCAAGCGCAAGTCCTTAGCCACCACGAGTAACCCATCCATAGCACGACAAAAAACTAATCGAAACTACAAACGACAGATAAATCAGGACTTATCTCCGAATCTACGATAAGATTGTCACTGGAATATTAATTATTTATTAAGCAAATCGCGTTAAGACAGCATCGGTTGAGGAGCTGATATGAAATGCACTGAATTGGTTTTGATTGAACGAATTGTGCAGCAATCATGTGATTTGAATTTATCAACGCTCTACCTTTTACTGTACGGTGCGTCCAGTGGAAAGGTTGCGCTATACTAATTAGTATAATATTTAAACGCTGCGACGGTACGACATCGACACAGGTATAAAATTTGATATAACCCTAATATATATAATAAAGCCTCCTTATACTATAAATAAATGGAATGGTATATATGATGTATTCAGCCCTTTTTTTAACGTCCCACTGCTGGGCACGGGTCACCCTTCAATATAAGGGGGATCAGGCCATAGTCCACCACGCTGGCCAAGTGCGGGTTGGCGGACTTCATATGTCTTTCGAAAACATGCTAAGTTCTCTCAGACATGCAGGTTTCCTCACGATGTTTTCCTTCGCCGTAAAGCAAGTGGTAATCATGTTAGAAATGATTCGCACGTGAAAATATCAGAGGTGCGAGACCCGGGATTTGAACCCTCTTCACTCGGTTTCCCAAGCGAGCGCGTTACCACTGGACTACCACTGCCCCAATGGTATATATATATATATATATATATATATATATATATATTGCTGTCCATAGTGCTAATATTAGTGAAGTAGTTAACTTTTTTAATGGCGTCTTTGGGTTTAAATGAGTTTTAAAGTATGGCGCTTTATATGCCATGGACGATAAGCATAAATTGACCGTGCAGAAAATGTAAGCACTTTAATTACGTAGAGGTAATAGAGGCAATAAAGTGATAATTAAACTATAAATATTATGTAACTATTGTTCCTTATTATATTTAAGTAACATATTCTCAAACTTCCTATACACAAATATTTACAACTTTTTTTTATTTTAAACAATTAGTATATATATAAAAAAACTTTTTAAAATCTGACTTGTAGATTGTGTTTTCAAATAAAACCTCTAAAATATTAATATAGGTAGGTTGCTGTTAGAGCCAGATTTAGGGACGAGCAACTGAGGCTGTTGTCTTACAGGGCCTCCACAATAATATTTTTATGAGTCCAAAATTCGATTTTTAGTTTTAATGAATTTTCAGTTTTATATTTAATGAATCCGTAATCTTGGCTTAAAAAAAATCGGAAAGCTGTTCTCTTGGTTTTTAATATACTTTTTTCGCATTACTATTAGGTGCCCCTTTTTCATTAATTATTCAAGCCCCCACACTTTAAAATTCAGCCTTTGTTAATGTTTTAGGTCTGCCTACGTCACAGATAACATAATAATGAAATTATGATTAGGTTTTTTTGAAATAGGGCCATTATAATAGTTGTGTACTAATTAAAATAAATCTAATGACACTTCAAAAGTTAAAATAAATCAAAGAATTTCAGCTACAATGCAAGCCAAAGAAATTGACTTATATACAAACACACTTGGAAAACATTACTTTTTTCTGGGCTGTTGGCTGTCTAAAATAAAATAGAAGTACTTGTATATTATAACATAATTTACATAATGTATGCATATTGTGAGAATGGCTAAGCATTCAGTATATCATTTATATTTAAAGCAGATGCTACAATTATTATTAGCAGTTAAGTGTAATACCGAGCTACCGTGCTAATTGATGGTACAATCAATCATCTTTATAAATATCATGTAAGTGAGCACACTTGGTTTATTAAATTACTAAATAGGATTTTGAAATTTTGATGTACAGATTTAAAATTTTGTTTTTCCATGTATACAACTACTTTGGTTTTAAAAAGTAATTATTTTAAACATTTTTCACATAGAATAAAAAGTTTTCTTGGTTTATGGATTACTAGCAACTCAACTTCTCTTTGCTTGGGTTTATCCCTAGTGAAAAACAAAAACAAATCTATCCAACGGGAACCATATATTTTTCCGGGATAAAAGTAAAAGCAACCTACGTGCTATTCTGACTATATCTACCTCTGTGCCAAATTTCATCTAGATCCGTTGAGCCATTCTGGTGTGATTGAGTAACAAACGTCCATCCAAACTTTCACATATAATATTAATAAATTAATAATGGGATAGTGGGATTCTTCTTTTACTCATATATATTGCTAATTTTTATTAGAAGCATACCTAGAGTTGTCAGTTTAATGTAAGTAAATAAATAATAAATATATTATGTATAATAATTAATAATATTTAAACAGTTTAATGTATGTAATAACATAGTTTACTAAATTTTAATAAAAAATGATTAGTGTTGATTAATTCAAAATATGAGAACATGAAGTTTTTACTTTGCCAATCAATTTGTCATATCAAAATTTAAAATGTTCATAATATTACTAGTATAAATCTAGAATCACCATTTTAAATTATTATTATATATGTAAAGAAAATCACCTCACTCATATAAAAGTGCTTTTTTTAAATGTTGTTTCTTTTGAATTTACAGGTGAGCTGAGCTAATATTTGGTTAACACCTCCTGGTTAATTTCTAAGAAATTATTGTTAACTGGACTACCGGTGGCTCGGTGGTCATTGACAGGTTAAGTGGTAATGTAATTGTTCAAAAATTGTAAGTCTTGTAGTGAAATAAATCTTTTATGTTTACAGAGACAATACATACACAATTTCGTCTGGATTTATTTTTTTAAGAGAATAATATCATTATATATATTTAAGAAAGAATAATATATGTATTTTAACCTGAGATAATGTTATTATAATTTTATAGAAATATTGATTTATTCTAAATCATTTACAGTGGTGTTATGATTTATTTTATAAAATTTGAATATTTTATATTCAAAAGATAAAGGACAGTTTCTTATTTTTATACAATTTGCTTCTTAAAAACAATAAACACAAAATGATTCATTCACATCAGACAATCTTATCTTTATCAGTCACGTTATATCTATAAAAAACTGCTTTTTCTTTTGTAATAATTTAACAGTCATATTATTATTCACTGTACCACTTCACATTATGCATTGGAAATTTTCATGACAAATATTTTGTCTATTCTTCTTATCAAATGACGAAAATCGCACTCAAGGGCAAACAAAATAAACAAAGTAACAAAACTTTAAAAAATGTGTGATAATATAATTTTGATGTCGGTAATTAATTCATGAAAGTAATATATAACCTTACCTTGCCGAGTTTATCCACGGGCACTAAGGCTATTTGAGGCTCTGATTTTTCCTGCTGGCCTTGTAGATCACCGGAGCCAGACCGAGTGCCCCGAGTAGATCCTCGAGGAGTACTGGTTCCACTGCCACCATCCGACCCTTTCTCGTGTGTATTATGATTACCCATTATTTATAATAGCACTACGCTTATTTATAAATTAAGAACGACTGCTGTTCTAAAATAGTTTATAAATTATTACTTATTAGGAAATAAAATACAGTCACACATTTGCTGTTTGCAAATGAATGTTAAAAATTTGATTGATGTGTCAGATGTCAAATCATGTCAATGTCAGATATTAGCATTGACATCGGCAGCTGACTCAGTTGAAGTATATAAGATTGATTATCTGTGTCATTTGTATTAAATACTAAATAGTGCAAAGATAAAAATAAAGTGGGTAAGATTTCTCAAAAGGAGGGCGCCACACGTTTCGCCTATTTACATTGGCACCTGGTTTTTTCCTTGAATTGTGTTCGCATCTTACCTGTGCAATGTATTGTACCTGGAAGTTAGACCAGCTGAAGGAAGAGTTGAAAAGGAAAGGTGCATCCTGTAGTGGTCTTTAATGTTGCTGTTTTAAACCCCGAATAAATCGTTTTAAACGGTTGAAAACTCGCCTACAAAAATAAAAGAACTGTGTTTTACACTTCATTGTAGGCAATTTTTGGTCACGTGACGTCATGTCTCGTTTTTATTAGTTTATAGAAAATCAAAAGAAAGTACCTACCTAGTACCTACATTACCTATACCTACCTATATTTATTCATTATATTACTATAATAAAATTTTAACTGAGTCGAATCTGTACATTGAATATTTTGTTGGAAAATCCTATTGAAATAGTCATTATTATCATTACAGAGGCCGAATCTATAGTTTTTAGAATTTTTGTCTGTCTGTCTGTCTGTCTGTCTGTGACCGCATCACGAGAAAACCACTGAAAAGATTTCCATGAAATTTGGTATGACGATAGCAGCTGGTTATCGTTAAAACGTAACTAGGGACAAATCTGAGCGGAGCAAGGGTGAGTCGCTAGTTATATTATATTTTTATGTATGTGCATGTGTGTGTAGGCTAGGCGAGCTGGCAACGTTGCGTCGAGTCACGAGTGACGACGTCATCGAGAGTGCGAGAGTGTAAGTTTGGTTTTAAACCGAATCAAATTGATTATTTATGTGGTTTGAAAACAATGAAAAAAATGATTATTTACCAACACAGAGTTTTTAACTTATCAATAGAGTTTTTATAACTTAGGCAGGTAATACCACAGATCAATAATACTATACTAGTAAAGATAGTGCATCTCATACAAATATTTGGACATCGCTATCATCGGCGGGCTATTTTCTTGTCCTAAAATGGATAATAGATGGCGCATGTGAGAATTGAAAAAAACGCGACATCTAGCACCTCTAATTGTAAATGTAAAGGCTCTAAATGATAGATGGCGATAAAAGCTAAGGGTATCTATCCCCGAGCTGCCGCTGCGCAATGTTGTAGGTAAGATGTAAGGCCTCTCAAGCCCACTATGGCAATTACAAATTATATTTTTAAAATATTGTCTTATATAGGTATCAAAGTAAAATAAAATAGTTTAATTACATTTAACAACTTTTTTATTATATGGAGCGTCATCTAGCAACAGAGTATATATCATTATTATCAAAGATAGTGCAGCATAACGTAGTACCTACCTATTATTGCCGACAGAAATATTAGCATATTATTGAATTTAATTTTTTTTTTAAACATTATGTATTTATCCATTATTTAATTTTCCCTTCCTTTAAATAATTCTTTAAAATTAGGTTAAACACTTTTTTCATAATTTTTATTTTGTATTTTGAATTTTAGGTGAACATTGAAAACAAATCGATATGTATTACGTCATCTGTTATAATATTCTTAACTAATTTTTATTTCGTTCTTAATGAGACCCCATGTAATATCTACGCTTGGTCGGACAGACCAACTAGAACTAAATGCACTTAGTTTTTCAATATCAGTATTAATCACACATATAAAAAATCTTTACACAGTTTATAGGTATTCCGTCATATCCCTACCTCAGTAAAATCAAGAAAATCTAATATATAAAATTCTCGTGTCACAGTTTTCGTTGCCATACTCCTCCGAAACGGCTTGACCGATTTTGATGAAATTTTTTGTGCTTATCCGGTATCTATGAGAATCGGCCAACATCTATTTTTCATCCCCCTAAATGTTAGGGGTAGTCCACCCCAAAATTTTTTATTTTATTTTTTAGACAAAATTTTTAATTTCTATTTTTTTATGATACAACATACAAAAATACATACAATCCTCAATTTTCACCCTTCTACGATCAACCCTTATTTTTTAATAGCCATTTTAGTAATTTAATCATTTTTCCTCTCCGGTCGAAAACTGATCAATCGTGATTTAATGCAAGCTAGGGACGAACCCGAGCGAAGCGAGGGTGAGTCGCTAGTATAGTTATAAAATTAAGAAAAACATAGTCATCAACACCAACCGTTTTAAATCGAAAAAAATGGTTTATTTCAGTTTTAAACAGTTTTTTTCGATTTAAACGGATTGGTTTAAACCGGCTTTGCATCTATAGTCCTGACTGACTGATGGATCAACACACAACCTAAGCCTCTGATTTTATAAACGTGAAATTCTGAGGACCTATTCTTTATATGATGTAGGCATCCGATTAGATTTTTTTTTAAATTCATCCCTTAAGTGGGTAAAATAGGGGATTAAAGATCGTATGAAACCCTGTTATTCTTACTGTGAAATACACAGAAAGTGGTGTTTAGCTATAAGATAATAAATAAGATATATATTTACCTATTTAATTTTTTCAAATTTTATTCCCTTAAAGTGGTAAAAGGGGGTAATAAATTTTATACGGACAAAGAATTATTTATGATCAGAATTACTTGAAACATCTGAAAACTTTGCTTTTAAAAGGTATCTTAAATGTTGACCCGAGTAATAAGTTATCACTATACAAAATGTAGTAAAAACCAGTTGTTGTAATTTCCCGTGGCAAAGAAAGACTTTCCTGTAGTAAAAGGTATCCTAAATGTTGACCCGAGTAATAAGTTATCACTTGACCAAATTTCGCTCAAATCGGTTCATTATTCAATACTTTTTGCGTGAATCTCTTACACACAGACAGAAATTTTAATAATTATTGTTTTGGGGTCTGTATTGTATACATAATACGTTACAGTCATTGTTTTTAATAAATATTTCATGTACAGATTTCGCTAAGTTACTGCTTTATTATAGTATAGATTACACAATATCACAGATTGTAAATTGTTAGTGAATACTTCATTACCATTCATTAAATTTCCTATATAAAGGCAGAATAATTTCAAAATTATAGCTTACTGCTTAGCCTACATATTATATGAACACTTTTCAAATAAAAACCAAATATGGACATTGAAGATATGCTACGAGAGTTGAAAATATGTGAGCAATAAATTGGTTTAAAATATTAAAGTAATACTAAAAATGATAATATAGAATAACATATCTTACTGAAACACCTGCCATTTTTAAAATTACCTCTAGGTAGTATAATTAAAATAATTTAATATTTATTCCGAAACCATCGTTTATTTATATTTATTTTTAATCTTTACTAATTATTATAACTTAGTTTAAACTTATGATTACATATATATCTATCTATTTATACACATATTATATAATAATACCATCATCTTACTAATATTATAAATGTGAAAGTTTACATGTTTGGATGGATATTTGTTGTTCAATTACGCTAGAACGGCTGAACGGATCTGGGTGTTTGGCACAGAGATAGACAATAGTCTGGAATAGCACATAGGCTACTTTTTATTCTGGAAAAATGTACGGTTCCCGTGGGATAGATTTGTTTTTAATTTTTAAGAGCCGCTAGTAATCATATAAATTTTATTATTTTAAGTTTATATTAAAGCATGCTCGAAGTTATTTTACTGGTATGTGGTGTAACGAAATCTATTTAAGTAGGTACCTAAACGTTTATTTTTACTTAGGAACATAAAATATCATCATATAAATTTATCAATAACATAATAAAATTATTTTTTGTACAATGTTGTTAAATTAACACATTTAATACTGGCAGAATAGATAAGTTACCAGAGGCGCGTAACTTCAAAAGAAAATTTTACGAAGGAAAGAGAACGCCACAAGCACAGATATATTAGGTACATCTATATCTGTGGCCACAAGTCATTTATTTTATTTCATTACTGCTATAAGCGGATATAACCTCTAAAAAAAATTAATTTGTAAATAATCTTTTTATTTTTTTATTTAACATCCTTTTTATAAATCAGGAGCTAATAATAATATACCATCAGATTAAATTATCATATCACATCACATCACATATGTCGGCATCACACTGCTGCGGCTTAAATCAAATCAGTTCTAGCCTTATTTATTAAATTAGGCTTAATGTAGTGCTAAGACAGAAACCTATGGACCCACGAATCTAAAAATAAACTACTATAACAATCCATTATAGAAGCATTTTAATCGGCGGTCCGAGATCACGAGGTTGTCCCAGTCTGGTGTTGGGACAGCCTTACTCATCTTTACAGGAGGCCAGGAATGACGAAGAGTTATAAAATATCCTAGTGCCCGACATACGTTTTACAATATGTGTGGGGCTTAGAGTTTATTTTATAAACTATTCGTGATTTTTGAAAAATATGTACTTGTCCTGGGCCCTAAGGGTTTAGTTAAAAACAGCTTCCAGGAACTTCTGCATGGGCGCTTCCACCAACAGGTGCAGCGGCAGGGCCGTCAGGTACGTCATGAAGAGGACGCCCAGCCAGTGCTCGCCCTGTGCATTTTCACAAAGATTATAATTATACTGATTGTTTACAAAATCATTACAAGCTGAAGCGATTAAAGTGTAGAGTAAATAAAAGAAGGATAATTAATTTTATACATCTTGTTCTTATATAGTAGCATAGTACTTAATACGTTGGATAGATTTTTACGAGCAAAGAGCCTCTACAAAGCTAATATTTGCAATTGGATAAAGTATTTTAATTTTTATTGTTTTAAGAAAATTATAAAAATAACTGTATTTAGAAAAGTATTCGTTTCCGACAAAATTAAACGTTTGCAAAATGTCTTCCATTCTATAGTAATTTTGTACCTAATATTAAATGTGGAGCAAACTCACTTGAGTGTGAAGCTTACAAATGATTTTCGGTCGTATTCCGTTTCCACCTACTTTAGTAGGAGAAATAGTTTTAAAAAGGTCCACTACCACCAGTCCGCAGTTCTTAAAGCTCACTTTCTTTCCATCGATAGTGATGAAATCATAATAGGTATGAAAATGTATACAAATTCACATATTACTACGAATCGGTATTGACCAATATTATCTCGATAAAATTTGATGATGAATCACCAAAAATAGTATCACTGCAGGCTCAACTTTTAGACCTAACACAGCAGTAATCTACATATCTGTAGGCTGTTGGTACTCACAATGGTGTAGATGCCGAGGCTGATTGGCGCAGTTTTCACGCCCAGCAGCGTCAGGTTGTAGGCCCAGTGCATCAGTAGTACTGCCAGCGACATGCGGCTGAGCACGCGCCACGCGCTCCACGACACCAGGCTGCGAAACACGTCTGTGGGCCAAGCCAAGTTAAACGTAAGAAATATTATTCACTACTGGTTTATTCTCACTCCGCTCTAATGCACCCCTGGATAGATAGTTCACAAACATCATCGGGTAAATTATTGGTTTTGCAAAATGTTTTTAAATTATAGAACACTAACGACTCATCCTCGCTTCATTCGGCTTCATCCCTAGGTAGGCAATGTAAGCGCACAATACAAAACTTTGAATTTCTCAGCTTTTGTGTACTATAATATGCATCTATTATGCATATAAACCTTCCTCTTGAAACACTATCTATTGCTGAAAACTGCATTAAAATCCGTTGCGTAGTTTAAGATCTAAGCGTACAAACAGCGGGAGTGACTTTGTTTTATACTATGTATAAATTATTAACATATATATTATTACATTTTTTAACCAACATTGTTCTGGTGTTATCAACAGTTACAATAATTTGCCACGGACTTCTTCTGATAGTTGAGTCAGAAGAGTACTAATCTATTAAATCATTTTTGTTTTTCAATATTTCCAAGAACTTGCACGGAGGAAGGAATTTAATTCCTAGTCTCTTCACGGTAATAAAGCACGCCTCACACATTTATCTACTGAAATAAGCACTATCAATGAAAAAGTACTAAAATATGCAATAACGCTAAAAAAATTGCGGCTTAATAATCCGATGTCTACTGATAAGACATTACTCTGACAGCGTAGGGTTATCTGACAAAAGGTCCCGACTTAATAGTACCTACGGAACGTTAAAGAGCGGTAATATTAATTTTAATAACAATGTTAATATATTAATTAAATGTTAAATATGTTAATATCACAGAACTCTTGGCAAAAATCCTATCAATTTTTTTTCAATCGCTAAAATCGAAAGTCAGTTAGTCATCGAACTGACCTTTATGCTATCCGTTTTAGACGTAATCAATAACAAATGTTGTAATTTTATTGATAATCGCGTTTATTAGCATTTTTCATAATCGAGGCACCTTGACCGCTTGCAGCTTGGCCTTCACGTAATACTAAATGCGACTGCACACATTAATATAATATACAGTTATGGCATATTTATGTAACATTTCTTTATATTTAGACAAATCGTTATTAAAAAAAGCTTCTTTTGCAAATGCCCTTTTTTTGTATAGGCAATGTTATTATTTAGCGACTCATCCTCGCTTCGCTCTGGTTTGTCTATAGATTGCCGGGGATGCCGTACAAATTTCACTCTCAGTTTCACCCCCTTAAGGGATGATTCCCGGGGTAAAAGCTATCCTATGTCCTTCCCAGGGTCTTAAACTATCTTCTTACCAAATTTCATCTAAATCGGTTTAGTAGTTTCGGAGGCTATTCGATACAAATAAAAAAAAAAACATTTTTCCTCTTTATAATATTGCAATAGATTAAAAGTGCTTTAAATATAATAATAAAGTAATAATGTTTATTTCAATAAGATTTCCCACAAAATATTTAATGTACAAATTCGGCTTAGTTCAATTCAAACAATTCCATCATAAAACTAGCTATTTAGCGTCCCTTGCGCGTCTTACAGAAGCCTATATGTTATTCATAGTCTTAATGTATCTGTTTGTTTGTTAAAAAATTTCATCCAAAGTCGTCCAGTCCTTTCATCGTGAAGAAGTAACAAATATCCATCATGTATAAATTTTCGTAATTATAATAGCAGTCCATATGAAATATCACTCACTGATCAATTACAAAATTTCAAAATGTATAAATTCCGTGAACTTAAAAGACAGCAGATTTGCAGATAGCAGGTGTCCACTATGAAACCATTTTGGAAATTCATTCCCTAAAGGGGTAAAAATTTAGTTAGATGTTTGTATGAAAATCCATTATTTTTAAAGTAACCAAAATTGGATACAAGCTTTCTGATTAAAAATGACGAAGATTTTAATTTAGTTATAGGTACGAGTAATACATATCCTAGTGATGAAAAATAGAAATAGAGGTTGATGTAAAATTGGATTGGAAATTTTGTCATTTTAGAAGTAAGGAACATGGAAAATGATGTTGAAACTATTTATAGGGTGTAAGAATCGGCTAGGAACGGATTTTTTCAAATATAAATATATTCAACCCTTTTTAACGTCCCACTTCTGGGCACGGGCCTCCCTTCAATACGAGGGGGATCAGGCCATAGTCCATCACGCTGGCCAAGTGCAGGTTGGCAGATTTCACATGTCTTTCGAAAACTTGCTAGGTTCTCTCAGATCTCAGAAGACAAGTGGTAATCATGTTGGAAATGTTTAGCACATGAAAATATCAGAAGTGCGAGACCCTGGATTTGAACACACTTTCCTCGCATTCACAATAAGTATAATATAATATAAAGAAAGAGAGTAAATGAATAAATACTAACTGTCAATGTTGTAGAAGAAGCCGAGCAAGGCGACCAACACGATGAGGTCGAAGACGGGCCGCTCGAGCGTGGTGTACAGCGCGCGCGGCGCCGGCGCGGCCCAGTCGCGCGCCGCCATGCCGCCAAGAATCCACACGAACGTGGCGGGTATTGACACCGCGTACGCCACGCGGAACACCTGTTATATGCAAGAGGATATCTTACACGTGCTTCTTTGGACGAAACTATTTGTAAAACATTATGAATTTCAAAAGTAAAAAGCTACATGATAAATTTTAAAAGTATAAATAATGTGTTAAACCTTGCTTGCAAACTTGGTAAAGAAATATAGGTACCTAGCAGTTGGCCTATAATATGTTACTCAAGGTCTTTATCTGCGTAACAAACAAATCCTTTCCTCCGTTTCAGCGTGACGAAAATACACATATAAAAATCTTTCATAATTATTACAGTAGTCTAACACTATGGCAGTCAAGTTTTAGGTATTTCTAGAAATTACTTGCCTTGTTTTCATGTAGATTGTAGCCGTTAGTCTTCATCAAATGATAGGCGAAGGCGAGGAACAGCCCGAGGATGGAGGCGGGCAGGCTGAACCACGGGCTCGCGTACAGCCACTGGAAGGAAGGCTCCCCGAAGAACTGCTGTCTAATTGTTCTGTAGACAATTATAACAGTAAAGTTTTAAGTTTAAGTCGAGCACTATGCTTATGTGCCTTTCCAAAAAACTAAACTTTTGAAGTATAAGCACTCCTCGTAGCAATTGCCAATATCTCGTTCGCATGTTAATTGTGAACACATAATTTTGAAAAGAGCATTCATCCTGTGTAGGAAAAAATGGTTTTATAAAAACACTCACTCTGGTTCACTGATGTAAAGGATAGTATTCAAATTGAAGAAGTAGGATATGAAGAAGTTCATGACGACGGAGAGCACGAAGAGCCCGGAGAGCAGGCGCAGCGCGAGGCGCGTGTGCCGCGCGAGCGCCACCAGCAGCACGGACGCCAACACGTACAGCTGCATGTCGGTCGCCAGGAACCTAGGAAGTATGGGCACAGATTAACTAATACTTCCTGTATGGGTGTACTTAATAGGAATTTGATATAAAATTTTGAAGTGCAATAGGTAAGAAAGTTATATAGCGAAATATAAACATTAAATTAACTTTCATAGCCAATTAAGTAATTATTTGGCTTATAGTCAAAATATATCTTTGTATTACAGAACCTGTAAAATTTAAAACCTGCTGTCGTTTAGTATAAAATTCATAACGTTTTTTTTACTGTGGGAGATTACTAAGTAAATAGAGAAAAAGGTAAAATGGATTATCCCTAATAAATATTTCTTAGTAAACTGCGGTTTATTTTGCAATAAAAAATATAATATAAATTCTTATTATATTGCTGATTTATTTATCTTTTTCTGTAAATTGATTTGCATAAATACGTCAGATAGATTTAAACGGTAATAAATCCTTCTAATAGTAATTTTATTTACAATGATGATGATGACATGCACGTGAAAACCGGCATAGTGTGAATCACTCGTGTTCCCAAGATGTCATTCCACTCTACTTTTGTGTTACCACAAGTGTGGTTTCGCACCACATTGGTGGAATGTACCGCCTGGGCTCCCTAACTCCGGGCCTAATTTCAATCATGTTAGAAATGATTCGCACATGAAAATATCAAAGGTGCGAGACCCGGGATTTGAACCCGCTTCACTCGGTTTCCCAAGTGAGCACGTTACCACTGGGCTACCATTGCCTTTTATTTATTTAGTCTATCTATAATATAAAGTCGTGTACAGTGTACCAGTGGAACTTTTTGTAAATCCGCGTGTAGTTTGCGTCAAACTGTAGATAGAAAGCGGTTCTGAGCTTATTATTGAATAATCTGTGGTTGCGATGTGAATGGAATAAAAAATCATTTTTTTTTCACATACATAATAAACCATGCTAAAGCTGTCAAAGCTTTACAGTTCTTTTTAATTTACACATGCTCATATAATAATAATTATCAATATTTCTTGAAAATATTGCAAATTCAAATACTTTTTGGTTAAAAATTATTATCGTTACGTTTGCTTTATTGACAGTTCAATGACATTTGACAAAAAAAAAAACACAGCTGAAAGCAGCTACAGAGTTGTTTACTTTCCTCAAGGGATGACTGGATAGAAGTTGTAAGGAAAAGAATCTAGTGTCTCTGCACGTTGACTTCAACATATCTAATATTAATTTATTGGAATTGTAGAAAATTTAGTAGTGTTTTATATCTATATTTGTACATATAATAAAATTGTAACTGATCGCTGTCTGTACATGGAATATATTTGAGAAAAACTATTATTGGTGGTCTTTATTAAAGCAATAGAATCCAAAACAATGATTTTTAGAATTTTTGTCAGTTTATCTGTGCATTTGTGCGCGCTAATCTCAGAAACGCTTAACCGATTTTGGTGCGGTTTTCATTAATTTATTGTCGTAAGCTTTACTTAATATTTAGTACTTATTTGTTTTATTTCAATCGGTTTATAAATAAAAAACTATATATGTGAGTTATGATGTCTGCACTTATAACAATGATAATAAAAAATGTTAATAGATAGATATCAGATAATACATATAATAAAAATAATTTTATGTGAGAATAGTGTTAAAAGGAAGTCTTGAGTAAACTTTTTATTGTTTAATGTTTATGTTTGGTTTTGCGGTTTTATTTTGACCTTTTAATCCTAAAGTTACGAATGCTTTACAGCAATCGTGGTCACGACTCACGCACCAGACTAGCAATCCGAAGAAAAACATTTATTACAAATGGCACGCCTTAATCTAAGAAAGTATTATACTTGGATCTGCTTAACCTTCTTAATTAAAGATCAGTCCAAAAATCTTATTGATATGAGAACATCCGTTCCTAGAAGAATGCTCAAAAATATTCAATGGTAGGACAATCCAGACTCTGGTAGAATTTCATTATATGTGAAGTGTACAGACGTATAGATTCTAAATTGTGTTTATTTATATTCAATTAACTCGTAGCAGAAATTCTTTAAATATAATACAAATTTCAATGTCCTTGAATGTAAATAATTTAATATTATAATTAATATAAAATTTTTATTGAAATACTTTTTTGTTTTTATTGACAAAAATTTGAATTCAAGATTTGCACAATATGTAAAAACCTCGTTGCTCAAGGTAAGCGCTACTTTGTACCGTTTTTGATCACGAAGTCTAGAATTCAGTAATTGATGTAGGAAGTCCCTAGATTCCTGGAAGGGGTAGCTTCTTAGGGTGATCTTTTGAGATTCTCCTGTACTACACTAAAACGTCGGGATGTAGTCAGTCAGGTGGTATGTGGGAGGGGGAGGGGGGGGGAGGGGGGGGGGGGGTTGTACTCACCAGCTCTGAATCTGACAGCGGTCGTCATCAGCGAGGAGGTTGTTGATGAAGAGCACGTGTGTCCACCACTTGCGGCGGCAGCGCGCGCTCTCGGGCGAGACGAGCACGCGCCACAGCGGGCCCGAGCTCGCCGCGCGCCACCACGTCGCCGTCAGACCCACCACGTACGCGTTCAGGGGGAGGATCCTGAATGTAGTTACAGTGTTAAGATCTTCATTACATATTATAAAGTTGAGTTTGTTTAGCCTAATATCAGAAACTACTATATGGATTTTCATACAGTTGTCACTTATAGATAGAGGAATTTTCTAGAAACATTTTGCAAAAAAAATTGCAGTATGATGATATTTGGCAAAAAATCTCTTCACTAGGGGCGGATCCAAGCGAAGTGAGGGTAAGCCACTAGTATAAATTATTTTACCCGTCTATGATTCATTGATTTACTAGATTTTTAACGTTCTTTTACCCCATCCATAGATAAGTTCAGAAATAAAATTTGTTTAAATAACCTTGTAATTGAACGATTGTTACACTCTACAATCGAAAATTACCAACGATAATATTATGTCATTTTTATAATATTTTTTTAGTTTTCTACTAACGATATCAATTGTAGATATATAATGTGTTAGGGTGTTAGAATTTTGTGTGATTTTTCTATATTTTATATTGATATTAAGTACATACCTATTTTAAATGCATATTTTAGTTAACGTTTTTTTAATATTTCAAATTTTGTAAAATAAAATTTCAAAACAAAACCTTTAAGAGGTTATGTTACACTAGCGACTCACCCTCGCTTCGCTTCGGGTTCGTCCATAGACAAAAACAAATCTATCCCACGGGAACCGTACATTTTCCCGGGATGATTAGCGCGTTCAACCAAACAAACAAACCAAACAAACTCTTCAGCTTTATAATATTAGTATAGATTTTTTCTTTAAAAGTATTATTAAAGTTTCAAAAGATAATGTTATTATCATAGTCTGTTGACATAAACAATATTAATAATTTATTATTTAACTCAATGTAAAAAACTGAAGCAATTGTTTTTATTCTCTAATCACTTTATATGTAATTATATGATTAATCATTAGCACTTTAATAACAATTATTTCTACAATAGTCAATACTATTTTCCTGACCTACTCTAATAACTTATTGTTTTTAAAAATACAACGTAAGAGCGGCAAGGTTTATAAAGATTAACACATTAACTACAGTTACCGCAGTTAACTGCGGGATTATATTTAAACTATCCCGATGAATGTGGTTCATTAAATAACATTCAATAAATAATTCAATACTTTCAACATACAATATGAATTTTATTCATACAATACAAATTGTTCACGTTGCGCCTTACTCTCGCCTCGTTCTAGTGCGTCATTATATATATGAGAAAAAACTAAAGATATATAAATATATTTCTACATACATATATTGTATCGATGTTAAAATCTGTTTTAAAGGTGTAAGCTTACCTAACAACTCTGTGCATGACCATTTTCCACCAGAAGCGGAAGTTGATCTTCTTGTTGGGGTCCTTGTCGAAGGAGAGCAGCACGTTGTAGGCGAGCAGGAAGCTGGACAGCATGATGAAGGTCTGGACCACCGTCGTGCCGTTGTTCAACAGCATCATCTGCGGTTTCTCTATATTCTGCGAGACACCCCAATAAATTGTCCTCATTACATACAGATTACCAATAATATCTGGTTCTTCCATACACGTAAATACATATACACTGTATGGCATTTCTCTTTTACTAAGTCTAAAAAGTCTCTTTCGATACTTCTATTGATTCGAATAAGAAACAGCCGCTTTTGAGAAGCAAAACATTAGCAAAAAATTACGTAAGAATTAACGTTCTAATCCTAAAAATATACCTCTTTGAGTCTTTATAGTGTAATTGGACAAGTACATATTTTTTGGTGCATCTCATAACATTGTAATAACTCATGGATATTCGATAATTTAGCCAGAATATCTATTAATAGTAAGATTCAATGTTGGATCTCCGTTTCAGAATGTTATTTTCTGTCAGAATATCATCTCTAAAATGAGCCACGTAACTGGTTAGACATTTTTTGTTGATGGTAAAAAAGATTTTCGATAGAAATTTGTTGTAATATTCTTACTTCTTCTAGGAACCTGGGGTTGTGCATGTACGTCATGTGGTGCGCGATGATGGAGTGTACCAGCACCACTAGCATCAGTAAGATTGCTCTGAAACAATACGTGGTTTTGAATATTGTCTTATCATGTTATTTCCATCAATACCATTTTATGTGAAAAATTTAAAAGAGACCTACTTCCTTAGATAAATACAGTCCGAATAGAAAATATCTAATATTTTTTTTCAACAACAAAGATAAAAGTGGTTATGGCTGTTGTTGTGTAGTATGAAGTTTCTCTGAATTGCATTATTGTCTTAAAGGCAATGGCTTACGTTCTCATTCTCATTTCAAACTCTCATATCTCTTATGAAAAAAGCTTTGTATTGATTGTATATAAATATTAATTCCAGTCTAGTTAGAAAACATTACACGCAGTACCTCAATACTAGTGAGAAGAAGAATATGACTGAACTAGCGACTCACCCTCGCTTCGCTCGGGTTCGTCTCTAGGTATATTATATATAGTTTATATTTTAAATAGACGAAATATAGAAAAAATATAATGTATGTACATAACTTCCCTGTTTGTACCGGATATTATTCAATTTTTAATTGGTTTTAATTTTTTTTCGTGGGATCCTATTTTTTTTTCTAAAATAAAAGTAGCTTAACTTAGGCTTTAGGCGTTTAGGAGTAACTTACTCCTTATTACATCAGCTATCTGTCAGCGAAAGTCCTGTCAAAATCGGTCCAACCATTTCAGAGATTAGCCGGAACAAACAGACAGACAGACAGATTGACAGACAGACAAAAATTGTAAAAAATGTTGTTTTGGTATATGTACCGTGCATACATCCATATGCATTTAGTATAAAGCGGTTATTTTAATATTACAAACAGACACTCCAATTTTATTTATCTGTATAGATGTATAGATAAGGACTAGGTATGCCTTTTCTCTGACTACTTGCACAGGTAGTAGTAAATTCAAATAAGACAAAAAAATAAAGAGTAGTGACTGTTAAATTTATATTAATAAACTTACTTAAGACCATGTACGGGATTTAGTGCGGTTAAGCGAGAGTCTTCCTTGTCGTACACAGCCACCAATCTTCCCCAGTTCACGAGTAAGGACCATGTCATGAGGTAGCGGTTCGCTGTAGATCCGAATAATTAATTATTATTATGACATTTAATTGAAATAAAAAAAAATATACTTAATTATGTGTTCAGCCCTTTTTTTTTAACGTCCCACTGCTAGGCACGGGCCTCCCATACGAGGGGGATCAGGCCATAGTCCACCACGCTGGCCAATTGCGGGTTGGCGGACTTCACATGTCTTTCGAAAACTTGCTAGGTTCTCTCAGACATGCTGGTTTCCTCACGATGTTTCCCTTCACCGTACGGCAAGTGGTAAATATGTTAGAAATGATTTGGTGCGAGACCCGGGATTTGAACCCGCTTCACTCGGTTTCCCAAGCGGGCGCGTTACCACTGCGCTACCATTGCCTTACTAATACTTAATTATATATACAAAACATATTATTATACTTATTTATTATTTAACATGTCGAACAGAAAAACATTATGAAAACTGTATTCATCTTTTTTAAAGTAGAGATATTAATCAAAAATATTCTCCCTATACTAAAGGGAGGCGCGTACCCGTAGTGGGACATTAAAAAAAGGGCTAAATACGATACAATTCAAGAGAGAGAATCTGATAGCTTACGTTTATTATCCTTATTTCTTAACAGATCATAGGCAGTTCCAAGAATATTGGCGAGGAGTATGAGTGCTGTCACACAAACGAATATCAAATCATATGTGTCTATCGTCATAGGAGGATTGAGCTCAGTGGTGCAGTACTCTAGCTGCAGGAGCTTTGCTTCTAATCCATAGTTAGTTTTGGTTCTATTTTGCACACAATTTTCAAAGACTTGAGATGGAGTTCCAGAAGGAATATCCGCACAGGTCCTGGTCACGCAGTACCCGCGGTGGATGGTTGTATGATTGAATTTGTATCTGGTTTCTGAAAATTCCTGAAAAACCAAGTTAATTGACCTCATTATTTTAATGATAAGAAACAGGTGGCACTTATAACAGTGCCGAAACATCGAGAAAAATCGGCCAAGTGCGAGTCAAATTCGCACACGAAGGGTTCCGTATCATCGTACATGTAATTTTTATTAATTATTACTCTATATATGTAGTGTAATAATTCCGATGATTTATTATGAACGTTAAAAAATGTTTCTTGTATTTTTATTATTATAGCGGCAATAGAAATACATACTCCGTGAAAATTTCAACTCTCTACCTATTACGGTTCATGAGATAGAGTCCTCTAACAGACGGACGGACGGACGGAGAGCGCAGGCTTAGTGATAGAGTTCCGTTGGCACCCTTCGGGTACAGAACCCTAAAACGGTGTAGAGTAAAAGATCATAAATATTTCGTTTAACATAAAAAAAAAACGAAAAAAAAAAAACAATCTTTATTAATTTTTACAGGTTTTTCTAATGTTTGAGCAGAATCATCTTTAAGTGAAAAGCTTATTCAATAAAAAAATATTATTAAAATCTTATAATGATCGGCTAAAAGTTCGATCATCGATAAGCAAATACAGTTCAACTTCATATACAACCTCTTTATTGTTCAGAATCGTTTATTAAAAATACTAAAGGAACGTTTAAAAACATTAATTATACTCATTAATACGTTAATTGAATGATAGGCAAGTTTTTATGACGCGTGTGAAGGAAGCGAAAGCGCTGTGCTTATTATTTCTATTAAACGTATAAAAAGGTGGTATTCCTTGCATATATTCTTATATTCACTACTTTTGCAGCAACAAATATTTAAAAAAAAAAACTATCTTTTCTGATCTATTCGCGGATTTATTTTAATTTTTAGTTCTCAACGTTTCGAATGCTTTGCAATCGTGGTCACGGGACTCTGTTCCGTAAAAAATTAAAATGTCTCGTTTTATTTAAAATGTGAAATAATCACGTAAATCTAAGAAAGTATTATTTGTTTTATAAAGTCGTCAGTAGACTGTCCGTGTGGAAGCTACCACCGGCTCGGGAAGCAGTTCTGCTGAGAAGAGCCGGCGAGAAACTCAACAGTTGCTCTTTTAAATGTCGAGTTATATAATTTATGATAACAATGTTCAGTATTACAAACAATTCATGACTAATCGCTAACATACGCGGTAATACTGGGAAATATACCACAATTTGCGCCTTTTTTATTTTTTTTAAAACATTCCAATCGGCCAAGGTCCCAAAAATAAAGGCTTTATACATCATTATAAACTAGTTAAATATATTATTTTCATTTATATTTAAAAAAATGCAATCTTACACTTTCCTAAAGTGTATTAGAATTTGTACAGGAGCATGCGCCTGCGCATTTTATTTTACGAGCTTTAGTAGTAATGTACACATGTGATTTTTTTTACGGATTATCCCCATTTCTATGAAAGTACAAAATTTTACATAAGACATTTTTCGATGTTCGCGTTTTAAGCCTAGATATTTCTAGTAGATGCAGTTTAAAATGTTGCAGTATATTCCAAGGAAACGGATACAAAATATAATAAGAATGCAATAATATAATTTATTCTATTATCTTTTTAAATTATCTCAAAAATTATTTCGGCACGAGTAATACTGTTATTAGAAGTGTAAGCACATGAGCATCGCAGTGTGGACAGAGTTCAGTTATAAGAGAGTCACATTCTAAAACAGCAAATTGGGGGACCAAGAAATTCAAAATATCCGGTACTATAAAAACCTACTACTTATCAATCTGTAAGGGTCTAAATACACAGTGTTTTATCGCACCGACGACGCGTGTATTATGAATGTATGTTATATGTATGTGCATATTCTTAGTTGAGAAATTGAAAAAATGCAGATTGTTGCGTCTGTAAAGCAATAAATATAAAGCGCGGGGTGTAAACCTAAGCCCTAAACTTATACGGTTGCGGATCGAGAGTATCTGGGTTCGAGTCTCGGGTCGTGCTTAAAGTGTCATAGTTGTTCACAAGAAATTCTCAGTAAAATCCCCGCGTCGAGACATTGCACATAGACTGTTTGCTCTGCGTCAGATCTTTATTCAAGCATATTGTAATGTCTTTCTTGTCCACAGATCACATAATACTATACTAGTAATTTTGGCAGATTAAATTAAATAAGGAAAATAGATCTTTCTAAGTTACTTTGACATTATTAATAATCTCTAGTGGCTACAACAGAGGTTTTACTCAAGTCACTATCGTTAATGACTTTTAGTAATGTTTTTTCTTGTTCCAATAAAGAATTTAATTTTTATATATTTAAAAATACATATGTATGTGTTAAAAGCCTCTGACGGCGCACTCAAGTTGAACTTATAAGTAACTGAAACTAAAACCCAACATGTATAAAAAGGTCGATAAAAAATTAATATGTACATAAATCCAGACTATACAGCTATCTCTATTCTGAATTTCATATAAGTTATCTCAAATCAGTTTGAAAGAAAATAGTTTAAAGAAATAATAAACAGACACATTCACAAATTTTCACATTAATAACATATATTTATATGGTAATTTAGATGGTTACTCAAGGATTTGAATTAGTCAAAATTATACACTAGTGTAGGACGTGCAGACCCACGTGGTGATCTACCTTCATTTGGCTAATTTAAATGAAACTATTATAAGGTCAGGAGCGAAGACCCCGGTCGACGACCGGTGGGTTTTTTATGAAACATTTTTAGTGACCTTACATTAAGAGCTGATTCAACATGTGAATTTTTTTGCACTTTACGACTTTAGTATTGAGCTTTGAACTTAATTTGTATATTTCAATGTCAAAATTAAATAAATAAATAAAATAAATAAATAATTATGTTGGGACATTAACACACATCACCATCTAGTTCGATGGTGAGCTACGAGGCTTGTGTTATGGATACCAGATAGTTAATACACTACACATATATAACTTTAAATACATACATATTATAAATATAAATACCCATGACTAGAAGTATAAACATTCGTATTCATCACAGAAATGAATTCTCCAGCGGGACTCGAACCCGCGACCGCTGGCACAGCAAGTAGGGTCACTACAAACTGAACCAAATGTGTCGTAAAAATATTTGGACATAGCGAATAAGTATTAATGTACGTATTATATAAATAATATAACTATTAGTAGAGATTGTCTCTACATCAAAATAATTCGCCTGAACCATGACAAGGTATGTCAATAGGAAATTGCCGTGAGCGGGAACAGGAAGAACACTTCCCATAAACTGACGTCACTATAATATTTTTGTACTATCTGTTACTAGAATGTTCTTTGTTCTATGTGATTAGTACGAAATTAAAATTTAATGAATATTAAAATTCATTATAAATGAATGTCGCAGATAAATAAATAAATAAATAAATAAATAAAATTCAAATAATAAATTAATTTCCGATCCTAGAATCCTAGTTCGTAAGAATATTTTTTTTCATCTGGTTATTTTTTCTCTATTCGAAACGCAAGTTTTGTTTGTTTTATGGTTTTTGTTACACTGTTTGTGTTTTGACTAGTGTGTTAAAAAATGTTGTGTATGTTTAAATAAATAAATAAGTCTATTGAACATTAAAAATAAAGCTTAGTTCGTATAAAACTATATTCTTTGCAGACTAAATAAAGAGGACAAGATTCGCAAAAATATTGATGTCATTTTGGGTTCTATTTTGTAAGAAAATGACGATGTAATAAATTTTGAAATAAAAGAGGTATATTGACAAGTGTTAAACTTTTTTGGTTTAAAAAGCCCGAGGTTTGTTTTTTACATCTTTAAATCTTTAATCTTAAATTTTTGAAAGAACAAAATATCAGATTTACCTGTATCATATGCATAAGCTGGTTCTTTTGTGATGAGCGTAGTAGAAAAGATCCCATGCAAAAAGTACCTCGAAGCCCCATACATTCTTCATAGTCATCCAACTCAAAAAGCTGCGGCATAGAGTAGTACTGTTCATCTGAAACAAAAAGTTTACTAGGTTGAAAATTAATCTATTTTATTGTCCGACAGCTGGGGACGGTCCTACCCTTAGTGAGACCCTTAGTGTGAGAGCGTTTTAGCCCGGGGGTCGGTAGGCTTTACGTCACGTTTTTTAACAACTAGTTAGGTTTTCTTAGATATGTAGATTTTTTCAAAATGTTTAACTTTTACGCATAAAAATCTCAGAGTTACAACACTCGGGATTCGAACCCGTTTCACTTTGTTTTCAAAGCGATCGTGCTCCCAATGCTATCAAATATTATTAGGATATGTAATTCTTAGCCGCTTTTTGTAAACGGTTTTTATTGAATACTAGCGGCTTACCCTCGCTTCCCTCAGGTGCGTCCTTGGATGCGTTTTTTTTTTGAGCGGAACCCTAATACTTATTCTAAAATGAAAATAGCCTAAGTTACTCCTTAAAACATCAGCTATCTGCCAGTGAAAGTCCCGTTAAAATCGGTCCAACCATTTCAGAGATTGGTCGGAACAAACAGACAGACAGACACAAACATTTAAAAAATAGTTTTTTCCTTTTTAGTACCGTATATACGTATTTTCATAGGCATTTAGTAAAAAAGCTTTTATTTCGACATTACAAATAGACACTTCAATTTTATTTATCTGTATAGATGCCTCTTGGACAATTTTGGCTAAGTTTTGAAATAAATCTGCTCTTAGATGTGCGTATAATCACTTTTTAACTTGTGTTAAACTTGGTTATTAAGTTTCGTAGTTAACTATTTATAATGTCGTTACGAAGAATACTCATAGTTAAATAGATTCGCAAAGTCAGTGCATCTAATTGTATGATTTTGTAAAAAATCACAATAACGGCGCAATTTAGCAACTGGTTACAGGGCGCAATTGACGGGTTCGATAACCACTTTTAATATATTCTTTATACAAAGAAATCAAGGAATATGAGATCTTATGATTCGTGTTATTAATAAGTTTATATAATTTTAAACGAAATTAATCTTATTGCGAAATATTTAGGTACAACAAACGTTTGGATTAATTTTTTCGATAAAAAAAAAGTTTCGATAATCAGTAATTGAAATAATTAGTTCTGGGGTTGTTGTTGAGGGTTATTTTTCGCCGTACAATATTTGTGACTAGCGACTAGACTAGCTTTTTTATTTAGTAACCGATTGAAATAAAACAAATGCTAAATGTTAAATAAAGCTTACCAATATATTAGTGAAAACCGCATCCAAATCGGTTAAGCCGTTACTGAGATTAGTGCGTACAAACTCACAGACAAACAAACAAAAATTTTAATAACCATTGTTTTGGGTTCTATTGCGTTGATAAAAACCCCCAATAATAGTTTTTCTCAAATATCTTCTATGTACAGACAGGGATCAATAACAATTTTATTATATGTATAGATTACTATTTAAAAAATATAGGGCTTAATCCTCTAGTGTGAATATGGCTTATTCTCGGCTTTTTATTTGTTATTGTAAAAAATAACTTTACACTTACTAAGTATTTGAAACAAGTGTGTATTATAGTTAATTAAAAATAAAAAAAATACCATAAATATAGGTTCTTTTTAATTAATCAATACATATCTGAGAAAAACTCAATGACTACCTACTACGGATACGGTCCTTTAAAAGCAGGACAGGCATAGATAGACGTACGTAACGATCGCGCGGTCCGTCCATCCGCAGCAGGATTACTAGTGGAGTTCAATCTGAACCCTATGAGTGTGTAACTCTAAAAACGATATAAATGTCCCAAAACCATTAACATAAGATGATTGACCAAAAAAATCTTCAACTATTATGTATATTGTATAAACATTTACAAAAATGCCACCATTGACGTACTCGTGTACAGTTTTTATCTCTTCATGTAAAAAGTTAATTGTAAAACGAATCAATGACTTTTATATCCTACATAATATATGAGATGAGATGACCATAATCGACGGATTTGACCCGTAACAGTAATGTTCCACAGCAAACAAACAGCTTGACGAGAAGATTCTATCAAGTAGCTTAGTCATTGCTGAAGGTTTACGTCAATTATTTAACTGCTATAATACACATAGTTTATTTTAATCTCCGGCTTTTATTTGAGCGGAAAATTTAGCTCTTAGAATGGAAAATAAGTATAACATAATATTTTTTATATTTTTAATCTACATATTATCTAATAAAAGTTTTTTGAAGAAAAAATCAAAGATATGTGATGCAGAAAATGGCGGGAATACGTGTACATAAGCAATGAGAAAATTATGTCCCAATAAAATACATACGTTATTATGAAAGTTCTATATATAGATAAGTTTTTTAATTCCTCAGTCTTGAAATATATTTAAATGATTGATAAATCTGGGGGCACGGCAGTGTCCCCAGTAAGTCAAGCTAAGTTGTTTTTAGAGATATGCTCCTCAAAGGCCTAGAAGTATGTGTATTTGCACGGAAGCGGGGTGTGGGAACGCCACACGCTTGTGTCGAGAGGCTGCGTCCCTCGAGAGATGGACCGCCGAATATAGTAGGAGAAGAACATGTAGAACAGGTGTAGCTGAAGATGTAATTGGGTAACAAGCTTATAAGAAAGTGCTTTCTGTACTAAGTGTCCTGTTTAAAATTAAAATCTCAAAAGAAAATTAAGTTTCAGTCTTTTTTTGACCGTCTTTTCATCGTGTGCGAATTCGACTCGCACTTGACCGATTTTTATATATTTAATGATGTTTACCGAAACCTGACCAGACAAAACATAACAATACTACAACAAACCAACAAACCGTACATCATTTCAGAAGTTCAGGAGTTATGGACTCACAAATAAACATTGAAAAAAATATATTAGCTTCTTCATATTTATAATCGTAAATCAACACATATTGCACGTAAACAAACGGCGTTTCATTAGTTCTCAATCCCCAGTGAATATGTTAAACTCAGATATGACGAGAATAACCATTTAACTCAAACCAGCAAATGCCCTATTACGGTAAATTATAATTTGCCATAACCAGCCATATTTCCTTACCTTTAAATGAATATTTAATAATATATATCATTAGATTTAATAAAAACTGACTTAGTTGATGAAATAATAATATTGAAAAAAAAAACATCGTTAATGGTATCTATAGTCTATAATGGTATGGGCTATTAATATTGTTTATAATCTATACTAATATACTAATACTAATAATATTATAAAGCTGAAGAGTTTGTTTGTTGTTTGGTTGAACGCGCTATTCTCAGGAACTACTAATCCGATTTGAAAAATTCTTTTTGCATTAGATAGCCCGTTAACTAAGGAAGGCTATAGGCTATATATTATTCCGGAAAAATATACAGTTCCCGTGGGATATATTTGTTTTTGTCTAGGGACGAACCCGAAGCGAAGCGATGGTGAGTCGCTAATAAAGTTATATAATAACTAGATGTGTAAAAATGTTTTCACCAGACTTAGAAATAAAAAACTTCCCTCTCTTGACTCCGTTCCTTGGGTATTTAGGTAACTTTTGTATTATAATACCTACTTTCTTAGTTTTACGCGAATGTTTGACTTTTTTAATAAAACTATCTTTTCGTCTTTTTTCGCGGATTTATTTTGATTTTTGGTTTCCGACGTTTCGAATGCTTTTTCCGGTGACCATGATTGCTGTAAAGTTTTATTTTAAAAAGCTTTTTTATTTTATAACTTTTGCATTCATCTATAAAAAGCCTTACGGTGAAGGAAAACGTCGTGAGAAAACCTGCATGTCTGAGAGAATCTAGCAAGTTTTCGAACGACCTGTGAAGTCCGCCAACCCGCACTTGTCCAGCGTGGTGGACTATGGCCTGATCTCCCTCGTATTGAAGGGAGGCCCGCGCCCGGCAGTGGGACGTTAAAAAGGGCTGTGTACTCACTAAAATGATCCGGAACCTTATCCTAGTTTAGTCGTCCATTAGTTTAATACCACCTAGTTAAAATCAAACAGTAGCATCTAACAGGACACCCTCACTTAATTATGAATGATGGAAGCTCCATTAATTTTTTATTGTTTCTAAACAAATGTTGACAAAAACTTAATTGTTTTTCTTGCACCCAGAATCATTTGTTTAAAAACATATTACGTATCAAATAGACGCTGTCTTTTTATGTACATTAGTTTTGTCTCGCGACTCTGTTCGCGTAATTTATATGAAAAAGTCATATTATCGAGGCATATTGTAGCTTTCAAACTATTATATTTAAAACTATTACATTATATATAATTCATTACTTCTAGAGATTTCCCAGGACAAACAAACAAACAGAACTGCTTTCCGAGCCGGTGGTAGCTTCCTCACGGACAGACTACACTGACGCTTACATTAAATTGACGATTCAAAATCACTTGTAATAAGTCTAATTGAATAAAATTTATTTTATTTCATTAAAAAAGAATTTAATTTTTTATGCTAGGTGTTTGAACCTTGTTTATATTAACGACTAGGAACCGTATATTTTTCCGGGATGATATATAGCCTAAAGCCTTCCTCGATAAATGGTCTATCCAACACAAAAAGAATTTTTCAATTCCATCCAGTAATTCCCGACATTAGCGCGTTCAAACATACAAACAAACAAACAAACTCTTCAGCTTTATAATATTAGTATAGATACAAAATAACAAATCTTTTTTCGCATAAAATAATAAAAAAATATTAAATACTTTACTTGTTAATAATTAAGTAATTTATAGCTTTATACTCTATAAAGATTATAGTATTCATTAACATTCATTGTCCATCAGATCTGACGACAATAAACGACTGTAACACAACAAGTGTAATTTCCCGCGTAATTCCAATTATTATTATTCAAGATGGTGCAACCTACTACATAATAGTTAGTTCATTGTGAGCTAATTAAAATAAGCGACTCAACTTTGCGTCAGAGGCCTCTACGTTACTTCACTGTTATTGTTTTAGTTGCAAGGGTTTTCTTCCTAACTTAAGGTTTTCAGGCTCCCGTAAATAAATATAAATACGTTGGAATATTAACACATAGCACCATCTAGTTCCATGGTAAGTTACGAGACTTGTGTTATGGATACCAGATAGTTGATACGCTACACATATATAACTTTAAACGCAGTAACAACTAAAACAAATGAATGCCCCCAGCAGGACTCGAACCCGCGACCCCTGGCATAGCAAGTAGGGTCATTACAAATTGAACTAAACGTGTCATCAAATGCAATGGAAAAACAGAACTTTTATATGATCGAGTATCTTTTTGTTAGACTATGATAATTTATTTCCTTGAATTTATGGGACGGAAATAAAAAGGTGTGACTAATTTGTTATGTTTACTCGATCCCATTGTATTTCTTTCTGATATATGGTGCTGTAAGGTTATAGGTTCTAGATACTTAGACGAGGCAGTGGTAGCCCAGTGGTAACGCTTCCCTTGGGAAACCGAGTGAAGCGGGTTCAAATCCCGGGTCTCACACCTCTGATATTTTCATGTACGAATCATTTCCATCATGGTTATCACATGTCTTACGGTGAAGGAAAACATCGTGAGTAAACCTGCTTATCTGAGAGAACCTAGCAAGTTTTCGAAAGACTATGGCCTGATCGTATTGAAGGGAGGCCCGTGCCCAGCAGTGGGACCTTAAAAAGGGCTGAATACACACTCAGACAGGTTGTATATGTATATTTAACATTACTTAGATAAATATTATTAATAAGATATTGTATTTGTTAGTATATTTTTAACTTGTTAAAGTTCAGTAGCAAAAGATTGATGTAATTTTTTGCATGAGGCTCTTGAATGTTTTCAAAGATGATGAAAAAAAAATATATTTAAACAAAAAATTTAAATTAATTATTTATTATAAAAATCAGTGGGCCACCTCAAAATCCCCTTCAGCTCGACCTGTTGTTCCCTTTGGATAATTTCTAAAATCGGTCTTATAAATTACTAGCTTTGAAACAGTAATTGTTTATGTCAGTAAAGAATTCTGAATTGTGTTGACATCAATTACAAATACTAATAAATCAGGAAATAATAAAATAAAATAATAAAGCCCGACCATAAAAAGAACTACTATACAGATATAAAAACATGTGTCTCGTGTATCATATCGATGATTGAATGCATTTAATACAATTATCCATATACCTATGCAAAACAAACTGCCCTATCTTTGGCAGGTAACTTCTTAGCTAACGAATATGTTCCTGCAAACATACGCCTAGAACGTAGTGTCATTTTAATACCAATCAAGGCTGGTCTGCAAAGGAAAGCATTTTACATGAACCTTAGCAATTTTCTCACGTAATCCTCAGACAAACCGATGTTTATATTTATATATAAATAAATAAATATGTTGTTACATTAACACACAGCACCATCTAGTCCCATGGTAAGCTACGAGGCCTGTGTTATGGATACCAGATAGTTGATACACTACACATATATAACATTAAATAAATACATATTACTAATATAAACGCCCATGACTGGAGTACAAACATTCGTGCTCATCACACAAATGTATGCATCCAGCGGTACTCGAACCCACGACCTCTGCCACAACAAGTAGGTTCACTACAAATTGAGCCAAACGTGTCGTCGAATTTATAACTAATAATAGTTATCTCTGTCATAAGTTATTTGTACGAAGTCAAAAAGCTTTGACGATACATTTGTTGCAAGTATAATTAATTAATAGCATTTCGGAGAACGATCTCAGTCACCTCGCGCTCAGTGCTCTTCCGATAGGACGTAAATATGTACGTAATCGCATAAAATGTTCATAAAATTAAATTGAATCATAAAATATATATTAGAATTATATAGATTTATTATTGCTATATTATTTCATTAAAATCCATTTATTGAAGACGTTTAGATAATACGCTGGATAATAAACGAGAGGAGTGATGTAAAGCGAGCATGACGTAAGGAAAATTCCTTACAAATCTAAATTCAGGCTCATATTTTAAGCTTACCACTTGAATAACTGAAATTTAAAATCAAAATACCGGAAACTTTCCTATCACTATTATGATTGTTATCTATACATCTAATAAAATTGGAGTATCTGTTTGCGATTTCTTTGAAAGGAGAAGGCTGCTTGTTTTGAAATGTAAACTTTTAATTTTTACGCCTTTTGTTTATGTTTCAAGATTTTTTGATACTGTGAAAATGATCGGAAGTGATTATATTTTAGAATTGTGCAATGTTTTTCATTCGGGACAAGTAAGTATCGACGTCCTTGTGTGGTGGTACCTGTTGCATTCAATAAACAGCATTGCATGTACAAATCTTCTTCTTTATTTTTATATTTATTCTGGTTTATGAAAATAAAAGATTTTTGTTTATGATAATGTTAAAATTAGAACTCTTTATGCAATACGAGATCCATCGGTACTACGAGTATTTGCACGGAAACTTTCCTATCACTATTATGATTGTTATCTATACATCTAATAAAATTGGAGTATCTGTTTGTAATATTAAAATAACCGCATTTTACTAAATGAATATGGATGTATACACGGTACGTATACCAAAACAACATTTTTTTACATTTTTTGTCTATCTGTCTGTCTGCCTGTCTATCTGTCTGACTGTTTGTCTGTCTGTTTGTTCCGGCTAATCTCTGAAATGGCTGCACTGATTTTTACGGGATTTTCACTGGCAAATAGCTGATGTTATAAAAAGTAACTTAGGCTAGTTTTATTTTAGAAAAAGAATCAGGGTTCCGCGAAAAAAACTAAAACCCATAAAATAGTGAACAAAATCCGCGTATGGCGTACGCATCCGAGCAAAGCGAGGGTAAATCGCTGTATAATTTAGATGAATATGTTAGGAGTAGCAAGCTACTATTTATGTATAAACATAGATAACCGTAAAAACGTATCTAGAGACGAACGCGAGTGAAGCGAGCGTGAGTCGCTAGTCTTTAAAAATATAATTTTAATTTAGACAGAGGTAATATAAAAACATATCTAGATTTCAATTTTACCAAAAATATGCACTAAAGTGGTATTTCCTAAAAAGTAATTAATTAATGTAAAACTGTTCCAATTTCAATTTTATTATGTACAAAATATAACTTATGCAAATTAAAAATATAAAGATTTTTTTTATAATTTTATTATCTGTTTCGATGTAATACCACTGGTATTATTATTTTTAATTGCTTCAATTCTTCTGAACTACCCAAATAAATTCATTAACACAAAAAAAAAACATCCGTGAATTCCGCCAGTTATTGCTGTAAAAATATAACGGTACGTACACATGGTGTATGTGTTAACTAGCGGCTCAACATCGCTTCGCTCGGGTTCGCCTTTAGAAAAACAAAAACAAATTTATTCCACCTGGACTGCACATTTTTCTAGGACAAATAGTAGCCTATGAGCAATTCAGATCCGTTCAGTCTAATATCTCCTGTGTTCTTGGAAGGTCTCAGTGTAACTGTAGCCAGAATTAGCGAGGAGGATATTATTTTTAGAAGTTGAAAGCTAAAGAGCCATATTTATACTCGTAAATATGGACATGTAGAGTAAATAAATGAATACTGAGCTTTAAGCTTAATTTTAAAATGTTATAAACAGTTTTTTTATAAGGCGTAATTTAAAGGAGCATTAAAAAAATATTAAAAAAAAAACAATCTTATTTGCAAAACCAGCGCTAAGACCCGAATGTATTGCTAAGGTATTCGTATGTAGTTATTGCCGACTTATACAATAAACGAATGGCGATCAACTCTATCTTTCCCGCATCGACACATACACGGCGCGTTTCTACAAATTTTTGACGCAGGTAAATAAAAGTCACAAAAAAATTCGATTTGAATGCTATTGCAATTAAAGTTAATAAAAATATTAAGCCTTTTGAAGGAAAACATCGTGAAAAAAACTGCATGTCTGAACCTAGCAAATTGTCGAAAGACGTGTGTAGCCCGCCAACCCGCACTTGGCCAGCGTGGTGGACTATGGCGGTAAAAAGGGCTGCATGCAAGCTTAACCTACTTGCTTAAATTAACCGTAATTTTTGATTTTTTTTTTTAAAAAGGTAATACGTAAAGTTAAAATACATTCACGTTTAATACGTTTTACATCGCTTACGTTTTTTAAGTTAGCAATTTTTAAAATATCTTTCTTTTTTTTTGATAATACTAACAAACTGCTGTAACAACACGAGACTGTCAGCGCACAGCAAAGAAAGTTATTATTTTGATCTAATGAAACACAAAATTATTTTTATCACAGAAAGGTAACATTTTGTTCACATAATACTTTCTTAGATTTACGCGAATATTTGACATTTTAAATAAAACTATCTTTTCGGATTTTTTCGTGGATTTATTTTGATTTTTGTTCCCGAAGTTACGAATGCTCTACAGCAATCAGTCTCTCCCATGACCATGATTGCTGAAAAGAAGAAATCTGAAAAGATAGTTGGAACGAAGTTCCTTATCGCGCGTCACACGCTCTAAGCGGATAGGAGCTAGACCGAAAAAGTGTAATAAGACTTTTCCTACACTTCTTGCTATAGTTGCAGCCGTGTATGAACTATATACATCGCCGCACACAGTTCTCCCGCGAGCCGAAAGACTCGACGGCTCTCTTCTCTTCGGCTTTTTTTTAACTTTTATTTATATTTTTATAGTAAATAATTAATGTTTATTTTTAAAATAAAAAAAGTATTATTAATAAAATAAACTTTACACAGTTTTATTTGTTATTAACTTAATTATCCCAGATCATTCAATGTTTAATTTATCATTATTAATTTTATACACAATAAATATAATTTATCGTAAATTTTTCAATTGAATTCCATCAACTTAATATTTTATAATATCAATTATAATGTAATGACTGTATAGCAAACGTCTACCAGAAGCGAAAGGAACCTCGTTCCGACCGGGGGTCCATAAACCTCTCATTTCTATTTTATTAAAATTTTGTTGACATATTTATTTAAGGATCAAAGGCGTGGCATAAAGACAACTGTAGAATACCCTAAATAAAATATTCACAATAATTTCATAAATAAACGATGAGTTTGGCACCGGCCATTTGTTTTATTTTAATTTATTATATATATTTTTGTTTCTTATTAGTGGTATTACAAATGAAAATGACTAAAAATATAATAAATAATAAGTATAAAAAGTTAGTGCACAATGTATGTATGTATGTACCTGTAAGCTCGACGGTGGCCGCCGCCCCCAACACACACAAAACACACAATACTCTTATTATCATCACGTCAAACTAAACAAAATTTTAAAATTATTTTATTAATAAATAATTTAAGTTTATTTTATATAAATAATTTTATTTTAGTTCCAATATTTTAGTATTAATAAACCGCATGCACAATGGATCTATATACATTCAAATAACGCGCTATCTTGACGTCTCTACATAAATGTGTATAAAGTAGAGATCGCTCTGCAGCGCGGCTCTATACAGTGAAATGATTCAAACAAATAGAGGACGGAAGAAGTTGCTTTTATATATATCAAGGCACGACGCGACGCACCTGAAGCGTCATAATCGATTTTGCGTGAATATTGTAATATAGGTACTATTTTATTATACTAGCTGATCCGGCAAACGCCATATAAAATAGGAGGGTTAAAAATACTTTACGACATATTCTCGTACCTACCAAATCAACAAAAAAAAACGTGTGTGTACTTATGTACGTATATACATACGTAAGACGTTATACTCCTTTGACGTAACAGAACAAAAATAGCTAAAGATTTCATCCCGTATGTTACAACTCTCTGTTTGTAAAAGGAATGATAAATTAATAAAAATAATTAAATAAGGCATATTACAATAATATATTTATAGAATATCATTTAAGGAAAGAATTTATTATTATATGTCATTTGTCAGACAATAACAACGGTTAACATGGCAACAAACAGTTATCAGCTAACTTCATCATGTCGCTTTTTGGCTGTCGGTGTGCGCGCGCATCGTAAAAATTTTACTCTTATATTTTTTCCAATCGTCCCAAAAGAAATATATCTTAAAAAGAAAAATCATTAAAATCGGTCGAGCCGTTTCGAACTTCGAAGAAATGCGACTACAAACACAACACACAAGATATTTATATATTAGATTAGATGTATAGACATTAGATAGGTACTATATAATAATAACTTCTTAGATGCTGATGAAAACAAAATGAAAACTGGAAGATTAGGTACAATCATAGCAACAAAAATTAAATATTTTCAAATTGTATAACTATAATAAGTTAAATTAGAATTATTATTAAAATATTACAAGGTATTCCGGTGCTATTTTTTTTTCTAAATTAATTTATGATTTTGTAATTTATAAGGTTAGACAAACGACGACTGCATAAAATCTAACTAAAAAGATTAAAAAAAAAAAAAGATAAAAACCAGTTGACGAAGGAATATAGTATTATGCAGTCGGAGACATACATAATTTATTTATTTATTTTATTTATTTTCTTATCACAAAAGCCATTATAACAAGGTTGTAATATCAGTAAATTTAACAAATAACCGTAATAGAACCCTTTGTGAGAGACTGGTGTCTGTACTAGGTAAGAAACCTACCTGTATTACAGATCGCCAGGCACTCACCCTTTTTAGCTATTATAAGATTATAACATTAAATTAATGTAGACCTTAATCATATAATATAAATATGGAATTACAGTTACGCGTGACCAGGGGTGTGATGTGGTGAGATGTGTTGTAGTGTACGATCACGTGTAATGTGGTGGTGCGGGGAAATTTCTTAAAAAATATATAATAATAAAATAGAATTTATGTATAATAACAAGTAAATTTGTATAAAAAGATATATCCATATTTTGTATATGCGTGTTTATATATATATATATATATATTGTAGCCATTTTTCTCTGTAATGGGTATATTGATAGATAATGATTGATTTTGTTCTATATAAAATCCCCTAGGAAAGTATAAAATTTCTGTGAGAAAGAGGTCTTGTATACGTAAGATTTTAAGGGACAGATAATGAATTTTCTTTTAAGGGCAATTGAGGGATTAATTTCAGAATGCTTTTTCAATATTGTATACAAAATAATAGCTGCCGAACAGATAAAACTTCACAATGATTATATAACTTAGATGTAGGGAAAGGGAAAGGAAGGGAGTGACTAGTTTTAAGAACAAATCTTATATGATAGTAATGACTGGCAAAGGGGATTATAAACAGTTTTAACAACATCTTTATTTGCGACACGTCTTAAATTTTTGAAAATAAATGTAAGCTTGCGAACTCTTAAAACTAGTTGATCAATGTGCCACTTAAATTAAGATTTTTGTCAATCGAAATTCCTAAATATTTTATAGTATTTACTTCTTCAATGGGTGGGCAATAACAATTTGATTCGTATGATCCATAATATGTGCATCTCACGGCAAGGATGAAACGTGTATGTCTCCGGCTGCATAATCTATACTTAATATTATAAAGCTGAAGAGTTTGTTTGTTTGTTTGTTTGGTTGAACGCGCTAATCTCAGGAACTAATAATCCGATTTAAAAAATTCTTTTTGCATTTGATAGCCTATTAACTGAGGAAGGCTATAGGCTATACATCATTCCGGAAAAATGTACGGTTCCCGTGGGATAGATTTGTTTTTGTCCAGGGACGAACCCGAAGCGAAGCGAGGGTGAGTCGCTAGTACTATATAAGTATATTCTTTCATCAACTTATTTTTATCTTTTTAGTTAGCTTTTATGCAGTCGGATTTTTTTATTTTTATAATATATTTTGTTATTAGTTTTAAGTATCTACGTCAGTGGAATAAAAATTAGCTACAGTTCTTTTTTTACTTTTAAATTTCATTTATATTTAATAATACGTATATCCATTTAACATAATGTTATCGGCTGGGAAAAATTAAATAATATAAAAATTAAATACTAACTTTTTATGACGTGCAAAAACCGACTTCAAATGTGATATGCAAGTACACTTACCTAAAAAGAAAATTTAAACATAATAAAATGTTTCTAAAATGTATTTAACTGTCTAAACGGTGACGAAACAAATTTTTGCGAGGCAAATTTATATGTACAGAAAAAAAGCAATCTAAAAATGTGGAGATATGCTGACGTATATAGGTGACATGTAGCAAGATTTAAACGCAGTAACAGTCCCAGCGAAATGCGGTTTGGAAACAAAATATTGAAAACCTGAAGTTTTATGATTTTAAAATGTTAGCAGGTACATAAAGAACAGAAATTCGTAAAATGCCCCCGATGCCCAGCCACCCCCGAGAAATGGGGGGACGCAAAGCGTTGAAAAATAATATTTATCAATTTCCGGCTTACTGTGACGTTCTATCGAAAAATGTTGTCTACAAAAGTTGTAGGTCTAGTAAAAATCTACAACTTTTATAGATAACACTTTTTACAATAACCTCAAAATTTTCGAGATATTTGCAAGAACTCAATTTTTAATGTTTTCTTGGTTTTTTATTTTTAATTTCTAAAATAATCTTTTAATTCATATGAAACTAAGGTAATGTAATCTAAAATGTATTTAGAATAAATAAAAAAATTGAAATTGAAATGTGTAGCCATTTCCGAGAAAAGTATGTTTTATGTTCTCGAGAGGCTGAAAATCACCCCCAACTTCAAGTGGATGTTTACATTTAAAAAAAAAATATTTCAAGTTTCAGATAGAGCTCATTCTTTTTATCTTGAACTCTACTTATTTAAAAATTAAAAACATTGTATGGCCGCCATGTAATAACACTCTTAAAAATTGAAAACATTGGAGAAATCGATAATTTTTACTTTGTAAACTACATTTTTTTTAATTATCATTGAAAAAGTGTACTTTATTAATCAATTTTTTATAAACTAATTAAAAAATTAAGTTGATATTTACAAACATTTGTCATACTTTTGTTAAAAAATCATAAAAAAATGTAAAAAAAATAAAAAAAAAAGTTTTTACTAAACTCTTTACGTCGATGGCATATGTCTGTCTCTTAACGATAACATACTATATCCATTTTACTATATCCAAGCTAGGGACGAAGCCAAGCGAAGCGAGGGTGAGTCGCTAGTTTTCTTATAAAGTAGTTTAGAAATTATGGACTAAATACAAATAAACTTGCGCGTAAAGCCGTGGACCCTTGGAGCCGTGGAGCCTCACCCTTCACTCGGAAGCACCAGTTCACCATTCAGCGGTCAGCTTGCATATTATTAGTAGTATAGTATTATATGATCTGTGATATTATTAACCAGTAGATTTTATTATTGGTGACCTCGTGATTTGCGGAAACATTATAATTATTGATTATATTTTCCCGAACGCGTTAAAAAAAATAAACTGTACACTTTGTTTGCGCGGAGGACATAAATTTTCCCATACAACTTGTTTTCAAAGTGAATGTAGAAATTAATAATAATTAATCTATGGAAAAATACCCATAGTGCTATATACATATGTATATGTACATAGCACATATGTACATTTATGTATTGTTGACTTATTTATAAAAGCTTTTCAAGAAATGCTTAGCATAAATTATATCACACAGGTTACATGTTAGGTTAGGTTAGATCTGCATCTCATTAAAACGGCTGTATCGATTTCTATGCAATTTTTAATATAGCCATTTAAGGCAAAACTTCATTCTGATCGGTTGAGGAAGTGAGGGCGTAGCTTGAGCTCACTATAGACTGGTTTCGACAGTATTACGCTTTTAAATCTTATTTAAAAAATAACCATATATTGTCTATTACACCTAAAATATTCATGAGTCATACATTACGTCCATACATTACGTATTTATAAGACTTTATTGCAGATAGATGTAAGTAGTTTGAATTGATCTTGATTTTGTTACTTATTAAATTGTATAGGGGAGAGGGAGGCACCTTTGAACACTTTTTAATTATTAAATTATATTTCTCATATGGTGTTTTAAATCAAGATGTATTATATTTTATAAATAGATATGGGGTTTATACTAAATAATAAAAATCATATTTATTTATTTTGACCCATCAAACTATCGCAATTTACATTTTTTTAAAACCATATTTTTGTTCAAATCTGCCTCATCAGTATATCAGGCAGTATTGAAAAACCAGGATAAAATAAAAACCATGTAACTTAGAATATAATCAACACTATATTTAAGTTATTTGCATCTTATATTATCGTTGAACATAGCCATTTATACCTACAATAGTTATTACTTAAATAAATTGTATAAAACTCTAAACAGTCTGGGGCAGTCTTGAACAAGATTAACACGTTCATGCGAACACTTCAATATCGTAGTACTTCAATATCTCTATGCGATATGGCACATCATTTTTTCATACAAACCGAACCGGCGTCTAATGACGTTGTGCAAATACCTGATGATATTAGTATTTGAATAATTGCGCTGATGTCCTAAGACGTTGATGTTCATATACCCCGTGGCGCGCACAAGTTGACGGATGTAATGAAACTTCTTAGGCGAAACGACGTATAGTGACGTTGTGCGCTAACAAAGTAGGCACTTAGTACCAGGACGGAATGTCATAAAAGAAGGCAAAAAAAATCGGTGCGGTGTAGCACTACAATTTTGAGAATTCGATATATTGTGGCACAGCAACCCAACTTTTGAACATTAGTATGGCCGGACACCGTTCCATTACGTTGTGCTCAATAAATCGAGTTTTTGCTGAACGCAATAGTACGTTGTGCCATATCATATCTACCAATATGTGACGTACATATACGTTGTTCGCATGAACGTGTTAAACTAACTTATAAAAGAGATCAATATGAATATTGCAAAACAATCACATAAAGGTACCTTTATGATACCTATTTTAACAATATGACATAAGAGTCTTAGGAACGTACTTTAAAAGCTTTAAATTATAAAATCAACAATCAAAATAGCCTTAAAGGCTAGGAACAAAAAACATAAAAATTAAAACATTAGTAGTTAAAATTTAGCCTAGCTTAAATTTACTAAAGTTAAATTTAAAGGTAAAAAGAGCAGCTGTTCGTGAAGTTCCTCCAGTGGGACGAGGTTTTGGAAGTTTCTTCACAATATCCGTAATAGGAATGAAAGATTGATCTTCTTTGTCAGGGAACAAAAATTTATAACCAAACTTCTTTTTCATGAAAAAAACTAAAAACATACTTTCGTCTTTTCTTTTAATAATAGCCACAAAATACGACATTATTAATATGACATTTTACCAACACATAATCATTTTCATTTAAATCTTTATTTCTCAAATATTGAATTGATTCTCCCTCAGCAATTTGAGCATCAAACTCAGAACTACTTAGACTATCACTTGCATCCATATCAGAATCATCATGCAAAGATATATTTCCATCTTATTCTGAGTTTGATTGATCACCTCGCGAAGTTTTCTTCTTCTTGGTTTTTGTAGAAGTGTTTTTAGCCGTAGATTTACCTCGTTTTGATAAAGGAACAATTGAGGGTTTGCATTTAATACGGTCTAGATAAGCTGCTTCTATTGCCTGTTTTTCTGGAGTGTCAGTTAAAATACGCGAGGAGCCTTTCTTTCTTCCTTTTCTTCCAGTACGAGGAGCCGCTTTTGGATAAGGTCTTATTGCTTCAGGAGTTATTAACCCTATTGGAGCTTTATCAGTTGCCTCAGTGATTGTTACAAGTTCATCTACTTCATGGTCAAGTTCATGGGGAGGTTGAGATGTAGGGTTTGTGGTTGTGAGTTGACTCATATTCTCAAAATTAGCAACTACCGGACCTGCATCAACAGTCTTGGTGGGTGTGATTACAGGTTGATCAACTTCTATATCTCCACATACACTTTTGAACATTTTATTCAAAAGCGCCCCAGCAATTTTGATCAAATCTGCCCCAACACCATCTTGCATAAATAAACGTCTCTAGACGAAAAACTTACTTGAGTTCAAATTAATTTTCATTTGTAATACTCGAAATATAATATATACAACGCAATAAAATAATAATAACTTGAAAATAATACTTACCTTGTCAGTAATTTGCTTACAAATAAAAAAAATATTTATTTACTCTGGTCTTCGTAAACAAACCGGCGAATGATTTTCAAAATTACACTGATATTGACGTTAGTTGGGAACTGACAGATGTTTAGGTCGGTGTTACCAGAATTAAAATGGTTTCAGAGGTTAGGAATAATAAAGGATCCGTTCATAAAACAAACAATTCAAAACTGCCTCTGTTCTAAACTGCCCCCCTCTCCCCTACTTATAAGTTTCTCAAGTATTATTAAAAAGATTATATATATATATATATATATATATATATATATATATATATATATATATATATATATGAAATGTCTCTACGTCGCAGAGCTTTATCAGCCATGGGAAAATACGAGCGGGCGACCGGCGGCGGCGGGAGTCACCTAGACCATATTATGTTATGTACATCACGTATATTTCCAGATTATAATAACGACATTATATACTTAGTGAATATTTTTGAAGTAAAACTTCTTCACGCACGCTTGACTTGGGGAGTAAGCTGGTGAATGCGTGATGAAAATATGTACGTATGTTTGTTGCCATGGTAACCGTTGTTATTGTCCGACAAATGATGTATAATATTATATTCTTCCCTTAAATGATATTCTATAAATATATGATTGTAATATGCCTAATATGCGTTATTTTTAGTATCTCACCTATCCTAATTGTTTGAAACATAAATTAAATTTCATAAAGAGTAGGTACCGATAACCTACAGAAGTTTTACTTCTTGCGCGTGTACACATTCATACACGTACTCTTTTTTTTTTAAGTATCCATTTCACTCAGTCCATACTATATCTGATTAGATACCATTCCTAAGAACATCTCGGATCCTCAAAGTAAAACAACGCAAAATCATCACTTATGTATTTCCACAACTATTATTTACTTAATGACAGCTTATTTTCATGATAGCGTCACACAATAACTGGTTAATAATTGTGCTATAATTCTGTACAATTTTATGTAAGTTTAAACTATGCATTTATCTATACATATAATAAAACAGTAACTTAGCGAAATCTGTACATGAAATATTTTTTTAAAACAATAACTGTAACGTATTGTGTACTGAATATAGTCCCAATAAGAAAACAATAGTTTTTTTTGTCTGTTTGTCTCTATATCTGTTTGAGTGTTCGCGTTTCACGAATCTTTGTACAAAATCTTGTCGGACTTTTTCGTGGATTTATTTGATTGTTGGTTCCCGATGTTTCGAACGCTTTACAATCATGGTCACTGGGGTCTCTCCCGCACAAACCCTCGAAAAGATAGTTTTATTTAAAATACATATTTATATTTGTAAAATCTATTACGAGAAAATCGACTTGTAATAGGCGAAAATACCATGTAATAAAAAACAGGAAACACCCGAATTAAGTACCTATTTCTTATATTTAGACGTGCGACTATTTACTTATAAACTTATTCTTCTGTCAGGAAGCACTTGTTTTTCGATTATTCATTTGGAAATTACTCAATTAAATATTTTGATAAATTTTAGAAATTGCTAAAATATATTTCTCCAAGAATTAGTTATTTTTATTAATACCAAAAATTTGACAAAACGTTTATAATAGTTACCTAAATTACCTAAATGAAAGTAAATTTCTGTGGCTGACTTACATTAATAAAACATTAAATATTTAAAATAAATACATGAACTATACATAACAATTTTTACACAATATATAAATATAAATAAATTCACACACCTTACACACATACACCTATCTAATAGTAAATAAATAATATTAAATAAAAAATAAACAAAATATGCATATACATCTATTATGCTTTGAATTGAGCCTAACGGACAGATGGTCGAGGTGATGTAATACCGATCTTTCCTCCCGCGCACCGCACCTCAGTGTTTACCGTTAGCGGCGCGCGCGCATCAGCTGACAATCTTTTCTAGTTAAAAGTTGTAACTCCAAGCAGTCGCAATCCGCACGCTAGACGAGAGACCCGTACCACTCGCTTACTCGCCATTCCTAGCTTACGTATCTAATCTGTATAAGCTTCGTAATTTAATGTATTTTTACTTCTACTATCTTTGTGCTTTCGTTCTTTCTGTCGTGTAAACTGTATGAACTATCTATCCGCTTTGCTCTTTCTCCTTCTATTTTTTGTGGGTGTAAAATTAGTGTAATAAAGACTGTGAATCGTACATAGACTTTTAATTAATATCTCGTATAAAAATACACTAACAACGACACAGACAACCAACCCCACAGTGGTGACCCCAGTTGAACATTAAAATGAGCAGTGACGACGGTGCAACGGCAGGGTCTGGAACCTCTGCGAGAACTCCACGTGTTCGCCAACGTGTTAAGCAATGTGAGCGGGTTTCAACGGACCGAGATGTGTCGACGGAGTTATTTCGTGTCGGCGTACGTGTACCGCCATTTTGGATTGAAAAACCTAATATTTGGTTTGCACAAATTGAAGCGCAATTTAACTTAGCACGGATAACAGATGACAACACAAAATTTTATTACGTTCTGGCGCATTTGGACGAGCAATATTCTGCAACGGTCGAGGATATAATTGAAAATCCACCCTCTACTGGCAAGTACGAAAAGCTTAAATCAGAGCTTATTAAGCGTGTTTCTATATCGAGACAAAAGAAGGTGAAACAATTATTACAATCTGAGGAATTGGGAGATCGAAAACCTTCACAGTTTTTGCGACGCTTACAACAATTAGCAGGACCGAATATGCCTGACGAGTTTATTATGGATGTATGGACTAGTCGTTTACCAAATAATTTACAGACCATTATCGCTTCGCAACCTAATATGGCTCTTCAAGATTTAGCCGAATTAGCGGACAGAGTACATGATATAGCACCTAGCCAGCCTCAATTGGCAGTAGCTTCGATTTCAAGGTTAGAATCGGCGATGGATGTCATGGCGCGTCAAATAACGGCATTGACGAAGCAAGTGAGTGAACTGACTACCCAGAACTTCGATCGTGCGCGTCCAAGGCATAGGCAAAGGCCACGTCAGCGCAGTCATTCCAGTTCAAGGAGATCACATTCTAACTTTAGGAAGTTTCCAATATGCTGGTATCACTACAAATTCGGCAATAACGCGACTAGATGTACCTTACCATGCGATTATAAGTCGGGAAACGAGACGGGCAGTCGGTGATGGCGGCTGACGATTGCCCTCCGTCTTCTAATACTGGTCGCCTGTTTGTGACAGATGTGAGTTCGAAAGTGCAATTTTTAATTGATACAGGAAGTGATGTGAGTGTTTTTCCTCGTAACGCAATGCAACAACAACGTGCAAAAATGGATTACCAGTTGTGTGCGGCAAACGGTACTACGATCAACACGTATGGTTATGTACAACTTAATTTAAATTTAGGCTTACGTAGAGAATTTATGTGGCGTTTTGTAGTTGCAGATGTATCTAAAGCAATTATTGGCGTAGATTTTTTATCTTATTTTAATTTAGTTGTAGATATTCGCAATAAACGCTTAATAGATAATACAACTAATCTGTGTACTGTAGCCATGATTTCTAGTAGTGTAGATAGTTTAGTGTCTAGCGTTAAGATCATGACTTGTGATAGTAAATATAACGATATTCTTTCAGAATTTTCTGAGATCACTCGACCAGCTGGCCCAGTACGCATCATAAAACACAACATCACACACCACATTCGCACCACACCAGGTCCACCAGTAGCTTGTTCACCAAGACGTCTCGCTCCAGATAAGCTAAGGATAGCTAAGGCTGAGTTTGAAGCCATGTTGGCTAATGGCACAGCTCGACCGTCAGATAGCTCCTGGTCGTCACCTCTTCACCTAGCTCCCAAAAAGGACAACAGCTGGCGTCCTTGCGGTGACTATAGGATGCTCAATGCTAGGACAATTCCTGACAAATATCCCATTAGGCATATCCAGGACTTTGCTCATAGCCTATCTGAATGTAGCATATTTTCTACGGTTGACTTAGTTAAAGCATATAACCAGTTACCAGTTTCTGAGCAGGATATCCCGAAAACCGCTATAACTACACCCTTTGGACTCTTCGAATTCCCATATATGACGTTTGGTCTACGGAACGCCGCTCAGACCTTCCAAAGGTTTATAGATGAAGTGACACGTGGTTTAGATTTTTGTTACCCATATCTCGATGACATATTAGTATTTTCGAAGGATGAGTCACAACATCAGGACCATCTTCGTCAACTCTTCACGAGGTTAAAAGACTATGGCATCTTAATAAATACCTCTAAGTGTCAATTTGGAGTAACTGAAGTCACTTTTCTAGGCTACCATATTTCACAAGCCGGCACTAAACCTTTGGAGAGTAAAGTAGAGGCAATAAAAAATTACCCCGTACCTAAGACGGCTAGACAGCTTAGGAGATTTTTAGGTATGGTTAATTTCTATAGGAGGTTTATACCTCAAGCAGCTCATATTCAAGCCCCTTTAAATGTCCTGTTAACCGGTTCTGTGAAAGCCTCTCAGACTGTAGACATATGCGGGGATTCGTTAAAAGCATTCGAAAAATGCAAAGACAGTTTGTGCAATGCAGCTATGTTAGCACACCCTGATACTAACGCAAAACTAAGCCTTGTAACCGACGCTTCAGATTTCGCCATTGGTAGCGTTTTGCAACAGTTAAAGGATGGTAACTGGCAACCTTTAGCTTACTTTTCTCGTAAGTTGAGCCCATCGCAAAGGAAATACTCGCCCTACGATAGAGAACTTTTAGCAATTTACGAGAGTATAAAATACTTTAGACACTGGCTAGAGACAACAAGCTTCACTATTTATACTGACCACAAACCCTTATGCTATGCGTTTAGTGAGCGTAAGAATAATTGCTCGCCGCGTCAATATAGATATCTCGACTACATATCTCAATTTTCTACAGATATATGTCACATTTCTGGCAAAGACAACGTAGTCGCAGACACATTATCACGCATCGAAGAGTTACAGATCCCTGTAGATTTCAAAGTGTTAGCTCAGGCTCAAAACTCGGATAGCGAACTTAATAAATACCTAAAAGAAGATTCTTCTCTGCGTATTGAAAGGATGACAATCCCAGGTAGTCGCACTTATCTGTACTGCGATGTCAGTACAACGACACCTAGGCCTTTCATACCTCAATCATTACGCAAACAAGTTTTTGATAGCCTGCATTCATTAAGCCATCCCGGCGCTAATGCTAGTGCTAAACTCGTAGCACAACGCTACGTATGGCCACAGATGAGGAAGCAGTGTCGCGAGTGGGCTAGGGCATGTTTGGAGTGCCAACGTGCGAAGGTGAATCGACACGTGTCGTCTCCTCTTGGCACGCACGATATACCGAAGGCGCGTTTCAAATATGTGCACCTAGACCTCATCGGACCATTACCCCCATCTGCCGAGTATCGGTACTGCTTAACAGCCGTCGATCGTTTTACACGATGGGCCGAAGCTGTACCTCTTACCGATATTACGGCGGAGTCTGTAGCCAAAGCATTTTTATCTGCATGGGTTGCACGTTTTGGTTGCCCTACAGACATTGTCACTGATCGTGGTAGGCAGTTTGAGTCCACGCTATTTCAGCAGCTTTCGAAGTCTATTGGCTTTCGACATCGTAAAACAACTGCTTACCATCCTCAGTGCAATGGTCTAGTCGAGCGATTCCATCGACAATTAAAAGCAGCAATAATGTGCCACGCTGATTGTAGATGGTCAGAATCACTACCATTTATACTCCTTGGAATACGAAGTTCCTTCAAGGAGGACTTACAGTGTTCCTCAGCAGAGCTCGTTTATGGAGAACCTTTACGTCTTCCAGGCGATTTCTTTGATCAGAGCATTGACAAGTGTACAACTGATATAACAGATTTTTCTTCCCGTATCAAAACATTTGCCAATAACTTAAAACCAGTCCCAGTTAGACATCACACATATAATAATAAAAATTTTATATACAAAGACCTCTCATCATGTTCACACGTATTTTTACGCGAAGATTCTCTTCGAGGTGCACTTCAAGCCGCATATACTGGCCCGCATGAAGTAATCGAAAGAGATTCGAAAGTTTTTAAAATCCGTATAAAGGGTAAAGATGTCACAGTATCGATAGACCGTATTAAACCAGCCTACATACTGTCAGACAAAAACGTTACACCTAATAAAGCTCTCGATGATAAAAATGTTACCATCACTCCAATTTTAAAAACTACTCGATCGGGTCGTCAAGTTAGATTTCCAGACTACTTTCGCCCGTGAACGGTCTCTGGAGGGGAGTGATGTGGCTGACTTACATTAATAAAACATTAAATATTTAAAATAAATACATGAACTATACATAACAATTTTTACACAATATATAAATATAAATAAATTCACACACCTTACACACATACACCTATCTAATAGTAAATAAATAATATTAAATAAAAAATAAACAAAATATGCATATACATCTATTATGCTTTGAATTGAGCCTAACGGACAGATGGTCGAGGTGATGTAATACCGATCTTTCCTCCCGCGCACCGCACCTCAGTGTTTACCGTTAGCGGCGCGCGCGCATCAGCTGACAATCTTTTCTAGTTAAAAGTTGTAACTCCAAGCAGTCGCAATCCGCACGCTAGACGAGAGACCCGTACCACTCGCTTACTCGCCATTCCTAGCTTACGTATCTAATCTGTATAAGCTTCGTAATTTAATGTATTTTTACTTCTACTATCTTTGTGCTTTCGTTCTTTCTGTCGTGTAAACTGTATGAACTATCTATCCGCTTTGCTCTTTCTCCTTCTATTTTTTGTGGGTGTAAAATTAGTGTAATAAAGACTGTGAATCGTACATAGACTTTTAATTAATATCTCGTATAAAAATACACTAACAACGACACAGACAACCAACCCCACATTTCAATAACCTTGCTCAGTAAACGACGGGACGTCATTCCCTCACATGAAAACATTTCGTTGGACCTATAGGTCCTATCACAGGTATAGCATTTTTTTTATGGGACCAAGGGAGAAAACGAGCAGGGGCTCACCTGATGAAATGTGATCACCGCCGCCCATGGACATCTGCAACACCGCAAGGCCTGCAAATGCGTTGCCGGCCTTAAGTGCAACAATAATGTTTGTTTACGAAATATTCATAATTGTAGCCTAATTACCATATTGTAGGTTTTATTTTATTTGCAAAGAAACTATCTATTAAGGTTCAACGTCGACGCGGGGGGCAAAGATCGACCACTAATCATAGCCGCATCGTCTAGATTATTCGAGATAAAAGTCTAATATATAATTAACGATTAGTTGGAAGCAATTTAAATCCAATCTCCGATCTCGGTCAAATACAAAATTATATTTGTTTTTTTTTTTTTGTATTTATTCAAGTTTTTTGTTTTTATTTTTTTATTTTTAAGCCAAATTAAAAACAAAATTGGACTTTAAACCAAAAACTCTGAGCGAAGCTCGGTCGCCCAAGTACTAATAATTAAGTGAAATCTGCACTTATCCCCAGAGTATTCTTGCTCTAAAAACAATGAAAAAAGTTTGTCAAAAACAAATTGTTAGTTATTATGATATTAAAAATATATAACTAAATTAAAGACATAAATAAATTAACAAAAAGATTGCAACAAACTTTTTTTTTATTTAACCTTGGCTATTCGTTTTAGATTTTTTTTTGATTTCCATTCAGCCTGGCTCATATACATATAGGCAGAGTTGCATATGGCGCGGATTGCACACTTGGAGCCTTGAACTGATATAGCAATAACCTTACACTACTACAAATTCGTAGATAATTACCTTATTTTCGACTAATATTAAAAATCGCCAATTCGAAGTAACATTTTATACGAAAGGCGAAATATTGATGTTATTAATATTTTATCGACTTGCGGTGCCAGAAGTTTTTTCAGATTTTTACAGGCTCTTAGGCGTACCTATAGTGCTATGGAAGACTTTCGTGAGAACTCATGTAGAGGTCACTTAAGAGATTTAAAGTTAGTTGGGTTCCATCTCTGAGTAACCCATAGGGATCTGCTCAAAGGTCACCGGATGATACTACAGACTATTGAAAATATGGAAAATTAAATGGAATCATGGAACGGAGCTTGGACGGGCTATGAACTAGGATTTTAATTAAGACAAGACGCCTGCCGTCTCAATAATCTCAACATTGAACCATACTTATATTATTATTATTTTACAAATAATATTGGCGTCTGAAAGCCGCCATTTTAAACTTTAACTATTTTATATATAACCTATGACACTCGCGTTATCAAGACGAATCTAACGACATATGAATCATCAAAATCGACCCATGTGTTTGGTCTCTGGAATGCCACATAGGAATAAACATACATACATATATACTTGCATAGATTTATAAACACATTAAAACCAAAGAAAATGGAGTTCTACTCCATACTTGTGACTGAGAAAAATACGTAGGTACGTAGAAACAAATAAGTAGGTACGTAGGACAATGCTATGAAAACTGATACTCTATTGTTTACATATGCGACCGACTCCGCGAGAGATCAACACTATTTATTGAAAAAAATTACGTTTATTATCTCGCGTTACATTTATTTTTTAAGTCGGGGGTTTTTAAATTATTTTATCCTTTTTCAATTACTTTTTAACCGTCGCGTCGTGGGTTTTCTCAAAATTTTTAATTTTGCTTTTTATTTTTAACTTTTTAGAGAACATAGATATTATTTGCGCTTAAATCGTGTACGACATATGTTTTGATTTTTTTTCTAAAGAATTTTTAGTTTCTACATCACTACTGCCTACAGGAGTACTTACCTATCGAGTTCTATCGAGTTTCCTTATTATGTAGTAGCTACTATAAAATAAAATATATTAATGCAGCGCCCCCTAGTGAGCTACTATCGTAACACCTATTTAAGAACCCTCACTAATCAAACCCAAACCCATAACTGAAAACTGCATCAAAATCGGACTAACACTTTTGGAAAAAAATGGTAACATGGATTTGCACAACGAGACCCAGGATTAGAACCCGCTTCACTCGGTTTCCCAAGCGAGCGCGTTACCAATGGGCTGCCACTGCCTTCGATTATGTTTAATATTAATTAATTATAATTTAAATAAGGATAACCATAGGTGTAGTCGCTGGAAAAATACTTAACCTCCAGCAAGAATCGAATTTACGACTTTTGGCGAAGTACACACACAGTGTATTTATATTTTATTTCATGCATTATCTATTTCAGTCAATGCATAAACATATTGACATAATGATCAATAATTGCAACACTGATTGTAGCCATTTAGTAAAATGACTGTATCCTGACAGTACAGTGTCAGTTTAAGGCAAGTTGTCAATGGGCATTTACATTTTAAATATATTTGCATGATGTAAACAAATAGACAAGCAGTTTGCCTTTATAAAGATCAAATTAAAATTCTTAACGCAAGCTCTCGTCTCACAGGCAGCGTTACTTTTTTGACCGATTTAAAAAAGGGTGTATCCAACCTACGATATCTTCGTTTCTGAACTGATTTTCATATTTTTTTAATAAATAGGTTATAACTCAAGTATGATGTAATAAAAATAAAAAAAATTGACGCCTAACCAGGGAAATAAATTAAAATACTTTTAAGGGAATTTTGTACTTTTTGTACTTTTTTGGGTACTTTTTTTAGTTAAAAAGTAATGCAACCTATAGATATAGTAAAGCTTTTTTTAACATTGATAAAAGCATTTACGCATACTACATGTACAACATGTGGTTATGTGGGACTAACCTTCTAAAAAAGCCAACACTACCCACTAAAATCCAATGGAACCTCTCCCGTCTTAATGGGGTGTCGCAGGATCGCTTACGCACTCAACCACGACGCCCCGACGGCAGGTCTGTCGAAGCAGACCACAACAGCCATGGGGTTGCTCCAACGGTCCACTCTGCTATCAGAGAAGTACCAGGAGCAACCCGCATGGCACACCGCCCACCGAGGTGGGCCACCTTCCAGTGCGTTTAAAGATCATTTAAAGGCTTATCTATCAGATTTTTTTCTAAGTGACTTTTTTCTTGTAAATTTTTATTACTATGATTTTTATATTATTCATTTATGCCAATTTGTTACAACTAAATTACGAATGTAAAGTTTAATGAGAATGTATGTTTTTTCTTTTTTATCTTACAAATAATATATCTTGGATTGATATGTACATATATACATACATGAGCTACTTTGTATCGAAGTATCGATCACTCTACAAGTTAACGATTACAGGATTTAAATACATAAATGTATTATATTAAGTCATTAGAATAAGGATTAACTTAGCCTGTGTTCTTTTATAAACTGCAATACTTATTATTCTATTTTCGATCATTTCATTTATTTATCTCACAATGTCATATGTATTATTGACTGAACTCATTACCATAACAAACAATACCTTATATTGTTTTTAGCCTTTTTTAAACGTCCCACTGCTGGGCACGGGCCTCCCCTTCAAGGGTGATCAGGCCATAGTCCACTACGCTGGCCAAATGCGGGTTTGGATGCGGGATGGATTTTACATATCTTTCTAAAACTTGCTAGGTTCATTTAGACATGTAGGTTTCTTCACGATGTTTTCCTTCACCACAAGACAAATAGCAATCGTGTTGGAAATTATTTGCACATAAAAATATCAGAAAGTGCGATTCGAATCTGCTTCAGTCGGTTTCCCAAGCGAGCGCGTTACCACTGGGCTACCACTATCTTATTTATTTTTAATTAAGATAATTTAATTATTTAAAAAGATAAATTTTTACCATTTTTTTTAAATCATTAAATAATGTTTTTTTTAATATATGCCTTTAATTAAACTTGTGGTGTTATACTAACCTTCAAGAAGAGCAGGAAGTTGTGGAATATATTACTTTCTGTCAAGTGCACTTAAGATTTACTGTTATGTCGGACACGGCGTCCGTCTCCAGGACTGCTTGCTGACAACAATGTTTATGGACCGTATCTATTGATGCAAACATTTAGTACATAATAATTATATTTACTAATATTATAGATATGGAGATATGTTTGTTCGTGTAACTTTATTTTACACAACATCACGACAATAGATTGATAGAATTATTTGCACAAAGATAGTTTATGGGTCGGAGAATGTCATAAGCTACATTTATACAGCTTAAAATCGAATTAACTTTTTAAATAAAACTGTCTGTAACAACTATATAATACCTTTGAGACATCTAACACCTTAGTCTCTCCCGTGACCATGATTGCTGTAAAGCATTCGAAATGTCGGGTACCAAAAATCAAAATAAATCCGCGAAAAAATCCGAAAAGATAGTTTTATTTAAAATGTCAAATATTCGCGTGAATCTAAGAACGAATTAATTTTATTATACAAAGCTTTCACGCTTAATCCGCTGAACCGATTTAAATGAAATTTAGTATTGAAGTAGTTTGAGATCCTTGGAAGGATAGTTTTCATTCCGGAAAACATATCGTATATAAGGGGATAAACAGGGGGGTGCGAGATTGAGTGGGAAATCAATCATTTCTCAAGCAAGGGATGCATATTTTTTATAATACCAACTTACCTACTTTTCTATACCTATGTACACAAGTACATTCATTGTACATATCTAGTCTATTCTATACTTACCCTTAAAACGTACCTAGGGATGAACCCGAGCGAAGCAAGGGTGAGTCGCTAGCATATTATAAATAGGCAAAGACAAAACACTTCAGTACAGTAAAAATAGTAAATTATAATGATATTTGCCGGCGCAAGAGATTTCACTTGAGATAAGAGAATTTATGTAAATATGGGCATTTTATTTAAATAAAATATATATAACTAGCAGAACACACGGCTACGCCCGCGAACAAACTACGAAAAAATAAACTTTTTAGCAATACACACTTTATTACTTGCAAAAATATATATGGTACTCTCCTCCTATATATATAATCTAATACGATTTGTCTCACATATTATTATATCTTCAAAACATTGAATTTAAGTTTACAGCATTTTGTATCATAACTTAGAGCTTATTTGGAAACCTGGATCTAGATGGCGTTGGTGCATTTTAGAACGCGCTATCGTTAGCACAAGCATCGAGTACAAGAGATAATGATTTATTGAGGGCTTCATGTAGTATATTGCATTTTATATTCATACCTCATAAGATCTTATGAAATTTTTGAATAAAAGGTACGCAAGAAGAGTGCCTTTTACGATAAGTATACAAATACTAGCAGAACCCGCGGCTTCGCCCGCGAACAAACTACGAAAAAAATAAACTTTTTAGCAATACATACCTTATTATTTGCAAAAATATATATAAGATGTTAAGCGTATATTCTGTAAATAAATAGTAAGTGTGCACTTACAGAGAACTTGAGCCATGTCACTCTATTCAAATATATTCAACAACTCAAACTTCACCGCCCACTTTTACCCACTTAGGGGCTGAATTTAAAAAAAAATCTACAATACATGTTTATTTAATTGTATTAAAAAGCATTAATATCAAGTTCCAAGCAATTCTGATCATAATTAATTTTTTCCTCATATAAACAGCACAACCATCTTTGACCCTGTTCAGGGATGAATTTCGAATATATATATATATATATAAATTTGTATTGTTTTAGTTGTCATTTTTAAAAGTAAATACCATTCTCCGTGCATCAATTACAGAGTTTCATACAAACTTTCATCCCCTATTTGACAGTCTTATGGGATGAATTTCAAAAAATGCTAAAATACGTATTTATTTAATTATATTGAAGAGCATTAATACTAAGTTTCAAGTTATTCTGATCATAAATAATCGTTTGCCACGTTTGCGTTGATCAATCAGTCAGTCAGTCAGGATAAAGCATTTTATGTATATATAGATATAGATTACTTAAGTGGGTACTTGTATTGCTTCTAAATGATAATTGTATGAATCTATATAAAATTACTAGCGACTCACCCTTGCTTCGCTTCGGGTGCGTCCTTGGACAAAAGCAAATGTATCCCACGGGAACCATCCATTTTCCGGGATGATATATCAAAAAGAATTTTTCAAATCGGATTAGTAGTTTCTGAGATTAGCGTGTTCAACCAAACAAACAAACAAACTCTTCAGCTTTATAATATTAGTATAGATTTTTTTATGAAGGCGAACGAATGGCACCTACTATGCTGATATAGATATAGATTGCTCGTGTTATTATGGCAGGCAAGTCGAAAAAATTTAGGTACAAAATCTTTTTTGTTTATTTTAATAATGTCTACACATAAATTATAGAGTCACAACCAGAGGATACAAAAGAAATGTTACTTTATCTTATAAAATACTTTATTATACTAAATCTTACTTCTAATACTTTTACAAACTAATTATCCTAAAGGTGATTACATGATTTAAGTTTGATCAAGGAATGCGCTAATAAAGTCTTAAACAACGATCAAAAATGTACCTGTAGTAGGTACATTTCACATACACAATCAGCGACAAAAAATGTCCTCACCAAATGAGCGCTCATTCGAACATTTGAGCATTTTTTTTTGTGAAAACAACTTTAAGCATTGCAGTATTGTATCTAGTATTTTTTTGATCGATGGTGATCTTAAACATAAAATGTGTGGTCATATATCGCAACACGAAAGTGACGCGATGCGAGTGCGGGACGCGATGATGGTAGTCATTGCAAGCTCAATGGTCCCCATACAATAGGGTTGCGTAACATATACTTTATCATTTATTTTTATAATTGTTCTTTATATTAAAGATAACACTTATTTTAACTGAGGATTCATGGTGAACAAAAAATATTTATTAACATATATACATATGTAATATGGATAAGCGAAATATTTGACGACACGTTTGGCTTAGTTTGTAGTGACCCTAATTTCTGTGTCAGCGGTCGCGAGTTCGAGTCCCGCTGGGGGGCATTAATTTGTGTGATGAGCACAAATGTTTGAACTCCAGTCATACGTGATTATATTTATAATATGTATGTATTTAAAATTATACATTTGTAGTATATCAACTGTCTGGTATCATAACACAAGCATAACATAAGCTTAGCATGGAACTAGATGGTGCTGCGTGTTAATGTCCCAACATATTTATTTATATTTACCAACCTGTATTTATTGAAATCATAGATAATTTGGGAATCCTTCATTTTATTTATTTTTGCAACAGACCTGCCCTTCCGTTGCCTCAGCTCGTTCGTGTGTTCTTTAAAGATGTTGGTTAGCGGTTGGATGACTATATTTCTTTCAGACTAGTCTAGTTCTCTTACATAATATACAGATTACCTCATGACGCTTACCATTGCCGGAGGTGAGAGCAGAATCGAACCCACACATCTCATTCACTTGCATGGTCAGTGGTCACGTTATTAAAGGGCCACCACTACTCATCTTTCACATTTTTTATATTAATAGGGTTCTGTGATGGTCAAAATTCGACCATATTTTTTTTATTGATAACTCGTCAATAGCTACTAAACAAGAAAAAATTGTCGGTTGACAAAAGGTTGAGAAAAAGGCACTTAACTGTTTTGTCTTTGCCTACTTATATATAGATACTAATATCCCGCGGGAATCTATTGATATCTCGGACTCTATGTTTGGTTGCTTGTGACAAGACGACACACAAACAAACACACTGTCACATTTTAAATGATATAAGTAATAATAATAATAATAATAATAATAATAAACTCTTTATTGTACACCAAGAACAAAAGAAAATAAATAAATACAGATAGATAATGTACAAGAGGCGGCCTTATCGCTAAAACAGCGATCCCTTCCAGACAACTTTTAGGTGTAGGAAATAGCAAACTGTGAGAGGGAAGTAATGTATTTTAGTAAATTATGTATTTGTTGCACTTTGTGTTAGACGGACTAACCGTTAAAAATGAAACAATATTTAAATATTTTATTTTTATATATTAACAATATATGTTTATAACATTCAGATTATTATAATCTTATTTTATCCTTGACGTTGAGTACAATCGACATTTTATTAATTTGTCATTCCTTTTGCAAACATAGAGTTGTGTCATACGGGATGAAATCTTTAGCTGTTTTTGTTCTGTTACGCCAAAGTAGTATATACATAATATAACTTCTTACGTGCGTACATAAGCACACACACACGGTTTTTTATCGCTATCAAATAAAAAATGAGTGCGTGTACCTAATCTTAAACGGATGAAGTAAAACTTCTTTGGCGCTGTGGCAGATATCACAATTACATTGAAACAAACCAAAATATAAATATAATAACTTTTATAAAATTCATTTTTATAAGTAATAATTATTATAAAATTATAAATAAATACTTTGACTCTCATTTTCGCGACATTTATTTTTCCAATGTATTGCCTATAGATACCCTTCTGTCAGACCTAAAGAAGCTTTACTTGGAAAATATCTCATCTCTGAGAAATTTATACTAAATGTTAAATAATTAATATAATAAACAGGTAAACTTTGTATGTAGAGAGTAATATCTGGAACTATTGAAGCAATTCCAAAAATTCTTTCACTAATAGTAAGCTACACTCCCTATTGAAAAACTCCAATAGGATCTCATCAAAAGCGACAAAAGCCATATAGAAACCCATATATATATTAGTTCCTATGTGGCTTTTGACGACTTTCATGGCGTAGTTATTAAATATTTTTATTGTAGTCCAAAAAATGATAAAAACGCCACATAATGATATTTACTTGAAAAAAATATTTGGCATTTACAACATATAACAAGTAGCCTAGAAGTCGAACCTAGGACCTTATGACCTGCAGTGGGATGATGCGGAGGCGTTGTACCAGGGTAGCAGCATTGATAAAGAGGTGCACTGCAGTAAAGCAACACGGGGACGTAACCCAGGATACGATTTCGTGTGTGGTGATGTATGTACCAGGATAGGATTGACGAGGAAATGCACACTTGACACTACCAGAACAACATGGCGACGCATATCTTGGTGCAGTCAATTTGAGAAGGTGGTATCTTAGTCCAGTGTATAGTGGTGTATTAGGACAGTGGCATTGATGAGAAGGTGCACGCTACTGAACAGCACAGCGACGCATATATTAGTCCAGTGGGTGGTTATTATGGCGGTTGGAGGTAAGGAGAACTATCACTGTGAAGAAAAAGTGTCCGTCGGAATGCATTAAATTAGAGTGGCGCCACGGTAGCAAGTGGGTAAATTTTGAAGAAAGCGCCAAAAGCGTTATTAAAAGTTTACAAAAAATAAATCACTGTCTACGTTTATATCATCACAGTTTTTATGGTTATATTTACTAAATTATTTTGGACTACGTTAATACTTTCAGTAACTACTAAGTCACTCAAAATATTAAATTTTTCAACTCGGTACACTTCACTCCGTTTACAACTACTATATTCATATCATACTCCTTACTTACGCTAATGTCATTAAGGTGGACCCTTTGTAAATTTTTCTCCTATATACAAGTAAGATGGTTCTCCTTAACTTTATCCTCCATAGCGGTGCAGTAACAGAGCAGCGCAGCGCCGCGTGGGGGTCTCCACCAGCACGGTGAGCGGCAGCGCCGCCACCAGCGTCCACCACATCGTGGACAGCAGGTCCGCGCCCTGCGGCAGATGTACATACATACATACATAAAGGCATATAATCATGTCAAGTAATCATTTATGCGTGTATTATTGAAATATGATCACTACGTAAGATCAACCGAATTTTGATCTAAAACTTAGCTTGTGTTGCTCTAGTTCTAGCATTCGACGTTCGACAGCAATAAATCAGTGTTTGATTATCCCTCAATGACTATATCTACTTTTATAGTGCATACGCTCCTACTGTAAGCGTTGAAAAAGAAAGTGGCGGTATTATACGTTTAGGTTAGTGTGGCAATACTTACGATGGTGAAGACGGAGACCTCGGAGAGCGTGTGCCTGGCGGCGGCGAGGCGCACGTTGACGAGCCAGTGCAGCAGCAGCGCCGCCAGCGACGCGCGCGCCGGCGGCGCCCAGCCGCGCCACGCCGCCAGCCGGCGGAAGTGGCCTGCGCGTATAGTGTAATGTAGGATGTTTTATTGTATTTTAATCTAAAGTTCTCTCCTTTATATCGAGTTAGTGATCGAGGACAAAATCATATTTTAATCATACATTTTAAAAATAATAATGTTGTAGGTAATATTGATTCAAAGGTGTTATCGTGGAAATTAACTTTTCGAGCTATCTATTTTTGAATGCTATGTGCGAGTTTTTATAGTTTAAAACAAATAAGTATAAATGAGTTAATAAAGTAACGACAATTTGAGTTACTTCGGTAAAAATATGATTTGAATTATTTCGGTTGTTGATAGTTAATTTCGTTAAATCTATCGCATTTTTTACCCTAAGTAAAACAGTAATATTTGCATAATTCTGAGTAGTGTGATGTACTGTAGCGCGTCGCAGGGTAATGTAGGTTGGCGTAGGGCGGTGTAGGGTGGTGCAGGGCAGTGTAGGGCGGCGTAGGGCGGCGTAGGGAAGCGGCGGGCGTACTCACTGTCGAGCGGAGCGACGAGCGCGAGCAGCGCGGCGGCGGCGAGCGCGGCGGCGGCGGGGCGCTCGAGCGCGGCGTGCGCGGCGCGCGGCGGCACGCGCCCGCCCGCCAGGCACGCCACCAGCAGCGGCAGCGCCGCGTGCGACCACACGCGGAACCACTGGTTTGTGTAAGAGTGTTATATTCTTATATTTTTTTTCTTCGTTCCCTCAGTAATGAGTATTGTGATCTTGTTCACTGACGGATTTTATAATTGTGATATATAATATTTTCCTGGTTTTATACAAATATCGTTTTATATCTCATAATATATTTCATTTGATCGCGGTCCGAGAGACTAAGATTTTGAGATTATATACTTAACAAAATATAAAAAATCTAATAATATTCTAAATTTTTTAAAAGTATAGAGCGTAATAAGGGTTAATAATTATAGTAAAAGGTGAAAATTAAATGAAATCTTATTCCAGTAACCAATCGGCGCGGCGGATACCTTGCGCTGCTGTATGCGCCCGCGATGCGCGCGCGCGGCGAGCAGGCCCAGCAGCGCGGCGGGCAGGCTGCCCCACGGCGCCGTGTAGTAGCGGCTGAACGACGCCTCGCCCGCGAACGTCGTGCGCACCTTCCTGCGCACGCACGTGTGGCACTCGTGTATATAGATACGTGAATGAAATACGAAATTTACATTAATGTATAAATATTATAATACCTCTTTAGATCCAGAATATATATATTTTTTTAATGTATTTATTTAATATTGGTATTTTAGAAATAGGTACACTTATTGTTTCTCTACAACTTTTCCAGTAGTAATGAAACATTTTTCAGTCCTGAGAGGAAATGTTGATGGAAACTCAACAATTCAAACATTAGCATTACTACTCTAGGAGAATGACAATTCTGCTCATACAGCCCTGTTTAAAAACTCCAATAGGATCCCACCAAAAGCGACAAAAGCCACGTAGAAACCAATAAATATTCATTGGTTTCTATGTGGCTTTTGTTTATGGGATCCTATTGGAGTTCGTCAACAGGGAGGCACGCTCACACTCATGAGAAATGAGAGGTCTAGTGCGTTCATGTCATTTTATTTTTAGCTACGTGGTCTTGGTTCACGCTACATTACTATAAGTTTCTTCATGATCTGGTAATATTGTGATTGTTTTTATCTATTTAGTTTGCTTTTGACGACACGTTTGGTTCAGTTTGTAGTAACCCTACTTGCTGTGCCAACGATCGCAGGTTCGAGTCCCGCTGGAGGCATTCATTTGTGTGATGTGCATGAATGTTTGTACTCCAATCATCGATGTTTATATTTATAATGTATATTATAAAGTTATATATGTGTAGTGTATCAACTGTCTGGTATCCATAACAAAAGCCTCGTAGCTTACCATGGAACTAGATGGTGCTGTGTGTTAATGTCCCAACATATTTATTTATTTTTATACGCAGTGAATTAATTTTTTTAGTGTCAGAGGATTTTTTACTAATAAATGTTGAAAGAATGTTCATTGTTTAATAAAGAATGGAGTTATTTTTAATTTGTGAACGCAACAAAGGACGCAAAAGCAATCATTTTTTTATCATTTACCTATAGTTTTCCTCGTGTAAGAAGTGCTAGAAATGGAGTTGGAATGTTACTAACCATCCAGTTCTCCAGTTTTCCTTGATTTTAATGCAAAACATTCATTTATATTAATCAGTATAAGTATATTTTATATCCATAGGGCCAGTATATTCCTATCTCGTATTTTAATAAAATACTAATAAATAGCATCCTATGACATTTCAAATTTGTATAACTTTTTAGACTTATGTATAAATGTAAGATGTTAGTTATGTATAGAGAGGTATCTCACTCGGGCAGCATGATGTAGAGCAAGGAGCTCCAGCCGAAGTAGTGCGCGAGCGCGGCGTTGAGCGCCACCGCGCCCGCCAGCAGCGCCGCCAGCCAGCGCGCGGCGCCGCCCCCGCGCCCGCGCAGCCACAGCGTCACGCCCGCCGTCACCACGAACAGCTGCATCTCCACTGCCAAAAACCTGCGCCACCGACACACGTCTCACATAATGAATTAAAAAAATAAGTGTTTAATGCGCCTTTAGTGAATATGAACGAAAGATTCACCAAGTGGGCAAGAGGCAGTGGTCGTCGGGCTCCACGAAGTTGTGCAGGAAGAGCGCGTGCGCCCACAGCTTGCGGCGGCACGCGGCGCCGTCGGCCGCCAGCGCGCGCCACTGCGGCCCGCCGCCGCTCGCGCCCCACCACGTCGCCGCGAACCCCACGCACACCAGGTGCAGCGGCGCCAGCCTGCGGCCACACATATAGCGGTACAGTCTGCTTGTTTGTTCAAACACTAATATTGGTTTTACTTTACAACAGACAGTTTATTTCGTCTATTTTAAAGACAAAACTTTATTATTATCTCATATTTTTATATGTACATACCTATATTGATAAAACTCATATTTTTAACTTTATTAAAGTAGATGTATTTCATAATACTAATAAACCAGTCAGGTTACCATTGAAAAAAAATTACCCCGAAAAAAAATTCGAGGCCAAAATTTTATTTCACCAGCCTTTAGGCGAGGGTTACTAGGAGTGTAAATACAAGATCGTGACTAAATTCGAACGATGCGTTAGCCGCCATCTTGATTTTAAGGAGGAAAGGTTTTTTCAATTTTTGGAAAAAAATTATAAGAATTAAGTTGTTCATATTCAATTTTCTACGTTTTATTCGATATTTTCCGAGTTAAGGGGAAAAGCTCTATTCATTACGGCATAGAGTTGTCTAGGAAGGCTTCTAGAAAGAGATAGTGCGGGACGTGTGAGGAGATATCCCCTGCAACCGACTGCCATACATACTTTTATATATTAAAACAATTAGGAAATGTGTTAGGGGTGTGGTGTAACTATAATTTGCCACGAGATTTCACTACAGTGTTCAAAGTCTCTCTTAAAATCAATAGACAACCGTTTTAAAAATAAAGGTCACCTGTGAGAACGATAACAATCATTTAAAAAGGAGTCTTCAATTTTATTCAAAAACTCTTCTCGTCGTTCTAATCCAAATGATCTCAAAATATCTAGAAAATGTGACATTTGAGGAAGCTATATTAGTAGTATTATTTGTTAGTTTAACTGTATCCATTTATCCAGTTTCATAGTGCGCTGCTGCGTAGAAAAAAAAATTATGGAAGTTGGAACCTATTTCTCGAAAGCATTATAAGTGTGTATGTTTGTACTCCTTAACGTTTAAACTTTAGGATTGATTTGAATAAAATTTGTCATACGCATAGACTATGAGCTAGAGTAATAAATAGGCTAAGTAAAGATAAAGTGTCTTTGGATGGATGCACTGGAGTGAAGCGAGGGTATCTCATTAGTAATTTATAAAATGTCTAAATATAATGGAACTTCAGCTTATATCCATCACCAAACATAGGTTTTCCCCCAGTACCTGGCGGCTCGGTACAGCACGAAGGCCGGCAGCTGGCGCAGCGTCGCCGTGCGCGGGAGGCGCTGCGCCGCGCGCGCCAGCAGGAACGACGACAGCACGAAGAACACCTGCACCAGCGACGCGCCGTTGCGCACCAACATCGACGCGCCGTACCGCGGCACCTGCGCGTCAACGTCACGTCACGTCACGTCACGTCACGTCACTGTCACAGACGCCGCAGTGTGACGCGAAAGCACGAGGGCGCACTCGCGTCACGTCACCGTCACCGCGGAGTGACATGATGGGACAGGGTGTAGTCATTGTGTGATATTTGTTACATGATAGACATTTTACATGACTTTGAAAGGGATATTCAAAGCAAGATTTTATTCATACTAAATTATTTTTGGGTATCATTATTTTTGGTTACCGTAGTTGGAAAGTATTTTATTTTAAAAACATTTTTTACTCTGAAATGAAAGCAATATTGTAATATGAAGTATTTTTCTTCCAATTTTTTTGGGATTCTGTGAGGAAATTATATGTAAGCTCTTGAAATTATATTCACCTTACTCATTTGGAGTAGTTGCTAAAGTCGCAAAAACTTTTTACCTCGATCTCAAGCTATCCTTACAACAGCATGGTGGGTTTACCTGTTCGAAGAACTCTGGGTTGTAGAGATAGACTTTGTGTAAGATCTGCGTCGCGTGAGTCATCATCACCAGCACTAGTAACAGCACGCTGGAACAAATATTTGTACGTTGTTAACATCGATCAAAAAAGAACTAGATACACAATCAGCGAGAAAAAATGTCCTCACCGAATGAGCGCTCATTTGAACATTTGAGCGCGCTTTTAAATAAAAAAAAGTAGAATTAAGCATTGCATTTAAAGTTTAATTAACATTGTTATATATTTATTTCAACTAGAATATTATCTAAACACAATTGGTGACAGTTTTAGGATAACTTTTGTATGGGTGTGTTATCTAGTGCTTTTTTCTATCAATAGGTGTTTAAGATCCATAGCCCACGCATGGGCATTGAGCAAGCTTTAAAAATAATATTATAAAACTAGCGGCTCACCCTCACTTCGCTCGGGTTCGCCTCTTGACATACAAAAACAAATCTATCCCAAGGGAAACATACATTTTTCCGGAATAAAAAGTAGCCTATTTGTAATTCTGATGTATGAACTATATTATTATAAAGTTTCATTAAAATTCAATCATTAGTTTTTGTCTACTAAGCTGTAGAAATTGCTATAGTTTTTTAACTATCCCACGGGAATCCTTTAATTTTTCGGGATGAATAGTATCTAAAATGTTAACCGGGGATATAAGGTACCACCACACAAAATTTCATTTAAATCGGTCCAACAGCTTCGGAGATTAGCCCGTACAAACAGAGAAACAAAAAAATTGAAAAAAAATCTGGATTTGTTCTATTTCTCTTCTTACATCCCCCTGACTCCGTTTTTAGCAAATTTTTTTCTATATACAGACATTCGACCTATACAGTTTAATTATATATGTATATAGACTATTAGGTTATGAAACCCTGCACTGTTTTCCTCCATCTTAATCGTTCTATACTTTGAGTCCAATTGTTATATTCTTACCTGACTACGGCGAAGCAACAAGAGGGTTATGATTTTGTCCGGTATGTATGTACGTTCATTATTTATATATAAAATCGATTACTTAATAACTATATAATACTACTATATATTGTATAAGCAATACAATAAACATTTAAGAGCTTTACTCGATTTTAGTGTAAACAGGTTATTCACTTTAGTTCGGATGTTTTACTGAGTTGTGTGTATTTTATAGATGTATCAGATAGTGTGAGTTTTATAAAACGTTTGTTTTTTAGCGCTGTTGTTACGGTGCAGAAGATATGAATGTATTAGAATATATACTTAATATTTATCGTATATTTTCAAGATTTACTAATTGCTATATAAATATTATCGTTATAGATGTAATGCATGGATGAAAAATATAACTAAAACCTTTAAACAAAATTATATTTTTCTTTCCTTCAAAAAGACTGTAGGTACTAACCGCACGCCGTCCAGAGGCGCGAGCGCGGCGCGCTCGGCGTCGTCGGGCGCGGGCATCGCCACCAGCCTGCGCCAGTTCTCCCTCATCGACCACGCCAGCAGCAATTTGTTCTCTGGATATAAACACCCACTTCTATATGCTATATTCTCATTAACATTATAAAGAAAGTATATACGACTTAGGCATATAACTTTGTAACTAAGTCGAAGAAACGTATAAAAGAAAATCAATTCAATGATATAAAAACATCAGCTTATGTGAATCAATTTTTTGTCACCTCTCAGTTGAGAAAGAGACACTTATAATTGCTTCGCTTTTGCGTTTTGGCTACGGAACCCTAAAATGATACAAATAGTAAAAAAAATATTTTTGTTGTTTAAACATAAGGCATTATTCTTTAAGTTCTTTTTTATTTATTTTCGATGGATATAAAAATACTTTCAAGATCTTGTTAAAAATATTAAAGAAGTTCTGCTTTAAAGTCATGGACTCTGTCAACTTTCGTTCTTGACTTTTAATTACGTAATTTGAAAACTGAGAAAAATTGAACTCATTTTAAAAATGTAATGAGAGAATCAAATGTGAAGGAACTCACGCGGCCTTCCGCTTCACTTGACGGAAGCTTTGGATGACATATACGGTAATATTTTTCCGTGCTTAAATAAGCACCGACACAAATTACCTAAAGTAGGTACCATTATATAACTAGTATAGTATTATATGATCTGTGATTGTATTTATTAACACTTTATGTTTACTTGACTGTATGATCTATAAATTATAATTATTGTTAATTTGTATCTTTTTACATTGGAATGCATTTGGTTTCTGAATTTAAGTAAGCCAGAAAGTAATGTGGAAAAAGAGCTTATCAATTCCACTTACTGCCTTCACCTCCCGCTATCACATCATACGCAGTGCCAATAACATTGAAGAGTAGGATGAGGAGCATCACCGCGAGGAACAGCTTCTGCGGGGTGTCCATCTCGCTCCGCTCCAGGTCCCGAGGGGTCTGGCAGGAGTAGGTCTGCAGCGCGGCGCGCAGGCCCGGCACGGCGCGGCGCTCGGCGCACAGCTCGAAGCGCCGAGACACGTTGCGTTCGGACGAGGGACAGTTTGCGCTCAGGCAGTACCCGCGGTGGATCAGCGTGCGGTCGAAGTGTTGCTCGTCCGATGAGTACTCCTGATGCATGTATTTTTTAGAAAAGTCGTTTAAATATTGAATTTATAATTAACCATACAAAAGTCAAAATTATATATTAAACTAATTATCCATCCTCGCTTCACGAGTGTGTCCCTAGATGCCCTTCACATTTATAATATTACAGGAGGGACGATTTTTTCCGACTTAATACACAAATATCATCATACCAGTAGCATAGCTCTATTGATGGAAATCATGTACAAATCCGTACTTAGTTTCTGAAATTAACCTGAGCAAACACAAAGTCAGCGCAGCTTGGGATTTATAATATGCAGTTACTGTTTGAATTTGTGTGTGGCAATGTCGCGCACCACTCGAGAATAGCGAGATGAAAAATGATACGTTTTTGTATCTGAATTAATGTTGCTAAGATTGCATTATATTGTATTTTAAAATATTTGTGATATTTTGTGCGTTACAAATAATAATCATACAACTTGCCTTGATAAAGTCATAGTATGGGTTGGGCCTGTCCGCGGAGATGCGGAAGGTCCCGGTGCAGTAGAGGCCCTGCGGACGCGCGAGACACCGCTCGAAGTTGTCGAGGTGGAAGAGTTGCGGCAGTCGGAAGTGATCATTGTCTGGAATTTCTTCCTTTGTCTTATTATTGCATGCGACTTTCTCTCGCTACGAGTGTATCTCTAGATGCCTAGCAGTAGCCTATGTATTTCTCCTGCTTATATTTTATCTGTACACTAAATTTCATCAAAATCAGTCCAGCCGTTTCGACATGAAGTAGGAACAAATATACAAACTTTAAGATTTATAATAATACATAGATTATGCTCGATTTTTTTTAATGGCCATTACTACATACAATGTTACACATTAAAAAACTTAAGAACGTTGTATCGGACTCTAAAGTAAATTAAAAGTATTCTTCTATCTAGTACGTAATAGTTAATTGATGTTTTTATCTGTTTGATTGAGATTTCTAACCGTTAACATTCTTTAATTTTTTACTATTATTCTATGCAAATTATAATAATTTATTACAACAGTCTTTGCTTCCATTATTGGCGCAAGGTATAAGGAAGATGGCTTTATTTATTTGAAATGTGTGTTTACATTAGTCACTTATTATTACAAAACTGAAATTATTTTATAAAAGGTTTTTGTGAAGTAAAATTTCAAATAACATTTTTAACGAGAATTATCAGATTCTATGTTGAAGAATTTGTATTTTATAAACGGTATACAAGTATATTTAACCCTATTTAGAGTCCCACTTCTAGGCACTCATATTATGTACGTGTGTTCATATATTTGTTGTATTTCTGGATATTTTGATTGTTCGAAAGACGATTATATTACTTTTAATCACACCAAATTGCAAAGGTGGCTCTAAGTATGATTTAAAAATGTTCATATTATAATTAAGTAACGTGAGACAAAATTTCCATTACGATGCCATTATATTTAATTCATTGCTACATCATACAGTGCTATATATTCTTGTCATCCAATGCCAGTGCAGTGCATATGAGCAACAATCAAGTTCCAAGTTCTTCTTCTAATAATAAACTAACTTAATGTCGTCGTGAACTATTTTATTAAATTTTAAATAAAAATTACATTCTATATAATTTTATTAACACGATTTTATAAAGTAGAGATGATAACTTTCAATTGTATTACGACCTACGACAACACGTCGGCCGTTGCGCGTGCGCAGTTTTATATAAAAAAGGTTTTTTAATAGAGTAAGACTAATTATGAAGACTATTTATTACTTTGTAATATATATTTAGCAAACGGTCCCTAAAGTCCCTAAAATCTAAAATCCATTAATCCAAAAAATATATTTTTTATCACAATCCATAATATTAATGGGAGTAGCTCTGGACCAGTGGTTCCCAATTAGTTTTTGCTGCGTACCACTTCAAAAAAGACCTCAAACCTGCGCCCCCCTTATTGTAATAATCATAAATAAAAAAAAATAAGTCAGTTTAAATAACATATATGCCGAATGACGCGAGATGCGGGAGGCGCGGGATAGCGCTTGGACGGTCATAGTGCTCGGTGCTCTGTGCTTTTACGATGATGATCGTTATAAAATAATATTTTGGAAACACATTTTTCTAGTGTATCAAAAGCTCTTCATCCATTGTAAATTAACAGTAACAACTATTTTAATAAATTAATAACAACACTACAATAATGTCCTAACAGATATATCTTATTATTTTCAATTGTTTTACCTTAAAATAATTATTTTAGCAATTAATAAAAAGTAATCACTACTTAACTAATGAATATTTTAAAGTTAACTGCCTCGGTGGTGTAGTGGCTAGCATGTACGGCTGCACATCCTAAGGTCCTGGGTTCGAGTCCCGGGTCGGGCCAAGTTTAGTTATTGAGTCTTTCTGTATAGTAAGCCTCAGTAACAGCCCGGAGTTGGGAAGTTGGCGGTGTTTCACCCCCGTGCCTCGGAGAGCACGTAAAGCCGTCGGTCCTGCGCCTTAACTCTCACCGGTCGTGTCGAGTAGTCGTCCCACCGGAGTATGAGAGTGACAGGAATAGAGAGTGCTCTTGTGTCTGCGCGTACATTTGTGCACTATAATATCTCCTGCGCAGTTGGCTAGTCTTAATGAGATTGGCCGCCGTGGCCGGAATCGGTCAGGAGAACATTATTATTATTTTAAAGTTTTTAATAAAATATTATTATTATATTACTATAAACGCTTACAAATTGTGAAAAATTTAAAAAAATATATTACACATTACATACAACGTTCAAAAAAAAACAAGACTAAAATTACTATTTACTATAGTAAAAGAAAACCTAAAACATACCACTGAAGTTCCTCGCAGTGGTCGCAGAGACCACGGCGGCGCTCGCGAGCACTAGCACTGGCCACATGTCGCACTCACCCGCGGGCGCTGTCGACACTGCCCGCCACCTGCTGCTGAGCCTCTTATAACTTCATGATGCACCCTGAACTTCATGCTATATCCTGACCTTCACGCTGCACCCTGAACTTCACGTTAGGCCCTGAGCGCTAACACGGTGACACGGGGTGTACGCATGCGATACAGGACCTTTACGCTGCAACAGCGGTCGGAACTTTTTAGGCCGGAATTAATAAATATAATAAAAGTGTAGCTAAGCTGAACTGTTTGTACATGGGAAATATTTGAAAAAAACGGTTATCCCCCAATAACTTAATCTTCATTAACGCAATAGATTATAGAACCCAAAACAGTGATTTTTAGAATTATTATCTGTTTGTCTGTGCGTTTGTGCGCACTAATCTTAGAAGTGGCTTAACCAATTTAGGTGCGGTTATCACTAATGTATAGTGGTAAGCTTCACTTAATATTTAGTATTTGTTTCAATCGGTTCATAAATAAAAAAGTTATGTCAATATAAATAAGACATTGCTTCTTTCAAAATTTCATGATTTTAGGCAAACGGGAAGTACCTTATAGGTTTTGATTCCCTTGCAAGTGTCAAAATCGCGGCATAAACGGCCGCATCTTTTGATTGCGTTGACTTAAAAGTTTGATTTTTTCTCAGCTCCAAGGGATTGGAGACCTGAATATTTGATAAAAATTTTATTTTTAATTTAATTGATAACTCGACGTGTTACTGAGAGAAAGGGTCTTGGCAGACAGACAGATAGATAGACAGGCAGACAAACAGACTAACGGACAACGAAGTGATCCTATAAGGTTTCCTTTTTTCCTTTTGAAGTATGGAACCCTAAAAATGTAGAGTATTTTATGTATATTGTATACCATAACCATTTGAAAGGACTCGAAGGGTTGCGTTTGTTTTTTTGAAAGAGTTGTGACTATAGATATACCTGTACTCACAACAATTTACCTCGTACTCGTAGGCTTATGATAACACAACGAGGGCTACCGCGTTTGAATTCGCCGCGAGAAGCGCTAGTGTAGAGTGGGATCTCTAGAACTGTCAGATAACACTGAATGTTAACGGTATGCGAGCGGAAAGCGATTCATGATTATTGTATACATTGTGCCATTCCTGATTAATTATGACAGACACGGTACGGCTCCACAAATGTTATTGCTTTAAAAGAAGAGCTAAGAAAAAGTCAATATTTTATTCATTTAAGAAAAAGTCAATATTTATTAGGTTTTTATATATTCATTACTCGCGACTCACCCTCGCTTCGCTTCAAGTTCCTCCCTAGGCAAAAACAAATTTATCCCACGGGAACCATACATTTTTCCGGGATGATATATAGCCTATAGCCTTCCTCAGTTAACGGGCTATCTAATGCAAAAAGAATTTTTTTCTTTCTTTCTGTTGTTCTGGTCGTTGTTGGTGTTCTGTGTTTCTTCTGAGTTTCTGAGATTAGGGCGTTCAACCAAACAAACAAACAAACAAACCCTTCAGCTTTGTAATCAGTGTAGCTGTAAAATAAAATCCTGATTAACTGGTGCCGTGCTAACAATTATTATTAATATTATATTAAATTCATTATTAATATTATATTAAATTATTATTATTATTATTATTATTATTATTATTATTATTATTATTAAATTCATGGCCCTGCCCCACTAACTAATACTTTTTAACGACAGCGATAGGACCTTACACGCCAGTGGCGCCAACTGGTGCCACCAGAAATAACAACCCTCATTGGCGAAGATAACGCGGGCCATTTACTAAAATAATGTAATAATTAATTATCTATTTATTAATCACTTATATCAAAACATGCGCGTTCACAATTTACAAAACGATTAAATCACGAAATGGTAGCCATGACATTTGTACGTGAACACAGGAGGTAGTGACACTATGGCCGTGCCCACTGAACCTACAGTTTGTGGTGTTCCGGCGTTGCTCCAGATGCAATAACGTAGTCACAGTGTGAAGTGTCTGTCATAACTCATTACTCAAGGTAAAAATAATTCCTTTTGACTCAGATATAACCAAACTATCCATGCAACAATTAATTATTATATTAAACGAAATAGTTAATTCTACATTAACCTTATTTGTAGTTTAAATCTGTGTACATGAAATACATTATCATCACTTTTCAAACCGTGTTTCACTTGTTACAACTTACAAATAAATAAATATGTTGGGACATTGATACACAGCACTATCTAGTTCCATGGTAAGCTACGAGGCCTGTGTTATGGATACTTGATAGTTGATACACTACATATATATAACTTTTAAATACACACATACTCGTATTATAAATATAAACCCCCATGACTGGAGTATAAACATTCGTGCACATCATAAATGAATGCCCCCAGTCAGACTAGAACCCGCGACCGCTGGCACAGTAAGTAGGGTACTACAAACTGAGCCAAACGTGTCGTCAAATGTATCACAATTTATAAAATTTTTATTGCCGCCAAAATTGTCGTAGTATTTTTTTTTATTTCTGCTGCGTAAAGGAAAGACCACACGTGCGTATATTAAATAGACGCAGAATTTATTTAATCGGCTGAATGGTGTTCGATCTTTGCCTTCTAAAATAGAAAGAAATCATAAATAATAAAAATATTCATTTATATATTCTGTACTATACATTGATTTCATAAAACGACATAAATCGTATAGTCTCAAGAAAAATAAAAGAATTCAGCTCCTGGAAAAATATGAATAGCAATTTTTTTATTACACGTTTGATTTTTACTAACATTTATAATAAATATAATCATTTACGAAAGTGTGGCTATAAAATAAACTAACAAAAGGAAAGGATATCAACACACACATAAACGACTAGATACACTACTTATAAAGACGACACGCTTGGTTCAGTTTGCAGTGACCATACTTGCTGTGACAGCGGTTGCGGGTTTGAGTCCCGCTGGGGGCATTCATTTGTGTGATGAGCACGAATGTTTGTACTACAGTCATGGGTGTTTATATTTATAATATGTATGTATTTAAAAGTTATATTATTGTGTAGTGTATCAACTATCTGGTATCCATAACATAGGCTTCGTAGCTTACCATGGAAGAAGATCGTGCTGTGTGTTGATGTGCCGACAAAAAAAAATTACTTATAAAGTATATGTATTATAATCTATATGTATGTACTAGTACTACATACATATAATCAATGTATATGTATGTACTTTATAAGTAGGTAGTCTATCTAGTCGTTATTTACCTCGGTTATCTAGCGGCTGACATGTACAGCTGCAGATCCGAAGATCCTGAATTCGAGTTCCGGGTCGGTCCAAGTTTAATTACTGAGTTTTTTGTTAAGATTTTCTCAGTAGTAGCCCGGAGTTGGGATGTTGGCGATGTAGCACCCCCGTGCCTCGGAGAGTACGTAAAGCCGTCGGTCCAGCGCCTTAACCCTTAACTCTCAACAGTCGTGTCCAAGTATCGTCCTAGCGTACTTAGAGAAGAAAAGGGATAGAGAGTGCACGTAAACTTGTGCACTATAATATCTCCTGCGCAGTTGGCTAGTCTTAGTGAGATTGGCCGCCGTAGCCGGAATCGGTCAGGAGGGCATTATTGTCGTTTATACCTTTTATTATTAGATTCCCTATTATTATTTCAATATTTCTACTACATTTTAAGTATGTCATTGCAAAGAGCAACGAGTATTATAGCTATTACCTACGTAATAGCATCTAACCATGTACACACTATCCTAATCGTCTTTTGATGAGATTCTTTGAGAGTGAAAAATTCGGACAAATGCGAATGTTACTCGCACACCGAGGGTTCCGCAACTTGAAACATTAAATGTAAAGCCCTAATAAAAGGGTTACTTTTTTATATTAAAAGTTAAATACTCGTCTAAAATATTTATTTTACTAACGGCATGAGTAGGTTTGTATTTCATATTACTATGAGATTCAAAGTTTATTTTGGAGCAAAATTTGTGAATAAAAATGTGCCATATCTCAAAAACTTTTTTTTAAATAGTTTTCGTTGAAAGTGTTTGGGAGCTCTATTATCTCGATTGTGAGGGAGACACAATGTTTACGACATTAGAAGTATATAACTTTGCATTTATTAGCTTAAACAAAAAAGTAACTCTGAAGTATCAATCTGAATTTAAAGGATCTATCAAAAAAATCCTACACGTTTTTGTGGAGTTAAATCTTTGAAGTGAAACTTCTGTAGAATCGTTGTAATTTGAAACTCAATGAAACGGAAATGCGACACTAGAAAGAGACAAGCAAATAAATATATAGGAGAGAGAACAAGGTATAATACATTACACAGGAAGTGAAAAATAATATTAAATAATATGTTATGTATGGTAAAATAAAAACTAAACTTATTACTTATAAAAATGAATATTTCTTACTGCGGGATGAATGTGCATAAATTAATTAAAAGCTATTATAACTAATTGTTGCCATGGCAACCGTTGTTGTTGTATGATATTCCAAAAATATATGATTGTAATATGCCTAATATGCCTATTTAATTATTGATTTGTTTTAATTTAATTGCGATATTTGCCAAAGACGTTTTATTTTAACCGCGCGTAAAGGTTACACGCACACATTTTTGTTTTTCACATCTCAGTTACGAATATGAAGTGCCAACACTATATTTTCATCTTATTTCTTTTTGTAATTTTACAACAAAATTGCTGAAATTTGGTAATACCTTTAGTAAATGCCTACCAAATTTCAGCTACCTCTAATCTTCGAGTAAAATGGCTGTGACACACGGACAGACGGCCAGACGGATATGGCGAAATTGTAAGGGTCCTGTTTTAGCCTTTTAACTTAAGAAAGAAGAATGTTGAGTGAAGTAAATAAAATATCCACCAAAAATAGTTGAACTTCGTTCACTTAATTTCACAAAGATTACATAAATATTTTTTTTGTTTAGTAAATAGGTATTGCCTGCGATTACACCTTCGCTCTGTTTACTTTGAAAACATAAAATATTACCACTGTGTGTAGGAACAAGTTAAACAGTGCGACGCCGGCTATTTATAGCTTTAAATCCACTCGATTATTTATTGTATTCAGCCCTTTTTAACGTCCCACTGCTGGGCACGGGCCTCCCTTCAATACGAGGAGGATCAGACCATAGTCCTCCACGCTGGCCAAGTGCGGATTGGCGGATTTCACATGTCTTTCGAAAACTTGCTAGGTTCTCTCAGATATGCAGGTTTCCTCACGATGTTTTCCTTCAACGTAAGGCAAGCGGTAATCATGTTACAAATGATTCGCACATGAAAATATCAGAGGTCCGAGACCCGAGATTTGAACCCGCTTCACTCGGTTTTCCAAGCAACCGCGTTACCACTGGGCTACCACTGCCTATTAGTTATTATTCTACAAATTATTACCAAGTATTTCAATTAAATCAAAAATTGCTAATTTAGATTTTACCTTCTGTTAGCTACGTTTATCAGTATATCATCAATATTATTTTTAATCTACCAAATGTATTTTTTTTAAACCATATTGTAGTATAACAAAGACCCCAATTTCAATTCCACTATAGATATTGATGCGATAAAAATATGGTGTAAAGAGTATTATTGTAGTAAGCGTTTTTCGTCAGTGTGTCGCTCCCATTCAGATTGCGTTAATTACAAACTGGCCTGACCGCTGCCGCAACGCCGCGCGTGGCCATCACACCGGCGTGCTCTAAGGGCTGATATGTGTACAGTCGGTGTAAATAATCTGAAACATCGGAAACCAATAATAAAAAATAATGCGCAAAAAAAAAAAGGAAAAATATTTTTTGTTAATCATAAATTATAATGCTTGTAAGTCGAATTAAATAAATAAAAAAATTATGTGTTATGAAACAGAAAATAAATGAAAAACCATTTAAAAGCAACAAGAAGAAAAAAAATGTAATATTTTTTTTAGATTTACGCGAATATTTGACATTTTAAATAAAACATTTTTTTTTGGATTTCTTCGCGGATTTATTTTGATTTTTGGTTCCCGACGTTTCGAATGCTTAACAGTAATCATGGTCAAGGTATACTCAAATACTCTCAAAAAATGGCGAAAAATCCAAGAAGATGGTTCTATTTAAGAATAAATCTACTAAATTACATATAAAGATGTCTGTAATCGCATGTTTTCTGGCCGCGCTTGTGTAGAAAGGAAAATAAACTTCACTAATGAGGCCTATGCTCCGAAGCCGGCCCAAAGTTCCAACATCTATTACGGAATGTTTATTTTGATTTTACTTATATTTTATAGATTGAACACGAATATACGTAATACTCGGGATTTTTAGGTTTTGAAAATGTTTGGGAACTAAAACATTTTTTTTATTTTAACATACAGCACCATCTAGTTCCATGGTAAGCTACGAGGCTTGTGTTATGGATACCAGATAGTTGATACATTACACATAAATAAGTTTAAATACATACATATTATAAATATAAACACCCATGACTGGAGTACAAACATTCGTGCTCATCACACAAATGAATGCCCCCAGCGGGACTCATACCCGCGACCGCTGACATAGCAAGTACCTAGAGCACTACAAACTGAGCCAAACGTCGTCCATTGACCTACTCTTGCATACTGATCATTGTAATTGTATAAATAAATATTTCATTTATGTAAATACTAGCAGAACCCGCGGCTTCGCCCGCGATCAAATTACAGAAAAAATAAACTTTTTCGCTACGCATACTTTATTATTTGCAAAAATAAGTTCGTATAAGATTTCGTCTTTAATTCTGATTCCCCCCGAGTACCACACACAAACACAGTGGCCACTATGATGTTTAATGAATTACTCACAGTCTAATCCCGTTACATAGCTGAGGTGACTTTTTCATTACAGTTGTGCCAGCCTTTAGAAGCAGGATATGGATAGCAGGATACTCTCTAGCTAGGTTCTCTCTCTCGCCCTCTAGGACTATTATAGTTATCACTGCTGTGGCCAGCTAAGACGTTATACATAATTTTCCTTTGGGTTTGGAATAATCTCCATTCTCTACTTTATATCCACACAATAAGTGTGCACTTACGGAGAACTTGATTTATGTTACTCTATTTAAATATATTCAACAACTCCTAATTTCGCTTTAAGAATAACAGAGTTTCATACAATCTTTTATCCCCTATTTTAGCGGATGCCTACATTGTATAATAAATTGTCCTTCAAATTTCACGTTTCTACGACCAGCGGTTTAGGCTGTGCGTTGATCGATCAGTCAGTCAGGACAAAGCATTTTATGTATATATAGATTACTTCTAATTACAATTTTGCGTAACTTTGTAGTACAGTTCTCGCACACCCATCAGTTCAGTCATTTGTCGGCTTAACATTGAATGAGTATTATTAATGATTTTGATCCACTTTTTACGAAACAATCTTAGCAATCGCGGCATCATAATAGAAAATATGCGCCCAAAAGCAGTTTTACCGCTCCGTAGTCCAAAAAGAAGACAGAGACAGAACCCTTCTAATTTCGTCATATCCACCATCCGCATGTCACAGCCACTTTACTTGAAGGCTATTGATAATATTTAGCTGAAACTGTGTAGGTAGGTCTCATGTAAATAGCTCGCTATATATGCGATAGAGAAGTGTAATGTCGAAACGGCAAAAAATTGAGCAGAAATTTCATGCACTTAGGGGAAAGAGATAAAAAATCATTCAAATAATATAAGAAAAAATATAACGTTTGATATAATACTTTTTTTTTAAATAAAATTTATCTCTGAATGGCATGTGAAGTTCTTAAAAGATTTAACCCACAAAAAAAATACCAACAGTATCCTCAAGCTATTATCATAATATTAGTAACGTAAGATAGTATTTAGCACTACTATATATATATATATATATATATATATATATATATATATATATATTTCGTAATGTTTACTACTTGATTCGATTAGATTTATATTATATCACAAGGGCCGATCGTAATTTATAATGTAGAGAACTAAGGGACTTGAATTAGAATACTTCTAATCTAATATAAAGTGGTAGCTAGCAAGTTATGCAAGCAGTACAGCGGTGCTCAGTGAGCGCGATGACGCCGGCGCGGACGTTCACGCTCGCGTTGATATGCGCGCGCGCATTTACCTACGATATAGTAAATCGAGATGTGCATAACTGCACTATTAATAGTACGAGCGACAATGACAATTTATATTATTGTAATTTAACTCGGCTTAATAATAATGACGACATAGCTAACCTAACAGCTGGCGATAGAAATTCTTATAAGCTGAAAATTAAAATTAATCACAGCCACATTGAAGAGGATACCATAGATTTTCTCGCATATCTTGATGATAACCATCCCTATCACCTGTCCATTAAAAAATATAAAAATGATATCAATACAACTAACAAAATCAATAATATTGAAGGAAATCATAACTGGACTGATAATCGAAGATATTTCTTTGGTCATGATCCTCAAAAACTAGTTGTTGACGGCGTTTTCAGCTCCAAAGATAATTTCCAAGCTTATTATTTGGCCGCTAGTGATGAGACTATGAACAAAAACATCAGACAGGCTTTCATTGAAACCCTTTTATCTGATGTTCCAGATGACGATGTTATCATGGAACTTACCGGTACGTTTCATTTTTATTTGTTAAATGTTTTTTGTATAATACACAATTTTAATATATTTTAACATAATTTGTTTTTTATTTTGTGGCTTAAACGCGTGTCTTTTGGGCACAATATACTTCGCCAATGTCGTGTAGAATGTGGAATACACGGTATATGGAATATACGGATTGAAAATTGATCGGTTTAAAAAGAGATATTCGCACTGAGGACTGAAAACTTTTTTGGTTTATGATTAATATATATATAAAATTTGTCGCTTAGGTGTCAAATATATCATATTTTATTACCTATTTTATTTTAATATTTTCTATCTTTTGTTTCTAAATTACAATAGTTGCTTTTTAATAATAATTCTAAAATTAAACATTTTAAATACGCCACCTCAATAACCTATTAACTGTAATAACGAAAATAATAGAATTAAAACTAATAACTGCAGTCATTGCAGTATTTTAGTAAAGAGTGACGCTGCTGCTGCTGAAGCGTCACCTGAAAGTGGCCTATCGTTGCAATGTCATTGAAGTAACCTTATACGAAGTTTAGAATCGATTGGATCTGTGGAAATTGTACATATGATTTTACTGTCTAGAAAAGAGCTGATAGCTAGCAAAGTGCTGAACGGGTTTTTTTGATTTATAGCGAAAAACGCTCTCGATCAAGTCTCTTTTCAAATAAAAATAAAATAAATTAAAACCGATTCATCCGTTTGGCAGCTATGATGCAGCAGACAGACACATAGATACACATGTTAACCTTATAACTCCCCTCTTTTTGCGTCAGAGGTTTAAAAAAGTACATCGACTTCCAAATCATTTTGAACGTAATATGAAAATAGCATTTCTTCGCTTTTTTAATTTTGCTATCCAATTTTTTTCTACTTATTTTCATTTTATCTCATATTAGAGACTCACCCTCGCTTCGCTGGGGTTTGTCCCTGGCTTGCTTCCCAATACAAACTTTCATCCCCATTTTCCCCTTAAGGGATGGTTTTCGGGATAAAAAGTGTTCTATATCCTTCCCAGGGTCTCAACTATCTTCTTATCAAATTTCATCTAAATCGGTTCAGTAGATCCAGAGATTACTCCCTACAACCTCACAAACTCACAAACTTTACCTCTTTATAATATTAGCACCTATAGATAGATTAAACAAAGTGGATTTGAATTTAAAGCCAAACACTTTGATTTGTATAATACTAGATTACTTAAAGTTAAGACTGTACCATATATTTTCCCTGTAAGTTAAATTTAATGTTTCAAATGTTTAGATGAGCAATACTACGCCATGCCGCGTCTATTCGACCTGGACGACTACCCCAGCTGCGTGGGGTCGCGCGGCACGTATTGCCTCGGCAGCTTTGAGCTCGCTCCCATCGGGAGAAGCCGGCTATTTAGCATTATGCAGGTACAGATTTGTGAAAAAGATAATAAATAAGCGTAATAATGTACATTTTTGTAAAGATAATATAAAACACAAATGTCTGTCCGTGTCGGTTTGTTTTGTGCACTTATATGACAAAACTGCTTGCCTAAATTCACTTTGATCATTTCAATATGGATATAAGTTTTACGGTCGCCAATAATTTGTGATGTATGTATGTTTTCACGGGTTCGATATCCCGATGATATATCTAAATTTATAAAGGCAAAAATAGACGTAAATAGACGATGTCCCAAAATTTGTGACTCGCCTTAGTGTGCCTGATCATGTGTAACGTAAATGAACTATGTCACGATTGAGTAAGATTATTTAATAAAGTTCGCGCTTTCCGTCGCGGCAATACGCGGCAATATGCGGCAATATGCTGTCCTCAGCGGAGTGCGTGCTATGCACTCATTTACTAATTTTAATAATATTGTCTAGCAGTTACCGTCTCTTGTTGCGTAACACGCCAGTGAACATATTAACATAATATACATATAATATCTGTTCTGAATTAATATATGTAATTTATATAATTATAATATGCTACTATAATATATATGAGCTACAAGGAGTATAATTTTCCAGTTAATCATATTTTAAAAGGCTAATAAAAATTACACCGACTAATATTAAAATTAAATCGACTTGGGTGCCAGCCGATGCAAAGCAAAGCAAATCTATTTCGATACGTATAATATATCACACATTGAATTATAATATTCTAACTATAATTCATATCTTGTCATATTTGTCTATTAGATATTCATATAATATTTTCTTAAATTTACGCGAATATTTGACATATACATTATATAATAAAATTGTAACTAATCTGAATCTGTACATTAAATATTTTTTGGAAAATCTTATTGAAATAGACTTTATTATCGATACAGAAGCCAAATCTATAGTTTTTAGAGTTTTTGTCTGTCTGTCTGTCTGTCTGTCTGTCTATCTGTCTGTTACCGCGTCACGGGAAAACCACTGGACCGATTTTGATGAAATTTGGTATGATGATAGCTGGATATCCGGGTCAACATATAGGATACTTTTTACTGCGGGAAAATATCTCATCTCTGAGCTAAACGTTAAAACGTAACTAGGGACGAAACCGAGCGCAGCGAGGGTGAGTTGTTAGTTTTTCATCCCCACGAGTAAACACAATAACTGGTTATATCAGGTCGTTCGTAGAAATTTACATAGCTAAAGCTGGCTAAACCTTAAGAGATTCTCGTACATCAAAACAATGTACTAGAAAATTGTAGGCCTTAAAAAAATACAGAAAAGTCCGCTATCTCCTAAGGTACATTCGCAACACCTACTTTTGTTATTATATATAAAAGGCAATGAATATCGGGACTCACTAATAATTATGTAGAATAAAATAAATTAACATATAATATAAATAAATTAAATTTAGCAAGTTTCGTTTAAAAAAAGTACTTTATGTAGATGCGGTGTGCGTGAGATCGAATTTATGTTAATACAATTAGAACACTCGACTTTTCAATTTTATTCTTTGGTTTGACTTAACGTTACATGTCGACGCTATTTTTTAATAAATTAAATTAAAAATTAAAAAAAAAAACCCTACGCAGTAACCTGCAAGGTATCTACTCTTTAAAAGTAATTATTGAACCCATAAAATACGATATGTCTGCTGTGAGTTTTCGAAGAGTTGGGTTCTCTGGAAACCATTCTGGTTGCAGCATCAGGTCGAAGTTATCAATTAATAAATTGTCATTTAACGATTACACTGGCACGCGTGAAGCACTTAATCGAGTAAACGTACACTAAAATGCCTTACATCATTTTGGAAAAGAGCTGATACTCTTACACTGCTGGACCGATATTAACCAACCATAGCTAAGAACCACCGCAAGGAAACTGGCTTTCAAATGAAAAAACCGCATCGCAATTGGTCCATCCGTTTGAGAGCTATGATGCCACAGACAGACACACACACGCAGAGACAGACATCGACGTCAAACTTATAACACCCCTTTTTTTGCGTCGGGGCTTAAAAAGATAATTGTTAGGATGCGTTAGTAATTTTTGACTGGCGTTAGTGTGTCTGACCATGGATAACGCAAATAAATTGTGTCACGATTAACTAAGATCAATAATTATTACGTGATGTATGTCCGTCGCAGCAACACAATCCTTTTCTCAGCGGAGTTCAAAACACTCATTTACTAATTTAATAATATTGTCTAGCAGCCTGGCCTAATTTCGCAGGGCTACTTTTATTTAATTTAAAAATCTATACTAATATTATAGAGCTGAAGAGTTTGTTTGTTTGTTTGTTTGGTTGAACGCGCTAATCTCAGGAACTACTAATCCGATTTGGAAAATTCTTTTTGCATTAGATAGCCTGTTAACTGAGGAAGGCTATAGGATATATACCATCCCGTGGGGTAGATATGTTTTTGTCTAGGGACGAACCCGAAGCGAAGCGAGGGTGAGTCACTAGTATCTAATAAACATTCAATTAAGAAAAGGCGATCATCTTAAAAAGGTTATCTTGAATAACTTAATAATCTCATGTGTTCCTTTTTCATTTCACTAAGAAATATTTCTATGCACTTCCCTTGCTATATCCCATGGTTATGATGGGTTTACTCAGCGGAATCGAAACACTTTAAGTAGGTATTCCACAGCGGTAACCTTCTCATTTAACTAGACGTGACCCGTGACCATGATTGCTGTAAAGCAATCGAAACGTCGGGAACCAAAAATCTAAATAAATCCGCGAAAAAATCCGAAAAGATAGTTTTATTTAGACGTCATGAAATTGCTGCTGCTTGTGCTGTTCTGTACGACTGTTACTCTTTTGTCTTCCGTACATTCAGCTAAAGTCAGCCAGATTTTCCGCTGTAAATGATAATAATCGATTAAAAGGCCTTTTAAGACATAACAAGCCATTAAGACATAATTCGCAATTAATTTCTCTCCAACACGGAAATAAGAAATATAATTAATTATTCCAACAGCCAAAAAAATATTTTAACAAGTCATTTTCATTCCTCAAGGGGTTTCAATGTCAAACTCGAGAATGGACAAAAAATTTAATCGCATTTTTCATTTAAACATAATATTAACCTGAAAAGTAATAATTAATTAAAAATATAATGATAACGTTCGTTAATTAAGAAGTGGTAAAATTATTTATTATAGTTTTTTCTGAAACTGATTATATTTTAACAAAATTAATTAATTAATTTGGTTTGAAATTTTTTTTCGTGGGACCGTGTTTTTTTTTCTTAAATGTAGCCTAAGTTACTCCATATTACATCAGCAGCAGAATCATAATCAGTCCAGCCATTTCAGAGATTAGCCGGAACAAACAGACGGACTGTCAGACAAAAATTGTAAAAAATGTTGGTATATGTACAGTGTATACATTCATATGCATTTAGTAAAAAGCGGTTATTTTAATATTACAAACAGACACTCCAATTTTATTTATCTGTATGATAATTGTGCTTAAATTAATGTAAAACAGTTTTTGTATGATATGCACCACGTCAAATTTACCAGATATATGTATATGGTGCTGTGTTTGAATTTTGTCCACAAATAAGTGCAAAACAAAAAATAAATAATATAATACTAATTATTCTTCAAGGGCTTACTTAGCGTAAATTTTTTAATTATTTTAAAGCAAAAAAGATATACAGAAAGCAAACAAATAATATATTTTTTTCAATAAAAAGCTGTTTAGTTGGTTTTCATTTATGACTTTTGACTTTATCTCTAAATCTAACAGTCTAAGTATCTAAATCTGCTACCATAGTGACGTCCCAATGATCTTGAAACCTTTTTTCTATCTCTTATGTCTTGATGGAAGGAATAATTCAGGCCCTTTAAATTGTTTAGCAAACGGTCAAAGTGCGACTTTAGTATATGAATTTACATTACATACATTTAAATGAGTCCTTACAAGTCATCCTACGTTTTTATTAGATGTTGATCAAGAAACATGCATATGATTTTTAAGCTAATAGAGCTAATAGAGGTAATCAACCATTTAATTTCGGTGTATTTTATTTTCCTTAAAAACTTTTTCAAGTTAGCATAAGTTTCTTTAGCTCAAACTGAATGAGCTACAGGTATTGTTGCTTTTTTGCTGATATGCAAGAGAATTAAATTTTGAAGAATGTATTAAAAGTCACCATTCTTAAGCAATTAATTGGATGCTTTTATGTTTTAAACCACTAATAGCACAGAAAAATATTAAATCTTCCTCTTTTTGGAATACTCACGAATTCTTATTTTCTGCTTTGATACCAGTACAATGTTGTCTCTATGTATGTATATATATATATATATATATATATATATATATATCCAAATAAAAAAAATGTGATATGATATGTAAAAATAAAGTTTATAATTGGAATATATATATCAAGATCTATATGTTATATGTGGAATTATTACAAAAACTTGTTTCATCACAGACCTGTGTTATCAAATTAAATTTAATTTAAAAGTCTAACAGTCCTAAATCAATAAAAATTTATGGGCATAACCGTATAGTTAAAAAAAAAACTATATAAGGAAAAATTAAAAAGTATTTTATGCGTTAGTAGTTTCGTCATCTGCGCGAAGAGGCGCACAGTAGTTCCGCTCCGATTGGGAGGGCCGTCCCGACCCGACGCGACGCAATGTTATTGATGCGACGGTTTACCAACTTTGTACACTTCGATGGTCAGAAAGTGTCTAATATTTCCTCATACCTTACACCGTTTTAAGTTCCTGTAATTAGTATAGTTACAATTATTTAGAAATTATTCTCATCAAGTACTAGCGCCTTACCCTAGCTTCGCTCGGGTGCGTCCCTAGGTACGTTTTGAATAGGTAAGTTATTGCGAGTGTACCTTCGGAAGTACACTCATGCTATTGTGGATTTTTCAGTATGCCTTTTTAAGACGTAAAATTATAAGACTTCCCAGTTCAACATAGGTGCCGCTACCGGATGACTCGATTACATCTAACTCTAGGCACGCGCCGCCGCCGTTCGGGCACGGTATCGCGAATATTGTTTTTTGGTAATTTTAAATCTATACATATTATAAAATTGTAACTAAGCCGATTCTGTACATTAAATATTTTTTGGAAAATCTTATTGAAATAGATATTATTATCGATACAGAAGCCGAATCTATAGTTTTTAGAATTTTTGTCTGTCTGTCTGTCTGTCTGTCTGTCTGTCTGTCTGTCTGTTACCGCATCACGGGAAAACCACTGGACAGATTTTGATGAAATTTGGTATGATGATAGCTGGTTATCCGGGGCAACATATAGGGTACTTTTTACTGCGGGAAAATATCTCATGCCTGAGCGCAACGTTAAAACTTAACTAGGGACGAACCCGAGCGGAGCGAGGGTGAGTTTCTAGTCTGTGATATATTCTAAAATGTAAATGATAATGATTTGCTGTAAAGAACAAATTTTATCTACATTAAATGCTCAACGTAACCAACATATTTTATTAGATAAGGATTAATATTATATTGGTATACATATGTACATTTAATTGGATATGTGTACAAAATACATATGTACATAAATACGTCATGTCCCAAATTAGGAACTGAACCCGCATCATTTGGCTCTAAAAATAATATTTGTTACAGAGATTCTCAGCGAACTGGATTGATAATTTTAATCACATGCGTTTCCACCGAGGGGTGTGCCTCTCGCGACGTTGCGCCTCGCCGCCTCCACACGTACACGATCTAGAGACATGGTGAGTTTACCTTTAAGATCATTTAATAATCTACTTTTTACAAATTTTATTGTTCTTAATCCAATGCACTTTTCAGGCACTTGCCAGCAATCTCTGATTTCATAATACTAAACTATAGTAAAAAGTACTGAAGTACATACTAATTTATAAATAAAAGATTATTTTTCAAACAAAAAACACACTTCCGTTGCTGTCAGATTTTAAATTTTCATAACGGAAATCTTTGAGTGCATGCAATTAGTGATTGCAATCCGGCGGCATTTTTAGTCCGGCCGGATCCGGACCGGATTCCCATCGATCCGGCTTGATTAAATCAGGATGATTTTCGCTTTTCGGTTCAAAATGAACTGTTAGTAAGTTAATCAAGTGTCATTGTACTTAATATAGATAGTTTATAAAAAATAAAACATATATAAAAACAACTTTGACGCATTGGTCACTTTGGATAGCCACGACAGACTTCCATCGCCTTTGCCGCACCCACCACAATTCGATAGTTCTTATAAAAGTATTTCATTATGGATTATCTTGAATTTATTATAGAAGAGGAAGAAGATGATGACCTTTTAATTCGATACTATCTCAGTGTAAAGAGAGCCCTCCACTCATTCAATTTTCATCAAAAAGTCGAAACAATGAAGGTTTCTACGTTATTAATTATAAAACAATATAAAAAATTATAAAGCAATGGATGCCGAGACACCAGTGTAATTAAAATTTCATCATCTTTAGTAAACGCCTCAACAGATGCCATTATATGATTTTTTATTGAAAATACCTCAAAATACACATGGGCGGCGGTGACACTGCGAACATGAGCGTGGCAGTAACGACTGTGATGTTAGACCCTAGGGTCTAACATCACAGTCGCAGCGACACTGACACGGCGTCAGTGACGCTGCGCTCGAATGTCGTTTCCTACATATACATAGTGCATTAATCTGCCGTCCGGTCGCGACGTCACTGACGCTACTGACGCTTGCACTATGTAAATGTAGGGAACGACATTCGAACGCAGCGTCACTGACGGAAATACTTTTAAAAGAGCTGTCGATATGTGGTGGGCGTGGCAATGGCGGTACGATGATGGACGTCTGTCGTGGCCATCCAAAGTCACCAAGGCGTCACTGACACCAGTCAACTTACGCGGTGTCGGTAACGCTATAAACGCCGCGTTATTGACTCTTGCTTCGAAAGTCTACCTTTAACAGGGTCGAATCTCTTCTGCATAGGGCCTATACATGCAACATCTCTATTATTTTGCCAAAAATTGCTAGCACCGGATCCGGTCGCCGGATCCGGTATATTGGTACCGGATCCGGTAAACGTTCAATGGTGCCGGATCCGCCGGATTACCGGATCCGTTTTTCCGGATTGCAATCCCTACATGCAATAGAAATCATGCATGCATATGTTATGCATTATAGTCATAACTCATATAGGCTCGAGTCCTGCGTAAACACCAGCACGGTGTCCGGTTACAACCTGACGGCGCACCTCTACCACCTGGACTACTGCACGACGGGGAAAGAGCCCTCTCCACCACTCGGCACTAGTGAGAAGGCATTTGTCGCTCTTGTCACTTTGCTGCTGACGTTTACAGTTATCAGCACTGTCCTTGATAGGTCGCTCTCTGCCGAATCAAAAAAAGGTAAGTTTCGTCAGGTTATCAGACGAAGACTGAAAGATCGCTCTTACTTTGGTTTTCATTAAAATTTTACCAATATCATAACTGTGACTCAAAAATGGTCTTTAAAAAGTAAAAAATAATTATTTTAATTTTTCTTCATCATTAGATGCCATGGCCCGTTATGTAAACAAAATGTTATTTAGTTCTATAATAATTAAATTGTAATAGAGTAAAGTAAATTGTAATAGGGAAAAGTTATAAGCAGAATGATTTCGTCAAACTTGTATTAAGAAATCTGCAGATTATTATTTACATCGCAATCTCCAAATCATTTGTAATATTAGTGAGAGAACAAAAGACATCAACGCGTTCTTGATGCTTGATCTTTAAGGATACTGAAAAATGACAGTATAATTCATTACTTTGATAATAATTACAAATTGTTTCTTTTCTTCTGAAACTAAATGTAGCAATAAACTATTTTATTTACTAATATTTTGTTTTACTATCCCACTGACTAAACCTAAATTTCAATATATATCGTTTAAAATAATCAAATTAGCGATCTATCCTCGCTTTGCTCGGGTTTGTCCCTAAGTGCGTTTTATCGGTTAATATGGAATATAAAACTCTGTGAAAAACAAAAACAAATCTATCCCACGGAAACCGTAAATTTTTCCGGGATAAAAAGTAACCTATGTGCTATTCCGGACTATAGTCTATATCTGCGTTAAATTTTATCTAGATCCGTTTAGCCGTTCTGGCGTGACTGAGTAACAAACATTCATCTATTTAAATTTCTCATTTATAATATTTATGGGATAATCTTTGCAAAACAAGCTGCATGGCAGATCATAATATCCAAGTTTACCTTTTCTTAGACTATGGCTGGGCACTGTCGTGGTCGCTAACATCCTCGTGGTCCTGCCTGACAGCGCCGGCGCAAGTGTCGCGGGATACGGACATGCGCTTCTTCGACGGTCTCCGAGTGCTCTGTATGCTCAGCGTCATAGTGGAGCACGTCTGCTGGCTCGGCACGCAAGCGTACGTCGGCGATACGAGATATATAGAACTGGTACGAGTACCTTCATAATCTGTACTTGTAAAAACAATCAATCACAGGGTGGAAATCGAATTTACGTAAAATGAACAATTAACATTTTCACAAAATGCTTCATATAAAAATACATTTTGGAAACAATTTGAAGTCTGTCTCATGACTACATACATTGTAATGATTGTCTTAAAAATAATTCAATGTAAACAACAATGAGATAAATACTTAATAATTTTCGATCAGAATCGTCGTTCGGGCGACGCTATGTTGCTGGCGAACAGCACGATCATGGTGCAGATCTTCTTCCTCATGGCGAGCTTCCTGCTTGCACGCAAGCTCCTAGAGGAACAGAAACGGGGCTCGTCCGTCCTCACTTTCTTCAAAATGATGTTTAATAGATTAATAAGGTAATCCGTACTTACTAATATTATAAATATGAAAGTGTATTTGTTTGTTTGCATGTTTGTCTGTCCTTCTTTTATGTCGAAATAGAGTGATGGATTGGTGTGATTTATTAGGTGGAGATGGTTGGAGGAGAGTGACATAGGCTACTTTTTACCGCGGGAGAATATCTCTTTCCCACGGGAGAACACGTAATAATACAACTCCCAACAACTCATCATACCTATATATAAATAATATATTGTCTGTCTATTCCACACTAACCGTTAAAACGTATTTATATTTATTTACTTTTAATTAAAAAAATAATTACAAAAACGAAAAATTCCGACTGCATAAAAGCGAACAATAGAAATAAGACGACCTAGAACAGTTTTATGCAGTCGGAGACACACGTGAAGCAAACTCACAGAAAGTTACCTTTCTTTGATAAAATATGTTAGTTGACAAATACTCGTAAGTATAATAAAGGTAAAGCAAAATATAACTTGTTTTTGGTCATAGAATTAGCAGTCTCCCTTATTATAAGTGACGGCAATTTATATAATATTCTTTATTGCACATAAAATTAAATACACATATTTACATTAATGTACAATGTACATATTATGTTTATTATACAATTAAATTGGGAATTCTACTTCATTTTTCGACTTTGCCTTTTTTGACTTTTTTGACTTTGTCTGTCTCTTCGTCCAGGGTGAGCCCCAGCTACTTTATAGTGGTGTGGTTCGCGACGTCGTGGTGGGAGCGACTTGGCGACGGGCCGCAGTGGCGGTCCCTCGTACGCTCGGAGGCGAATATTTGCCGACAAAAATGGTGGACCCAATTCCTATATGTCAGTAATCTAGTGAACACAGACGAAAAATGTTTGATACAAACTTGGTGAGTTGAAATATAGGTAGTTGAAATATATGTTGAAATATAAGTAGTAAATAAGATTTATGACATATTGACCAATTTTAATAAACTTCTCACAATAAATCAAATAAATTCATACACATTGATATTTCAGGCGTGCAATTAATATAAACTTTTTTCAACATACAATAATATCTATTACACATTCTATATGTACATCAGTTAGACTATACACGTAATGAATACCGTTCCAACATTGAAGGTATCTAGCTGCTGACATGCAACTGTACGCGCTGGCGCTGGCTTTGACACTTGCGCTGCGTGGGCGTGGGGGGAGTCCCGGTGGAAGTCCCGGGGGAACTTCTGGGGACAGTCCCGCGGGAGAGGCGCGCGGAGCACTCCCGGTGCTGAGCGCGCTGTGCGCCGTGACGCTCGCTGGGAACTTCGCGCTCGCCTATGTTCTGCGCATCGTACCCACAATCGTTGTGCACAATCCTGAGTGAGCGCATTTATGTACATATTATATAAATATACTATTATTAAGCCTGAAAAAACCTTTGAAGATTGAAGTTGAACTAAGTATTATTTATGTTTGTATACATTATTAGGTTTTTGCAGCATAAAACGGAATCTGTATAATTTTCTCATATCTGTTTGTCTATCTGTCATAGCCATATTACTCGGAGATGATGGTAAACGACTGAAAATTGATATATAAGTGCCTGTGAACTGCTACACCATACTGTCGTCCAATTACGACAAAAAAAATTGTAAAGATCGCAATCCATACGTGCAACTGAGGGGAGAAAAACAATTTAAATCCTCTTAAACAAATACAGGGTATCTCTGTATAAGGCTTTTTAAACTAAGATACATGTTTCTGATTTCTTGTTCAAATTATGTGTTCCTTAAGAAGTAAAGTGTATGTCATCAGGTTGATTCGAGCGTCGTACAAGGGCGAGCCGTCTTTCGACTGGATGTACACGTCTCCGCAGAGCAACGCGGCGGGCACGCTGATGGGCCTGTTGCTCGCGCACCTGCACTGCGGAGGCGTCGGGCGACGGCTCGCTCGGCGACGGGTACGCTTTAAATGCTTTATTGTCCCCTCAAACTTATCATGATCTGTTTACCCTTCGCAGTAATTGAACCTGTGACTGTTGGCGTTTAAATCAATGTCACAAAATGTCTCGTTAGAAATACAAATATATTATACGTCTAGAATAAAATAATGTGTAACACTGGTTATTCTACACAGAAATCGAGCTCGTGATATATAGTATAGTTAATTATGCCATGTCATCAGTCACTAAAAGTGATCTATCCCAAAATCATACACAAACTTATAATTTCTTTTTAATTAGAAACAAATTATTAATGAATCGAAGAAGTTCTAAATTACTTTAAAAAAAATGTATTTATAGTCTTGAGTCTTTGCAAAAGTTTAAATTCATAGATAGTTTCACCTACTGTTGAGTAACATAAAGCAATATATTTTTTGGCTAAAATTTACATTTCTAACCTAGCTTATTACATACTTATGACATTATTATTCTAGCCCACACTGATCTAACACTTAATCACGTTAAATATGGAAATAGCGTTCCATAATCACATAAAATGCTAGAAAAATACGTTTATACACATTATTTATACAATATTAAGTAATTATTATATAAAAGAGCAATGTGGACACATGTTCCTTATGTGATGACCCGCATTCCAAGTTTAGGGTACGATCGTTACGTTCCGCGACGTCTAACGTAGAAACAAAATTTTCATCGATTCACTTTTGACATATTGCGTAATTCATGTATGTACGAGTAGTACATTTAAACGTCATGTGTTAAGACAAGAACGTTATTACAAAAATTTAAACCGGCTTCTTCAAATTTCAATTTTTGACAAACTTCAAAAAGGAGGAACCTGCCTAATTTGGAAACTTTTTATGAATAGAGTACCTAGTACCTATCAAATATTGATGGAGCCGGTGCTGAGGATTATTACAAATATTATTTACTTATTTTTGAAAGATACAAATAATTGAATAAAACAATTAATACGAAGAAATGCTTCTGTTACAAGTGCACGGAGCGCACTCAGGATCGAAGCTAAAAGCTTTTTATATACATTTTCTGTTTAACCTAAACTGGTAATCTAAACTATAATAAGGCAGTAACTTAGCGAAATCTGTATATGAAATATTTTTTAAAAAGTGACGGTAATCTATTATGTACACAATATAGACCCCAAGCAATAGTTATTAAAATTTTACTCATAAAGTAATGAACCGATTTGGACGAGTTTTGGTGAAGTGATAACTTATTACTCGGGTCAATATTTAGGATACCTTTTACTTCAGGGAAATCTTTTTTTCCGACGGGAAAACACAATAACTGGTTTTATCGAGTCGTCCTTAGAAAACTTCCGCTGGCTTAACTTTAAAGCATATATCAAAATAATGTATTAAAAAATTGTAGGTCTTAAAAAGGCCTACAGAAAAGTCTGCTATCTATTCTTATCTATACATTTAATAAAACTAACTGATATGATAACTTATTACTTAAGTGAACATTTAGGATACCTTTTACTTCAGGAAAATTTTTCATTCCCATGGGAAAACACAATAACTGGTTCAATCCAGTCGTCCTTAGAAATTTATATGGCTAACGCTGGCTAAACCTTAAGAGATACATCAAAACAATCTACCAGAAAATTATAGGTCTTAAAAAGGTCTCCAGAAAAATCCGCAATAGTAGCTATAAATCTCCCTCTTAAGGAACACTCGCAATAACTATTTTTATTATATATTATATTAAAGGCAATGTCGCGACTCACTGACTGACTTATCAACGTTCAGCCCAAGCCAATGATGATAGACCAGCACCACTAAAAAGCGAGCTTTATATATCTATACTAATATTAAATGCGAAAGTAACTCTGTCTGTTTGTTTGTCCGTCACTTTTTCAAGCTTAATCCGCTAAACTGATTTAGATGAAATTTAGTATAGAAATATTTTGAGACCCTGGGAATGACACAGGATAGTTTTCATCCCGGAAAACATATCGTATATAAGGGGGTAAAAAGGTAGTGGAAGATCGAATGGGGAATTAATCATTTCTCAAGTAAGGGATATAATTTCTTTATTATAATATTTATACCTATGTATGTATATAATGTCTATTCTATACTAACCGTTAAAACGTATCTAGGGACGAAGCCGAGCGAAGAGAGGGTGAATTGCTAGTGATAAATAAATATATTGGGACATTAACACACATCACCATCTAGTTCTATGGTAAGCTACGAGGCATATGTTATGGATACCAGATAGTTGATACACTACACATATATAACTTTTAAATACATGCATATTAAAAAATATATAAACACCCATGACTGAAGTACAAATATTCGTGCTCATCTCACAAATTAATGCCTCCAGCGAGATTCGAACCCGCGACCGCTAGCACAGCAGTCGCACACAGTCAGGTCAACAACAAACTGAGCCAAACGTGTCGTCAAACATAAAAATGCTAATTTAGAGCGTTTTGTACTATACCGTCTTAAGAGCAAAATCAATTTATACGCAATGTTCAGATTTAAGAATAAAACATTAGTTGTAGTGAAGTAAAATCTGAAATAGCGAACTTATTACAAAACACAAGTCAATAGTAACTAAGCGACCACGGCTGATCGGAATTTACCGCATAATTTAATGTGCAGCGCGCGGCGACAACGCCGCTAAACTGCCCCACTTGGTTTCAACCAAAATTGGGTCAAATTAAATGCTTTAGCCAAGGAATTGTATATTTAATTAGTGACTTACCCTCGCTTCGCTCAGGTGCGTCCCTACCCTAATTCTTTTTCTAAAATAAAAGTAGTGTAAGTTACTCTTTATAACATCAGCTATCCGCCATATAGCCAGTCCAGTGTTTTTCTTATAAGTGGTAGCCCAGTGTTAACGCGCTTACTTGGGAAACCGAGTGAAACGGGTTCAAATCCCGGGTCTCGCACCTCTGATATTTTCACGTGCGAATCATTTCCAACATGATTACCATTTGCCTTACGGTGAAGGAAAACATCGTGAGGAAACCTGCATGTCTGAGAGAACTTCTAAGTTTTCGAAAGACGTGTGTAGTTCACCAACCCGCACTTAGCCAGCGTGGTGGACTAAGGCCTGATCCCCCTCCTATTGAAGGGAAGCCTGTGCCCAGCAGTGGGCTGTGGGACGTTAAAAAAAGAGCTGAGCACACACACACATATAAAACCACTTGCAAAGCTTTCGTGCGAAGGAAATAGACACAGGAACATAAATACATTTGAAAAACATTGCCCTTCTTCTGCTACAGTTGGGAGAAAAAAAAGAATTATTATATAACTGCTAACTAATTAGTGTAATTCTTCCCCGCGGTTCTAGTGACCTTTAACCTTTAACTGCTGATGTGGTAGCCTTCTTTAATGCGAGTAATTTAAAAAGAAATAATAGTCTAGATTCCTAGAGACTTGCTTAGTAGCAAGTTCAAGTCAATTATATAGCACGTATTAAGCGTAATTATAATTTTGCATAGCAATCCTTAAAAAGATCTTCAAGAAAAGATACAAGTCCATTTTTATCACTATAAATTAGCAAATGTTTGCTCATAATTCTATTTAGCCCACAGCAATATTTCAATAGATTGAAAAGTTTCCTATAGCAGTAACGAGTTCATTTATATTGCGTAGTTTATTATATAAGCTATTATATATAGTATATAGGTAGTTACCATGAAGGGCTGGCAGGCGGTGGGCGACTTAGCCACTTTCACTGGTTGCGCCACGCGGATGGCCGCTCGCTGCAATTATGCAGTTTATGCATTGGGAAACTCCCGAGATAACATAACTGACCGATTTAGTCATGGCGGCTATTGCGTTAGCGAGATAGATACATAAATAGAAATACAAACACAATGACTTCCTATAATACAAATCTATGACTTGTCGAAATAGCGGTCTTATAAAGAGATGTAGTAAAACAAATGTTTATTTATCTATCTACTAGCTTAGGTATAGTAAAATGGATATAGTATGTTATCTTTAAGAGATAGACATATGCCATCGCAAACTTTTTTGTAGATCTTTTTAAGGTGTACAATACTGTAGTACATTATTTTGATCTATCTCGTAGGGTTCAGCCAGCGTTTGCAATGTAAGCGCAAAAAAATGTGTTTATTTACGACATCACATTAGAAACCTCTAAAATTATCAGTGTTTCTCTACTATATTATGCATATATTATACATATAAACCTTTCTCTTGAATCACTCTATCTATTAAACTGCATCAAAATCCGTTGCGTAGTTTTAAAGATCTAGGTATATATAGAGACAGACAGCGGGAAGCGACTTTGTTTTATACTATGTAGTGGTTAGTAATCTATCTATATTATATATCTATCTATATGTTTGTTCCCGCTAAACGCTCATAAAATCAATGATTCAGGAGAGAAAGGATAGGTTACTTTTTATACCGTGAATTAAAAAAGGGCAAAGTTTAGAAAATACCACGCTCTATGCTTCGCGGGTTCATCCAAAGATGTTGCGTCACCTGACAAACATTACGTGTCCCACGGAAGTATTGCGTATTTAGATATGAACATCTCGTATTGAAAATAAGTAATTCGATATTTTTAAGGGAACTGTCTGGGATCGTCTCAGCAGAACCGCATTCTGAGCTAGTGGGCGACACTTCGCGGACCGACTACACTGACTAAATGAAGTGGATAATTCAAAAGCTCGAGTAAAAATCTAATTACAAAGTAATTATATATTGAAAGAACATATCTTACTGTAGAAATGGCGACAACTAGACACGCAACTACTGTACCATGCGGGCATCCGACTATAATTGATCGATTGGGCGAAAAGAGCGAAGCGTTTCTGCTTCAAGTCCAGCAAAACTTGCTTTCCTCTGTTAGTTTCTTGGTACTCTTCTACAGGTCGTAGATTACACCAGATCTGGATGGAATTTGGTATACAGGTTTTACGACATCTATATATACATAAAATGCTTTGTCCTGGCGTAAATGTAAGAAAGTATTAAGTTTTACGACTTTATAGTTTTTTTTTTATATTTCTAATTGGAGGGGTACTTCCTTCCAAAAGGGGCTACTGGATATCTTCGCAAATAAAACAAATAAATCCGCGAAATAATCGGAAAATATAGTTTTATTAAAAATGTCAAATTTTCGCGTAAATCTAAGAAAGTATTACTTTTAATTAATGAATTTAAAGAAATGGAAACCTATGGAAACCCTATTTTATTAAAACAGTTTCCCACGAATAAAATATATAATGGTACAGTAATGGTTTTCGGTTCTGGATGGAGGGTGCAGGCAGCATTACACGATAATTGAGTGAGAATAGCAATTTACATATGAATTAATCAATGGATGTCAATATTCAAGAAGCAAATGCTTAACATTTACCAACTTGACATTTCGCATGATCTTTGAAACCAGTTAAAACAAGAGAAGGTTCTCAATTAGGTATTAAGTTGAATGACATTACATGTACACAGGCACGTCGTACTGCTATTTGTACTCCTATCAACACATAAGCATACGTTTTATGATTATTATGAAATTTTTAATCGACATCAAAAATAAGAAGGCAGGTTGTTTCTTAATTTGGTTGTAGTTATCGGTTAATCGGTATCTTGATTTGGCCAATTATGAACAGTTTTTTTTCTATAATGAATAGATTGAGCCACAAATTTTTTGTTAGTTTATCCGTTTGTAAGTTTGTCTGTTTTTCTGTGCGTTAGTGTGCGTTAATCTTAGAAACGGCTTAACCGATTTGGGTGCGGTTTTCACTAATGTATTGTGGTAAGCTTCACATAACATTTAGTATTTGTTTTATTTCAATCGGTTCCTAAATAAAAAAGTAATGTCAATTAAAGAATCATCTAGGGGCGAACCCGAGCGAAGCGAGGGTGAACAGCTAGTATTATACCTATTATCTGCAGACCCTTAGTAAAATTTAATCCCAATCGAAAATGACATGTGCCCAGCCGCATTGCGCAACATTGTGTCGAGAGGAAATACTCGAACTATAATAGAATCTTAGAATGTTACTTTTGACTATGCAGTGTACATACAACGTATAAAATCGTTTTGCAACTTTAGAAGCATATAACTTTGCAACTATTGGCTTAAACAAAAAAACCACTTTAAACATTTCATCACCCCTCAGTTACATGTACTAAGGGGTCACCCCTATTTTTTATTTTTTTAAGTTGACTGCGGAATTGCCTGGCGATTTATATAATGCACCTACTTATCAAACCTCAACAATGTAGCACCAATAATTTTCGAGAAAAATAGTTGTGAAATACGGAGAGACGGACTAAGCCAATTACACCTAAGGGTTCCGGTTTCGCCATTTGACTGCTAAGCCCTAAAAAAGGAAATGCTACTCAATTCGAGTAAATATCTTTAGGTACGTAGGGCGATATCTTTGACAATCGTGAACCGATTTTTACCCGACTGCGCCAGAAGAAGGGTTATGTTTTTCGAGTGTATGTTTCTTTGGCACGCTCTGTAGCCTAAAAAACTTAATGGATTTTAGTTTGAGCGGTGTCGTTATATTCGTTTTAATTATGAGAGTGACACTGGGTATATCAAAATTATAAAAATTAAAATGGCTGATCTTTAGCACCATATTACGTGTTCAAAAAATATTTTTTTCCTCAAAACCTATCGAGTGGAGTATCAAAATAAAGGGTTTTATAAATTGCTTACAAAAACATATACAACCTATATGTTTAAATGTAATTTGGAATAAAAAGTACTAAAAAACAACAAATAAAATAATTATTTACAAAAATAAAAAATCCGACTGCGTAAAAAGCTAATTAAAAAGATGAAAACAAGTTGACGAAGGAGCATAGTATAATGCAGTCGGAGATATACGCGCAGCAATTATAAAACATGTACAATGTACATTACGTATGTCTTTTAAGTTCGCTTTTTACGCAGTCGGGTTTTTTCTTTTTGTAATATTTTTTTATCATTATTTTTTTCATGAACAGATTCTTAATAGTGGTTCCATATAAGTGTAACTGTAAATGATTATTTTTAAAGTAATTTTGACGTGTTGGTCATGAACTTGGTACTTTTACATAATATCAATGGGCGATTGCATACTGCATGGATATTTATACTGTGCTTTAAATACACTACGCTACTGTCACGCAGGTGTTCCGCATTCTTTCGGTGTGCGCGGCGCCGGCGGCCACGCTACTGCTGGTGCTGCTGGGCCCGCTGGGCACGGGGAGCGCGGGGAGCGCCGAGGGGGTTCCCCGCCTGTACGGCGCCGCCCTAGCCGCCGCCGAGCGCCCCGCCTTCGCTGCCCTCGTCGCACTGGCGCTGCTTGGCGCACTCAATGGGGTCGAATGTGTGTACTCTATTTTTATATAAAAAATATACTTACCCAAATCCATTTAACCGTTTCAGCGTAACTTAGTAACAAACATATGCACACACACCTTCACATACCCTCACATACCATCACACACGCACACCAAGCAACATAAAGATTGATGATTCAAAAATGCTCGCAAAAGTCTTTTTGAAATAAGTATGATATATTGATTTAATGTGCAACAGCCCCGTGGTCGCGGTGGCTGTCGTCGGGCGCGTCGCTGGCGCGGCTGTCGTTCGGGGCGCTGCTGCTCCACATGCTTCTCATCAAGAGTTATCTGGCCTCGCGCCTCGCGCCCCCGCACCTCGACCGACAGACCGTGGTGAGTGTCTCTCAGTCTGCCAAAAGAGTTGAAAACACTTTAAAATTTACTCTCTAAATCATAATTTTTTTTTATTTTGTTAAATATAATATATTAGCCATTTAACCAGGCTGGGTTTTCATCGAAACCGTCCAGTCGTTTCAGCGTAAAGAAGTAGCAAACATACATACAAATTTTCGTAGTCCGATTAACTATTATGTGTCTCCAGTACATAGAGTGGTTCGGCGTGTCCGTGCTCTCGTACCTGGCGGCGACACCGCTCGCGCTGCTGGTCGAGCTCCCTGCACAGAGACTACACAAGGAGATCACATTTCTTCTAGAAAGAAGATTTGCTCGAAACAAGATAAAAATAGAGGAAAATATTATCTTGTCAAATAAAAAATGTACAGATACCAATTGATATTTATTAAAACAATATGTGTACATAGGTGTGGCGTACCTGTCTATGAAATAGTGTAGTTAGCATCTAACAAATATATATTTTAACATAGTCTACTCTATATACTGCTTTCCCAATATTTTTTTCTCTAGATAAAATAAGTCCATTGCCTGTAAATAAGTTAAGTTCATAATTTAAGTTGTATAGAATGTATGACTTATAATTATCGAATTAAATAAAATGTTCCCGAAACTTTATATGCATGTTGTTTTTTACTTATCTATATTTATAATAGCAAAATATAACTCACTGATTCATCAAGACCTTCTAGGGGAGTTGATATCAAAAAAAAAGGTTGGAAGGGTGAAAAACCATTATTTTTAAAGTGATCAAAATCAAAAATAATCTTTGTCTAAACCTCTATAATATAATAGATCATCTTCATAAAAGCTTGTAAAAATTACGACTATTCTTATTGAAAGTTTTAGGCAGTAGGTACATGCTCTGGGGAGGAGTATAGTGAGATGTAAATTGAAAATTTAGTTGTTTTAAAAGAAATTAATATTGACTCTATAAGGTATAAGCATCGGTGCGGCAATCATTTAGTTATTATCCCAAGTAAGTTATAGAATACTACGTAAATACGGTGCAACCATCAGTATATCAATTTTTATAAAAAAAGTTCTAAAAGTGTTTCCTTAATAAAAACCATAGGTATAGTTTGTATGAACGCGCGAGTTTGTTTGTTTGAACGTGCTAATCCAGATATTATTAAAATTATATATTTAAAATTTTTGCGTTTTATACGCCGACACCAACGACGTGGGTGAAGTCGCGAGAAAACGTTATCAAGATATAATTAATCACCAAATATATGATAGACCAGGAGTTCTCAACCAAGGGGGCGCCCTAGGGGGGACTAGAGAGAGCTTATTTTGTATAACTTAAAATTAGAATAGATAAAAATGGTGTAAATAAATAAAAATGTGTGTTTTATTATAATAAAAAACAACGTCCAATTTGTTGTAAAGTATAAAAGCAGTCATGAGGACTGCCGACAGAAGTGAAAACTTAAAACTATAAACAGACAGTTGTTATTTTTGGATATTCAAATTAATTATTTGATCTTAAATTAAAATTTGTAAATTAAAACTGTTTACATTTATCTGGTTGTGTCATCTATCGGCACTCTGAGTGTTAGCGTTAACACGTCACGTGACCATGTCGATGACGACTTACATGAATTTACTCCCCATACAAACCTGCCTATAGAAGTTATCACTTCAAAAAGTAAAGAGGGGCATGAAAAATTTTTTTATAATCTGGAGGCTCAACAGAACAAAGGTTGGGAAAACCTGTTATAGACAGATGAATTTTTACGTATAATAAAAAACAAATAAGCGCCATCTCTTCAAATGTGTGAGGTCTGTGATGAAAACGATTGGTAATAGTACGGAGTGTAGCCACTAGAGAGCACTACACGTAACCGTGACGGAAAGTTATCGTCCAATTACATATTATATTATAGTGTTCGCTCAGTGATGGTAACTCAACCATAATCATTATTGAAAATTTGAGGAAAACATATATGAATTTACATTTTTCCAAAAAACTTTTTATTCTTAACCACTTAGTTTCAATATTTATCTTTATTTTGATTATTTTAATATGATTTTAATATTTATCGATCTACAGAAAACCGAAATTCAGTAAATTAACTTGTTTGAACTTATCTGGTAGGAGTGACTGAAAAAAAAGTGCGTCTTAATCGTAAACGTAGACGATGAACCAATAACTGACCTAGAAACTAAGTTTGAAATCGACTTTTTGATACATTTTTTAGTCACTGCACTTATATGTATAAAGAAAAGATTGCAACAAATGCAAGATTTTTCTTAATGTGAAATTTCTTTTTTAAACTAAAAAAAAAATCAAAATAGAGAACTACTCAATTTTATTAGCCATTGTTGGAGATTTGTTGTACGATGAAATTTTACGTAAAACACTTTTCAAAGCTTTTAAATAAACTTTATCAAAAAGCATAATTTGTAAGAACTTTGTTTTTTTTTTGTTTTTAAATAATCAAACCTGCTAATATGACAGTCTCAGCAAGTTAAAGGGTTAAATATAAAAAAAAAATCTGCATCAATAACATACCCACACAAAAAAAAAAACTTTGGCCGAGGAGTCTGACTACGATTACCTACTGTATGTTTTTAAGGTCGCTGAATCAGAATCCATTGATTGATTCTATCACGTCAGGATTTCGCCATAAGTTCTTGAGGACTTCCGAGGAAAAGACTTTAGTTACGCTACTAATAAATAAACAAGAATATCTAATATATTTAAAGGAGCAATTCTTGTATATTTATTTATTTATTTATACCGGCGATCTCGAAAACGGCTCTAACGATTTCGCTAAAATTTGGTATGTGGGGATTTTCGGGGGCGAAAAATCGATCCAGATTAGTCTTATGTCTGGGCAAACGCGTATTTTCGAGTTTTCATGCGGTTTTCTTTCGAAATTATTAACATATTTTGCGTGGAATAATCCACGCAAAATATCTTACTAATTTCACACACTCGTGTATAAATATCGTAGTCAAGCGACCAGGGCGCAAGAATGACTATCACAGGTGTGTTCGAATCCTGATCAGATACAAAGTTCTCATTTTTATTTTATTTTTTCGTATTTATTCAATTTTTTTGTTTTTTTTTTTATTGTTTTTAAGCCAAATTAAAAAGAATATTGTACTTTAAACCAAAAACTCCGAGCGAAGCTCAGTCGCCCAGTAACTAATATTTAAAATAGGTAAATCTCGCGACAAGTTTTTACATCATACAAATTGTGTAATGTAATAAATTGTTGGGTTTGTGTTAATTTAAAGTTTATTTTATTTTTTATTTTTAGCGCATTTAAATAAAGAGCTTGTTTTTTTTAAAGGCTTAAACTTTTTTGAATTATTATTTTTTACTTGCCACAATAGTTACCACAAGTAAGAATGTAGTAACCTTTTATATTAATTTCTGATAAAATTAATTAAATACAACCTGTTTGAGTGTTGGGTGACGATATTATACAAAATAAACATACCACCGTTGAAAATAAGGTGTACTCAATCTTTTCATTATTTTTAGTACCAAAGGCAAATTCCAAGTCCACGTTAATTATTTGTTTCCGTCGCTAACAATCGCTAATTAAGATAATCTTCAGTTACTTTTATTAATATCCATATAAATTTTAATCATATTGTTTTGGAGTCTATATCGTATACATAATACGTTACACTAATTGTTTTTAAAAAATATTTCATGTACAGATTTCGCTAAGTTACTGCTTTATTATAGTATAGATAAGAACGTACAGTTTTCAGTTAATGTCTCATTGTCAAACAAAACTAACTAGTTTAACCTCGCTGCTAAGGTGCAAAAAACGAAGGTGCTATATAAAATATAAGGTGCGAAAAGTCTTATCAAATATTTGCTGACGATTTAGACGAATAAGATATAAAAATAAGATTTCGTCGTTTGTTTATTTTTTTCTTTTTTATAAAAAGTTTTATGAATAACTGATCGACGATATAGGTACATCGTTCTGAAAATGAATGGATAAAATATTTCATCAATAATACATAGAAATCGATATTTGTAATTTTCTATTGTGTTCAATACAAAAGATAGTACCAGATTGAAATTAATGTAAAAATTAATCATTCAACCGGAGCGCCTACATGGTTAAAGCTGGCCCTGACTACTAAACAAAAAGAAAGAAGGAAAATCGGTTGACAAACAGAGGAGAAAAAGACACTGAACGACCTTAGATGAAGGTCAAGAGAATGCCCATTTCTAATAAAAAAAAAAAAAAGAACTGTTTTGTCTTTGCCTATTTATATATAGATACTCGTATATACAACGACAAAAAAAAAACAAAACAATATAAAAAAAGAAAATGTTAAATGAAGCCAGAGGCACACTGGGAAATGGCCCACTTCCGTAGGCGGTGTATCATGCGGATTGCTCCTGGTACTTCTCTGTCAGCAGGGCAGGGCTGACCTCCTTGGTTGTGTGTTCTGCTCCGGCAAACTTGCCGTCGGGGCGTCGTGATTGAGTGCGTAGGCAATCTTGCGACGCTCCATTACGACAGGGACGATTTTGTTGGGTTTTAGTGAGTAGTGCTGGATTTTTAACCGGTGAGTTCCACATAGCCAACTCTATCTATACAGGTGGTATGCGTTAATGCATTTTCCAACATTAAAAAAAGGTGGTTAAAAGTTAGAGATAAAGTCTACTCATTAAATTACTAAAATCGATTCACGCTATATGAAGATATCGTGAACTGTGCACGGAAAACGTAACTAATATTATAATCTAACTACGTTTTAACGTTAAGTATAGATTTCTCAGAGATGAGAAATTTTTCCACAATAAAAAGTATCCTATATGTTGACCCGGATTAACAAATTAATTATAAAGAAAATAAACGTTACTTTTCTGAGACAATTTTGTAGATTGATAATAAAACAAGTTTTTGCTCCCGTCATGCCAGTCGAGTTGATAATAATTATTAGTATGTCGTTCAGGGACAGCGAAGCGTTTTATTTTTGAACTAGCAACTCAACTTTAACGTTTAGCTCAGTGATGAGATATTTTCCCGCAGTAAAAAGTATCCTCTATGTTGACCCGGATAACCAGCTAACATCATACCAAATTTCATCAAAAGCCCTCCAGTGGTTTTTCCGTGATGCGGTAACATACAGACAGACAGACAGACAGACAAAAAATTTAAAAGCTATAGATTTGGTCTCTGTATTGATAATAATATCTATTTCAATAAGATTTTCCGAAAAATATTTAATGTACAGATTCGACTTTGTTACAATTTTATTATATGTATAGATTTAAAACATCCTTTTTAACATTGCGAGTCGCAAGGCGTTCTCTTATTTAGAAAGTTATAATTTTATTTCACTAAATCGATATAAATATTATAATGAAAACTTTAATTTCGTGCGAGAGTTATTTTTATGACACATTTTAGTATCAAAATCAAAGTTAAAAAAAATCAACTTTCTTTGCCCAATATTATTTTATTCCGCATACAGTAAATGAAAACCAGCTCTTTTATATAATGTCTTAATCTTGAGAAGAACTGATAAAACAAACTAGAGTTTTTGTTACTGTACTGGTATGTATTAAATTTTTTACCAAACATTAATAATAATAATAATAATAATAATAACCCCCCCGGGGGATCACCTTGACGTGGTGGGGGGGCTTCCGGATAAATGGTACTGGTTATATGGTCTTAACAACTTACCATAAAACATCACCTATACATGGAACTGGTTATGTGGTCTTGTCAACTTACCACTAAACATCACCTATCCTAACTAACGATCCCCAAAACCCTTTTCTTGAATGGAGTATAGTATGAACAGTCAGAATAAAAGATATAATTTGCGGCCGCTGCCCGGGGGTCGCCGGGGCGCATCTGGAGCCGACGCTGGATGCCTCAGCATGCGAACCGTAGGCGACGGGGGACTGAGCAGGCGGGTTCCCCTCGAACAAAATACTACAGCCGACCGATTACCTTCACCCTCATCCTCCGAACATTCACTCTTCATTAACATCCCATCTCCATCTTCAACTCATACTTTATTTAGATCTCCCATTTCATCGCCATCATCCATATATTCATCTCGATCTACAAGGTCAACAGCTGTTGTGCAGGAGGCAGTAGCCGTGAACCCTGCACCCACTGCTGGCCCTTCTCGTGCGCGGAAAAAATGGTCCGAAGAAATGAACCGCTTCATATGGCGCACATACTTAATAATAACTAAATGTGAGACTACACAGATGAATAATTACTTAGAATCTTTACACACAGAATTTGACAATAGGTATCCAGAAATGCAAGCCACTCGGCAACGTGTAGGCGACCAAAGAAGAACCATATTAAGAAAAAAGTTATTGCCACAACATGTATTAGATGAAATAAACACGGAAGTAAAAGAGGAAATACAAACAACTGATAATTATTCATCTTTCGCACACAGTCATAACCACACTCAACACACCACACTAACGCAGTCACACACAAATTCTACTGCAAACACCAGAATAAAGTGGTCTGATGAAATGAATGAAGATATTATTAGATTATATTTTGAAATAACTGAACTAGAAGTTAATAAAACCAGCTACCGGAAAAAATTGTACGAACTATTTATTGAAAAATACCCTAACTTATCTCATATTACTGAGCAAAGGATTGCAGATCAAAGAAGACTAATATTTTGTAATAAATTAAATACAGATAAAATTAGAAGGTTAAAAAGAGAAGTAGAATTAAAACTAATAGACCAAAACAATTATCTTCATTCTAACACAGAACAACTACACGATACAGTAGAAAATACACATAATACACAATATGACAATACATTAAACTCTACACACACACCCATAGTGTCCACTACATCAGAGAGTGTAGGTAACGATATAGAGCTTCCTTCTACACAAAATGATGCCATAGAATTAAATAGCATAGAAGTAGAGTTTAATAAGGCTGTTGGACAATTTAGTGACGTACACCCAGAGGAACGGCCCTACATCCCTAAACAAAGATCGTCCCGAAAATTTGCACAAATTGTCCAATATCTAAATAGCGTAATCCTCCCCAAACATCTAAGCCGAGAGGTAGATTTTATGTCATTACACACCTTAATTTACTCAGCAGCTTTTGCAGCAGCCACTTGTAATGGCTCAAAATTTAGGGTAGATAATGTACCCTTAAGGAGATGCAAAAGAAAACCACCATGGCAGAGAAGAATTGAGAGTAGAATAGAAAAATATAGATTTGAAATAGGTAGATTAACCCAATACATTGTAGGAAATAGAAACTCTAGAATATTAAAAACTGTAGAAGAAATAAAAGTAAAGTATAAAACACATTCTCAGCATGAAGAACCAAATACGGAACCGCAAGATTTTCTCGATACATTAAAACAAAAATTAAACGCAGCTTCCAATAGACTCAGAAGATATTTAGCATGCACTCACAGGAAACAACAGAATTCCACCTTTGTAAATAATGAAAAACAATTTTATAGAACGTTAGGTATTAATAATAATCAACAAAATCTGAACTTGGAGGTGCCTTCCCCAAAGAATTTACAACAATTCTGGGCTGAACTTTGGGAAAACCCCGTACAGCATGAGACTAATGCCGATTGGTTACAAAGAATAGAAGACACGACGCTTACTCCAACTATGAAATTTGAGAATATCCCAATCGACACTTTTCTGCAAGTCATTAAGCGCACGCATAACTGGAAGGCACCCGGTACAGATCACATACACAACTATTGGTATAAGAAGTTCACTTGCACACACTCATTCCTTCACAGTAATATTAATAGATTTATAGAGTCACCACACATAATGCCATCATTCATAACTCATGGAATCACATACATGCTGCCGAAAGGTTCAGATTCCAAAAATCCTGCAAATTACAGACCTGTTACATGCTTACAAACTATATACAAAATTATTACTGGATGTATTAGTGACATAATCTACAAACACCTAGATCAACACAATATCCTTGCAGAACAACAAAAAGGATGTAAGCGTAATAGTCAGGGATGTAAAGAGCAGCTGACTATAGATGCAATAGTTATGAAACAGGCTCAAGTTAAAAATAGAAATATTCACACTATGTACGTAGATTACAAAAAAGCTTTTGATTCTGTTCCTCATAGTTGGTTAATTTATGTACTAGAACATTACAAAATACATGAAAGTGTTATTTCATTTTTACGTACAACCATGCTTCAGTGGCAGACAAAACTAAAATTGATAAATGACAGTTGCTTAACTACTGACCCTATAAAAATACAAAGGGGTATTTTTCAAGGAGACGCACTTAGTCCACTATGGTTTTGTTTGGCACTGAATCCATTGTCTGAACTACTAAACAGCACCAAACTAGGATTTAAATTAAAATACAATAACTCATCCCATATTCTCTCGCACTTACTCTACATGGATGATATTAAAATCTACGCGTCCAATCACACTGAACTCATAAAACTAGCTGACATTACACAATTATTTTCTAACAACATACATATGCAATTTGGAGTAGACAAATGTAAAATTCATTCTGTAAATCGCGGTAAAGTACAAAGTAATACCTATGTACTAGAGACAGGTGAACATATAGAGCCTATGGATGAGCACAGTACGTATAAATATTTAGGTTTCCATCAGTCCAAACAAATTCATCAAAAACAAGCAAAATTAGAATTAACAAATACATTTAAAATTAGATTAAACCAAATTTTGAGAACGCATTTAAATTCACGTAATAGTATTAAGGCAATAAATACCTACGCGATACCGGTACTCACTTACTCTTTTGGCATTATCAAGTGGTCTAAAAGTGACTTAATTAAACTACAACGTATTATCAACACACGTATGACCACCCACAGAAAACACCACCCAAGATCGTGCATACAACGTCTGACACTGCCGCGCCATGAAGGAGGAAGAGGCCTTATCGACATACAGAATTTACATAGCAATATTGTAGACAAAATACGAAAGTACTTTTATGCTAAAGCTGATGAATCCCTACTTCACAAATATGTAACGGATATAGATAAGAATTTAACACCCTTAAACTTAAGTAATACAAATCTCCAGCCAAATGTAGTAAGCAAGCAACAGAAACTGGATATGTGGTCACAAAAGTCTCTGCACGGGCGGCATCTTACCGACCTCAGCCAAGAACACGTCGACAAGGATGCGTCGAACGACTGGTTGCGGCGGGGTGAGCTCTTCCCAGAAACGGAGGCTTTTGTGATCGCTATTCAGGATCAAGTAATAGACACCCGTAATTATCAAAAGCATATTAGTCGTATCCCTAATTTAGTCACAGATTTATGTAGAAGATGCCACAGTAATTCTGAATCGATCCAGCATATCACTGGCGCGTGCAAATCTATTGTACAAACTGATTATAAGCATAGACATGACCAAGTTGCAGCAATTATTCATCAAAATTTAGCTCATAGACATTCTTTTATTCCACATAAAATTGCTTATTATAAATATAAACCAAACACTGTTTTAGAAAATAATTTAATCAAAATCTATTGGGACCGTACAATTATTACAGATCGTACAATTCACTATAATAGGCCAGACATAACAATATTAGATAAAATAAATAACTCTGTATTCGTCATAGATATAGCAGTTTGTAATACTCATAACCTGCTCACTACATACACAGAAAAAATGGCAAAATACGTAGACCTTGCTATCGAAATAAAAAGACAGTGGCAGGTGGATACAGTTAAGATCGTACCCCTTGTTATATCCAGTACAGGTGTGGTCCCTAAGAGTCTACAGCCGAATCTTAATACCCTAGGAGTGCCCAAATCTACTCTTACACTTTTGCAGAAGGCTACATTGCTAAATACATGTCGTCTCACTCGTAAATTCCTTGCTTCATCGTCATCATCATAATCATTTTCCTTTCCCAAGCTTACACACTTGGTCAAGGCCCGTGTGTAAGTTTTATATAAATACCCCTTTAAAAAGGGAGACCAAAAATCTATAAAAATAATAATAATAATAATAATAATAATTTTATTGAAATACTTTTACAAAGTTATATAATATTTACCAAATAAATGACCAAAACACTAAATTTGGCATCTACCTGAACTAGGTTAACTACCTGTGTTTCAGGTTATCGTTTTACCAAGCTTTCTTACTGTGACAAAGGCTTAGAATAGAGCACATTTTGAAACTTACATATAAGCGTAGACTATAACTAAAATGACAAGTATTAAAACTTATATAACTAGCTAGACTTACATCTATGTATATGTATAAAAATTTATAATTAATGTTATTTTAATATTTCTAGCAAATTTTTTGTGTCCGAGTGGTTGAAATTTTGAAGAAATTCCGATATTATTATTTTACATATTTACTTATAGCTTATGCTAAATAAATCCAAAACTCTATTGAGTTTGTTGTACAAAAAAGCTCCTAAAAATATATAAAACCTATTAGCAAAATTATGTTTGGTTCGTGGCTTAGTACAGACCAAATCTTTTTTTCTCTTGTCTGAAGGAAATAAAAAGAATCCTGGGGCGATCACTAAATAATTCCCAAAATGGTTAATAATAAAGATTTCAGATGATTTCAAGTGTAAAGAAAGGCCTTGACCTGTCCTATGGCTAAGTAATAGATATAATATTATAACTTTAACAGCAGTATTTATTCGTGTAACGATATTTTATTATTTACTAGTAAATGCAACGATGTCTCCGCGGTTGGTCATATTTATGCTACTATGCGCAAGCGCGTCTACGTACGACCCGAGTGGTCGGAATATATTCGTACATCAATGTGCAGTTGAAAATTCAACGACACAATTTGATCAAAGTAAAAGTATAAATAATACTCATTGCAATATTATATCAACATATAATTATATGAAAAATGTTAAAGAAGATGTGCTACAAGACCGGTTGGAAAAGACAGTTGATACCAGCAGTGATGTCGTGGGCAGTGAAGATCTGATTGTAGATATAAGTGGTAAGTACGACATTAACATCTATACATATAATAAAATTCTAGCCAAGATGAATCTGTACATTAAATATTTTTTGGAAAATCTTATTGAAATAGATATTATTATCGATGCAGAGGCCGAATCTATAGTTTTTAGAATTTTTGTCTGTCTGTCTGTTACCGCATCACAGACAAACCACTGGAGGGATCTTGATGTTGGTATGATGATAGCTGATTATCCGGATAAACATATGGGATACCTTTTACTGCGGGAAAATATCTCATCTCTGAGAAATCTATACTAAACGTTAAAATGTAAATAGGGACGAACCCGAGCGGAGCGAGGGTGAGTCGCTAGTATCTTATAATTGAACTTATAGATATGAATCAATTCATTTTTCGAGTTAGGTACTAATTTTGTAATTTCATGCTTAAAAATAAATCAAATAGCATGAAATTAATAATTTTAAAATTTATTTTATTATATTTAAAAAATCTGAAATACCGTTGTTTTATTTAATAAAATTAATTTGTAAATTAGGAATACTTAACTGATTTTTTATGGACTAAGATCCGGCTGCAAGATTGCTACGTTCATAGCGTATTTAATCAAAATCATTTTTTTATATATAATAACAAAAGGGACAATATGTTTTGACCGGATTGCCTATTAAAATGTGCCCGCTAGTATGTTTAATTAAATAAATAACACTTGTTATTTAAATGAATTATACTCCACTTCACAGAAATATACGTAGAGAACTTGAAAAGTGATAGCTGCCGTTGCGTACTGGCCACTTTTACACGGGTAGAGGTATTTTATCATGCACAGAAAAAAATAGCTTTAATTTGATATATAAATAATGAATATATGTACGTCATGAACGTATAAATGTATGGTCGTAGCGACAATATATTATTATATCCCTCCATTTTATTGGAAATATAAATAAAATAATTTCATTGAATTATTATACGCCTTTTTAATGTCCAATGTTTTTCTCATGTGTCACAAAAATTATTTATAAAAAAAGGTTAATAAAAAGGTCTTAATAAAAAATATACAAGTATAAAAAAGGATGTGTATATATATGTTTATGTGTATGTACATTTGTGTGTGCCTACAAATGTAACAAAATATGACCTGCTTACACCTGGCTGTGAAGAGGTTGCAGCCAAGTGTGTGTGACAGAAAATATCAATAAACTATGGGAAATTGCTTTGTCCTTTAACGCTAACTTGCCTAAATATTCTAAGTAAACCAGATATTAAATCAATGCGATAACTTGAACACACGATTTTTCAAACATTTTTCTATCATTTTTGGATTTTTCTTGAAAACTACTTCAGTTACATATGCAATAAGTACAAGTACATAAGTATTAGCAGAAGAAAAATATAGTTTACTAGCGACTCACCCTCGCTTCGCTCGGGTTCTTCCGTAGGTTGTCTCCCATACAAACTTTCGTCCCCATTTTCACCCCATTAAGGGATGTTTTCCGGGATAAAAACTATCTTCTCACCAAATTTCAAAAAAATCTTTACTCTTTATAATATTAGTAAAGAATATAGATTATCCGACGTTAAAACAAAATTTAATTTGACCAATTATTATTCTCCTAATAAATTAAATTAGATTTTAGACTTAATTCTGTGCAAAAATAAGGTCGATCGGATATTCGATATTCAACCTTATTCGCTAGCGGTTACAATGAGCCGCATGGGCGGAGCTAGCGTTAATTTTTTTTTTAACTGAACCCCCAACGGAAAAACAAGGGTGTTATAAGTTTGACGTGTCTGTCTTTCTGTATGTGTGTTTGTGTGTGTCTGTCTGTGGCATCGTAACTTCTAAACAAGTGGACCGATTTTAATGCAGTTTTTTTTTGTTTAAAAGCTGATTTGATCGAGATGGTTTTTAGCTATAATTTATGAATCTCAATCTTAATGAGAATTATCTATTAAAATTATTGTCCGCATGTAATTTAAAACGAATGAAATAAAAATAAGTTATTTAAAATGTTTAATTTAATTTTTAGGGTTCAGTATCCAAAGGGTATAACGGGACCCTATTACTAAGACTTCGCTGTCCGTCTGTCTGTATGTCTGTCTGTCTGTCCGTCTGTCACCAGGCTGTATCTCATGAACCGTGATAGTTAGACAGTTGAAATTTTCACAGATGATGTATTTCTGTTGCCGCTATAACAAAAAATACTAAAAAACAGAATAAACTAAATATTTAAGGGGGCTCCCATACAACAAATGTGTTTTTTTTGCCGTTTTTATTGATAATGGTACGGAATCCTTCGTGCGCAAGTCCGACTCGCACTTGGCCGGTTTTTATGCTAATATTCTCGATTTTGTCATACATATTATTTACTTGTTTTAAAGAATAAGGAAAACTTTATAAAAACAGGTATTAGTCGTAAATATTTTTTTATATTTATTTAATAATTGAGATGGAAATATGAATAATAATCTGCTTCTATAATATGAAAATGAATCGCAGAATGTGTTGCTAAGCGCAAATCTCGAGAGCAGCTGAACCGATTTCGCTAATTTTTTTTTAATAATATTCCTTGAAGTATGAGGGTGGTTCTTACGGAGAGAAAAATTTAAAAATTGCCTGAAAAAGTCTAAAAACAACACTTTTCTATATTCCCATACGAAAGATTCGTAATATTACTTAAAAGTCAATTTGAACTTTAATACCATACCATAAACTTAATTTTTTTTTGTATGTTCCTTAAGGTCCACGGAATGTTTTAATAAAGAGAAAAAAAATGAAAAAATTAACGAAAAAAAAAATTATATGGCTAACGCTGGCTAATAACTATTTATATCTACTTAAAAGGTACCTAGCGACGAACCCGATCGAAGCGAGAGTGAGCCAGCTAGTGATTAATAAAAATAATATTGTGTTGTATTTTTTACGCATTAGGTTTTCTCTTCCTAAGAAAGAGAACTATCATAATATTAGCGTATTTAATTTTTTTTATTATAATAAAATCTATTAACTATTTTTGTTTTTTATAATTTATTTACTTATCGCAGTAATAATTATCTATGTATACAAAAATCAATTACTGTTTGTTAGTCTCGCTAAAACTCAAAAACGGCTGGACCGATTTGAATAATTCTTTTTTTGTTTTGTTGGAGTGTGTCAGGGGTGGTTTAAGAATTAAAAAAAATAGGGAAAACCAGAAAAAACAACTGGAAAACAGAAAAGTTCAGAACTGTTTATCTCGTACCTATGTATATACAATATATATTATATAGTCTATCATTTCATACTCATACTGTTTCCTGTGAGCTTTTAATCAGAGTACTGGTTATAGGAATGGACAAATTATAATTGTCTCTAAAATTACGAAATTAAAATGTTACAAATACCTTCCCGCAAGTAAGCGAAGGCCACGTTCTTAATTGTTATTACATTGTGCTTTTAGGGTCAATAAGATCCTTTTGCACAAATTAAGAAGAGTAACAATTTTAAGGACACGTTCCTAGGAATTTTTCGCAAATAATTTCGCAATTTCTTCGCCTATAATTCTATAAATAATTAATTTATAGCGAAATCAATGTCATCGCCTTCTGTACTTAGTTATCAGCCCAGAAAAAAATCCTTTAATGGATGAAAGTTCAAAATACTACGAGTATGTATGCTCTTCTTCCACCTTATCTATCTATATTATTATATATATAAAAGGCAAAAGTGATTGACTGATGTATCAACGCACAGGCCAAACCCTTAAGGCTAGAAGAAGCATCATCCACTAAGAAGAAGAAGACATCCACTGAGGAAGGATTTTTTAAAATTCAACCCCCAAGGGGGTGAAATAGGGGATAAAAGTTTGTATAAAACTTTTTATTCCTTGGACATATTTGCATGAAATTTCATATTTTCCGTAGTTTGATTGGGATAATAAGATAATCAATTTATTTTGATCGACTCCAAAATTTTTGGAGGCCAGTGATAATCCGCTCGCTTTGGAAACCGAGTGAAGTGGATTCAAAGACCGGGTCTCAGATATTTTCATATGCGAATTATTTCCAAAACCATTATCACTTATCTTATGATGAAGGAAAACACCTGAGATAACCTAATAAGTTTTTAAAAGACTTAGGATGTCCACCAACCCGCATTTGGCCCCAGGTGGTGGCTTGATCCCCTTATATTAAAGAGAGGCCCGTACCCAGCAGTGGGACGTTAAAAAAAGGCTGAATACATACATATATACATTTTTTTTTTTTGGATTTCTGAACCCAAAGTGTATAAAAATATATACAGGGTTCCTGTTACTTTGCCTACTTCATCCTTTCGTCGAACAGTTGAAAGTCTGACATCCGCATCGAAGTTTCCGCCGTTTCCGTATCACGTACTTGTGATATTTTTTTTTTAATAAAGCAAACACAAACCATATCTGTGATGACCTTCTTTGGGTGAATTTTTGGGGTCTCTTCCTATTTTATTTATAGAACTACACGCAAATGAAAATAAAATCACTAGTTTGATACGGTCAACTTAGCAAATAACGTTTTAAAAATAAATATTTACTTAGTTACCAAACATACAATATTTGAAAAAAGTAATCTTTTTTTTTAGAACTTATTTTATTTTAATTCTTGATATTCAGAAATGTATCTCCGCCACCTACCAAAATCGGTGTAATATTTAAGCAACCTTAATAAAAAAACAAGATATATTAAGTGGCCTAGCTAGAGTCGGACTGGCGCTCGGAGTTTCGACAGCTAAGGTTCTGTATTATAGGTAAGCTAGCTTTTTCGGGCGGATTTTCTCGCTTACTTTATTTATATGAGTATAATTTCCTACTAGGTACCTAAAGTTGGTAGCGTGATGTTAGGTACAACCTTCCACAATAAAATGGCTATAAAATGCAAAAGTATTTTTAAATCTAATTGGTAGGTAGAGCGCGATCAAAAAAAACAAAAAAACACAAAAAAATCTCTTGATTTATATAATATTACTATACTAAATAAGAAAAATGCGTATTGGTCATTCCGTATATACTTACATACATACATACATGTATGTACTCGTATGTATGTATGTACCCTCAGTGGAAGAGTCTGATATGTATTTGAATCATTTTCTTTCATTTGTGATCCAATGAATGAATCAAAACAAATATTATATAAGCTTTTTCCAAAATTTATTGTACGTAAAAATAATATATTTTAGTTATTTATCATAAAAATATGAATACTTAGAAAGGTTTACTTAACGCTTATATTTTCGAGTAACTTCGACCTAGTTTCGTGGTCTCTATATGGGTGAATAACTTGTTTTAAGTTACTTTTGTCTGTTACATATTGAGACAATTTTAAGTATTGCTCGAGATGCCACCGACGAGAGTTGAACTATAAAAGCCTGAATAATAATTAGTATAATAACAAATACCAATTGTACTCCAGCGCATTAACACATTATGAAAATATTTTTCAAGGTATGTCATCATTTTTTTCTTTAATTAACCGACTTCAAAAAAGGAAGAGGTTCTCAATTCGTCGGAATCTTTTTTCTTCCTTTTTTTTATGTATGTTCACCGATTACTCGAAGACGCCTCAACCGATTTGGAAAGTTCTTTTTTTTCAAAGGGTATTCTTCCCCGGCGGTCCCATATAAATTTTATCGAAATCGGTCAAGCGGTTTTTAAATAAATGGCTTAAACAAATTACCTGCTTATTACGTCTACACTAAAAATGGAAAAATAAAAACTTAAAAAAAAAATAAAAACCGACTTCCAGGCGCTGAAAAGTAAAAAATAACTAAACAGGGGCTTTCATTTAGAAATTTAGAATAGATACCTAATCAGACATTTTCAAAGTCGGTGTGCTTTGATTTGTATTGACTGGCACCGACTTCGAAAATATCTGATTAGGTAGGTATTCTAAATGAAAACCCCTGTTTAGTTATTTTTTACTTTTCAACGCCTGGAAGTCGGTTTTTTTTTTGCATAAGACATTTGTCGTATTTTTCTAGAAACAATACTTAATTTTGATGTTATTTAACTATAATTATTTTTTTAAATATAATTTAATTTGAATACAGGTATATGCTGTTTGATTGTTTGTTCTATAATTCTTTCAAACTGTGTGTTCTGTGTCGTGTCGCGTTTTAAATAAAAGGGGTATTAAGAGTTTCCAAAGCTGGGGCAAAATTGATGTGAAAAATAAATGTATTTACTTAACATGTTAGTATTGCTCTGCGACACAGTCCAGTCACTAGATTTTTCCATTTTTCATTGTTTTTAATAAACATAAAAAATGCACATGAGTGAAGACAGATGTAACGGTCTTCCTTTGAATAATTGCATGTTGCTCGTAGATACTATAATTATAAAACAATAAATATGTTTGTTTAGTATTTCTGCAAAGCGTAGATATATTGGCAATTTCATATTATTTTTTTTATTATGGTTCTTCATATGTTCTCACTCCGTGGTAAATGAGTTAGAAGTACCAAAATACTTTAAAAATATCTTCAAAATTTCAACTCGCTTTAGTCCATTTTTAACCCCTGGCGCAAAAAGAGGGGTGTTATAAGTTTGACGTCGATGTCTGTCTGTGTGTGTGTGTCTGTCTGTGGCATCGTAGGTCTCAAATACCCCGCCGCGACTTTAAATCACTACAAAAAAAACTAGGTATATTTCGGACAAAATTTAAACATTTGTTTATTTGGTTTCTAACGACCGATAAAGCACAATTATTTTCTACTTTTTAAGGGTTGTTCCTTAAACTATAAGTATTTTTTGCGTAGGGTTTTTTTTTTATTTTTAATTTAATTTTTATTACAACAATGTAACTAACCGGGTTCTGATACGGTGACCAATCTTAATGAGACTAGCCATGTACGCAGAAAATATTGTACACAATTGTGTGCGCTGACACAAATGCACTCTCTCTCTCTCCTTTCAATCCCCGTGCCCGGCGCGGTGGGGCGAAGTTTCACCTCTGGTGAACGATGGCCAACGAATTATAGAACAATACTTGTCTATGATGAATAGGTTAGGTTGAACAAAGATATTATACGCTGTGCGTGTAATTATTTTCTGTATGGACAAAATATGTCAGAAAACGCGCAAGTGTCTTGCATATCTTCTATGCTTCAAGGAAGAGATGTAGAAATTTCGCAAGATAAGTTATTACTTCAATTTCACAAATATCTTTGTACAGATGAATAAAATATTAAGAAAATTATAAGAAAATATGTACTATCATCACTTGCAAAAACAAATAACCACGGCCATTACCTACAGAAAACATTGAAATATAATATTAAGTTTATAAGTAATTATTTACCTGGCTTTAGCAAATAATAACTTGTTTCAAATGCAATGAAAATTACTTCACACGTATCTATACATGGCCGCGACGCCTGCAAGTGCAGATTTTATCAAATGTGCCTAAAATATCAATTTAACGTAAGAATAAGTTGAATTGTATTCCCAAAAAATAAATAAAGATTTTTTTTTTAATCAATCTTTTATTAGTTGTTAAGAGGCCTATTACATTACGACTGTGACTTATCAACTAAATGCCCATCTCTGGCGTTCCTGTTCAGAGAAATTGAAACTCTTCGACAATTTTGACTTATTGTATGATGGAGAATAGTTATTAATATAGTTCATAGCGGCCTCGCTTTTCGCAAATTTTCATTACAAATTGAAATAAAGCCAAATTATTTTTCAAATTGATGGATTGAAATACTAAGTAAATGAAGTGAAAAATATATAATAATATCTCGTACATAGTGGTTGAGTTTATAGCGGCCTCGGAATTCGAAAATATATATTGAATTTCTACAAAAAAAATCTTTTTCAAAATCTTAAAAACTACTAAAAACGTTCAGAATCAGCTTTAATTAAATATATCCTTACAAAATTAATATTATTAATTAAAATTTTAAATATTATTAAGTAAAGTTAAATAAAATTTCAGAAAAAAAAAGTGTATGTGTACTTATGTACGCACGTAAGAAGTTATACTCCTTTGACGTAACAGAACAAAAATAGCTAAAGATTTCATCCCGTATGTCACAACTCTCTGTTTTCAAAAGGAATGCAGCTAACTTCATCACGTCGGTTTTACCTAACTTCATCATGTCGCTTTTTGGCTGTCTGTGTGTGCGTGCATCGTAAAAATTTTCCTCTCATAATTTTTTCCAAATGTGCTAAAAGAAGTATAACTTCAATATACGTCAATTCAAAAGAAACGTAGTTACATACGTAGTTTGTTTTAAACAATACACCATAAAACTTTACATATAAGTAATTAGAACTGCAAAAAAAGCTACAAAATGCAATGCGTCAGCTGCTTTAACTCAGTACCGTAGAACTCAAAAAAGAACTAAAAAGTTGAAAATAATTGTATTCCGATTGAAAATAAACCATTTTATACTTTTTAACCTTTAAACGATAATGAACGACCATCGTTTACATGAAAATCATTCCATATCATAAGTATATATTTTCAATCCTTGAAACTTCATACCATATAATATTAAATCTTTGGGTACTTATCACAGTCTCGAGTTTTCAAATACAAGCGTGTTACATTTTAACAGCAAGAGGGGAAAAAATAGATCAAGTGCGAGTCGAATTCGCACACGAAGGGTTCCGTACCATCGTACATATAATTTTTATTAATATGACTTTTACTCTATATATGTAGTATATTAACTTCGACGATCGATTACGAACGTTAAAAAAATGTTTCTTGTATTTTTTTTATTATTTGTTGTTATAGCGGCAATAAAAATATATACTTTGTGAAAATATTTTCAAGTTTCAACTCTCTACCTATTACGGTTCATCATAAAAGTTTGTATGAAACCTACCTTTTTTAAGATTTTTTGTAGTTTTAGCGCGAGCGAAGCCGCAGGTTCTGCTAGTAAATAACAAATATGTTGGGACATTAACACACAGCACTATCTAGTTCTATGGTAAGCTACGAGGCTTATGTTATAGATAAAATTTTACTCAACATTTTGAAGGAGGTTTGAGGTGGCCCGCTGATTTTTAAAATAAATAATTAATTTGTAGTGGAATAACATAGGCTACTTTTTATGGCGAAAAAATATATGGTTCCCGAGGGATAGATTTGTTTTTTGTTTTTCTAGAAGCGAACCCAAGCGAAGCGAGGGTGAGCCGCTAGTGTCATGTAAAGGTTGCCCTTTTGTCGACTGTCACGCGACAGACTTTACTGAAAGTAAATATTTATGAGTCGGAGGGTGACAAAGTGAAGTGAAAACTGCTCACGTTATATTTTCATCAAAATATCTTCTTTTTTTCACATGCTTCTATTCCAGTTACTTCTCTGTTGCTGATTAATAGTCAATACTAGTTTCTGATAACGATGTACATTCGGCGGTAACTATTTCTAACATGTACGACTGCGGATCCGGAGGTTCTAGGTTTGGGTCCTAGGTCGGGCCAAGTTTTGAGTTGTTGAGTTTCTCTGTTAAGAAAGTCCTAGTAGCAACCCGGAATTTTGAGAGCAATTTAAGCTGTGTTACACGCATACTTTTGCAAAATCAATCATCTTGGACATCAAACGGAAACCTAATCACATAAGAATAATCTATTATTTTAAATAGTCCTTATTGAACATAGCTCTAGAGGGTCAAAGGTATGCAAACACAAACAAGTAATGCACTCAGATCGCTAATATTACGTAAATTTTGTTATTTGTAGATTCTATTGGCGTGTGCGATGGCCAAGTCATTCTATATATTAGAGAAATAAAGATATCTAATATTTTTGATACGGTCTTTATAAAATGTTGTCATTTAACTAATTAGGTAACAATTTTTGATAAAGTAGTTAGGTAAATGCTTCCATATATAGGTACTGAATAAATTAACCTACTTAGTTTTATATTAGACATTACAACTTTTTAACCGACTTCCTTCAACAATCAACTGGTACCCAACAAACAGGAAGCGCAAACCGGGGCGGCCCCACGAAAGATGGTGCGACGATATAGTAGAACTAGCCGGTGCTATGTGGTCCAGAGAAGATATATATATCGGAGTTCTTTTTTGTTATATCGTATTAAATAAAAAAAAAACTAAAAACTTGAATAAATACAAAAAAAAGTAGAACTTTGTATCCGATCGAGGTTCGAACTCGGACACATTTATCGAATGTTAATCTTGCACCTTGATCGCTTGACCACGCTGCTTATGCCAGAGTGTAAGAAATTATCGAGCATATTCTGCGTAGAATAATGCAAAAGAAAACCGCTTGAAAAGTCGAAAACACGTGTTTTCCCAGACATAAGACTAATCTAGATCTATTTTTCGCCCCCGTAAGCCCCCACATACCAAATTTCAGCGAAATCATTGGAGGCGTTTTCGATATCGCGGGTATAAATATATAAAGATATACAGATTAAAGATATAAATATACAAGAATTGCTCGTTTAAATATATTAGATTAGATAAAAGGAAAAAAAGGAACTAATAAAAAAAATAAGAAAACAAAAAAAAATGTAAACAGTTTTATTATACCTATATATAAAAAGAGAAAAATTATACACATAAAAACTCTGATATTAAGTTTCAAGAAATAAAAGCTTTTTTTTTTTATTGTTTGTATTATTCCAAGTCATAAGTCTATACGTGTATTAAGTTTCATGGAGATTTGTCCAACCGGTCCAGCGGAGTCTGGAGTCCGGAGTGTTTCAAGAGCAACAAACACAAACACATACAAACTTTCGTAATTATAATTGTAATTCCATTTATAGTGCTTACTTTTTTAATTTATTGTATATATGTATCTGACTCACAGATGAAGACTACTACGCCATGCCGCAGCTCTTCGGTATAGATGGCGACTATAACCCGTGTGTGAAGCTCGGCGGTGTGTACTGCGTCGGTGAATTCGAGCTCTCTCCTATTGGAAACGACAGATTATTTCGGATAATTAAGGTATAAAATTATATTCATGGGTGTTAGGCGAAACAATGGTTTAAGAAAAATTAACGCAATAATATAATTGAATTATTATTGACCAACCAGCACGCTAAAAAATCTCAAGACAAAAAAAACATGGTCATAAGAACTTTTTACATTTGCCGAAAATTTTCAACACTAATAGTCTAAACCACAAGTAAAAAATGGTGAAAATTAGAGATAAAACTCCTAAAAATATGTGCGACAACTAATTGGATCCGGAATGATGTCTGAAAAAATGTGTTTAAACCATTTTCAGCATGTAAAAAAATGCAAAAGTTATAAACAAATAAAGATAAAAAAAACAAGGTATTTAGTTTTACGCTAATAACTCAAAACTATTAATAACTAAGAAATTTAAAAAAAGATTCTTAATGATGCGGAAATCTAATAAAAAAGTCCCGACTCTCGGGACTCTACCTCCATTATTAATAATTTTAATTTAACGCTGAAAATAAGGCTCCAAGCGACCGATGAGGTGTGTGCGCGCCGCCTCTAAAGCGTAGCAAATAAGTAGTAAAGTAAGCGTAAAGTACATCTTGTAAAATACATAGTTTTCTTACGTTATCGAATATCAAATTTAAAATTTGAATAAATAAAACACAAATTTTGAATAAAGTAAACACTTCAAAGAAATTACTCCCATTGGAATTTTTTTTAAGTTAATTTTTCGAAAAGTGAAGCGATTACCTATTAACAAAATGTCGGACCTTCGTTAGCATTGAAGACAACGAAAAATGTTTAATAATTGGTCTATTCATTTTTCTCTTCTGAGAGCCCTTCTTATATACATAATATATACTTAACAAGATCACGTCATGAAAGTTTTGAAAATTAAAATGAAACCCAGCTGGTCCCAAGCCAACAAACGCACTGGGAGGCGGCCCACCTCGGTGGGTATTGTTGTGCAGCGGATGGACGCGGGGTGCCCGAAATCGTAGCGGTTAGGGTTAGAAAAGGGCCTAGCTCAGCAGTAATCGGCGATAGGCTGATGATGCAATGATGATGATGGAAATGTTGCCGCCGTGAAAAAATGGACAAAAGGTGTAAGTAATTAATATTTGTTATTTTTACAGGCTTTCTCAGCAAACTGGGTGGACAACTTTAACCACACGCGGCTGCGCCGTGCGATGTGCGTCTCGCGCGCCTGCCCCGCGCCGGGCCCGCTGCTGCCGCCCACTCCTGAGGCCTGGTGAGCGAAATCTTTCACCTTTATAAACGAAATTAATAATATATATTATCGAAGTAAAACTTCTTTACGCATGCTTGACTTGGGGAGTAAGCTGGTGCATGCGTGACGAGAGCGTTACAAAAAGTGTGATCGGGCGAGGCGACCGTTTGTTGCCATGGTGACCGTTGTTATTGTTTGACAAATGATATATAATATTACATTCTTTTTTTAAATGATATTCTATAAATATATGATTGTAATGTGCCTAATATGCGTTATTAAATTATTTTTTTAGTATCTCACTTATCCTAATTATTTAAAACATGAATTGAATTTCATAAAGAGTACCGATTACCTACAGAAGTTTCACTTCTTGCGCGTGTACACATTCATACACGCACTCTTTAATTTTTTTCATACTAATAACTTACCACAATGACGTTTTGTTTGACAATATAAGATCCCACATTGTCTAACCACAAAATACAAATATATTCAAACTAGCGACTCACCCTCGCTTCGCTTCGGGTTCGTCTCTAGACAAAAACAACTCTATCCCACGGGAACCGTACATTTTTCCGGGATGATATATAGCCTAAAGCCTTCCTCAATAAATGGACTATCCAACACATAAAGAATTTTTCAATTCCATCCAGTAGTTCCTGAGATTAGCGCATTCAACCAAACAAACAAAAAAACAAACAAACAAACAAACAGTCAAACAAACTCTTCAGCTTTATAATATTAGTATAGATAATGCAATGTTAATATTTATTGAAATGAAGTGAAAATTAACTCTATTCAATAAGATACATCGGAGCCTTTTAACACACGTCGTCAATTTAAATATACATAGTTAAGATTTTCAGAAGCCAATTTTACTAAACCCTAGTTTTGGAATATTTAAGATGTAGTAGAAGCAAAATTAATAATTTTTAAAATTTCTTTTCGTATAATATTAGTCTGTCCATTTATATTTGATCGCGAATCGTTCGTGAATGGCTAAATGCCTCTGAAAGAGAGACCAACAAAGACAATCACGGCTATGTTTGTTCGTTTGCTTGTCCTACTTTTACGTCGAAACAGAGTGATGGATCAAGGCGTAATTTTTTGTGTAGAGATAGTTGGAGGGCTGGAGAGTGACATAGGCTTACTTTTTGCCGCAGGAGATCGTCTCATCTTCCCACGGGAAAACACGTTATAATACAACCCGCACCAACTCATCATACCTACAATGTATATGTATATCTATATATACATAAAATGCTTTGTCCTGACTGACTGACTGATCGATCAACGTACAGCCTAAACCGCTGGTCGTAGAAACGTGAAATTTGGAGGACATATTTATTATAAAATGTAGGCATCCGCTAAGAAAGGATTTTTCAAAATTCACCCCCTAAGAGGGTAAAATAGGGGATAAAAGATTGTATGAAACTCTGTTAATCGTAACGCGAAATGCACGGAAAGTGGTATTTAGCTTTAAGGTGAAAAATAACAAATATATGTATTAGATTTTTTTCGAAATCCGTCCCTTAAAAGTGTAAAAGTCGGTAATAAAGTTTGTATGGGCAAACGATTATTTATGATCAGAATAACTTGAAACTTAGTATTAATGCTCTTCAATATAATTAAATAAATACGTATTTTAGCATTTTTTGAAATTCATCCCATAAGACTGTCAAATAAGGGATGAAAGTGTGTATAAAACTTTGTAATTGGTGCACGGAGAATGCTATTTACTTTTGAAAATGACAACTAAAACAATACAAATATATATATATATATATATATATATATATATATATATATATATTCGAAATTCATCCCTAAACAGGGTCAAAGAGGGTTGTGCTGTTTATATGAGGAAAAAATTAATTATTATCAGAATTGCTTGTAACTTGATATTAATGCTTTTTAATACAATTAAATAAACATGTATTGTAGATTTTTTTTTAATTCAGCCCCTAAATGGGTAAAAGTGGGCGGTGAAGTTTGAGTTGTTGAATATATTTGACATACATGGCTCAAGTTCTCTGTAAGTGCACACTTACTGTTTATTTACAGAATATACGCTTAACATCTTATATTATGTATTTTTGCAAGTAATAAAGTATGTATTGCTAAAAAGTTTCTTTTTTTCCGAATTTTATTCGCGGGCGTAGCCGCGGGTTCTGCTAGTATTTGTATACTATTCGTAAAAGGCACTCTTCTTGCGTACCTTTTATTCAAAAATTTCATAAGATCTTATGAGGTATGAATATAAAATGCAATATACTACATGAAGCCCTCAATAAATCATTATCTCTTTCTTGTACTCGATGCTTGTGCTAACGATAGCGCGTTCTAAAATGCACCAACGCCATCTAGATCCAGGTTTCCAAATAAGCTCTAAGTTATGATACAGAATTCTGTAAACTTAAATTCAATGTTTTGAAGATATAATAATATGTGAGACAAATCGTATTAGATTATATATATAGGAGGAGAGTACCATATATATTTTTGCAAGTAATAAAGTATGTATTGCTAAAAAGTTTATTTTTTTCGTAGTTTGTTCGCGGGCGTAGCCGCGGGTCCTGCTAGTATAATATATAACCTATCTATTCCATATTAAACGTTAAAATGCACGTAGGGACGAATCTTATATGTTAAAGTAAAACAACCCCTTACAACCTGAATGTCTAACACATAGAGTTTTCACTTTAGAGATAACATAATATTATTAGTTTTATCTTCTATCATGCTAGGTTTGAGTCGTGCGTGAACGCGAGTATGGCCGCCTACAACCTGACGGCGAGACTACACCGCCTCGACTATTGCAACAAAGGGAAGGTTCCTGCAAAGCCACTGACAACTAGTGATAAAGCATTCGTGTTCGTCGTCGTTATATTGTTGGCTTTAACAATATTCAGCACTTATCTCGAATTGAACCTCCCCGATGATATCAAAAAAGGTAACATACTTTTGTTTTTCTCCAGATAAATTATAATTTGTCAATTTTTAACAGCACAATCCTATAGCCTCGAACTGAAAGCCTCGCTCGCACAGTTGTCATGAACTAATTTCTGTACCAACGGTTGTTGGTTCAATCACTGTACTGTAGAGATCTCTTAAAGAGGCATATCACCCTTTGTACACAAGGTATCTGTCGTCTTTTTTGTGGTACATAAATAAATAAATTAAATTAAAATAAGCAGTCATGGGTGATGGGGACTGCCGACAGAAGTGAAAACATAACTTTAGAAAAACTTGGTTTTTTTTTTTAATAATTATAGTATGAATAATTAAAATTCCTAATTTTAGTCTGGTTTTCACAACCATTGGCACTCCAAGCAATAATTATGTACATTTTGATATAGTTTATTTATTAGTCAAAACATATGACGTTGCGCGTCACCAGTATGCGCCAGACTGCGTTGACACGTCACGTGTCACACGTATCATGTCGGTGTCGCGAACTCATAAGTCTTGCCCCTTTTTTTTTTTTAATGTTGGGATATGCATTTACGCATACTACCTGCATACATACAGGATAAATTTTGCCCCTACCAAAAATAGTTCAACGCGGCTAAAAAAGTTTTTACCTCAACAAATGAAACTATAAAAACCTTTTATTTCCATCTATTGTATACTACCTAGTGCCTACTATTCTTATGTATGTGTTATACTAAAAGCAATGTTTATTTTCTTATCGAAATTCTCAAAAATAAATCCGTTACTTTTAAAATTCCAAAGAAAGTCTCTTTCAGATTATGGTTGGGTTCTCTCCTGGTCTCTAAAGTCCTCGTGGAAGTCCCTCGTGGCACCGACGCCGCCGGCGCGGGGCGCGGACCTGCGCATCTTCGACGGAATCCGAGTCTGCTGCATGCTGTTTATAGTGGGCGCGCACGTGTCCATCTATACCATTTTATCATACCCCGGTGATACGAGCTTTGAACGCGTAAGTTTCATAAGAAATTAGCCATTTTGTAACGGTTATTTGATCTTTTATAATTTAAGACTCAAATTAAAAAAATAGACTTTTACAAGTACTTTATAACATAATAATTTAAGCTCAGTATGGTAGGAATTATAAAATTAGAGACATTTTAATATGATTACATTTTGGGTTTCAAACGCTTTTACCATAAAGTAGACTTTCGAAGCAAGCGTCAATAACGCGGCGTTTATAGCGTTATCGATGTCGCGCAAGTTGACTGGTGTCAGTGACGCCTTGGTGACCTTGGCCTTGGCCACGACAGACGTCCATCGCCTTTGCCGCGCCCACCAGTCACCACATCTCGATAGCTCTTATAAAAGTATTTCATTATGGATTTACTTGAATAGATTATAAAAGAAATCGGTCGTGAGATTATTATTATTATTATTATTTGTATCTCTTTGGAGTTCACGGGCTCGAAGGAGCCAGGTTGGCCCAGGTGGACCAAAAATGACATTATTTCTTCCTTTCCTGCATTTTTTTTTTATATTTTTTTAAGTGATAAATATTTCATGAGTTAGGTAAAATTCTTCAGTAATTACAAACTTTATAAATAAATTCCACTGCTGGATACAGAGTGATAAGGGTCCCCTCAAGGTAAGGGGGATAATGTCCTCCACTTGTGGCTTGGCAGATTTCATATGAGTTTCGAAAACTGGTTAGATTCTGTCCGACAAGTAGGTTTCCTTTTCCTTCAAAGCTTTAATAATTTTAATTACTTTCAGGAGCATCGAACACTGCTCGCCACGTTCCTTGTAAATATTTCTTTATTAGTGCAAATCTTCTTTCTACTGTCAAGCTTTCTGATGGCTCACAAATTGCTTCAAGACAAGAAGGAAGAGTCTCCTGTGAGAATTTTTTTCAGCACCATGCTCAATAGATTCATTAGGTAAGTAAAATATAGTATTTTATTTATACCTACTTGATAGAGATGAGATGTTATGTAACATGAAGCCTTTTAATTTTAAGCCTTTACGCTTTTTAATACGCAGAATCGTTTTAAAAATTTATGCATGGGTATATGAGGAATTATCCTGGTTAAATCATTATACAAGCTCACGCTTCTTCTTTAATGGAAATGTGTGAAACTCGCAAAGAATCCATTTGTTTTGAAAACATAGAAGTATGATGTCTCTTCACATTTCTCTCGTCTCTTAAAAAATCTTCTTGCATTAGATAGCCCGTTTATTGAGGAAGGCTATAAGCTATATATCATCATGCTACTACCCAAGGGAGCGGAGCAGTTGTCATAAACGTCAACAAATCGGGCAAAGTTAACGCGGGTAAAACCGCGGGGTACAGCTAGTAAAACTATAATTGGGTAAAACTAGTTTTAGTCCTCTTTTTGCGGGTATACAAAAGACGTCGCAATGAAACAGAGCATAATATGCATTTACAAAGAAATATCCTAAAATATGTTTATTAAATAGTGCAACATATCCCTAGGGTCAGTCCCAGCTACTTTATGGTAGTTTGGTTTACAATGACTTGGTTCGAGAAGCTGGACGACGGGCCGCTGTGGCCGTCGATGGTGGGCGCGGAGGCGGCGCGCTGCAGGCGCACCTGGTGGCTGCAGTTCGCCTATCTGGACAACGCTATCAACATTGCCGACAGATGCATGATACAAAGCTGGTGAATGCTGTTATTAATCGGAATACTATTATAATTGCGAAAGTTTGTATATACATATGTGTGTAAGTTTATTACTCTTAAAACGGCTGAGCAGATGTGGATGAGAAGTACACAGAGAGACTACGAACTGGAGTAGCGCATAGACTACTGTTAGACAACCTAGGGACGCACCCGAGCGAAGCTAGGGTGTCGCTTGTATATTTATAAAACTTTGATTATGTTTATTTACATAATATACTTAATCTAAGTTAAAAAAAAAACAAATAAAAACAAAATCATTTTATACTTAATGGAGTAGAATATTAATACAAGTATAAGTAGATTAAGTATAAGATGCCGTTAACGTGCGTGCGTTAAATCTCAGGGAAGATTGATTAGTCGGTACATTATGTTATTTATCTGTCTGCACGTACCCATTCCCATTGAAACGCATGTAAAATAATTAATTGGTGTCAAAGTTCTTTGTAATTAAGTATTTTTAAATGGAAAAATTCATACAAACGTAAAAAAACTGATAATCTGAAGTAAACAATATTTAGTTTTAGTACTTTGGTCGACTATTTTTTATAGTAAACTTGTAAAAACTTTACTTTTACGTTATTTTACTACAGTATGAAGTCGTTAAATTTCCCTATAGTATAGTGGTATGCGTAAAAGCATTTCCCAACTTTAGACAAATCACAAAATACACCAATAGCATTCTGCGATTTCTCCCATGCATCGTAAATGTGCCTAAGAAGCGCAGCACCCGCATCAGTTGTAGAAATTTACCTTTGGTAAATCTTTACTCTTCACTATGCATAGCATTGTTATAATAAAAAAAGTTACTTAATTGGTTTAAATTTTTTTTTTCAAATATTTTGCTTAATGCTAGTAGTATTGAAATAGGCCTATAATTTCCAAGTTCAAATCACCAACAATCAAATCACCACTTTTAAACAAAGATATTACTTTACTATGTTTCATTAAATCGGGGAATTTACCGCTATCTACACATTTAATAAAAACTAGCGACTCACCCTCACTTCGCTCAGATTCGTTCATAGGTATATATTTTATTCGAATAAATTTTTACAAGCACTTTTGAATGGTCATATATTGATATATTTTTTTAACTTAAATTAGGTAAATGTTAGTACGTAAGTTCGAGTTGACAGTCCGTAAGGTGTAGACAAGTAGACACTGCCAATGGGCAAGTAAAATATTCTGCCAGCGTCACGTATTGTGAGGAAGACACGAATGAGTTAGAGTGGTATACACATAGGTGGTTATGTGGGGCTCACTAGCTAGAAAAGCCAGTACTACCCAGTAAACTCAATAGAACCTCCTCCGTTTTAATGGGGCGTCGCAGGATCGCTTACGCACTTAACCACGATGCCCCGACGGCAAGTTTGCCGAAGTAGACCACACAACCAGAGGTCGTTGCCTCGATTCACTCTGCTGTCAGAGAAGTATCAGGAGCAACCCGCATGGTACACCGCCCACCGAAGTGGGCTACCGCCCTGTGTATCTCTTGGCTTCGCATCTGGCTGGATTGCCGGACGCTAATGAGCCCTCCCACCACGACAAAGTGAACACATATCGGGAGAGACATGGTCGGTCTGCCGACAGGAACAGCCAACAACAATAAAGAGAAAAGTTCAAATCAATTCTCTTGTTAATGGCTTCAAAGCGTGAGAAATTAGCACTGATTACTTCGCAAATGTCACGTAAAATAAAAGCGAACTTATATTTATATTGCATAGTGTCATGTGTTGGCAGGTACCTGTCAGTGGACATGCAGTTTTACGCGCTATCACTGGCGCTGACGCTAGCGCTGCGCAGGTCGCAGCGCGCTCTGCTGTTGCTGACCGGGCTGTTTCTGCTCGTGGTCACCTTCAATCTGGCGCAGGCCTACGTGTGGCATCTCGTGCCCAGCTACTTCGTGCATACTTACGAGTGAGTGAATTACTCGAGTTTTATATTCGAAAAGGGTATTGAGGTTCTATTTTTCAGTAATAATAAGCCCTTGACCGAGACTAGCCATGCGCGCAAGTATAGACAAGTATATAAGCAAACAATACATGTACGCTGTATTTCCTATTTCCTTTCAATCTTAAACCCCAGTGGGGCTACAATTCAACAACGCGAGAAGAATGAAAGATTGAGCGCATGATCAACGAATTAATGTGCTCTCCAAGGCACAGAAGTGAGCCCAAAACCTACGTATCTATAGCCTTACATGGTAGCCACTGGACCAACAAGGTTAAGGTCCGTTAGGAGGTTCCAATTAATATTCTTAACATTTTGCTTACGCTGTGCGTTGCGTATGTAACTTAACGTTGCATAATTACAGTAATAATAAATATGAGTTGGTTTTCACAGTACCTACCTAGATGTAAACAGCGCCAATACAGAAAACAATAATTACATTCAAACTACTACAATAATATACAGGGGTAGCGCAAAAGTAATGTCATAATGTGAATGTGCCTTAATTTTTGCAAATAGGGTCAAATGTCATTGTGCTTTGACATCTATGATGTAGATAGATACAGAATTAGTAGACAAAAAGCCATGGAGCGATATACACCTGAAGAACGTGGTATTATTGTTACCGCTTATTTGACCAATTTTCGGTCTGTTGTTTTAACACAGCCTGAATTTCGTAGTTGTTTTCTATGTGCGTGGACAATTAAGCGTTCGGCTAAACGCCTCGTGCAAACTGGGTCCGCTGTAGATGTCACAAGAAGTGGCCGGCCTCGTATTGCTCTCATATTTTTTTGCTGCAAATTTCTGAATTGGGTTTCGAGCATTGTTGGTTTCAGCAGAACAGAGAAATTGCTCACACAGCTCGGGCAACGATGGAGATTTTGATACATCAACTTCCGGGCTGAGTAATCTCCCGTTTTGGATATTTGAACTGGCAGTCCAGATTGTTAGATCTAATGGCGCCGGACTTCTTCCTTTGGGGCTTTTTGAAACACAAACCTTACAAGTCTTAAAGAAGAAATCGCCAATTTGGAGCCAGATGTTATGCGAGCAACAATTCAAAATACTGAAAAACAAGCACAATTGTGTATCAACTCGGGAGGTGGTCATTTGAGCGATATAATTTTTTCTAATTAATGACTGATGATCTTCAGATAAACTTTTTATGAAAACACAACTATTATTTTTTTCATTCTTAACAAAATGGTAGCTAATTCACATTATGACATTACTTTTGCGCCAACTTGTATATCTAAATGTAGATAACACTTGATCTGCTACTTAGAAATCCTTATAAATCCGTAAACAATATTATAGGTCAATCTCAAGGTTATACGAAGACAACCTGACTATGAATGTAGTGTACAAGTCGCCGCTGGGCAGCGCGGTTACCCCGTTGGTGGGACTGCTGATGGCGCACGCGCAGTTCGCCACCCGCCGCGGCGGCATCAAAGATAGACTCCTTAAGAGCAAGGTAATTTTATATTTTTGACATTTTATTGCACGCATTTACAAGCACTTGCTCGAAAAACAATCACAATGGCAAAGGCAAAATCAGGTTATATATTGTACTGTAGCTTATTTTTGCAGAACAAAAATATATTAATAGTGGCTGCATTATCCCGCAGTAGTAGGCCACAGGTATCTAAAAAGCCATGGTCCACCACACTGACCTACGAGTTGGTGAACTTCACATTGTTGGTCTTTCAAAAACTAATTAAGTACTCTCAGATATACAGGTTATCTCACAATATTCGCTTTTACCGTAAGGTAAGTGGTAATCATGCGTGAGAATGATTCATATATGAAAAATATTGGAGGTGAGGTGAAACACGGAATATGAATGCGCTTCTTTTGATTTTCTAAGCGAGAGCTATAACACTGACTCTGCCACCTACTACCAGTATATCGTATAGATGATAATTAATAATTGTCTAAGATCCCGATCCATGTGGTGGACCTCTCTCTTTATTTCCAGCCGAAATATATTTTTTAAATCATAAAGCATATTAATTAACATTAACATGAAATAAATAAATTATAATGCCGGCATAGCATTGCACAGCATTGCATTGTGATATGAAAATACGACGTCTTCAATGACATGACAAAAAAAAAAAACAGAATCATCTTGTTTCTGAAGATCGATCTAAATGGACGTCAACTTAAATGAGACTCGAAAAAAATACCTACATATATACTTTTAATTTTTTTTAACAGCTCTATTTTATTACGTATTTTAATTACTAATTCATTATTATTTTATTTTTAAGGTCGAAGATTATTGTATACTATTTTTTTATATGGTTTTTTTATGTTCCGTAATAAGATACAATTTTAAATTTGTAAAACCACCTCACATTGTCAATGGCTTCCGGATCTACAATTTAGAAAGCTAAGTTCCATCTGTATTGGATTTCTTTGTACAAAATATTAATTTTAAAATTATTCGTAAAGAATTGGTTAAAAAAATGTCATTTATACCATTTTTTTTTCAAAATGTCGTGGGAGGTGTAGTGTGGCTCGTGCTATCCACTGAATACTGATGTAAGATCTATTAAAGTTAGTAATAAACAGGACTTGGAACACAAAGGTTGTCTCATTTAATAACATCATTACACCTCCCCCACGCACCTGTGACCAAGCGTGGTATTTTGAAGACACCTCCCCCTCCCCCCCCCCCCACCCCTCCCCGGCCCCTCCTTGAACAGCTCACGTGGTATGGGTTATACGTTCCATAAAGTGCACACCTAGGGACTCACCCGAGAGGAGCAAGGGAAATTAATTATTAATAATATTCGATTCACTTCCAGTGGTTCCAATTCGTATCATCAGTGGTGGCGCTGCCGGCGGCGGCGGCGTTCATGACGCTGTCGCCGGCCGCGCTGGGCCCGGGGCTGCCCGGCCACGCCGCCGCTGCTGCGCTCACCGCCCTCGAGCGACCCATCTTCATAGGCCTCATAGCCGTCGCTTTGTTCGGCGCTATCAATGGCGTGGACTGTATGTCTAATTTTGTCATATTTCCTGTTAATTCCTAAGTAGTTCGCTCTTTATTTTACTGAAAGATGCGCGTGCGCAGTTCAACTTGCTATTGTTCAGTATTTTGTGAAATTATAGAGATTTGAGATACTGCAACATCGGATTGTACTCAACCGGTTTATATGAAGTTCAGGTATCAGAGATTGTAAACTCTTAGAGCTCCACTTCTTTGAGAAATGTAAAAGTATCTTTTTGATTATTTTATTTTGTGGATTTATTTTAGTTTTTGGTTCCTGACGTGTCCAATGCTTAACAGCAATCAAAGTCACGGAAGAAACCTTGAGACAGTCTATCTCGAAGATAGTTGTCTTAAAAAGTCAAATATTCGAACAATTCGAATTGAAATCTAAGAAAGTATAACGATTCCAATTTAACTATTTAGGAGGTATTTAACCGACTTTTTATTTTCCATGTTCCATCATAAATAATGTAGATATACTAAATGAAAATCACACAATATTTCAAATGAATCATGTCGTCGATTCCCTACGACGAAGTGTTGTGTAAATGAGGAATGACTTGTCGCAGCACTATGGCGGCGCGCGCTGGCGGGCGGGCGCGTGGCGGCGCGGCTCACGTACGGCACCTACCTCGTGCACATTTTCTTCATCATGGCTGTCCGCGCCACGCGCTCAACCTCCACGCACGTGGACTACAAGACCATAGTACAATTTTTTATCCTATCCTTTATACCTTGTGCAATAATCGGACTATTATGTGTGTTCATATGTTTTTAACCGACTTCAAAAAAAAGGAAGCTATCAATTCGACATGTATGTATGTATATACTACTAGAACTGCGAAATATTCACATATGATAATAATTAATCTATTAAGACTACCAAACAAATGTAAAAATTTTTATAGATATAACTGAATAGGGGTTTTCATTTACTATAGATGCCTAATCAGATATTTTCGAAGTCTGTGCCAGACATTTTTTTTTAAGTTAGTTTAATTTTTTTTTATTTTACTTTTTTATTTACTTCTTCAGACTAGTAACATCTGGACGGATTTATATGATGATATGGAATTAACATTTGGAACAACTCCTTGCATACAAACAAAATACATTTCAGATGTCTAACAGGAGTAAAACCTCCTACCTTCTCCATACAAGCATTGGAACAATGTTGTCTGCATATAGGCAAATAGTATAAAGACATAACCTAAATTAAAACCTAATTTTCAACTTCTTTATGGGATGAGATGTCATATGTACTAAATGTATCAATTTCTTTGTATTTCAGCTTACAGAATCATTAGGTGTATCGGCACTATCATATGCAGCAGCCTTGCCGCTGGCATTACTTGTGGAGCTCCCTATACAGAGACTATACAATGAAATTAAGAATCTTAAAAAAAAAGTCTAACAAATAATTGTAAATTTAATAACAAAACATAAAATGCTTTAATAATGTACAAAATATTTGTATATTAAGTAATGTAGATAAAATATAAATGGTTATCCTCACTTGTTATAGATGGCTATAACATGTTCACAAATGGGTATATAATGTGTTTATTCAATTAAATTAAAATTAATGCCAGTAATTGTATTTGTATTTTTGGTGGCAGTGGTAGCCCAGTGGTAGCGCGCTTACTTGGAAAACTGAGTGAAGCGCCGAAGCGGGTTCAAATCCCGAGTCTCGCACCTCTGACATTGCCATGTGCAAATCATTTCCAACATGATTACCACTTGCCTTACGGTGAAGGAAAACATCGTGAGGAAACCTGCATATCTAAGAGAACTTGTAAGTTTTCGAAAGATGTGTAGCCCGCCAACCCGCACTTGGCCAGCGTGGTGGACTATGGCCTGATCCCCCTCGTATTGAAGGGAGCCCCGTGCCCAGCAATGGGACGTTAAAAATAAGGCCTGGATACTAGGGTGGGTCGCTCATTATGGGAAAAAAAATTGTGATTGCATTCTAATAGCGATATTGTCTTATGAGTAAACAAATAATTTTATGTAAAAAAAAGTCAAATTAAGTTGAATCTTTAGCCTGCGCATGTAGTTCAAACTTGAAGAAAATTTTAATAAAACTAGTTAAAATTAAACTTAAGTAATTATTTAATTAAGGACCCACTATTTTTCAAGAAAAAACACAAAAATGAATGAATACTCAAATATAGATAACTTGACTTAATAAAAACATTTTACTTATAAATAAATTGTAAAAAAAAAATTATTAACTTATCGCAGGTAATTTGGTCAAGAAAGGGTATAGCCGGATATACATATGAAATTTGCCCCCGTGGAATTTTCTCTTCATACTTTGGGGATCGTTTAGGTACCAAATAAAAATAATTCTGTCAAAATTTCAGCTTTTTATCTCAAGCCGTTATCGAGATATTAAAAAAAAACTGTTTTTTCGATTTTATTTTTTTATTCATAGTAAAATTAAAATTTGATAATCGCCGATTTTTTCGCTAATACTTACGAGTAAAAGGCATGAAAAAAAATTTTTTTTATGATTACCAGACCAAAAGCCAATTTTTTAGAAAAGAAATAAAACTAAAATTATTTTTTTGACCGTATTTTTGAAAAGTGTCCACCTCCAAATTTTGTCAGAAAATGTCTTTTGTACTCCTTTATACTCAGGATTTTTTTCAATTTTTTTGATGTGGTGGAACAATGTGAAAAAAATTAAAAACATTTTTTTTCTCACATTCCAATGTAAGAAAAAAATTATATATATGTATTTTTCTATCAAAACTAATATTTTAACATTGATAGAAAAATACATAAATAAATATTTTTGACCGTAAGAACATGTCAGTTAATCTTCGTCACTATCTTTATTTACTATAACATTAACTTTTCATCTATAAACAGATGACTCAATATTTCGGCAGGTCTTATTATCTTTTGGTCTGGGAATCATAAAAAAAATTTTTTTTCATGCCTTTTACTCGTAAGTATTAGTGAAAAAATCGGCGATTATCAAATTTTAATTTTACTATGAATAAAAAAAATAAAATCGAAAAAATAGTTTTTTTTTGAATATCTCGATAACGGCTTGAGATAAAAAGCTGAAATTTTGACAGAATTATTTTTATTTGGTACCTAAACGATCCCCAAAGTATGAAGAGAAAATTCCACGGGGGCAAATTTCATATGTATAAAATAATATATCCGGCTATACCCTTTTGTTTACTTTCAAATCTGGGCATTATTTTGTCGAGGCGCAAGCTTTGCTTGAATCAAGCCTGAGCTATCAAAATATAAAGCAATCAATTGAAATAGTGTTTTTTGTTTAGATAATTCCTAAGGTTCTTTCTTCCTTTCTCAACAAATTTTTGATTTATCGACCACTTCAAGATCTGTACTCGTATCGTGCAATGCAGAAGAAACAAGTGCAGCAGCTGCTCTATCAGAAATACCATGTCGGGTCGCAGGTTTTTGACAACATAGGCAAATTTGTAATAATATTTTTATTGTTTGTGTTTTCTTGTGATGTGAATGGTAAAATTAGATCATAAGAAGACGCACTATCTTCAGGATCATTCAAAGATGACACTAATCCATGCTGTTCAATATCTTATATCGTATTCTGATTGGTTTTCATTTATTTGTAAAGCTGTTTTTGGCCTATAACTAGGCTTGTGTCACCCTTTTTGTATAATTTAGCAGTAATAATATGGTCTATTCCACCAATCCGCATATTCCTTTTCTCTCTAATCAATCAAAAACTTCTGTTCTTCTTTAGAGATTTTCTTTCAGGCAGTTTGTTAACTTTTATATTTACATGCACAAATGTCAAATAAATCTGCTACTCTGTAAAATTTTTATTTTTTTTTTGATCTTCGGACATTCTTTATAGAGATTTGATGAGATTTTTGTACTTTAAATATGTGCGACACAGTATGAATAATACTTTTCTCCAAATTGCTTCTACTTGTTCAGCCACAAGTTCGGCAATTTCAAAAAGGTGGTTTTTTTTGTATTCCTGCTAATTTTCAGCTGTAACCTATTCCATTCATAACATTTCATATCTTCGTAAGTTGGTAACATATTGTCCTTAATGTCTTAAACACTTTCGGAAATGGTATACTGATGAGTTTGCCTCCTTGAAATCGTTTTGTTCTTTTTATATATTCAAAAAGAAGTACAAAGAAATATTCTATACAAGACAGTATTCAGTTAATTTCATATACATATATAATATTGTTCTTTTGGCACCAAAGTTGTACTAAAACAGCAACATAATTCAGTGAAGAAGCCCACAACCACTTATTCCTAGCCTCTTTAGGTAACAAAAACTAAGCTATAAGCCAACAACCTCGACTAATAATCACTTTAAATTTCAATACTAATACTTCAGAATAGTTTATCTACCATAATATTTTTTTATGGTCTTAGTATGTTATGCTCATTTACACTTATTTTTACATTATTTTAATTTCATAAAGTGCAATGCGCAGGCTGTTACACTGAAAATATTTGAATTATATTTTACAGGCTTGTTATTTATCTAATAAGACATTATATTTTGACTATTCCGAAAAAAAAATGAGAAAAAATAATTGACCCACCCTAACAAATACAATTGTATTTATTGTTAATAATATTGTACAAAATGTATGGATTAAGGAAAATATTAATTAAAATTTACAATTACTAGTTTTGAATAGTTTTATTTATTACCTTTGAGACATCTGTCACAATTCACACGACTCGCATCACAAAATACTTACACTATACATTCACACACATAAGTGCATATTTTCAGACCTTTGGCAGTATATACTGGATATCTAGTCTTTCAAATGGTTTGCACCAAGATAATTAAATATAAAAATTAGGTATATTACTTAAAAAAGGTTTTAATTCACCTTTCAAAACTAACTACAGTTTTATCACTTGTATGAAACCAAACATTGTTTATATTCACTGCTGACAGATAAACAAAGATATTATAACACAGATTGGACAGGTATAGGTATTGAAATATTGAACTTAATATTATTAAATCTATTCCTATCGTCTAGAAGGACCAGATCCTCCCTGCCAACCTCCACGGTGCCCTCCCCCTCTGCCACCTGCTCGACCTCGACCAGCAGCTGAAATTATTATGATTTTATAATTTATTCACAGAAACAAACATTTATAAATGCATGTTTCATTTTACAACTAGAGATATTTTAAGTTTAATAATGATTATTCAAGTATATCCAGAACAATTAAATATACAAGAACATAACCTAATAAAAAAAAACAATATTGTTTATAAACAGATGTAAATTGTAGCCAAGTTAGATCACGATTTCTGGGCGTAATTTAGACATTATTTACCTTGAGCCCGTAATATAGCACTTTTCCCACGCCCAGCCGTGGGTTTATTCCCTTGTCGTTTAAACATAGGAGCATTTTTCAACATATCCGGTAATATTAGGAAACGTATCTTGGATCCCCTGATATATACATTTTCCAGCTGAGCAACTCTTCCATCTCTATAAGTGACCGTCACCTGCGTCATCTGACAATTCATATTATCCTCAGCTTCTATCAACTTCCCGCGATAAACTTCACCGGTATTTGTTTCACAGGTCACTACATGGCCTTCGGCTTCGTGTAATACTTTAATAGGCACACCGATAGACATCTTGAATTATGTAATTACAGAAACTAACTTAAATTAAATAATAATATCTGGCTTTCCCCAGATGCAAAAAGATAAAAAAATTGTTCTTTGATGCTAAAATCTCAAAGCTTGTTACAAAGTACAAACAATGGCGGCAGTCAGTGTGACAAGCAAAAAAAATTTATTACGGTTTTCTGAAACAAAATATACTAATATAGTAAACTACCTAATCATACAGAATGAAAAGATTTTATTCTTTCTAAAAGAAACAAAAAAATAAATTTAAGAAGTAATGTACCTAATCTAAGAAATAATGAGGCTCCTGGAAGTTAAAAAATAATAATTTGCCTGAAAGCTAGGAAATCCCAATCGACCACGGAATACAGATTACAGATACTAGTCTAAAAAAAGTAAACAAATACCCTTGCATAGATATTAGTAAGTGATCATAATTTTTAAATTTAAACAATATTTAGATTTAAAGTTAGTTATATTTTTTTATATTTTAATGGCCACAGCTTTCCTGAAAAATCTCTAGTCTACATTTTAGTTGTCAATTTTTCAAATTGTCACTGTCATTTTTGATTAAAATCTGTGGATATTCAATCTAGCAAAATTAAATCGTAAACGTCAATTCACAATTGTACATTGCGCTAGGACCTAGGTATAAGTAGGTACAGTTTACTATCTTTATCTTAAACAGTAGTCTAATTTTTAAATAATAGTTTAATAAATTTATAAAATGACTAGTACTGTGATGAAAGTAGAAATCGAGACTGAGACATGCTCTGTTTGTGGCGGCGGTGGTGATTTGTTCACTCCGGAGGAACATGACGCGGGCGCACCGCCAATGCAAGTGCCGCTGAGGGCTATGCTCTTGCACATAAACAATAATAAGGTATACTTTTTACTAATTCTAATGAAATTATTATGATATACTTTGCTTATTTAGATTCTATTTACAAATAATGTGTTTTAGGTGGTCCCTGAGGGTAAATTATGTGTAAGTTGTATACGTCGCGCCATTGAAGCTTATGAGTTTAGCACTGCTTTAAGTACCAGATCGGTGCCTCCTTTAAGTGAAAAAATCCGTGCATTACGAAGAAGGCTTCATGAACTAACACAGAAAATTGATGTTTTCATAGTAGTAGGGGGACCAGGTATAAATTCTGGTGGAGCATATAGTGAAGATGACATAATTATGGTAGAAAGAGATGCCTTAGCTGCAGCTGCTGCTGCTGATGACGAAGATTTGGAGAAAGCTAGGAATGCATGTGGGGAGACAGTATATCAGTGTTCTATATGCCCAATGTCATTTCAGGTATACATATTTCATTAATTGTATTGTAATTTTATTCCATTTAAACAGATAGTCTAAAATCAGGTCCCCCAATGCATTCATGTGTCAATAATATTTTATTTAATAACAATTTTAAAGATGATGATCTATACTAATATTATAAAGCTGAAGAGTTTGTTTGTTTGGTTGAATGCACTATTCTCGAGAACTACTAATCTGATTTGAAAAATTCTTTTTGCTTTAGATAGCCCATTAACTGAGGAAGGGCTATAGGCTATATATCATCCTGGAAAAATGTATGGTTCCAGTGGGATAGATTTGTTTTGGTCTAGGGACAAACCTGAAGCGAAGCAAGGGTGAGTCGCTAGTTAAATATATTATTCTTATTTATCATTAACTAGTGATTTACCTTCTCGGATGCGTCCCTACTCCCTAGATATATATATTTTTTAAGAGGAATTCCAATTCTTTTGTAAAATAAAAGTAGCCTGGGTTACTCCTTATAATAACAGCTATCTGGCAATGAAAGTCCCATCAAAATCAGTCCAGTCATTCTGGAGATTAACCGGAACAAACACACGAAAATAAAAAAAATAATTGTTTTTCTTATATTAAGTACCATATATAATTTCATATACATGTAGTAAAAAGCTGTTATGTTGACAGTTGAACAGACACTTCAATTTTATTTATCTGTATAAATAACCTAAGTGTTGCTGAAATTCATCTGTATCAAATATTAATTTTATAGTTCTATAGTTAACATAAAATATATAACTTATTTCAGCATGCAAGTGAATACCGGGCCCATATTGCGATCCATCCTGGTGGTGCTCGGCACTCATGCTGGACATGTGGAGCACAGTTTAATAGCAAAGACGCTTTACGAGACCACACAACATTGCATGCCGCTGCACAAGCACTGACATGTAATTTGTGTTCTATCACATTTCAGGTATGTTGTTAATTAAATGTAAAAAAAATCTACTATAGTACAGTTTTGTATCTCAGTAATATATTTAGTACCTTTAATTAGTCTTATTAAGATTGGCCCTTAAGATTGTAACGGAACATCCTTTAGTGGCTATGGGCTTAGCCTAACAAAGGTCTTCTTTTTTTTCTTGTTCTTCTCTGTTTTCTTTTGTCTCTTTCTTGGTCTAATTTCCTTTGTCACCAGTATATTGTTCACTAGCTTATCCTCTTTTAAATACTGGGTGGTAATATTTCAAATATATATTCATTGTTAGGTGTTTAGATTTTTCAAAACAAAACAATAGTAATATGATTGGCAAAGTTTATTAATTTAATCTCTCATATTTTCGACTTATATTGCTTGGCGTGTATCAGTAGTGTGTCGACTGTGATGAAGGTAGTAGTAATCCAATAGTACGTTGAAATTCATTTTGTTCGGTTGGGAAATCAAGGAAACGGGTTCTAATCCAGGGTATCATTTTTTTGATATTTTCAAATGTGAATCGATTACAAGACTCGTCTTATGATGAAAGAAAAAATCGTGAGGGCATGTGTGAATGAACCTAGTTAGTTTTCAAAAAACATGCGTCCGCCGTGATCCCTCGTAGTGTAGCAAGGTCTGGTGCCCAGAGGTGGTATGTCAAGGGCTGCTTGTATGTGACAGAGCGGCGCGGAGATGCGTCGGCACGAGGGCGCGTGCGCGGCGCGCTGCCCGGCGTGCGGGCTGCGCGCGGGCGGGCGCGCGGCGCTGGCGGCGCACGCGCGGCGCGAGCACGCGCGCGCGCTGTGCGCCGACTGCTTCCTGCCGCTGCGCGACGCGGCCGCGCGCGCGGCGCACGCGCTGGCGCACCGCCAGGCCGACCGCTTCGTGTGCGGGTACGACGCCTGCATACTCCGGTTCGCCAACAGGTCGGTCGGCTTTTGCTTAGTTTCTTTTTAATATTTAAATTTTAATCGTTAAATATATGGTAACCCTGAATAGAGTTTCTTTGTTCAGTTTTTTGTTAATTTCACATTTTTAATATACTATTATAATGGCAAACTCAATTAAATAATTTAATTAATAAAGTAAGGTTTTAATGGTTTTTATGTCGTTTACAATAACTAAGACAATAATAATGTTTCATTCTCAGGAGCGACCTGCTGGCGCACATCCGCAAGTGCCACGCGGGCGCGGCGGGCGCGGGCGCGGCGGCGGCGGGCGCGGGGGAGGAGGGCGCGGGCGCGGAGGAGGCGCCGCCGCCCACCGCGTGCGAGCAGTGCGGCCGCACGTCAGTACTCGCCTCGATATTTACCATCATATAATAAAATAAAATAAGAAGGTGGTAGCCCAGTGGTAACGCGTTTGGGAAACCGAGTGAAGCGGGTTCAAATCCCGGGTCTCGCACCTCTGATATTTTCATGTGCGAATCATTTCTAACATGATTACCTCTTGCCTTACGGTTAAGGAAAACATCGTGAGGAAACCTGTATGTCTGAAAAAATCTAGCAAGTTTTCGAAAGACATAATATGAAGTCCGCCAATCCGCACTCGGCCAGCGTGGTGGACTATGGCCTGATCCCCCTCGTATTGAAGGGAGGCCCACCCCCAGCTGTGGGACGTTAAAAAGCGCTGAATACAATATGATAATACATATAGAGCAGTGGCAACGGGCTGGTCAGGATTTTAGAAACATCTAAAGATTTTTTTAATAAGACAAATTAAAACATACTTTCTTTTAAGTTGAGTGATAGCAGAAAAAGATGCCAATTGTTAATGACAAATTATTTTATTCTTGGTTGTCACGAATGCCTTTAAGTTATATTGCAAACGACTTAAATTACACGCTTACTCAGCATAAAATGTGTTTAACTTGTTTGCTTTAAAAGTCTAATGAGACATAGCAACGAACAATACATAAATATGTTAGGCATATATAGGCATGCTATATACATAATATATAAAATATCAATAATTCTTCAATAGAAATTTCTTTATTGAATTCAATTTAACAATTTGATACATCACTATTATGATATTTATTATTAAAAATATCTATATATATATATATATATATATATATATATATATATATATATATATATAAATCAATTGCTGTTCGTTAGTCTCACTAAAACTCAAAAACGGCTGGACCAATTTGAATAATTCTTTTTTTGTTTTGTTGGGGGCGTGTCAGGGGTGGTTTAAATATAAAAAAATAGCGAAAACAAAAAAAAAACAGTTGGAAAATCAAAAAGTTCTGAACTGTTTATTTTGTACGGGAATCACTAACCGTTAAAACGTACCTAGGGAAAACCCGAGCGAAGCGAGGGTGAGTCGCTAGTTTTATATATTTACCAGTATGTATTGCAATTATTGATTATTGTTTTCTAATAAGTGTGCCAGCTGTGCATCAATTACTTGTTCAGAGTTGCGTAGAATATGGTATTCGACTAAACGAACGTTTGAAACTGATTCAATAAATAGAATTATTTAACTACATAACTGCATGATATGCGTACAAACAAAATTGTTAGTAATACGTTTACTGACGCAGGTTCGGTTCCGTCGCCGCCATGAAGCGACACGCCAGAGTGCACCGCAAGGAGATGCCGCAGGTATGTTGCTAGAGTGAAGTAGTATCTAAATATTTTTCTATTTTTCTAATTACGGAGACAAAAGGTAATAGCGATATCTCAATAAAAAACCACACAGTCCATGGTCTAAAGGTATAATATATGTGTGTGTGAGCAGGAGGAGCCGGAGTGGGCGGCGGAGGGCGAGCTGGAGGCGCTGGGCGGCGACGTGGAGTACCTGGAGCTGGAGGCGCTGGACGAGCTCGACCACGACCAGCACTAGCCACTTGACTATAGCTATACATTTTGTAAAGATGCAATACATGTGTGAGCCTTTAGTATTATTGAAATTGATATTTTTTGATCGACTGCAAAAATAAAAAACGATATCATTCTATGTCTTTGTCGATTATTGTGAATTAGCTTTATGATTGGGTTAACTCAAGAGTACTGTATAAATTCCAAAATAAAAATATTTATTTCTAACGGTGAAATAAATAATTATTATATATATTTAAAAATTATATATATTTATAAATATGTATATTTAAAAAATAATGAATTTCAGTTATTTTAATTACTTTAATGAATGCAATATACTGGGAAATATTTTGCTAAGTAGGTACATTCCTTAACAAAATTTTTCTTCAATTTTCTTTTATATTTCCCTTCGATCAATAATACTACTAGATATCGTGTCAGTGCGGCGTCAGAAATCTGTCTCGGTAGATTTCAGCTCAATTGAAAAGTGAGCGTATATTTCGATTAGTTGTATTGAAACACTGCAAGCGTAAACACGTTCACAATGCCGCAATGTGTATTTAAAAGTTGCAAAAATAATGCGCGAAGAAGAACTTTTTCGGACGGAGTGTCTTATTTTCGGTAAGTACACGTAGATTAAGAGGAGGCTCCCCAAATTTAACGCTGATTTGCCGGGATATTCTATGTATACCAGATATCAAATCAATGTGATAATTTAAACATATGATTTTTCAAACCTTTTTCTATCGGACGTTACAAACAGAAACACAATTGAATGAAATTTTCTTGAGGGTTTTTTTTTTTTTTTAAATATGCCTTTTTTAGAGATTTATGGATTTTACTTGTAAATTACTTCATTTACATATGCAAAAAAAATACTCACAGAAGGAAAATATAGTTTATTATGTCGGGTTTGAATAACATTGACTTTCACCAATTATTATTCTCATAATAAATTAAATTAGATTTTAGACTTATGTCCTTTAGTTCTGTGCAAGAATAAGATCGATCGGATATTCGATATTCAACCTTATTCGCTAGCAGCTTAGGTGCAACGGCGATAATGATTCAGTCGGCCGCTGGCCCTTGTCGAGGTAGGACCTATGTCGCTTTTGCTCACGCACAATCCCCCCGCTAATTTATCGAAATATTCATTCTTGGACATAGTGTAAAAAAATCAACGTTTTTTGTTTTTTATACATAGCTTTGTCAAAACAACTTTAAAACGTGCATACATTTAAGGTTGAATTTACATTATTGTATACTTTTTTAAACTAGAATTACCTAAACACAATTAGGTTTTAAGAAAACTTTTGCATAGGATTGTGTATCTAGTTCTTTAGTGATCGATGAAATCATAAGTAAACAAATTCCGATTTGCCGTATACTACGGGTTTCGCGCGGCTATGCTTATGATTAATATTTAATATGAATAATATAATTAATAAATATAAGTAATTTACTATACGCGTTGTATGTATGTGTGTGTATATACATACATACGTACATAATATGTACGCTTATCTCTTTCGTACTAGGTACTTTTCTAGAGTTTACAAGTGTGTTATCAGTATGAACTTTCGTTTCGTTTCGTGGTGGTATAAGTCGGTATGAAAAGGTTTTTATATAAGATGTTGATAATATTGTAATCTCTGGAATTAGATAATCCGATTATAAAAATGTTTTTTATAATAGGAAGATATACTTCACGCACCCAAAACCACTGCATTTTTTATTTTTTTTCTAAAAGTCTATGTTGCGGGAAGCAGACGTACACCCAAACACACTCTTACCGACTCTGCCACGATTTCATCAAGCGATTGTACGCGCAGGATTTGGCCGCGGGTTTCACATAAATCTACATGTAAAATACCTACCAAATTTCATAAACATCACGTGAACTTAGCTAACCAAAACTAGTACGGGTAAGTAGGTATATCAGAATAAAACATAGGGTATGTTTGTCCCTCAAGGATAATGCAGATTTCTATATTGTTATGTTTTCTGTAGTTCAGCAGATTATCTTCATACTTATAACTTTACCATTTATTATGTACATATGCCATTTTAAATTTACTGAAGACGTTTTGGGAATATATTATTTACATCATAACAACGTCGAAGTTTTTTTATGTAAAATAAAGCAGTATGTAAAGTTAGTGTAATACTAAATATGTTATTTGAAGTGGCGTCCCTGGTGGAATAGGCACAGTGGTTAGTGAGCGCAATCAGCTGAGCCCGGGCTTGAGTTAGAAAACCAAGCGTTTAGAATAAAAAGTAAATAAAAAATAAAAAATATTTCGCACCTTATGAAACACGTATTTCACTGCGCAAGCCAAGCATAAGTTGGTGTAGTGGTATGATCTCGGACTTTAATAACGATCATCATAGGTTCGATTCTCCGTATGTGTAGACATTTTTTTTCCTTTTTCTCAATTTATATATTGAATTTTGAATTTTCATGTACAAAGTTTTTTCGCATGCGCTTTAATTACTATTCCTTGTTGAAAAGTCCAAAATCCCATTTTTTTTATAATTTCTATGCCTTTTGCATATTTACTTACATATAAAAAAACAATAAATGATGATAAATAAATAATATATTAATTTCTTTGCACAATTGAAAAATGAATATTATATAAAAATTGAGAAAAAGAAAAAACGTCTCAGTACAGAGAATCGAACCTACGACCATAGAATGTTTAGACCGAGCTTTCACCGCTACGCCAACTCACGCTTATTTTATAGATTGAAATAAGTGGTTCATAATCATAGTCCTTCAATTGCTTTTCATTATTATTAATTCAATATTACAAAAGTTACATAATAATTTGTAAATTTCTAAACGTCATACCAATAAAAACATAAGTAACTTCCTGATGAGATTCCTAAAGTATCTATATGAATATATAAATAATAGAAATAAAATATAATTTACATGTTCAATATTTACTCAAATTCATTTATTGCATAGGAATAAATGTCTTAGCTTTTCGCGATTACTAAGTATATACTTATTATAATAAAACAAAATGTTACCGGATCAATGCCCGTATTTTAAATTTTAATAATATTAAAAACAAATTAATGTAATAAGTTGGCCTACTGCCTACAGACGCGCTTGCGTACTCTGTGACGCTTGGCCTGTAGTTGTGAGTTCACGCCGGCGACGTGAGCGCACAGCTCGCTTTGCGGGAGGGGAGGTAGCGTTAAATGCCTACTTCGCCCGGACAGCCTGGTCTTAAGTCAATCTTTTATAAAAATGAAATTTTGAACAATTTTAAATCCGCTAAGAACGTTTGGTGAAATTGAAAGAAGCCAACAGAAATAAAACAACGAACTAGCTTTCAAAGCAACAACGGGAAAAAGTGCTTAATGTTTTTTTAATATAAGGTTGTTTTTACAATAAATATTATAAAACTTATGAAATGATCGTAAGTGTATGATGATAATTTGAAGATTTGTGACTTTATTACAAGGCGCTATGGTGTTGATTAGGTTGAAAATAAAACTATTATAAGACTTTGTGTTGGTTCGTTAGTACACAAATGTAGCTGTATAAGTACATATATCGCGCGGACAGAATTTAGCTTTGATTTTGTATGTGACACGTTATCTAGTAGTATTGTTGATCGAAGATATTTCTACCATTCCAACTGTGTAGCAATAGTAATGTCATTGTTAATGTTCTAACATACACTCATTTTTTACTACATTTTTTTTATATTGTATAGTAAAAATACCAATACTTACAAAGAGAAATACAAGGACAATATGAATTGTATTGTGTAGATTAATTAATTAGCGCTTCCTAAATTTTATCCTAAATATAATACGTTTACATAAATATTCACGTTTTGATTTAATTCCCACAAAGTTATATAATTTGAAGAAATTAAAATCCCTGCCTGTGATTACAATAATGACAATAGGGAATATGCACGTGATTTAAATAAAGTTGAAATTTTTTTTAAGTTATACTTTTTTGACACGTTTGGAAAAAAAATACGAGGGTAAAATTTTAATTACAATGCGCGCGCACACCGACAGCCAGCCAAAAAGCGACATGATGAAGTTAGCTGCATACCTTTTACAAACAGAGAGTTGTGAGTTCTTACGTGCGTACATAAGTATACACACACGTTTTTTTTATAATGTTTATTGCTTTTGAATTAAGCCTATATCAATTTTTTTAATGTAATTTCTATTTCATTAAAAAAATTATTATTAAAAGTGCAAATATAGTTGGGACATTTAAAGTATTTGAAACGCAACGCGATTGTCAGTCCGAATTTGACGTCAAAGTATCATTATTACAGCGATTATCAATTTTGTCACAAATTGAGTCTTCATTTCTATCATATGTACCTATATCATACTGTGACGTCACTCGAAGCGCGCGAAATGGCGAGCGTATAAAGTATACGTATCGGTATAATATTTTAATTTTTTTTTATACTGTTTTAGTTTTATATTGCATAAAAAATATAAAAAAAAACACGCATATTCCCTATTAAGCGGAAATTAAATTGACTTCAAACATGTTAAAGTAAATTATGATTTATTTCTGGTATCAGTAAAAATTAACGTAATTGTACATGTATTATAAAAAACAATTGTGTTCATTCCCACACAATATGTCACACTAGCGGCTCACCCTCGCTTCGCTCGGGTTCGCCTCAAGGAAAACGAAAACAAACCTATCCCACGGGAACCGCACATTTTTCCGGGATAAAAGTAGCTTATGTGTTATTCCACACTATAATATATTTCTGTGCCAAACATCTAGATCCGTTCAGCAGTTCTGGCGTTAAAGAGTAGCAAACATCCATACATCCATCACTCACAAACTTTCACATTTATAATATTAGTATAGACTTTGTAAATGAAGTAGGAACTTATATTGATTTTGGTTAATCTTGAAATTGATAATTCGTTTTAGATAAGAACTATATGGAAATAGACAAATTAAAACGTGATAGAAGAATCTTTTCTTTTTTTCGGAAATATTTTTAAATAACGAACGTTATTTATAAATAAAATATAAACAGTAATAACTAATAACATTTATTATAAAAAATAATTTCATACAATTTGTACTACTTAAATAATTTTCGTTAATAATTATAGTTTTTTTTAAATACTATAAACTAAGGTTTAATACTAATAAGGTCCTGACTGGTGGTGATTAACGTGTAAAAAAAAAAACAACTAGCAATATGTTTCATTAGATAACTCCTTAAGTGTTGCCAGCTTATAATTTTGATTATTAAAAGATGTAACAGTAGAAGTCCAAATGTAAAAATTACTTCCGCTTAATTCAGTACAATACAATACCAGTCTAAATTTATAATTTAATGTTCATAAACTTAAGTAAGCACTTCAGTCGAGAGGACAGAAATAAATTTATTAAAATCTGCCAAAAATACTTAAAAATATATATCATGTTGTCAGCACTGTACTCCATTGAATTTTTGCAACAAAATAAAGTATATATAATTAAATAGTTCTAAGCACGAGTTTCAAGTGAACGTGACAGCATATTTTAAACATTGACATTGGAGGTAAGATTACTTTATTGGCTTATCTCAGAATTAACTGTGAGTTTGTTTTGTCTATTATTTGGTTTGTAATTTATATAAAACAATAGATTAAAGTATCCACAGACAATAAATTAGAAATATTGTTACCTAGTGTACAGTGGCGAAAACTAGCCTTTTTGGGCCCCCATGCAAAAAAAATGGAAGTGTCTTTCTGCACTTTTTCTTAAGGATTTTTTAAAACTTTTATGAGGGCCATCTTCGAAAAAATGTTTTGAAATAAAAGAATCGTTTGTGGCCCGCCGGGCCCCCTTTCATCAGGGGCCCCGTGCGACCGCATTGGTTGCATTGGCTTGGTACGCTACTGCTAGTGTGGTAAACTTAGTTTTTCTTGAATTCGAAAACAGCCAAAGGGGAAATAAAATCACCGTCATAAGTATCGGATAGAATAAGGCCGGATTTTAAATTGTGGAGCCTCCAAGCAGTAAAGGAGTGGAGGTCCTTAGAAATATTGCAAAATAAATGGACTGGTTATCTCTATTATATATATAATGAGCGGAAACAGTGCCATCTAGTTACAAAAAGATGTTTTTTTTTTCTCTTATGTATTAATTGTATAATTTTATAGTCAAATTGGTCCAAACTAGGTTAATGTTATGGAACCTGCACTCAGCACACTGCTTTACGATTCATGCCAATATAATTGATTAATAATGTAAAACAACATAATCTTCAAAGTGTGCCAGTTGAGCACAGATTGCTTCGCCAATGTCACATAGAATGGAGAAGACACAAAGGAGATCGGTTGGAAAAATAACATTATTGAAGTATATTAAATTATAATGGACAAAATAGTCATTAATAAAGGACTGATGGAAGGACTTCACTGTCAAAAATCTCCGTTTGGCGTATGTGAGTGTGTCACTGCTTGTGTTCCGCGCGCGGCCGCTCCCGGCAGATGAGCGCGACGCGCCGGCGCCGCGCCACGCGCGCGCCGCGCCACGCGCTGCGCTCGCCGCCCAGCACCGCGTGCGAGAACTCGTAGCGCGCCACGCCGCTGGGGGGACACGTTATAAATGTTGCCATCAGAAAAAAATTAAAGATTGCGTATATGAATGTGTACACGCGCAAGAAGTAAAACTTCTGTAGGTTATCGGTACTTTTTATGAAATTCAATTTATGTTCTAAATAATTAGGATAGGTGAGATACTAGAAATAACGCATATTAGGCATATTACAATCATATATTTATAGAATATCATTTAAGGAAAGAATATATTATATATCATTTGTCAAACAATAACAACGGTTACCATGGCAACAAACGTACGTACATTTTCCCGTAACGCATTCACCAGCTTACCCCCCAAGTCAAGCGTGCTTAAAGAAGTATTACTTCAAAAATTGGTATTTAATTCCTGTTTTCCAATTACAGAACATAATGACGCACTTTGGCGCACAAACACTTACAACGCGAAAAAACACTTCTTAAATTTTCTGCTACTGAGTTGATATTCGTTGCGCGCAACACGCCAAACCAGTACTTTTCAAAATGCTGGATAGTGCGGAGCGTTGTTGTAGTTAAAAAAAACGAAGTTGAGCATTATGCCGTATAATGCGCTTTAGTGCTGCACTTGGAAAACGGAGACCTTTTAGTTACTTTGCAAGGCACAGATGTCTTCTCAAAATTATGTTACAAGTGACATTTCGCTAATAAGTTGTTTTTCAGTGGATTTTCTCGTGGGTTTAAAGTAAATTACGAAACCACCTTTGAGTAAATTTCAAAATTCTATGGCCTGTGCCTACACTTGAATTACCTACTCACAAGTGAAATATGCGTTAATACTAGTTTAATTCACTTTTCGCCCCGATGCAAGATAGTGCAGAAGCAGTAGGCAGTTTCAATTACAGAGAAAGACAGACAGAGAGATTTTTTGCCAGAAACCCCCAATTACCTACTACATTATCTAGCTTCTCTAACCTAACCAAAGAGCGAACCCTTCAATCCAGGATGAGCACCAACCTCATGATGTAGAGACAGCGCCTCTGCAGCAGCGCGTCGAGCGCGAGGTGCGGGCGCGCCGCGTGCGTCAGGCGCATCACCGCGCTTGACGCCAGGCACAGCCCCGCGATCGTATCGCCACAAAACTACACATTAAAGAAGTTAAATGATTTTTAATTATATTTAAATAAGCATACCGTTTATATTTCATCCGTCTACGCCGAGACATGCCGACAGTAAGGCGGTGTGGCTCTAGACCAGTGTTCCGTAAACTTTTTGTGTTCAAGGTGCATCTAGGAAATCGGAAAATTTTGGAGGAACACCATAAATGAGAAATCATTTTTTTACATAATATTAATCAACATGTATTACTAATCAACAAACCTAAACTTTATATTGCAGAATAGGTATTTAATGCGAAACATAAGCTTGTTTAATTAAGCATAGGCGGTCCAAATTTGGAGTAATCGTTGACAGGGCTGCTCTCATCTCTTTGTCGATCGTCCTGAGACGTTCCCTTTTTTTGGTTTTTATTGTGGTAAGAGTTGAAAATCCTAATTCACATAAATAGGTCGTTGCAAATGGTAAAAGTATTGCAATAGCATCCTTAGAAAGCAGAGGATATTTATAATTCACAGATAACCAAAAATGTTCTAATCAGTTTCTGAAAATTTTAATTTGAATGTGCGATCCGTTTTCATAATACGAGTAATATGCAAAATAGAACATAACAATAACCGACGAAACAAAACTAGGTAGGTATTTTTCTTCCGTCTGTCTATTTAACTTTAAGAGATAACCTAAAACCTTATTTTTTTGAGGCACATCAACTAATGACCACGGTACACCAGTGTGCCGCGGCACACACTTTGCGGAACACTGCTCTAGACATCACGCGCGCAATAAGCGACGAAAGCCAAGACGTTAAAAATAAATTCGACTGAATAAAAAATTGGGCACTGGCCACAAATAATATGATCGTATATGGTCAATATGCAGGATAAACCTGCGACATGCCAATAACAAATTACTATGAATTTTAATTGAATTGTGTAAAATGTGTAATACTTTTAATTTAATATTTTTGCAAGAGAGGGCACTGTTATTATGTATGTTGTTTTCTGAATCACGCTGTCTGAAGTTTCTGGTCGTTATATATAAGGAGATTGAAAGATGTGTCATTAGAGTTTAAATTAAGTTCAAATTGAGTTTAAATTGAGTTAAAATATAAGTGTCATCAACGAGTAGTATTTCATTTCTAACAACCCTTCTCACTATGAATGTGTCAAAAAAGCATACAACTTGCCTAATTGTGTAATAGTCATTTAAAAGTGACATTTTATTTAAAAAATATACTAGCATTTGGAATAAATTTTCCACTTGTGAGTTAATAATGTTGTTTGAAACACACAGTATTTTTGCACCAGCCAAGTAAGACACTTAAACTAATTAAGTAAAACAATGCACATTAAATATAGATCAAAATTGACTCTTGCTTGCTAATGTATTTTTTATAGGACTTGACAACAATATAAGGACCAATGTCTTGGAAAATGCAATTATTTTTAAACTTACTCTAACAGCATCAACATGAGGTTTAATGTGACCGGCTGCAGCCAGATCCAATATATGCACATGTGGTAAAAGCTCTGAGTTTTTTGCAAAAGCAACTTCCTTTATTCGAGACAATACTACTGTATTTTGCTCATTCCATTTACTGCGCTCCGTTTCACGATAACCTTCAATTGCCTGAAAAAATTAAGATTTTCAAAATATAAAAATTTATTAAATATATATACTTAGTACCTTCATTGTTAGCAATTATAGGTCAATATTTATGATTTAACACAATATTTTATTTGCAATGTAGATAGAAAAGACAAATACTAACTAGTTCAAAAAACTTGTCGCTCAAAAACTGTCATATGTTTAGAAAGCCATGAAATATTTTAAAAAGAAGATAAGCCTTACATTGTCCCAATGATCAAATTCATATCTCATTCTTTTCAACTGTGGTTCTACTTCAGCTAACAATGCTGTTTCCTCCTCTTCACTCACAAAGTCTGGCAACACCCTCATGTGCTGTAACACTGCAGAGCGCATTTCCGGCTCTTCATCTTCTTTCCAGGATGGTAATATTTCTATATAACTAGGATCTCCTGAAAATATTTACAAGGCTACAGTTATAAATTGTAAATTACAGAATGTATTCAAACTCAAAGATATAGGAAAAATTCACATTTTTCTGTTTATTTAACTTGCTTTATTCACAAATCTCACTTTCCGATTCACAATGGGGTACAAAAAACAAATACTTTTATATTTTAGTATTTCCTAGAATCTAATCAGACTACAGTATAATATGGTTATCAATTATCATGAACTACTTATTACAAATTACAGTTTTTTTTTATATTCTTACAGTTAAAAAAAAAAACAAATCACGAGTATAATATTTAATGCGATTCAAAGAATACAAAAAATACTGTTCTCACCTAAAGGCTTTTCAGCTTCAAATTTCGCTCGGGATATATCTACACTTAGATTTTTAAACAATTGATACAGTGGCGTCTTAAATTTGAAGTTTCGTAAAACACTAAATGTTAGCACCCGCATTATTGTTTTTTTGTAGTTTTTTTATTTATAGAAATTATATTTTAAATACGTTAATATTGCTTTACGAAGATAAGATATATTTATTACGTTTTTAATTACGCAAATCTAACCTCAAAAATAAAAACAAAATATGTAATTTTTCTTTCCTTGACAATCAGCTGATCAAACTTCAAATCATGGATGACAAATCTTCAAATTAAAGTCGACTATTTATTGCAGTTGTCAAAATAATAAATATTTTCTTAAGTTTCTCGATTTCAATAATATTATTTATTCCAATAATTTCTATCATACAATTATTTTAATGATTTGTAGAATATATACATAAAATATTGGCTATAAAAATTATTTCAATTTTCAACAGTCAGTGACATTTCTATCAATATTGACGTTTGATATCATAGATTATAGAACGTTTTTCGCTTCCGTTTGTTGTGGTTGACACACGTGTAGTGAGATTTTAGGCCTTTCAAATAAGGATTTCTGTATAATTAAGTATTGAAATAGTTGGTTTTGTGTTTATTTGTGTATTATAGGTGGTGGTAAGTAATTTTATTGTGTGTGTTGCGTGTATTTTAAAGTTGTAGATTTAGGTTTTTATAATGGACGGTGACCCTCCTCCGGATCCACCGGACACTGGAGGTGGACATGAAAGTTTAATGGCAAGGCTTGTTACACGTAAGAGGCCAGGTGAAATTAATGAAAATATATTATTAAATACAAAAAAAACAATTACCGATCCTGCTTCAGCCACTCCTTCCATACAAAATGTTTATGTCCACCCTAGCATGTCTGACGGTCCCAAAGCCTACTCTAATGACGACAAAGGTCCTTACATTGTTCACGTCTCACGGGAAGTTGCAGACCCAGCAGCAGGAACTACTATACGGGCTATTAAATTTGGTCAGTTTTTACACCACAATAAAATTCAATCCATAGTTAATGATGGGGTTAAAAATGTTGGTCGTAACAAAATCTCTGTCCAATTTTCTTCTGCACAGGCAGCAAATGAGTTTATAATAAACCCCTTTTTATCTATGGCAAAATATGTAGCAATTATCCCAACATATAATGTCACAAGAATGGGTCTTATTAAAGGTGTCCCAGTAGATTGGTCTATGGAGGAACTGGCAAAGTCATTAGAACTCCCTACTGGTTGTGGAGCAGTGATGAAAGCACGAAGATTGAACCGAAAGAATGTCAGTGAGGGTGTTGTTACATGGGTTCCAACACAATCTGTTGTAATAACATTCCGTGGGCAAATGTTACCAGAAAAAGTATACTGTTACCACACATCCTTACCAGTTGAATCTTACAAACTTCCTACCATTCAATGTCTAAGCTGCTGCCGCTTTGGTCATATTAAATCCCAGTGCCGATCAAAGCCTAGATGTTACAGGTGCGCCCAACCACATACTGGGGATGCGTGTGATATCTCCAGAGATACCTCAACATGTTTATATTGTTCAGGCAAACATTTTGCTACAGATAAGGATTGTCCTGAGTTTTCTAGACAGCAATCTATTAAAATTGTAATGTCACAGGACAATGTTTCCTATATGGAAGCCTCTGCTCGCTTTCCTCCTGTCCAAAGATCCTACTCAGATGTAGCTAAGGAAATGTTTACCCCTCCCGTATATTCCTCTACACAAAGTTCCTCACCTGTTCCTTCTCCTTCACAAACAAAGTCATACCGCCAAACTGTTGTCCGTCAATTACGTCCCAGGGCTCCTATGGGCAAGGGATATGATAAAGAAGCCCACCACGCCATTACTGGCAATTTTTCTTCCTCCTTACCCAATGGTTGTGCTCTTAACAATAATGTTAATACCCCTTCAGATACCAAGTCCCTCTTAGTTACTCTCACAGAAACTTTAATTAGTATTATTTCAATTTGTGATGAACTCCCTTTACCGTCCAACGTTGCCCAAAAACTATTCCAACTCTTCCAAATTGTTAACAATGGCCCCACTCCGCTTCCTGCAATGGAACAGTAAAAGTATAAAAAACAAAAAACATGAATTACTTTCCATTGTCAACCTGCATAAGCCTGTCATTATTGCCATCTCGGAAACATGGTTGTTGCCTAGTTCTCGGTTTCGAGTTACAGGTTTCACCTGTTTAAGGGATGACAGAAGTGATGGGTATGCAGGAAGTGCCATTCTTATACGGCACTCTGTTCCTTTTTCCTCCATCCCTCTTCCACCTCACAGTCAGAACATTAATGTTGTTGCTGTGAGAGCCTTTGATATTTCATTCCTCTCACTCTATTTATTTTATTTATTTATTTATTTATTTATTAAGGTCTACCAGCAGTTTTACAATCAAATAAATTTATGACTTACATACATATAGAAGTGAAATATAGATTAGTAATTGTAAAACTATTTAAAGGTAAACACAACATGCTCAAAAATTAATTAAATGTAACACAGAGATGAACAATTAATGTGTGAGCTTAACTAGTGTTAGTAAAGACAGTTTTGATTTTTTTTTTAAAGACATTGAGTGAAGTGTTAAATATATCGATTGAAATACTGCACCTGTTGTAAATCTTTACAATCCGAGGTATAGTTGAATTCGCTCCCAATACTGTTCTACGAAATGGCACAGACAAAGGCTTGATCACACCACGAGGTAAACGAGGAGGCACGTAAAAATTAAATAACTGCAAAAGTTGTGGACAATCAATTTGATCACGCAGAATTTTATACAGAAATACCATATCAAGCATATCTCTTCTGGTGGTCAGGGATATCATTTTAAAATATTCTAACCTACTGTCATATGTGTCTAGTATTTTTACTACGCCTGTGGAGTATGCAAGGTGCCTTGTAAAACGCTTTTGCAGTCGTTCAATTCTAAGAGAGTGTGTCGAATAGTGTGGTCGCCAAACAATACTACCATACTCCAAAATACTCCTCACCAGACTATTATATAATATAATTTTTGTACTAGGCTTAAAAACCCTTTTAGTGACACGGATGATAAAACCCAAAACTTTAGCCGCCTTTTTTATAACCGCGTTTATATGTGGCAGGAACGTAAGCTTTACATCCAGAATTATGCCTAGATCCTTGATTGTATCCACTTCTTCCAACCGGTTATTACCAATAAAATAAGTGGATGCAATTATTTTAAGATTTCTTGTAAATTTGATATGTTTGCATTTGTCGATGTTTAAGCGCATGCCATTTCTTTGACACCATTCAGACAATCGTGTAAGGTCACTTTGCAACAGTAATGATTCTTCTATTGATTTAATAGTACGTATAAATTTGAGGTCGTCAGCAAAAAGGTAAGGTGTTGAGTATTTAAAACATGATATAATATCGTTAATAAATATAATAAAGAGTATGGGTCCTAAATGAGAGCCTTGTGGTACGCCTGACGTGATGAGATATTTTTGTGACTGATATCCGTTAATTGTTACGTAGAAATACCTATTTTGTAGATACGATGTGAACCATTTCAACATTGAATCCGTTACTCCATAACAAGAGAGCTTTTGCAATAGTAAAAAATGGGGCACCCGATCGAACGCTTTGCTAAGGTCCGTATAAATTGCATCGACTTGACTGTGGTTGTCAACAGATTCTATCACAGCATTTGTAAAAGTTACAAGGTTTGTCACAGTTGATCTGCCTTTAAAAAATCCATGCTGGTAATTAGTTATTAAGTTTTTAAAATGATAATTTATGTATGGACAGATAAGATCTTCAAATATTTTCGCGAACTGTGATAAAATTGATATAGGTCGGTAGTTTTCGACTGAGGTTTCATCATCAGCTTTGTATATGGGTACAATCCTTGCTTCCTTCCACATTGTCGGAAACTCTCCAGTGCGTAATGATTCGTTATATATTAAAAATAGAGGCTTAGAAAGACCAGAAGCACATTTGCTTATAAAAATAGGAGGAATATTGTCTGGGCCCGGGCCTTTGAATATGTTAAGACTTTTAAGTTTAATCAATACATCATCTATTGTGATTTTAATACAGGGGAATGTTCGATGTGGCGCACTTAACTTAGGTTTAGAATTGACATGGATTTGAGGTTGATCTAAAACAGAAGCAAAATATTGACCGAACAAATTACATATATCAATGCCCTTCTTTGCGGTGGAGTTAAGGTATTTTAGTGTTGCTGGGTAAAGACTACGGGTATTTCGCGAATTTTTGACAAAACTAAAAAAATATTTTGAATTTATTTTTATATTATCTTCTATATTATTCAAATATTGGTCATACAAAACAGAGGCAAGCTTAACACAACGACTACTCAATAATTTAACAGTTAGTTCGTCCCGAGGGTTTCTGTATTTTTTGTAATTATTTAATAATTTCTTTTTTTCACGTAATCTTTTTGCAAAATTACGATTAATCCACGGAGGATATTTATTATTATTATGCTTAGAGAACGGCACAAAATTTTCTATTGTTTTATTTAATATTTCATAAAATTTAGTTACCATACCATTCAATGAGCAACAATCTTCAAATACTAAATCCCAATCAATGTCTTCAAGATACTCATTAATAGATTGAAAATCAGATTTATAAAAATTACGTCGTTTTATCCTAGTGTTGTGATCAAGTCTCTCAGATTTTAAAATTAAAATTTCGACAGTGATAGGTGGATGCAGTGGATCAACCTTACATAACACGTCAATCGCACCATTTACAATACAGTTTGGTAAATCGGTTAGTACTAAATCTAAAATTCTATTATTAACATTCTCTACATGATTACACTGAAGCAAGTTGTTACTTAAGCAGAAATCAACGAGAGTTTGACATATAGAAGGCACTTGTTGTAATTCTGAACAAGATGTATTTGACCAATTTATCGCTCCAAGATTGAAATCACCTATCAAACAAGTGTTTAACTCATGTTGTTCCGATACCTTATAATAATTAGCAATAAAATTTTCTAAAAGATTTTTGTCAACCGGAGGTGGCAAATATACTCCGCATATAACAAGTTGGCAACATTTTTTATTTATCACAATATCAACAACAACCCATATATCTTCACATTCACTTTGCCAGCTCTTCATATGCTTAGAACTGAGTTTCTTTGATACAGCTACAAGAACGCCTCCACCATCTTTCTTTTTGGATAAATTATTAATAGTACGATCTCTTCTGTAGACGTTAAAACCATCACCAAATAATTCAGAACTATTGACGCTATCATTTAACCAAGTTTCAGTCAGTACGATTATATCAGCGCTGCAATTAGCTAAGCTACAGAGAAAGTCATGTGTTTTAGTTCTGAGCCCTCTAACATTCTGATAGTACAAATTGATAGACGAGAATTTTAAACATTAATGATTCCATAAAAAATAGCTATTCGTATATAATGTTAAGGACTAAGTTAATTTTTGTAAGTACTCTAAATTTCTTATTAATTTGTAATCAGTATTATCATTTTTACGCATATATATTTTGCCATTTCTAACCCAAACATACTTATAGTTAATTTCCTTCGCCTTAATCCTTGCTGCTGCATGTAGTGCCTTATTGGCTGGTGAGAGATGCTCCGAAACATAAATAGGTAGAGATGAATTGCCTATTTGTAAATGGGTGGTATTGAGCTTATTATTGTGGTTAATTTTGTTAAATTTGCTGCATGCTGCGAGCAGGCGATCTCTAGTGTTCTGTGTAGCAAATTGTACCACAATAGTACGGGGGCGTGGACTAGATCGATTGTACTTCGCTGTTCGTGTGCAACCAACGATACTATTTTCTGGGATATCGCATCCTACAACGGTACTTAACTGATTTACAATTTTTACCAAATTTTCATTATTGCTTTCTGGTATGCATTGGATCTCAACATTGTTAGAGCGTGCGCGTTGTTCCATTTCTTCGAATCGGCTAGTAAGATTTTTCATTGAAGTATGTAATGCTTGACTATCATCCTCTAGACTTTTGACTTTGGTAACAGTATTCTTTTGGTCTTTCATTAGATCTTCGTACTGATCGCTTAAAAAGGTTAAAGAATTTTTAATATCCTTTATTTCTTCGCGCATTGGTCGCAACTCTATATTCAGAAGATGCGACATAGTTGCTTTTAATTCTCCAAGTAGATCAGTAAAACGAGAATCGATAACTTCTTCAACGATTTTTCGTACATCATCTGCACACACAGGTGCGCTAAAACATTCACTTGGAGGAGAAGACGTCGCAGCTCTTTTGGTGGATCTTTTTGTAACGTTAGCGTCATTTATGCTTTTAGAACTACAGCCATCCTTCGATTTCACAGGTGTCGAGTCACTGGCAATCCCTCGCGGCTTTTTAGTTTTACATAGGGGGCACTTCCAAGGCTGCTCAGACTCAGTGATGGAATCCTTTTTCTCGCTGGCAAATAAACATTTATAGTGGTAGGCTTTTTTGCATATGCTGCAGCATCTAAATGATTCGCTTATAGATCCACTTTCACAACAACCCCAATATATACTTGAAGCCATCATAGTATGCAGAAGATGACGATAAGAAACAAAAAAAAAAAAAATGAGATCTTTGTAGTCGGATTTGAACTCTGGTTTATGGCGGGATGAATTGCTGCAGCTACCTCTACGCCACTGACACGTTGTAATAACTTGTGAAATATTGATACAGGTCTTACTATATGACCAAGTTCAATGACCCTCAGTAAGCGTACTTATAGGTGTATTGTGTGGACTATTATGTTCACTGCTACTAGTTGCTTCGTTTAAATCATTCAACGGCTAGATTGTTTATTGTAATTTCTTGATTACACTCACTTTTTTGTAGAATTTCGCGCAATTAATACAGTTATTGAGATTAACACTTCACTGTGAATAAATGTGTATATTTTTTAACTTCAAATCAAAACACTTTACCACTAATCTTCGTTATTTTTAACGGAGCAAAGAAACACACGTCTTGCATCGTTAACAGCGCCATCGCGCTCTATATTCCCCATCCTTCCCCTGCCCTTATTCCTGAGCTACATTCTATCCTTACTGCCCTCCCCAGTCCATGTCTGGTAATGGGAGATTTTAACACTCATCATACCTTGTGGGGGTGTTATTACAATGATGGAGTCTCTCCTTTACTGGTTAATATGTTTGATGACCTGAACATGTGCATCTTAAATGATGGTTCTCCGACCAGGAGAGTTCATCCTAACCAGAACCCCAAGACCGCTGTGGACTTATCCATATCCTCTCCCTCTCTTGCTTCCCAATTATCATGGATCACACTTCCATCCACCCATGGTAGTGACCACTTTCCCATCCTTATATCTATACATAACAAAAATATATCCCTCCCTAGCACCAAACCCCTACTTTCACATAACCTAAAGAAAGCAAATTGGGCAGATTTTGCTTGTTCGGTTGATTGTATGATTGAATCACTTCCTGAGCTTGTTAATGGTGAGAATATCATTTTTTGTTACAACCAATTTGTTTCGGCTATTTTATTTTCTGCAGACCTTCATATTCCTAAAAAAGCCTCCTCACAGTATCAATTGCTTTCCAATCCATGGTGGGATCAGGAATGCACTGATGCTGTCAATAGTAGAATTTCTGCTGAAGTGTCATATGAGGCCTCTATGACAGGGGAGAATTTTATAAACTACCAGCAGAGTGCTGCTAAGTTTAGGCGACTAGTTTCAAAAAAGAAAAAGTCTGGATGGATTAATTTCTGTGAATCTCTGAATCCCCGCTGCCCATCCTCAATAGTTTGGACAAATGTTAAGAGATTTCGCAGGTCCTTTCATGATGTCCAAATTAATTCCAATAATCCGTCCGATTGGCTTAATGACTTTGCAGACAAATTAGCTCCTCCTTTTGTCCCTAATTATGATTCCTTTCCTGATTTTTCCCCACCTTCTGCTTCTGATGAATTGGACGCCCCTTTCTCCTCTGACGAACTCAATAATGTCTTAACGGGTTTAAAAGATTCGTGTCCAGGAGAGGATGGTATTCCCTATTCTTTTATATCCAAACTTAATGATAGGGCTAAAAAATATTTTTTAAATTTAATTAATGCATCTTTTGATTCAGGAATAATTCCTGAAGCATGGAAATCTCAGCTTATTATTCCAATTCTAAAACCAGGTAAAAGTCCTTCTGATCCCAACTCCTATAGACCAATTGCATTAGCATCCACTCTTGTCAAAATTTTTGAGCACCTTCTTAAAAATCGCTTGGAATGGTTAGTGGAAAGCAGGAAAATCTTAGCGCCCTCTCAATTTGGCTTCAGAAAGGGCCTGAGTACAATAGATAGTCTCAGCATTTTTACGACAGACATTCGACTAGCCTTCGCTAAGGGTGAATACTTGGCCGGGGTCTTCCTGGATATTGCTTCTGCATATGATAATGTTCTTCTTCCGTTACTCAGGCAAAAAATGCAACAGCTGAGTATTCCTGCGAGGTTGACTCATTTCATATGTAATCTGCTGACCAGTAGAACCATATCTGTTAGACACCGCTTACTAACTATTCCTCCCAGGCAGGTCTGGAAAGGCCTTCCTCAAGGCTCGGTCCTCAGTCCGTTGCTGTACAGCATTTATACCCACGACCTCGAACTGTCTGTCAACAATTTTTGCAGTATATTACAGTATGCTGATGACATCGTCCTTTATTTTAGTTCAAAGTCTGTAGAGGACATTCAGTTTCGTATAAATACTGCTTTGCACTACCTAGACCAATGGCTTTCTTATCATGGCTTATCGTTGTCAGTGGCTAAATGTCAGACAGTAGTATTTTCTAAAAAGAGATGCATTCCAAGCTTTCATTTTTGTGTTGAGGATCAACCAATTAAAGTGGTTGATAAAGCTAAATTTCTAGGCATTGTACTTGATAGCAGATTGAACGGAGTTGCTCATTCTGAATATATTAGTAAAAAGTGCGAGAAAGGCATTAACGTTCTAAGAGCGTTGTCTGGTGTGTGGTGGGGTGCACACCCTTATTCTCAAAAACTGCTGTATAACGCTTTAATTCGGAGCCATATTGACTATGGAATTTTCATTTTAGACCCCTTTAATAAGGCAGCTTCAGAAAAGCTGAATAAATTACAATTTAAAAGTCTTAGAATTATAATTGGTGCAATGAGGTCGACTCCAACCAATGCTCTTCAGATAGAGTGTGTGGACCCTCCATTTCCGTTCCGCCGTCAGTTCCTGTCTGACCGATTTGTTTGTAAAACATTACAGCTTTCATCCCATCCTTTGTGGCCTCGTTTAATTAAATTATCCGAACTTACCGCCCCAAATACGCCTGTATCCTACCTTTTAGATAGTTACCGTAGATTTACCAACCTCCCTCATCCTATCAATTCTTTTAATTCTAATCCACTTTTCTCTACCTCCTATCTAGCCTTGACTTATCCTCCTCCTATAATAACAGATATTGGTCTAGTTAAGGGTGCTGCTGATACCAACACAAAGTTTCAAGCGCTTTTGCATCAAAATTGGTTAAATCATCTTCTCATATATACAGATGCATCTAAGTTATCCAAAGATGGTTGTGTTGGTGCAGCGTGTTGGATACCTAAATTTAAAATTGTTCTTCAATTCAAATGTCCTCCCCAATCGTCGGTGTTTACAGGCGAGGCTGTTGCTTTACTAGAAGCAATCCTGTTCGCCCAGTCCCATAACATAAAACAGACTGTTATTTTGACTGACTCCTTAAGTTGTTTATTGGCTATTAAAGAAAACCCTTTTCGTAGCAAATCAAGATATTCCATTATTTTAAAGATCCGTGAAGCTTTGCTCTCATGCCTCAAGAATGGGTTGAACATCCAGTTAGTATGGATCCCTGCTCATTCTGGTATTATTGGCAATGAATCTGCTGATTCTTGCGCTAAAGTTGCAACTCAGTGTGGCTCTCTTGAACATTTTAATAATTCTGCTCAAGATTTATTATCACTTGCGAAAACTCATCTGGACAAATCCTGGGTCAGCTACTGGAACTTATCAAAATCTTTTAAGGGTAAGCATTATGCTTCTATTCAGGCGGAGATTCCAAAGCGACCATGGTTTTATCGTCAGAAACATGCAGAACGGTGGGTTATAGCTACTATTAGTCGCCTACGCTTTGGACACGCAAGTACTCCTGTTCATTTGGCTAAGATCAGGGTCAGGGACCACTCAATATGCGAATGCGGTTTAGATGAAGGTTCAGCTTCCCACATCCTTTTCAGTTGCCCCAAACTCCTTCGTCCCCTTTATGATGTTCTTCCTTTCAAAGTCCCCCGTCCCCTTAATGTTCAGTGTTTGTTGATGTTTGTGTTTAGTCCCCTATGTAGATTTTTGTGTAAATATGTTAAATTTAATAAAATTAAGCTTTAGAATTAACACCTCTCTAACATAAGTTAAAATACTAACATCTCATTTTTACATAGTATAATTTAATTAATTTTTTGTGTTGTTTTTTTTATTTTTAGGTGGAGGTATAACATTAAAGTCCTTCTATTTCATACTGTTAATCCAGTCTTTCAGTGGAATAATTCAAAATTTCACCGGCCAATCTCGAACGTGACTCCTCCATTTAACGTGACATTGGCGAAATAATTTGTGCTCAACTGGCACGCATTAAAGCCATTAAATAAAGAACTAACTAACTAATAGATTATAGAACTGCTTATGTTGTTGTTGTTCTGGTCTGTGGCGTTCCTTGTCTCTGCTCTCGCCTGTCACAATAATAAACAATTGTAGCACGTAAATAAAATTAAAAATTAGAATCATTAAGAAGAAATATTGAATTGAATATATGGAAATACAAGTTTTAAGATACAATTCTATGAAATGGCGCACTACTTACTTGTATTTAAGCAAATACAAAACTGGCCACAGAATAGAACCTTAAGGGACACCAACTCGTAAAAATTACTATTAAAAAAGAAAACAATGAGATCAAAGAGCAGTGCTGCAATCTACTAAACTACATTTTGATGACGGGACTAGATCATATCTTCAATTAAAGACTAAGGTAATCACAAAATTTTTGTTTAAGATCTCTTCTATACTGCTGTTACACTGGCCAGGAAAGAGTTTTTACTCAGTTTGATATAATAATTGTAATGAAGAGAGATTACTGGTAAGTGGTAATATAAACAAAGGTCTTCTGCCACTAGAATTTTTATTTACATTCTACACTATAAAATTTGATGAAGTGCAATGAGTTCAAGGCTATCATTATTATTTATGTGTAATATTTTCTTAGGTTACGCGAATATTTGACATTTTAAATAATTTTATTTAATATATGTAAGTGTACTCAGTCATACTCTTTCTTGTTTAAAAGTATAGGATGATGGAAAATATACCTGATGAAATTCTTGAGTGTATATTTCATTATATTAGCACATATGAGCTGTGTACAGTTGTCTCGGAGGTTTGTAAGCAATGGAAGTTTATTATAATGCATCAAGTGATGAGCATAAAGGATGCCAACCAGTTGAAGATGTGCCATGAAGGTTTAAGGGCAGTGATAGTGACAGAGCGTGTGTGGAATCTTTGTGCAGCATCTAGAGTGATTACTTGTGCAACTCAGATGATTCCAAGATTACAAGAACTCACTATTTGTAGCAATTTTCCTTTAGGTGAGTGGACTTGCATATCCTACAGTAAAAATTATTTTGCTATAAATTTGGTAAAGAAATGTTATTGACTAAGATTTATACTTTTTATCTGGAATCTTTTACAATACCAAGACAATCTGGTTAAATCCAGTGCTATTTAAACAATAGAGAGCATGGCGCAGAGATACTTAAGTTGTTTAATAAATTTTTCAGATGATGAAGATTACAAAAGTTTAATGTATATCCCACATTTAAAACACTTGGATGTGTTCTCAAAAAGAAAATATATTGACAAAAATATAAATATAAATGCAAGTATTACTACTCTGGTTGTGAACGACGCAATGGCAAGTGGATTCTTGAAGAACTTAAGTGAATCAAACAAACTGTCAGGACTCCACATGTATGGCCGAGCTCAGTACTACATAGTTAGGCAAATGGTGGATTTCCTTCAAATTCAATCTGGAAAATTGCAGGAGTTAACATTGAGATGTCAAGAGCTTGGTGATGAGAAGTGAGTCCCTAATGTTTTTTTTCCTGTTACTTCTTTAGCTTTCTTTCTCTTTTCTGCCTTCACTTGCACCTAATTTTAATTAATGATTTAGATAATGGATTTGTATGGTTGAGATGGCATAGTATATTATGAATCCTCAATACATTTTCCATTATTCGAGATTATTATCATTGCTACAAATTTTTTGTGAATGATGTTCTATTAATCAATACTAATAATATAATGTCCTCCTGACCGATTCCGGCCACGGCGGCCAATCTCATTGAGACTAGCCAACTGCGCAGGAGATATTATAGTGCACAAATGTACGCGCAGACACAAGTGCACTCTCTATTCCTGTCACTCTCATACTCCGGTGGGACGACTACTCGACACGACCGGTGAGAGTTAAGGCGCAGGACCGACGGCTTTACGTGCTCTCCGAGGCACGGGGGTGAAACACCGCCAACTTCCCAACTCCGGGCTGTTACTGAGGCTTACTATACAGAAAGACTCAATAACTAAACTTGGCCCGACCCGGGACTCGAACCCAGGACCTCAGGATGTGCAGCCGTACATGCTAGCCACTACACCACCGAGGTTCAATACTATAGACTCTATAAAAGTTAATATTATTGTACAGCCTTTTCACAGGTTCAAAATCATAAGCCAATGTGTCGGGTTAGTTTCCCTGCAACTTTATCAGTGCTCGTTGCTGACCAAACGCAGCATTGCACATGTTGCGAGTCTGCCTAAGTTACGGCGCTTGCACCTCACTGGGGCCAGATTGGTAAGCTTGTCTCATGTTAAATGTCCTTAATTATTATTACATTAAACAAATTTTAAAAATGTCAATTTCCTAAAAATAAAAATTTTACTTTTTAAATGCACTAAAACTTTAAATAATTTCCACGTTACAGCTTCGTAGCTCAGGTATTCTCGAACTGATCAACTCCTTGCCTCCTCTCATTGAAGACTTGAATCTAAGTTATTCAGATTTCGGTAGCGAGCACTGTACCGCCTTGGCGCTCCGGCTGCCGCGCCTCGCCGCGCTCGAGCTGTGGCGCTGCGGCGCGGGGCTGGGCGGCGTGGGGCTGGGGGGCGCAGGGCTGGGCGGCGCAGGGCTGGGCGGCGCAGGGCTGGGCGGCGCAGGGCTGGGCGGCGCAGGGCTGGGCGGCGCCGCGCTGTTGCGGTTGGTGCAACAGGCGCGGCGCCTGCGCGTGCTGGACACCGACGTGCACTTCGACGCGCTGCAGCTGCAGGCGCTGGGCGACCATCCCGCACTGAGGAAGCTACGGTGCCGGTGGGACGGACCGACCCCTTTGGTATTTATAACATAACATATATTTTTATTTTAACTGCTATAAAGAAGTATGCATGTGAGTCAATGGAAAAAGAAAATTAATTCTTTCTCTTTTTGCTTGCAGGTGGGATCAAAACTCAACATAACATCAGCACTGAAGGTTTACTCCAAAGAGTATCTCCGAGGGGACGGCGAGGGTCCATCGGCCGAGCTGTTCTATTATTGGACCCGTGGAGTAGATCTTAAATCATTGTTTGAAGGTGACCTGACTCTCTGACTGACTGATTAAAGAAGTGTTCAGGAGCAGTGAAGTTAAAGGATCCTAGGTGATTATAAAAGTAAAGCATCACCTCCAGCGCCACATATTGGATGGGTCACGCTTACACGCGCGGAGGCAGAGTGCGCAAAGAAACGAGATACAGAAGCAAAAGGAAATGAAGTTATTTTCTGTTTACTTACTCTGTGACAAATTATGGTCAAGACGTTAAAAACCTCATTCTACCATGGCCATGTTTCCTACAAAACTTTGGGGAAACATTGGGGAAAAAATTCAAAATAAAACCGCGAAAAAATTCAAAATTGTTTTATTTAAAATAATAAAAAGTATGTATTATTATCACATAGCAATTAGTAGACTTAAGTAATTGTCGAATTATAAGTGAAGCGCAAAACGTACAGACAGTTATTGTATTATATATGTAAGGAATTAGTAACTGCACTAAAAATAAGGATTTAGGAAGACTTCATTGCTTAAAAATAATAAATTTATAATCTTTATAAGGTACAATATGAATATTCATATGAAGTGAACATATAAAACAGTTGTACGATGATGTGGCAACATGTTACTAAAGCTAAGCTTGATATTGATGTTGATAAAATTATTATTTTTTGCAGTTTTGTTAATTGAATAATTGAGAACAAATCTCGACACGACGACAATTCTCGATTCTCGAAATTCGACGTAAATTTTGGCTCAGTTTGTAGTGACCCTACTTGCTGTGCCAGCGGTCGCGGGTTCGAGTCCCGCTGGGGGCATTCATTTGTATGACGAGCACGATCGTTTGTACCCCAGTCATGGGTTATGGGTTATATTTATAATATGTATGTATTTAAAGTTATATATGTGTAGTGTATCACCTATCTGGTATCCATAACACAAGCCTCGTAGCTTACCATGGAACTATATGGTGCTGTGTGTTAATGTCCCAACATATTGCTATAATAAAAAGTAAGTAATGGCGTCTCATTAGAAAAAGAAATTAATTCAAATAAATTTTAATAGATCGCGGAACATGTATTGATTTGTTATTGGTGCTTACGTAATATAACAGGGGAAAAACCTAAAATGATTTACCTACTGAGTGAAAAAACATGCAATTATTGGGTTCTTAAAACGAGTATACATAAATATGTAAAATCAAGTGTTAAGTTTGCACCGCCAATCCATAGATGGCGCAGACTAACAGTTATGCATACATACTAATACATATACGGTCAGGTAGTAATACAGATACGGAAAATTGTTTTGTTTTACATTTTGCTGTATTTTACGTATTTGAGACTAGCGACTCACCTTCCACCTTCGCTTCGCTCGGGTTCGTCCCTAGGTTACTTCCCAAAACAAACTTTTTTTTTATTTTTTTTTTTGCTTTTAATTTTTTTTCGTGGGACCCTTTTTTTTAAAACAACAGTAGCCTAAGTTACTCCTTATTACATCAGCTATCTGCCAGTGAAAGTCCCCTCAAAATCGGTCCAGCCGTTTCAGAGATTAGCCAGAACAAACAGACAAAAATTGTAAAAAATGTTGTTTTGGTATATGTACCGACTACCGTGTATATTGCCATAATATGCATTTAGTAAAAAGCGGTTATTTTAATATTACAAACAGACACTCCAATTTTATTTATTTGTATAGATTTGCATACAAAATAATCAACTGAACTTTTAGCTTCCAGATAAACACCATGTATCGTTTATACACGCAAAGCGAAATAGCACGATTTAGGTACAGTCGTCCAGTTTCTTTTTAAAGAATATTGTCTCGACTATGATAGTTATGAGTAGATTATGTCATCTGTGACGTAAACTAATAATAGTACCACAGAATAAGAACTGTCATTACATTGAATGCAAAATCTTATCTCGGTTCCTAATTATACCATTTAGCGTCCAACGGAGCCCGCGCCGCGCCGCGCCGGCTGCGTGCCGGATGGAGGAGATTCTCACGAAGGTTGCAGGAACAATTAAACATTTCAAAATGACTTTCCTGTCTCCACATGATATTAGTGTGAAATTACTTAGTACCTTATTATATGGCGTCGTTAATGTATTTTTATTTAAGGTTAATTACAATTTAACTTGAATTTAATACTCTCGTTAATAGCTTCAAAACGTGCCAGTTGAGCACGAAAGTACTTCGCTAATAAGACTTTAGATTGACATTAATATCTTTATAGAGAACATGAAGCAAATCAATAGGTAAGCGTGGGAACTAAACAAGCGGGCTGCGGGACTAACTAAAGCCACTAGCGGAAGCCGAGGCCCTCGCCATAAGCCAGAGCACTTGCCCGCCGCCCGCCGCCCGCCGCCCGCGCCGCAGTGCAGCACTGCCCTCGATTAATTTGATACCGGTCTACTACTTCAGTTAAAAATATATTTTTACCCGACTTCAAAAAAGAGATACTCAATTCAATTGTACCTATTTTTTGTGTGTATTTTTTGCAATATCTTCACCAAATGGATTTTTTAATTCTTTGGGTCAATATTTACTAGGTACAACATTTTCAAAAAATAAAAACCTCCTTAGGAAGGAATAATATTAACAATGTTTAGTGATTTTGATATTTGTACCTATATTCTAGAAAAAAGAAATTATTAATCTGTTTGTCGCTTTCTTAAACAGTTTCTTTATTTGTGCGAAGAGAATAATCTCAGTCCTCAGAACTATTGAACTGATACAAAATTCTCTCGTTAGTGGGTAGGTACTACTGATAGTACTGACTACACACGAGTATTAGGCTATGTTTTATCAACATACGATACAGGTGATACCTGTGACAAAACATGAAGATGAGATGTTACACCCCCGTGACTCAGAATGCATGTAATATCTTTTGAAAAGCCCGTGGTCTAGCCTCTAGGTGGTGCACCGGTAGTGTCATGACTCATGAGTCCCTCTTTTTTATTACCCACACGAAAACTAAACCTGTTATCTTCGACACTATACAAAGTGTTGAAAGACAATAAAACATAAATAAATTATGAATATTAAATAAAAAAATTCAGATGAGCAAATAAGATTAATGAATAAACAATTAAGTATTCAATCCTCATAGAATGTCTTTATTCATAATACCTTGAACCAAACAGCTATATCTCGACTATAACCTGTAAAGCGCTCATTACGTTACACGTGAAACCAGCGCACGCGCATCCACACTTCCAATCAGTACAGTGTGATAAGGTCACCTTACAATGCACACTGCATACTTAAGTGAGTTCGCTCTGTAGCACACTAGCGAATTACATGCAACGACTAGTTATATTGCAGAGAAGACAGGTTTGATAAGTCTTTGGTAAAAGTATTATTTTACTTCATAATTGTTATTTATTTTTCAGCCCCGTTTGCAAGTTGCATGTTGGTTTAGTACATCAACATAAAGTAGACTATGGTCTATGTGCAGTTAGTCCAGGGTTTATGCGGTTTTAAGTGAGATAAAATTTCACTCAAATCCATTGCTATAGGCTGAAGAAGTGAGAAAATCACTCACAGCCAATAATATATGATATTAGTATTTTTAGTAAGGAATGAACTATAAATTGAATGTCGATGTCTCCAATGTGCGCACACTCGCACGCTGGCTGGCAATCGTTCGAGTTATGCTAAGAGTTTAGTGCTTAGAGCTCGATCAGTGATTCCGATGTAACGACATTCCACGCTGTTCACGTCATGCGTGATGTGTGAGAATCTCACCGGCGCATCCTTGCGGGATATATACATATATACAGTACCTAATTACGAATAAGATAATTGAGAAGGGGAAGGTTCCGTTGAATTTCAGTGGGTAGCACTCTGGACTATTGGCTTTTCTAGCCAGTGAGTCCCACATTACCACCTGTATGAGGCAGAGGGTATGCTTCAATGCATTTCCTAACGTTGTTAATAACAATATATGCCATTTTATCACCTCTCTATGGCGTCACATTTAATAAAATTCATCCATTTAAATGCGTTCCCATGAACTGACGGGAGGTGGCGGTGACATTGTTTCATTGTCTATATGGTAATTTTGCGGAAGTGTTATATAATATTTGAATGTCAATGTGACATTTTGCACAGCGGATGAAAGGACACATTTGAATGCGGCGAATAAATAACTAATTGTTAGTTAAAGAATGTAATGATAGAGGGGACCCATGCGCCTGCGCATCAATAGAATGATGAATATAAAGCATACCTAAGTGTGCCGAGGTTGCTTGTGCTAGTCAATATTTAAGCTAAGCTTAACCTTTAATTTTTTTAATTACTTATAACGGTAAACATCTATTTACATAATATTACAATATAATATGCTACCTATTTTAACTTCAGGAAAAATATCAGATTTTAGTAACAACATTAAGTGTCTATATTTCTATGAAGGGAACTTTTAAAGAAAAAGAAAAAGAAATCCGCGAAAAATCCGAAAGGAAAATATTTTTGAAGTGAAAATTTCCATGGGGAGTGTAAGTCGTCATCGACATGGTCACGTGACGTGGTAACGCCAACACTCAGAGTTCCGACAGATGTCACAACCAGATAAATGTAAACAGTTTTAATTCTTTTTTTTTTTTAATTTAAGATCAAACAATTTGAATATCCAAAAATAACAACTGTCTGTTTATAGTTTTAAGTTTTCACTTCTGTCGGCAGTCCTCATGACTGCATTTTTTTACAAATATCTAATGTTCGCGTAAACCGAGGAAAGTATTTTATAATATGTTCACTCTACCCGTTAAAAACATTATTATGAATATTAGATAATTTGTATTTAAATGTCAGTGGCTCATGTCATTGTGGGGGACTGTCGCGGATGTGACGTCACGCGCCCGCGAAACAATAAAATGGATTCGTATTGTTTAATTAATGTTAGGGTCAATGAAATGTTTATACACTATCAAAATGCCACTTAAATAAGGCAAAAAAAATTTTAGAGCTCTATCCGTCTGTCTTTTTGTTCATACGAGGATTTTGAAAGCGTCAATAAATGGTACCTTTTAATAGTGTACATTGTACAGGTAGGTAATATAATGAAAACATTGTTTTAAAACAGTTTCATTTCACTCAATGGAGGAAATGCAAAGATGCAAGTTAAGATCGCGCGCTACTCTCTCGGCCCCTTTGATAGTTGAGTAATTACTAATTAGTAATTATTAAATTGAACTACACTCGTAAGTTACTCTACACGCGGTTATTAATGATATTTATCTACACTAATATTATAAAGAGGAAAGATTCGATTGTTTGTTTGTTTGCATCGAATAGGCTCCGAAACTACTGAATCGATTTAGATGAAATTTGGTAAGAAGATAGATTGAGACCCTGGGAAGGATATAGAATAGTTTTTATCCCGGGAATCACCCCTTAAGGGGGTGAAAATGCGGATGAAAGTTTGTATGGGGAAGCAAGCTAGGGACGAACCCGAGCAAAGCGAGGATGTGTCGCTAGTGTAAAATAAATTGAAGAAAACAACTCACAGCGCTAACTTTAACATTATTTTTTTTCCAAGGGAATCAAACCTGCTAACTTATTAAGAAGTAATCCGACGAGGATGACATAACGATATGCCATAAATATCGTTATATAAGTGATACAGAAGCGTCTGCTATCTTGCGAGGTGTCATTGGAAAATGCAAAGTATTACTTTATATCCGGTAGTTAATAAATTAATGCTGTCATACAGTTTGTACGAGAGAACCTTGTTTCACTGATCACGATGACCGGTCAAGTACGAATTGTACTCGCGATCAGAGGATTCCGACCACCACCATACTGCCTCATAATATATGTTTTAGGATTGCGTATCGATTTTTTATGAACCAAATAATAATATATATGAGTTTACACATATACTGAAGAGCAATTAAAACTCCTAACGAGAGTTCTCACGCCTGACCTTGACTTAGCTTGAGTAAAATAAAAATAAATATTACCTGTTGTTTCGTTTTAGAGTTTAAAGGTCACACCAAGCTTGACTATATTTACTGTTTTTTCGTTTTGCTTTGGCTCTATTGTGCATAAAATAACGTTTTAACCAGTTCTTTAGACATTATTCATTATATTAAATATATTAGTATTAAATCTATAGTGATGACATTTGACGTAAGAAAAAAATACCAGCCAAGCATATGATAACCTCCTCCATTTTGAAAGTCAGCTAAAAATACCTACCGTTTACATAGGTAATAGGTACTACAGTCAAAAGCTATGACGGCCAGCAGGCAGGCAGCAGGCTAGGGGTCAACTGCCAGGGGTCGGGTTCGCCTCTAGACAAACAAAACAAATCTATCCCACGGGAACCGTACATTTTTCCGGGATAAAAATAGTCTATTTGTTATTCTAATATATGAACTATATTATTGTAAAGTTTCGTTAAAATCCAATCAGTAGTTTATGTTTACTAACTGCATAAATTACTATAGTTGTTTAACTATCCCACGGGAACTATTTAATTTTCCGGGATGAAAAGTATCTAAAATGTTGACCGGGGATATAAGGTACCACCATACAAAATTTCATTTAAATCGGTCCAACAGTTTCGGAGATTAGCTTGATTAGGATGAACTTCTCTAATCCAGTATGCTGTATGAATGAACTCTTCTACATATAAAAAAACGATACCTATGCAGATTGTATCCGCTTCCACACGCGTTCTACGACTTCTATAAAAATATATAAAATGTAAAAACGAAAATGTTTACTTTATTTTAAATCAGTCACGGGCATGGCTATGGCATAGTGTTTCAAATGCTATAAGTTACATCTGCTTTCAAAATAAACAATTGAAACTGATAGGACCGTTTAGCGATGTGTTTGTAATATAATATGTACCTATACCATATTATCTATACAGATAAATAAAATTGGAGTGTCTGTTTGTAATATTAAAATAACCGCTTTTTACTAAATGCATATGGATGTATACACGGTACATATATCAAAACAACATTTTTTACCATTTTTGTCTGTCTGTCTGTCTGTCTGTTAGTTCCGGCTAATCTCTGAAACGGCTGGACCGATTTTGACGGGACTTTCACTGGCAGATAGCTGATGTTATAAGGAGTAACTTAGGCTACTTTTATATTAGAAAAAGAATCGGGGTTCCGCGAAACAAAATTAAAATCCATAAAATTGTGAACAAAATCCGCGTACGGCGAACGCACCCGAGCAAAGCGAGCATAAATCGCTATATAATTTAAATGAATATCTTAGGAGTAGCAAGCTACTATTTATGTATAAACATAGCTAACCGTGAAACATACCTAGGAACGGACGCGAGCGAAGCGAGCGTGAGTCGTTAGTTATAATATATAAATAGATTAGAAATATTAAAAATATGATTAAATAATTCAGTTAAGATACGCGAGGCGCGACCTCCAGGCGTCCGTTGCGTCGCACTCCACCTACAACAGTAACAACAAAATTAGCTTTGTTCAGATACTTAATCTTGCCACTGATAAACACCAAATTGTGTAATATTGTGTACGACACTTAACTGTTGTAGTGTTTTAAATGAAGCTATCTTTTCGGATATTGTCGGGGTTTCATTTTAAGTTTTTGTTTCCGATATTTCAAATGCTTTACAGTAAGCATGGTCACGGAAGAGAACGTACCTACTTTCATTTAAAATTTCTAATATTCGAGTAAACTTGAGATGACCTTACAACAGTAGGTACATCACATGTATTGTTGTAGGCCGACTTAAGAAAAATAAGGTTCCCAATTCGGCTCCATCTTTATAAGTATGTATTCAGCCCTTTTAACCTCCCTCTGCTGAGCACGGGACTCCCTTCAATACGAGGGGGATCAGGCCATAGTCCACCACGCTGGCCAAGTGCGGGTTGGCGGACCCATCTTTAAATACCTATAGCGATATCTTTGTCATTTATTGTGGACAGATATTGATAGTTTTGAAAAATTTCTTCATCTCAGATCTTGTTAGAACAAAACAAAGGCATTAAATAAAGACCTATTGGTTTTCTTAATATATAGCGACGTACCCTAGCTTCGCTCGGCTGCGCCCCGGGTGTGTCACAGTAGTCATAAATAGCTTATAGCAAATGCATAGCTTATAGCACATAGAAAAATCATAATATGATCAGTACTACATATTTGAGATTCCTTCCTACATCATAACTTACAAACTTTACATTTTTATCATTGTGTGTAACTGCATTAATATGAGTGCAGTTTGAAATTGTGTTAGATTTTAATAAAATGCTATGTATATAAGAGAAAATATAAAAGAAAATCCCTACAAAGCAAAAATATTGTTTTGATCAGCTCTCCACTACTATCTAGCTCAAGGTGTCTCGCGTTATTAAATATGAATAGCTAATAGGTATACAGAACGTAACGTACTATTATAATAAGCCAAATGCAAGCGCTAATATTATACTAGATAAATATTAATTTCATCAGTTCACTGTTATCCTCGATTAATACAAGGTTAATTAATACATATAACGCGCACTACACACACACACACACACACACACACACGTCTACACAATAGATGGTTTTAACCTAATTTTCCTCAATTTTCGGTTTAGAGTTTATCGTATTCGTATGCTTACTTTGATACAATTCTGCAACTATACTAGATTGTTTTTCCTGTGTGGATGTTTATTTGTCACAATTAAAAACATAATATCATAATAAAACGACACGTTTGGCTCAGTTTGTAGTAACCCTACTCGCAATGACAGCGGTCGCGGGTTCTAGTCCCGCTGGGGGCATTCGTTTGTGTGATGAGCACGAATGTTTGTACTCCAGTCATGGGTGTTTATATTTATAATATGTATGTATTTAAAATTATATATGTGTAGTGTATCAACTATCTGGTATTCATAACACAAGCCTCGTAGCTTACCATGGAACTAGATGGTGCAGTGTGTTAATGTCTCAATATATTTATTTATTAAAAGAGCTGCGAATCGACACAATTTTTAGTAAAAATAGAATATAAATAGACGTGGAGTAGGCAAGTTTCGAAAATGAGCAATAATTCATTGTTCAAGGATAGTTCGAGGAAGGAAGTGAATTCAGGGTTAATGTCATCTGCCTCGTCGACGCGCTCACGAATGTTTCACAGGTACATTTGATGATGATATTCATCTTCCCTGTAGTTAAGGTTGAGTTTATTAAATTTACTTTTTTTCCTTATCCTCTTAATTAAACTAAATACTAACTAACTGACTATTGTAGGTATAGAAGCAGGTAATTTTGCTCAATTTGAGTTCTGAACTCTTTTTAAAGCGAAGGTGAGCATTAACGCAGATTTTTTTGAAAATTCTAACTTTAGGGCATAGATTATGGGATGCATTTTGTGTGGAAGTTTGTTATTTTACATATTAGTAATATAAACAGATGTATCAGTTGATATTGCCGGCGGAAAATCAATATTCAGTTCATGTATACGTTTTGCTGCCCACGTTATACGCGTAGGTATTAAACTTAACCAGCATGATGCTCATTATTTTTTTAAATATATTTAAAATAACTGCTTTATCCATATACGTATCGATAACCACACAACACACATACCCAATTAGAACGGTATCAACTAACTGTGGTTTTTAATTTTCACTTAATATCTAATGAAAAATGTTTTGTAGTCATATTGGTTTGAATGTAGGTATTTGTTGGTATTTGGTATTGACGACACGTTTGGCTCAGTGTGTAGTGACCCTACTTGCTGTGCCAGCGGTCGCGGGTTCGAGTCCCGCTGGGGGCATTCATTTGTGTGAGAAGCACGAATGTTTGTACTCCAGTCATGGGTGTTTATATTTATAATATGTATGTATTTAACGTTATATATGTGTAGTGTTTCAACTATCTGGTATCCATAACACAAGTCTCGTAACTTACCATGGAACTAGATGGTGTTGTGTGTTAATGTCCCAACATATTTCTTTATTTCAAGAATAGCCAAGAATCACTTGGGAATAATCCCTCTTATCCCGAATTATCTGATTCACTCTTATAAGCCATCTAAGTATAGCAAATAGATCAAAGCTCAGTACATTAGAGGCGATGAAACACCGTATCTTTATAGAAATTTGCAGTCTGAAGCTATTACTGTATATTGTGTAAGTATCGTACCCGTATAAAGAATGACTTTACGCAACATAATTTCAGCTAAACTACGAGTAAAAGAAAACTGATGGCTATGATTTAAAATTTACTAACAAAGCTATATCATTTTTTGTTCCACTTATATAATTGAAGATAAAAGCTGTACTTAACGATAAAACGACAGGTGCATTGCAGGGAGATACACGTGTAGTGTGTAATTGTATCTACACTAGATATCGAATTAGGCTGTAGATGACCTCAATACAGACCAGTTATGCTGACAAATATACTTACTTACTTACTTAAGTTCCTATGTCCCCTAGGTGAGGCAGAGGGCGTCCACAGTGCATCGCCATTCCGTTCGTTCTTGAGCTACGCGTTTGATTTCGCTCCAGGTTTTCCCGATGGCCTTCGCTTCGCCAATGATGGTCCGCCGCCAGGTCTGTTTTGGACGGCCACGCTTGCGCTTTCCTTGGGGATCCCAGTCTAGGGCTTGCCTCGGTATGTGGTTTGGGTCCCTTCGGAGAGTGTGACCTATCCAGCTCCATTTGCGGCGTTTGATCTGTTGGGTGATCGGGACTTCATCACAGCGTTCCCAAAGTTGCTTGTTGGAAATTTTGTCGGGCCAGTAAATACCGAGGATTTTGCGAAGGCATCGGTTTACGAAGACTTGGAGTTGCTGCGAGATGTTTTTGGTGACCTTCCACGTCTCACATCCGTATAGCAATACGGTCTTTACGTTGGACCGGAAGATTTTGAGCTTGATTCTTCGGGTCAATTTCCGTGATTGCCATACGGGTCGAAGTTGTGCGAAGGTAGCTCGTGCTTTGGCGATCCTCGAAGTGATGTCCTCTTCGGTTCCTCCTGATTCTGACACGCAGCTCCCGAGGTATGTGAATTTGTGGACGCGTTCCACTGCCTCTGTGCCAATGAACAACGGGGATGTACTAGTTGCTCTGCACCTCATCTCCTGGGTCTTCCTTGCATTAATTTTGAGCCCTGTATTTGCTGCTTCCTTTTGTAGGTCGTCCAATTTGGTCTGCATGTCTGCGCGAGTGTGGCTTAAGAGGCATATATCATCGGCATAGTCCAAATCTTCTAGAATGTTAGTCATGCCCCATTCTATACCGCGGCGCTGGTTTTCCGTGGTGCTATGCAAAATGCCATCAAGGACGACAAGGAAGAGAAGTGGTGATAGGAGACACCCCTGTTTTACGCCTGCGTGTACCGCTATGTCCTCCGAGACGAGCCCGTTATGCGTCACTTTGCAAGAATAATTCTTGTATAAGGCTTTGGTGATGTTGATTATTTTCTCGGGGACACCAATTTTGCGTAGTCGGGACCAGATGCTGGCCCACCTCACCGTATCAAAGGCCTTTTCAAAGTCTACAAAGGTAATATATAACTCCCTTTGCCATTCTGATGCCTGTTCCAGTATGATACGGAGGGTGTTGATCTGGTCAGTACACGATCGATTGGGGCGGAATCCTGCTTGCTCTCTGCGTAATAGAGGATCAACGGCCTTCGAGAGCCTATCCAGAATAACTTTGCAGAGCACCTTGGATGGGATCGAAAGCAAAGTAATACCTCTCCAGTTACAGCATTGACTGAGGTCTCCTTTTTTTGGCACGGTGATAAGTAGCCCTTTGTTCCAATCGTTCGGTAACTCTTCTTCCTGCCAGATGCGTTGTAGTAGAGGCGTCAGGGCGTTTGCAGCTGAAGCAATGTCCACCTTCAGCATCTCAGCAGTGATAAGGTCGATTCCTGGGGCCTTGCCATTTTTGAGCGAGCGAATGGCGTGAATTACTTCACCTCCAGTCGGTGGGGAACAGTCAATGTTTAGACTTTGCAGAGGGAGATTGTTATCGGGCAAAGTATTAACAGGGCCTTCTGTAACGTAGAAGATTTCCTGGAAGTGTTCTTGCCAGCGTCGCAGTTGCCCTTCGGATGTCACAATAAGTTTGCCCTCCTTGCTCTTCAATGGCTTCTTCCTCGAACTTCGTTTTCCTGTCAGGACCCTCGTGGCTTTGTACATCTCTTTCAGATTGCCAGCATCCGCTGCTCTCTGAGCTCTATCAGCAATACCATCAGCCCACACTCTTCTATCTCGACGGGTGCTGCGATAGATACTCTTGCGGATCTGTCGGTATTGCAGTTTGAGATCTTCCTGCATATTTTCATCACTCGGGGCAATAAGTTTAAGGTGAAGTTCTCGTCGTTGTCTAATGAGGTCCCAAGTTTTTTGCGACATCCACTCTTCTCTAGTGTGTGTTTTATGTCCGAGAACGACGGAGCTGGTCTCTGTGTAAACCATTTTGATACGATTCCACTCCGCGTCGACCGTTGTAGAGTTCGCATCGAGGACAGAGAATCTATTTTGGAGCTCCAGTTTAAAAGTGTCGCTAATACTTGGGTTCTTCAGTTTGCTTACATCAAAACGTCGGTTTGTCTTTGCTGTGTCGGTTTTCGCACGAGATGCCGAAACTTTCAGTCGCACTTCTGCAACTAGTAAGTGGTGGTCGCTGTCGATATCAGCACCTCTGCGATTTCGCACATCTAGCAAAGATGTCCGCCATCTGGAACTGATGGCCAAGTGGTCGATTTGGTTTTTGGTGATGCCGTCGGGTGAGTTCCATGTATACTTATGATGATCTCCATGTATGAATAAAGTTCCTCCGATGGTTAGATCATTATTCTGGCAAAACTCCAAGAAACGTTCTCCATTCTCGTTGCGTACTCCTAGCCCATACTTGCCCATATGTCTCTCACAGCCAGCATTGTCTGTACCAACCTTTGCATTTAAATCACCCATGACGAAGACTATGTCCTGCCTGCGGATGTTCTTGAGTGTGGCGTTCAAAGTACTGTAGAAATCGTCTTTGAGTTCATCGCTTGCATTGTTGGTAGGCGCGTAGCATTGGACAACGCTGATTTTCCGGGCTTTGGTGTGGAAACGGGCTGTGATGATTCGATCTGAGATCGGTTTCCAGTCTAAAAGGCCTCCTTTCGCTACGTCGGACAGGAGGAGTCCCACGCCGTGCTCTCGGGTGTCATCTTCATCCTCCTTACCGGAGTAGAGCAATGTCAGTCCTCTCGACGTTCTCATTTCCCCGAATCCATTCCTACGAACTTCACTGAGGCCGAGTATTTGCAGTTTGTATCGTAGCATTTCAGCTTCTGCTTGGGCTAGTCGGCAATCGTCGCTCAGCGTTCGCACATTCCAGCAAGCAATTCGTGTCCGTGTTTTCATGCCAAAAGTCGTCGGTTTAAAATCGGTCCGGTTTTGCACTATTTCTGTTTCAACAATCTGTTAAATTCAGGTAAGCGAGTGATTAGCCCACTATACCCTAGCCCGTAGATGGGGGTGCCACCTCGGAGCCAACGGGCAGGCTCGGTTTTATTCGGGTATCCTCCCTAGTGAGTAAATTCTGTTATAAGGCGCAGAATGTTCGCCTTTCGCCCTGCATCCTCTGCTTATCTGCATCCCAAAGGTGGCGGTCGCGCGGCGGCGCGGGTGCAGTAGTCTCCAGGGGGACGAGCGGGGACGTGGATGACGCGGACTGGCTAGGGCTCTGCTTTAAGTCGGTGTTCCGCCACGAACACAGCAGCCGGTTTCTTGGCATTTTGTAGGCAATGCTGACAAATATGTAACTTATAAAAAAAAAAATAGAGTGCGTGTATGAATGTGTAGACGCGCAAGAAGTAAAACTTCTGTAGGTTATCGGTACTCTTTATGAAATTCAATTTATGTTTTAAATAATTAGGATAGGTGAGATACTAAAAATAACGCATATTAGGCATATTACAATCATATATTTATAGAATATCATTTAAGGAAAGAATATAATATCATATATCATTTGTCAGACAATAACAACGGTTACCATGGCAACAAACGTACGTACATTTATTCGTAACGCATTCACCAGCTTACAAGTCAAGCGTGCGTAAAAAAGTTGTACTTTAAAAATCAGCCCTGTTAGTAGTCGCTTTTTTTTGCAATTTGTAATTGCGTACATTATATGAGAAAATATAGAATGGGAAAATCCAACTGTTTTTAAGGATGTCCCTACTCAGTTTCAACTAACAGAATTGAAACTTTGCTATGATTTCAATTTAAACTTTAAAACGCGTTGACTTCAAAAACACTAAAAGTAATAATTGCACCTTTGCCAATCCTGACGATAATGCATGAATGAAACAGCACGCAATGAAATAGCATATATGCACCAGTCGAGGTACCTCCTTTATTGAAACTGCTTGGGCCCCCAAAAAATGTTTGGACATTTATATGAACATGTCTATCTATTATGTACATGACATTGACATACGATTATATGCTACTCGTTAATAAAAAGGATATCGCGCTTGAATTCGCCGCAAGAGGCGCTAATGTAGAGTGAGGTCTCTAGAAATGTCAAATGACACTGAATGTTTACTGTTTGTAAGCTTTTCATCGCGAATTTTCACTAATTAATTCATGATTATTGTAAAAATTGTGCCATTTATGATTAATTATGGCAGAGATGCGGTATAGCTCAATGGATATTGGTGTTTTAAAAGAAGAGCTAAGAAAAAGTGAACGTTTTATTTATTTGGTTTTATCAATTATTTAAAATAAAATCCTAATAAACTGATTCCGCGCTAAGAATTATTATTATATGAAATTTTTAACGAAATACTTTTTTAACGACACCGGTAGGACCTTACTCGCCAGTGGCGCCAACTGGTGCCACTAGAAACGATAGCCCTCACATAATGAAATTAGATTATTAAAGTTAAAAATAAACATAATCTTCTAAACAAATAAGTAAGGTATGTGTAAGTAATGTTTCAAATATATGACGTGGCTGCTCCCCGACTGTGGCGTTGAATTGGATCTACGACTTAGGACGTCTAGTGACTGACGAATTGTAGTCGTGAAGTAGAAACGTGCGCATTCGTTAATGGATAAAGCTGATTATCGAATTGTGTAATATTTAATGCCGAAGAAAACGCAAAAACTCAAGGTCGAGAACAAAACGACGTAATCAAGCAAAACATGAAATAAAACATAAGTTGGCCTTTTTTACCGATATTACTTCTCCTTGAAATAATCTTCTTTTATGATTATTGAAAACGTAAAGTTTACTTGTTAAAGTTTTTTTTTTATAGGACCAAGGGGGGCAAACGAGCAGGAGGCTCATCTGATGAAAGGTGATCACCGCCGCCCATGGACATCTGCAACACCGCAAGGCTTGCAAATGCGTTGCCGGCCTTTCAGGAATGAATACGCTCTCTTCTTGAAGATTGCCAGGGCGTAACGGTTCGGAAAGACCGCCGGCGACACCTGGTTCCACAGAGTGGTTGATATATCTAATAGATAGTCATAACTCATAGCCTAGTCCATAGAAAGTCTATGTACAAATATAGTTTTGTAATTAGGTGAATAAAATCATATTACTTGTCCTGACTCCTGGCTGACAAGTACTTTTTTTCTATAGTTCAACTTTACATTGTAACTTTGATACCTATCAACGATACTGCACTATCTAGGAACGGGAAAAAGAAGGAACCTATTTCACTCGGGTAAAGCGACAGGCTAAAACTAGTAGTATATAATATTTTGAAAAAAAAAATATCTGTCTGTTCATTCGCGCATCACATGAAGGTCGGTTTGTTTTTATTAAATGACAAGTGTTTGTTAATTTTTTGTTACATCGTACTTACTTTACTGAAACGTTTTAAGTTTTGTAAGTATTTTGTCCTAAATACTAAACATAAAACTAACAATAATATTGTATACGTAGGTATCTATATTACGTACATATAATAATTAAACATATAAATGTATTATACATGACATAATGAAGAGTGAATGAGAGGATCTCGGCACAGTTTCGAACAATGTGTGAAAGCGATCCGAAGCAAAAAATACAATAACACTGTCACTAGGTAAGTGGGAACACTCGACGACCTCACAGCTACTCAGACGAAACAGCCACGTCATGCATAAAAGCGAGTTCAATTAATATTCTAAATATTTATAGGTATTATCTAATTCTAGTTTCTATCTTTCTGTGTGTGTGTTCTGACGACACGTTTGACTCAGTTTGTAGTGACCCTACTTGCTGTGCCATCGGCCGCGGGTTCGAGTACCGCTGGGGGCATTCATTTGTGTGATGAGCATGAATGTTTGTACTCGAGTTGTGGGTGTTTATATTTATAATATAAATGTATTTACAGTTATATATGTATATGTAGTGTATCAATTATCTGGTATCCATAACAAAAGTCTCGTAGCTTACCATTACACTAGTGGTGCTGTGTGTTTATGTCCCAACATATTTATCTGTTATTAATGAGGCATTCCTTTTCTAATCTTTGACATCGTATAATGTCTTACTGGAAATATTTTTTTTTGACGAAAACTCTGTGTTTTTATAAAGTGATTTGTAAAAATATGTCGACAAAATACCTAATTGCATAGGATATGAAAGTTCGAGGTATCCCCAGGAGCGACCGAGTTAATTTTGACGATCAGAACTACAAATAGGCTATATAATGTTTATGGAGGCTATGACATGACATTCGTCGATTTGTTTCTCATCACCATAGCATTGTTCGATTCGCAACAAGCGTATCTATTATATCGACAATATCACTGTCACTGTATCTAATGCCTGATTAAAACGATAGCCATTGTGTACATTGTACGTACAAAAATAGCCTCAAACATGTTGGGTCATGTGTCTACGATGTGTCATTAGCCTACATACATATGTGTAAGTTTTACGTATATTAGTTATGTTACTAAGAACTTTTTTTTTATGTTACTAAGATGACCAGTCGGGTTTATAATTTATAGCTAGATCAAACCGCTAAAGAGCTTCAAGTTTTGGATTAAATCTACGACCGATTTTTTTTAGAAAATTTCAACAGTAGCTAAGACGATGGCGGTGTTCGTCACACTGTTGTACCTCGAAGAGTTTAAGATTTTAATGAAGTATTTCATATGGAAGTGAGAAGAAAAGACGTACTAGTACTTACAATATCTCTATCGTAGTAGCTGCAAAGAGATTATGTACTGTAATCAAAGGCAATCTGGAGGATATTATACATGTATGGAAAGTCAGATGAATTACAGTAAAAAATTTTATTACGTAAACGTTACTTTTGTGAGTAAATATTTTCTACGAATCAAAGTCTTCATATATAAACTCATCAATCAATGAATTGATATTTATTTAAGTATGACCGTGAAGCAAACTTCATTATACATCTAATAAACGTAGCTTCACCTTAACGAAGCTGACATTTCGACAAGGGTTTGCTGAGAATGTATTCAGCCCTTTTTAACGTCCCACTGCTGGGCATGGACCTCCCTTCAATATTAATTAATTTAATTTGCTGAGAAGAATACGACTAAACACTTAATAATAAAAAATAAACTTTAAATTATATCAAACCCATTTATTACTTTACACAACTTATATGATATAAATATAAAAGCTTGTTTTTAAAAAAGTTTGTTTTTTAATATTAATTTATTATAAATCATCATAAGCTGTAGCATTTAAAGTTGTAAAGAAAAATGCAGTAATTGAACATTACTACCTAGGGATTAAATGAAAATTGTAAGAATACATTTTATAGACGCTCATTAAAAGCTTTGAATTCTAAGAAGCAAACGTTTTCAGTCTTTTTGCTTTTTGCAAATAGGTGCAAGCCTCTGTGTTAGATTTAATAAGCAGACGAAAAACGTTAATATATTTTTTATCAATGGTTTATTTCATTTCACCGGGAATTATTAAATTATGGTCAGATGTCATAATTTAATAATTCCCGGTGAAATGAAATATTAAAGACTAGCGACTCACCATCGCTTCGCTCGGGTTCGTCCCTAGCTTGATTCCTCATACAAACTTTCATTCCCATTTTCACCCCCTTAAGGGATGATTTCCGGGATAAAAAGTATCCTAGTCCTTCCCAGGGTCTCAAACTATCTTCTTACCAAAATTCATCTAAATCAGTTCAGTAGATCCAAACATTACCCCCTACAACGTCACAAACTCACAAACTGTACCTCTTCATAATATTATTAGTATACCTAGATTAACAATAGGTACTAGGTCCATGGCATAATATCGTGTTTGTAAACTTGTATAATTTTAGCAAATTGAAAAAAATACATTATTCATAAAAAAATATTTAGGCTCAAAATCATACAGGTTTTCATGTTATTTGATAATAAGCTCATGGCTATTAAAGTACGTATGCTAACAATAATGATTCGTGCTGCCAAATACAACCTTTCTTACATATTTTTATAGCACTTAAGCAACTTCATTCAACCTTTACATGAACTTACGAATATACTACACTTTTAACGTTTACAAAATATATTAAAACTGCAGCTACTGTGTTGTGCGTTAGAACGACGAGGATGGTTGAAGAAAATACCGCCAAGGATGCCGTCTGCCATTTGGTGTCCTAAATATGATGCAACTGTTGCATAACTTGGAGGATAAGTGAACAAACAAGTATGCAATAATATAAACCTACAAAGTGTAGAGTCGAACGTTATAATTGTAAGCGTTTACGGACTGCAACTTGGTAGTTAAGTTAATGGTGACAAGGCAACGTGTCGTCTATGGTCCCTTTATTCTTACTCATTTATTAGCAACTAACGACTATGTAGTAGTGCCTTTTGTATTTGTAAGATTACACACAGTGAGGGAGCGTCACCTTTGACCAAATTTTATTACTAAGAGTGGCCGATGTGTTACTCCAAGTTATAGTCTTTCTCCTCCTCAACGTGCGTTCACCTTGTGTTGGGGGGCTCGGGGCTCAGTAGTGCCCGGCAATACAGCCGGGCGCGAAACCAAGAAACGCACAGGGATGTGGCCCACCTTGGTGGGCGATGTGCCATGCGGGTTGCTTCTGGTACTTCTCTCTAGAGTGGACCCTTGGAGCAACCCCATGGCTGTTGTGGTCTGCTTTAACAGACTTGCCGTCGGGGCATCGTGGTTGAGTGCGTAAGCGATTGCGACGACTCATTAAGATGGGGGAGGTTCCGTTGGGTTTTAGTGTGTAGTAATGGCTTTGCCGTCCCACACCTCGTGCCTAAATGTATTTCCCAACGTTAAAAAAAAGGTTATAATCTCTCTCCTCCTAGATGTATGTTCACCTAGTCGTGGGGTCAGGGGCTTATTAGGGTCCGGCAATCCAGCTGGGTGACCCACTTCAGTGGACGGTGTGCTATGGGGGTTGCTCGTGGTATTTCTCTGACTCCAAAGCGAACCGAAAGAGCAACCCTTTGGTTGTGTAGTTTACTTTGGTAGAACTGTCGTCGGGGCATCGTGGTTGTGGTTGGATTTTAATGGTTAGTACTGGAACTTCTAGCGGGTGAGTTCTACATAACCACATGAATGTATTAAAAAAAATATAAAAAAGTTATGGTGTTTCCGTGTATTTTTTTTCCAAAATTGATCCGTTCATTTTAGTGTGAAGGATTATAGAGACTATATAAACAGTAAAATTTTGGGTATGTTTCAATATATGTATGACGGAGGAGGATTTAGTTACCTTTTTCTGCAATAAAACCTTATTATTATTTAAAGTCACTATGTTATTTAGTTTACTTTTTATTGCTTTTAAAGTGATTTTAAATTTAGAGCAGAGATTTAATCTCGAGCGGAGTCGAGACGCCATCATGACATTCATTGGAAACACGTGGTTTAGTAACTTTGGTTGATCATGGTGAATCTTAGAGTTATGCTTCGATATTGAATGTGGAAGTCTGATTGGTGACTATGAACCCGCTGCTCCGCTGAATTATTAAAATTATCGTTTCAAGTTTATAACATTGTGATTTCCCTCCTTAAATTGTGTATCGAGCATTTAATACTTTATTATTTGAGCCCTGACAACGCCCATAAGATTAGTAACCACTAAAGATGATGATCGTAGTATTATGGATAACGCGTCATATATATAACTAGCGACACGTTCTCGCTCCGCTCGGGTTCGTCCCTACTTACGTATTAACGTTTAGTATAGATTTCTCAGAGATGAGATATTTTCCCGCAATAAAAAATATCCTATGTGTTGACCCGGATAACCAGCTACTATCATACCAAATTTCATCAAAATCCCTCTAGTGGTTTTTCCGTGATGCGGTAACAGACAGACAGACAGACAGACAGACAAAAATTCTAAAAACTATAGATTCGTCCTCTGTATCGATAATAATGTCTATTTCAAGAAGATTTTCTAAAAAATATTTAATGTACAGATTCGGCTTAGTTACAATTTTATTATATGTATAGATAGCAGTTTGTAATAAATCTTTGTCATAGATAAAGAAGATATATTTTCAAATGGGATTTAATGTCAGTAGAAGGATGTAGGAAGAATGTCGTCCGGCCGCGGGCCGCGGCCTGCAACGTGAACATGTTTAGATGATGCGAATGTAAGCTTTCGGGTCCCGTTACGTCGCTGCCGCCGCGCCGCGCCGCGCCGCGCCGGACACTTTGTCAATCCTCAGCGGACGAATAACTGTAAAGCTTTAAGCCGCACATAATCGAGGGTATACGTAGCAGAGTTAGAGTCTAAGTCGGTCAGGTAGTAATCTAACTCGCTTGTCGAGGGTTCCATACCACTATACCATTTATTTGTGTAACATATTTACTAATAAGAAAAAAGTACACCGACTTCAACATCACTTGATGTGACTTTTAAGTCGTTTATATAAGACCATCCTTCATAAAACTTATTAAATAAAAAAAGTATTATGGAATTGTTCTACAATTGGACAAGAAATCGCGTAACATATCCACAATATATATGTATATATGTATGTATAGAGGAATTGAGTTCCTTCTGTTTTACGGACGGACAAACGGACAGCGTAGGCTGTAGGTATAATGAAAGGTTTCTGTCTTCATCATTGGGTACGGACCTCTAGATATGATTTGTTTACTTCAATAGGTCAATCTTTTTCTAATCTACATGCGCCTCTAATTAAATACCAGTTCCCAGAAGGATCACAAAAAGTTTAATTCTCATCGTGTTATTTTCCTGTATGTTCGTGCTTGCAACAGTTATCGTTGCGTGAATTCGTCCGCCGAGACTTGGGGTAATAGCGATAACATGTTCAATATTATAAAAGGTTAGTTGAAACGAAATTTAGTTAATTTTAACTGATTATAGAGAAGAGCTTCTCATATGAGTTGTGCTGTCTGTGTATTTCTGTTCTAATGACACCATTAGTCCGTGTTAAATATTGTCCTATGTAAAAAAATGTTATCATAAACGTACTCGTATATTCAAAATGAGCTTTTGTTATCACTACATATTATAAAACAAATTCCTCCGCTGCGTTTGTCTGTCTGTCTGTTCGCGATAAACTCAAAAACTACTGCACCGATTTTCGTGCTGTTTTCACCAATGGATAGAGTGGTTCTCGAGGAAGCGTAAGATTTAACATTAAATATGTTTTAATCATTATGGCTTAAAGAATATCAAAGCATCACTAGTAATAGTCAATTTTTATGTACATACATACATAGTTCGAGTATAGGCGTGTTCATACTATCTACTTTGTTTTATTAACGACAAAAGAACCTCATTAAAAACAAGCAAAGCGTATTGCGTAAACGTGTCAGCATTTTGACCAGAATAACTACTGAATTCAATTACAAGAGTAAATTGTAAAACATAAGTTATCAATGAGTGGCACACGATACACCTCCCAATGCCATATGCGTCGGCGTCGGGTTACCGCACGCTGTCGGTAACGTGAGCACAACCCGCAGTGTGCAGCCGCGAGGGACGTGCAACACCCGCACACTAGCGTTCGCCCCTGGCTTTGCTCATTACAAGTGACTTTTAGATATAAATATTATGCACCTAAGATTGTTGTTTGCTCTGAAAACAGCATGGTGTATAGATGAGAATGATAGAAATTATGCATTAGGTTTTCTCTAAATTAGCTTGAGCCTCCGCGGAAAGGAACGTCGAATACTAGTAATTTTCAATTTTAAAATTTCCACAGACTATACTCAAGCAATTATCTAAAATATTCTTGTACTTTTACCAACTTAAAAAAAGAATTTCTTATTTCGGAGTATATTACGTGATACATTCGTCTATTATACATATGTTGTCTCATATAAACGCAAAAAGATTTATCCACCTTTAAGCTATAATTTATTTTAATTTTTAAAATCACCTTCGTAATTTTTTTCCGAATTTAAAACTATGATATTATCGGTCTTAGAGAGATGAGTTAGTATGTTTAAAACTGGTTTTAACTTATATATTATAATCAATCATTCTAGAAATTTCCTTTTTTACACGACCTTCGTTTCAAAAGTAATAATAGCCGTTGGTGCTTTATTTTGAGATGATATAAATAAATAGTGGTTGGGTGACAATCGCCGCTCACCGCACAAGGCCCCGCCTCGCGATTTGACACATTACGTATATATGTATGTATTATATATTGGTACGAGTGTTAGGGGTCGAATGGAGAAAACCTCAAACACACTGACCAGTGACCTGCATACTGTATACAGATAATTTGACATAACAACTACCTATATCTCTTGCGGAGTAATCGGACAATAGATGCAGGGTTAGTTATCGCTGAAATGACCGCTATAGTTTGTGACACGTCATATAGTGGTGCCCGCACGGCACCCCGGTCACCCGGTGAGACGAGTGTGTCGATTGTAACTAACGCTAATGTTATAAATGAAAAAGTTTTAGAGTCACTTTGTTCGAAACTTTTGTATGCCCCTATGGATTAGAGAAAAATGTGACATAGAAATATCTTATAATGATGATCAACTAACCTATTTTTAATATATTTATATTTTTTAAACCTCTCACAGAAAACAAATAAATATATAATCTATAGGTACATGTAAAAAATTCTAACAGAGTCGAATCTGTACATTTTTTAGAAAATCTTTATTATTAAATGCCGAATCCATAGTTTTTAGGATTTTTGTTTGTCTGTCTGCATGTCTGTCTGACTGTCTGGGAACGCAACACGAGAAAACCAATGGACAGATTTTGATGAAATTTGGTATTAAGAATACTTTTTATTGCGGGAAAATATATCATCTCTGAGAAATCTATACTAACCTTAAAGTTATAATATAAGTTACACATAGCGTTTGAACGCGGTCGTCTCACAGGTTGAGCTGTGAAAGGTAACGAACAGATAGATTTGCCTACGCTTTTGCTACAAGTAGCTATAAAGAAAAGGTTAAATGTTTTATGATTTGGAAATATATTAAAAATAAATACCGACGCGAACTTGACCTTACCCATTCCTAAATCGTAGAAAATTAAACATTTAAATGATTGACCTATGTAAATGAATATAATACATATATTCTTCTCGCAATTCTTATCGCATTTGGATATTCTTTATTTTAGGTATAATATTTCGTTCACATGACTCAATTTATAAGTTGAGTTTTTGCAACAAATGTGATATTTTTTGCTTCCAAGTAATACAGCTTCTAGTTTAACGACCTTAATAAAGTTTAAATAGTATTTAATATGCAAAAACTCTTCTTAGCAAAAAATCATGTCTTCTTTGTTCTCAGGAAATCCAACATTCATACTTAAACAATATAAAAATCATATTTAAATAAAATTATTTATAGATCTCACGACCGCCCGCACTCGTGGCTGAAGTGCCCGCACTCCGCAGCTGCACCAACTGCCCTTTTTGTGATGTTCGCTTATTTTGATTTTCGAAAAGAACTTGAATTACGAGTACTTATTTATAAATCCATAATGTTTACTGAACTTAAAATATAAACAGATTTAAAACATTCATATGAAAGGCCACATCAGTTAACTTTCATTTATAAAAATATACATGGTATAATATGTATAATATTTCATTATATATTTATATATAATTTATTTATTTAATTATTTATATTTAAGTAACTGCACTTTAGCCTGCTTTTTAATACCTACTATCTCTCTAACTCACTTAGGTTGACTGGAAGTAGGGATTGCAATCCGGAAAAACGGATCCGGTAATCCGGCGGATCCGGCACCATTGAACGTTTACCGGATCCGGTACCAATATACCGGATCCGGCGACCGGATCCGGTGCTAGCAATTTTTGGCAAAATAATAGAGATGTTGCATGTATAGGCCCTATGCAGAAGAGATTCGACCCTGTTAAAGGTAGACTTTCGAAGCAAGAGTCAATAACGCGGCGTTTATAGCGTTACCGACACCGCGTAAGTTGACTGGTGTCAGTGACGCCTTGGTGACTTTGGATGGCCACGACAGACGTCCATCATCGTACCGCCATTGCCACGCCCACCACATATTGACAGCTCTTTTAAAAGTATTTCCGTCAGTGACGCTGCGTTCGAATGTCGTTCCCTACATTTACATAGTGCAAGCGTCAGTAGCGTCAGTGACGTCGCGACCGGACGGCAGATTAATGCACTATGTATATGTAGGAAACGACATTCGAGCGCAGCGTCACTGACGCCGTGTCAGTGTCGCTGCGACTGTGATGTTAGACCCTAGGGTCTAACATCACAGTCGTTACTGCCACGCTCATGTTCGCAGTGTCACCGCCGCCCATGTGTATTTTGAGGTATTTTCAATAAAAAATCATATAATGGCATCTGTTGAGGCGTTTACTAAAGATGATGAAATTTTAATTACACTGGTGTCTCGGCATCCATTGCTTTATAATTTTTTATATTGTTTTATAATTAATAACGTAGAAACCTTCATTGTTTCGACTTTTTGATGAAAATTGAATGAGTGGAGGGCTCTCTTTACACTGAGATAGTATCGAATTAAAAGGTCATCATCTTCTTCCTCTTCTATAATAAATTCAAGATAATCCATAATGAAATACTTTTATAAGAACTATCGAATTGTGGTGGGTGCGGCAAAGGCGATGGAAGTCTGTCGTGGCTATCCAAAGTGACCAATGCGTCAAAGTTGTTTTTATATATGTTTTATTTTTTATAAACTATCTATATTAAGTACAATGACACTTGAATAACTTACTAACAGTTCATTTTGAACCGAAAAGCGAAAATCATCCTGATTTAATCAATCCGGCCGGATCCGGTTCGATCCGGCCGGATCGATGGGAATCCGGTCCGGATCCGGCCGGACTAAAAATGCCGCCGGATTGCAATCACTAACTGGAAGAGATCTCTTCTAGAGATAAGTCCACCTTTGCTAACTAATTTTGTTTGTTAATTTCTGTATTTTACATATAAGTTCAATAAAGAATAGTATATATCAACTATGTATGTATATTTCTATAAATCAAAGTATTATTTATAACAATATTGGAACCTGTAAGTATAAAGGCGCAGTAAAGCTTTCTTTAGAAGGACTCATGGTAAGGCATGAGTACTTCATGGGTACATGTTCAAGCCGAAAATAGATGGAAAATATAGTTTTTAAGTAACAATCAGATAAATAGTAATTCTATTTGAAGCAATATTATATAACCATGAAGTAATTAAAATGATCGATAACGATTCGTCGCGGATGTGTTGTGTTGCGCTAACCGCCGTCTCTCCAGATCTCAACAAGTTGACCGCCGCGGCCCTCTGTCTAATAGCAACGCTCCGCCTGATTGTTCATCATCTATCCATCATCCATCTGAAAAGCCATCAACTAAATAGAAAATGTAAAAAAAATATTTATAGGCGTATTTTTTATAGAAAAATTGCAAACAAGCGATGATCAACCTGATGTTAAGTGGCTATGGTCGCTTATAGACGTCTGCAACATAAAGAGAATCGCGGATGTGTTACCAGCTTTTAAGAGACCTGATGTAAGCTCCTTATTATAAAGCTCTAGAAAAATTTTAGGAGCACGATCGTTTCACAACTTACACGTGCGAGGCAGGATTGAACTTGAAGCGCTTACATCTGTTGGATGCCGAGCATCTAGAGTTTATGGATGACTTTCAAGTTTCAACCCAACGGCTAAGATTGTGGCGGTAGAAATACGACTGTGGCACATATCTGATCGACAAGTTCATCAGAACACACAGTAGAGTCGGTAGAAAGAAATAAAACACACTGAGAGACAAACACTGGAAATTTAGGGGTTCTAGATTGTTGAATATTACCGAAATAGGGCATTTAAGGCATTATATGGTTGCAGGTAAAAAGTAAAGTACTTATTGTGAATTTTTAATTAGGTATGGTGACTGAAAAATGTAAATTTTCTAAGCCTACAAGTAAATAATATATGTGTGCAGTTGATACAAACATTTTGCTCAAATCGGACGAAGAGCGACTCGTACATACCCACGCCGCAAAACCGTTAAGAAAGAATCTAAGAATTAGCATGTTAGATATTTTATTGCGGTACTTTGATAAATTCATTTGAAATAGCGTTACAAAGCGGTAAACAGGCTTGCATGTGAATGGCACGAGTCCATGAATAACAACGAATTCAAAAATTTGCCGATGCACTGTGCTAATTAGAAAAAACGAATATATAGGTATATATTAATATCTTAATTAAGCCGTTAATTAATAGAACTTGTTTTTTTAAATTTATTTTAAGCGCAAGTATCCGTAGCGAAGTTAGCGGTGAACCTGTGAACAAAATGCGCCCACACTTGTGGCTTGTGCACTAAAATGTACAACGCACATGATTAGTATTCAACCCTTTTTAACATCCCAATGCTGGGCACGGGCCCTCCTTCAAATTGAGGGGGATCAGGCCATAGTCCATCACGCTGGCCAAGTGCGGATTGGCGGACTTCAAACGTCTTTCGAAAATTTGCAAAGATGTCTCAAGAATGCAGGTTTCCTTACGATGTTTTCCTCCACTCCAAAATGATTCGCACACGAAAATATCAGAGGTGTGAGTTAAACCCCCCCTGAATTTGAAACCACTTGACTTGGTTTCACAAGCAAGCGCGTTACCACTGGGCTACCACTGCCTCAGTGGTATTGATTTTTGTGATCGACGATAAGTCAGAAGTACATAGGTACATTCACATACTATACTATATACATAGCATAAATTAATGTATATTGGTTCAAAAAACTACATAACAAGTCTATCTGTGTGGCCATCAACAGTATTGAATTAGAATAATTTTAATTGCAAGGAAATAATTTATCGATAGGTACAATATATCAAAAGTTCAATATACTCTAAGATATTTTGCTTCGACTTTGTGATATCATTTTATAAGAAAAATATTTAAGGTAATTTATTTATCTATAGCAAAATTAAATCAAATTTTAATAAGCATTTTTTAAGTAGGCAAAAACTTAACTTTTTTACATATTTATTAGTTACGTTTTAATGTTCAGTATAGATTTCTCAGCGATGAGATGTTTTCCCGCAGTAAAAAGTATCCCATATGTTGACCCGGATAACCAGCTATCATTATACAAAATTTCATCCAAATCTGTCCAGTAGTTTCCTCGTGATGCGTTCCCAGATAGACAGATAGACAAACAGAAATTCTAAAAACTATAGATTCGGTATCTGTAGCGATAATAATAACTATTTCACTAAGATTTCCCAAAAATATTTAATGTACAGATTCGACTCACGGTAAAGTGAATAGAAAACAAAGTAAACAAGTTGTTTTTATAATACAAAATACACATCTAAAACAGGGTCAGGAGCTTCGGCGTGATGAGTCCGACCCGGCGGCACTCGCGCTAGCGCGTCGGACGAACATGATTGATTAATATTATTATTATTATTTTAAGGACAGTCATTACCGTACCTCGGTCATTAATTTTCTGGAATATCTGGCAGGTGAGTCATAATTTATTGTTTCGGATTACTAATTGCGAATATCCGAGGTGACAAAATTAATTGATAAGTTTTACGTTTTCCTACTACCTTCATATACATACATATTATATGTATATCTATAGGTACGTCATTAGTGTGCAAAAAATAAATAAACCTTTTAACGCATCGATTTGCAAGATGTCTCCTCACTTCCGGTACGCAGGTGTAAGTTGAGACACGTCTACTCGTTATAATACAAAGAATGACTGTAAATTATTTTTTAAAAGGCACCTATTTTTTTTTTACAAAATTTTCTCAATTATTGCAGTTTGAATAAAACCCGACATTATGTACAGTAATTATTATCATCACACTGACATACAAAAAAATCTTTTCACTTGTAGTGATTGATTCAATTTCGGTCTAGATAGTATCTTTCTATTTGACAGATTTTTAAATTATCAACAACGCAACGAACGAAAGAACATGCAGAAAAAATTCTATGCAATAAATCGCTGTTTCTGTTGCTACTTGATAGAAGAATAAATAAATAAATAAATATGTTGGGACATTAACACACAGCACCATCTAGTTCCATGGTAAGCTACGAGACTTGTGTTATGGATACCAGATAGTTGATACACTACACATATATAACTTTAAATACATACATATTATAAATATAAACACCCATGACTGGAGTACAATCATTTGTGCCACACAAATGAATGCCCCCAGCGGGACTCGAACCCGCGACTGCTGGCACAGCAAGTAGGGTCACTACAAACTGAGCCAAACGTGTCAATTAACGATCAAACTTTCCTATTTATATTATTACATTTTTAAAAATTGTATCCATACAATATTTTTAAAAGGTCACTGACCCGATTGAACATGCTCACAAAGTGGATAAAAACATCATTAACTAATTATTATTATATAGTTAAGTGGTGAATATTTGTTTACGGCTAGGTAGTGGCTAATGAGTCTCGCATGTTCACACTTCAGGCCGATAGTTTTTGTTTTGATCGTAACCTCTAGTGTTAATAAGAAGTGTTGCGCAAGTCGTTTGACACGCATCTCCTAAACGAAGGCTGGACATATTTTCGTGTCCAATAGAAGGGTACGTGATGTCATTTATTAATTTAACTTTGTATCAACTAAGTACGTGTTGCGCGCGCGCAGCGTCAGGAGCTTAGTCGCCTTACTTCTGCTTAAAACGGCAAAATCAATAAAAAATTTCATTTTGTTTCAATCTTATGCTGAAAAAATTGCTGTTTTTTAATATTAAGCCAATGTAAACTGTTTTTTTAACGTCATGTATTTAATCTTAACAAAATCGTAAATTATTATTATTGCTGATAAAAATAAGTGTGCAGGGATCAATTCTACGATACCTGGTACAGTAATAAGAGTGGCAATCGGCGCACTGCACCATAATGCAAAATCGTTTATATTTATTATTAATACAAATGTAAACACTGATGAGTGGCATCCTAATTACCCTATTAGCTGACCTGATAGGGAGCAGGTGGCCGCCGGCGGCGCGGCCGCAGGTCAAAGCCAACCGCATTTAGTGTGCAATTTCATATTTTATTACAGAAACAAATTACACTGTCATGGATATATTATCACTGTATCAGAGTATCAGTAATCTTCGGTTTATACGTAAACTAGCGACTCACCCTCGCTTCGCTTCGGGTTCGTCCCTAGACGAAAACAAATCTATCCCACGGGAACCGTACATTTTTCCGGGTTGATATATAGCCTATAGCCTTCCTCAGTTAACGGGCTATCTAATGCAAAAAGAATTTTTCAAATCGGATTAGTAGTTCCTGAGATTAGCGCGTTCAAACAAACAAACAAAGAAACAAACAAACAAACAAACAAAGAAACTCTTCAGCTTTATAATATTATAGTATAGATAAGAGACTTGGATCAGCTGTGTTCTGGTCCTAACTTAGCTTTGTGCCAGTAACTCTTCTGTATCATACGCCTCACAATAGCTCTAGTAAGTATCATCGTTAATTAAAAAGAGTATTTACTATGTAATAAATTTCAACAATTCAATTTAGGTTAAACTAAACCTAATTTAACTGACATGAAACATGAACTGACCTATATATGTACTCGCGCGCAGCTCGCGGTGACGTACCCCGAATGATAGTCATTTAAGTCATTGTGCTCATAATTATAGAAGTATTGGATATTGACCCACTTTCGATGAATCATGAGTCCTCTGTTTGCAAACACCGCGCGTGTATCAATTAGGCTTTGTTTGTTCGCACTTTGATTACGAAGGCGTAAGCTTTACATACTTTGCTTTTAAGCTCGTGGATTGCTCGCTATCGCAAAAGTGATTGTTGATAAGAGATCATACGTCAAATGAACATCAAATATGTTTGAGAAGACACGATATATTATATGTGTTACATATTAGAGCCACGAATTTCCAAGAATATGAGTTCTCTTGCTACTGAAATATGTCTCCGAATTAACGAAGTGACAAAGCACTGAAAAAAATAAGTTTTTGTTCGTTAAGTTGGGCTCTTTTCTTTTTTTTTTTTTGAACATAGTAGGTAACTCTTATATCTAAAAACTCGTTATAATCAGATAGGTTTGGGTTAGCAATGATGAACAGACAACAACCGGACAAATAACATTTTATTTCAACAATTTTAACAATGAAAATTACAAACAAGCAACACCTCAGAAATAAAGTACCGAATATATGAGATGGTAGTGTCATTGCTATATTGATGTTCTTATGTGGTCCTTTTGCTTTTTCTATACTAATATTATAAAGAGAAAGGATTTGATTGTTTGTTTCCGAAACTACTGAACCGATTAAAATGAAATTTGGTAAGAAGATAGTTTGAGACCATGAGAAGGATATAGGATAGTTTTTATCTCGGAAATCATCCCTTAAGAGGGTGAAAATGGGGATGAAAGTTTGTATGGGGAATAAACCTAGGGATGCACTCGAGCGAAGCGAGGGTGAGTTGCTAGTGCAGTAATAAATATATATAGTATGTAATACCTGTAGCGAACATTGTTCACTATCGCAGGCGCAGTTAGAATAAGAAAATAAAATAGGTAATAAATCCTGAAGGCTTATTGAACTGACGTGCGAATTTATTATATGATTAGGACCTCCTCTTCGTCCTGGTCTGGAACTTCCGAATGCTCTACATTTAGACTTAACCTTCATTTATTTGCAAAATTTATTTTACTTTCTACAGATATTTTTATACCTACATTCATATTATGTTTTATATAATATTATAATAGTAATTTCGTATTTCTTAAAATCTTAGTTGATATAACTTCATTTGAATTTTGAAAATTTTTCTAAGTACATGATATTTAAGCGTACCTACAGCCTCCGTCTTAGCAACATTTACTGCAACTCTGGCGGATTGAGAAGGCACTTTGTTGATGTTCAAACATCATTGCCAATATGTTAAAATTTATAAAACCGTGAATAATTATGATACGTTCTTGTACATCTATTTCTATGTATCTCGTAGTCCATAATTATGGCTTAAAACGTGATCGCTGTGACTCTGAGCACTTTATATAAATCGTGAGTTTTTAGTGAACGATGTTAAATCACAGATTATTTTATGATTACTTTGTAATTATAAATGGTGAGGAAGTAGGCATTCATAGCTCTGAGACTCATCAAGGCTGTGTTGCGTAATTTAGCAACCTATTAGTTTTACATGAAATGTTTGTTTACTCTCTAAACACATATCTCCGATAATGTACATACTATGAAATATTTAACTATAATTCTGAAAATAAACATTTTTAAGAAAAAAAAACCGACTTCAAGAAAAGCACTAAAAAATAAAAAATGACTAATTAGTAGTTTTCATTTACTACAGATACACCGACCGACACACACACACACCGACTTCGAAAATATCTGATTAGGTATCTATAGTAAATGAAAACTACCAATCAGTCATTTTTTACTTTTTAGTGCTTTTTTTGAAGTCGGTTTTAATATTTTTTTCTTAAATAGTTTTTATTTTTCCCATTTTAGTGTAAACATAATATTAGTAGCAAAGTATGAAGACTGACAAACTAAAATTCGCTTTTATTAGTAACACTAAAAATTCTGCCTCTAAAATCCGATTCTAACGTATTGGGCTTGTCAAATCAAACAAAATAAAAACTACTGGGCCAAACTATGTTAAATTTTTATGGGACCAAATGGCAACTATTCCGCATCAAACTAAAGAAGAATCACATAAATCGTATCATAAATCTCAGCGTAATCGGTGTACATACATAAAAAAGAAATACCAATCGAATTGAGAACCTCCTTCTTTTTGAAGTCGGTTAACAAATTAATACTTTACCCCAATTCATATGGAATGTATCAGCGCGCGAATCTAGGACGGGTTACTATTACGGGTATTAAATATTGAGGCTTATAAATCACTATAACTAAAGTGGACTGAAGAAGAAACTTCATTTTGATCAGGCCCTAACAGCATCCCGCTCATATTTTAGTAATTTCTAAATTTCAAGTCTTGTTTTTAAGTACCGGTTGAATAAACAAGACTTTACACTTTGGACTACACTTTTTGTTATTATTTTTTTCTTAAAATATTAAAGCAACAAAAATATAAATATCGGGTTTGCTTATGCTCTCCATTTTTAAATTAAAATGTCCGTGATCAATGATAAACTACAATAAGGGTTACTTGGATACCACCCTTTTTTCGAAAATGGAAAGTATTCCCAATCAAGAACAAAACAAAAAAATAATAAAAATAAATCCGTACCGTAACTGTAGGATTTATAACGTTTTTCATGTTTTTGGGGTTACTTTGACAAAGAAAAACTAAGAAATTTTTCGAAATAATAAACTTTATTATAAAAACACGTTTCATCAAACTTGCACAATCAAACTCTTGTGAGCTATCAATATAACGAAAACAGTGACAAATAGAATAAAATATTCAATATTTCTAGAAATAGTTTCTTTTCTACTGCAAAAATAGAAAACACAATAAAAATATTTAAATTCGCAAACCAGACAAAAGGCTTTACTTTAAAGGTAATGAGACAAGTAAACAGCTACAAAATAGCACTTCGATTGCTCACGTGCGAGAAAATGCCGAGGCCGGAGAGTTGTCACCGTCGTGGTAATAATCAACATCTTAAATTGTAATTTAATGAGAATCAATTGAAAGAGGAAATAAATAAATACATAAATATAGCTTCAATTTTATTAAAAACTGGCATCGATTAGACGTAAGGTTTGATTTTGTAGAACCAAGCTCAATCATTGTTATCAAATCTGTTAATTTCTTCATTGGTAAATACCCTATTATGGAATATGTTTTACGAGCGACTGTACATGTCCATTGTAAAGTATAGTACAACGGTACTTTATAAGGTGTTAATGTACCTGCCACACACACACACACACACGCACACGCACACGCACACGCACACGCACACGCACACGCACACGCACACGCACACGCACACGCACACGCACACGCACACGCACACGCACACGCACACGCACACGCACACGCACACGCACGCGCACGCACACGCACACACACACACACACACACACACACACACACACACACACACACACACACATACACAAACACACACATACGTTTTTTTTTCTATTTGTGTTTTTTGTTGTTTATTCATTTTTCTTTCTATTACTATTGCGTTGGCATAAATCTGTGATTAATTATATGGGGAGGACACTAGCTCCTGCAACACAGTTTTTAACGAGCGCAGGGGCTAGGGAAATCATTAACACTTTTGCATGTATAAAATATGACAATAAAGAATTATTATTATTATTATATATTATATTTTTTTAAGTACAGTAAGCAGCAAATCAAGTAAAATGTCTGGGTACTACTTCATTATGTAGCTTATGATTTTATGGGTACATTATATTTTCCAATGATTGCATATTATATTAAATAATATTTATTTCAAGTACTAAGTAGAATAAGTGTGCACCGCGACGAGCGACGCGACGCCTACACTGCATCGGTACGTCGGCACTTTGGCAGGTAACACTTGCTATCGCAATGTACACACGACACCGCGCGGCAAATCTGCTCATCAGTTAATGAACCTGTTAGTATAAATACATTAGTAGGTCACTGGGCGGCGACAGCTGCGCCTGCGCTCCTCATTCACTAGAGACCCGCCCTCGCTTCGTCCACGCGTCTTGCCCCAACAGCATTCTGTACATCTCGTAGTTTCCAATCTTTGACAATTTTAATATAATTAGCATTCTAGTGTACATTCCGGAAGAAAACATTGTTAACGTTGGTCACACAAAATCACATTTCATTTTCCACGCCATCAAAATCTACACAATACATCGGCATTATCATATCTGTGTTTAATTATACTTGCGACCCTGATTAGAATCGAATCCGGGACCTTATACGTAATAGGTCGATTTACCTGTTACCTACACATAACTACACAGTACACACCATACTGAAAGGTGCCTCGTCTTTTGGTCGTCCCATCTCATTCATTTCTTTTCAATTCTCTACAAAAATAGCGCTACACGCATGTGCTATTATTCACAAATTGAAAAAATCATTCATCATTTTAAATAAAACTGTCTTTTCATAGTTTTTCGCGGATTTATTTTGATTTTTGATTCCCGACGTTTCGATTGCTTTACAGCAATCATGGTCACGGGAGAGACTGAAACTCGTGAATCAAAAATCAAAATAAATCCGCGAAAAAAACTGAAAAGATAGTTTCATTTAATATGTCAAATATTCGCGTAAATCTAAGATAATATTAAATCAGTCATCATCTTAAAGGTGCAACACAGGATACAGTGGAGTGCGCTCAAACAAACACACAGAAAGTCTCGAAGAGCGGCTATTGTTTTGGGTTCTCTTAATCTCTATAAGACATCACGAATAGATTTCTCCTAATTATTGTTTTCATTGTTCAGGCAGTACCAGAGATGCAGATTACATATGAATAGGGCGTTATTATGCTAACATCAACAAAATACGCACGGAAAATTTATGATTTTTGCCCATAACGTGTACGATATATTATCATGAATACATTCAAAAGTGAGAAGTTTCAGTCTAAATCGCAAAACTGTCATAATTCTCTAATAGAGTTTTCGAAAACAAAGACATACGATACTTATAGCGTACTATTTAATTATTATTATTAAAATATTTTGTGATGATTTTCTTTTACTTTACTATATCAAAGAAAGTATTTTATTAACTGATAATAAAAACTTCAGACCTAACATCGTCGGGAACCAAAAATCAAAATAAATCCGCGAAATAATCCGAAAAGATAGTTTTATTTAAAACTAGCAACTCACCCTCGCTCCGCCCGGGTTTGTCCCTAGTTACAATTTAACGTTTAGTATAGATTTCTCAAAAATGAGATATTTTCCCGCGGTAAAAAGTATCCTATGTGTTAACCCGGATAACCAGCTATCACCATGCCAAATTTCATCAAAATCCCTCCAGTGGTTTTTTTTGATGCGGTAACAGACAGACAGACAGACAAAAATTCTAAAAACTATAGATTCGGTCTATGTATCGGTAATAATGTCTATTTCAATAAGATTTTCCAAAAAAATATTTAATGTACAGATTCGGCTAAGATACAATTTTATTATATGTATAGACGTTTATTTATGTAATAGTATGTACGTAAATGACAGCAGTTTTTAATTGACGCTTAATATAAAAAATGAGTTATAATATTACAAGTTAATTTATAGGTTTAGTAAAATCTATAAAGTGCTGTTCATTTATCTATGTCATAATAAAACACCTAAAAGTGAAATTATATATTTTGTGGTAAAACGAGTGTCTCCCTATCTGTCCCTAGTTAATTATATTGTCTGCATTTGCTCGCACAGCACAAAAGCAGAATGGATCAGCCAAATCAAATAACAATTTTTCATTACAATTTTAATGAAAAAATAAATTATTTCAAGGAGTTTAAACTTAAATTATTACGCCAGTGGAAGTGTTGCGACGGCGTGTTTCAGTTGCGAAGAGATCATCGATAAGAGAGCAAACACACACGCTGCTGTTTATTTTGAGATAACGGAGAGATCTCACTGCGACGACAGATCGCGCCAGATCCTATAATTAGCTGTACATAAAAACTATTAAATATTATCACCTTCTACCTGCAGATGTTTTATTATTAACTTTGTAGTAAATTCTGTACTATTATATATAATCGTTGGGTTACTTGGTTACTTAGTTGTTAAGGAAATTTCTTAAATATTTCTAAATATGATTTCATTTTTGAACTAGGAATCTCAGCTTCAATTTATTTATATAGAATCATAATTCGTTTATTTTAGGTGACAAACCTACTATTAGTGAGAATATACTTTGAAAACTTGCTAAAAATATTTAAAAGTAGGCGTATTATAAAAAGTTACTAAAGTAATTGTTTATAACTTTAAACGATACTAATTTGATTATGACGTAGACATACACAAGTAGCGGATGCACCTTTAGTGCTCCTTTGTCCCCCCTCGGCCCTCACTCGCTGAACAGCGCTCTTCCTCTTCCGCAAGCGGACCACTGTCCTGCGTGGACACTGTGACGCGACGTCACGACACGGACGATGTGTTCACGTCATAGTCTTATTTAAGGCACATTCATATCTACTTGTTTCCTTTAATATGAACGCGAAAAGTCACAGTCAAAAACCTGTTAAAAGAAAAGTCTAAAAATACTTTTAAAAGACACACAAATATTATATTAAAAACTGTTCCTTCAATGATTGTCATTATCTACGCCGCCTGTAGCTCATTACGTACATATATATTATACACTACCTACCAAGAAATAAATTTATATATATGTATATATATATATATATATATATATATTATATATATATATATATATATATATATATTATACAAGAATTGTTCATTTTATATTATAATAGTTACTGAACATTTGAAAACTACAGTTGTTTAGATAAAGTTAAATTTTTGGTTTAAATTATTAGTTAAATATTATAGTAATGAAATATTGGCTTTTACTAAAAGTAAAAATATCACAAAGCATAACGACCTTTGACGATATATAAAGACAACAGCGCATAGTCCACATAAAACGTAGCGCCTACGGGACTCGCTCCTGGCATATCGACATAAAGCTTTCATCCACTAAAGAGGGAAATTTAATCGCAAACATTTTAATTTTAATAATCATCTAAAGATATAAATATCAATTAAACCGTAAGAAATATGAGAATTGTTCTATTTATAGATTTTTATAATCAAACTTCAATTCAGTACAGAATTGATGGAAACAACCTGCGCGTGCGCACGTCATTGTGGGTCTTGATGTGATTAATTATGCATCTACGACTGCTGGACTTACTTACATAATATATACCTTTATAAGATTTGCCTTGTGTATTTAATCAAAATTTTTGTACCTGAATATAATAGATTTGTCACAAGGACAATATTTATAGCATGTCGTGAGTCGTGGGCCGCGGCCTTACACGGTACTATTTATTTCTAGCGACGCTTAGAGATGAGTTTGAAAACATATAAATCGTTTATATTTATATTTTATACCGCGCCAATGAAAGGGAGATGGCGTCGTTATGTTTTTAAAACTTCTTACAGATATTGTTGTATTTTTCAAAGTTGAATATTGTATATTACTCGTATATTATAATAATGATATTAATGTGTGTTGTGATAACAAAATTTTTTTATCCTATTACTATTAGTATTACGTACTCTTTTTGAAGTGATCTATGTTAATAACTATTATTATATAAAATTGTATCTATGCTTATATAATATGTATGTAATTATAGTGTGTATTATGTATATAATTATATATTTTATTTAACGTTTTTATATTTAGGTATATACTTTCGCTACTTGACACTATTTCCCGCATACATACGTATAGGTTGTCACTTTCTATGTATTTTTTATTACTAGTTTGTGCAATAAAGAATATTATGTTTACTTCATAACTTACTTTTCAAAATTATGAATATATTATTTATGATGATAGATTATGATTGTGTATTATAAACACTACGATTTGAAAACATGTGTTTCAGTATCACCCTACTAGGACTCACGGTTCCTATAAAGTGCAATAACTAACTTAGAAAACATTCATCTCAAATTACTTAATCCATACTAATATTGTAAATGCGAATGTCTGTCTGTTTGTTACACCGTCTCGCTCTCTTTTCACACTTAAACTGCTGAAAAGATTACGGTGACATTTGGTAACGACAAAGATTGCACCAGGTTACGTTTAAGACTCTCATCACCTCCCTCCCCTAGCTAGGAAAGCCGCGGGCAAAAAATAGTGTGACATAAGAGCTAGGAGGTCTACCAAATATATTATTTTCCTAATACATTATTTTCTTTTTAATACATTAATAGTATCTGTTTTGCAAAAATATTAATCTATATATTAATACGTGAAGCAAAAACTTTGTAGCACTTTTTACGAAAATTGCGCAGATGGAGGAGTGTGAAATTTCCCACACTTATAGTTTATATAGAGAAAGAGTGCAGAATGGTAATATTTTTTTTTAAATTATGCATAAAAAAACATTAAATCATTAAAAAAACATTACACACACTACCATGTATTTGACACACACACGCATATGTACTCTTTTGTTTATTGTTAAAGTCTGTGGTCAAATTGAGAATAGATTAATATTGTAATATACACAAGACAATAAATATATAACTTAATGAATTATGGTTGATTTTCAACCACGCGGCGATCACTAGTTTATATTAATGCATAAGGAATATAAGCAATTCATAAACAGTAACCGTCTATCTAAATTCTTAAAATTCGTCTCAGAATCTATAAGTATAACACGTTATGAGCAATCCTAAAAATATTGTCTTTGATATATTACTGTTAAACTGCTCGGAGCTTAAAGCTGTTCCGTCGTAAAACTGAGCTTTATGCACGGCAGTAAACAACCGGTCGCTGCACAAACGCTATTTATAAACAACTCATCTCGCTGCGCTCGCGCATACATCAGCGCATTGGAGAAAATTCAAGAGTCGAGATAATTTAATAAATTTATGTGACCTTCGCTGTGTATTGATATATTGTACAACTAGCACTGATATTATAAAGGTGATTCCGGGTTCGCTCTCATACTATTTATTTAAAAATCAAATTGTTACTTTGACGCATCAGTATGATTTTGTTGCTGGTGAAAAATAATTTTATTGTGCATTAAATATTAGTTTGTACTCTCTATCTACTGTGTAAGGAAAATTGCTTATTATAAAACTAGATATTTTCTGTGGCTTAAATCGCATGTTATTTATATTTAGTCCATCTCCATATACCATGACCCACACTTTACATGGACAAATAGAACAGGCAGTTCAAATTGTAACTTTGGAAATATACGGCGGGTTGTATTCAAATTTATCTAAGTTAGATATAATGTATGTATGTATTCAGCCCATTTTAACGTCCCACTGCTGGGGGTGGGCCTCCCTTCAATACGAGGGATATCAGGCCATAATCCACCACGCTGGCCAAGTGCGGGTTGGCGGACTTCACATGTCTTTCGAAAACTTGTTAGGTTTTCTCAGACATGCAGGTTTCCTCACGATGTTTTCCTTCACCGTAAGGCAAGTGGTAATCATGTTAAAAATGATTCGCACATGAAAATATCAGAGGTGCGAGGCCCGGGATTTAAACCCGCTTCACTCGGTTTCCCAAACGAGCGTGTTACCACTGGGCTACCACTGCCTTGAAGTTAGATATAATATGGATTACTATTATATGTACACTATAAAGTTTTATAAAAATTCATCCCGATGTCTGCAGCTTGCACAGACAGACAACAGTGTGAATCAAATCTTAGTGCAGACGTTAATCTAATAATACCAACATTAACAGCCTGTGCTTCAATTCGTGTGGCTCACCAGTGATTAGTGGCCGATTTTAAGAACACAGTTAAACTGATTTAGCATATCATTAGAAATCGCGTAGAGACTGTTATTACTTTAAGACTTACAGTACAAATAGTAACATGGAAAATGTTCTAAATAATAAGATTTTATAGGATTATGAAATAATAGAAACAAGTTCGTATGAAATACTGCAAAATAAATCACTTTAACTACATAAGTGATAAAATGAAAAACTTGTTTTAACCGAAGTTGTTTCGGTCATAATCTAATGTATATAAACGAGCAATTCTTGTATATTTATATCTTTATTTATTTATACCAGCGATTTCGGAAACGGCTCTAACGATTTTGCTGAAATTTGGTATGTGAGGGTTTTCGGCGGCGAAAAATCGATCTAGATTAGTCTCATGTTTGGGAAAACGTGTGTTTTCGAGTTTTCATGCGGTTTTCTTTTGCATTATTCTACGTAGAATATGCTCGATAATTTCTTACACTCAGGCAAAAGCATCGTGGTCAAGCTACCAAGGTGCAAGATTAACAATCATAGGTATGTCCGATTTCGAATCTCGATCGGATACAAAGTTTTACTTTTTTTTTGTATTTGTTCAAGTTTTTAGTTTATTTTTTTATCTAAAAAATACGATATAACAAAAAAGAACTCCGAGCAAAGCTCGGTCGCCAGGTACTACTCTAAATATGAAAAAAGATAATTATGAAGTATACATAAGTGTTTGTGTAATAACTAACGATTTATATATTTGTTCACTTTCAGACAATGTCATCTCGAGGTGCCCTCTTCTTGCTCGCTTGTGATAATTGTTTATATTCATATTCTGAACTGTCTGCAAACAAGCAAAGCTAATAAACGAGATTGATCGTAATGTAGTTTTTCGTATGAAACATTCAACGAATATACTCTTAGAAGGATATGAAGTATCATGAATAGAAATGGGGGCTTTGACAAGATGTTATTTTAGAGTCGTTGAATAAAAGTTTAAAAAAATATATAGAAATAACGTACATATGTGAGTCTATGACATAATGATTGTTGTAGAATGACATCTATTCTAATTTCTAACCCGCTGTATCTCTTAGCTTCAAGTTTGTTTACATCATTTTTCTTTACTATATTCTAAATGAGGCAGTGGTAGTCCAGTGGTAACACGCTCACTTGGGAAACCGAGTGAAGCGGGTTCAAATCCCGGGTCTCGCACCTCTGATATTTTCATGTGCGAATCATTTCTAACATGATTACCACCTGGCTTACGGTGAAGGAAAACATCGTGAGGAAACCTGCATGTTAGAGAGAACCTAGCAAGTTTTCGAAAGACATGTGAAGTCCGCCAACCCGCGCTTGGCCAGCGTGGTGGACCCGTGCCCGTGCCCAGCAGTAGGACGTTAAAAAGGGCTGAATACGTACAAATTATAAATACATAAATGTTTTTGTTGGTTTTGCTTTCTGTAGATATAAATATTCATAAAAAGATAGTGCATGAACTGGAGGAGACAAGGGCTGCATTTCATACTGTCTCGTTAAGGATATTGCTTTCTCAAAGATGATGCTGTGATGTGAGAACAGATTACTAGTAAGTATACATCATACGTGAATGACGGTATTTGACACTTTCGTGTTTAAGTAAAGAATGTAGGTTCGTCAGCGGTTATCGCGACTATAGCTTTCTATTTGTACTTTTATTTATACCTCCGCCTCGCGCGGCCCCGCTCCCCGGTCCCTGCTCCCTGCTCCCTGCTCCCTGCTCCCTGCTCCCTGCTCCCTGCTCCCTGCTCCCTGCTCCCTACGCCCTGTAAGTATACCGCAATAAGAAAAGCTTTACACCCTTGTCTCTCCCGTGACCATGATTGCTGTAAAGCATTCGAAACGTCGGGAACCGAAAATCAAAAAAAAATCTGCGAAATAATCCGAAAAGTTAGTTTTATTTAAATTGTCGAATATTAGCGTAAATCTAAGAAAGTATTAAGATGATAACTGCTTGTGTGTAACTGCTTGTCAAACCTCAAGCTTTTGCAAGTCAAGTTTCTCATTTACCTTTTTCACAGCAACTCGTCTCCTGAGAGGCGTGATGAAGGGCAGACGGATAGAGTTAGTATCGTTATAGATATTATTAGTATTAGCAAAAATTATATATATTGGAATTATTGGAATTAAGTACTTTTAGTATAGCGATCGTACATATGTTTTGTATATGTTTGCGCAAAAAATATAGTTAAAATGTATTATTTAATTAAATAGTGCACTTGCGCCAACCGACCTGCGGATCAGTCTCACAGACACAAAAATAGCTGTTGCTATTTTTACATGGACTTTTAAACTTAAACCAAATGAGCAAAACATCGATAATTTAAAACGAGTTTTTACTTTTTATTAAAGTCGCTAAAATACTACGTCACAATCTAACAAATTATGTATCTAAAAAAAAAAACAAATGTAATTATTCTCATCCTTAGATCCTCGAAAACTCCATTTATGCTATATTATATTGAACTCGTCAAAAAAAGTGAGCTCACACTAAATTATTTTATTGTCGTCCAAACAGTACTACTGGATTTTACGAAAGTAAACATGATACGTCACCTTCTAGGACAGAGTCAGGTTGTGGGTTCTGGAAACTTTTACAATATTTCAATTTTCTAATGAAATTACTCTTGTATGAGTCAAAAAAAAGTAATAACATAGGACGAGGTCATTCGGATTAATGTTATAATTTTAATATTTAATAAATTAAAACGATTTCCTTATTTGCGCCGTGCGCACCTACTTTACATTTAATTAGACGCGAGTATTCGTGTAATTTAAATGCCAAAGTATTTTTATTGAAAAAAAAGTAGTAGGATATATTCTTTCAACAACATTGTTGATTTAAGAAGTATGTACGTCTACGAGTATGTTACAAGACCATACTTGCTGGTAAGTGTCGAGATATATATATATATATATATATATATATATATATATTATATCATGGGGGCAATTGGGCAATATTTATATCATGGGGGATCGAAACCCGCAACAGTAGGACTCATGCTATACCCATCGGATACATCACTTCATCATCCGCAGCATTTCATTTGCTGCTGGATATAGGTTTCCTAATACTTGTACGTTACTGCGCTAGTCTAACCAAGTTCTGGCGGCGGCATCTTAAGCTGACGCGGCGCCTGAATAGCGATGTTTGTTATATCATCAACACCTCTCAACTGGACCACCAACGTTTTTATGTCCGGTTCTTTTACGCCTCAAAGTTAGCGCATTCATTTCAGATATAAAAAATATAAATATGATTTGATTGTTAACATTTTTTGTACCTATCTATAATAACCCTAACGTTATTTATAGGTATTGTAATATTTTTAATTGAGACTTTATATTGCTATCAATTATTATGATGCCTATCTATCGTAGGAATAAAAACTCCACAGGTATATACGTATACACGTAATTACAGCACCTAAATATTATAGGAATAAAAAATACGAAGATGTACCTAGTTATATTGCGCTAGAATAGTAATAAAAAAATAGTTAAGTGCGAGTCTGAAGAACGGTTCCGACTATCGGATTTTAACGATACTTACAGGCTTGGGTTTTTTCGGTAAAGTATGAGAGAAGATTTCCTTTCTATATATATTTCCAAATTTGAGGCATAGCTCAGAGATAGTCAAATAGTCTTATACAGTTGTTTTTACTAAATCTTTTAAGGAATAATTAAATATATAATTTTGCAGCAACGTCTATCATCTAAATATTAATTACACCAAATTATACTGGTAGATCACGACAGTCGTGCTCGTGCTTATGCTTGTCCCTTGTGCCGCCTTCCCTGTGCTCGCCTTCTTTGTTACGGTTGCAATTATAAAATAAAAGTAAAACTATTTATTCAAATTGCCTAAGCTACATCACAACGACTTCCTTTTCACGTGAAAACAAACAAGTATATACTTGTCACATTACATTTAAGGAAAACTACTTTGGTTATTACCTACTACATATATTGATTATTGACTTTAATTGCTTTTAATGATATACGTTTTTTTACGTTTATAAAAAAAAGGACGTTTTCAGATGGAGTGTATTTGACCCGCGTTTGTCATTTAAGAATTCACCTTCAAGAGGCGTGACGTAAATTTTTGATGGAAGCTATAGGTACCATACATACGCCTTGTGCATGCGAAGTATAGAGGAAGCGCGATATGTTCTTCCTCTTCATGTATCTCACATGTCATGATTTTGAAATTAACATATTTTTATTCATTAATAATTATAAAGAAAGTTATTTGGCTTGCTTCTAGCCATTGTATTTTACTAACGGAAATGAGTAGTCTCGTGAAGTTAGCGCCAACAAATGTAATGAGTAAAGTAATGATTAAAAAGGTGGACACTTCTTGTTGAGCTCTGGAGGAGTAACATTAAAAAGTAAAGTAAGACCAGGTTATAAATTATTTAATTGAAAAGTGTTAATCATATTGTCAATAGTATCTGTAAATTAAAGAAATAAACTGCGGAGGTGCTGTTTTATTAAACACAGAAGATAAAGCTAAATATTATGGTAGCTTTACAGGTAAAGAAATGATGTACCTAACTTATTGTAAAATTTAACTATGTAGTTATATCTTTTTTTTAGGAACTTTAAAAAGAAGGCGGATCCTACTCAATAGACAGATTATGGCGGTACGAGGCGGATGTACACAATATATTTTTTCTGCTATCTATTAGTTTGATGGTACGATAAAAATGTAAAATTACAATGGTTTTTTTTTGCAATGGATGAAAACATCTAAAGAATACGTATATTCCTTAAAAGCAGGATTATCCTTATATTCAATCTACTTTTTGTCTTTGCAGTTTTATATCTACTATAAAACCTTGCATTTGAAAGTCTTAGGATAAATTGGTAAGTAATCCTAGCTTAGTGCAACCGGTTTCAGAACTGCTCATGCTTGTTACTGTAGTTGAATTTGCAAATTAAAATTATTACATTGTAATTTGCTCCATAGGGCTCTAATAATAAAGAATAGTATTGTGTACAAGCAACAGATCGGTGTGCTGTCCTTTGTCGTAGTGCCAGCGGTGGTCAACTGCATGTTCTGCGCTCTAACTACAATTATGCACTAGTAAAAATATTATTTCGATAATTATAAGTTCATGCATTCATGTTTCTAGGAACTTCCTTGCTGGCATGTTTACTCATAGTGTGTGTATGTTCCTTGAAAAAAAATAAAAATCTTTTAAAAACTATATTAGGGGTCGTCCATTAATCACGTGAAGTTTTTTAGCAACTTTTTAACCCCCCTATCCTCTGGTGAGGTTTCAGACTAATCCGGTATCCAATATCACGTGTATTTTTTTTTGGTACAAAGTATTTTAATTTTTTTCAGAAAATTACTTTAAATACAGTTATATGGCCGTCGATAACCATATTATTCCATACTTCTGTGAAAACTGTTCCACCCTTCTGTATTCAACAAAAGAACGACGAACGACGAAGTTCAATGAAAAATAAATACACGTGATATCTCATTACACCCCCCCCCCCCTTTGTTTTTTCCGAACCCCCTCCCCCCTTTAGAGCCTCACGTGATTAATGGACGATCCCTTACGTAAAGTCTTCATACAACTTATCATGGACAGGTTCAACCAAGCTACATACTTTTTGTTCCTGTTGTAAGTTTCCTTACAAGGATAGTAATCAATATATGCAGATTAAATAAGTTTTTTTTCCAATTTAGAACCAACATGGGAATACATTAATAAACTTTCTTTTTTTTTCTTTTTATATCAACATAAACAAATGATTAGGATGACATTATTTAAATACATACTAATATATTATAAATGTGAAAGTGTATTTGTTTGTTTATCCTTGTTCGACGTCGAAACGGATCAATGGGTTGATGTGATTTTTTTTGCATGGTAACCCTTAGAGGCTTGGCAAATGACATAAGATACTTTTTACTGCAGGAAATTATCTCATCTTACGGGGAGACATGTTATAATGAAACATTCACAGCGGACATCGATCTATATGATTTTCTTTATGGAGATAGTTGGAGGCCACAAGAGTGACATAGATAGGCTTGTGTTTACGTAGAGATGAGCCCGAATGAAGGAAGGGTGCTTCATTTGCAATAAAATTATTTTATCCGTTTATTTCTCATCACTCTTCGTTATCGTCCACAGCAATTCAGTCTATAATCATGTCTTATATGATCAACTGCTCAAAACATATCATCATCAGATAGGACGATTGGAGGTCACGATTGATGTTAAAACTACCAAATAGATGCATATATAACCTCAACACGATTTGCAATTAAAAAAACAACTAAAACAACATAGCAAAAACATTAACAAGTACCAGTTATTACTGTTAATAAGTAATTTTAATACAGCACGGTGCCAATAGTTATAAAGAAATAAAGATTATACAGTAGTGTTAACATCGTCGAAACCATTAGTTTTTAAAATTAATTTTTGCTTACTAAGCAAAAATGATTTCTTCAAACTTTCAAAGCGCTAAAAATTGCATAATATTGTTAAGGTAAATAGCCGCGGGATCACCGGGGGCTACCTGCCTTAAAAAGCTAAAGGTCTGAGGGTCGACGTTTGGCTGCGGCCGGGCCTGCGGATGCGCCGGGCCCGTCTCTGGCGCATGGGGTCCCCTGCCCCCTCCCCTGCCCCGCGCCCCCGGCGGCGACGCGCGGGGGGCGGTCAAGGCCGCAGGCGCACGCGGCGCTGGCGGCGTCCCGCGATCAGTCCACTCCGAACTTTCGCAAAGTTGAGACGTATCGGTCAGTAGTACTCGGTGTGTAGTGTGTGCTGTGCTGAACAGTTAGCCGCCAGGTCGTCGACCGCGCGAGCATGAGCGCGCGCTTGTCTGCCCTCGAACAGTTTTGACCGAAACCCACCAGGTGAGTCCGAGCCCGATGAAGGGACAATAGCACCGAGCCCGATTGTGCCATCAATTGACTTGAAAGGAACTATCATTTTGATCTTAATAGATTGTTCCATCCGTCTTGAACCACCCAAGGTGATATTATTTAAAGTATAACAATAATATTATGCTGTACTATCTAATTGCCAGATATGAGTGAAGATGGTTTATTTAGGAATTAAAAGTATTTACCGTTCCAAGTATTTGAAAGGTGTTTCTGGTTTGACAATGGCCACATTTAAAATCATGGTCTTTTTTGTGATACAACAGACGACCCACAAATAGAATGACTCGTCGCGTTATGTGCCCTAACTATACTAAACAAACGGGTTTAAAGATTCGTAACGACTAACGAGCCGGTGCAAGTTGCTTGACTGGACGAAAGGAATTTAGGAAAAATTAACTTTACTTAAATTAACAACTACACCTGAATTCGTAGAAACTTTCTAATTAAGTTACAAATGTGACTTAATTAGTGAACTTAAAATGATTTTTAAGAAATTGCTCCTAAGAAATGTCATTTCGATTCGATGATTTTGCACAATTAGCAGTGACAGAAGAAGATGGTATCGCAAGTGGTGATGTAAGAGTTCGTGCAATGAAAGCGCTGGCCGAAGGCTCGGAGATGAGAAGATGCCCGCTGTCAGATAAATTTAGATTGCATCGCTCTTCATTTAGTGATGAAACTTGCACCAAAATGCACTCAGACTTGATAATAATCAATCATACTCTTACATATTGATCGAAAATTACAGATGTATTAAAAGAATTAAGTCTTCATTGAAACTTTTTTATAACAGAGCTTATTCTTTGTAAATTATAGGAAAGCCACACGAACAGCTTGCCACCATTTGCTTGATTTAAATTACCGTAATTACTGAATCGTTGGCAATGATTTTAAAAACAGGAATAATTTATTATATGATTTTAATTAATTTGTATAAAAACTTAAATAACTAAAGCTGATAATGTGTTTATCCCTTTGAGTATGTGTAACACATTTTATTAGCACGCGAGAGAAAACAAGTTGCGAAACGACATCTTCCTTAACGGTAATTATAGTTTTATAGTCACAATATAGTCTCGGAATGCAACATCGGGTTGCTGTTGTCACTTGTTAACGTTTAATTACGCGCGGTGTGAAATGAGTATCAAAATTATTAGCACTCTTCTGTAAAGTGTATCCAGGTCCACTCGCACACCACTCAGTGGCCAGTCAGTCTCAATCAATGCTCGCAATACGTCAGCTTGACTAATGAAATACACGGTGACCTACTGTATGTGGCACAACATATTACATACATTTCGATATATCTGTTTGTATCCCTCATGACACGAGATATTTTTTTCAGTGAAAATCGAAGACACTTGCACAAACATCCTTAATTCGAAAAGTACAATTTGACGTTTGCTAAACGCATTAAAGGCATTTAATCAAATCAAGAATGTTATACAATTCATCATTCAATTATTGGACCTGTTCGTTCGTTCTGATCTTCGTTTTATTTGATTAATAGCAACAAAGAATATTATAACAATCTAAAGTGACACTTATAATGCGAGATCATTTAAAAAGCTCACAAAAGTTTAGCAAACTAAGAAAATATTATGAAGTTCTTTTTTATGTTGCTGTCGACGAGCGACGAGCGGCGTCATCGAGAACGGCTAGTTAATTAATAGCGTGAGAATCTCCAAGATTGATTATTCATACTTCAGAAAACTAACGGTGTTAGAAGATTTTATTAAACATTCTATTTGGTTATTTATGCTCTGTACGTTCTAGTTGATACAACGTTAGAAAGATATTAGAGATAATTCTAGTAAATTGGCTTCTGGAGATCGAACGATCGAGATTTGTTGATTGTACCGAGAGAGAAATATGCCTGTAGAATTAATGAATCAAATATATTTGTAATAAAAACGAAAGAGCGTCACTTTTAAGAGATTTCCAAAAAACATTGACATTATAAAATATTATTCAGGTGATATTTTCAATTCAGCTATCTTTTTTATATTTTTTCAGAAACCTAGGATTCGAAACTGCGAATATATGTAATTTGCAGAAGTCCATTAATGCCTTTTTTATCAAATCGTTCTTATTACTCCTTCGAGCATTGTATAATTTATAGGTACATACGAGTACAGTGTATGTAGGTACACTATCTTAAATAAGAATTGATGTAACTGACCTTACTTTACATAAAAAAACGTTCGTGTTTACGTTCGCCCGTCGTCTCATAGACTACGATCGTCGATAGTAATTTTTAACGGTTCTAAAGCAATAAATCTCGCTAATACTACATTAAGAAAGGAGTGTAACATTAATGAAACGATGTGAATTTGTAAGTCGGAGATATTTCGAATATCATTTCAATAAAGATATTGTAATGAATTTATGGATGTTAGCTTTCGCTCGCGGTGTCGCTCGCGAACTACGGCGGCAGAATAGTCACTCGCTCAAAGTTAATTAGCAGGCATAAGATACAGATATATATTTTTACGTTAGCTCCTTCGAAGAAATAGGCAGACACTAACATTTTTATAAATATGAGTCAAAATTGATGAAATATGTCATACAAAGTCGAAGCAGCAACAACTAATGAAGTTTATAGAACTTGCTGCGCAGGTCAGAAATGCACCTGCGTAACTAACACGCTAAAAGGCTGAAATATCCTACTAATATTATAAAAGCGAAAGTTTTTGAGGATGTACGGATGTCTGGAGTCTGGATGTGTATGTATAGATGTTTGTTACTCTTTCTCGCAAAATCTACTGAATGAACTTTAATGAAACTGACATAAGCTCATACATCAGGATAATACATAGACTACTTTTTATCCCGCAAAAATCTACGGTTCCCGTGGGATAGATTTGTTTTTGTTTTTCTAGAATCTAGAGGCTAACCCGAGCGAAGCGAAGTTGAGCCGCTAGTTCTAAATATTGTTATTATATTATAGCGTACCAATAAATGAGCATGCAAATAACCGCTATTGGTGGCGTATCTGCGATCGATATTTGTAAATTGTTAATGAACTGGTGCGTGACCCGCGCCGGGTGTGCCCCGCGGGCCGCGGCCCGCCGCCTAACGATCGAACACCAAACGTGTTACGTTTGACGTGAAACGTGTAGTCAGCCGGCGGCACGTCCTGCTCACAGCAGCGCTACCGTGTCCGTTCCAGGCAGCCATCGCTATACCTAGTATTATGTTACACTAAAAGTTAATATATTTTTAGGCAAGCAATGCTTCCGCAACTCCTCTCATGTTGCAGATGTCTATTAGCGATCATAGTCGATTACCATCAGGTCGATCATCCGCTTATTTACCCCTGGGCCCTGACTTATATAATATAAAAAAAGAAATATTATTCTATCCTTTTATTTTATCAGCTCTACAGCTGAACACGTTAATCGCATACATTATAATTTACTTTTTTTTAAATTCATGGTATAAAGCATTATATTATTATTAATGTATAAGAAAATGAAAAATAATGGCCGTGCAAATTTGATTTAGAAGGTACATGTCGGTGTAAGTGGAACGGACTAAACAATAAAAGATTTAATACGTATCAAATTGTATCGAGCGCAGTGACACGGCGTGTCCGCGCTCCGGGCGAAGTGAACGAACAAATCATTTTTATGAATCTTTTATGTTTTTAATGTAAATGTTTGTACCCCATATGTTTGTAGGATAAGTTTTACACATTTATCTAATGGTAGAATCGAGATCATCTATTAACTGTAATATATTCTCTTAATTCTAAGTTTCCGAAGCGTTTCGCACAACTGGAATAAAGTACCTACCTGTATTTAATAGTTTTTTTTTTGGCAAAAATAATTTTACATGATTAATTAATGACTTCCCTATGTATGTAGTCTTTTGTATGGATGTAATATGGTAATTGTAAAAATGATCAATTAAATATTCAAATCAATCAAGTCGAAGCGACTGCTGGTATTTAGAAACGAGTCCGCAAATCTATATGTACTTGCCAATGTATAGTTATAGTTTTTTTTTTTTAAAATAGGCAATATATAATTACTTAGGGACGACAACTCGCGTGCAACTCTACAGCTTTTCTAATAAATATTAACATTATGTACGTGTAGATTTTCGTAAGGCTTTTTCTTAAAATCAAAATATAATTAAGGTCCTTTAGGAGAAAAATGGTAGTAGACTCGTAGTATAATACTATCCAATAATAACACTATTGACTTTTCGGCTCAGGTTTGCTATTGAGAATTTTGGTAGGGCTTTTATAGTTCAGGGTGCAGACAACAAGACCGCGACAAACATCTGTACCTAATGTCAATATAAACATTCACATCATGCAAGAATTGGATCTGCTTTTGATGTAAAAAACCAGACATCTAGCTATCCTGCTAACGAGATTATTCATTATTTTTGAAGGCCAACTTATTATTCCATAAAAATCGTGTGCCATACACATTAGAATGCACAGTTTAGTGTAATCTACAACTAGTGCAATTTGTGTAATTTGTTTATTACGTGACACTCGGTCAATAAGATAAATCACACGTTCGCAGTTTAGTGACTGTGACATAAAAATAGCCAGTAAAGTGGAACTAATGAGCGATGTGACGGATTACATTGTGCCTAATCCCTGGTCATCGCGCAATTTGTCGCAACAATACATACATAGCTATTTGCTTTTATTTGTTATATTTATGTTTATTTAAATTGATTTCATTTTTTGTACCGACGACGTCGATGGCTAACTGTACTAAATAAACCAAGTAGCGTACGAAAAATTGTGATTTTATCTGTCGGTTCGTTTGTTTGACTGTATATAGAGTATTAATATAACAAGTGGTACGTCTATTTTCTACCATTACACACACACACACACACACACACACACACACACACACACACACACACACACACACATATATATATATATATATATATATATATATATATATATATATATATATATATATATATATATTATATATATAAGTAAGATCTTTAATCACTTTATTTGTGAGAATAGGTAATATTATATATGTAGTTACTTATTACAGTTACAAATATCAATCTCCTATTTAGGCATTTATTAAACTGACTCATATTTCATGTATTAGTTTAGACTAATCGAGTACAACACGTGCAGTAGTTGTAATGACATATTTTTCGATTCAAAACAAGTTTAGTGAGATGCGCGCAGTCAGTCGGTGAGCTATCGGTTTTCTCCTGACGTGAAACTGCGCACGCGCAGCGTTCTACTGTCTCATTACGATCTTAAATATTACGTATTTCATCGCCTTCGATGACATACGTTTTATGCAAAATTAAATCGATTTGTAAAACAACTCTCATAACACCAGCAGCTTCTACAACTCTAATAGATTTATTTTATTGAGAGTGTTAGAATGTTTGAATCAAAATTTACTTTTACTATTTGTGTATTTTTAATGTAATCATATTTTATGCATATCATTTTAATATTTAACCAGATTATTATTGAGAAATACTTAATTAATGCTGTGTATTCAAAAGTATGAAAGTTTCTTATTATAATAGTTGTATATTTTTAGTTTTGTATACGAATTTAATACCTACAACAATAGGAGTACCCATTGTCAATATTATCTTAAATATCTAGTCATTGTAATCGTGGCACAATATTGATTATGTCGGCATGAGATACTCGCGCTTGCGCACGCGCAGCCACCCACCCGTTGGAACCGTACTTGTGTATTATATCCTTTTACATTCTTACGGATTATTGCTTCAATACTGGTCGCTGATGTAAGTGTATGAAAATATCGATAGTGAGATATTAGTAAATATTTATACAACTTTCAAACTTTTTATTACTCAATTTAGAAAGTGTATTCAAAGTTGGTCTGCGTGTGTTTATTTGGCAGCTCTTATTCACATAAACTATAATTTTCTATTGATATATGTACGTATTAAATAAAAGTATTTGTTTTATTAATAAAATATATTGTAAACGAAAAGATTTTTTTAAATATTTTATCAAGGAACTAATGTGAACAAAGATGTTGCTCGTGACTTTAAAAACTAGTTTTCTTTCTTTTCATTTAACTAAAATTATAAATGCCTAAGTACATACATATGTCAGTGACAAAATTATAATCAGGTAGAATCTATTTATGTCCAGCCAAGTGTAGGCAACACTTTAAGAGTTACTAGCGACTCATCCTCGCTTCGCTTCGGGTTCGTCCTTAGACAAAAACAAATCTATCCCACGGGAACTGTACATTTTTCCGGAATGATATATAGCCTAAAGCCTTCCTCGATAAATGGACTATTTAACACAAAAAGAATTTTTCAATTTCAACCAGTAGTTTCTAAGATTAGCGCGTTCAACCAAACAACCAAACAAACAAACAAACTCTTCAGCTTTATAATATTAAGGATAGATGTATAACTGAAAACTTAGTTAAAGTCCAATTTTTATCTCTCAGTCATTAACTATAAAAAATCCACAAAATGCATTCTTTCAATCTTGATTAAGCGTCCTCTAAACAAAATGTTTGGTCCAGGTGTTGGTGGGTTGATATATCATTAAGTTTTTTTATCTTTTACGTACAAAAGAAACAATCGACGCGGCGGAGGAAGCGTTTACAACTTAAATCAAACAACACAATGTAATATAATAATAATATAATGAATAGCAAGTATAAACACGGCACAATTGTCTCAACCTGCGCAGTATGCTAGCGTTGCGCGCCGGACCGTACCCGCCTCTAACGTGTGTTCCTCCTCTTACTTTGTTGTTAGATTAGAACTTAGAAACAAACTTAGCATTTACTTTTATTACTACACGGAGCTATTACATTTATTCAGATTAAAGTAAAATCTTTGACCTATCTTCTATAAAGTAGTTTTGCTCTAACAAGCTTCAAAAATAAAGTTTATTTTAAGAGCTAAGCTTTGCGGCTTTTATATTTATAATACGGGTGTCCTTATTAAGTAATAAATAAATATGTTGGGACATTAACACACAGCACCATCCATTTCCATGGTAAGCTACGAGGTCAGATATTTGATACACTACACACATATTACTTTAAATATTTACATATTCTAACATATTTAAACGAGCAATTCTTGTTTATTTATTTATACCGGCGATCTCGAAAACGGCTCTAAAGATTTCGCAAAAATTTGGTATGTGGCGGTTATCGGAGGCGAAAAATCGATCTAGATTAGTCTTATGTCTGGGAAAACACGTGTTGTTGAGTTTTTATGCGGTTTTTTTTCGCATTATTCCACGCTGAATATGTTCGATAATTTGTTACACTCGGGCTTAAGCAGCGTGGTCAAGCGGCCAAGGCGCAAGGTAGACAATTACATATATTCGGGATCGAATCCTGGTCGGAAGACAAAGTTTTAACTTTTGTTTTTTTTTCTGTATTTATTCAAGTTTTTAGTTTTTTTTTTTAATCTAAAAAATACGATATAACAAGAAAGAACCCCGAGCGAAGCTCGGTCACCCAGGTACTATAAATATAAACATTCATGACTGGAGTACAAATATTCGTGCTCATCACACAAATAAATGCCCCCAGCGGGACTCTAACCCGCGACCGCCGGCACTGCAAGTACGGTTACTACAAACTGAGCCAAAGTGTCGTCTTCTAATACTTTTTGGTTATTACTAACAATCTGCCAGCCTGCCTGTGTGTTACTCCAGGCCATCTATCTGTGTACTCATCCAAATCTGTCGAGCCGTGTCACCGCGAAGGAGTAATAAACACACACACACACACACACACACACACACACACACACACACACACACACGCACACGCACACGCATACACACTCTCGCATTTATAATATTAGTGTGATGTATGAAAAGTAAAGAAACGTAAAACTTTAATCTATATATTTCTCCTACTATTATCTTTTTAGAATGTTTCAAGTGCTCAATTATATACACAAATGCTAACTTTAAGAGTAATAAATGTTTCTACGTACGCTTGTGCCAGAGCTAGATCTGTGCCTGGCCTTTCGTAAAGCCTTCGAGGAGCGATTGTGAGCAGACGCCAGTGGTCGAGACAGGGTTGCTTTTACGACACCAGAATATTGTGAAACTTGTCTGTGCAGAGCTGACGTGTTAGTGCGACAATTCATATCAACATGCTGTATATACAATTATTTCATTTCAAGCATATTTATTATATTATGCATGTCCAATTGCTGATATCAAATGTTATGCAGCAGCCAATTCTCTGTAAAATATGCATTCGATAAGAGCCATGTAAGATGGTGTACACTACATTCAAACTAAATTACTGTAGATTCTGAAGTAAAATTAGTTAATGGCACCGTTGAATTCGCCATTCCCATCGTGGTCCCATAGTGGCATGTTTCATAAAGCAAGGTTATGTCTCGCTAGTTTCTTTACAATAACTTCCTGCAATAACTCTACAGGGTGCAAACAAACATTCTTTTCTGTAGTTCGAAGAAACGCAAGAGCACGAGTTGTCAGCTTACTAGTCAAGTGGACTTTCGAAAACCGACATCGCTTTTAATAGAAAAATATGGCAACGATATTAATAATAATAATAATATTTATTTATTTTCTCATCACAAAAGCCATTACAACAGGGTTGTAGTATCATAAATAAACTTAACAAATAACAGTAATAGAAGCCTTGTAATCACGTGATAAAACGATTAGATAGATATATGTACAATTTTTATGCGTTCTATATTTTCTATTAGCGCAAGCGACTGTGGCCTGTCATATTGTCTAAGGCTCGTGGACGCTACAGTGTGCACTGTGCAGAGCGCTCCACATTCAGATCAGGGTTTCAAGCGTTTACTTCCGCCTCATTGCGCGACGGCACACGCTTTACATCTTACCCCATTTAGACATAATACCTCTTTTTAAATTACCGCGAACAATAATATTTAAATTACTCTTAGTTTTAGTTCAAAATAACTAAAGAAACTCGTTTGTCGAAATTACTAAACAAAACTCATTCCTTATGTAGCGCGAAAATAAAATATAACCTTACAATTGGGTTGGTCATTTTCACTTATTACTTCTTTCGATTGCCATAACGAGCACGCAACAATTTGGTCGCGAAGAAGATTGCGATGGTTGTGACAGAGGGCGAGACTATCTACAGCAGGTAGTTGTAGTGAACTACTATTACGTCGCAAAAATTACGTTGCATGAATAAGTATTATTTGCTGGAGTGTAATTAAACTGTAATTTAAAATTTAGAAACATAAATAGTAAAGAGGAAGTAATTACTTACCTTCACATTACGAGATAATGCGACACTGTAATGAGCGGGCCGCGCTAGAACGCAACGATACCTAGACAAAGTTATTCATCGCTTTTGTTTAAAAATACAACAAAACCTCATTTTCGGTTAATTTGTAATCTATACATATAATAAAATTGTAACCAAGTCGAATCTGTACACTAAATATTTTTTGGAATATCTTATTGAAATAGACTTTATTTCAATAAGATATTCCAAATCCAAATCCAAAAATATACAGAAGCCAAATCTATAGTTTTTAGAATTTTTGTCTGTCTGTCTGTCTGTCTGTCTGTCTGTTACCGCATCACGGGAAAACCACTGGACGGATCTTGATGAAATTTTATATGATGATACGTGGTTATCCGGGTCAACATATAGGATACTTTTTACTGCGGGAAAATATGTCATCTCTGAGATAACCGTTAAGACATAACTAGGGACGAACCCGAGCGGAGAGAGGGTGAGTTGCTAGTAATTCATATAAAAATACAAAGAAATTCTTATACCTATTACAAGATATTTTTTGTGCATTTCGTTAGCTATTTCATTTTCCTGGAAAACACTCAGTACCTACGCAAAAAAGATAAAACTTAAAAAATAAATATCTCATGTGTGTGAGATAATGACACAATTAAACCTATCTTATCTGCTTTAGAGACTACCATCACTGATTTAAATCAACCTTCACTACTTGACATTTGCTCAAAATTGTAATGGTATGAGGACTTTGCATACAAATAAAGTCGAAGGCGAAAGCTATACTAATTGTAGTATACATTACTGTATAAAAGCGAACTCGTGTCGGTCTATACACTTTCTCCTAGTCCTCACCCTCACCTTTGCACTTCCGCCCTGAGCTCGACTTCAGCCCTACGGCGCTAGTGATAAAGACGATATTTGCATAGCATCTAGGCCCGGTTCCCGGTCGCATCACGATTTGTACTCGACTCTCAATTGCCAGCCGGCGCTGATTGCGCTCCTCTCGTACTACTTACTGCAACTTGTATTGAAGCAAGAAATTAGAATACATCGGACGTAGACGAGATCGCGCTCTACGATCATTTCTTTTTAATTTTATGTTAGTGTTTGTGTATGAATAGCGATAGTAGAAAGTCCACGTCTCATCCGTCACCTCCTACATGTTTGCTCCACATTTATGCAAATGCTCGATATCCAAACATCTTGAAATTTGATTATAGAGTTTACATAGAGGTACTCGTGTACGAACGACGCACCTGCCTCTAACTTATGTATTACATTTATAAGTAACACTTAGCTTTGAAATAACAACTTTGTTTACTAAATTCCTAAAAGAATATTTACTTTGATTGTAATTTATAAGGTGGGTATTTTAGATTGCCTGATTTCCAAGCAGTTCAATTACACTATAGCTCATACGTGGCATTTTGATATCTATGATTTTCTGAAGTGAATTCTTTCCGCATATAACACAAATCGACATATAAGTATGCCACAAATAAATGTTAATAATATTACTGGTTTGAATTTGATAAATCCTTGAGATTCCAGTGCCGCGCCGCGCTGTTACATTAGCATACCGCGTCGCTCGCTACATACGGCCAATCTACTGTTATAGTGATTATAACAATTTCTATTTAAATAACCTAAAATTCTACGTTTGAAACCTAAAATTATGGGCCTGATTCACGTGATATCAGCTAAGTGAAACGGACCATCTCTCCACGAGTAGATGTTTCAGAATATATTATAGTTGAATAAAAAGTTTTTAAAACATTTAATTTTCTCTCTCACCTTGTGTAAACCCGATACTATAATTATAATAGTCATGTTACTATATCACATTATAAAATAAAAAAAAAACTTGACTGCATACAAGCTAACTTAAAAGATGAAATCAAGTTGACGAAGGAAAATAGTACTTTGCAGTCAAAGACATACACGTTTCATCCTTACGGCGAGATGTACATACATATTTATAAGTGGAAACTTTGCTGGTGTGTGGATGATTTAGTTTGTAATTATTTATAAGGATTTTTTATCACTGTTTGTTTCCCAAAAATAAATAAATACATAAATAAATACATCAAAGTCAAGTCAAAGTCAAGTCAAAGTCAAGTCAAAGTCAAGTCAAAGTCAAGTCAAAGTGAAAATAATTTGTTGAATGTAAGAAATACATGATTTTGTTTATTCGACGTTTTTTTTACATTACATTTATTTACATGCATATATGCCTCGTCTCGCTACACAAATTGGCGCCTGAAATTCACCATTTTAATTTTCAACTTTTTCTATATCGCCTATGATACTCGCGTTATCAAGACGAATCTAACGATGTATGAATTATCAAAATAGGTTAAGCCGTGTTGTAGCCGTTTACAAGGCAACGTAGGGTCGGACATGCATACGTACATGCATATAACCCTTTGAGCTTCGCCGAAGTCGGGTAAAAAGGAAGAATCAGAAGATTGAGGCCAAGGCATATGTGCAGAAAATCTTTACTGTGATAGGCCCCTTATAATACTTTCCATCCCCACTATAAAGGGTATAACATAAAACAAAATATTCATATCCATTAACCTTTAATATTCACACAAGTACTTAAAATTAGAAAAAAATATTACTAAATAATAATATATAAAGCTTAATCATTATAAACAGATTGATTGTTATTAAACAAATTCTAGGAAACACCTAAGTATAATTAATGAGGGTACGTAATGAGATTGTACTGCGTCTGTAGACGAGCGGGCGGCAGTGACGGCCGGTGATGACCAATGGTGGGCAATGGCGAGCGCTGTGCACGTCCACAGAATCGGTTCGGTTACAGTATAATTTGTTTCACGAGCGAACCAAATTAGATTGGCGTAGGTACTGATAACGCATCTAACTGATAACAGCCTGCAGTGTTCTCGCGGACTCCGCCGGGGTCGCTTGTGGACTCACGAGCTTCTTTCAGTGACAGTGATCTGTGATGGTTTAATTGCGATGGTGGTAGAAAATTCACCGGTAAGTTGAAGGATTCACTTTTTAGGTGGATTTTAGTGAAATTGTACACGTTATTTTAGTAATATAAATTTAGTAAGCTATTTCTAATTATGGAAAAGCTATTCTTCCTCGCTGTGAAACTTTTAGTGTCGATAGAGATGACTGATATTTTGTATTTAATTTAATAAATTTTTTTTTGTTATTTTAATTAAAAAACCACACCAATATTTAAGTACAGTACATTATACAAGTACAGTAATAAGATAAAAATATAAGTTATAATAGGTAATATGTGAGGATGACGGTCGGACTTGAGTTTTAAAAGTATCATTACTAAAATAAATTTGAAGGAAAATATTCTATTTATCTACAGCCGTTTAAAACTAATATATTTTATAACTCTGATATATTTTTATAATAATATAAGATTTGAAGGTGACTTGTAATTAAAGTGGGCGCGCACTAACACCGACAATTTTCCAAGCGAACGGACTAGTTTGAATTTCAATAGATTTTTTTAAATGCTACTCGTACATAATTACAGAGAAACTTTATATAATTCTTATATTTTAAAGAATATTATGAAATTATTATAAAGGTGCATTAAAATATTGCAGCAGCAAAGTTTACATTACAACGTATACGAGTAGTCATGCTTTTATTGAGGTTTCGGGGAACATTATATTTGTACATAGGGATTTTTTGGATTTTTATCGGTTTTATTTTTGATTATTTAAGATGTAGGTACCTAATCAGCTCCTACTATGTAAATCATAATAATAGCCATATACATGTATATGAAATAAAAAAAAAAAATTAAAACCGACTTCCAGGCACAGAAAAGTAAAAAATAACCAAACGGGGGTTTTCATTTAGAATAGACACTTAATCAGATATTTTCGAAGTCGGTGTGCTTCGGTGCCAACCAATACAAATCAAAGCACACCGACTTCGAAAATATCTGATTAAGTGTCTATTCTAAATGAAAACCCCCGTTTGGTTATTTTTTACTTTTCTGTGCCTGGAAGTCGGTTTTAATTTTTTTTTAAAAAGTTTTTATTTTTCCATTTTTGGTGTAGACGTAATAAGCAGGTAATATGTAAGAAGAAAGATTTTTAAAAATATATTTGATTAATCTATTTATTCAGACCCCTAATGACACTCACAACCCATCTAGGTGTAAAGTTCTCATCCATACAAATTAATCAAGCCCAAACACCAGGTAATTGCTGTAAACCGTTGAGGAGTTTCCTTGACTGTCTTTCGGTTCCATCATCAGATCGACTACGGACCTTCATTAAATAGTATTGCTTTTAAATACTTAATGAAAAAAAATTAACAAGCGCACTAGTCGCCACTATGATTTTCGAAGGTTCCCCTCGATTTCTCTAAGATGCGTTCATCAGATCCTGAATTTCTTATTATGGTACCACCCTTAAGATATCTCCTTTCAAACAAAAAAAGAATCATTAAAATCGGTTCATGAACGACGAAGCAATCCGCGAACATACATAAAATTACATCCACGTAAACAAACATTTTCATAAATTTTTTTTCATAAAATGAAAACTACTGGGCCAAACTATGTTAAATTTCTATGGGACCACATGGCAACTATTCCGCATCAAACAAAAGAAGAATCACGTAAATCGGATCATAAATCTCAGAGTAATCGATGTACATACATAAAAAAAAATATACCAATCGAATTGATAACCTCCTCCTTTTGGAAGTCGGTTAAAAAAAATAGTATAAAATAGAAATGTAACGGTAAAAATAATAAAAATAGCAACCCAAATTAAATAATCTGAAATTATAAAAGTAATACAATCCTAATTGTTTTTTTTTTTAATTTTAAGCTACTTCGGTGTCATTTCTCTCTTTTTCCAAATTATACAATGTTGTGAGTGTGTGATTGAGTGAGTGAGTAAGTAGCGAGAGAGGAGACATCGCCTATAATAACTACAACTTTTGAGGTATTAAAATCCTTAATTCATGACTATGTTTGCTGAAACGCATTTGAAACGTCGGGACCAAAAAATTTAAATAGTGAAACCTAAAAAAATGTTTTATTTAAAATGTCAAATATCCGCGTGAATATAATAAAATATTAATATAAAAAAAAAGAAACATAGTATAGTAAAAAATGCTAAATGTGAAATACTATGAAGTGACCCACATAGATGTACTGATTTGTTTGTCTTAGACAAAATTAGAAGAAGCTTAGGATGCGCGCGAGCAGTGAGCAGGGAGCAGGTTAGTCGCGTCCCACTTACAAAGTAAACTTGCGAGTACTTTGGACGTCAGCTTTAAAAATACCCGACGTCGACTCATATGATAATATTATAAATCTTTATTAGTTGCGGTTCTATTGTTATATTTCTCAGGGACTTTTATTTGATAACAATTGGTAATGGACCACTAAGTAGGAGTATATCCTCAAGCAAGATATTCTTGTTTATTACACGATATATTTGCCGACCATGAAACGAATTTGGTGATTATTTTTCCTAATCATTCATATTATGATTTTTTGATGCGCAACATCTAATGCGGCGGGTTAACCGGCGATGCGTCATGGCGACGCGTCGCCACGTCGCCATGCGTTTGTAACTCTCAGACTTTCTTCCTACTGGGTTCGGCGATTCCCTCCTCCCTCTCTCTCACCGCGTTGAACTCGTATTTTAATTTTGGTATTAATTTATGATGTACTTTTTGAATAAAGACATTTCTTTTAAAAAAATCTGAATATTTTGTTTTTAATTATGTCATATTTACTGGTTTTAAAAACTATACTGTCATGCATATTTTCTATACAAAATAATTTCGATGTTTCTCAAATGCCAGGCGTCCCGCAACGATATTGTTTTTTTTTATTTAGCTTATATTTATGATTTACTTAGTAGCTACTTACATAATAAATATATATATATATATATATATATATATATATATATATATATATAATATACTCTGAGCTATAAAGATCTATTATACTACTTAACATACATTTCTTCTACATTTCAGTGAGGTTACTAGCAATTAATGTCGCTCTCAGTTTTAAGTTTAATCCGTGATTAATCTTACGGGCAATTTTGTTTTACAACAATAATACCTATAAATCAATGTAGTGCTATGCTATATTGATTAATTACAAAATTTAATAAGAAAGCCAGTAACAATTACATTAATTTAATTAAGTAAATAAGTGTAACTGGTCTATACAGTTCCCTCATGCCGGGATATCGAACCGCCAACTCAAATACACTAAAATACTTGCTACGATACCACCGCACCACAGGGACTCATATTGTAATTTGCACTAACAACCTTTAATGGGCCAGTCGTCAGATACAGATACAGTTAGCTTGTGAATCAATTAACTAATTAAAATGTATTTTCATCAATTATAAATAAGAAATGATCTATTCATTGTAACAATGCATTAAGTAAATATAGTAAATGGGGAAGAATGGTTTGAAAAGTCCATGAAAAACTTAATTTTTAGTTATAGGTGAGAGCACCGAAAAGATTTGTTTAATTCTTTTGATAATAAGTAATTGACAAGTTTGGCTTGGTTTGTAATGGCCCTATTTGCAGTGCCGGCAGTCGCGAGTTTGAGTCCCGCTAGTGGCATTCATTTGTGTGATGAGCACGAATGTTTACTCCAGTCAAGGGTGTTTATATTTATAATATGTATGTATTGAAAGTTATATATGTATAGTGTATCAAATATCATATATGTTTTATTACTAGCTTTTCCCGTGAATTCGTATGTAGTTTATATCTCATGTGTGATGTAAATAGTCCATAAATAGGACGTGAAAATCAAAAACAATTTTATAAATTGGATTGTTAGGTTCTTTAAAATTTTAAACTTTTTAGCTATATAACATTGGTATATATATGCGGCGCGTGCGCACTAATTGCCGCTTTTACTAGTGGACTAGTTATGCAAATGTATAGAGAAATGTTCGTCTGCCGCCGCCGCCGCCCGCAGCGACGCCCGCCGACAATCGAGCATGCACAATGCACAAGAGCTCACGGCAACTCATTTACTTAATACCTTATTACTAAGACATGAAGACCTTTGTTGTTGTGACAGCGTCTAATTAAAATGACGGCTTCTTTGATCTTATTCAAAATCATAATAATTAGATGTTATTACAAAGTCTTAGCGGGTGTCCATTTCTTTTAATAGCTTTTATGCATCTTTTAGCTAACTAACACTGATGAAAGCACGAGATTGCAAAGCGACCGTCTTTCGCAAACAAACGAAACAGATACTAAAACGATATACATATATAATCGTAGGGTCGCGGCGGAGGACGCGCCATGGGCTGTGATGTAACCTCCCGTCGCCCGCCGCCCGCTCGCCCGAGACTAATCTATAATCACTCTGTAAAACAATATAAATTTTATTATCACCTCTGATCATAGATTGGATAACATTTCAAACGGCCAATTAATCTATACATATAATAAAATTCTAACTAAGCCGAATCTGTACATTAAAAATTTTTGGAAAATCTTATTGAAATAGGCATTGTTATCGATACAGAGGCCGAATCTATAGTTTTTAGAATTTTTGTCTGTCTGTCTATCTGTGACCGCATCACGGAAAAATCACTGGAGGGATTTTGATGAAATTTGGTATGATGATAGCTGATTATCCAGGTCAACACAATATAGGATATTTTTTACTGCGGGAAAATATCTCATTTCTGAGAAATTCATACTAAAAGTTAAAACGTAAATAGGGACTAACCGAGCGGAGCGAGGGTGAGTTGCTAGTTTCCAATAAAATTCAGTATTTAGTTATTTGTTATTCTTCGAAAATCAACGCATGCAAAATCTCTGAAGCTACGCATGAGGGTGGGTGAAGGTTATTGCTAAATGTTTAGTATGAAGTCATCGTCATAACTAAATTTAAAATTAAGAGCGAGTCATAGGTTTCAACTTGTATTTTACAATGAATCAGAACGCAAGTTTTATTATACTCGTAAATGGGGAATGACCCACCGACTTTCCGAGTTCTCTCTTGTCATTCCAGGAATAGATTAGATATACAATTTTTTTGCATATAAGGGCCGAAGGTTTGGTCCAGGCTTTCAGAACTGGGAAGTTTATAAAGAAGGGTTATTTTGTATGATCCCTTAATTTTTTATCCCATTTTAAAACTATGGTAACTTTTTTCACTTAAGCATATAACAATAATACTAATTGTAGTAAGTCGATGTGCTCGGTTCATTCCAAAGAGTATGCTGTTCTCATCTTCGATAGTATAGAAGATATAACGCAAAGTTATTTGCTTTATTCCATTATCATGGCTAACTGATCTTTTCCTTTTTCCTCAAGAAAATACCAGCCTAATTAACAGAGTGGAGGAAGTACAAATATCTTGCGCTAGAGGGAAGGTCGCCTTACTAAACATTGATACATACGAAGAGCTTACGAAAACTAACATTTTGTATTATTTGATGGAAATGGCTTCATCGAAATGACAATGACATGCTTTGTTATATGATGGATGTCTTCTTTGTTGCGGCTCCGGGTTAGACTCGCGTCCAATAACTTCTGTTTGCTACGCTTTGCTATTTCCTAAGCGCGATTGAGTTTGCAATACCCATATCTTTAATACGCAACGATTTTAGTTATTCCGAGACGATTAGGTTTAATGAAGCATATTATGTATACGACCTTCACGCAATGACTTTATAATCATCTTGTAAAGTTTATGGCAACGAAAGTTAATGTATACGTTACATTGTCGCTTCGGAATAGTGATTTGTTTGAAAGTATAACTGTGTTCATACTTTAGAATTTGTAGCTACTCTATGCTACTCGTATTACGTGAGCGCGAGTGCAGGCCGCGGACTGCAATTTGCGAGACAATAAAGCTTGGAAGTTGCCATTTACTTATTTTTTTGAAGGCTGTCTCAATAATAAAAACAATCGTTACAAAATAACGAAATTTTATCGATGACCTAACCCCGATACCATTATTTATATTATAATATATGTAAGTCGTTGCGTTTATATGTTGATATTAAATAAAAATTATTCATAAATAGATTTTTTAAATCTGTACTGATATTATAAAGATTTACAGTTTGTGAGTTTGTGAGGTTGAAGAGGGAAATTTCTGAATCTACTGAACCGATTAAGATGAAATTTGGTAAGAAGATAGTTTGAGACCCTGGGAAGGACATAGGATACTTTTTATCCCTGAAACTATACTAATATTATAAGGAGGTAAAGTTTGTGAGGTTAAAGGGGGTAATCTCTGGATTTATTGAACCGATTTAGATGAAATTTGATAAGAAGATAGTTTGAGATCCTAGAAAGGACATAGGAAACATTTTATCCCGGAAATCATCCCTTAAGGGGTTGAAAATGGGGATGAAACTTTCTATATTGAATCAACCTAGGGACGAACCCGAGCGAAGCGAAGGTGAGTCGCTAGTTATGAATAATTTCGAAAGCTTATTTATTATGTCAACTTTAACCTAGAATTTACGTAAAAACGTAAGTATGTTTTCGCAATAATGGTCTGCTTATTTGAATGTTTAATAAAAATATTCTTATATTTTTGGCACCTTTGCATTTAATATTAGTATTGAAAAAAAAATGTTGATAATACGACACAGAATCTGCTCGTATGTACACAGTGAAACACATAACAATATCCACTGACTGTTTGTGTTGGACGTAGACAGTGAGAAATCGGTAACGATATCGGTCATACGAGTACAATCACAGCACACCTACGGCAGAGATTTACGAAAATCTCATCAATAACAAGTGTATCGCGAATTTAAATAAATGTGGATGACAGCCGTGTATCGAACGCGTCAGTAGAATTCGGTTAAATATTTTGTTGTGAGTCACTGCGTCCTGCGTCTCTTAAAGATAAGGAGACAAGTGTAGGATGACTATGAAATCAAATATATTTTTGAAGTTATACTTCTTTTGGGACGTTTGAAAAAATTATGATTTTTACCATGCGCGCGCACACCGACAGCCAAAAAGCGACATGATGAAGTTAGTATTGTAATATGCCTAATGTGCCTTATTTAATTATTTTATTAATTTATAATTCCTTTTACAAATAGAGAGTTGTGACATACGGGATGAAATCTTTAACCATTTTTGTTCTGTTACGCTGATTTCTTTAAATAAAAATCATTAAATATACACAAGAATACAAGTAAGTAAGTACCAGTTTATCATTTGCTATCAAAAATAATTTCTTACTGTAATATTATAGGGTAATTTATTAAATACAAAGTTATCGACATAGCCCAATTAGCAAACTGAAGTAGCAGAGGGCTGGTCGCATTGGTCGCAGAACCGATAACCGATGGACGACCTGAGTAGACGGATTTTAGAGTGGGCATCACGACTTGGCATACGTAGTGTAGGACGCCCTCCAGCTAGGTGGAGCGACAATATACGTAAAGTGGACGGCAGTGGTTGGATGTGTAGAGCTGAAGTTCGAGCTCAGTCTAGTCCAGCCATGAACGAAAGCAGGCTAAATGATGATGATGATGACGAAGTGCAATTCAAATCAATTTAATGAGGCTTTGTTTAGGTTACGTAAAAACTTTTAGAAAATGAAGTGATGAACGATATCACAGTACGAGCGTGCACGTTACACGCTGGCGAGAAGCGAGTGTCCTAAACTAAGGTCGTTGATATCTGCAAATATTTAAACTGGCCGACTTATATTAGATTAGACTTTTGGTAACTTTCTATTTTAAAACAGCCTAAAATTCGCATATTAATATGCGAATTTTAAATATTAATAGTCTTAAATTCGCATAAATAGCCTAAAATTCGCATTAACATGCGAATTTTTAGGCGCTACACTTTTATAATAAAAAAAACATCAAATTTATATCAAAATATGTAAATATTCTAGTTTAAAGAATTATAATTTTTTTTTAAAGAATTAAATTATAAAATCCTTCTTACAATTATTTGGTTTAACAAAAATATTAAAAATACTAACTTAATATCTTGTGAATAAAAAGAACAGTTACAGTAAGCAGGAAACGCAAAAAATTAATATTTATACGAGTAAAGTGAGTAGGTACGTAGGGGGCGGACGAGGCGAGGGTGGAGGCGGGAGGAGAGGCGGCTATTTGTGGTCGTTGCAGCTTCACGGCCACGGCGGCCTGCAGGGCTGGCACATGCTGCTTTGAGTCTAATATGTTTAAAATTGAGTAAAAGCCTAGAACTGTAAATCATTTAACCAGTCTTTAACTAAAGTGTTAGAAATAAGCGTACTATTAGGCTTTAACCAAAAATAACTTTAACCTACTTTAAGTACCATTAGCTTAAATTATAAAATAGCAACCCTGAGTGCGCAGGCGCAGCGCCGCGGCGTGCAACGCGAGCTCTTGTTTAGACTAACATTCGCTGTAGCCTGTAGCCGAAACATTGCATTGCGAGCGCCCGCAATAGCACTTCACAGGTTAAGTGCATACTGTCTGCACCACTTAGTGTTAACTCTTATCTACCTAGATGTATATGGGTATATAAAGAAAACAAAAACTTGCCGATTAAGTAAAATTACTGTTTTTTTTAGTATTTACACGAATTGAGATAAAGAAAAATATAATTTATGATACAAATGAATACATTTTGAAATAATACTACAACGATTTGTTTTAATACGATAATGTACCTACTCGTATGAAGACAAATGCGCAGTCTTCGACATAATAATTTGTGTGTGGTAAGGTATATAGGCATATGTACTGTAAACAAAGAATTTCAAAGTATTAAAGCAAATAGCGGAGCGCGTCACATCCGGTCGTTTACCGATCATTAGATATAATAATTGTCATGTAACATTGCTCGATTACACTCAAGTAAATAATTTCGCATTTGCATGACTGCTCGGTGTGTTATATAAGCAAAAAACTTGGTTTCTCGAAGTTGCCTCTACTTGAAGGAAGTGCCGACTACCGCACGGGTTCTTTGAATTCATACGAGTTCGTACTCTGTAGGTACTCCCCATTTGTGACGTTTCCGCTTTTACGAGTCTTCACTGAGGTTTTACGATATTCACGTGATCAGATATGCGAGAATAAACTGGTGCCTGTCATCCTCGGACTATAAACAGTTATTTATATGTGAAAAATCAGTCTGATTAAGTTAAGAAGTTTCTAAGTAAATGGGATTACAAAATTTCACGATGTTTTCTTTTATTTGACATGATATTTCATTTAGTGGAAAGTAGGTATTAATTGAATTATATCTTAATACTATCTATGTGTATAACATTTTTGTTAAGTGATGTTTTAGGGCTTTTTAAAATCAAATACTTGTAACACATTATTTAATGATTCCGCGAACGATACGTAGGTACTAAGATATAAATTGATGATAATCGTATCAAAGAACATCAAGACACATAATATCATGTTCATCATCAATCAATATACCCATTAATTTAACATATATAAAGCATAAATAAAGTATCGGAAGAGTCGATCAAGGTCAGCCAGTCTACACTTTTCAGTACAGTACCTATACAGTGCCGAGTGCACCCGCAGTCGAGTCCACACTCCACAGTGGGACTGTCACTGACATTTTACTCATGTTACATAAAACTACTATATTATGTTTACATAAAATAGGTCTTACTCTTTACGCACATTAACAACAAATATTATGTTACAAGCGCATGCCCGCGGCTCTGCCTGCATATATTAGTTATGTATCATTGCTCCGCTCCTAAGGATGGTAACGATATGAAGATATATAGGCTATAAAGCGCAGTAAGAAGTTCTATAAATGTTTGTTTAAATAAGAAAAACAAGTATTTTAGCTTTATACATATGTACATACGAGTAAATTAGTTACCTTACTTTGATCCAAACCTATATCAAAAAATCGGTTAAGTGCGAGTTGAATTCGCACATGAAGGGTTCCATACCATCCCTACATGTACTTTTTATTAATATGACTCTTACTCTATGTATGTATGTAGTAGGTATATTAACTTCGATGATCGATTACGAACGTTAAAAAAATATTTTTGTATTTTTATTATATTTTGTTGTTAAAGCGGCAATAGAAATACATAACTCCGTGAAAATTGCAAATCTCTACTTATTACGGTTCATGATATACAGCCCTCTGACAGACGAACGGACGGACAGCGGAAGCATAGTAAAAGGGTTCCGTTGGCACCCTTCAGGTACGGAACCCTAAAAATCAATTTGCTATTCAACTAATGACATTGACACGTCGCGTCGCGTCGCCTCGATATCTTATTAATTTTGGACAAACAAGGAAATTACTTATAGAGCTTTGATTGAATATGGATGCGGTCAAATGTCAACGAGTGACTTATTTCTTAAAAGGTTGTTTGGTAAAATGAACATTTTACTAATACTTATTATAAATGTGGAAGTTTACATGCTTGAGTGTTTGTTACTCAATCACGCCAGAACGGTTGAACGTATCTGGATAAAATTTGGCACAGAGATAGATTACAGTCTGGAATAGTACATAGACTACTTTTTATCCCGGTATAAACGTATGGTTCCCATGGGATAGATTTGTTTTTGCCTGGGGACGAACCCGAAGCGAAGCGAGAGTGAGTTGCTAGTTAGTAGTTTGTAAATATTTTGTGCGTAGAACGAATGTCGGATTACAATCTTTTCTTATTATTCTTTTGCATCAGCATATTATATAAAATAAATTAACTTGTAAAATGTAAATATTAATACTATAACTCTTTCACAAAAAAAATGAACATAAATTGAAAATTGAAATACTATATGTAGCTTTATGCAGCAATTATTCTACATTCGGTCTCTGTGTCTAGGTCTCTTCGCACAAAGTCTATACCCTAATATTATTACCCATTTACAAATATATTTTTATAAATTTTCATCATAATATCATATCATAATACGTTCTCAATATATTCTGGGAATCCTCCGATTATAAAACTAGGTTGATTTGTCTAATGACTTATGATTGATGTCCGTGACAGTGGGTAAGAATTTATCATTCCTAATTTGATTTTTATCATAAAACCTATTCTAAGGAAAAAATATAAATGTCATATTAGAGGTAACTTTGTATTTATACTTGGTTTTATTTGAGCCTGTTTGTGATATATGAGTTCGTGATAATTTTTTAAATGGGAACTAGAAGGAATTACTGTATACTATGTATGTATACTATATATTTAGTACTAGCGATTTACCTTCGCTTCGCTCGGGTGCGTCCCTAGACACGTTTTAATTTTTTTGAGCGAAATCCTAATTCTTTTTCTAAAATAAAAGTAGTCTAAGTTACTCCTTATAACCTCAGCTATCTGTCAGTGAAAGTCCCGTTAAAATCAGTCCAGCCGTTTCGGAGTTTAGCCGGAACAAAGAAATAGACAGACAAAATTTTTTAAAATTGTATTTTTCTTATACATAAGTACCGTAATAATTTCATATGCATTTAGTAAAAAGCTGTTACTTTGACATTACAAACAGATAATTCAATTTTATTTATCTGTATAGATGACAAAATTAATAAAATCTAGCGACTTACCCTCGCTTTTCTCGGGTACATCCTAGGTAAGTTTAAACTTTTTTAAGCGGAATCCTAATTCTTTCTCTAAAATAAAAGTAGCCTAACTTACTCCTTATAACATCAGCTATCTGCCAGTAAAAGTCCTGTCAAAATCGGTCCAGCCGTTTTGGAAATTAGCCGGAACAAACAGACAGACAAATATTTATTTTTCATATGCATTTAGTAAAAAGTTGTTATTTTGATATTACAAACAGATACTTCAATTTTATTTATCTGTATAGATAAATAAAAAAAAAAAATAAAAACCGACTTCCAGGCACAGAAAAGTAAAAAATAACCAAACGGGGGTTTTCATTTAGAATAGACACTTAATCAGATATTTTCGAAGTCGGTGTGCTTCGGTGCCAACCAATACAAATCAAAGCACACCGACTTCGAAAATATTTTTTTTTAATTTTTACGGTTTTACGGTTTTAATTTTTTTTTAAAAGTTTTTATTTTTCCATTTTTGGTGTAGACGTAATAAGCAGGTAATATGTAAGAAGAAAGATTTTTAAAAATATATTCGATTAATCTATTTATTCAGACCCCTAATGACACTCACAACCCATCTAGGTGTAAAGTTCTCATCCATACAAATTAATCAAGCCCAAACACCAGGTAATTGCTGTAAATCGTTGAGGAGTTTCCTTGACTGTCTTTCGGTTCCATCATCAGATCGACTACAGACCTTCATTAAATAGTAGTGCTTTTAAATACTTAATGAAAAAAAATTAACAAGCGCACTAGTCGCCACTATGATTTTCGAAGGTTCCCCTCGATTTCTCTAAGATGCGATCATCAGATCCTGAATTTCTTATTATGGTACCACCCTTAAGATATCTCCTTTCAAACAAAAAAAGAATCATTAAAATCGGTTCATGAACGACGAAGCAATCCGCGAACATACATAAAATTACATCCACGTAAACAAAAATTTTCATAATTTTTTTTTCATAAAATGAAAACTACTGGGCCAAACTATGTTAAATTTCTATGGGACCACATGGCAACTATTCCGCATCAAACAAAAGAAGAATCACGTAAATCGGATCATAAATCTCAGAGTAATCGATGTACATACATAAAAAAAATATACCAATCGAATTGATAACCTCCTCCTTTTGGAAGTCGGTTAAAAACATCGATGATTTGTTGTTGCGTATGCGCACGTGTGCGTGTGTGCGTGTGGCGATGCGCGCATGTGCGTGTGTCCGTGGTCGGAAATGCGGAACACCGGTGCTCACTACTCGGTAGCCGCTCTCTTATTTACATTACATATATATTGTACAGTAGTGACATGCCTCACCTGAGAATAAATATACGTCCTAAATGCACGCCCAGTTTTTTATTGTTGAGATATTTTGTATCAAAGATATTTTTAATACCATAATCTTTTTCTAAAAGTAAAAATTTAACGTATATCAAGAAAACTTAATCTTACTACTTACTGTACTTTACTTTATTTACTCGTAAATGTGAACGGGTCGTCTTATAATTTTTAGCTAACATTTAACGCTTCTCCATCTATTTGTAAGACGTAGTGATGTCTCGCGAACTCATTTGTAATTGAAGCGTATAAGTTCTGATTGTGAGCGAAACAATTTGCGATCTCTTAACTCCTGGTCATCCAATAACATCTTCATAACTTTATCTAAATTTATTTGATTGAGCATTGTGAATGCAAATGTATAGTGTCATTTAAAGTAATGTGTTTGGTAACCAATTGTAGCTATGAAACGATACAACAATAGTAATAGTTAATGAAATCGTGGCCACTTTAGACGTTACTGATCTGCGTTTATATGATTTTTGATGGTGTGTAATAATATGGTCTATTTATATCTCGCACAGCAACATATGAGTAGTGTCGACCAGCATTGCCTACTACGCCGGTCATTCCGGGTTCGATGGACGTTCGAAGCATATTATTGTTATAAGTATAGTTTGTGCCATCCACGAAGACGCGCCCCTCTCTTTATTGACAGTTGAAGTTGCGCGCCTTCGTGGATGGCACTATCTATACAAAATTATACACAAAATGTTTTCTTTAAAGACAATAATTTCAAGACGCTCTCAATTCTTAACAGTCTTAAGCTGTCACATTGTCGACTCCACATTGACACGATGATAAAATCTACGACATCAATCTAGCGACTGCAAAATGCAGACCAAACTTCAATAGTAGTCCATTACTCGTTTCGCAAGCTGTGAGGCAAGCGGGCGATTGGCCTCATCATTGTCAAACAGTCATCGAGCTGACAGCCGCTGTAGCCGGCGCTGCGATACGGTCCGGTCGGCTTCTAGACACTTTAGAATTATTTTTATGTGAACGAAACTTACAAAGGGCGAAAATAATTAAAATAGAGAAAAAGAAACATGATTTTTTTTTTAAATCTAATAACACAGTCTAGTCCTTACTTAATATTATATGAATACGAAAATGTGTTCACTCTCTCTTTACGCAGTAAGTAACGTGATTTTTTGACATACTTCATTAGCCGCGAGCTAGAGACTGACGGGATATAAAGGATAAGATAATTGAGGGAATCTCATTTCAATAAAATACACACTTAAAGGACGGCTTTGCGTTATAAATGAACTATGAACGTTATATCATAACACTGAGATATCTTCTTATCCAGCTGCTATACAGCAGTCGTCTACTGGAGCTAGTGACAGAGCTCTTTGCTCTTATTTTTAATAAATTAACCCTGAATACCGCGTTCTGTTAAACAAGTTCGACCGTCCTCGACACGACGCGACGCTCACTCGCATCTCAATTATGTAGCACCGGAGACAGCTGTACTTACAATATTCATTCAGTAGGTACTAGGTATTCAGTAGAGTAGCTACTTTGATGTCTACCATTTATTTTTTGCAGAAAGCGAAAGCCACTTCTAAAGTATAATATTATTAATCTTATTATATAAAAGGCAAAAGTGATTGACTGATGTATCACAGGCCAAACACTTAAGGCTAGAAAATTGAAATTTCGCACACGTATTCCTCATGTCGTAGTCATCCAATAAGGAGGGATTCTTCAAAATTCAACCACTAAAGGGGTGAAATAAGGGATCAAATTTTGTATGAAACTTTTTATTCCTTGGACATATTTGCATAAAATTTCTTATGAATTAAGTATCTACGGCAAAAATAAGGAGTTACGTATTTCAGCGTTTTTCAAAATTTAACCCCTAAGAGGAAATAGGGGATGAAAGTTTTTATGAAACCTACCTTTTCAGAGATTTTTTTGTACTTTTAGCGCGGGCGAAGCCGCGGGTTCTGCTAGTGTAAGATATATTCATTAAAGATCATATTGGGGGAACACCGAACAAAATTATATGGAATTTAACTCTTTTTCGGATAGATATCTGACTCTCCATTTCTCTTATCGTGGGCGGCTCCTTTAAAGATTTTTATCAAAATGATGATATTCACTATTGGCTCTCTTTACTCCATCCATATACTTGTTATTGAGTAAGGCTAGTTCAAAAATTATTTAACATTATGAAAATACGCATAAGACCGGGCTGAGGTGTCTTATCGAGGTAAGCAGATCGATTTCTTTCGTGGAATGTCTGTGCTCCTGCACACGAGTCGCTCGCAACGAGATTGTGTTCTTTCCCTCCTTATCTGTAACAGTACAAATTACATACTTTACTTTTTCACGTTTTTGTTGTTGAACAAGTAGTAATAACATTTGAGTCGTACTCAACATAATCACTCTCTAACTAGAATGTTCCAGTTACACGACGCGACGCCTAAATCACCTCTGAAGTAATTATTCCACGTTTAGGATCGATTGTTTGTAATTTAAGATTTGTATATTTCAGTATGAATACTACGGTTTAAATGACAACAATTTATTTCGTTGTAAATATTAATACGGTATATTTTTGGACAAAATCATTGTTGTATTCTTTTACGTTATTTTATAAAGATATTCTATGCTTTATTTCTATGCTACTATTTAGGAACATTTCTCGTCATTTTAAAACTGAACAATTTCATATTATAAAGCGAAGCCTCCTCGCTGTGTCTGTCTGTCTGTCTGAACGCGATAAACTCAAAAACTGCCGATCGGATATTCATAGGGTTTTCTCCAATGGATGGAGTTATTTATGAGGAAGGTTTTGAGTGTATAATTCATTGAAATTTTGTGTAAATTGACTCAAATATGAAGATGATTGTTGGAGATGTTGGTAAAATTATGCCGTCTGAGAGCTTTATTTATCCATTATTTAAACAGTAGTAACCACGGAAGATATTTTTTTCTTTTTCGTGGTAGCAACGCTATATTTACGTGCCTAGAATGCTAATATATATTTATTATTTAACCTAGAAAATTGTGGAATAAAATAATGTGTTAAAAATGTAAAAAAAAAAATACAATTATTTTGCGGTCAGTAAGTACCTACCTACTCTGTCTAGCAGGCGGGTGTGAAGAGGACGGTATTTTTCGAGCGAGAAGTTAATAGAAGCGACGCCATTTGTAAATTCTATTCTTTATCTACACAATTTATATTTCTAGTAATTAGTAGAATTTACACAATACTTTTCTTTCGCTCGTATTATCTGCAACAAATTAAGTACATGTGTTAGTACATGTTACATGATTTTTATTTATCTATATGATTATTTATCTTTCATGGAATTTTGTTTTTTTTTAATTATGGGCAATTTAAAGTAAACTATAATCTTATAAGTACCATTATCAGATCGTGCCGTCAGCCCGCTCGCCGCCCGCCTGTCCGCGGCCCGGCTCGACCGGAGAGCGTTTGTATTGACCACATACAAAATCCTCTAAAAATAATTTGCTAGGCGCGATTCGGATGCACACTCCGAGAGTTCTGTACCACCAGACAATATGTTATGGTATTTACCAAGTTAATACGGTCGCGGTTGCAAGATCTGGCTTTAGTCAGACTTACACTTGACCAGTATTTATAATTTATCACTTAACTTTAAAATTATTTTTTTCTGTTGTTTCTTTTTTTTTCATTTTCCGCTCGTTTATAACTGAATAAATAACTATCTGTCACGTCGATGCGGTGCATTAGGTATAGATAAACGTAGATCAGATATAGTTTGTAAAACCTACCGAAGTCGATTGGCCTTGTGTAGACAACATTATTATTATTTTTCTCCAAATATATATAATAAAATAAATAAAATTATCAATATCTTTCCTAGGACACTGCATGTTTGCAAAAGTGTAACTACAGCCTGGTTACAGGATCTGACTTATGAAGAAACTGAAAAACTACTTATGTTTCCTTAATTAGTGGCAGTTAAAACTTCACTCACATAACTCATACACACACACACACACACACACACACACACACACACACACACACACACACACACACACACACACACACACACACACATATACACACTCACACACACACACACACACACATACACACACACACACACACACACACACACACACACACACACACACACACACACACACACACACACACTCGCTCATTTTTTTTTTTTTTTACTTTATTTTATATACTCGCAAAATTTACTAAGCAATTGGAACTACTAGTAGTATTTAAAAAAAAAAATTCTTGGAGGTGGGCGTTATTGACTACAACACAGTTTAGAACTAATGTAGTCTTTATCGTAAAATCTGTATATAATTGTAACTTTCAGTGTGTTCCAATAAAGATTTTTATTTTTTTTTTTTTTTATATAATCCACCGCAATTCCACATATTTTCTAAAAATCTAAAGTGACGATCTTTTTTGTAGTTAAAAAAGCAGACTTTTACATGTATGATGGACGTAGAATCAGTACTTTAGTTAGTGCACCCACAAATCGTTGAAGTCGTACTAAAATCGTTGAAGGTCACTTAGCTCTTGCTATGTTGTTGTTGTTGGTGTTGTGTTAATTAATTTGGTATTTTGTTTATTACAAACACCAAGATAATAAAAGCCAGATACTCTGCAAGTACCAGGCAGTGTGCAAGCAATGTAAATGAGCGATAATAATTTATGCACGCGATTACGTTCATCTCCTGTGCCGTGGGCGCTGAATAAATGCACTTGAGACTAAAGTTATGTAATTCCAACATATTTCAACGGATTTTGCTTGTATTTATTCTTGTATATAAAATAATTTGTTGATATTTTTAGTTTTGCATATTATAAATTCTACGTAACGGTATGGATATAGCATTATCTTCGTAGGACTGGAGGAGATGTCCGCCAACCCGCACTTGGCCAGCGTGGTGGACTATGGCCTGATCCCCCTCGTATTGAAGGGAGGCCCGTGCCCAGCAGTGGCACGTTAAAAAGGGCTGAATACATACATACATACTGGAGGGGATGTCTCAAAAACATAATAAGTTTCGAGTTTACCATTATAATTATTTTCATTGACCTAAAGTTGACGTAAAGTTAACTTAAACATTTTTTTAAATTAAACCTTAATTCATTTTACTCAATAATATAACAGCAAATGTGAGAACGACATTAAAAAAAAAGTAATATGAATAAGGAACGTCTTCATTTTTTGTTAAGCCTCTTCGGCCTTTAAAAATAGATAAGATCTATTAAATATATCCTGAACCACAAACCCAAAAACACTTCATAACAACTTGTGTTAACCTTTTGATTGTTAGTTAACTTTTGTATTTTCTATCACAATAGTGTCTGTAACAAGTAATTGTAAGAGTGAGCGGTCAGTGAGTGTCGAATCTGAAATGAGACTATAGTGCAAGCAGTGATGGATTTACCTATAGGCCCGTGAGGCCCGGGCCTAGGGCGGCATAATTTTAAGGGCGGCAAAATTTTTGGGACGTCAAAATTCTAAATAGTCCGGTAAACTTAAACCAAAAAATAAGTGTGAAGCTACATAAATTTACAACAAGCTGAAAATTGATGAAATCGTTCAAAATATAATTATAAATAAAATTTGAAAGTTAACTATTGTTTTGGGGTCTATATTGTATACATAATACGTTACAGTCATTGTTTTAAAAAAATATTTCATGTACAAATTTCGCTAAGTTACTGCTTTATTATAGTATAGATTACAACTTTTACAAATTTTTGAATCGTTATATCTCAGAAACGGTGGCTCGTAGGAAAAAAAGTATTTTTACATTTTTTATAGATAATTTTATGATCTACAATTTTTGTCTGAAGTATTTTTATGATAAAACTTACCGTTTTGTTGAAAATCGCGAAAAACTCATTTTTTTTGACCTTTGACCTTGAATAAAAATTTTTACATACAGGGGAAAGATGGGGAAATTTCAAATTTTATTTATAATTATATTTTGAACGATTTCATCAATTTTCAGCTTGTTGTAGCTTCGAATGTCTAAATTGACCGGACTAAAAGGCGAAAAAAGTCAAAGGCAATCCGAATTCAAAAATCAATTATATTAGATTCTCTTTGAAATATGAAAAATTAAAATAAAAACCAGTAAAATATATTGAATAATATTATAACGATTGAATTTACTCTTTAATTAATCGAAAGATTATTTTTATAATAGATCAATAGATTTTTATTAACATGAGTCTTCATCGCAAAATGCTGTTGATTTATTTACAAAAGAGGAATAATAAGTTGAAAAATTTTGAGAAATGTTCTTCTATATTTTTTGTATTTTCAGTAAAAAAAAAAATTGAAAAAAAAAAACAAATTTTAAGAATTCACTGTTTTCGGATTTTTCCCCTTATATGCATACGGTTACCCATCTGGACACCAAGTTTCAGCTTTCTAGGTCATCTAGAAATGAGTTAGGTTTTACTACTATATGTCAGTCAGTCAGTGATAAAAATGCCGATTTTTAGACGTTAATATCTCAATTACCGTTTGTGCTGTATTTATGAAATTGGGGATTGTTAATCTAAGTGGATTAAATAATGAACCAAATTTCATGTTCATGTATCATATGTTAAATAGATTTTGAGTTAATACGAGGTGAAAAGTGATTTCGATGCAGTTTTTTTCATTTGAAAGCCAGTTTCCTTGGGGCGGTTCTTAGCTATGTTTGGTTAATATCGGTCCAGTAGTGTAAGAGTATCAGTTCTTTTCCAGAATGAGGTAAGGTATTTTGGCTTATAATTACTTGATTAAGTGCTTCACGTGCGTAGGGGTTTTTTTAAATTTTTAATTTATATTATAATAATCATCACTCCCTCACAAAGCAAAAAAGGCGGCCTATCAATCGGGGCCTAGGGCGGCATCAAGCCTAAATCCGCCACTGAGTGCAAGTGTCTCGACTCTCGACAATGCTACCCGACGTGCAGTAGCGACTGCGTCGTGCACCAGATACCTACTTGTGTCTCTGGTCCAACTGTCCGATCTTGACACAGATTATATTTTGATGCTGACATTTAGATTATATAAATGTAATATTAATTTATCGCCGACATTACTGCCGAAGCTACTGCCGCCGGTATCCCGAGAGGTTGCAAGCTTACAACTGATCCTCTGAAGGTCGAGTTCTTGACGACGATGCAGAACAATTATGAATATATTTAAAATTCGGCATCATAGATCGCTTCTGCCTCGCGCAATATATATATATATATATATATATATATATATATATATATATATATATATATTGCTGTAAACATATCTGCCGGCAAGCTCTCGACAGACTACAATAAAGCTTCAGCAATTCATCCGAGAAGACACGTTTCAATGATTGTACTTTTATGTAACAAGTAAAAGGACATTTTATTTTAGTACCAATAACCTAATTTTTGTTTATATAACACGGACTATAGACTGTGGAGTCTGTATGAGAGTTACGTGTTTTGAAAGGTGTGTAAATGTATCGCGGACTCGAGATCGCATCACAAAGTAGATGAAGCAAACTGTAGATTGAAGATGTTACGTACGTACTTATGTATACCATCCATATAAATATTATAACTGAACTACGAAGTCATTCTGAATGTTTATTGCTTATAATCTATTATGTAATTTTAATTGTACTTACCTACAATATATATAATACAATGGACGTAAAATATCAATTTAGGTTTTTTTACAAGATACGAATAAAAAAAGTAAACTTGTCCAATAAATTGGCTAAAGTATTTAAATTTTGAGCAAATTTAATACATACATTTACTCTATTTATTATCTAATGCACCCACTGAGTTCCCAGATTATTTCATTCCATAGAAATGATTTCAAAAGTAAACTTTTTTAAATTTATTGTAAACCTATACATAAAGTGGTTACCGAGTTAATTTCGAGTTACCTAATACTTTGTTAACAAGTTCTTGATAAATGCATGAGCTGAATGCGTTAGTCCATCTTATTACGTATGTATGTACGAATATGTTGGCATCGCTTGCTGATGTTCTCATTTAAATAACACCGCCGCGTAAAACGTTCAAGCTTTTAAAGTTTCGATAATTATTTACGACTCATAATATTCTAATTTGCAAATTGTATTTTGGATCCTTAACTATTATCGAAAAAGCTCAAAAAAAATTGTTTCTATAGCTGTATTTACCAATAGGTATCTTAATTATTCCACATTTAAGTAAACAAAAATAAAATGAAACACTATCGCTGAAAGAATGCGTTGTTATATACATACGTACGTTGTTTAAAGCTTGTAGGTATGTGTTAGCATAGTCCGTGTTTAGTTATTAGTTAGACTTTATGAACTTTTTGTCTTGAACTGCTTGTACAGTGTAGAGTGTACAGTGCCCGCCCTCGGTGCTGCCTCGCTCTGGGCGGGGCGAGGCTCCGTCGGCGGAAACTGATTCATTTGCAATAATTAACGTAAATACGAATCACTTGACCGTTGAGTTAGGTGACTTGGAAGGTACCGTTGGTAGCGGCGCGGCGAAGGCCGATGTGGGACGCTAACTGTATTGCGCTTACTGTACTGCACTGTACAAGAACCAACTTTATCTGATTGTGATAAGGAATATAATTAGTGCCTGGCCATGATCTTTTTTGGAAGCTTAATCGGACAGTCCAATGTCGCCTGCTATAAATTTGCAGCTAATTTGAATATTTTATACCAAGAAATAAATTAAATTAAAGTGTCTACGATTTCAAAGTCTTCGAAAAACCACTTTCGGTTATGTATTTTGAGTGCAATAAAATGGTGTGTCTGTTTAGATCCGCTATTCTTTAGAATCAACTCGTAAAAGCATCAAGTGCGAAGGAAATAATTAGACTATTTTGTCAAATATGTGTATGTGTTTATTCATCTTTACAATAAACACTTAAAAAAAAAAAAAAAACCGACTTCCAGGCACTAAAAAAAGTAAAAAATAACTAAACAGGGGTTTTCATTTAGAATAGATACCTAATCAGGTATTTTCGAAGTCGGTGTGCTTTGATTTGTATTGGCTGGCACCGACTTCGAAAATATTTTAGTTGTGAAAATGTTCTTCGAAAATGTTTAGTTATTTTTTACTTTTCAGTGCCTGAAAGTCGGTTTTTTTTTTAAGTTTTTATTTTTCCATTTTTAGTGTAGACGTAATAAGCAGGTAATTTGTAATTTATAAGAAGAAAGATTTTTATTAATAAATAAAAAACATATTCGATTAAGCCTTTTATTTAAAAACCGCTTGACCGATTTCGATAAAATTTATATGGGACCACCGGGGAAGAATACCCTTTGAAACAAAGGTTCAGGCGTCTTCGAGTAATCGGTGAACATACATAAAAAAAAAGGAAGAAAAAAGATTCCGACGAATTGAGAACCTCATCCTTTTTGGAAGTCGGTTAAAAAGTAGCGGGTGCGGGTGTCGATCGGAAGCTTTAAATTACTTGGAGATAATAATAATAATGACCTCGCGACCGACTTCAGTCTCGGCGGCCAGTCTCATTGAGACTAGCCATTCCTGTCACTCTCATACTCCGGTGGGACGACTACTCGACACGACCGGTGAGAGTTAAGGCGCAGGACCGACGGCTTTACGTGCTCTCCGAGGCACGGGGGTGAAACACCGCTAACTTCCCAATTCCGGGCTGTTACTGAGATTTACTAAACAGAAAGACTCAATAACTAAACTTGGCCCGACCCGGGACTCGAACCCAGGACCTCTCGATGTGCAGCCGTACTTGCTAGCCACTACACCACTGAGGCAGTTTGACTTGGGGATAGAACCTATACGACTTACGTATAACATATCGGAATACCGTAATAATGTAAATATGTACGCTGGACGAATTATAAATAAAAAAGGTTAAAATAAAACTTTATAACATTTATTGTTTCGTTCATTTATAGAATTCGTCACATACTAATTAACATACTAATTATGTACCAGTTCAATTAGTTGTTTAAAATACAAAGGAAATTGCAAATTTGATAACGATTTTATATTATTTTGACTGACTTAGAAGAAAAATCCGCTAGTTTTTATTTCAATCGTAAGATATTACCTATATAATGCACATAGGATCAAAATTATTTAAATAATGATGTACATATTATATATTAAAAAATGTTTACAGTTATTGCTGTATTATGAGCAAATGAATATATATAGTATATTTTTTATTCTCAGTTAAACGTATACGTAACTACGTCTATGCATGTAAATCTGTCTAGTTATTCCAAGCTAATTCTATTATAACATACTGCATACATACATCTATATAAATAAAAATGAACTGCTATTTTTTTTCGAATATTCGTTGAAGTTAGAGGAAGGTTCTTATGAAGAGAAAAATTGGAAAAAATTTACGGAAAAACGTAAAAATCACATTTTTCTTTATCTTTACTACTACTTTATAATTATAATGAACGCAACTTTAAAATTAATATAAACTACTTGAGTGCATTTGTAGATTTGACATTTTTCTTTTTTACGATATACAGTTAGATTTTGTTTATTTGTCCTTCTTTCACGTCGAAACAGAGTGGCGGATTGGCGTGATTTTCACATGCTTTTAAGAGTTTCACCTATATGTTTGTAACGGAATATTTGAATGCGATTTTCACCCATTTCAAAACTTCAGGTTGAACTTTAAACTTTGCACATATAACAAGGACCGATGACAATAAAATAATTTAATGAGCTTAAGACCAGTATATTCAGGATCAACAATTTTTTCCTAGAAATCATAAAATCTACTATACCGGCCGTGTGTAAAGCCTAAAAACTTATTCCAAAACCGGCTCCCCGTCTCTTTACATTTATAAGAAGTAAATTCACAAAACAATTAACTTGAAAACCTAAAACATGCTTTGTACATTATTTTTATACGAACTCTACTTTTAGAAATCGTACCAATGGAACATTTATAGCAACTGATATCGAGCGCCCCACGCTTTTTTCACAATAACACATTAATTTTCTCGTTAATCACTTTATTCTTATACTAAAAAATAGTTTTCACTTTTTTCACTTTTTATCAGTTCGGTTTATAATTAAAGCGTGTTTTTTTAGTTCTTTAAAGTATAATTTATTTTGTGTGGAGTTATACTTTTTACCGCGGGAGGTTACCTCATTCTCACAGGTAAGCACGTCCTAATACAACCCCTTAACAACTCAGCATACCTATGTAGCCACCCGAGCAAAGCGAGAGTGAGTCGCTAGTAGTAGATAAAAACTAAACTGTAACGTAAAAAAAGACCTTGAACAGTAGATCTCAGTATACCGGAAGCAGGTAGGTAAACCTTCATCAAGGGAGCCCGAGCTTTTTGTTTGAAATGCTTGTAAAAGCTTTCTATTCTTAGATATTTGAACATTTAAGCTGTAGAATGTAGACTAAGTCGCGGCGCACCGTTCAAGTAAATACGGAAGTCCACGAACAAGATGTGAGTCATAACATAATATCTATCCTGACAATGGATCAGCGCGCGAGGCGCAGGAGTTGCGCAAGCTCCGCTGCACCGAGCTTTGTGAAAGTCCGCCGCGACGCGATGCGCGCTCCAGCGCTTACTTGTGCTTATGACATTCATTTATTAGTTATAATTAACCTTTCGTAGGATTCAAATGTTATATGGATATATTTATGGAACTACCTTTTCGGATTATTTCACGGATTTATTTTGAGGGTTTTGACATTTTATAGGTTTAGGCATTTTATAGGTTCCAAATTGTATTGTGTCCTTGGTCATTTATTTTGTAAATATTATATAACTTTGTAAAAGTATTTCAATAAAATTATTATTATTATTTATTTATTTTTATTAGTTCTATACTTGTTATAGACAGAGCGTTGAGACGTCTAAATTTTTAGTCTTTCCTGTGACCATTATTGCTGTAAAGCATTCGAAACGTCGGGAACTAAAAATCTAAATAAATCCGCGAAATAATCCAAAAAGATAGTTTTATTTAAAATGTCAAATATTCGCGTAAATCTAAGGAAGTATTATTTCTAAAATTTTATATAGGTATAGCATAAAAATTAAGACTAAAGAATAATAATGTGGAATTAAGTAAAAATCACAATTTATTAAATAATTGCACTACAAAAAAATCAAATACTTTATTGTTGAGTACAAAGCCGATAAAATTCGACAATGGGGCAGAGATTCTGTGTAAAGTTCTCGCGCGTGAAGTTGCGGGCAGGTGCTAGTGTCTGTTAAAATGTTATTATATAATTAAATTTAATCGTTAAATTAAAAAAAAAATTGTTGGAACGTATAACGTATACCTATCAGCGAGTTACGAGTCGTGCAGAGCAAGCGCAATCTAAGATGGTATAAGTATATTATAATTAACCACAATTATATCATTTTATGTTGAAACTTTGACCCAAAGAAAGCGGAAGCCGTTTTTTCTCATGACTTAAATTGTTATGTCAAACTCAGTGCTACAATTAAATTAATTGCCCGTAAGTCGTCTCTACAGGGCAACTGTCTGTGTTCGACAATTGCGATAGTTTAAAGATTATATCGAATGTAAATGTGCATTTATATAAGTTATGAAAGCTCGTATACATTTACTGTATAAAACTAAATTTATAGTCTACATCAAGAAACGTTTTATATTGATCTCCAAGCACCCACATCCTCCCTCGAAACAAGTCTGTTCATCTAAAAATTCAAATGAAAAGATCACAAAGTCAAAAGTCTACGAACCGGTTAGCTTCGATGAATGAAAAACATATTGAGATGGTATTGTAAGAAGAGAAAGGGTACTTCCAGACCGCTATTGTTCGTCCCATCGTCTGAGGGGGCCGTCGTCTGCACGGGGCGCGCAGTTATTCTAACAACACTGGGTGTTATTAAAACTTTTGTACTTACGCGTACTTCCATATACTTATACTGAGGATTTTTATTGCTGTATTTACATCATAATTTATGCAAATTGTGCTTAAGTAGATCATTAATAAATTAAAATATTTAAACAACAATAACCATGGGGGCAATCTGCGGGCTCGTGTACGGTGTAATTAAAACGCAGCATCCCGCGAGGTCACACTCGCAGCGCTGGCCTTAAGATTACATTATATTCAAACTAACGTTAAATCTTTGTTTGAAGTAATACTTATTTGCTCATTCATTTATGCACCACGTAACAATCGTATTACAATCATTTTTGACGATTACTCTAAATATTTTTTTGGCAAAAGCAATGTCTGTGAAAGTTAATGTTTAACTAGCTGGTAAATGTAAATGTATAGGATATAATTACTTGTGATGTGATCTATCTATGTATTTAAAAGTATTTTTAGTATTTCTTCACTCTATTTCGCAAACATTATACTTTTAACGAAACTTCTATTCACGAAAAATCCATCCTTCCGACCAACCTGTAACGTACCTACTAGTGATTGCAATCCGGCGTCCTTTTCAGTCCGGCCGGATCCGACCGGATTCCCATCGATCCGGCCGGATCCGACCGGATCCGGCTGGATTGATCAAATGAGGATAATTTTCGCTTTTCGGTTCAAAATGAACTTTTAGTAAGTTAATAAGTGTGATTGTACGTAATATAGGTAGTTTATAAAAAAAAAAAACATATATAAAAACAACTTTGACGCCTTGGTGACTTTGGATGGCCACGACAGATGTCCATCGCCTTTGCCGCACCCACCACATTTCGATAGCTCTTATAAAAGCATTTCATTATGGATTTTCTTGAATTGATTATAGAAGAGGAAGAAGATGATGACCTTTTAATTCGATACTATCTCAGTGTAGAAAAGGCCTCCACTCATCCAATTTTCATCAAAAAGTCGAAACAATGAAGGTTTCTACAACGTTATTAATTATAAAACAATATAAAAAATAAATTATAAAGCAATGGATGCCGAGACACCAGTGTAATTAAAATTTCAGCATCTTCTTCAGTAAACGCTTCAACAGATGCCATTTTATAATTTTTTATTGAAAATACCTCAAAATACACGTGGGCGGCGGCGACACTGCGAACATGAGCGCGGCAGTAACGCTAGGGTCTAACGTCACAGTGGCAGCGACACTGACACGGCGTCAGTGACGCTGCGCTTGAATGTCGTTCCCTACATTTACATAGAGTCTTACTCTGCCGCCCTGTCACGCTGACGACGTCACTGACGCTACTGACGCTTGCATTGTGTAAATGTAGGGAACGACATTCGAGCGCAGCGTCACTGTCGGAAATACTTTTGAAAGAGCTATCGAGATGTGGTGGGCGCGGCAAACGCGATACGATGATGGACGTCTGCCGTGGCCATTCAAAGTCACCAAGGCGTCACTGACACCAGAAGGCTTAGACAAGTGGCATAAACGCTAGTAGAATAGAGTAATCAATGTATGGGACTGACATATGTTTACGACTTCTTTGACTCAACGTATCGCATTTGTAATTGGCAGCCAAATGTTGATCTAATCTCTTCGATGAAATGAAATGTCACGGTAGTACATTAATCTCCATAGAAATTGAAGACAAGTGGCACTTTTGACAAACGAATTCGGGTGCTTGCGTACGACACCTATCGAACGCCAATACCTTGGAGACAACGCTACAAAATGGCGAATCACTGAATAATATGTTAAATAATATATGTTAAATAAAATGTAAAATAACTTTTAGACTTGTTAAAAAAAACTTAACTTATTACTTATAAAAAATAATATTCATTACAGTGGGATGAATGTGTATAAATTAAATAAAAGCTAATATGACTAATTTTTGTCATGGTAACCGTTGTCATTGTCTGACAAATATATATTATTGTATTTATTGTTATTGTAGCAAAGACTGCTAGGCGAAATAATCCTTATAATTAGTGAACTTTTAATAAAGAAATCCTAAAAATCCTATGTGTTCACAAACAAAACCATGACTACGTTCGATTGTTGCCGAAAGATCGAATAGATTGAGCGTTCGACAAGTCCTTGTACGTTTGGCTACCAAATTATTATCGAAATTGCCAAGGCGTTAGCATTTATCGAAAGAGAATCGATATGGAGCGTTTGCCACTTGTCTAAGCCTTCAGTCAACTTACGCGGCGTCGGTAACGCTATAAACGCCACATTATTGACGCTTGTTTCGAAAGTCTAACTTTAACAAGGTCGAATCTCTTCTGCATAGGGTCTCTACATGCAACATCTCTATTATTTTGCCAAAAATTGCTAGCACCGGATCCGGTTGCCGGATCCGGTATATTGGTACCGGATCCGGTGAACGTTTAATGATGCCGGATCCGCCGGATTACCGGATCCGGTTTTCCGGATTGCAATCCCTAGTACCTACCCTCAGATACGATTTCGATACAAACTCAGTCAAATCCCTACAAAAATATAATCGTTACAAGACGCGACCGCGCTGCGCTACAGCTCCTCTATAGCTTTACGAACGAACACACGAACTGCGTATTCTCTGCTCTGGCACAAAAAGCATCAACTATGTGTTTGTTTACTTATTTCCTGTTCACAAGTTGTATGGAATATTAGAATTTTTATAACAAATTGTGGTGATCCATCCTATAGGTACTGGTGACATTTACTGATACAGTAATGTCCTACCGAAACTATACAGCGCGATAGTAAAAATACGATATGAATGATATCATTTGCAATATTAAAGAAATTTACCAGTTGAATGCGTTGCTATTAAAGCAACATTAAATAATGATGCCAAATTATCGCAGTGAGCTTATATTATAACATTGTAAGCGCCACGTGGGTCGTGGAAGTGGGTCAGACAGCAGTCAGGGCTCGTACGCTAATACTGAGCATAAAAAAGAGTGTGTAGTTTCCTGTAAATAAACGAATCGCAAAATAAATTAGAACGCTACTAGTTCATCGACCCGACTAAGAATCGGGATAGCATTGAACTATGTGATGTTACTAATGTTGTATTTATAGAACTGTACAGCGTGTACTCTGTTTGTTGACAATTTTTCTTACAGTTTCGAATAATAGGATATGTTGATAAACAAGAGATAAGGCGCTATAACTACATATCAGCGAAGACAATTTTTTTTCTCTTTGTAGTAGGGGAGCCCAAGAGGGGATTTTTGGATTTACTCTAGCGCGGCAGATTATCATAAGGGGGGGGGGATACCTTGCACTCTGTTGAGTACCTCCATCATAGTATAAGTCCTCTATATAAAGCGCATCTAGGGCAACCGATCAAAATATTTAAAAAAATATTTAAAAAATATTTTGATAAGGTAGAAATACTCGAAACCGTCAGATTAAGGTATGGTGTACTAATACATCCTGAAAAGTGTGCAATTCAATAATCTGCCGATTTGCACAAGCCGAAGAGGCAAAAATCTACTATAAATTTTATGTACGATTTATTCTTTTATTCGTTACTGTTACTATTTTAATTATATTATATTTTTCACATTTAACGTACAAAATTTACTTTATTTACCAATAAATGTTACAGGAAGAAGTAACATTTCGTGAAGTACATATGTAGTTAGTAGAACTTGTAGTTACTGGGAGCGTGTTGAACTTAGATTTTGTTGTCAGTGTAACTGTCCGGAAGGTGCAACCCCGGTCTGCAAAGCTGTGTAGGACCGTTACATATTAGCGAGAGCAGCGACAAGTTATCATAATTAACGTCTTTTCTAATCCACTGACACAGTTGGCGGAGCGCGCCTTGCCCCCCGCTGTTGTGCGAGTCCCAGCCCTACTTAGACAATACCTATTGAATACCTAATGAAAACAATGCCTGTCTTCTCTATAATATATTAAAATTTGAATAATTATCAACCTATAGCTGTGTCTGGATACTTACTTCACCTAATATCTTCAATGAACATAGATTGAGCACACTGTCAGACAGTCGCTTTTTCACAACTGCGCTAGAGTATGAGTATGTCTTGCTTCGCCGTGCGATTACTATACAGATTAGTAGCGTTATTAATTAGAATTTATTGCGTACATCGCTGTCAGACGCCTTTCTTTTTAAATAATTAATAAAATAGAGCAACGTCCAGTAGCGTCAGTGGCCAGTAGGCAGTGCGGCGCAAGCAATGTAGATCGTACTGGTGGCGTCACTTGCGCACGCGCCGGAACTCGATGCGCGGTAATTATGTATATAATATAGTATTTATCGTAAACTATTGCTCTATGTCAAAAAATATTTCATTATTCAATTAAGTAGAGAGATTACAACGCGCTAGCGTCTACAAATATATGAATAGAGTACGAATAGTAAATACATATGATGTATATATTGCCTTACACTCGGCTGTAAAGTTTCTGCGCTCTTTTGAGGAATTCACGTAGCCACATGTGCCGCACGACTGCCGACAAGCTATACATTTTAGTCAAATATATAAATAGAAAGATAACTGGTTCTTACAAATACAATAAAACCATAAACATATGCCGCTTAATATTCTTTTAATTGTAGTGACGACAACTGTTTATATCGTTCCTATATTATACTTTATAATTTTGTTTACAAAAAAGTTATTTCGGACTCTATAATATTGATGTTTTTCACTAAATTTGTTCTTTGGTGTGAGTCACTGTGTAACTAACTGATAAATATTGAAACTGTCGCATTTAACGTAAATAATTAATTATGTATTATTAAACTAATTCACAGTTTAACTTTAATGCTCGATTGAACTTAACCAAGTTATGTTTTTGTTGCAGGTATGTATCACCGGGAATGACATCGAGCGGAAACGAATTGTCACGCGACGTGAAGTACTCACTATGTCTTGATCTCCTCGCATAGTTTTCTTGGCTGCTAATACGAATATTACTTTATATATTTTTGTCCACTTGCTAAGAAAACTTACTACTTCTCTCAGACATGACGATGTTTTTCTTTACCGTAAGACAAGTGGTAATCAAGTTGCGTATGCTTCGCACATGAAAATATGAGAGATGCGAGACCCGCGATTTACTTTTGTCTGTCAAGACTTAGTACTGAGGCTGATTTCAGAATTTAAATCCACACTTAGGTAGAATGCCGCGGGTGGTGCTCCGCGTTCACTCCACACGGACTGTATACCCTTAAAATTTGATAGTTTATACTTCTATTAAAGACAAAGTAAAGCATATAATTAAATTAAGAATGATTATTTTGTAGAGTCACATATCAAAGTTGTAAAAGCATGCAATATTTAGAAAAACTCGTGTACACTCATCACATATTAAATGTTACACATCTCGTCAATTTCATAAGTAAAGTCACCGGTCGCCGGCCACTTGGCGTCGCTGGTCCGAATGTATTTTTTTTTGTTTTGTACTTAGCAACAATTGGCCTCCTCCGCGAAACACTCGCATCAACTCATTGGTATTTTGCAATTTGAATGTGCGTGAAATATATTACTCGTACGATTCGGTAGTTGCACCTAACCACCGTGTCAGTGTTCTAAATGATATTTGTTACTTGCGCTACATACAAATTTTTGTTATATATCTTAAAGAAAATTGGTAGCTGTAAATTATATTTTCTTCTTCCATAACAATAAACTAAACAATATAGTAATATAGTATTCAGAGTAGCGATAAATATCATATCATATAGTAATAGATTAGAGCGCCAGACAGTTGCTAACGTAGTACGGAATACATACTTGCACAAACAAATGTATAAGCTGTCTGCGATCGAGGCCGCAAATGGAAACGTTAAAGGTAGAAGGCACCGAGTTTTGCGTTTTGAACATACTGTTGATACTTTTAGCAACACCTTAGAGAAGTAGCAAAAGTGTTCAATACACGCCTAATGCCTATACAGGGGTGAAACAACCATGTAAGCTGATCCTGAAGTCGGTGTAATTTTGTTAGTTAAAAATTATAAGATATAAGGCGCAGAGTCGGCGTACAAGTGAACTTTTACCCTCCACAGACCACGTGGTTGTGGCTGACATTTAAACACTATGTTTAGTTAATTCAACGAATGTTAAGTATTAGATCGTGATGCGTCGAGCGCGGGTTCCGGGCGCGGGTTCCGGGCGCGCAGTCATTGCCTTCTGACCTTTGAACAGGCGACGTCGCTAGACCCTTAGTATTTCACACTTGCACATAGGTACGGCCTGCCGCTTTCTATGTAAATCTGTTGCTTTATAACATGTAAATTGCATTGCACATACATTTCTCATTCTTCATATTAGTTATGGTACGATAAATAAAACCTGTAAAACGTTCATTTTTTTAATGCATTTAATATACATATATAGTATTTCAACTTCGTAATCGTATTATGTAGAAGGTATTAAATCGTAATGAAACGTTTATAAGCATTGCAATCGCGAAATAATTTAGAGTAACCGTTGAGTCTCGTAAAAATAAAAGCAGTAGGGTCCATCAAGGCTAGATGCAATCGGCAAAGTCGTGACATTCGTTAATTATTACTTTAGAGAGCATTAAAATATGCGTTCACCTCACTCTTACATTACGTTTTGTCTATCAGACACTGTACTGCACTTCGAACACACACCACCATGGATTATAAGAGTTTTTGAAATAAAACTTCTTTACGCACGCTTGACTTGGGGAGTAAGCTGGTGAATGCGTGACGAGAGCGTTACGAAAAGTGTGATCGGGCGAGGCGAATGTTTGTTTTCATGGTAACCGTTGTTATTGTCCGACAAATGATATATAATATTATATTCATTCCTTAAATGATATTCTGTAAATATATGATTGTAATATGCGCGTTATTTAATTATTTTTTTAGTATCTCACTTATCCTAATTATTTAAAACATAAATTGAATTTCATAAAGAATACCGATAACCTACAGAAGTTTTACTTCTTGCGCGTGTACACATTCATACACGCACTCTGTAATTTTTTTAGTGCAATGGGAAAGTAACAAATAGTTGTTCGTAAGTTGGCTACAAGCCGTGACCCGCTTCAGGGCCCGACGCTGGCGGTGCGGAGTGTGCTCCGAGCTTAACCTCTTTATACGACCTACTATGGATAGATATTTGAACTCTCAAGCGCTTTATTGTCAAGTCCCATATTTTCTTCGTGTGACCCTTGATATGAAAACATTCTCAATTATCATATCTGAAATGTTAAATTTGGTAAATTATTATGTCTGAAATATTAAAAAACACTTGCTTTTAACTATCGCTCATCAAGTAACTATTTTTATTTAGCACTAGCGACTCACTCTCAATTCGCTCGGGTTCGTCCCTAGGTTGATTCCCTATATAATATTCATCCCCATTTTCATCCCATTAAGGGATGATATAGGGGATAAAAACAAACAAACAAACAAAAATCTATCCTCTTTATAATATTAGTATAGACTATTAATCAATGTATGTAACTAGCTATGATAACAGAATGTATGATAACTTATTTTGAGATGAGAATCGAGATAACTTCATCATATACGATACGAAACACTATCATTAAGTGCTTCACCGAGTTCGTATACAGGTTTAAATAATTTACTTATTTCCAGATTAGGCCAAGCTATAATTTTCTAATTTATTAACTGTTAGAGTAATATCGGTTCCAACATTTCTCTGGGTAATGCTCGTAATTCCATCTCTCGTTCGTCATCGTAAATCTCGCGCTAATGGCATGTTTGCGAGCAGCTTGCTAAGTCTCAACATACATAGCAACCTACTATATCATTATAAAGTGATATTAAAAGCCGACTGTTCTCAAGACGTGTACGACTCTCTGTAATGTGTAAGCACCTAATTCGGGTTAATTAATTATTTTCTTAATGCAAAAATCAGGAAATGCTGTCCCAAATTACTCTACTTTATGTAAAAGTGTTTCCGGAAGGTAAAATAGTCTTTTCATAAACTAAGAAAATTTTATGCTTGATTCATCTCCTAGTCGTAGATTTGTTGAGTGGGTGTGGTGGGTGGAAAGCTGCCTCGACAGCCTCAGGCGACGTCTTCGGACCGACGCGACGTGTCCACGCTAGGCGTCCACGACAAGTTAATTTGAAAACATGCTTCTAATCATGTCAAATAACTGTAAACATATCGCTCTGTGCACTTCGTTGAAATTTATGGAGCTTAGCCATGTCGTAGTTAGATCTGCGGCGTCTTTACTGGACATGAAATTACTTCAGAAAACTTTTGTATATATATGTATATATATATATATATATTATAGCGTACCAACGTACACCATCATATATTTGACTTTTAAAATTAAAATATGGGTACTGAAGTAGGTACCTACCTATTCTAGTTTAAGGCAACCGTTTAAACATATTTTTTTTTATTATTGCACTTTCTTTTTATATTATTTCTTTCTTACTAGCATATTTATGATATTTCTTGTCTGGTCTCTGTTTTAAATATTAGATGTTATATTAAAATAATATTGTTACTTGAAAGCCTGCACTAGGTGTATTTATTGTTAAATTGTTCAGGAAGACACACAAAGGACAATAAAATGCGCGTGCTTCGTACAAGACCGCGACAAATACTTTTATCACTAGTTAATAATTAACCAATAACAAAGTTATGTAGTTGTGTTTGCCTCGAACTAGCGCCGTTACATCAACATTTCTGAAAATTGATATAATTTTTTATCAGTAGGTACATTTATGAATAGTTTAATATTACCTAAACATTTTGTTTAATATATTACATTTATTATCAGATAGAATACACTAATAGATTACCTACATGTAAATAGTGTAATCAAAGACCTTGGGTATTTTGTACAAGCGACAAATTCATGAACCGACATTCATGTATAGATACTCTCCCGTTGTGAGGTTATTTATTTAGTCCATTCCTTTATGTAGGTACAACATTTCCGGCTTTCTTCGTATCTTACGATGAGCTCCGTAATTCCGTAATTAACTTTCTAATTAGCAAAACTAGCGGAATGAGATATTCCATACTGTAGTCATGTAGTTCAACGTCGCCGGCGGAACGTATTAGCACGTCAAATATTTGTTTGCCAAATAAAACAAGATTTGTGAAGAACCCATGATGTGACGTCGCGGATGCAAAATATTGCTTATAAAGTCGTAGCTGATGCAGTAAACGCGTCGTCGTAGTCGCAGACCACAGTGTGGATGTGTTACTGAATTACTAACGAGATTAATTAAACAACACTGACATATGAACGATCAAGAGGATTGATTTAAAGATGAGTGTTTAAGACATCAGTTATCTCCTCCTTAGACGCTCAGCCGCTAGATGCCTCGACAACAGTTGGCAGATACCAAACAACAAGCTCTGAAGCCATTAGTCTCTGATCCTGAGCACTCAGGATATGCGTCAAGTACTTAGATCTTTTTTTCTCCTCCGAATGTGTCACCTCGAGATGCTATTTCTGCTGCCGTACTTGTTTGTTTTATTTTACTGCCGACTCGATGCAAAGATGTTTGCGTAACGTTGCATTATTATGCAAATGTACAAATAGGTGTTATGTAGGTCGCAAATTCGGCGATTTATTAGCGATTCGAGTTAAAGTTGAATAGTTTCTTTATGAATTATTTTATATTTTCTTAATAATATTTTTTTAGTACAAAAAAAAATGTAAAACATTTAACAGACCGTCGGTAAAAATAATTATTTATAAAAATAATATGTATTACAAACGGAAAAATGATATGTTCATCAAACAGTAAATAAATAATAAATTAAATAACAATCAAAGAAACGTAACAAAACATTTAAGCTCGTCGCAATGAAATTATAATTAAAACTTCAGTACTCAGCCTGTCATGTTTTAATTAAAAAGCTCACACGCGTCCCGCGTTGTAACTATAGTCCATTTTTTCTTACGTGTCCTAATTGGTAAACAAACACTACCATGAACGAAAATCACTTGTTTTCGGACAATCATACATTTTAGATTTGGTTTTATCGTTTATAACTATTTCAGAAACACACACGCTACGAATTACACTAATAAAAGCTGTTAATTATTGATTTAAACACATTATTTTTGCTAAAATTGAAATATTGACAGAACCAACTTCCACAGAAAAAATATGAACACAACATTTTGACGTTTCGATACGCTACTTTGTCTTTGAATTATAGAGATGTACATTTAGAATGAATTATCGAGAGTGAAAACTGAACTTATTAAAAATAACAATATCTTTAAATTACAAAGTACGATATTTTGTTCAAATTGTTATTAGGCTTAAAAATAGTAATGTCTTCTGTAGAATATAGAAGATTTTTAATTGCTTTTAATGAATTTATACTTATTATTTATTTGTTACTGTAATTATTATTATTTCGTATGTTATTGCACAGTTTATTAAAACGGAGTGAGGGACTTCCGACCGCTTTTTGCTTTTTTAGGTTAAAGTTTTAAAAATGAGTTTATATTAAGGCCAAAAAAATCTTAAAAAAACTTTTACGTCATTGATTTTAAAATAGACAAGTGACATTTTGACAACTTTTATTAAAATTTAATAAAGACAATTATAATAAAAAAGTTATTGATGAAATGGCCGCTCATAAAAATATAATTGTTCTGCGCCTTCCGCCGTATCATTGTGAATTAAATCCAATAGAATTAATATGGGCACAATTAAAATCACATGTAGGAAAAAATAATAAAAGTTTTAAAATGGCTGAAGTCAAGGAGCTAGTCAGAGAAGGATTAAGAAAAATTGGTAGCGCGTCTTGGATAAATTGTATTGAACATGTGAAAAAAGAAGAAGACAAAATGTTGCAGCTTGACGGCTTAATAGATGCTGCAACAGATACACCGACCCCTAATTTTATAATACATATATCAGAAGAGTCGAGTAATTTATCATCGGAATCAGACTAATAAAATTATTAAAATAACTTGTCGTATTATTTCTACCCAATACTTTACGTTCACTGCATAAAAATTAAAAACCATTAAGTTCAGTCATTCATTCGTCATGCACATCTCTATGAATTATCTCTGGTCACCTGTACGCCATATTTGTTTACTATTTAAGACACGTAAGAAAAAATAGACTATAGCTTGTAAAACAACAAGACCGCTCCCGTCTCCGCCGCGAGCCCCGGGGGCCGGGACCGGCCGGGAGAGACCGGGACACAGCTGCAATCTATAATTCCCTCACAAACCACTGGGTTGTTGGCCCTCGCCTTGTTGCTCGTATTACCAGTCTGACGTGTTTTCTCGCTAAAAGCTGGCAGGAGTGGGAGGGGTAACCGGAGGGTAATCGGGAGGGGATGTGGTTAGACGTCCATCCATTAGATGACGATTTTTGCAACACAAGGAACAATGCGTGTGTTGTTTGAAAAATCAACTTTGTTCCTGACAAACCGTCTTTTTATTACTGTTGTAGTCGCCGCGAGCAATGAATAAATAATGAAAAACAGGATGCGTCGATAGCGTAATAAGAAATATGTAATGTAAATATTAATAATTGAGGAAGTGCGTTTTAAAACTAATATAACTAACAATTAAGTTCCCAGCGACCTTTTTTATTAAAATAAAATTTAGAATATATGTAAATCAAACCAAAAAAGAAATAAAAAGAAGTAACAAGATAGTTGTTCAACGTCTATATGGAGTTGTATGAATAAGCGAAAAAATATATTTCGCGTTTCATTACATTAAAAATTTCAAGACACTCCATAGATTACCTACTTGCTAGCCTCAGATGACATAAAATAAGATATAAAAGAACACTTAACTTAAGGAATTTTAAAATAAACGTGGTAAGTAAATGTGATAACAGTTAGGTCTTAAAATTCAAACAGATGAAACGTAAGAGCTCTAAGAGCAGTGAGTTCTGCACGTGTTTAATATTCAAATGTATTTTCATAAGCAAATATGAGCATCAGCGAGAATATTTACGAGTACATATTGTAAAAGTGAAAACAGCCGAGTCACCGGCGCGCGCGGCGGCCGGCGACGGTCGGCGTGCGGGCGGTGCGACCGTCGCGTCGTAGCGCACTCATGGTGACGATCTGATTCCTTTTTACGTCATACGAAATATATTTATTTTTATTTTTAACATAACACTATTTTGACTATCTATATATACCTACTATTATAAGTGTATCGACTGAGAGAGAGAATTTATGATTCACAATTTAAGAAAGAGTGCAAGTAAGGAATTGTAGAGTATACAATTATCGTGTTACTGTTTATTTTATCACATATATAATAAAATCAAAAAGAAATGAATTAAAAGTTATACCTATAATTTTATTATATAACAGGTTGAGATCCTGTTTTCAGTTTTATTACATGCGCTGAGCTAAGCTTCACTAAGCTTTTAGAGTTCCTTCCATGAAAAGGCCACATATATTTTTGTACGCTATAGAAGTTCTGTGATGTTTAAATTAAATATACATTATTTCTCATAAACTCTTAAGTGGAGATTATATGATAAATAGAACTTGAGTTACGCGAAGTGCGCACGCGCATGCGACTTGCGCTGGCAGAGCGAGCAAGGACGACGACCCGCCGTCGCGCCGCCGGAACAATTCTCCATATATCGCATATATATTTCAATATGACATCCGTCCATAAGCTGCAAGAACATGTAAAGAAGTAAACTTAATAGAAGTGAAAAAAAGCATTTAGCAGTTTTAGTTCAAGTACCTATAGTAAAGTAATATAATATATTCGATTTTGCATTTTAGGTATAAAATATATTAATCATCATCAATAACAATACTTATATATGAGCATACTATTATGTACACTGTACAGGATACGTCGACACATCCTGTGCGAGATGCAATTTTTTGCCTGTGTTAATTTATACCAGCTGCATCTCTTCAACTGTATTATAATGTTTTTTATATGTAAGAATTTTAGTTATAGCAACTTACTGCGTTTTAATTGTAAATGAATGTGTCATGACTCCTATCAAACAGGAAGTAGGTATATTCCTGAGCGCAGACATAAGATCCATATGAGATCACCAGCGCGATACAAGCAACGATGTTTGTATCAAATCACGCCAATCGTGACGGTTTTTGCTTCATATTGGAATGAATTAGAAGAATTTAACATCACGAGCTATGCGATCATCCTTAATTACCTAATACGATTTACGTTTGCGGCACGTCAAGGCTCGGTCATCGGTGGCCAATGGTGGGGACCATTAACCTTTTTATGTTAGAGTGGTAAATCCAAAAGTTAGAAGATTCTTTTCAAATTGTTTTTGGTTATAGATAATAACCACGCATTGTAAATTATACCCGAGGTTGTTATAATTGATTTTATATATCAGTACCTGGGCGATTGAGCTTCGCTTGGAGTTCTTTTTTTATTATATCATATTTTTTAGATAAAAAAAAACTAAAAACTTAAATAAATACAAAAAAAAATACAAAAGTAAAAACTTTGTATCCGATCGAGATTCGAACCCAGACCTGTGATTTTAAAATTTATCGACCATATTCTGCGTGTAATAATGCGAAAGAAAATCGCGTGAAAACTCGAAAACACGCGTTTTCCCAGACATAAGACTGGTCTAGATCGATTTTTCGCCACCGAAAACTCCCACATACCAAATTTCAGCGAAATCGTTAGAGCCGTTTCCTAGATCGTCGGTATAAATAAATAAATACACAACAATTGCTCGTTTAAATATATTAGATATATACGTAGGTACCTAAAGTGTTATTTCTAATTTCAATCGTTGACCATCAAAATACCAGCTATAAAACATTTTACCCATTTCCAGTGTTACTAATTTCCATATAGCAGTTATTTAATATTTATTTGTGTGTGTGCTTCTAATCTATACATAATATAATAAAATTGTAACTGAGTCGAATCTATACATTAAATATTTTTTGGAAAATCTTATTGAAATAGTCACTGGACAGATTTTGATGAAATTTAGTATGATGATAGCTAGTTCAATATATAGAATATTCTACTGTGGGAAAATATTTAATCTTTAAGAAATCTATACTAACCGTTAAAACGTATCCAGGGACGAACCCGAGCGGAGCGAGGCAGAGTCGCTAGTATAATATGTAATAATTTCACTTTAACTTCAAACTCTTAATAGCTTTCAGAACAAACGTTATTGCTTAAGAAACAGACCAGCATTAGTTTACCTCATCATTAGGAAATAAGAAGAACCTTGTTAAGTATTTTTTAATAGTAATTTGCCGGGATTATGTACCGACAGCAATAAATATTCCGCCGAGCAGTTTTCCGGTGGACGTCGTGTGAAGCGCCTGCGACGTGTCTCTCGGCAAGTCTTCGGTCACAGACACCGGCAGAAGTGAGCCCTTGCAATTTGTATTTGGTTTTGTGTAACTTCAACCTTACAAAACATTTTTAAAGCTTTTAAACGTTCCTCGATGCTTTAAAATACTAAAACATAGCAGCGATTTAGTTTAACTTACTATTTGTTACTAAAACTTAGTACCTATACACGTATAACAAGTACGATCAATGGTTTTTTGTTATTGATAATGGCGATCAGAATATGACAGAAGTAGGGATTTTCATACCATAACAATTGAAGGTGAAGATCTAAAGTACATTACGCAGGTAAAATAGTCAACTACCGTCCAAAGATAATATATAAGATAATATTTTGACTACTCTCCCAAATTTCTCAGCAAAAATATTTTATAGATATAACTCTCAATCAACCTATTCTTTACTAAGACTAATAAATCTTAACCTTTGAGCTCTCACCTCACCTGTGTAATAGAAGAACAAGGACACTTATACTATTATAAACTAACATGAATAAATACGATATAAAACACTCTTATAATAAATACTCATTGTCTACCGTAATAGTTACTGCGTACAGAGGCGCCGTGTCCTCGCAGACTGCCCGCACACTTAGCACCCAGTTAATTTGCACACAACTATAGTTACTATATCAAACTTAATAAGACGTATAATGGTATGTAATATAGATATTTACTCGCTCGCCAACTTCGCCGTCTGTACGCGCAGACCGTGACCGCTCCGAGCCACTGAACATGAGGTCGAAACATCTTCGAATCATTAGTAAATCCTTCAGACGTTTAAAGGAAGAGATGTGAGCTAGTTTGTAACGAAGCAGTGCAATGCGTCGTGCAGCCTAATAGCAGGATAAGCATGTGATATCCGCAGTCCAGTGTGGCGGGAGTAATGTGTCCACTGCCATCGATCTCGACGAGCTTTTCTAATCGTTATTTATACTTCTATCGAAGCTGAAGTTACACTAAGCCAGTTATGAATAATTTTATTCGAATCGGTAACTATTAAATAACTTATGTATTCTTATTTGATTCAAAATTCTTGCACCACATTAATTACAGTTAATCAAAAACATAGCAACGGATCGTGGAGGGCGGAGACCTCTAAAAGAGATGTAATTAGTGTGAGAAATAATAACGAGTCCACGCGGCGCGGCGCGGCGCGGCGCGGCGTAGGCGCGTGAGTGAAGTGAGACGCGGCCGTCAACCAGACATGAGACAATGGGACGTTAAATATACATTTAATAGCGCGTAATGGTTGAATGTACACACAATATGCTTACAGTACATTACAGCGCACGCGGACAGCGCAGCCCTGCCCTGTTTTGAGATAATTGTAAGACTACTTCTCAGACGGAAAACAAAATTATATTTTGTCATAGTTTAAATATTCTTCAAAATAAAAAGGGTAAATATCTACTGGCACATTATTTTGTTGACGTTTTTATGATGACTTTTATCTGTTCGTCCCAAAAAATATTGTGTCACCTTTCCGCAGTCAAGAACAACTCTTTTTCAATTTAATTTTTACAAATGGAATTCAGAAATTCACATTGCCCTCTGCCCCGACCCACTATCCACTATCGCAAGGGTGTCGGCCTTTCTTAATACGCTCTAATACGTACACTGATCCACCCAAACGATTCGTACATTGAAGAAAATTCGTAAATTGCAACAATAAGTACAACGCTCGGCGGTTAACTTTTTTGAAGTTTTATCGAACAGAATAATTATCTACATTGGATGAATGCCAAATATCAGGCGACCGATAAACTAAGCTAACGTCGTGTCCACAACAGCTGCTTATGCAACACGCTCTTAATTTTGTCAATAAATCCATAGCATCAATATTAATTTTACGCCAGTATGTGCACAACATTATGCAAGTCGCGGAGTTGGCCAAAACGTTTTGCGCACGCATTGCAAGGCCTTTCCTAACTCCACCATACATTGCTGTTATTACTTATTAGACTCTAGCGATCATTATTGATTTAAATGAAACAATCTTTTCGGATTTTGTCGCTGTTTTGTTTTGAGACTTTGATACTGACGTTTCGAATGTTTTACAGCAATCACGGTCACGGGAGAGACTAAGGTTTCTGTCCCTAAAGCTATTATGTATTTACGTGTATATATGTAATTACGTGTTACCGATGGTAATCCCGGTACCGATGATATCTACTCACTAAATTATACAATAATTTGAAAGAAATAGAAAATAGCACTAAAGTGCCTTACAATACTTGTTAATTTTAATTTTAAATGTTTATAATAAATAAGACAATTAATAATTCTTTTAAGTGTTTATATTATGCCAAATCAGGATTACGATTGTATGGGAACACAGGCACCGCGCCGCACGCGCAAGCTGCAGCTTGCGATGCCAGATAAGTTTCAATTACATAAGTTAGCACTGCAGGCTGCGTGAATCATAACGACCGAGGTTAAACTTTCAAAGCTCTGTCACTGCACAAAGTAAAAGTACATTTCAATGAACTATAATATTGTCAACCGCTTAATGTATGTATGTACTCGTACCTGCCTAGAAATAATGTTTTTTAGATAAACTGTTATTGCAATCTATACTAATATTATAAAGAGGTAAAGTTTGTGAGTTTGTGAGTTTGTGACGCTGTAGGGGGTAATCTCTGGATCTACTGATTTGACTTTTTATTCCGGAAATCATTCTTTGAGGGGGTGAAAATGGGGATGAATGTTTGTATGGGGAATCAATCTAGGGACGAACGCGAGCGAAGCGATGGTGAGTCGCTAGTGTAGTATACATTTTAAAAACAAAAAATGTCATCGTTAAGTGCATTCGTAATAATTCACGTCAATTTTAATCCTTTTAAATAAAATAGAACTTGAATATTGGCAAATCTGTATTGTCATTGGCACATCTGTTTATACGAGGCAATATTCGAGCGTGTAATTACTACCACGACGCGGCGCGGCGCGGCGCGGCGTCGCAAACGCTTGCGCTGTATCCTATAATATTAACGTAAACAAATAACGTAAATAAGCCTCACGTTACGTAAATGAATCAGTAAGCGAAAAAATATAACTTTATTTAGGTATTTATTGTGATTTTATAATATTATTTTAAGTTTTAACGTTTAGTATACATTTCTCAGATATGAGATATTTTCCCGCAATAATAAGTATCCTATATGTTGATCCGGATAACCAGCTATCATCGTACCACATTTTACAAAAAAAAAACGAGAAAACTACTGGACAAGTAGTTTTCTCGTGATGCGGTCACAGACAGACAGACAGACAAAAATTCTAAGAACTATAGATTCGGCCTCTGTATCCATAATAATGACTATTTCAATAAAATTTTCCATAAAGTATTTCATGTACAGATTTGACTCGGTTAGAATTTTATTATATGTATAGAAGATATAGGATGATACACAGATAATTAATATATAATAATAATAGATAATAATTATACATACCATCTAACCAACGTGACGTCCCGTTTGACAGCCTCTATCAATTATTACTTCTAGTCATGTCGATTTTGTAAAAAATGCTTATTTACATTTAATTAATTATGTTAGATTAAGTTTGAAATTATGGTTTTATGTAAGCTAAAATAAAACTCAAAATTACCATGTGATGGAATTAAATTTAGATCCAAATAAAATTAAAATAATCGAATGAGGAAATGATTCATACCTAGACGCTAATATAATTTCAAGAGTTCAGATGAATTCGTTGTGTTACTGTATATCGCAGCCCAAGTAACGATTCGTCTATTCATGTTATTATTATGTAAAAACTTATTAACTAGGTATTATTCAATAAGTGTGTTACATTTGCCGTTAATGTAGTGTGTTGTGTTTTTTGTATTGCAGGCCATGCGGGGGTGGTGCGCGCGGTGGAGCGGGGCGGGGCGCGCGCGGCTGCGCTGGCTGGCGGCGCTCGTGTGCTGGGGCGCGCTGGCAGGGCTGGCGCTGCCGCGGCTGCAGGCGCCGCCGCCGCGCGCCCACCCGCCTGCGCCGCCCGCACGCCTGCTGCTGCAGTCCGAGCCTGCCAGCACGCCCGCACCCTCCACGCCCGCGCCCGTGCCGCTGCCCGCCACCGACACGCGTGTGCTCTCCGAGGATGAGCTGCGCGCCGACGCCGAGCGCCGGCTGCCCTCCTTGCCGCTCGCCTACTGGCACAAGCACAGGAACGACAAGAATAAATATTATAAGAAAAAGGACTGCGCACCATTCCCTTCGATATACGACCTCGAGTTTCACAACACTTATTGGCAGACCCTACGCGTCAAAACAGACGTCTTTCATTTTTACGGAGCATATTTAGATGCACGAAACTCGTCGCGCATCGGACCGGCGGTACGAGTACTTGGTGTACATGACCGCATCAAGCCGACGCTCGCGACCCACTGCCAGTTGTGGTTCGAAGAACGCGAAGCTCCTGTTGTAGTCCGCAACCTCGAGTATAAGTATGTGTGGAACAACAAGTGGGGCAACTACCGCGATGGCGTGCTGCAGCCATACCTGCTGGCGTGCGTGCTGCCGGCCGAAGTGCGGCATCTGGTGCCGGCCTCTGTCTCGATCGTAGCCGACCCCTGCGATCGCGCTACTAACAATTTGCGTGTGCACAATGATCGTCCTAAGCCGCCAGCAACTCAGAAAGAGTTCGCGGTTTGTGTAAAGGGTCTCGACTTTTTGCACGAAGACCTCTCCGTTCGTCTAGTCGAGTGGATCGAGCTCATCCGACTTTTGGGTGCAGACAAAATATTTTTCTATGAGCTTCAAGTACATCCTAACATTACAAAGGTATTAAATTATTACAACGAACTCGGTGTCACCGAAGTCACGCCTGTAACCCTGCCCGGAGGTCAACCTAACCTCCCAGGACTCCAACACATGTACCTAACAAAGAAAACCACACACAAGCGACAGATGGAATTGATTCCATACAACGATTGTTTGTACCGGCACATGTACCAGTACCGGTGGCTGGCGCTTCTCGACATCGACGAGGTAATCGTGCCGCTAGAGGACCCTGACTGGAGCTCGCTGATGCGGCGCGTCCTGCCGCTGGCCACGCCGGCGCCAGGTAAACCACCGCGCTCCTCCTATCACGCCTCCAACCTGTACTACCTGGACTCGCTGCAGCACGATCATAGCTGGGAGGAGGGCGTGCCGCGCTACCTGCACATGCTGCAGCACGTGTACCGCACGCGCAACTTCACCAAGCCGGGCCAGTATATAAAGGCGTTCCACGAGACGGAGCGCGTGCTGGCACTGCACAACCACTTCCCGCTGGCGTGCCTGGGCGGCGCGTGCTCGTCGTACGGGCTGGAGACGCGGCACGCGCGCCTGCAGCACTACCGCGCCGACTGCGTGTCCGCGTTAAGCAAGTCGTGCGCCGAGCTGCGCGCACAGCCCGTGCGCGACACGGCGCTGTGGCGCTGGCGCGACCCGCTGGTGGCCGCCGCCGACGCCGCGCTCACCGCGCTGGGCTTCCTGCCGCCGCACCGGTGACCGCCTCCCGCACTTAGTCTAAACCTATTAAATGCTAGTATTAAATTTATTTTTATAGTTTAATCGAATTTTTATTTTTGGAGTTCCTGCAACTAAGTGTCGATAACCGTCACGTTGTGCCTACGATGAAGGGCTGCGAGCTGATCCATGTTAGTACATAGGGACGACTTCGCGGGAAATCATATTACAATTTATATATTTGTCATTTAGCCGATAAGAGCATTTATCTAAATATTACCTACTGGTGTCTAAAGTTATTGTATAATTTCAGTGTAATTTATTAAGCATTTTAAACATTTTTTCGTAAATTATATATAATTTGTTTACTGTAGAAATGTTTATCGATAGCCAAGGACGTGACTGTGGCTATTTGTGCTCAACGAGTTAAACGGAGATTTCATCCTAAATGGAAATATCAAATAAAATTAAAATTTACTAGTGTAGATAACTAGAGATATACAAACATTAAATTGTAACAATGTACATATGTGTATCACGTCCATCATGATCGTAGTATGTGACAGAGTGTACCGCGTCTAGTGACGTGCCCACGCCGAGTGCCTCCTATTTCAGTTAGGAATTGAACTGAATAAATTTACAAAAAACTAACTTGTTTTATTTACCTGCTTCTTATTCACAAAAAGTCACAGTAAACTATGAATAGGTATATATAATTTATACATGTATTTTTTTATTTTTAGTTAAAAAAAGTATAAATAAAATTGTTACAGGAGATGGAAATAAGATTTATTCACCGGTAACCTACTGTTGAAACTGACATGTATCTATTATTTAACATGTTTTAAATATACACAACATACAATTTAATAGTTAGAAAATGAACATTCCAGAAACTTGAAAGGTAAAAAATTATATATACTTTTTCGATAGAAATGAATATACAAATGCTCACAACAGTATAGATATTTGTTGAAACATTAATCCAAATATATGCAGATCTAGACCCGGCGGAGTTGGGTTCGAGTCCCAAGCATAGTCATTGGGATTTGGACGATGTACTTTGTAAGGCGCTTTTTCTCACTTTGGATTTCTTATCTCCAATAATCTCATATCGAACATCATACAATGCACTTGTATCGCACATACGCGCTGCATTATTAATATAAAGTACAAAATCATAATTTACTTAGAGCTTTGATACATTTTGTACATATTATGATTTTAATAATTACTTCTCTAATTTACATAAATTTTGATGATTTTGGTAAACTAGCTGCATTTACATACATAGGTAGATGTAAATATAGCTACTTTACCAAAATCATCAAATTTTAGTAAATTAAATTAGTTATACACCTGTAGTGATGCTTAGATTTATGGCATTTATTCAGCATACATAACCAGCATAAGATTAAATTTTTACTGTTATCTGAAAAGTGTATTGCATACGTAAGGATCCTCGCGGGGCGAGGGACAACAATCTGCAGTATGGTTCTGCTTGTGACTCCAATTTTATCATGAGATATATTTTTAACGCAATGAAAAAGTATATCCCGCGGGATAAACTTCAAAAATATGTCTTCGCAATATACCAAGCTATTGACTATTGCAGTACGCAAATAAGCAGAAGAGAATATAAGAATTGTCACTAAATTAAAAAGTATTGTAAATAAATGCCGCATACATTTGGACTGCGGAAACTGTATTTTGGCATTATTCTATAACATTAAATTTTCTGACAAAAACTAAGTAGTTATGCTCAATACTCATGTAAGCTGTGGTCAGCGGCGTGGTGTCGCTACTAGCGTCACGAGAAATATAAAACGGAATATGTACATAATATATACCTACATAAAAAAAAATGTATAATATTTGACATTTCTTGTAACGTATGCGTTCCTGAACCAATCGTCCGACAGGTTGCTGAACTGCTCCACACGCCCGCCCTGCACAAGAGCCCTGAGCCCTGCACGTACCCGGGTGGCGCGAGAAGTACGCCTGCCGCCTGGGCGAAGCCAGAGAGCAGAATCTCTTGTTGTGGTATAATATTAACAAGCACTCTACATATAATATGCTCAACCCATTAACGTACTATATATGGTGCGTCCATGGCTCAACCTTATCAGTAGGTGACATGACATGGTAATTTCACATGTCTGAATGATTAGTATAATTCAACCAGCAGGCGCATAGCTCTGTTGAAATTTCATAAAATTATAGCTTTGAAGATTTTTATCGCAAGAGAAAAGAGATTAATTTATAAATGCTATAAAACTATAATATTGATATTAATAATAAATGATGAGTTATGAAACAACTGCCTCCGAATATTTTTTTAATTACATAGGTACATATATAAGTGAATTCTAATGAATTTCTATTGTAATAAATCATTATTGAATTTTCTTTATTTTTTACATTCTTTTAGAAACCAAAGTTCATAATTTTATTTTAATAATAATTTATTGATTTATATATTACACTACCTCCGCTACGCATTTAGGTAATTGCTATTTTGTATGATCAGGCGGATATATTTTTTTCTAATAATGACAAAAACAATTATTATAAATGCTAATGGATATTTGTATCTAATAATACTATTCCATTGCTTTCATTTTATAAGCTCTCTCACTTTTAAATATTACAAACATAATATTCAAAATAGTGGAAAACATTTTTTGTAATCTGCTTACTACAACAATAATAATAATTAATTATAGTTAATTTTACCACAGCGCCATCTATGTAATATTTATGCTTACATTAGTAAATCTTTACGTTTACCACAGACCACATAATGCTATAATATACTAGCTCATACCATCCAAAGAAATTAGTAATTCGGGATATTCTTCTGGCTATTTTTGTTTGCTTGAATATATAATAGATGTCGTTGTTTGGCAAATGTTTAAATTGTTTCATTTTATAAATATGTGTAAACTTACGAATGGTAAACATTGTGAAATTATTCTGCATTAGAATAAAAAATATCAATGATTTTAACCATTTTTAACCGTGATAAACAATTTATAAGTAGTAAATGCACCATACGTGAACACTACAAACCCATCATCTGATTGCTCACATTTCAATAATCAGTAAAATTACGCAAATTTGATTTACGGGCGCATTGTTTCTTTTCCCTTCTCTTAGAATATTTTTTAAAACAGTAATGTGCCTTTTTGGAATCCATTTTTTATCTTTTATTAATTTAACACAATTTTAATAACAAAGCCATGCATCTAACGTCATCTATTGACATATTTTCGAACTAATTTCTCTCTGTTCATGATGAGACCCCATCATGAACAGAGCGTTTACATACTCATTAGTCCTTACTCGCTCGGCAATCTTAAGGCTCCTACACACCGGACCGGCTACCCAGTGGGTCTATCATAATTCATATCTTTTGTTACAATCTATATAATAGTATTTTAATTATTCCTATTATTTCTTTTATTTAATACCTCCTATATATTATATTGCATGTATCACCTAGGCAGGAAAATATAAAGACGAGGCTTATACTTACATCACAAGCTCTGGTTCTGCAGTTACCCAGCAGATGGCGCATAACTGATAAAGCTAATCCGGTAACAAACAACGGATTATACTTTCTTAGATTTACACGAATATTTGACATTTTAAATAAAACTATCTTTTCGGATTATTTCGCGGATTTATTAGTCTGTAACAACTATATAATACCTTTGAGATATCTAAAACCTTAGTCTCTCACGTGATCATGATTGCTGTAAAGCATTCGAAACGTCGGGAACCAAAAATCAAAATAAATCCGCGAAAAAAACCGAAAAGATAGTTTTATTTAAAAAACAAACAACGGATTTGCACTTTCAATTAGATCCGATCCGAGGCCGCCACAAATCCAGTGCAGTCCGTAGTAGACCTGGTACTTTGTTGCTTTTATTTGTGTTATTAATAGTGTAAAACGAAAAATTAAATTAATTTATTTATTTAACCAAAATTTTTGAATTTATTTCCAATAAAAATAAAGCGTGTTAATCTCGCCAATAGAGTAAACGTAGCAACATGTAGTTGAACTAGGAATCATGTAGGTATTTCAAACATTGTACTTATCACTCATATGACTTTTTTGTACACCTCCATGTACCACAATATCGCCGTCGCGGCGCGCGCTGTCTCACCTGAAAAAAATAACAATAATTAATTATCATACTCCTTATTGGGTGTTGTTGTTCATTATTGTACAACACCGTGCGGTGCATCACAATAGCTTCGACGGAGTTAACGTCGCACTGCCTCATCGATTCTATACGAGTAGTACGCCACCAATCAATATCGCTAATGCTCAAGTACAAAAACTAATTAAAAAATCAAAAACAATCAAATTTAATATTCATTTTTAAAGAAAATTACTAATATACTTAATTATATGTACAAAACAAATGTACATTTAGTTATTAGTTATTACTGTACAAGTCATGTCTGCGTGGAGTAGTGGCAAGAACGCTAACCGCATTTCCCCGTTGAATGGCAATGCCGATTCTCCGGGCGAAAAGTGCGCTAGCTCTCCTGTCACCAGCAGAGGCGATAAGACGAGTTTTTATGTCTTTTAAGAAGTGCTTAGCACTATGACTCCATGGGCCAAGGCCCGAGGGTTTCTACAGCAAATGGAATAAAAACAAATTTATTTCACTAAAGAAGCTTTTTTCGATGTGAAACATCAAAAAAATGAACTATATGAAATGAACCATAGGCGCGCCTTGGTAGTAAAACCGACTCGTGTTATTACGCGTGACGGATATAGAGTGTCATGCGATTATATATATATGTGTATTGTGTACCTATAGTATGCGCACGCGCGAATACTATACACGTTCTATTCTAAAACAGTTTCTATTAAAAATTAATTTACGAATTTATTTAGATTTTTGTTTCCCAACACTCATCTTTTAAATAAATAAATAAAAATAATAAACTTTATTAGCAAAAGTTAAGTTTTCTTTAAAATAAGCTAATTACAAATTATAAGTGGCTTACTTCGGTTTGTTACTGCCGACTGTACTAGGCCGAGCCTGTATTACAGAGGACAGGTCCTTCCTCTATGACAAAAAGAATATAACATTATCGCTAATTTAGCTTATATTATAACTAAAAGCCACACAATAACAATTTTTATTTATTTATTTATTTATTAGCTTTTTAAGGGAAACACACAGTACAGTAAATAACTACATTATAAACACATATAAAAATAATTCTAAAACCAACCAAGTTTCCACAGATATCCAGTACATAACAAAAGCCTACCACCACGATAGATTAATTTTTACAATATTTTTTTTTATAACTATTATATTTAAGGTGAAATATATCTAATTCGCAGTATTTTAAATTAAATTTGTTACATGCACGAGATGACAATGACATTAGAAAGTCAGTTTTATACTAAAGTTTTAAACATTATTATTTAACATTTTTTTTTTTCAAGTACCGCCATAAAAAAAGTAAAGTAAAGTTAGACCACTGAAAATAATGACTTAAGCTAAATTTGTACCTAAATATAGAAGATTATATGAATGTTTATTAAGTAGTTTTAAACAATATAAGTTTTTTTTTTGTGGTCAATTTTACTACATTAATTATATAGGTATTCGTAGGTAATAATAATATTGGTAATATTGGTTTGTTAACAGTTATAATTATAAGGCATTTTTTGTGTTGAATGTTTAAATGACAATGATTATAAAACAACAAACAAAACAAATAACATCAACTAATTATATAACTAAATAACTAACTAAAACCTGACTGCGTAAAAACCGAACTAAAAAGATGAGAACAAGTTGATTTTTATTTATTTATAATACTTAATTTATATTTAGATTATAATTTCATGAATTGTTTTGAAGTGTATAAGTATATAGTTTCATAATAAACACATGAGCTTATTATAGGTACACAAGAATAAAATTATCAAAATCTAGTTTAAAATATAAATACATTATTTATTATTTTGATAGCAAAACATTTTGAAATGAAAAAGAACGACATCTAAAAGAACTTGTTTTATGTATAATTTGTTTATCTTTAGTCAACCATCTAAGCCTACAGAGTATAGTAATGTAAGTTTGTTGTTCGAATCACCAGTTTCAATGATCGTTCATTGTAAATTACCTATTGTGTAAAGAGGAGAGTAATGAAATGTTCGAGTGTCGACGTAAGACTACTTTTATTCATGCTAGGATTACATATTATATTTATTATATTACTAATAGGAGGGAGGCACACACCACTACAATTGTAAATAATACGTTATAATATCACAGCCACGGTAATGATAATATATAATATTACCGTGACAGCTCTTTCATCGCTCCAACGGGCGCCGGCCGCCGGGCGACCATGCGACAATACACAGTAGCACTAGCACAATAAAGAGACCGCTCCTGTATAGTCTCTGTTAAGAATCATTATGTAAAGTTAGTACTTTTTAACCGTCGTTAAAAAAAACTACTACCCATAATTTCGATTAGGTTGTTTGTCCTGAGAGCGCACGTATTGTGCATAACGAAGCATCCAAAGATATTAGTTGCTCTTTTCTTATTAAATAGGCTACATTTTGTGGGAACACGTAAATTCCATCCTTACGGAATGATAACTGTCATAAGTTTGATACATACATAGTATATGTGTCTATCTGGGGTAATCTAAACGTAGGGACTAGGGACGGATTGCAATGTGATTAATTTAATTGAAAGCTGTTTTTGAATAAAACATATGATATCTTCCATAATGCATATGCATATGACTTGGTAACTTAGACCGGACTCTACTATAGTCCGATATTAAAAAAGCCTATAGTCTATTCAGAAATTTACGAATATGGTAACACATTATGTCGTGGCTAAGCTCACTTAATAGATCTTGACGATTAGTTAGGGATTATAAACAAGTTGACAAATTCCTAAGTATTTATAATATAGTTATTTAAAACCAGCGCAGCGTCCTGATTTCGCTTCAGCCTTAATCTACTATCTTCCGTTCCAAAAATATGATAAAATATATACCGTAGGAACACTTTCCTGTTGCCGTGTCCGAAACCTTTATGGATAATAAAAGGTCTCGGTAAAATTCATTAAGCCATTTTCCTATCAATTTTTAATACATGTAATCGTGTAAAAGTCTGGCGACCGAGCTTCGCTCGGAGTAATTTTTTGCTATATCGTATTTTTTAGACAAAAAGAAACTAAAAACTTGAATAAACACAAAAAGAAGTAAAACTTTGTATCCGATCGAGATTCGAACTCGGACACTCCTATTGATTGATAATCTTGTTAATTAATTGAATGATTTTAATTGAAAACCTTGGTAGCTTGACCACGATGCTTATGTCTGCAGAGTGTAAGAAATTATCGAGCATATTCTGCGTAGAATAATGCAAAAGAAAACCGCTTGAAAAGTCGAAAACTCGTGTTTTCCCGGACATGAGACTAATCTAGATCGATTTTACGCCGCCGAAAACCCCCACGTACCAAATTTCAGCGAAATCATTAGAGCCATTTCCGATATCGCCGGTATAAATAAATATATAAAGATATAAATATACAAGCATTGCTCGTTTAAATATATTAGATTAGATATGGGCTAAGTACGAATATTTTAAAATCATTGACAGTGACAGTATAAATAGACGATTGGAGTAAAATAAAACTTTTGGTTTAGCAAGTGATTTAGGTACATTGCTCACTACTGATAACCGGACTTTATCGAGCGAGGATGAGTTAGCTTAAAAGAACGCAACTTGGGCGATGAATCATCAAAATAAAATTAACCTTCAACACAGTGTTGATGCAGTCCTTCACCGACCGTAAAATGATGTGCTTTATCCAGTAGCGAGCACAATAGCCTATACAAATAACTATGATGGCATGTCTGATGCCAGTATTTAGTACGTGTACAGTTGTCAGACTAGGCGCGGCTGCAAACTCTAACAGGGTTGTCAGTTACGAGATTTTTTGCCTGAACTGATATATTTAGTAGCTTATTAATTAAAATTATTTCTGTATTCTGTATTTGTGTACTTATTAACATAATATGTATTTATCGTAATCTGTTATAACTAATTTTCATAATGAAATGAAATAGTAAAATGATTGTTTAGAGGTAAATATAATTTTAAATTCTAAACCATGTTTATGAAAATCGTAATTATAAAAATCATAAATACAATTGTTTAATAAAGCCTTCTTCTTAAAAAAATCTTGTAAGTTATTTTGAAATCTTTGGACACAATATATTTCTACAAGTATATAGACTCGACCCAATCGTATTAATTTAGTAAATAAACGATAGATAATTAGTAAGTATCTACTCTTCGTGAAATGAGTCTGATTATATCCGGCTTTGCCCCTAACGAACTAATATTGAGATAAGACAGCAAGGCATATAATATGTACCTACTAACAGTAAGTACTATCCATAATGAATTCTTTATGAATGTATATATTGCAAATAGTATCAAAAGTAAAAAAAAAAAATGCAATGTTTAAATAAACTTAATTCATAGTTTCATTCAGACAGAATAAAATATTAAATAAGGGACTCTATTTTGTAGATAGCGACAAGCCACTGTTCGAATAAATATTTACATTAAAATATGAATATTCTTAACTTTACACCACGTTTCTAGCTGCTAAATGTTAAGAATATAATATTATACAAAGAAATTAGGTGGGCGGAATAACGTCTGAATATAAATAAGTACATTAAATGCGTATCTATCTCATGGAGAAATGTCAGTGATGAATGATATGAAAGGGATTTAAATTCATACTACACCGATATAAGATCTTTAAAATTAGACATTTTTAATTTGTATGTATTCAGCCCTTTTTAACGTCCCACTGCTGGGCACGGGCCTCCCTTCAATACGAGGGGGATCAGGCCATAGTCCACCACGCTGGCCAAGTGCGGGTTGGCGGATTTTACACGTCTTTCGAAAACTTGCTAGGTTCTCTCAGACATGCAGGTTTCCTCACGATGTTTTTCTTCACCATAAGGCAAGTAGTAATTATGTTAGAAATGATTCGCACATGAAAATATCAGAGGTGCGAGACCCGGGATTTGAACCCGCTTCACTCGGATTCCCAAGCGAGCGCGTTACCACTAGGCTACCACTACCTTCTGGGCAATTTTAATTTACCTGCTGAAAAAAAATCACATTTTTATTCGTGCTAGAAGTTAGCCAATGCACGTAACACACTTGTCTACGCGTCAGCCCTGAGGGCGCGGTCGCAGCGCGTGGTGGGTAATAAGGAAGCTGGAGCGGCGCTAACTCAGTACCGTCCGTCTCCGCGCTCCTGTCGAGCGACACCTGCCTCTGCGACTGACTGTTCGACACACGTATTGTAAGATATCATTACCACATTTTATATAATTATTTGTTCAAATCTAACTTTTGAAATGCCTATTACCAACATCCTAATTCTAACATTATTTATATATCAATACAACAATATATCAATATGACAAAGACCTTTTGATAAAATTCCTTTAGAAATCCGCTTTGCCCTATATAATAGTTATTCTTGACAACAACAAAATAGGTCCTTATTTACAGTAGGGATTGTTTGTGCGCTCTTAATTATTTATTATCATCTTGTTGACTCGCTGACTGACTCATAGACGATGTGCATCGTGATTTGTGACCTTTCTATCGACACTACATATATACTATGTAATATCTAAAGAATACATTTGTACTTATATCCATAATTGTTATAAAAATCGAAATAATGGCTGTAAATTTAAAATATACCTATTACTAACGGTCTAAGTATTTTTAAATGAAACTATATTTTCGGATTTTGCCACGAATTTATTTTAGTTTTTCTTCCCGATGATTCCAGTGCACCGAGCATGGCCGCTCGTAGTTATTACAGATAATGCCTAATCACAAAATTATACAATAATTTGGATGAAAAAAATGATACAGGAGCACATATGTATCTAACAATATTTGTATATTTTAAATATTTTTAATAATTTATATAATTAAATATTACTTTATGTTGCTAAAACTTTATTAAATAATCTAATTCACTTATAATATTAAATATTCCCGTAAATCTAAGAAAGTGTTATTTGAATTTAAGTAATTATTTATGAACTAATAATATAGTTTAATATTATAGGTTATTGTGTTGGGGGATTTTTAAATTTTTAATTTAATTTCCCGTTAATGATTTATAATTTATAAGAACTACTGTTATACCTTAATTGTTGAGATATTCCAAAAATATTCATAATAAATTTTGTGTAATTTCAATAAATATTGTACGTAATATTTTTATAACATGGACCTTTTGGTTTTTACATACGTACGTACGACTACGGTACGATTTTGTACGCAATTTCATAGGTTTTAATTATTTTTCACGGAACCCTAACTCTTTTAAAATAAAAGTAAGCCTAAGTTACTCCTTATAACATCAGCTATCAGCCAGTAAAAGTCCCGTCAAAATCGATTCAGCCGTTTGGCAGATAGCCGTAAGAAACAGGCAGATAAACATTTAAAAAATTGTATTTTTCTTATAAGAACCGGAAATAATTGCATATGCATTTAGTAAAAAGCTGTCATTTTGACATCACGAACAGACTCTACATAGATTACCTATCTATAAATGTGGCTCTATCTGTTTTGTATTCTGCTGTTACCGGGGTGCGCCTTCGTCCGGGCGACGCGCGCCCCAGTCTAAGCTGAACCCTATTTAATATACTCGATCATATAGACGTGAGCTCAAATCACATTGGAAGCTTCTAAATTTCCAAGACTATCAATTTTTTTAATTTGTTGTGTTCATAAAAACTTTCAATCGTCATTGTTTTACATAATATAGTTAACAAAAGTTTCAGCTTAATCTACTAAACAGAAATTTTATAACATTTTTTTCAATAAATGTTTGACATAACTTTTTTATTTATACACCGATTGAAATAAAACAAACACTAAATTTTAATCTAAACAAAGCTTACCACAATACGTTAGTGAAAACCGCACCCAAATCGGTGAAGCCGTTTCTGAGATTAGCGCGCACAAACGCACAGCTTAAAATTCTAAAAATCATTGTTTTGGGTTCTGTAGTTTTTCTCAAATATCTTCCATCTAATTCTAGGTACTTATTAATATTTATAAGAAAACACAAGATATTCACACATAAATTTTGTAAAACTAGTAACTCACCCTCGCTCCGCTCGGTTCCTAGATACGTTTCAACGGTTAGTATAAATTTCTCAGAGATGAGATATTTTCCTACAGAATAAAATATCACATATGTACCTACTTATAGATCTTGACCCGGATAACCAGCTATCATCATACCTTTCATTAAAATCTATCCAGTAGTTTTCCGTGATTAGTTCCCAAACAGACCAAGACAAAAATTCTAAAAATTATAAATTCAGCCTCTATATCGATAATAATGACAATTTCAATAAGATTTTCCGAAAATTATTTAATGTACAGATTCGGCTCAGAATTTTATTATAAGTGTAGATGACTTATTCAATTTTTTGCGTTTGCTTGTTTTGCTTTGTGATAAAGTAACATTTCGTTATCGCCTACATTGTAATCAGCGCGGCGTTGTCAATACCAATATGTCAAATTCCCCGAAAATCTAACTCAAATTCCCCAATTAGTGGACAAAAATATAAGTACTGATTCCCCACAAATTCCCCTCAAAATAATAACAAAAAAAGTTTTAAGTATTTAAATAACATTTATTTTTTATCTTTTATATTTTTCAATAATTTTAAATGAAACTATCTTTTCTGATTTTTCTTTATGTTAGAAATATAATAACTAAATAAAATTAATATAGTCCAATCGGAATCCGGTTTGGGAACAAACAAATTAAAACCTGAAGTTTTGTTTTTAAAACGTTAGCAGCCATATAAGGAATTGAAATTCATAAAATCTGTTATAACCTTAAAAACTAATTTTTTAGAAAAAATTGTAAATATATTTTCAAAATTATTATTAGGAGTTTAAATTAGGTGGACTTGCTAGGAGTGATTAATTATTACTAATAATAATATGAAAAAATTCGGACTTAGAAAATTTGCGTAGTTTTAACACTTAGTATAGTTTAAATTAAGAGCTAAATTGGTTCAAACATGGAAATTATGTCCGATTTTTGTTAGTAATTTAAGGCTTAAGTGTTCGGACCCGGTCGGACTATCGATATTCACAATCCCCGCATTTTCCCTGCATAATGCCAGTCCTCAACAAATCACCAATCGACTTGAGATTTCCCGCAGTTTGAGGAATTCCTCACAAATTGGCAACGCTGATTGTAACAGATACAGATGCTGCGTCCACGAGCACGACCATGAGTTGAAATTATTATTGTAAAAAATTGTTATTTGCAATAACCTTTGCAATCCAATGTTAGCTGATAATACTATCTTTGTGTCTTAATAGTTTATTTTACTGTAGTTCGGTTAGCCTGTCAAAAATGAAATGGATTGTTAACGTACGTTGACCAGTCAAATCGCCTGCGCATGCCATTATTTCTATTCATGTGACTATTCATTGTACGTATACATACTTATAAACTGTAGACTGTAGGTATACAAAAAAATAAAAATCAATTTTATTCATTTTATCTAGGTTTAATACCCTTTTATCATTAACTCTATGCTAGAGACACACCGCTCGTAGTGATTTAACTCAGCTGTGTTTAGTATTTAGCCTTTATATTAAATGCAGTTTACTGCATCACAAAGCTTATGTTAGTATTTTAATTTAGCTTCTAATTATATAACCGTTTTTCCACTTTTTTCCTTTGACTAGAATTTAAGCAGCCAATAGAAACAGATAATACATACATATATAGAGATCACCTATTACCAAAAATTTTCTGTTGAATTGCATTGCACTGTATTTTCTTTATAAATTATATTCGCTTAATAAAGCGACAAAAACCACATTCTATTTTAATTACCTTAACTACCCAGGAATTAAATTATATTTTAATTTAACTTGCTAAGAATACATGGTCGAGACAAATCTTCACTACGTGCGTTGCCTTCAGATAGCTCCCGTGTACCTTTTCACTGCGCGCTGAAGACTCGCTAACTGGTTCATGCCGAGTGACACCGGACACGTGCATGTCCGGGACAGACTGCGCCCCGTCACCTTGTATGCCCCATAATATTCTGATTTTTTACTGACAGTATCACTTGACATAATTGTACGTAGGAGACACCTTTTAAAAAGCTCCATAATTTTCCTATATCAAGAATTAAAAAATACGATTATGATGGTTTCATAAATTACAATTTTATATACTTATGTATAAGGCAAAAGAACACTTTGTATAAATTCAAATAATTTCTATACATACCAAGAAACCTTGACATTCATCAACGACCCTGTTATCTCACATAGTTCAAGAACCCAAAACAAATCAATACTTTTTTAAACAATTATTTGGAATTAGATATCTGATGATTCTTCATTACTGCGAATTAGTATTTAAATAACAACAGAAAAAGAAGTACGCAATATTTATAATATTTTTTGCAGTATTATTAATTTAATATTTACATATATAAATATAAAAATATTCAAATGTAGAGCAATTGAGAGTCTTGTATATTAACTGGATAAAAGTTAAACTGGGATTTGTTATTGGTTTTATTTTTAGTGTTGAAAATTTTCAGAATGTCTGTCCGTGTATCTGACTGGATGTCGATGACAATTTTTGTTTTATATATTTTAAGTATTTATGATATGATTATTTATAGTTTCTGATCTATCGCAGTACATCTACTAATCAACCATTCTCCGTCGCATTGATCTCAACGAGGATGCAGGGCCAGGGTTGTCCTTATCTTCGCAAATGATAGGTCATTAGATAGTTAGTGTATATTACCTAATGATCATCGTTTGCACTTTGTAAACAGGGCACAGGGCGGCCGTGTTTACCGTGTGCAGGAAAATTTCTCTCGGAGACGCACTATCAGCGCCCCCGCGCCGTCGCGCCCCTCGCCGCGCGCCTTATATACTCGCCTCGCTCCCAGACCTAGCATACTGTCCAGCGGTCTTCTGTCTACAACATCTCCTTGCGCTACCAATTTTAAAATGGCCAAATTCGCCGTCCTGTTCTTCGCTTGCTTGGCCTTGGTAAGTTTTTATTTTCATTTTAATATTAATTTAAATCCTTTAAAAAAAAATCCTGTAAGTCTTTTATGGTTGGGTGTATAATGAGTACATATTTCAGGCGTCAGCAAGATTAGTTCGTCGCGAAACATCCGCATCCTCACCTCTGCAAGAACTGGAGAAGCATGCGACCGAGTTCCAGAAGATACTCACTGAGCAGTTCAATGCACTCAGTAACTCCAAGAACTCGCAGGAGCTCAGCAAAGCCTTTAAGGAAGGTTCAGACTCCATGCTGCAGCAGCTCTCCACTTTGTCTACCTCGTTACAGAACGCGGTAAGTGTTCTTCATTTAACCTTGTCTTTTTTCTATATATCGACTGTTCTGGAGATTTTATCAATGAATAAAAAAAATATTTTATCTTGAACGAAATGCCCCTGGGGTCACCGTCGAAAAATCTGATAGCAAAAGTTTGCAATCAGAGCTCGATCCAATCGAGTATATATATATGTAATTCTGAGTTAACTTTTTGTAATATATGAATAATTATAATAATTATTCATAGAATATTTTCAATAATTACTGTAATATTGAGAACACGATATGAATGTGTGTGCAGATGAGCGACGCCAACGGCAAGGCCAAGGAGGCGCTAGAGCAGGCGCGCGCCAAGCTGCAGCAGACCGCGGAGGATCTACGCAAGGCGCACCCCGAGGTGGAGCAGCAGGCCACCCAGCTGCGCGACAAGCTGCAAGCCGCCGTCAAGAGCACCGTTGACGTAAGGATACTGTTATAATCTATACATACATAAAGATAAATAAAATTGAAGTGTCTTTTTGTAACGTCAAAATAACAGTTTTTTACTAAATACATATGAAAGTACATACTTACGGTACTTATAAGAAGAAAACAATTTTAAAATTATTTATCTGTGTCGGTGTGACTGATTTTGATGGGAATGTCATTGGCAGATAGCTGATGTTATAAGGTGTAACTTAGGCTGCTATAATTTTAGAAAAAGAATTAGCGACTTACCCTCGCTTCGCTCGGGTGCATCCCTAGGTACGTTTTAATTTTTTTGAGCGAAACCCTAATTCTTTTTCTAAAATAAAAGTAGCCTAAGTTACTCCTTATAATATCAGCTATCTGCTAGTGAAAGTCCTGTTAAAATTGGTCTAGCCGTTTCAGAGATTAGCCGGAACAAACAGACAGACAGACGAAAATTTAAAAAATTGTGTTTTTCCTATAAGTACCATATATAATTCCATATGCATTTAATATAAAGCTGTTATTTTGACATTACAAACAGATAATTCAATTTTATTTATCTGTATAGCGAAGCGAGGTTAAGTCACTAGTTTTATATATAAAACTGTTATAACTTTAAAGTAGTTACGTTAAGGAAAAAGAATCTTCCGTTTGTCGAAGTACATTTCGTTAGATCTCCTTACGTGTAAGTATAATAATAGTAATGTTTTATAATAAATTGTTGAGACCACGATGATAAAATGTTTTTCTTTCTTTTTCAGGAAACCCAGAAATTGGCTAAGGAAGTAGCGGCCAACATCGAGCAGACCAACCAGAAGCTGGCGCCACAGATCAAGCAGGCGTACGACGACTTCGTGAAGCAGGCCGAGGAGGTGCAGAAGAAGTTGCACGAGGCTGCCAACAAACAATAATTGGCCCACCAATTATCTCTAATGTGATATGATATACATAATATAATTCAATAAAATAGTTTAATTCAAAATAGTAGATACTCTTTTATTACACTCCACGCTCAAAAAGTACTTTGCCCTGCATGGCGCATGCTACAGAATTATTATGAACAAAAATTGATATACTGTTGTGAATATAATTTAATAAAATATAATTACATCTGTCTTCAGCATTATTTATGAATGATTTTTTTGAACCAATAAAATAAAATAATAATCATACAAACATCATAAATATAATCAATTTTCGAAAGGTATCTATCTCATCATACTATTTTATTATTCATTTTCATCTTATTTTAGGTATCATTATCAAAATCGTAATCTTCTCCAAATATGTATATGTATATGATATACATAATCTTAAAGTGCATTGCTTAGAAATGTTAAAGAACAATCTAAATATTATGCACATAAAAATTCTTCATTACAATTTTTAATTTATAACAGGGATCGAGAATTTTAATTAGGTATACCCGACTTCAAAATATTACAAGTACAAAGTAAGGTAGGTTTTATTTGATTTTAAGGAGTTCCGTCGTCTATCTTTGGATTTTATTATTATATTATAAGCACTGTTTCACTGTAACGGTTGCATAATATATGGACTCCTCTTCCTCCAGAACCTATCATAGTCGTTGGGATGCTTTTTTCGCAAAGTAACAATCTCCATTATCAAATGTTATGAATTATTCGCAATTCACTCGAAATCGTTAAGATGTTCCATCGCTTATCTCTGGGCCTCATCGTGAGATCACTACCACATTCGTATGGAACCGTGCGAGTAAATATATCCCTTCAAATAAAAAAAAGAATCACACGAGTCGACGGAAGAATCAGTACACACATATCTTCCTTATTAGAAGTCGGTTAATGATATTAAATGAAAAAGGATTCCGTTATTGCCATCTAGTACAAAATATAATAATACTAGCTTAAAACTTTGCTATACTATTACGTAGTACTTGAAATTGTTAAAGTAAAGCGTCATAGATGTCACTATTTTATATTAAATGTTGTCAATATTTAATTAATAAAGAAAGGTTCACACGATTATTGACAAGCATGCAACTTAAAAAAATAATCTGGACTAAGCATTAGGCAATATCTAGGTAGCTTTCGTATATAGTTCAGCCAGAAAATAATTCCAGCGCCAAAGTACGTGATTGGATGGTGAGTGAGTCCTCCCGCGCCGCCCGCCTAACAACTGTCGACTTGTCATTGTCTCATTGCCACGGATGTCCCTTGTCTTGTCTAATGTCTTTGCTCGACTTGTGTTAAGTTTGCCGCTCAAATGATGTCCCTACTAACTACTTAGAGTTAGTTAATCTGTGCCATTACCAAAATGCTTGTAAATATAATTGGACGTAATTATACAAAATAGATCCAACCACAAAAAATATTTTTAAGTAAATAGGAGGTTTAGTAAAAATATCAAAATAACATATCTATACGGGACTTAACAGGACACGGCGAAAAAATAAAACCGCGTACCAGGACAACTTGATGAGAAGTACATATATTCATTTTACGAAAAGACCCACACGGAATAACAACAAAATAATAAAATTTAAAGTTAACTGTGAGTAGTTTAAAATTCGTTACGTAAATCATCAGGCGCTCGAACAATATCAAAATATATATAATATAATAATTTAACAAGACCGTAGTTTATTTTTTAAATTTCTCTGAAATGTTGGGTATTTTATCTACTTTTTGTATAAAAGTTGAGATGTGGGTGCCATTTATGACTCTTGTTGTTCCTGGTCCGTGATTTATGACAATAAGAAATAGTACCAGTACCTAACTCGAAAAATGGTTTTCGTGGGCTGGATCCATTTTGCATAATTACGTCCAGTTGTTCATAATTTACTATCACAAACTATATAGAAATGTTACGTAAAAATTATAATAAAGAATTAAATTAAATCATTAAAGAGTGCGCACTGCGTGCGTGAATCTGTACACGTGCAAGAAGTAAAACTTTTGTAGATTATCGGTACTCTTTATGAAATTCAATTTATGTTTTAAATATATTAATATACAATTATAGAATATCATTTAAGGAAAGAATATAATATTATATTATATCATTCATCAGACAATAACAACGGTGACTATGGCAACAAAGTTATCTTACCACCAGCTTACCCCCCAAGTCAAGCGCGCCTAAAGAAGTTTTACTTCAATAATGTGTATTTACATTTTCACTTATTAATAATTTATTTATGTATTTGTTTTATATAATATATCGAAAATTGTTAAATATTTACTACATTCGTACTAGTGAAAAATAAAATCGACGCATGCGCTTTACAAGTACCTCCCTGAATAATAATTGAGCTAAATAAACAAGGTTAAGACCAGGCTGTCCGCGCGAAGTAGGCATTTAACGCTACCTCCCCTCCCGCAAAGCGAGCTGTGCGCTCACGTCGCCGGCGTGAACTCACAACTACAGGCCAAGCGTCACAGAGTACGCAAGCGCGTCTGTAGGCAATAGGCCAACTTATTACATTAATTTGTTTTTAATATTATTGGAATTTAAAATACGGGCATTGATCCGGTAACACTTTGTTTTATTATAATAAATATATACGTAATAATCGCGAAAAACTAAGACATTTATTCCTATGCAATAAATGAATTTGAGTAAATATTGAACAAGTAAATTATATTTTATTCAATTATTTATATATTCATATGGATACTTTAGGAATCTTATCAGGAAGTTACTTATGTTTTTATTGGTATAATGTTTAGAAATTTACAAATTATTATGTAACTTTTATAATATTGAATTAATAATAATGAAAAGCAATTGAAGGACTATGATTATGAATCACTTATTTCGATGTTCAAACCAAGTGTAAGTTGGCGTAACGGTGAAAGCTCGATCTAGACATTCTATGGTCGTAGGTTCGATCCCCTGTACCGAGACGGCTTTTTTTCTTTTTCTCAATTTTTATATATTTTTCATTTTTCAATTATGCAAAGAAATCAATATTTTCTTTATTTATTATCATTTATTGTTTTTTTATATGTACAGATATGCAAAAGGCATAGAAATTATAAAAAAATGGGATTTTGGACTTTTCAACAAGGAATAGTAATTAAAGCGCATGCGAAAAAACTTTGTACATGAAAATTCAAAATTCAATATATAAATTGAGAAAAAGGAAAAAAAAATGTCTACACGTATGGAGAATCGAACCTACGATGATCGTTATTATAGTCCGAGGTCATACCGCTACACCACACGCTTGGTTTTCTAACTGACGCCCGGGCTCAGCTGATTGCGCTCACTAACCACTGTGCCTATTCCACCAGGGACGCCACTTCAAATAACATATTTACACTAAGTTTACATACTGCTTTATTTTACATAAAAAAACTTTGACGTTGTTATGATGTAAATAATATATTCCCAAAATGTCTTCAGTTTATTTAAAATGGCATATGTACATAATAAAAGGTAAAGTTATAAGTATGAAGATAATCTGCTGATCTACATATATATATAAATAGGTACCTATCGGTCCGATTTGAAAATTATTTCTGTCATAGAAATCTGCATTACCCTTGAGGGACAAACATACCCTATGTTTTGTTATGATATACTTTCTTACCCGTACTAGTTTCGGTTAGCTAAGTCCACGTTATATTTATGAAATTTGATAGGTATGTCACATGTAGATTTATGTGAAACCCGCGTCCAAATCCTACGCGTACAATCGCTTGATGAAGTCGTGGCAGAATCGATAATAGTGTTTGGGCACAGATCATATATAGAGGTTTGGGTGTATGTTTGCGTCCCGCAACATAGACTTTTAAAAAAAAATAATTATCTAATACCAGAGATTACAATATTATCAACATCTGACATAAAAACCTTTTCATACCTACTTATACCACCACGAAACGAAACGAAAGTTCATACTGATAACACACTTGTAAACTCTAGAAAAGTACCTAGTAGTTAGTACGAAAGTAATACGCGTACATATTATGTACGTATGTATGTTATATACACACACATACATACAACGCGTATAGAAATTACTTATATTTATTAATTATATTATTTATTCATATTAAATATTAATCATAAGCATAGCCGCACGAAACCCGTAGTATACGGCAAATCGGAATTTGTTTACTTATGATTTCATCGATCACTAAAGAACTAGATACACAATCCCATGCAAAATTTCTCTTAAAACCTAATTGTGTTTAGGTAATTCTAGTTTAAAAAAGTATACAATAATGTAAATTCAACCTTAAATGTATGTACGTTTTAAAGTTGTTTTGACAAAGCTATGTATAAAAGGCAAAAAACGTTGATTTTTTTACACTATGTCCAAGAATGAATATTTCGATAAATTGGCGGGGGGGATTGTGCGCGAGCAAAAGCGACATAGGTCCTACCTTGTCAAGGGCCAGCAGCCGACTGAATCACTATCGCCGTTGCACCTAAGCCGCTAGCGAATAAGGTTGAATATCGAATATTCGATCGATCTTATTCTTGCACAGAACTAAAGGACGTAAGTCTAATATCTAATTTAATTTATTATGACAATAATAATTGGTCAAGGTCAATGATATTCAAACACGACATAATGAACTATATTTTCCTTCTGTGAGTATTTTTTTTGCATATGTAAATGAAGTAATTTACAAGTAAAATGAATAAATCTCTAAAAAAGGCATATTTAAAAAAAAATAAAACCCTTCAGAAAATTTCATTCAATTGTGTTTCTGTTTGTAACGTCCGATAGAAAAAGGTTTGAAAAATCATATGTTTAAATTATCACATTGATTTGATATCTGGTGTACATAGAATATTTAGGCAAATAAGCGTTAAATTTGGGGAGCCTCCTCTTAACCACTTGAACCCCGCTGGTGCCTATAGGCACCACTTCCGGCGTTACTATCAAACCCCGCTGGTGCCTATAGGTACCTATATCATAAGCATTCCTTGTTATTATTAAGATAATAATAAGTAAATAATTATGTTATAAAAATAGTTTTTGGAGCCAACGAATCTTGATGTATCAAATTCATAAAACACATTGCCATTATTTTGCGTGAATTTAGATATTTTCCTCATAAATTGGTTCCACTTAAAAGTATATTATGATTAAGAAACTAATATAAATTAATATTATCAATTATTTGTTGCATATTTCAGTAGCTTTTTACCAAAACTTATGTTTATTTATAAATAATACCTATGAGCTATCAAATTTGACGTAATAAAATTTTCACTAAGGACTAGCTAGGCATTGACACATGTCGATATGTGTTATCGATAAAATCGATGTTATAATGTAAATAACTGGTGAAAACTTGAATATGTTATTTGTTTGTTGCTTGATGCCGTGGGAAGTGAAATACGTAATAGCAGTCTGTATATCCTATTATTCCATTAATATTATAAATGCGAAAGTTTGGACGGATAGACGTTTGTTACTCAATCACGCCAAAATGGGTCAACGGATCTGGATGAAATTTTGCACAGAGATAGATTATAGTCTGGGATAGCACGTAAGTTCCTACTTTTTATCCCGGAAATTAATTAGGTTTATATAATATTATAAAATACCATAGGTAGGTCTATGTAATAGTGCCCTGCCTAAGTACAATGTGCTGTTCAAATATCAATATATGAAATGAAATAAACATTCTTAGCAAAATAGGAGTGTGGTCTACCTCTTCACAGAAACAGGTGTAAAAGTATGTTTTTGCTAGGATAGGAATAAACGTAAATATGCATGTTCCTTTGTTGTAACAATAGATGGCTATTGGAATAATTTGGAATATTAGCAAGGACTTAAAAAATTCTCAAAAGGAATTTGAAGCCCTTCTTGCGGAATCATCTGGATCAGAGGAGGAAGAGATGAAAGAGTTAGGATTCCTGAAGGACGACAGTGAGGAATTTCTGGAGGAAGAATACCTCGAGGAAGAATTCTTTGATTCAATTGTTAATACTATTGTTCTTATTAAAACAAATATTACATTAAAATATTATATTTACAGTACTCTTCGGTTTCAAGACATCTAAAGCTATAGGCAACGTTTTAAAAAAATTGAAAATGTAACTATGTTATTCTAATATAAGTAATTTTGCTTTATTTTATGGATTTGTTGAGATGGTTCTGCACAGTTGACAAGGAAATTTACTTGCGATAATTTTATTTAGTAAAAGGGTTGCTACTTGTTATGAGGCTTTGTTAAATTGATGTAAGGCATTACAATGTGGTGTGAGGTTGCACAAATAATCATTTCATTAGTTGCTTAAATTTTTCATTTTTTTTTTTTTTTTTTTTTTTTTTTTTTTTAGAGTGGGTATGTATGACGAAGAAGGAATGTCCTGTGACGTGAGTGACAAAGTATCAAAATATAAAAATATATGAATATGACGGCGCGCCATCTATGATTGTGCGCAGCACGTGCAACGGGCAAATCCCCACCACCAAAACACTATAAAACGCAGCACGCAATGCGGCTGCGACACATTTGTTGGACGGCTGTTGCCCGGTGCACATGCTGAGTGAAGTTAATTATTGTGATTATTAAAGTGTTGTGTTACGAATAAACAAGTGCTACAGAAGTTTGGTGTTTCTTTTGAGAAAAAAAAAGATGTCGGCCCCTGATCCTATAAATACATTTATCATCCCCACCAACCGCCTAACTCCCACCCCAATGACAATACATATTTTTATTTAGTTAATGAATATATTTATTTTATAGATCAAATATACCGTGCACGTCCGCTACCTCGCCTGTGCAATCTACTGAACGTTTACCCCATACCTCTGAGATGTGAGTGCTATTACATATTTTTACGTTGTCTTAGGCATTACGCATACTATTAATTTTTAAGGTATTGAATAATCTAGCAAATATTGTACATAAAGTACCAATTGTTTGCGACTCACCGGTTATCTACTACTAACAAAAACCGATGGCAACTAACGAAAGAGTGATGCAGATGCATTGCCATTGCTTCTGTGGGCTGCAATAATGCCAACAATATAATATGCTATATAACAATATAATATGCCATATAATATGCCAACAATTGCCGCTATGTATTAAACCATCTGACCACTGCTAGTGTGCTTTTCGATATTAATTATATAATGCTAACTTGTATTTCTATTCACTTTTGTAGTAGTATCGCCGTATTTTCCCAAGGAAGACGAAACTGTGGCAGACAATTTCCATCTTGCGGATGAACACGAGCTTTTTCTATGGGTACGAGGGAACCCACAGCGTGGGTGGGGTAGAGGACGCTCGAAAATACTCGGGCAAAGAGGACGTAGATGGGGAATAAGACGTGGACAGGGTAGAGGAGGCTTGCAGGAGATGGATGCTACACAATGGGTGAAAGGAGATAAGTTGGTAGAGGTTTATTTGAATAACGATAATATTCCCTATAGACTAAAGAAGAGGATTAAGGAAGTAGTGAATGCAAGAGAAATCACGAGAGAACGCGCGAGGGCCAGAGTAAAGTGACAAAGAATGGATAATATTAAAACGGATTGGATGGATGTAGACAACGGCGAAGACGAGGCTTTGCTTGCTGAAGGAGATAAGTCTCCTGGCTTTGAGTGGTCATCCATGGATAGCTACCATAGCAACAGAGAGCAATTTCTACCTCAGAATATAGGTGCAGTAGTCTTACCCGCCAACACTTTAGACGCTTTTCGGCAATACTGGGATGATGGTATCCTGTCACATATAGTGACAGAAACGAACCGGTATGTTGCAAGGCTTGCCAGTTCCTCTGCTGTCTTTGCCCGGGGTTGGTATGACACCGATATCCATGAACTCCGAATCCGAATCCGAATGCCCACAACAAATTCATGTTTCACCACAAATTCTCTTCATCAAACAAATATTTTTCGAAAAATGTTTACCCAGTCTCGCTATGAAAACCTCTGTCGCGCTCTTCACTTCAATGGCAATAGCGTTAGACCGCTCGAGGATTCCAATCGGCTGTTTTGTAGGCCCAGTTTTAGACCACCTAAATTCAAAATTCATGAACGCTTACATCCCTTCTCAAAACATCTTTATAGATGAGTCATTAACAATGTGGAAAGGTAATCTTTCATTTGGTAATTTTTTGTATATCTCGGCGGCAATACTATCTATCGTCCCGATTACCCATCCACTTTGCCAAAAATAACAGCTACCGTTTTAAAACTAATTCACTTTCTTCTCGACAAAGGTTACACACTTTTCTTGGACAACTGGTTCAACAATCCCTTATTGGCCAGATCTTTGAAGTCACGCAAGACTGATTGCGTAGGTACCTTACGTGGCAACCGCCGCAACGTACCCCCAATCATGTCACTGTGCAAAATAAAAGAAGACCAATTTATTGCAAGATATTCTGGCGATGTATCTGTCTTGGCTTATGGAGATAAAAAACGGAAAATAAATACAATAACAACCTACCACGGTACTTCTCAAGGTCTAATGCCACCTCAATCACATCGTCCACCACAGTATAAGCCCCAAGTGATATTGGATTATAATCAAGATATGGGCGGTGTAGATAAAAAAGACCAAATGTTAGAGCTATATTTATTAGAGCGAAAAAAAAAATGCGCCAAATGGAATATGAAGGATTTTTTTTTTTTTTTTTTTTTTTTTTTTTAAGCGCTTTCTTAATTGTTCCATCTTAAACGCCCGTATCCTTCTCCAGTCTTCAAATGCCACTCCCCGAAAGCAATAAGTTTTCAAATTGAAATTAGTCCAGGAAATTCTTAAAGAACACCTCCAACACGTCCCTAAACCACCACCTATTCGTAATATACCGACTACTTTACGCATTTCACTACCTATATTCGAACATTGGGCTCGACGTATTCCAGCTTTATGCCAGGCCGCATTGCCCGTCGCCGTTGTGTTTGGTGCAGCCAGCGCGAACAAAAACAGACGCAAACCATATACGAGTGCGCTGTATGTAGTGTTTCCCTTTGCATTGAAACTTGTTTTAAGTTATATCATACCAATTCCGGGGCCAGTTAAATGTATGGTGAATGTAAAACGAAAGAATATACTATGAATAAATGTAGAAAATTGTAAGTGGCCATATACTTGCCTGATTATTGACTTAACTATATCATACGAAGTGTGCTAAGAGTGGCTTTCTTAACCATTGTAGCCAAAATTCAAAAGCGGAATCTGTCCGCCTGTCCGTATATACCAGCCATTTTACTCGGAGATTATTGGAGCTTTATTGCTCAAAACAGAGTAAGTAGATAAATGTCAGTGTATAATTTTAAAGTCATTCAAGTGATAATGTTGATGATGATGATGATGGGGGATGAAAAAGTGCAAGAGTTATGTAGTATTTAAAGTATGCAAAAATCTGAAAAGTATTGAGAACATAGAGCTATGAAACACAAAGTTGTATTTTCAGTAAAATGAATATTGTACCTATATTAATAAATATATTTTACTTATAGCATAACAAATTAGTAGAATGCAAATTTAAATTTTCAAACACGGAATATTTGGTGTATGATTTTTCTATATGAACTTAATAAAACAAAGTAAAATATATATATTTTTTTTTTTTTTTTTTCATAATAATTTTTAAAATACCTATAATGTACCAAATTCATATTATTTTATAGATACATTTTATTTTAATAAATATATATGAAAATTTAAATTATTATCTTTATTTGTTTAACTCCTAACAAAATTCAGTGTATCCTACTAATATTATAAACGCGAAAGTTTGTAAGAATGTATGTATTGTATGTTTATTACTCTTTCACGACAGAACAGCTGAACAGATCTGGATGAAATTTGGCACAGAGATATATTATAGTTTGAAATAACACATAGGCTACATTTTATCCCGAAAAAATGTACGGTTCCCGTGGGATAGGTTTACTTTTGTTTTCCTAGGTTTATATAATATTCTCATACATACTCATATTATTTAAAAAACCCAAAACAGCTTACACATTTTAAATCGGTGC